>OY292527.1:8517579-10917579 GCA_958496365.1 Subacronicta megacephala
GCTCTTGGCGCGTCATTGAGGTGCTTCTGTTTGTCTTGCGTCCAAGGTAATTATAAACCATACTTACACTGGGCTTGAGCGCGTCTCCTGAGTCTTTTACAATATCCACAGCGTAGAATATGACGACGTAGCTGCCAGACAATATCTGCAGTAAATTGAATGCGTTGATCAGGAGTAGCGGTTTCAGCACTGGCGCTCGGGTGACAGTCTCCAAGAAATTTATTTTTTCTTCACCTCGCGCTTTTTCTTTCTCCCGAGCTGATATGAGCTCATGTAGCTCACGTTGGGCCTGAAGGTAACCAGTAAGTGTGCTTAGATTATTAAAGGCTTATTATAGTTTATGGGAAAATTACACGAATAATGTAAGTGTAGTGTGTGACGCGCCTCCACCCAATATATTGTAACTAGCGTGTAATTGATGCACTATATTATAGACTGTCATAAGAGATAGTTGTGTTTACTCGTCCTCCGAACACCCGCCATTACATGGCAGCCCTGCCAGTGCTGCCTTATGAGCAGCGCTGATGGGCATATCATGTTGTGAAATCTGTAAAATGGCCTTGACTCGTTGAGTCAATAATGAGGAGTATGCAGCTTTGGAATTTGAACATCGATGTTACTGTGATTAAGACTTTGCGGGAAGCAAGTGACTTATGAAATAATAATCGGTGCTGATGGAAAGTGGCGAATTTGGCGTAATATGGGAAACCAGGGACCAGCAGTCTTACATAAGGATGGCGGATGTTCCTATTAGAAACTTAACTTGGTCTAAATCGTTAATAGAATTAATAAGGTACCTACGTCATTAATTACAAATACCTCCTTATTTACTTTAACAAGCAGTTTGTTAGATATTCTATCTAATTAAATTGTTTATTTGATTCTCAATTACATTGTAATTTAGAAATACTATAGCAACAATTACGTAACTAACGGCTTTTACAAGATATGACTTGAAGTTCTTTGGATCGTCCGCACATGTTCGAGAAAACGATATGTCAATTGGCGTTTGCCTCCTTCCTTGTTGAGCTCATTACGGAGCCATTTTAGAGACAATCACATAGATGCCTGAAGCTTTCGACATTACAAGCAATATAACGTATAAACAAACTTGTTGTGTGGCATTCTTCAAAACAGCTGCGGCTATTATTATGATCCGTCATAATATATTAAAATAGCAGCAGCTGTTTGGATAGTTCGACTTAGCACTAGGCAAGTTGAACTATCCAAACGACTTGCATGCAATCAATAGGTACAGGAGCCCTTTGTCCTACCATAGGCACACTTATTATCGATAGCTTTTACAGCCCAGGAACTGGCATCTTTTTTTAAGGCTGGTTATTGGTCCAACCAACTCAACCAGCATAGACATTCTATTACTATTGCTTGGTAACGGCAAAGTCAACGCATCAACATTTTTGGTACGCTGTTTTTCGGTAGGTATTTATTGAGTAGGTTAAGTGTTTGCTTTAATGAATAGGCACACGATACACATTTCGCGAATAAGCAACTATCTGTAGCTCATACAAATATTTTCTCCGTGTGGGAATCAAACGCACGACCGCACTACGCAGAAGGCCAATGCTTGACCATGCGCGGTGCGCCAATTAAGTCGACGACATTGGCATAGTGTAATTAAATCTAATTACACTATGATATTGGTACACAATTATGAGGATCTGGATCTAGTAGGTAGGTACAGTCGCGAGCAGGTCCACGTATACAAAACTGTCAAATTTCTCCAAATGATTTTAAGCCTTAAACTGTTGAAGATAAAGTTAAAAATCAACTGAGGAAATTTGACATTTTGTGGTAACTTGATGTGCTGGCCACCGTACATAACTCGATAAATAAATTTTAATAGCTGTGTGTATGCGGGCAAACCTGTTTGTATAACAGAACGTCTCTATAAGTATCACCAAAGAGTAAAGCGTGACGTTGATGGCACATTAGGATGAGTATAAAACAGCTGCTCTTAGCCATATTATTATTATGTGCTTGAATTTTCTTGTTGTTATAATGATTATTATCATGTAAGTAAGTTACTTTTATTAAAGCGATCTTGAATCGATTAATTATTAACTAAATCAGATTTTTTAGTACATTGCAAAGGATGATCACGTGGCTTCGCTTTTGATTGTAAGTGTAATGAGTAAGTAACTCACGGTGTCGGGGTCTCCGCGCAGGCGTGACATGGCGGCCATGGCATCGTGGAAGCGCCCGCGTCGCGCCAGCCACGTGGGGCTCTCCGGAGACAGGCAGAGCGCTAGGAAGGCGAGTGCTGGCAACACCGTGGACAGATGCGCCACTGATCGCCAGGGCAATGCTCCACCCAGGGCGTACACGTATAACACGCCGAGCGAGTAAGCCACGAACGGCGTCCCTATCAGTAAACCTCTCAGCCGTGGCTCTGATATTTCACCTAGATACACCTGGAAACAAAATGTGACTTTAATTCATGAGGCACTTGCCCAAGATCAACTGCTGCTCGTGTAGATAATCAAATATAATCCATTGGATGATTGCACCACTTCGTGACGGAACATAAGTTAGTAGGTACTTATGTTAGTACTTATGAAGGCAAAACCATGTTTTGCTTATACATACTGAAGAGTCACCGGGGACCGAAGAGAATTATGGGACAATACACTAGTAATGTGCGGTAGGTTACACTACAAATACATTGGTCATAATCTTTTAAAAATAGTAGGTTTATTATTGATTGGTTACCCATAAGCTGCATAAGTAGGTATAGTTGCAAAACTTTAAGGACTTTGTTATGCAATATCTACCTGTAGAAATTGTGAGCAGTTGTTTTAAAACAGGTGGTATTATATAAATGCTGGTCGTATTTAGTACACACGGCTACACATTAAGCTATACAAAACCAGTATAAACTGGCCTTGATTCGTACGGAAAACCTTTATTATGAGAGGTCAGTCTAACCTGGATTTGTATAGCTTGATGTGTAGCCGTGTGTACATACATAAATGGTCGCTATTCAACTTACCTGTGAAGGTGCCGCCATAATGCCGACGGCGAAACCGCACACAACTCTACCGAGAAGAAGCAGTGCATGGTGAGTGGCCGTGCCAATTATGATCCAGCCGACAATCAGTGGCAGCGTGCACGTTTGTAACGTCCGTTTCCGACCTATAGCTTCCATAATTGGACCAGACAGCATGGACCCCAGTGGCGTCGCTGCGGAGTGGATACTTGCTGCAATGAAAAATAGTTTTCGTATTTATTTTATTTTATTTGATATTTTACTTATTTACCTCCAACAAACGTCCCTATACTGGCTAATTTAAATTAATTAAATAATCAGACAAGTAATTTGCTAATTAAAGCATAAGTTAACAAAAATGATTTATTGGAGTGCGTACGGTTTTATAATAATAACGGTTTTCATGAATGTCGGTCAACTGTCATTATTTTATTTCTTTTGGGTACCTTTATTGATTTGTTATGTACGAGTGACAATCGCGACTCGGCTCCATTTATGTTGACGAGTCGGTCACGCGTAGCCAATGGCTCCATGTTGTTTGTAAATTATTTGTACACATTGAGTTCATACGCTGCGTCTCGTTTTAAACTCTCCAACTCAAATATCTACTTTGTGGTGAATGGCGTTTATCAACAATGCAGCGGTCGTGTAATGATTGCTTGCTTTGTTGTGTACGATTGTGCTGTGTGCATTAAACAAGTTAAATGGGCATACTATATCCTTATCAATCTGTTGCGAAGAAAAAGAAGAGCGTTCATAGTAACGACACGTGATTTCAATAGGTTATGGAATTGTTATTAAGTATAGTGTTCAAAAAACTCATGACAATTAATTATTTAGATGTTTGTTGTGCTCTGGTGCATGCCAATTTGACCCACTTTATCGATATTTGAATACAGGACTGTCACCTTCACTGTTATTTACAGCGATTGAGCACTGTTACAAATCATAAATAAGAGCGTTTCAAATCTAACGATATGCCAATTAAATGTCTGACCGAGTATTTACTTAAAAAATAAGTCTAGTCAGTGATTGATTGCCGTTTCAATTTAGGAATTTCATTAGCGAACTTAGCGGATAATGCGATAGAAATATCTAAGTTAATGATCGTTTTATGGCGATCAAGATTATACAGTCACAGTGAGAAGCATTTAGCAATATTATCAAATATTTTATTTAGAGGAACAAACCACATTTTGAGAAATTTTGAGTCTTTGAGAATTAATTATGTAGTGTATTTTGTAATGCAAAACTCGTAGGTACCCATTCTACTTCACCTGCTTATAAATGTAAATGTGGCGGGCGCCTACATTGTTGTTTGTACTTTTGAGTGTTATATACATGTAGAATACGTACGAGTAATAAACTGACAGTTTCAACAATTGGTACGTGTTGGCGGCAAGATTAATCTAACCACGGACGAAGATAAGCAATTTGTGACGATTGCATTTCATTATCCATCAGTAAAGTAAGCTACACGTTTTCGTTTTCGTGACTTGAGAAGAGGGTTAGATATCAATAAATGACGTGTTGGACGATTCCATAGGTGAACACAGTATTGACCATCGTGACCCTTGACAGTAGAGCAACGCATTTCACACGGTTGACGCCTGACCTATATACAACGTGATGATAAGTTGTAGTGATAATGGAGAGTCGGGAGTCAGTGTATTTTTTGTTCAAATCAATAAGAAGTATTTGTTGCTATTAACTTTCTATTAATTTGATTGATTTATCGTTGTATTTTTACGGTAGCCCCTTAAAATTATCTTATAAAATAAATTATTTTATAATTTTGTGCTCACTACTGGTGCAAAACATTAAAAAATCCAAAGTAATATTATAAATAAGTAAGGAAGTAACTGTCTTGTTCTTTGCTACGTTTTCACTCCTAAACCGCTGAACAATTTTGATGAATTTTGGAACCTAAGTATAGAAATAAATTAAATGTTGGAGAAGGACATAGGCTACCTTCCATCTCAAAAAGTCCTTTGCATATATTACCATGAAACAAAGCAACGTGACCGGCGGCTGCGCATGTGAAGTTTGCCAACGCGGTACCTAAGCTGTCGTGGTAGACTTTTATTCTGGGAGGAAACCGGTGCCATGTAGTGGGGACCATTAAATGGGTTGAAAATAAATTAATTTATTAATTTTATTGACTAAATCAATGATCAAATGCATTGTAAACAAAAAGAAACAAGTATTAGTAACAAGAAAATTAAGTTTAAGGTAGTTTTTTAGTGAGTTACTTACACTGGAATTTAGGCGAGCTAGGATTACCTTTTATTTACTTTTCTAAGACGAAATGATGATAAATGTATGACCTGCCTAGTATCTAGTGACGATTTTAAAGGTGATCAAACAAAATAAACTATTGACTTCCTTGAGACATTTATGACCATTTCCATTTCGATATAAGTAGCTCCAACAATGCTATAATGGTAGTGTTATTAAATAATTTACAGTGAATAAGTGCTATTATACAAGACTTAGGTATAAAGACGGACAATAGGAAAATGAAAATCTAAACTATTATTATATTGAATAAAAGTATGAACTATTCATGTTTTATTACATTTCTGAGACAATTGCTTCGTTTTATATGATGATGTGGTTTAAATGTTATGCCTACAATTGATGGTTACATAATGGTATGTAACTACATAATGTTTTGCAGCCCCTAGTTATGTTTGAATACTGTTGCTATGGAGCTACAGTATTCAAACGTAACTAGGTAAAGCTGTCGACTTACGGTACTCGCACGTATTTAGGCTGTGACAGATATATAGCTAAAGACTAAAGCATGTGGTTTTTTAGTCGGTAAGTAATTGTTAATTAACAAACATACCACAACGCCTGTATCCCCCAATTATTAGGAGGCGAGCCCACTGCCATTCACCGACCACATAACCAAACTCCGAGCTGCTACTGAGAATTTCCATACATAGAAAAATACAATTACACTTTGCAAGGGATATATCTGGATAGATCGAGGGAAAAATACAATAACACCTGGGAATCGAACCCAAGACCTGTAGCGTAGTAGTCGTGCTTAGGACCACTACACTAATGAGGCAGTTAAAGAAATAGATTTAAATTATCACGAACAAGTAATACCCTAATTAAGTAGAAAAAGTTATCATTATTTGGCCTAACAGTGTCCCAAGAGAGGTTCCCTACCGTAAGGGAATTTCCCTAAATCCTGTCTAGCGGATATTGCCATCTTCAAGCTAGTTAGCTAGTTTTTATCAACCTATAGATGTGTGTCTCATTGCGGTCACGATTTTCATGATATAATACCTAGGTACTTCTATGCTTAATGTTAGTAACTAATTAGTGTAAATTGCTTGCTGTCTTCGCCAATTTAAATAAAATTTGTTTCAATAATCATTATTAATTAGTGAGACAAGAACACGACGCACGTGTATAGATTTTTTTATTACTATGTTTGTTAGTTACAAAGATGAATAATTTAAATACAGACTTGTTATATCATTTAGTTTAGGTGGGTCATAACAATTAAAAAGCACCGGGGCTGAACATATGTATATGTATTTATATACATATATTCTTAATTAGGTAAGATTTAAATTTTTAACATAATGTTAAAAATCCTACATAATACACTACATAATGTTAAAATGTTATTGTTTGTAATTTTTGCTATTCACCGAATAATTAAGTATTTTATAAATAATGTCTGCCTGCAATAAATAATAAAGACTGCCTCGTTAGTCTAGTGGTCCCAATCACTACTGCTACGCTAGAGGTCCTGGGTTAAATCCCCGGGTCGAGCAAAGTGTTATTGGGTTTTCCTATGAAATTCCCAGTACCTAGCAGCACGGAGTCTGGATTTGTGCCCGGTTAATGGCAATAGGCTCGCCCCCTATTACATGGGATCTAAACATACCGGCCAAATGTGGGTGTACATTAGTACACTTCTGCCTAAACCTTCGGGGAATACAGGCGTGATGTTATGTATGTATGTATAAATAATGTTCTATAGGTATTGCTTTTGCTTAACATGCATTATAATAATAATAAGTTTATTGACACAAGATACAGGAATATAGAGTTGTATACATTGCCTTAAATAACTATTTTTACAATTTTTGTTGGAGATACAATTAATACAGAGTAATGGCTCCCGCACTAGGAAAATCCTGTGTTGCGGGGGACATCCTTACGTCTTCAAAAATAATGACAAAAAATCTTTCGAAGATCTCTACGCAATTTATACGACGCGACAGGATAAAGTATGATGTGTGTGAGTGTGGGTGCGCGCGCGCGCGCGTGGATGTGTGTGTGTATGTGTGTGTGTCAGTTTGTGCGTGGGTTTCGGTGTGTGCGTGCGTGTGTGAGAGAGCATATGAGAGTATGGGTGAGAGTAGGTGAGTGAATAATTCTGTGTGATTGCGTGCTTGTGTTGTTTAGGCTACCTGTAAGGAGGTTTTATTAAATCTTCTGTGTCTTCATAATTTTGTGTGAGTAAGTATTTTTTTAGTGTTATTTTGCATTCGTGAGAGTTTCGGGAGTGAATGTTCAGTAAATTGTGAAGTTTATTGTATATGAGGGCGATTTGATATGGGTAATGACGTTGTGCGAAAGTGGTCTTTGTATATACTTTTGGACATACAGGTTCCGGTCGTCTTCTTCGTGTGGTACAGGGGATGTTGCTTGGCGAGAGGTTTGAGTGTGTTCTCATGGTAGTCCGTAGAATGTAAATTTGGCGCACTGTCAGCACTTTGTACTCTGTATAAAGTTTTTGTGTAGGGTATCTAAAGGGTTTCCTCAATATCACTTTAATGACCGCTCGTTGCGCGCGTTCTACCTGTATAATTGCGGTCTTCGAAGCGCCTCCCCAAGCGGTGACACAATATCTCAAGACAGATTCGCATAAAGCGCTATATATGATATTTAGGATGTCCATGTCAGCAGATGATCTAAGTTTCTTAAAAAGAAAGATCAACTTTCTGGTTCGTGCTGCTACTGCATGTAATTGGGCATTCCACGAGAGACAACAGTCAACCTGCAGTCCCAGATATTTGACTACTGTTGTTCGAGTCAACGAGGGGCAATCGCAATGAGGGTTACTAGCAAGGCATATGTGTGCTTTTATCGAAAATGAATCTAGTGTGCCCCCACTAGATTCTGTAATGTATAGTAAAGATGGTCTAGTTGCAAAAGTAACATAATTAGTTTTTTTTGCGTTGAGGGTGAGACTATTTGTGGCTAGCCAGGACATTACAGTACTTAGGGCCGCCTCGCCGGTCCTCCTCACTGACTTCAAGTCGGGGCCACTAGTCAAAATCACCGTATCGTCGGCATATGCTATGGTTTCAGAATAGGGAAGATTGAGTTGACAGAGCTCGTTTACATAAACCTGGAAAAGTACGGGACTTAGCAAACTACCCTGCGGGAGACCAAATTCCAAAGATTCCTCGGTACTAACATGTTCGCCTATTTTGACACATTGTGTCCGGTCTGAGAGAAAATCTATATAGTATAATTATAGTGGTTTTGTATAAAGATACCTATATATTTTTATGCATTTTCAATAACCGCCGAATTAATATACAATGTCGCCCATGGGCATGTGACCGCCCGAAAATTTTTGAATATTCATGAAAAAATATCGATAATAAACTTTAAAAGGGGGGGTCTATCTATAATAATTATTTTTCATGTTATTCAATTTTGTATTTTATATTCCATAAACGTATGGGCTGCAACGATTGACGATGAACTTATTGGCCAGACAGACTGGATGCCGTTGCTTTTGGAAGAACTAACGTTGGAAACGAAAAGAAGGATGTATCTGTAATTAGATGGAGCTCCAGCACACTTTGCACGACTAGTTCGTGATTATTTAAAACAAAATTATCCACGGTGGATTGGCAGAGGAGGTCACCGTATGAGGACAATTTATAAACATACAATACATAGGTAAGAAATTGTGTATTTATTTTAAAAACCCTAGGTTTTTCAAATAAATACACAATTTTTTACCAAAAAAATTGTTTTTTTTTCATAGTCCATATTTTTTATTAAAAATGTTAATTAATCCGTCAAAATACATCATAAGCTTTTAGAAATAATAATCCAAATTGACCAATAAACTTCAGAGATGTGTCCAAAAATGGAACCAAATCAACAAACTCTACTTAAAAAATAAAATTTAATTACCTATATGAAAAATATTATAGATCGACCCCCCCTTTTAAAGTTTTCGTTATTTTTTCATGAATATTCAGAATATTACGGGCGGTCACATACCCACGGGAGACATTGTATACTAAAAATTATATTCCATATAAAACTTTTTTTTACCGGTTGCAAGATGTTTTAATCCCAAAATATATTTAGTATCCAAAGTCACAAATTTAAACGGTAAGGTATATCTCTAAAATGTAGGGAACAAAGCATAAGTACCTATAATTTAATAATTTCATTATGTAATAAACTATTAGTATTGTAATTATGAATTTCATCCATAAAAGATGTGACCCGTTTTCATGGACACCCTAAATAATAATAATATACAGTTTGTTCGAAATAAGTAAGCCGATCGGAAGTTGTCTGCAAGTGGTTAAGATTAAGAAGTGGCAAATTTTAATAGAAAGAGTCGGTGTAAAGGTTACCTTCCGATCGGCTTACTTATTTCGAACAAACTGTAATTAGTTATAGTTTATATAATTATATTACTCGTATTATCATTATTAGGCAAACGTAGTTCTGTCATAAAGTCGCCGTAAAAATGGGGGATGGGAGTAGGAGAGTAAAAAAATACTTTGCAGCATCTTCTTCTATACCAAATATTAAAAAAATACAATAAGCAGTTTTATTTTTGTCATAAGTTTATTATTCGTTTTGCCTAATAGTAGGGGGAAATGGGCCAAAATACTAGAAAATAATAAGCTTAACAGCGGGACACAATATTCGTCTTCATATCAGGGGGCCTACCATGTACTTTTAAAATATTTGCCAAGTACAGGACAGGCCAACTATGCAGGTCAACCTGACAGGTTTTCTATTTGTACCATGAACAATTCGAACTGCCCTGCAATGCATCGACTTCAGACCTGCTACACTAAAGCTGTCCGGTTCGCTTTAATATAAATAAACGTTCTGAAATACGCTTTCGCATTATTATCGGTTTTACGGTTTTAAGGAAGTTAGGATAATTATTTCAAAATACTGTTTTTATGAGAGTAATACTTCTACAGACACTAAGTTTTGTTGCAAAACATTTTTAGTTATCATGATTTAAATGTTAAAGACCCTTGTCAATACTTAAAACACTTAGCATACAAGCAACTAAAATAAGGGCTGTTTTCGAACGAAGCTTTAAGTACATACGAATCAAATAATTTCTTATGCACAATTTACGAGATCATAATAACTTCTTGTGTGGTGTGGTGTGGTGGATTTTTTTTTAATTTTTGGAACACTTGAAGAAGGTAGTTTCTTCATAGCAGACAATTGTATCGTGTTCGTCGTTGTGAGTGGTAAAGGAAATATCAAATTAAGTTATCATGATTAAAAAAAGAGTTTTATATGAACAATTGGAAACGTTGTGTGAATTTTAAATAATCACAAGAACATTGCAATGGGCTTAAGTGCTCGGTCAATGTTTCGAAGATGTGTGATGCGGACGGAGGTGGTGGAAAATTGGAATTCCATTGTTGGTGGTGCTATCAAATATTATAAAGGCTGGGCAGACAACAATTAATTAAAAATAAATAATGTGTTCTTTATTTTCTGGTAAGTAGATCTTAATTAAGTACCAACTCTATTTCTTGGATTTTAGTGATGAGTTTATCACTGATATTCTTGATATCTTACTCAAGAAATCAAGTAAGTAGTTCATCTTCATCACACATCGACAATGAACGGAAAATATAATACTTTTATTCTGTCTAAAATTTTAAATAATGCTACAATAGTATGTAATGCACTAAGTCATTTTTACTTTAGGTTATTCTTACAAATTAAAGAAAACAGGTCAATAAAAGCTACTTTTATACGGCTGCTAAATATGACTGCAGGGCAGTTCAATTTCAAGTGCTCTTATGTCAAAAATGAGTTGATGGTAAAGCTCTTTGCAGGTCAGCCCGCTGAAATGTTGTCACGTGACCGCTCGCCGGCTTAAGTCACGTGACCGCTGGCTGGCCGGTTATTTGATGTGCTCATGGTACAATATAACACGACAGTTCACTTTCCGTCTAAAATTGACCTGCTATAAGAGTTTATGGTAGGCCCCCAGGACTTTAATGCCTGAATCAATCGACGAAAAACCATGATTGTACGAGAAACACAACACATTATGTCCAGAATCTCGAGTCCTACCTGACTAACGAGGCTGTGAGCCCAGTGGACTTTGACGTGAGATAATGAGGTAAGCAAGCCGTGTCACGTTACTGCGTTCGATGTTGTTAGTAAACGATGTTGTATTACATCCGATTCGAATGCATTATTTTTCAGTAGATTGTCGTCAGCAATATTTGCATTGTGAAATCATAAATAAATATCATTGGTAAATAATAAATTAAATTACTGGATGTAGTTACATCTCGGGATTCATACTTTTGGTATCTCCAAAGTGCCATAATCGGATGCGAAAACATGATGCGTTCCAACTAGATTTGGTAGTTGGAACGCATCATGTTTTTCCTAGGTACATATCTATCTACAATAGATTTTCAGGATGAAAAGAAAAGGCTTTACACACATTGGGCACATGAACATTTATTAAATGCCCAATATTTTTGCTTTATATAATCAGTCTTGTTTATAATTATGTAGTAGCAGACAGACGTTCTCCTCTCTTATTTATGAATATTTAATTTGAACTCGGATAAATAATAAAAATAAAACGCCCGAAGTTAAAAAGGTGTTATCTGATATTTTCCAATTTTCTGATTTTTTTTTCCGTAGGAACCTTCAAAGTGTAAAAAAACGTTAAAAAGTTGAATGAAATCTATTTTATCCGTTCTCAATGTATCGCGTGACTCGCGTGATTCATTTTTTTCCAAAGACTATTAAACCACTATACTTCTCTTTGTTATTTTTCTATGTATATAGAGTAAACAACAACAAACAATTCTGACAAGGAAATTATCAACGCTTCCATCCCACAGGGTAGTGTTATCGGATGTCTACTATTCCTGTTGTATATTAATGACCTACCAAAAAATATACACGGACCCTGCGTTTTATTCGCGGACGACATCTCCCTATTGGTATCATGCCGGAACAATATAAATTTAAACAAGCAACTTGAAACTCTCCTAAACAATACAAAATCCTGGATGAACCTACACAATTTAGAAATAAACTATTCCAAAACCAAATTGATAACTTTCCATCCGCATCAAAAAGCGCCATTAAATCTAAATTTTGCGTTCGAAGGTCAAAAGTTAGAAATAGTTAGCGACTTTACCTTATTAGGCTTAAACATAGACACCAATATAAATTGGAAATCTCATATAAATAAAATAAAATCAAAATTAGCTAAGTTTTCATATGCTCTCCGCGAAGTAAAAAAATCCACTAATATTCAAACCGCACTCGTCACCTATTACGCCTATGCTTACGCTTGGCTCAGCTATGGCATTATCCTATGGGGAAATAGTACAGAGGCGCCATCACTATTTACTCTTCAAAAGAAACTTATACGAATACTTGTAAACATAGAAGATACTGATAGCTGTAAGCCGCACTTTATAGAATACAAAATTTTAACGCTACCTAGCTTATACATTTTAGAAATATGTAAGTTTGTTAGAAATCACCAAAATTTCTACACAAAACGGGAAGACAAAAACCAGAGGCTAAGACATAAAAACAGATTAAACCTACCAAGCTCCCGTCTTAAAATGCACTCATCTAGTCCACATGTCATGTCGATAAAAATATATAATAAGCTACCCCCGCGAATAAAAAATGAAGTTAAAGATAGTATATTTATGAAAAAATTAAAACAAATGCTATTAACTAAATGTTACTACCATATAAATGAATACCTAAATGATAAATGTATATGAAACATTAATAAATGGAAATGTAAATTAAAACCAATAATAATATAATAATATCATACAATTAGGTACATAATATATATACATACATGACATACATTTAATATTTAAATAAATATATTTACAAACCGATAATAATAACATAAATACAATAATATATAATTCAATATACATTAATACAAAATATATAATACTATATAAATAAAATAATATCATTACAAATAATAATTACATAATAATATATCATATTATAAAAACCCAAGATCTTATAGTAAGTACACCTTAATATAAATAATTAATATATAAAAAAATGAAAAATATGAAAATAATAAAAAGGGTTTAAAACTTCCTCCTCTCTCCTACATCTTGCCGTGCCTGACAAGGCCCACACATGATTCCTAAATTATACGATTGTAACAGCTGTTTTTACTTGTGGAGTGCAATAAATGTATTGAGTATTGAAACTTACTTTATACGTTCTAAGTTCTATAAAGCTCCGAGAGAAGCTAGCCATTCCTTCCATGACATTGTGCCACTTATCTGCGTTGCGGTTTACCTCGATACTGTCTAATTAAACTACTTAGATAGGTACTTATAATTTTTCCTGTTCTGTATACTAAAAGGTAATTTAAGATAGCGCCGAGGACTTCAATTTTATAATTGCCTTAAAAAAGTGGTTTAGATTATGTTTTCTTTCGTAAAATTCCAAATAGTTTACTTTTGAACATTTATTCGACTGATCCAAATCTTATATAAGAATTGCCTTCCCTTCGGAGACGTCTTGAAATACTGGAGGTTGGTTTTGCTATCACCCCCTTCCCTCTAAAATGGCGAGGGGGTGATGGCTGATCAGTGCGTTATACTCGTGACGGGTGCTGTCTTTAATATTTATATTTATTTATATTTTCTTTTTTAACTCACAAGTTGACTGGGTTGCCTTGTAGGTCCTAGTAATCATGCATAATATTATTTTGTTTTAAAATGTTAATTGTACGATATTAAAATGTAAATGTGAGTACCTACTATGTAGGTTAGCTTTAACTCGTATCAAATGTATAGTAAACTTCTCTGACAGTTTTGAGTATTTCACATGACCTTCACAAATGTCTTGCAGATCTCGTATCGTTATGTGACGGGTCGTTGAGCTCTCTATGAAATGATTGAGTTACACGATGACTGATGTATGTGTGCCGTCAGTTAGGACAGGTCAAATCAAAGCTGCTATGGCTCTTTCTTCAAAAGGCCTCTTCAGACTTTGCCCTACATTCATATCTCTAAAAAGTTATCGCAACTGTTCTATAAGGAGAATAATTTTGTAACTCCTGCCCTGTCCAGTTTTTAACTTCGAAACAGTTTCGAATTTAAAAACTTAAAAGTGAATAAAAATACGCGGTTACTGTGTAAGTAGTGCGAATTCACGCCTCAAAAATGTTTATGGTCATGGACTTGTACCCACACTTCCTCTTCTTAATTATAAACGGCCATGCGGATCTGACTACTAATAATTTTATTGTAAAATATGACCAATTAATTATAAATGGTGTTTAAAAATAAAATTACCTAGTTGTGACAAGATCTAAATTAAGTTGTGTTAAAGCAACTGAGTGGAACATACCTACCTTAGTCAAAGTTATCATGATTCTTGTATTTTGTAGTTGAAAAAAGCAAAGCCTACCTAGAAACCGAAATATTACAAATACCTAAGTAGTGCCAGATTATTTCGATTATCGTGGTTGGTAGCTGGTAATTCTATATAATATTATTTATAATATTGAATTTTCACGGTGTCTCAGTTTGAGTGTCTACAAATCTTGATATCTATCTATAAAATTTGTCTAAAAAAGCATTATTTTTAAATTATTTGTGTAAATCTACGGCCCAACATCCTATTATTTTTCAAGATCTAAGGCGAACAAAAGCATAAACATACAGTACTTACTTTTAGAACAAAAGTAACTCTGGGTGCATATTATTTACACTCATTAACGGTACATGGCTTTCACATGTTTTGTGCTGAAAGTCTGAAACAGTATCTATTTTAAGTTTACATACAGAATAGTTAGTAGAGAGGCTTCGTTTGCTCTCTTTTGTCTTTGCATTCGTAGAATAACTGAATACCGTCAATTAATGCTTACAGTTATAGTATGATTTGTATTGGTAACACTACTTTACACTACTGATACATAACGGTTAGTATGTAAGCCTATTTGGAATGAAACCTTGTGTAATGAAGAAACACTTTTTAGAATTACCTACATACTTAGATACTTAGTTCAAATTCAAATTCAAATATAAGTTAAATAAAACAAATAGCGCACCCTCGCCATTTAAATTCTGATATTTGCGATCTCAGGTTCCTTGCAAATGTCAATGCCAGATTAGGACCTCAGATCCATTCTAAGTGCGACGCGAGGACAGAAACGCAAAAAACGCAGGGCTAAATTTATGATCCTTATCACATGAGACTTTCAAGTCGAAGGTAAGTACTACTGCACCTCTGAGTTTTCGCAATCATGTAACTGAATATTCGATCGCTTAAAATGGCGAAGGAAACATCGTGAGGAAACCGGCATTATTGAGAGATTTTTCGACGATGTCTGCCAACTAACTGATAGGTATAAGTAATGACATGACTGATGGACATCAAAATCATGATTTTCGTATTTCCAGACGCTTTGAATTAAGTTATTGTATTGTGTCGAGGTATCGAAAATGTTATGAAAATGCTTACCGATCCAAGAGCCCATCTCGTCATCTATCCTCATAGAACTGTTTTCGTTCCTGAGTTGCGGCAGGGCTACGGCGGAAAATCCGATGGGGTGGCCAGCCCCCGCCGCGAGGATAAGAACTGCACATGTTATGAGGCACTGAAACAAAGGTCGCAATATGGTAATTGCTCAGCCATGGCCCGAGATCATATGTACGGAATACTCGCTGACTTCTCAAATTCATGTGGAGAGATCAGAATTTTTATAAGTTACTTTATTGTTGCCACCGCTTGATGAATTATTGTAATAAGATCTAATTTAGATTTTATTACACTATGTATAACTATACTAACACGGCATAATAATTTAGATACATGCGAGATTTTATGGGTTAATGCTATGTGTATATCTACTTGGTAAGAATTTTCATAATTAAATAAATATCAAGCAGCAGCCAATAAAAAAAGATTCCTTTTTAATTTATTGTAGTAAACTATGCATATTCATTGTGATTAAAAACCTAATGAAATATTTAATTTGAGTGATCGGACAGACGACCTGCGTGACGTACATGTGATTTTAGTCATTGTTTCTCAAAGAAATCTCTGTTATTCTCTCCAACGCTACAACATAATTATGTAATTCTGTTAGCTCAACGACGATTGAGACCAATGTAGCTTACCAAATAACCTACAGTTTACATAGGTAAGTATACTTACCTATCAAGTATAAACCTAATGTTCGTGCTGGCCGGATAAAGCCGGTAGTTTTTGTCGTAATACCTATACATATAAGTGACCGTTTCATAATTAGATCGTTGTGGCGAATGTCATAAATGGTCATAACATAACTATAGGAAAGCGAAGGCAAGTGGGGGTTTAGTCGGCATGGCTCTCATTGACTTGGCGAACCATAAACCGGTATATTTATGGTGGTACTTATGTGGTTTCTTAATTCATAAAATGACAATCTAAATTATATTATCGACGGAAATAACAATTTGAGGGTGTGAGTGTGGTGTTGGTGGTTGTGATTAAATGTTTCTTTAGAATGTTGGCTACCCAGGGCCTAGGTAGGTATATATGTTTTACAGATGTATTGGACATGATTGTCCTCTCAGTTTTTTGTCATGTTGGAGACGCATAAGTATTTGAAAATCATTTGGTTTTTAAGGTAGACATTTTCAACTGTCAGCTTATTACAAATACGTTTCAGTTCGTCTTTTATACATAAAATATTGTTTAACTTTACTAAATAGGTGGCTATAAGTACCTGTCCACTTTAGAATATATTATTAACGTGAGCACACGTGACATGACTTTGCATTATTATTGATTCCGCCACGACTGCTTTACAATGTGGCTTTGAAGATTTTAAAGACATTAATACTTTTTAACATATTTTTGTTATTTGATAGTGATGACCTGACCTCCATACCATTTTTGGGGTGATGGTAAAGAGGTCTCATCTGAACCTGTACACCACGTGACTACTATGCTACAGTTTTCTCTGTGGTCGACGGCGCACGGAGTCCCATCTCTAACTAAGGCGTGGTTTTGACGCCTGATAGTCTAGGTAGCCGACTAAACAGGCGCCCCATAAAGGACCATGCATCGATCGCAATTCACAAGACACCAAGCATAGAGGCGGCCATAGAAAAATATTTCTTATATCTCTGGAGGCGGCGAACTTCTTACTGAAGTCCTCTGACAACATTTAAATAGTCTTTGGACAACATTGATTAGTCTAGCCAATCAAGATCAAGTCTATATATCCTTTATTATACTACGGCAGCGTATGTGGGACTCGTATGCACCCTTCCCTTGCTCTGTACTCGTATAGTCACGGCCTTGGGATTGGGATTCGTGACATTCGCAACTGTTCTACCAATGCAAGCTGAGGTCCAGCGTTCACTGCAACCTTCAAAGTGGCCTATAAACTACATAGAGAAGTATCTTGGTCTATCTAGTGGTTAAAAAGGTTGTCTAGCATGAACTTGCTATTCGGTAATTTTGTCTTATTAGGAAAACTCAGTGACGCCCGACCGGTACAATAGACTTTGCATTGTGGGACTTGAAGGGTTAATTGAATGTATTTATCTCCATTAGTACTAGCCTAAATTTTACGTAGTTATCTAAAATATCTTTTATCTTTTAGTTTTTACTGAACAACAGATTTTATGTACATTGTAAGTTGCTTCATAGGTCAGCAACGTCACGCTAAATGAATTGAATGTGAGGTCGAAGCTTTTTACAAAGCATATATCGATCAGCAGCTTGTATAGTATTATGTAAGTATACAGCATGTTCAAAAAAACTATTATCCATTAATATTTTTTATCCATTCATCAATTTAAGCATGCATAACAATATACAAGGTGTCCATGAAAACTGGACACCTTGTATATTGTATACTAGCTTTCCGCCCACGGCTTCGCCCGCGTGTTTTCTCATACAAACTTTCATTCCCTATTTTATACCCTTGGGGGTAGAATTAATCAAAATCCTTTCTTAGCGAATGCCTACGTAATAACATCTACCTGCATGCCAAATTTCAGCCCGATCTGTCCAGTGGTTTGGGCTGTGCGTTGATAGATCACTATGTCAGTCAGTCAGTCAGTCAGTCAGTCAGTCACCTTTGAGTTATATATATATTTGGATTTTACATTCAATATTTTAAGTGTTATTTCTATAACACACAGAACATTTTTTTACGTTATCTTATGTTTTAGTGTTTCCATAGTTTAAATCATGTTTACTTGCTTAAGCTGTTGTAAACTCCATGTCTACATCCTTCTGTGTTTCCTCCGTCCATCAACATGTGTTTTAATTAAGTATATAAATATTTGTTTATTTTATTTGAGGTTATTCGGATCTAAAATGTTAGTTGCAGGTTAAACGACCTCGTTATCTTTGTTTAGGCTTTGGCGTTAGGAAGTGAAGCGATAGGACAGTGATAATGAGAATATAGGTGAGTAGGTCTAGGTCTTATCCTATATTTATGTAAGCTACGTAAAGAACATAACTAAACGCAAATAAGTATACCTACTACCTGTGTAGTTAGGGACACTGTAACAAAATATGGATCCTAGCCTTGAAAAACGAATGGAGAGAGTGGAAGATTTATCGTTAATCGTGGAGACACTGAATTGGACTGGAGAATTTGAATTTAAGTATGTATTTGAATTTCACATTTTCCCGTGAGCAGCCAAGTAAACATTTAAACTCTTCAAAACCCCCTTGTATCCCTATTACCTCCTAACATTGCGAGTCTGTAAGTCAGCTCCTATCATTTTCAGTTTTTATAAATAACAATTTTCCTTAATTGGAATACCTATATGGAGTTTGTAAACATTGCCTCATGGTCGTCATGATGTGACCGACGTTACTTGAAGAAAATTGTCTAATTAACTAATGCTTGGGGGAATATCAAGGTAATATCGTATGGACGTGTGCTGTCATTGTATCATAATCCAAACACTACATTACTGATGATGCTAACGACAAAAACCGGCCAAGTGCGAGTCGGACTCGCGCACGGAGGGTTCCGTACCATTACGATTTATGACGTAAGTATTAAAAAAAAACTAGGTAGCTAGGCTAGTAAGAAAAAACTTACTAGATCTCAACCAAACAAAACCAATCTCAAACCAATTTTAAGTGGAAGTTTACACGGTAATGTACATCATATATTTTTGTTAGTTTTATCATTCTCTTATTTTAGAAGTTACAGGGTGGGACACATTTTACCACTTTGGAAGTGTCACTCGCGCAAACTATTCATTTCAGAAAAAAAAAAAAAATTAGAAACCTCAATATCATTTTAAGACCTATCCATAAATACGGCAAAAGTATGGGTTTGCTGAAAAAAAAATTTTTGAGTTTCACTTTTACGTATGGGGAACCCCCAAAAATTTATTGTTTTTTTTTTCAATTTTTGTGTGCGGTTCACAGAATACATCTACTTACCAATTTAGAGCTTACAGCATAGTTCTTATAGTTACGGAAAAAAGTGGCTGTGACACCATCGGATAGACACACAGACAGACATGACGAATCTATAAGGGTTCCGTTTTTTGCTATTTGGCTACGGAACCCTAAAAAAAATGAGAAACTTAAAAAACGTCCATAAAAAGAATGATTTATAATGCAAAAACTATTTTTGTCTAAATTGTGTACAGATTGGCGATGGGCAAAGAGAGGGATGTCTTAATGACTCAATGGCAATAATAGTAATATTGTTCACTAGTATACTTAGATCACTATCACACAAACTTGACACAATTAATTCAAAAATTATCTCGTTTTTTAGGTATCAACTTTTCACGGTCATAAATTACGGTGAATGTTGCAACTTCTTTGAACGAATTCGAATAGTGTTCTCCTATGCAAATTTTGAGGTCAATATCGTTGTACCCAATTAGAATTTGCATAGCGACCGAGCAGCAATGGACAGCGTAGTTGTCCATGATTTTAATGTTTCTGCTCTCCGATGGCAGCATAATTATTATGGTCATACATTTTAAAGTTGTTTGTAGAATACAATTAGACTGCCTCGTTGGTCTAGTGGTCCCAATCGCGACTGCTACGCTAGAGGTCTTGGGTTCGATCACAGGTCGAGCAAAGTGTTATTGAGTTTTTCTATGAAATTCTCAGTAGCAGCTCGGAGTCTGGATTTGTGCCCGGTGAATGGCAATAGGCTCGCCCCCTATTACATGGGACCCAAACATACCGGCGAACTGTGGGTGTACATTAAGTACACCTCTGCCTAACCCTTCGGGGAATACAGGCGTGATGGTATGTTATGTTATGTTAGAATACAATTATATCATGTAAGTACCATTTTATTTTATGTAGGATGCAGCGTTAACTTTCTAATGGTGCCACAAAAAATATAAGGAAAAAAATATACATAAAGGAGGAAAATTCCAGATTATTTCTATCAAAAATAAAGAAATAAGTACTCCATAATAGTATATGTGTATTATGTACCTAGTCATGTGAGATCAGCAGGTAGGTAAACTTTATAAAGATTGTCATCGTGCGAATGACTTTTTTGGTAGGTACTTAGGTACTCAAGTATGAGTAATTATTTTAGATTTGCTAGGACATTATGAGCTCTATGGAGTGACTTATTACAATTTCAAACATCAGCATCATATGGAAGGCAACTGTTAGTCAAAATGTAAACCTATCAATAACCCTTTTGTTTCGCATGACGTCTAAATAAATGAAACAAAGATTTTTTTTACTGTATTGAAACTTAAATTTCATCATTAGGTACCTACTCACTATACGGACATCATGCAGGATAAAAATGCGGGTTTCTTCTGCAAAAACGAACAGCATCACGAATATCGAATCTATCATCGGACTCGAGACACCTTCGCAATACAAAAAAGTGCGATTCGTCAGCCGTAACTTCGATTAAGATTTTCGTAATAGACCAGTTGTATCATCATCGAATTCAAGACCGTTTTTTCCAAATTAAGTCTATGGGCGGTAAAATATAAAAGAATAGAGTTCAGGTATTCTTATTTCGATATTTTTTATCTTAACATATCATTACGCCACGCTCAAGCTCGCCTCCGAGTTGCTACTGAGCATTTCATAGAAAAACCTAATAACACGTTGCTCGACCTGGGAATCGAAACCAAGATCTCAAGCGTAGCAGTCGCGCTTAGGACCGCTAGACTAATGAAGAATTTTTTTTTTTCTTTTCTGCTAAAGGTCTTCACGAGAGCTCTGCATGACCGGAGCTACTATAACGTGTACATATAGATATACGGTATAATAAACAGGGATTTATGGTCTTCGTATTTTTTCTGATGATTTAATGTAGTCTATTAGATATATATGAAAACATACTCAAGGAGTTTAAAGTTAAACGCAATCATTCAGGTAGTCATAACTTCGTAAGTCTTAACTTTGATTCCTTACCTGGTTGAATACGCCTTTGGTCGAGGAGTAAGTCTCGCCTTTCACGTAAGGTGGCAGGGTGGCTGTGGAGCTGATGCTTCGCAGAAAGCTCTGCAGCGCCTCGTATTCGTCTGCTTTCTTCGTCTCCTTGCTGACAATCTGCGGCACCTGGCCCTCCCCCAGCATAGCCTCATGGGCTCCATCACTGCAAAAAAGAAAACTTTAGGAATATGATATATGTACGAGTATGTTGATACTCCTTGTTTATTTAATGTAAGTCGTATCCCTATTAGATACTCTGATAGAAGCTCTTTTGCTTCCTTTGGTATGATGTTCGTGTCCTACTACTGATAATGGGACACGAACGTCATACTGAATCGACGATTGAAGTGATTGTAATGAACTAATGTTCCCGTAAGAATGGTCTGATAATTAGTTAGTTGATCCCTCTATGAATCAGGGCTCATAGGCAGATGGCTGATAGTAAAATTATTATAGATAGGTAAGTAGGTACTGGTGAATACAGTAGGTGTGATTTTTCACGCACCGCTCTATCCCGAAGTGTTCAAAGGTTTTTGATAAAACGAAAGTGTGGTCCTGGTCCTTAGTACTTTCCGAATAATTAATATCTAAGTGAAGAGAGACAGGGCAACCATCTCTATTGCACAAGTTTCTAAAATATCTATTTCTGAAATCTACGAGACAATTTGTCCTATTGGAGTAAGTAAGTCGTCTACTTTGTGGACAGAAGGTTTAGAATCCATCCATTACAATCATTCGGTTGACTAGATTTCGAAAATATTGATATTTGACAGTTTGCCTATGGACGATGTAATATGTATTAAAGTTTATTTTTTCTCTAGTACTTAGGCAAAACTGACAAAAAAGCTTGAATCAAACGTAAAATAAAAGTGTCAATGTATAATTTCAAAGATGATTGGACTCGTGAGCATGGATGCTGTAAAGAATCCAATATATCGCGATAAATCCGAAAAAAGTAGTTTTATTTCAATATCTAATATTCGCGTAAGCGTTAGAAACCAGTAAGATTGGATAACTCTTGTCTCTGTGAAATTGGCTGTATGTGGCTATAACGCAACATCAAAATTCCTCATAAAATAAAAAGAGCCCGGGCACCGAATCGCATAGAAGAATAGGTACCTCCTCCATTATTTTCGAGCATTGTTAAGAAAAATACCAAAAAAAGTTGCTGTTTGTTTGTCACTGTCAATATCAAATATTCCAGTCGCTTATAAAGTTTTGAAATGTTATATCTACATGTAATGTAATATATAGACGTATATATGATAGTAATTGTTTGCAGATTTAATGATATAAGTAATTACGATTGTTTTCATTCATGAGTCATGCATACCTAATTGAAACTGATCGTGACAATGAAAGTTAGAGAAGACACTGACGTATAAATTAAACTAAAAACGTTTGTTAATATTTTTATATTATCTTCTAGACATATAGGAGTACACCAGTAGGTGTACATTTTTGTTTTTGTCTTTTTGATCATCAACTGATCTATTATAACATTCTCACAATTTGAATTACATATTGGTTTATCTTCAGCACATATACTTATCACCACTCAGCAACATCATAGCTATCAATATCCCTCTGCTGGAATGTGCCCCTGGCATCCAAGTACTGCCTAATCATTTAAGTTACAAAAGTTAATTACAAAAAATAACTTAAGTTGGTACTGATAAATTATATATATCTATATATCTTATTCCTATGATATTTTAGAAACAAGTACCTCGGTACTTTTAGGTAGGTATAAGTAAGTGTGCATAAAATTAATTAATTAGATATAAATTAGTTTTATCGTTTGGTACTCGAAGCGGTTACTGATTGATTTTTATGGTTCGTAACGGTTCTTGTGTGTGCAGGATTTTAATTTCACATTCTTTCATGGTAATTATAAGGAAAATGATTATTTTGTACTACCAATTGAATAGAAACGAAGTAAACAGGCTCATGAAAAGTTATACGATCAAAGTTCAGATAGTTAGCCGTTTATGTACCTACATTATAATAAAGTTATTTATAACGGAGTTACCCAGTGATTGGTTCAAATATTATGAATGATTGAACCGATGCCTTGTAATAATGAAATATACCGCAGAATGACAAATAAGACGATGTAATGTTATTTGTAACCGAGCTGACTTCAAATCAATTTACTTCGTCGACAAACGAAGTCTTTCTTACGCACAATCACTATAAAATAGAACCAGAAACATTGAGAATCTGAGTTGTTTACAACTTATGGATCAAAGAACTTATGTGTTACATAGTTCAGCAATGCAATTCTTTGTGAAAAAGAAAGAAATAACTAACCTACAATAATAAGCCAGTCCGTTGTAGGACAAAAGTAGCTAGGTCACAACTAGAATAAACATAATGAATTGATAGCATTTTAAATATCTACAGTCTAAGTAGTTCTTAACAATTTAAAAACTTACCTTTGTACCTTAACGATCCTAAACTTCCGTTTAAAGTGTATGGCGAAACCGAAAACGGTGAGAACCATTTTAACTACACTAATACAGGACAGGCCCTTAAGGTCCTGACGTCTTGTTCCCGTAGAAGTGTAGTGCAACTGGTGTAATGTGAAAAAAAATATACTGTTATCAAACTAACCCTTAACCCCGTTGGTTGCTCGTTACGTTACGATGCAACTATACGTCATAGTTACAATGACAGGCGGAAAGGACATCTTTTGTAATGGACAGCGCAGCGGGCAATTTAAATATGTACTTATCTACCACTCGCTGATCCCTTTCTTTTAGCAGAGGTCACTTATATTGCACAAATAAATTATTTGCTGCCATTGAAATCTTGGATCTACACTGGACACTTATCAGAAAATCGCCAAGTTAATGAAGTTCTTCGCGTCCCAAATGGAATGGTTTTAATTGTCTTGAAACCAGCTTCAGATCAAATAAGATCTGAGAAATCAGCAAGGAGAACAAGTAATCAGAAAATTAAGTTGGGACCGAAAGAAAAGTATCAGTTTTTATGTCCCTCCCTTCAGAAGCTATTGTAGACACAAGAAAGGACGATTATTACATTACAACGATGAGAAGTCCAAATCCTAATGCCTTGATTATCTGAACATACTCCTCAGGCCGTGGGAGAATATCGATAATTTATTTAAAACATTAACTATCCTTAACCTTAGCTTTGTCTGAAACATTATCTATTCTTAAACTTAGCTTTGTCTTGACCTATTGATAAGATGTTAGTATAATATAATTTATCTTATATTTTATGTCATAAGTGGCTTTACTTATTTATGTAATAATTTTTAATACCTTTGATATCAGCGCTAAGATTTTGTATTCGAGTTGCGAATAGTTTTAAAATGCCAAGATTTATTAAAATGATCAAACTGCGCAATGAGACCATTAAAAAAACCGGCCAAGTGCGAGTCGGACTCGCGCACGGAGGGTTCCGTACCATTACGATTTATGACGTATTAAAAAAAGCTATTTACTAGATCTCGTCCAAACCAATTTTCGGTGGAAGTTTACATGGTAATCTACATCATATTTATTTTTTTTAGTTTTATCGTCCTCTTATTTTAGAAGTTACAGGGGGGGGGGGGACACACATTTTACCACTTTGGAAGTGTCTCTCGCGCAAAATATTCAGTTTATGCCGAATTAAACAAAAACTATTTACTTACTAGATCTCTTTCAAACCAATTTTCGGTAGAAGTTTACATGGTAATGTACCTCATATATATATTTTTTTTGTTTTATCGTTCTCTTATTTTAGAAGTTACAGGGGGGGGACACACATTTTACCACTTTGGAAGTGTTTCTTGCGCAAACTATTCAGTTTAAAGAATAATGATATTAGAAACCTCAATATCATTTTTGAAGACCTATCCATAGATACCCCACACGTATGGGTTTGATGAATAAAAATATTTTGAGTTTCAGTTCCAAGTATGGGGAACCCCAAAATTTATTGTTTTTTTTCTATTTTTGTGTGAAAATCTTAGTGCGGTTCATAGAATACATCTACTTACCAAGTTTCAACAGCATAGTTCGTATAGTTTCGAAAAAAAGGCTGTGACACGATCGGACAGACAGACAGACATGACGAATCTATAAGGGTTCCGTTTTTGCCATTTGGCTACGGAACCCTAAAAATGGATAAGTATATGCTTAGACAGGACGAGAAAAAAATATATTTACATACATACATACACTCACGCCTAGATACTATAGACTGCCACTTGCTACGATTGACGCTTTATTGGTTTTCAATTTTCTACACCTTAAACTCTCAGATCAAATAAAAAGTTAAGATGGAACTTTGAGAACATAGAACTGAGGGCGGCTAAAACTACGCCTAGCCGTTTACGGACACAATTTTACGCTATATAACAATACCGAAATGAAGTATTTTTGGATTAAATGATAGTGTAGGCCCCTACGTTAAATGTATCAGAATAATTAAACAATTTAGGAAATTGTGAAATGCGATTAATTTTGGTAATACGTAATATGTATGAGCAATTCTACCTTCTTCGGACTCTTGACGCTTCTTCCTGGCCTTGACATCTGACATTTCAGCCAGCAACGCGGAAATATCATGTAAATCATATTATGTATTATAACAAAAAATAGATAAGTATGCTTCGGCAGGACGAGAAAAAAAATATTTAATTGATTATATAAGCTAATAGTACTTGGCCTTAACTGTTCTAGTTTGGTTAAAACATTTCAAAGCTTTATTGCTTGTTAAATATTAATAACAGGAATAGTAGGTGATCTGTATTGAGATTATGTGAGCTGTGAACCGCGGACCTCTATTCTCGGGTAGGATATTATTTGAGGAAATATCACCATCATAAAATATGACATTTGGTAAAGTACCTAGTTACGATAATTTTATAAAACGTGCAGTGAAACATTTCAAAAGATTGTCACGTGTGAGTTGTTGTTTAAAAATCATAATACATGTACTTACTAATACACTTGATTTGAATGACATTGCGATGATTGTGATATCATAACGACCAATTTGAAGTACTTAACTATTATACTCGTTGATATTATAGCAGATTGTAGGTATGTGGAAATAACTGTTTTGTACGTTTGTTGTCCCGTACCTATTAATTTACTTATAGATTAATATGATGCTGACGACTGAGATGTTGTTAATGGTAATAAGTAGATACGTTCGATCGAAATAATTGTGTTTGTCTCAAGTTAGCTGTTACGAACTGCCGCATTGGTTTAAGTGTTTTTAGATATAAATATAATTACTGAGGAAAATAATTACGAATGCGAAACATTTACGACACCAGTTAGTTTTTATAACTGCAAAACCGCAAGCTGACAGCTTCAGAAGGGCATAAATATTTTGACTTTAGGTTATAATTGTGCACTACGTACTATAAATTAGTCTGAAACAGCATGAACGTGGGGTACCTAAGTATCCTATTAATTGACTGGATTTACGTACGTAATGGCGTTGCTACAGTTGTTCATTTTATTCGTGTAGTAAAATAATACTGTTTGAAGTGTTGACAAAGAAGAGCAGTGAGCAGCATGATTTAAATTGCTAGCACGTGATTTGCCCGTATGTATTTACGACCATTGATTGTACCGACACACGACACCATAAAATTTCCCCATCAAGTTTATATGAGTTTCTAGTTACAGTGCACAATAGCAAGAACTAAGTTTTGCAATCGTTCCTATATTGTTGGATTCCTGCTTCATTTGTATACCACCAAACCAATAAGTTGGTAAATAAGCAAGGTTACGTAATGGGTACGGCTTACAATAACAGTTCAGTGGTGGCGTCATTGCTGACTATGATCTATTGTGTTCTATGAGATATACATCCTACATATTATTTATTTGCACACATCTATTGTTATATATGTCACATTTTGATTTGTAACGAGTTTCTACATCACATCTATGGCTGTAAATTATATCAGAGGGTCAGAAAACTCTTCTTTATGTCTCCAAACCCGATAAGAGATAGTTAGGAAACTTCACTTCAGCACTTAGCTTCACAACCGATTTATAAAATCTTCAGGTTTTAGGGCACACATAAGTAGGTAGTTCAGGTCTTAATCAAATGCATTATCTAGCTGTTTAGTCAAGTAATTAAATAACAGATAGACAGACAAGATTATTTAAAGAAATCCTTTTACAAACTTTATAATTTTTCACATGAAAAAGGTTCCTAATATTAGTTAAATACAGTAATAGTAGGAACTACTTGCTTACATTTTATATGTAAGTACATTCCTAATTACATATTACATGTTATGTTACATCATAAGTAATGTGGGGTCAGATAACAGTCTAGCAGATATATTTGGTTGTTGTTTAATAAATAACATATGGTAGGTAACTTTAACAAAATAAAATCAATTGGTAATTTTATTGTGAGTCTGTTATCTTCGAAACGGCTAAACTGATTTTAACGGAACTTTCACTGATAGCTGATGTTATAAGAAGTTTACTTAGGCTATGACCATGACGCTACGAACGTTAGGAGGTGAGCAAAAAAAACGACGGGTGAAACCGCGGCGTTATTACATAAAATTAAGAAACAAAAAGAACATAACAAATTAGGTACGAACTCATCTATTTTTAATATGTAAACTTTGTCTTTGTTTGAAGTAAAGCCTTGAAACATAGTAATGTTTTCCAAGCGCATCAATTAAGATAGATAAAGTTATGCAACACAATATACAACTAAGTAGAGACATATATTTTCAAAAACCTGTTATAGAGTTGGAAAACGATGGTTTAAAAGACTAAGTACCTATATTAAAAAATAATAATCAGAAACGGCGGTTTAACCGTGGGGCACATCCAATATTATAATAATAATTGCAACTGGCCGACAATAATACGTGGGGTCCCATATAAGAATAAAATAAGCCAAAATTAACAAGTAGATACACGAAAGGAGTCGACCAAGTGGAGGTTGCACTTACGCAAATATTCTGCGTGATCAGTAGTCTGTATTAATATTACATAAATATATTACATATAATAATACTTGCTTAGTATTACATTTTAACATTAAAAATGAAGAAGGTTCTCAATCCTTTTGTATATAATATAGGGTTAGAACAAAGTATATCTTTATATTTCGTTTGTTCATATTGTTTTATAGTTTATGCAAATATCAATAGGTAATAAATTCAGTTTCTTTTTTAAAATGCTTAGTCATTATTTTGACTAAGTCACAGACTGATCGTGTTATCAAGGCTCTTTGCTTGGCTAATTAGATACCTAATTCGGATATAGTACGTACCTTGTTATACGGACTGCCTCGTTAGTCTAGTGGTCCCAAGCGCGACTGCTACGCTAGAGGTCCTGGATTCGATTACCAGGTAGAGCAAAGT
Source organism: Subacronicta megacephala (assembly GCA_958496365.1). Lineage (NCBI taxonomy): Eukaryota > Metazoa > Arthropoda > Insecta > Lepidoptera > Noctuidae > Subacronicta > Subacronicta megacephala. Next base: position 8,546,667 of record OY292527.1, read on the forward strand.
GTTATTGGGTTTTTCTAGGCGCTTGGAGTCTGGATTAGTTTACATTACCGGGCGGTAATGGCAATTATAGGGTCGCCCCCTATTACATGGGATCTAAACATCGGCGAAATGTGGGTGTGGGTTACATTAGTAAACCTCTGCCTAACCCTTTGGGGAATACAGGCGTGATGGTATGCTTGTTATATTATACTTATGTATTATGTAGGTATTGATTTTAATTTTTTGTTTTCTAATTTCTTCGATAAATTTTCATTGGACAAAAAAGATTATCATAAACATCGTATCATCATACTCATCCTAATAATTATTAAGTACTTATTATTATTATAGGTGTTGTACAATTGAATGACTTTATAAAAATAACAAACTAAATTCATGAAATAAACTAACTAATGCCTCATTAGTCTAGTGGTCCTAAGCGCGACTGCTACGCTAGAGGTCCCCAGGTCCCCAGGTCGAGCAGTGTCGCCTATTGGGTTTTTCTATGAAATTCTCAGTAGCAGCTTGGAGTCTGGTCTGGATTTGTGCCCGGTTAATAGTAATACCTAGTCTCGCCCCCTATTACATGGGACCTAAACATACCGGCGGAGTTTGGGTGTTTGGCCTAAACTTTCGAGGAATGCAGGCGTGATGGTATGTTATGTTAAAAAAACTAACCTAGCCTAACCGTGATAATATGATACCTATATCTTGATAAGAGGTATCTACAGTAACATCAATAGAAGCCAGAACAATTTTATCTTCAGCATTTTTTTGTCGTTGTTGGAAGATTCAAAACAATAATAGATATTATTAAGTCTTTCTTAAGTTTAGCAGAAGCCTCAAGCCTCTGAGAGACCAATTTCGTTACAAAACACTAAAAGTCGCGCAGTAAAACTGGTTATATTGACAGACGTCGACTGTGGATTGTGATTTTGTATCTTTATAAGTATAGAGAAAATCTATAAATACAAAAGAAATATCTACTTCGACAAGAATAACTTGTCTTAATAGTCGTCAAATTTAGCCTAGATTTAATGAAATCAGATTTAGTAAAATTTAAACAGCGGGCTTATAGGTATATCAATAAATTATAATTTCTCATCGGGCAAATGGGGAATCAGAATGTAAATCGGCGAATGATCTAGAATCATGGAAGGAGAACCTTTATAATCCAGGTGGTTCTACCTTATTATTTGGTTTTGAAAAACTTGTACAAAAAATTGGACACCGCGTCGGTAGAGCGGGGTTCGGCGACCACCAAACCTTGCTCAACCGCTTATTAATAAGGACTGACTACACCAGGAATTTAATAACAAAAAATAGTCATAAGTTTGAGGAAAATTGAAGAAAAATCGCAAGATACTACTAAATTAGCACTGTCCACTAGTTTTTTTCCTATTATTAAACAAAACGTTTTTGTAGGTGTGAAGTGTCCATTCGTCCATTTCTGAAGTGTTTACTCCTCATTTGGAGACGCTTCACTTTTTGTGATATTCAATAGAATATCACAAAAAGTGAATACTTATTTCACATCTCTATCTACCTACTCTAGTATTCAATAGAATACTTTAATAGGTAGGTACCTATTTACAGTGTCTGGATTAAGACAAAAAATACAATGTAGAGGTAAACCTACCGCTACATAAGGTACATTTATTATGAAAAGAAATGTCTGCTTGTACACTTAGTACAGAGAGCTTTTCGATCTTCGCGTTTTTTATTTTTTCTGCTTTACCATTTTTATGACAAAGAAATAGTTTTTGCTCATTATTATCAGTTGCCATTTCTGTCAGGTAATAAAACCCAAACGTGGCAATAATAGTTGCCAACTGGTAGGTAAGTACCCTTAGGTGATAGATACAATGATTCACCTTAATACACCTTCATCTTAATATTCATACTTATCGTAGATATCGTAGTGGGCACACTATGCCCACTACGATTGGTAGAATTGGTATCTGATACCTGTGCCCGGCATAGGTATCAGATACCAATGTTCTAGATCTCTTAGTATTATGTTCGACGATTCTGTAGATAAAGTTTGTTTGAAATAACTGCCTGTCTGAAATTATCAGCTAGTGCTTTTACAGTGGGAAATTTTAATAGAAACAGTCAGTGTAAAGACGTCGTATTGAGGTCGTAAATGTTTTGCATTTGCTATTATTTTCTTAACTCATTTCTACTTATGTGTATAAAACACTTAATAAAGCAAGAACTCCGCAACTATTTTACACTTAACTTTACTTTGAAGCATTCCAACAATATTAAATATTTTTAATTTGGTTCGCAATTGATGGAGAAATCGATAAACATACATAATTAAAATAAGTACAGACGAACATAGAACCTCCTCCTTTTCTGAAGTTGGTTCATAAACAAGCCTTTAGCTATAGGGACTTGTTGCTTTTAGTCATCTGAGTAGCAAAAAGTTATCAAGGATATTAAAACATATTTCATATTACTTACGAACTACGAAAGAGCGCAAACGTCGGTGTGAAAGCTATGCGTTTAAAACTACATACTTTATGGATCTCTCTTTTATGTCAACCGTAGTTTAAATCGTTGGCTTTACATAAGAGAGAGTTCCGATATATCTCGTAAAATTTAGTCAGACTGAAACACCGTGCAGTCATATTTAAGGTCGAAAGCACACTGAACGTTAAATCGGGGCCGTAGATATGTAAAAAATGTTTAGCAATAATGAAAGGACCTAGTTGTGAATAAATACTATTTGATGTTATAATATGTTTTTTGTACTTATGTAGGTAAAGCTTACCTTTTCGTCTTATCCTTCATGATGAATTTGTTTTCACTAATAATAAAACTCTTATAATATAAGTAATACTGTTCTAAAAATGTTCTTTATGTGTTCACTTAGAATTAAATAAACTGGCTGGTATTGCTAGCGTCTCGTATATAACATTTTGGATTAACGTTTACAGTATAGCACCATAAAGGCCGGTATGTTTGGTGATTTCTTTAGAATACTTCAAAACATTGTGAATGAAGCGATCGATAGTGCTTGTTTAGGTCGAGAAGCGGAGGCGGTGAGGCCGCGACGACCGACGACTAATAGCGGGCGAAGCGCCGACCGACTACCGACTGATGTGAGTGCTGTGCCTCCGGGGCTATCCAGAGTGCTCGAGTGCCGACTGTGCCGAGCGGCGAGCGCACCACGACGTGCTCGCCTCGGCGCGACGCGACTTACGTCAACATTTTAATCAATGAACTTCGCAAACCTTGAATAGAAACATGTGCCAGACTGACAACGCGCTCAGAAGCTCAAATGTTTCATGTATGGAATGTGAGTATCGCGGTATTCAGTACCTACTTACTTAATCGCCTGACAGTACACATTCGGCGCTGATAGCACTAACAAGCAAGATAACAAGAATAATATTGAAGGATTTGCGAATGAATTTAGTTTTAGATAAGCCTATTATGATGAATATGAGCTTTTAATAGCGAGCGGTAGCATTTAGTTATAGGGCTATAGGTAGATATAGGTAGGTACTATTTTAACGTAAGTATAGGAAAAACTTTTTTACCTCTTGCCGTCTGCTGCAGTCAAAGACTATTAAACCAACAACCAATTCTCTTTGGCTGCAGTATTTGTAAGTACTGCAATTCCGTGCCATCGGTAGTTTCGACATTTGTTATCGACATACATATCAGACAAAAATAATATCTTTCAATTATCCTTCCCGTTTGGTGACGCGAAACCTATAAAGATAATAATATATATAAGATGGAAAAAGCAGTATATACGAGTCTGTAAAACCCAGGTCCATATTTTTTATAAATAGTTTCCCTGTATGTTCAGCAAACCAGAGATTGGCTTGCGCCACGGCTAGTATTTAACAATCTTGCTAGCGACATCTTTAAACGATGCTTGTGCAGTGGAACTAAAGCAAGTGACTGAAAAAGAAGCCTCTTTTAAACAGTTATCTCATTATCCCGCCAGATGTCGTAATGCTTCAGCTAGCATTATATAGTTTGTGGGTAATTTCGAATGAATATTGCATTGTTGCCCATATAGAAGTAAAGCTATGGAAGTTATTTTTCTATAATAGAATTGAACCTTTAATATATTCAGCACAGGTTTTTCTAAATTAGGGAACTCTCCTGAGTCTGCTGTTATACAATTTTTAAGGGAACTGAAATGAATCCTTGCGGTAGACTGATATTAAACGGAGAAGTGAGATATCTATTACAATTTTATTATCAGCTACGCTACATATGCTATGATGAATGTATATCACTACGGAAAATTGATAATTTAGTCAGCACTTACATCATGCGAATGAGTGAAAACTCTTGGAAAAAATTAGAAGTAGGTACCTGTGCCAAGTTTTTTAAACAGTTATCAGTTCTAAATAGGTACCTACCTACGTCAAGCAACAAATAACAGACACTTTACAAACATACATTACATACACCACGCATACACATACAAGAGCCAAAATCTAGATTTTAAAATACCTCACCTTTAGGTAAATCTGTGGGGTGGTTGTTATAAATAGGTAGTACGGTGACGAGTAGTGATCTAGAACCATTTTCCGGTGGTTAAGAATCGTGTAGTTGCAAAACAAAATAGATTCCACTCTCTGGGTGCCTTAACTTCACTGTTACTTTTTGGGCCTTTTTAGGGTTCCGTAGCCAAATGGCAAAAAACGGAACCCTTATAGATTCGTCATGTCTGTCTGTCTGTCTGTCTGCCTGTCCGTCCGTATGTCACAGAATTTTTTCTCTGAAACTATAAGAGCTATGCTGTTGAAACTTGGTAAGTAGATGTATTCTGTGAACCGCATTAAGATTTTCACACAAACATAGAAAAAAAAAACAAATAAATTTGGGGGTTCCCCATACTTAGAACTGGGCATTGCCGCGCGCACGCTCGCTCGCAGCAAGACGTGTTTAGTATCGCTACGTAAAAATAAATATAAATTAGGTTTTCTTAGTGTTATTTTAACCAGTTAATCAATTAACAATATTGCTAGATGCTTATAGAAACGACGTAGAATACATAGACCAGTGAATATTAATATAAGTAATTTAAAAACAAAAACGTAAAGAAGAAACGTACAGTGTAACGAAAACAACGAGTCACCCAGTGAGTCAGAGCAGCAGCTGCGCTACGATTGGTGGTGAGTCAGAAACGTAAGCATCGGAGTGATCACCATATATGGCTATGAACTAGCCGCATCAACGTCAAGAACAACTGTAGCTTGGAAGCGATACCCTTACTTCGCAAGTACAGTCATAAGCGGATTAGCTGAGAGTGCGAACGTAGTGACTGTCGTGACCGAGGGTGGCGGTTCGAATCCTAAGTGCACATTTTTGCGAAAAGTTTTTGTTTTCTTTTTTATTAATTTTTTTAAGAAAATATTTGATGATTTGTTCTGTTATATATATATTTTTTTGATCGATATATCCAACCAATTAATAAAAATAAACATTGCAAGATGGAGAACGATAATATTACGCACAGAAGACCACAGCGTTCAAGCTCGCTTTGCGATATAGCTAGTACAGAACAGTCACTCTTTGATGCTACTATGCTAAGCTTACCAAACTCTTCAATAGCTGAATCGCAGGAGAATAAGGAATTAATGGAGAAAATCTGCTTTTTAGAAAATCAATTGTTGAGCGCTAATAACGAAATAGAAAATTTACATCTTGAAAATACGTCATTAAGACAGGAACTAAATAAATTCAAACAAGTGATTGATATATATAAAAAAGTTGGAACTGCCGACAATACTATTCGCACACCAAAATCGACAAAAAAGAAGTGTTCCTCCAAGTTGTCTAATGTCGAAAAAAGTCCTGAAATATTACATAAAAAAAATCGAAGTAAATTTAACGAAGATCAGAGCAACTCAGAACAGCACATATGTCAAATCCTTAGTAACCCGAACGCTGAAAGAGGCTGTAGCAATGAGAAATTAATAACATATAGCAATGTCATCAAACATAAAATGTGCATTCTGAGTAGCGAAAAAAAGAACAATGTATTGTCCGTTGCTGAGAAAACGTTTGATAAAAGATTTAATCTGTGCCATTATTTAACACCATACGGATGTACAAAACAACTGCTTAAGGGGCTTGATACAAAATTACAACAATTCACTTTAGAGGATTTTTGTATATTATTCCTTGGTGAAGAAGACTTTAAAACGACCAACAACTACTACGATATTATTTTCCAAATAAGAGACGTATTGCAAGCCGTGCAGCATACTAATATAATAATTTGTTTGCCCACATTCAAGTGCCCTTTTGATACAAGTCTTTTTAATTGCCGGGTAGAGACTTTTAATAACCTACTGTATCTGGATATTTTAACACATGGTCACGCCTTCCTCTTAGACAGCAATCTAAATCTCGAATACGACTACAGCATGTTTAATAAGAACACAGGATCTATAAATAATCATGGTCTATCGAGAATATTCAAGGACTTATCTGATTTAACTACTAGTATATTAGAACCTTCTGACATATCACAAACTGATACAAGTGAATTGATAAATCCTGCCAAACCAAATGACATGTTTTTTCTCGACTAAGCACCTCTACATATTACACCAAAATATTGCTGGATTATTAGGAAAATCAGATAATCTTACAATTTGCCTACATGAGCTACTTGATAAGAATATATGGATCGATATTTTATGCATTACTGAGCATTTTATGATGGAGGGCTATGAAAAACATCTCAATATAAAGGATTATTGTTTGGCGGCCAGTTTCAGTCGCAAGGAAAGCAAACGAGGTGGAGCGTGTATACTAGTAAGGAAAGGACATCAATGGCGGGAACTGGTAAAAATAGCAAAATTGTCTACTAGTGGTGTTTTCGAATGTTGCGCCATCGAGTTAACGACGTATAAGACTGTGATTGTTTGTGTATATAGGGTACCCAATGCATGCAACTTCAATGACTGTATTGAAAAAATAGATATAATGTTACGTATGCTTGTAAAAAAGTCCTTTAAAAATATTGTTTTAGCAGGAGACTTTAATATAGACATATTAAAACGCAATAGGAAAACAATTGAATTTGAGACATTGTTACTAAATTACAATTTAAAACTTGCTCTATTTGAACCAACTCGTCTCGGGAGTCAGTCATGCATTGACAACTTTGCACATAATTTTAGTAAGTCCTTTAAACCCGCTGTACTGGAATTAGCTCTCTCTGACCATACGGCTCAACTTCTCAAATGTCCTATTAAAACTATCTGTTCTATAAAAAGATGGCGTACACTTAGACGTGATTATAGTAATGAAAATGTCAATAAATTTAAATCATATTTAAGTAGTTTGACATTTTTAGATGTATACGAATCCAGTGATCCTAATATAGCTTACAATGCATTCACAGAGATGTTTTTGTTTCTGTATAACCAATGCTTTCCAAAAATACCAATTTCTGTGGAAGCTTCCAAGAAACAAAAGTGGGTATCTCGGGGTATCAAAAAATGTAGTGCAAAAAAACGCAATTTATTATGGCATTATCGATTTAATCCCACACAGCGAAATAAAACTCGATTTAAGAATTATTGTAATACTTTTAAAAAGGTCATCTATCTAACAAAAAAATCTCAGAATACTTATAAAATACAAACGTCTAGTAATAAATCTAAAACGACATGGCAAATTATTAATGAAAATAAACTAAGTACTCCTAAAAATACCATTGATAAAATTCGTATCAACAATACAACAATCTCAGACCCTAAACAAATTGCAAATCTGTTTAATGATTTTTTTATTGACAAAATAAAACCAACTACTGCAGGGGTAAATGTCACTAACCATATCCTGAATAGAAAGGATTCGATGTTTATGGCTCCCAGCTTGCCTACAGACATATTCAAAATCATATTAGCACTCAGAAAAACGAAGAGTGTAGGCTATGATGGTGTTAGTACAATGATTATTAAAACTGTCGCTGAAATTGTATGTGGGCCTCTGTGTCATATAATGAACTTGTGCATTTGTGAAGGAATGTTTCCTAATGCTTTGAAAAAATCTATAGTTAAGCCATTACATAAGAAGCAAAACAAAGACCTGATGCAAAATTACAGACCAATTTCATTAATATCTATTTTCTCTAAAATATTTGAAAAATATATTTCTCGAGAACTTAGTACATATATAGATAAACAGAAAATACTATGCAATGAGCAAAACGGATTTAGAAAAAGTAAAACAATAAATATGGCGGTTTACGACTTTCTACACAAAATCATGCTAAATATGGATAAAAATATACCCATCTGTGCAATTTACTGCGACATGACGCAGGCCTTTGATTATGTTCAGCATAATATTTTATTAAAAAAGCTTGATGCGTATGGTGTAAGAGGGAACGTTCAAAAGCTCTTACAATCATATTTACAAGGAAGGAAGCAAACAACAGAAATAACAACGATTAATCCGAGCACTAAATATGAAGAAATTATTAAATCTGGCGAGCGTAGCGTCAACTATGGCGTACCACAAGGAAGCGTATTAGGACCACTGCTTTTTACCCTTTATATCAACGATTTTCCTAAATGCATTGAACACAATATGACTCTTTTTGCAGATGACAGCACGATAACTATTCCTTGGGTTAACGAACATATGTACGAATATGAGATAAATAATACATTAAATAAAGCTATTATATGGTTAGAAAATAATAATCTCAAAATCAATTTAAATAAAACAGTAATAATGCATTTTAGCCAAAGGCAGTTAACATTTCCAATATTCAAAATTAATTATAATAATAATGTAATTGACGCAGTAAATTCCACAAAGTTTTTAGGATTAACCATAGATCGTAATTTAAATTGGAAGGCACACATAGAGGTCATTAGCAAAAAACTAAGTAACAGTGCATTCGCACTATATAAACTGTCGCGGATTCTAAATGTTGATGCCCTATTAACCGCCTATTATGGCATAGCAGAGTCCATTATCAGATATGGTATTATTTTTTGGGGACTCTCTACGGATAAAGATATCGCATTTAAATCCCAAAAAAAAATGCCTTAGATCCATGTTTAAACTTAAAATGACTGATAGCTGCAAGCCGTTTTTCATTAGCCACAATATCTTGTCCTTACCATCACTTTATATTTTCGAAATCGCGATATTTGTAAAAACAAATCCTGATCTATTTCCCCTCAAGGCAAACCTGTTTCCTAGAAATAGACGAGATAACAGTCAACTCTGTCGGCATAGGTCTCGGACTGCACTTATGCGCAGAAGTGTTTTTTGTATGGCTCCCATTATTTATAATAAGCTTCCCAAGAGCTGGAAAGAGCTAAGCGTAGAACCATTTAAAATAAAATTAAAATCTTTTTTAGCTAGTAAAGCATATTATGATGTGAATGATTTTTTAACGGAATCAATAAATTGACATGCTCTTATAAATAGTTTTATCTGGAATGTAACATCTATTAATAAATTTGATAATGATTTTAATATTTTGATATATATATTAGACATTATGTTATTGTTTTTTTTTTTTTTTTTATATAAATCTCATAACTCGTTATGTATTAATTTTTATTATTTAATCAATGAACTTAATTATGTCAGCATTCAATGTTTATCAACTTTATTGAAATTATATAAACTTTAAATATAAATAAATATTTGTACACCATGACAATATGGTAAACATGTTAGCACAACTCCATGTACTTATAACACCTTGCATGCATTTTTTCATTATAATTGTATGTACACACATGTTTGAGCAAATAAAGTCTGAATCTGAATCTGAATCTGAAACTCAAAATTACGTGTGAGGTATTTATGGATAGGTCTTCAAAAATGATATTGAGGTTTCTTATATTTTTTTTTCTAAACTGAATAGTTTGTGCGAGGGAAACTTGCAATGTGGTAAAATGTGTGTCCCCCCACCTGTAACTTCTAAAATAAGAGAATGATAAAACTAAAAAAAATATATGATGTACATTACCATGTAAACTTTCAACGAAAATTGGTTTGAAAGAGATCTAGTAAGTAGTTTTTTTTAATAGGTCATAAATCGTAATGGTATGGAACCCTCCGTGCGCGAGTCCGACTCGCACTTGGCCGGTTTTTTATTGCACCTTACAGTTACCTACCAACCTACAGTTATTTTTGCGTAATAGTATGTATATACACAACTTTTATATTATATATTTTAAAGAGCAAATAAGTATTCGTGTTGGTGATCGATTACACATCATAAATAGGTAAATTACTATCTGTTGCAGTCAGAATTAAAAAAAATAAGAACGTCCTTTAACAGCCCATCGCTTGATTGAGTTCAATGATCATATTTTTGTTAGTCTATATTTTTTTATGGTCATCGACGACAAAGGACGAACACGAAAATGATTATGCCTCAAAAAGATAATCGATTTTCTGTAAATTACGTTACGCCTACAATGGCGCGCCCTCGTCTCCATGCTTCGATGAAGAGTGACTAATTAAGACTAGGTTACTTTAAAATGGTGATTGATTAAAAGATGATTTTTTTTGTAGGAAAAAAATATCCATTCGCGTAGTTTATAACATAATATATTTTTTTATTGTTTACGTCGGCGGGACTCCTTATTTATGAATAATCGCTATAATGTTTTCGTCCGCATTGAATATGGCGTTGCTATTTATAGCTTTGATTCCCATCTGAGGCGGAATACTCAGCATTTTCTGAGACAGCAGAGATAGAGAGATAGAGAGTGGGGTAATGACAACGTAGTATAAATGGTGCGTGAGGTGTATGACGCGCGGGCGCCTGAACCAATGGTTTGATTACGCGGTTTACAATATTTGCGGTAAGTAAAATTAAACATTTAAACATTACCTGAATGTCTGGTAACTGCCTCGTCAGCTATAAATATAAAATAAGTACGTAAAACACCGGCTATACTTTTGTTCATATGCTACCTCGGTACAGAATCAAGAACACGTGGCTTGATCAAATCAATCATGTGATGCCTTCTACGTATGACAGAATGGTCAGAGTCTCACGTGCAATAAATGTAGGTACTTGTATGAGGATGTACCTACTACCTTGCTACGTGAATACTTCTAATGACCCGTCTTGCACCCTCGAAGGATTAGGGCATTACCCTTTGAACTCGTAAATTCGTTGCTAACAGAAAAAAGACAAATCAAGATCCATTCTAACACTGATTAAGTCTGGTAACCCCATGTGCCTACTGACGACAAACGAAACCTTTTCTTTGAGAGTAAGATAGATGTTCGCATCATGTTTTGTCGTCGGTAGAAACGCGGGGTAAGAATAACATCACTTAGCCACATGTCTCATCCATATTCATGTTGTTGTGTAACATTATGTAGGTATGTTGTTATTGTTTTTTTTGTTTTTGACAAACAACGTAAAGGGTTGAAGTTGAAATTCATTGCATCCGCATGAATCCGAAAAATCAGAGGTTCAGCAGGTATCTTGAACCACTGAACGAGGCAGCTTTTGACCACAATCTTTGACACGCGTCCTGGGACTGTTTTGGAAATAATTTCGACTATAAACAGGCACTAAAATAAAATACAGTCTCTAAATGTCACACTCAATTTTATATACATAATCAGTTAATAAGTTTACTTTGTATCTAGTGAACATTTCAGTTTTTTTTCCTCACATTGTTTTTACTTAAGGCCGTTCAGCCTTGGTTATACATAGGTATAAAATAGACGATTTAGCCGAAATTAACAATTTAGGTACACCAAAATCTTCTAAAATAACGATTTTTAAAGCAAAAGTTTGAATGGTCAATTGTTAATTAGTTATAAATATGTCAAAATTTCTATTGCCATGGAGAAACCTAGAATGTGTTATAGACGAACAGTTTGCGAAAAAAATTTGATTTTGTCGGCCAAGGCTGAACGTGCAGCCCTTTTTTCTTTATATCAGATGATATTAGTATTGCCACCCTGTAGCTACTGGATGCCAAAAGGTTGCCCACTCCTGTCTTGACCATTGTGATTAGACTATTTGCCATTAGGGTATCAATAAATAATGCGCTAACATTGCCAATAGAATCACAAACACAACTTTACTTGTAGGCTTTTATTACTTATTTTTGTTGTTTTTCCTAGATAAGTTATATCCGCACCTACATAATAGACCTACCTACCTAACCTATCTACCTATATAGGTACCTGTATTACAATAATAATGCACTTATAGCATACGTAGGTCCGCAAGATTACAATTTCAATGATGTTATTGCGAAGGATTGTGTAAACAGTTTTTATTGAGATTATATTAAAATTTCAAGAATTCCATGTTTGTTTAGGTTCAGAACTTGATTGGTAGCAGTGTACAGTTGTGTATAGTGGCGTCATAATGACCTCATGACTCTCGGCCACCTTGACAATGAATGACTGATAAATAAACAGCCGCGTGTTCGAATTGATAGTGTGTCTGATTTAATTATAACGATATTTTTTATGCATGCACGATTTAATTAAAATAATTATGGCATGTACCTAATGGAAATTAATAGATACGCATCTCTACTCTAGGTTCGTACTACGAGTTGCGTAGCAGTTGGAAGGTAACTTCTTATATACACGTAATATAAATAACAGAATACGCTATATTGGATAATAGTAAGATTCTATAAATAATATAGGAGAGGGTAGCACCACCATTTTTATATCAATTATTTAATGGCTCATATTATATAGATATCTAGTATGGTAACTAACTGTGTTCAGGTAAATCTGTTTGCCGTCTTTTATGGATTTCATCTTTATGAAACCCACGATCCATCCGATTTTTATTTTACGCAAACTGCCAAAACCATTTTGGAGAGTTTTCAAGTGGTTCTTAGACCCCTGATAATAAAGCAAAATGCCTCCGCCGTTACATACCTATTATGTTTTATATTTATTTACATTTTATTAGCTACCCAAGCTTTGCGAACACAAGTTTGGCGAGACTGGGGAACTTCTTTAGATACTTCCGCAGTGAAAAAAACCCATAAGTAATTTATCGGATAAGGGTGGTGGAATGATAGTGATATTGCATTCGAAACTAAATATTATATTACCTAATGTTTGTACAGCTGTACCTAGTGTCCACGAGACTCATAAACCCATCTGTATATTATTGACTAAGTAGAAGTAGGATCCTACTTATGAATTACTGTACCAATTATGTTCAATAACTATATATAAGTGTTTTATATGATATTTGACGTTATTGCAAAAACGGTTTGTCGATTTTCCGGATTCAAAATAAAACCTACCTAACTATAACGAAATATTTACCTACATATGGGCTGGTATTATGTTACAATTTCTTAAACATAAGTAAGTATGATTAAATAATGATAATAAGTAGTCTGCTTTGTATTCAATTATGTCATTCGCAGCTGGGTCAAATATTTTCAGAATATGACTCAGATTTTTTCATTTGTTTAGTCTTAATACACCTTAATTGAAACAATGATAACGTAATACATATTAAAGGGAAAACAAGTTGAATCACTGTATAAATTTGTTTCAATGTCCGTTAGTACAATGTAGGTCTTCTTACCGTTGTGCAGCACCGGCCTATGAATGTAAGTCGAGAACGTGTTAATTGGAAGTGACCGTATGACCCGTTACATTTCCTAAAATACCATAGGGTAAACAGATGCACCAGATGTGTGTCATCTGCCGGTAATTAGCGTCCCTATAAAACACGAACATTTACTCGAAGTCACATACATACGGATTTGCCATCGTTGCTTCAGTGTGCCTCTCTTAAAACTCACCTTCATTCATTTAATAATGTTCAGCCTAAAGTTGATTTCTTTATTTTGTTTATTATTTTTTATATTCGTCCATGCAAAGCCGCTTGAGGAGTCCAAGAGTTTAACTCCAAAACAGGGGTTAGATGACGCCGGCGAAATGATGGAAGTAGCGGAATCTCAGAACCCGTTTTTACCACGGTTTGCCATGAAAAAACTTAGAGAGCGCAGCGAAAAAGCAAGGGCTCAGAGGAGGAATAACCAGTCTCAAAGACAAGTATATCAACCGCAACGGAATCGCTGCCCGGACAGATATTATGTAAGTATTTAGATACGCAGATTTTCACAAAACATAATTAGTGGTTTTATTTTTGTTTGACCTCTTGAATGGCGCAGTAGCGCAGTGATCGGCTCTCGTGCTACGACCGGGTTCTATTTCCATATGAAGCACAATTTCTTGCGTCTTTGATACTCCAATATACGCAGTAGGTATTAGGTACACTGCCGTACGCCTCATGTTCAATGATATTTAATTCAAAGATACTCCTTATAACAAAGTTCCCTTTAGCCTTGAAAAAGCCACAACACACTTGCAAAGTCCTTATAGCAAAGGTACGCGATATTGCACACTCTCAACGACGCTGTAGGCTGTAGGTATACTTAGGAATGGAAGCGACGATACCACGTGGTATGTATGAGTCCTAGAGCGTCTACATGTTTCTTTTTTTCTTAATTATGACCCTCATAGATTAAAAGGGATATAAGATTAGTAATGTCTTCTATAGTTGTTTCTTTCATGATCTCTCTTTGTTTAAGTAGGTAGGTATGTAAGATATGTATTGGAATTACTGATGTGCTTCAGCCTGACAATAAATTTATTTACAGATAGAATTTGTATGTTCACAATACACCTTTCTTTGACCCAGTTCCTATGTAATATAAGACCACGATACTAGAAACATTTCACATTATTAAGCTTGTGTTCGTCTTATTGTTATCAAGTAAAAATTATATTTTTCAGAAGAAATGAAGGCGCATTTCATATTATTTTCAATGACGGGGATTGTCATTGTGATTGCGAATCCTGTTTTAAAACAAGAAACTTTGACTAATAATAAAGAACCACCTTTGTTCGACATTAGCGAGTCCCAAGTGAAACATAAAAACATTACAGCAAACGAAAGAGAATCAACACCCATCGAAATAGTAGCAAATGAAGATTTTTTGCCAACACTTGACTTGGACAGAGAAACCACAAATTATGGTGACGGTGAAGTGAACATAGCAATTGACGAAAATTTAACTTCGCTAGAAGACATCGCTGAAACACAAAACGATATCAAAATCGATTATGACGATTACCTTTCGCCGAGTGACAGCCTGACGGATAATATGCTCGTGAATAGAATTAAAGATGAGATCATGCAGACAGCCGCAGGATTCGCACCAATTCCGCTTTTTAGAAAAAGACAAAAGCAACCGCCGAGGCGGCGATACTCTATACGACGACAGCTTCAAAGGTACCCATATTATGCGCTTTATGGGAGAGTCCCCTTCCATTATCCCTACTACAGGTTTTACAGTCCTAGCTCTGTAAGATTTTATTAATGTTTAGATTGACATTTTATTTAGCTTATTTATTTTAAATATAACTTATTGTAACTTTGATGTGTATCAGCCTATTTATGTAAGAAAAAATACACGTAAATAGTGATTGATTTTCATTGTTTTTATTTCTACAAAATCTATAAGCACGAATGCCTTACCAACTAAATCATTTCAATGTCATTATTATATTAATTTATCTATTTACAATGATAGTAAATCATCAGATTCTATAATTGCATCACTTATAATAGGGAAAACATTGTACACTAAATTGTATTCATTCTCATGGCAGTTGTGTAATCCTCGTTAACAACAATACATGGACATACAAATCATCTTTTTACACTATTGTAAAGTATGACACAAAGATGAAATTCGATTACTAAAATAAACTTGAATCACATGATATTTTCTTACACATTAAAATAATATCTGAGGTTAACAAATGAGTTAACGTAATTTGAAATGAGTACCTAACTAGTTGACATATAGAGAGAATATTATGAATAAATTACTTGATAAATAAATATTGATTAAAAATTACACAGGAAACCGTAAATATTTGAGTTTTTTTTTTCAAATATCAAATAATAGAATATAATGGTAAACGTTCAACGTTTTGTTCGTACGTGAAACTTGCGACTTCGCACTGGATAGCTTGAACTAGAGACCGGCGCGCGGTGACATAGCTTCAGGGCAAAAGTCCACTCATTTGCCGGGGCCCACGAGCGCCTCGTCCATGAGCTCGTCGTCAGTGATGCACGGCGAGTTGGAGTGCGGCGAGGGCGCCACGAGCGGCGAGGGCGCGGGGCTCTTGGCCAGCTGCAGCGCCAGCGCCGGCGGCGACGGGTACACGGGCCGCACGGCCACCATGCCCGACACCTTGCTGCCCGACGACGTAGAGAAGTCCAGCAGCATCTCAGCCGCCTCCTGCGGCGTGGTGGCCCCGCTGCGCGCCACGGCGCCGCTCGCCGGCGGTTTCATGCACGAGTCGGCGCCTTTCCTGTCCTCCGAGCTGCCTTTGGGAGCGGCAAACCCCTTCGCCATTTCTGTTTTAAAATCCAGTGGCATCATAGGAAATGCTGCTGAATAACCATCTTTTGAGTCATCTTTATTTCTCACTGGGCTTTCCCCTTTTGATATACTGTCAGCCATTGCCTTTGAAAATTCTAGAGGTTGATCATTTTTGCCGGGTGGTATCGTTTTAGGGCTCATGCTACCCATGTTGAGCAGTGGTTTGGGCACGTTCAGAGGATACGCGGACTTTTGAAGGGAGTCGGTTGTTCTAGCGCCTGGGTTTTCAAAGTGCGGAAATTGATATTTATTTTGTTCTAGCGAACGAGCAAAGTCATTGACTAAAGATCGTTGATCGTACTGTGAAGCTGGACTGTTTTTATCTGGAGTATTTTGATTTTTCAGTTTCGGTATTTGAAACTTACTAGTATCCAGAGGCTTGATCAAGCCCTCTACAAGAAAGTTAGCTTCCTTGGCAGTTTTAAACCTGTCTCCATCTATTTCATCTCTAGAGCCACTAGGGCTGGAATGGCGTTCTGATTTGGAAGAAAAAATAGATTTCTCTGAATTGTTCATAAGTTTAGTTCTAGCCTTTTCACGTTCCCTGTCTCTAATTATTTTAGCTAGATCCGTGTTGCTACTTTTAGGGGATCCAGAACTAGATTTCGATGCTGATTTTGATAGGTTTATACCAGTACTACTGGCGCTTGAAGATTTTAAATAAGGCACTTTGGGCATATTAGGATTACCGGAACTGGAGGAATCCGAAGGGCTCATGTTAGCTTTAGGTGGTGTTGAACCCGATGTGACGTTGCCTGATTTAGAAGATTGCATTACTTGAGTTTTTTTGGAAGCAGGTCCACTTATTACTCCTGGTTTCAATCCTGTGTGGGTTTTTGGGGAACCCTGGCTCGGTGGGGTAAGTTGAGGCGATGATTGCTTTGAACCAGAACTACTATAATTTAATTTGGAACTGCTGCTTGAAGAATCTTTGGTTCTAGTTTTATTTATTGTTATCTTCATACCATCGGAACTCGGCTTTACCATATATTCTTGATTTTTGCTATCACTAAGTTTCCCACTACTGCTGGACATACTTGTTTTTGGATCTGAAAACTTTGCGCTACTGGAAGAGCTACTGGATTTTGAGCTTATTTCGGCATCTGTTCCACAGTGCTGGGCAGACTTGAGTTTATCTATCACAGCGCTGAGAGAACCTTTTCTATTTCGAGCCTGGCTTGGAGCATTTGATTTGTTAACTTCTATGTTAGGTGGGGATATAAGAGGTTCAGTTACAGGACTATCGCAAGAAACTGGAGTAATTTCTAATTGTTTCAATTTAATTGGGTTTTTTAATTTAGGACTGCTTCGATCGGAACTGGAAAAAGATAAGCTGGAATGTTTCTTTTCTTTATCTCTTGACGTCATCGAGCTTGATCCGTAACTGTCTTTCGATATCTTTTTTGTAAGGTCATACCCTGTTGTTCCAGATTTACCAGATGGCGAACCACTGGTTGCCGACTTTAGTGCCGACATGCTCGGTTTTCCCGACCCCGAAGAACTGTGCTTAGGGGAAGAGATACTGTGGTTTTTTGGACTCGAGTATCCAGGTAAATGTTTAGGGCTATTTTGAACTGGAGAATGCCTGGGACTGCTATGATGACTCGATGTCCCCGACGGCTTTCCCATTCCTTTTACAGTGCTTGGGCTTAGTGATTTAGTTATCGATACAGACCTGCCATGGGTCGGGCTGGGACTAAATTTTCTTATAAGGGAGTTTGGGGATGTTGCACGTAACGGGGACCCGTCGGTGGGCTTGATGCTGACGGAAACAGGCTTAGTGAGTGGGTCCTGTTTAGGAGGCACTTTCTCAGGCGGACCCATAGAGTCGTCTCTTCTTCTTTTCTTTTTCTTTTCCTTACTGCGCTCTTCCCCCGACCGGCTCGATTTCTTCTCGGATCTGATACGATCGTCGAGCGATTTCATTTGTGACGAAGTTATCGGTGTTATTGTTATGGAGCTGGGCAAAGCGGCTGGTGCGGCAGCCGTGATTGGGATTATTTCAATACCCGGCCGCCTGTCCAGACATAACATGGAAGTAATACTGGAACCGGAACTAGCATTAGGTGTGTTCGGTGTTGTACCAATAGGAGTTATGCTTACCGAAGATGGCATAAAGGACTTCCCTTCGGTCAAGTCCAAAAGGAGGGAAGACGCACTCCTACCCGAGCGCAATTCTGAATCTTTACTTTTAAGTTTTTGCCTTTTGTGCTCAGACTTGTGAAAAGAATTCCTGTAAAGAAGAAATGTCAATAATAAATACATGATTAGTCTGTTATAAGTTTTTGTGTAAGATGCAAGCGATTTCTGTACAAACCGGATAATATCATCAACATCTCCATCATTTGAATTGTCCATATCGGAGGAGGCTCTGTTGTCTTGTCCGACCAGTGCATCAGTGGCATCCATACCAGACAGCTCAACATCCGACGTAAACTCATTCTGCGAAACTGACGACTCTCGTCCCTCCATATCGTCGTTTGTTGAGTTACTGTTTATAGTATTCTCATCTTCGTTGACGTATTCATCTGAATTATCACTCTCACTATCAGAGTCCATCATATCGGAGATGCCCTGTTTGCCTTTCTTTTGACTTGAGGACCACAAGTCATCTGATTTTCTTTTTTTAGATTTTCGCTCTTCGGACTGAGGTTTTGTGTCAGTAGCGCTGGTGTCTTGACACATTACGGACAAATGATGTTGCTGCTCGGAGAGATATGCCCCTGTGGGACAATATAAGAAAGGATTAAATCTTAGTTATATGAAATGCGAGACAGGAATTAACCGCAACGCGAATGCTTCAAAAATGCTTAATACTTCCAGTCGTAATGACTCACCGCCCTGGTGCGGATGGCTAACGCTGGAAGGGAACAGCGCGCGCGAGTGCATGGTCCCCGGCTCGTGCTTGATGTGGTCACCGCCCGGGTCGAGGCCCCCGAGGCCACAGCTAAAATTTGGCTCCAGAGCCGAGTACCCGCCATTTAACTGTTTACTTGCCGCTTCGCGTTCCCAAATTTTTATAAGTGATCTGTGGGAATATAGATTTTGTTATGGATATAATTTCTTTGTAACATTTTCGGTGTAGTATTTTACAAGACAAGTCACCTGAGCGTGATAGGTATCGAATGGGTCTTCTGCAATACCCTGGTGATGTACTCGTCGATGTGTTCAGCGGGCGCGTTGTGTAGAGTGTAGAGCGAGGCCCTGGGCGCGGCTGGGTCGCTCAGTTCTAGTTCCACGGTGGCCATGCTCTCGTCGCCCGGGTGCTCCAGAGATATAGAGATGTGCTGCCACGACAGAGCACTCACCTCAAACATCAGTACGCTTTCCAACTCTATGACTGTGAAACAAACGGTTTGTAAATTATTATAAAAAGAGGTCTTACCACTTAGAGAAATGTAATTACATTACACTTTGTTGTGCAAGGAAGAACTTATCGTTCAACTAAAAGTTAAGTGTTTTTAGACGACGGTATACTGACATTGTTTGCACTGCGTGCGCACGCAGCTGGTGATGAGCGCGTTGAAGAGCGCCTGCTGCCGCAGACACGCCAGCAGCGGCGGGACCTGCGACGGGTGGGTGAACGGGACGCTCGACACGCTGCAGCCCTCCAGCCCGCCACTCTCACACAGGAAGTAGCATTGGGTTTGTTCTGGGAGATTCTAAAACATACCATACACACATCCAAATAAATATATAGGTGCTCCAGTTTTTTCACTTTAATATGGATTTTAACAACAAACTATCATACTTTGACGTCAAATATTTTTGAGAGCAAAAATATAAGGTTGCCTATTAGACTTTATTATTGTCAAATATCAATATTTTAAATATTGATATTTGACAATAATAAAGTCTTCTTTATAGGTATGTAATATGGGAAGAGAAGATACAAACCACAAACAGTCCTTTACTGAGATTCAATTCAATAACTTTCCCTGGGGTAAGCTTGTTGTACGCTTGTTGGGCGACTAAACCCAACATAGGCTTCGCATTTCCCCAGTCACCTGCTACTTCCACCTGCAATTAATAAACAGAGGATATTGTGAAAATTATATAACGAAAATATAAATGCGGCATTTAGAATCCTCTAAGAAAACATTATCAAAACAAAATATTTTATAAATCACCTTACTGATGGATAATTATTAACGATGAAAAACGTAAAATAAAGTTCCTTTCTTGGTGCCTATACATATACATTATTCAAGAAATCTCAGTCATCAAATCTTACTGAAATTCGTGAAATAAATTACGTATGTAGGTACAGTTTGTTCGAAATAAGTAAGCCGGTCGGAAGTTAGCCGTTCTGAACTACCGCGGTGATCGTTTAATTAAGTGTTTTAATACATACATATCGTAATTAGTAAACAAAATAATTAGAAATGTGAAACATATATGACTATTATATTGACACCGACTCTTTCTATTAAAATTTACTACTTCTTAACCACCTGCAGCCAACTTCCGATTGGCTTACTTATTTCGAACAAACTGTATTGTATTAGATTTTTTTGAAAATGGCAAAAAAATAAAACATATAACTGTTTTGGTAAGACTAAAATTGACATAATCGTTCTTTTTTGCTGTTTTTAAGGAGTTTGTTACATATTTTTTACCTCAGTAGTGGCGTGTATAAGTTTGGCGAGTCCTGCGCACAGCGGAGTGGGCTGCGACAATTTGAGCGTAAAACACGCGGGCAGCATCGCGCTGTTCTGAGGCACTAGTTGAGCGTATACAGGCCCGTTACTATGAACAAAAACACTGTAAATAAACTATTAATATTATTACTACTAGATGTAGTATTACATCTAGATATGGGAAAAAAAATTCGGCTATCAATATCGACGAAATAAATATTTTTTTTGTGTCTTGTAGAATTATTCTTTTGTGTAATTTTTTTTTCTCTCCGAGTCTATATTTTGCTTTTGAGTATCTATGACGGGGCTCTTAATACTTACCCTTTTCCAGGACGCTGTCCACCAGATATGATAGGTGACAACTGCAGCTTATTGGGGGTGGAACCTTCTAGAAGCACAGTGGCCGAGTGGCCTATTGGCGTATGAGAAGGAACAACCAATGATGCAAGACCGCTGGTTGCGGACGGTTTGCCTAGCGTAAGGAGCTCCACTGTTAGTGGATTTAGGCCCTTGTCTTTATCTAATAATTCGTATGGAGACACGAAGTAGGTAAGGCGCATGGCGTGACCTGAAATAAATGGGTTTCATGTCATTTTTCATTGGAGTATTGTACTCTCGTGTGAAATTCCGTAGGATTGTTACATTTATCCTATATTTTGCTATACATACCTCCTCTTCGCTTCTGCAAGAAACCAATGGGACTTTTGTGGACCTGTGCCCATGGATCCTTGATAAAACTCTGGAGTTGTCTCATTGTACATAAGTCTTCTTCTAAGCTCTGTAGAGCACTAAATGCTTTACATTTTACCTGAAAATACAAACAAAACGAATTATAAGAATTTTTGTTATATAAAGGGATAAAAATATGCTGTTATGCTTAATAAAACCACTAAATGTTAAAAGCATGTCCGCTAGGAGCGCAGAGTCAACACCGCCCAAACAGTGTTGGCTTTGTGCAGAGATCACTCAGAGACCAGAGAAAAATGGGTCGACACTGCCCGTGCAGTATTGACGTGCTCAGACACTCTGCATATTTAGTAAAGCATTAAGATAAGAGTGAGTCAACAATGCCCCGGCAGTGCTGACTCTACACACCCTGCGGACTTCCCCCGTAACAGGTATTGAGGCGTAAGTTACTTTTTTCTCAGCGCTTAGTTGATAAACAGCAGTTAAGCCTTCCAGTTGAGCTGTAAAATCAGCAAAATCACCACGAGATATACACGACACCAGTTCTTCACAACTCTGTTGTTCAATCTGTTAAACACAAAAAGACTTTTGTTAATATAAAATAAGATTATTTGACAAATTATTTGATATAATAAAATTTAACATAATATTTCTTAATATTAAGTTATTACCTGTTTGTAAACAAACTTACTTTGCCTTCATGATGAATTTTAACATCTTTTACTGACCCTGAAGATTCCACTAATATTTCCAAATAAAACATATCGGATGATATAAAAAGGTTTACACCTGATGTGCCCACTACAAACTTAAGTCTGAAACAAATAATGAAACTCAGTCCTAGCAATATTTGTAGGTTTATTTCTTAAAATTAATCCATATTAACAAATTTCTTTACATTATTTGGTATCAATCTAAACTATTGCTGCCTCATTTGTCTAGTGGTCCTAAGCGCGACTGCTACGTTAGAGGTCCTGGGTCGAACCCCAGGTTCAGCAAAGTGTTATTGGGTTTTTCTATAAAATTCTCAGTATCAGCTCGGAGTCTGGATTTGAGCCCCATTAATGGAAATAGGCTCGCCCCCTATTACATGGGACCAAAACACACCAGCGAAGTATGGGTGTACATTAGCACACCTCTGCCCAATTCTTTGGGCAATACAGGCGTGAGGGTATGTCAATGTCTAACTACAACTACACTTGGTGAAGATGCATTACCATTACAGAAATACCTACTCCTCCCTAAATTAAGATACCCCACTTTTTCCTGCACCATAGTGTGGTGACCATCGTCTTTAAAATAATGGTCAGTAGGTCACCAAATGCGAAAGAAGATGAGTATAATAATAATAAAATTATAATTTGGTAAAACACACTAGCAGATCAGTAGCTGCTGCATGTGTATCAAATAGCTTGGAGATGTTTTCCATGGAGCTATGACAGTTTTTTCTGGTAGGAGTCAATACTCTTGCAAGAAATGCTTTGTCTTTAAGGTCTCATCACAGTAATCAGAAAAGATTTTATAGGTTTCCATTAAATTTTTCCTCTGTCTACAATGTTGTATATTACAATTAATCATCATACATATTATGTAATCTAGATGTACATAAGGCTTCACATCAAGGTATACAAATCTAGTACCGCCTGGCCTCGCATTGTGTGAAAAGCATTTACAATGAGTGTTCAGTCAGTACTGGTTTCGTATAGGTTGAAGTGTATCATGCGTACACTAAGGCAACACTTATTATTTTTCACATACATTCATCCATGTACACATGGCTAAAGTTCAACACAATACAATTTCAGTTTAAAGCTTATCTCACATTATGGGTTTTCCATACAAAAAGAGGCTAGCATAAAGTGGATGTGTATTGCTCAACGATGTGTAAGCATTAGTATCAAAGAGTTTTTATGGATTGTATAGGGTGAGCAGCTGTTATAAGGGAATTGTTTAAATAGTTAAAAAAATAGCATACCCCAGTTGTCTAGATAAGCACTCAAGGCGTTCAATGAGACTTTGTAGGGAGCTAACTTTGATGCAATGCTGTAAACTGTCAAGGCACTTTTGTAGTATCATACGATCAGCACTGTCTATTCCCCATCTTTTATCCTGCAAATATATAATATTTATTAATAAAGCTTGCAAAACTTATATAACGTGTTCATAAATAAAGTTGAGTATAAAGTCAAGTGTTAGGTTAACTGGAACTCTTAGATAATAAATGATTCTAGGTGTATTTAAATATCTTAAAGTATGTCCAAGACTAAGGGATAATAATGTATAGGTGTATTTAAATATATTTATATATACATAGTATATTGGGACTAAGGGATAATTATAAGAATCAACTAAGTAATTATAAGAAGTAACTAACTAACTAAGGTGTGACTCTATTCTTTGGTATGTTTAGGAACCATGTAATAGGGGAAGAGGGGCAGTTTAGGATAAGATATATTATAGGTAGATATATTCATAAAATAATATATCAGTAAGCTAAACTCAATTTAATTAAATAAATGTGGCTAGTGCAATTGTTTTAGGATGTATTACATTTAAATCCTCAAAACATGAATGTGGTTTTTGAAAAGTATTAAAAAATCCCAATAATGAACAGACATCAAAGAAGTGCATAAAAGCATGTCAGTGCTAGTATGAATAATGTATGAGTTTACATAAAAGTATAAATTAACATCAATTTTAATACATTAAAAAGACCATACCATAGCAGAATATCAAAAAATTAGTTAGGTAAACAGTTTTCAAGTGCAATACAATAAATATTTAGTTAATCATTAACCTAGTTATAACACTGGATTGTAATAAGGTTTTGGTAGGGTGAAAATATAACTTGAATAAGAATGTGAGTCCAATGAATAATGTTAACTCAACCTAAAACACTACAATTTCATTATTATAACTATCACCAATACATAAAACTAATGTTCTGATTTGTAACAGCAATATATACTTTATTCTTTAACGGTAGCAGTAACTTAAGATCAGTAATAAGGGATTATTTGCCTTTGCATAAGTGCACATTCAATTACAATACTTTAATAGAAATGCTATGATATTTTTCTTTAAATTTTAGGTTGCAAGTAGTTTTGATGGGCTGATTAGTTACTCTTCTAGTAATAATGTACGTACCAGTAAAGCCATTCGAACGCCTTTGGAAGTCTCTGTTAAGTTTTTAAACTGTGATGTTTTGGACCTCAATTTTTCCATTAAAATCTCCTTTTGGAGTTCTTTTGATTTATCTATTAGTCCATTAGCGGAAACCATGGCTACAGCAGCGTTATTTTCCGTCATTTTCGCAAGTCTGGCAACCACTTTTTAACAATAAAATAAATGATAACACAAGAGCAATCACAGGCAGAACATCTGATTAGGGTGAGTATAGTTTCTTTTTTGTAAATTCTTATAAATTTGATGAACCCCTTATTTAAATGTTATTGAGCTATTTGCGGTTTCTTTACATGTAAAAATATTCAACAACCACTTTATTTTATTTAGGTATAATAATTTTATCGTTCACAGAACAATCTGTCATTTTCACGCGATGCCATTTGCTATAATACTAATAAATACAGCATGTCAAATACTAACAAGTTGGCTTTCGTTTTATATCTGAGTGGCGCTACTAGAATCTTATTTTAGATGGGCGAGAAAGAGACAACCGATTGTTTCATATTATGTAATACATGCATTTTGTACTGACGGTTAATGAGTAAATGCCAAATGTCAACTTCGAGTGTTTTGGAGTCATAAACTCATAACCATAGACAAGGTACTAGTTTATAGTATAATATAATAGGTATAGCTTTAGTTAGGCTTTAGTCCAAGAATATTATTTTCTCAAAGATCCCAAATTCTTTTCTCGTCACTGATCTCTTCCTAATCGGCTAGATTGATTTTGATGAAATATATGTGTATATTAGTGGGTCCTTGAATGGTTTACGTCCATTTGGATCCGATAGGTGGCGTTGCGATTCATTTCGGGGACGTCAGTCTGCTCTCCGGTTCTCTTATCTACTCCACCAGAACATGGTATAATAAGACAAATACGTAATTGGAACTATTTAAGCAAATTACCAAGTAACTATACCTATTAGGTAGTTGCACACATTTGTATGATTTGATGTGTAGCCGTGCGTACATTCTATGACTAAGGTAAGATTGAGGTTCCGGAGATTAAGCAAAGTGTGTAATGGGACTACTAGCGAAGGTAATGATTGTAATTAATTAGAAATGGTATTTTATGGGGACATTATGTACCCAAAAAAAATAATGATGATAATGTTCATCTATGTACATAAGGACGTATGTTGTGTTTAGAGCAAGCTACGATAGTGGCGGCAGTGTCCGCCATGTAGGAATGGCTGGAGAGGCCATGAAGTTCTCAGTTTCAAGCTAACACAGTTTTTTCGGGGTATGGGTGTCCTGCCTGTTTCTATACGCCGACAGCCACCGGCCTGTTGTCACCAATGTTAGGACTGCTACGAGGGCACGGCGTAGCATATTTTGGAGTTCTGCCCAGCACCGTGTTCTAGTCGTGTCTAGTAGTAGTAGTCTAGTAGCCTGTCGTCATTCGGTCCAAATAGGGAGGGGCGCATGGGGAACCGTTCAGAAGCATTTTTGTCGGCTCCAATCTGAAGCGAAAGTCGCCAACCCGCCAACCGTTTTTAGTCGGTATGATTCCAATATATCCTGCTGCCTTCCAAGGTGCTAGACGACCTTTGCAAATTGTTTGCACGACAAAAAATATAGGTAGCTAGGTATGTTCAATTATGTTTAATTATGGATGGTCAGATACTTACTAGGTCCTAACTCCTAACCAATTAATGAGACTTAGGGTGGGACTTAGTAAAATAGGTTGAATTCAGTTTACAAGCATTGAAGTAACGTAATCAGAAGAATTGGGAACCTCCTACTATCTTTTTTTTTGCGTAGGAATTGTAATAGTTAAGTTATTTAGGAAGCGGTATATTAAATATGACATGTGTTCCCAAGTTTCTTGACCTTCATAAGAATATTTTCTTATTGTACGCTGCTGTCTGTTACATCGTTGGTACCATAAACTTTTTTAATAATGCTGTTTGATACCAAATGTCTATTACTATTCTATTGCTGGGCTTTATTGGTCAATTTGACTTTATAGGACACCGCGTGCAATATTGCTGTTTCGAAATCAATTTACGTGTTTATGTGATTTTTTATATAATGGGATTAAATTTGGTACCTACGGTTTGCCTGTATATTTAGGTACCTAATATAATAGGGAGCAAGTCTATTTATATAAAGGCCAAAGTGTCAGTGTGCCTTGGGCGCGAAATTCAATTTTTTCTAGGTTTTTCGCAAATTATTCGGCTTTATTCAATTCAAGGTACATGGCAGTAGAAATTGCGACATTTTCAATAACTTATTCTCGATTGAGTATTAAAACTTTTGCTTAAAAATCGTAATCGTCGAAGATTTTGGTGTGAAATAGTGGATTCGAAAAATCAAGAAAAATTTGAATTTCGCCCCCAAGGTTGACGCTTTAGCGTTAACTGTTATGAGTATGTCACATCACTAGTAAACAGACACCGCAGTCAAGATGCGCCCGAGCCACGCTTAATTCAATTGTTGTTTTATCTTTATGGAATTTATTAAAACCTAATTAATTGCAGTATTATTCTTTTAATTATATACACACAAACACATTAACAGGATCCAAATTCCTACAATAGGAATTCCTAACAACACTGTGAAAATAAAATTCAATTACATGCACTAGATTTTGCGTCATGCACGTACAAAAATACCGACAGCAGCCTTATTCGTCTAGTGGTCGTTAACGCGACTGGAACGTTAGCGGCCCTAGATTCGATTCTCAGGTCTAGCAGTGTTATTGGATTTTTGCTATAAAATTTTAAATCTGTGTAAAATTCGTAGTAGCAGCTCGGAGTTTCGCTTTGTGGCAATTAACATGAAATATATGAGTATCCACTTTCAGCCTAGCTCGTAATTTGTGTATGTACCTAAATGTCATAAGTATAGCAAAAACAAACATACCTGATACATATTTCCATAAAATCTTAATCATCTATTCCCATGTTCTTACATTTTTTATTATTGAAGCGGTGCGGTAGCCTTATTGCTAAGGACTTGCTATCATGTGGTTGCTGGATTGAAACCCACTCTTTGCACTAGAGATATGAACCCACTCGTAATTCAAGTATTTAGCTTAGCACGAGGGGTTAACAACTTATACTACATGCAACCGACATTTTATTTTTATTTTTAATCAACTTGCCTTAACAGTTAAGAACCACATTAGTACTAGTAAGCATTTTTTAAAACAAAATAAAATAAAATTGGCTAATTTAATATATATATATGTAACGACCATGTATTCTAAAACTAAGTACTAACGATGTAGATTGTAATATAATGACGGCGAGGGATAACAACTTGATTGGCATTTTGTCTCTTGAATTTGAAAACATGGTTCCCACATGCGTCTCACGTCTGCTAAACTTAAGGGATCGAAGCTTCGAACACAGTTATAAGTGAGACGAACTCTAACAAATCAAATTATGGATGCTTTTCGATCCATCCTACAACATAATAAATTCATTTAATAACATTTGCTTTTTATTACCAGAAAGTCATGCTATGGTGCTCACATGATGAAGTGTTCAGATAAAATCTTTGGATGAAATTGAACAGATAAAATAACAGATTTTAATAAATTCATTATGATCATCATAGCGGGATGTTAAATTCCCTAAGATTGGTAGACTCTACTCTCTTATTAATAGCATGCTGGAGGAGTCATATATCGAAGCGACGCGCGGCGGTAGCCTAATGGCTATGGCGTCAGACTTGCGATCATGTGGTTGCCGGTTCGAAACCCACCTATTGCACTACAGACGTGAACCCACTCGTAATACAAGCATGTAGCGTAGCCACGAAGAGTCTACAAGAATACTACCAGTATTCTTGTAGATTCACATTCACATTGCTAGTAAGATTTTATAAAAAAGTAAAAAAACATTAGTGGCGACAAAAACTCACCACTTGCATGACAAGATGTATGAATGTGGACGAAGCAAAAGAAGACGTATGCAGAATCGTAGCAGATAGTGTTTCTGCCTACCCCTATGGGAAAAAGGCCTGAGTGTATGTATGTAAAAAAAATGATAGTCATAGCTCTTGTTGTAATCAGTCATAGGTACGTATTTTATAAAAAATAAATAAACGAAATAATAATGTGTTAAATAAGTAGGTATTTAACACTTTATTATTTCTTTATACCTACATACATTTCGGTTATACCTACTTAGAAATAAAAACAAAATCAAATTGTGAATTTTACCAGTTTAGGTACGGTTCCGTGATTTGTTGGATTGAATTTATTGGGATGGAATGGAATTGTTGAAGGTAAAAAAAGACGTGGTAGCGGGTGGGTACCTATATCTATAGCATGTTCTATTCGCATCCCTGCACTTGTCCGGAACAACAAGTAACAAGTGGTTGAATCCTCTATAGCTTGTAGAGATTCTAGAACGGATATGAGATTTTAAAAAAGGTATCTAAGTAATAGAGGTATCTTAGGATGTTATATTTACTCTATTGCAACTTATTGTTAATGGTACCTAGTTACATGATCCAAATGTCTTTCGCACTTTGACGTAGGTACTAAGCAAGTACTAAAGTTATAGTTATTGTGGTTGCTTCATGGTAAACTAATTTTAATAAGTTTATAATATTTTTAGGTGTTGCTCTAGTCACTCTTGAAAATTTCTAGCATCACGTACCGACAATCTAACCTATATATTCCCCAGAGCCCCAAACCTTGCTCTAAAGTAAGAAGTCCTTACTTAGAGAAAGGGTATTCAGTAACTTAGCTCTTTAAAATTGGTGACATAACTAAAACCTTTTTTATGATTAGCTCTAGTTTTGCACATCTTGCAGCTGTATAGCATGGCATTGCACGCGGCGGTCGTAACAAGGTTACAAGCAGTGCCTGCAGACGACGCGTTTAAAAATGCAATTTTTTGCTTTAGCTCGGTGTGCTGCGCTTCACTGTCACTCTTTGTAAATCAAAGGTATTTTTGCATATCCATTCCACATACCTATACCTAAAGTACAGCGATGTGTATACCCACTTGATAAGCGCTCTAATCATATAGCATAAAGGCTTTTTTGGGTCATTATATAAACCTATTGTTTGTTTTTTTTTTGGGGTGAAATGGAATCTTCTGGTGAATTACAATATTATTCCCCGACACACAACTGTGTTTCAAACTTAATTTACAATTAAAAGGCCCTACCATTGCATTCGCGTATTTTCTCAGGGAATATAATCAACATCTATCTAGTTAAAAAGACTGTGAAACTTAAGTGTCACTAAAATAAAAATCATTTCCCCGTTTTGTTTTAACCGACAGAACAAGACAAAACAGGGCAAGACTCCCAAATAAAAATAAAACCAAAATTTACAGTTATTTGAGCTCGCATAAAAATGTGTGTCGGTGTTTTATACTGCAACTTAGAAATATGATCTAGCAACTTATCAGATAAGTAAAGTTGCGTACTTGTACTTAAAAACCATCTGCTCTATATTTTAGATACCAGAATTCAAACATTGTTATGAAAATTAATTAAATTTTGTACAAAGGCAACAATCTCAAGGTGTACATCCTTTAAAATTAGACACTGAACGTGAAGACAAACTTGGTAGATTAATTAACAATTTTTGGGTTGTCGCTAGTTGACTGTCTATTAAGAGGTAGTTTAAATCTAGATAGTCGCTAATATTAACATAATTTGTTGGTTTTTTATTAACAATGTATTTTGTTAGTTGATCGATAAGTCTTTTCCTTCTATTTTTAATAAAAATAGTACTTACCGCATTATTACGGTAAGTTTAGATCTTAGTTGTAGGGTTACACTAGTTTATACATTTCGGGACACGGGCTTCTTTATAAAAAAAGATGTAACAGGTTCAGAATAAAGTTATACCAGAGGCCAAGAGTACCTTTACGTACACGACCGCACGGCTACACATCAAGCTATACAAATCCAGTTAACGTTGGCCTTTTATTGTACGGGAAGCTTATACAATGTCAGATCAGCTTTAACTGAATTTGTATAGGTTGCCCTGTAGCCGTGTGTACCTACGTAATCCGCGTAGTCACGATATCGTTCATATTTTTAATTGCTTACGCACACTTCTATAATAGGGTTGAACGACGTGATATCTATGGGCAAGAGAGTGACTTGGTTTTAAGTTTGCATTTGACTAATGAATTAAAATATAGGTCAATGCGTCTCAAGTTTCTGTCTGCCGGGTGCTTTAATACTTATGTAATGTGGACCACTAGAAGGTAAGTTATGCAACTACTCAAAACTTAAGAACTTAAGATCCTTTGCTAGATCTTACTGAACTCGGGTTAGGGGCTAGTTTATTTTAAAATAGGGTTAAATGTTTGTTTCTAAAGAATTATAAATTTTTAGGCGTACTTTACTGTGGTGTGTGACGCACCTCCATCCTTTATATTATATACCTTAGCTTGTAAGTAATTCATTATTAAACTTACTTTCATCGAACGTACACGTCTTTCGATTCAACACCAACACACGTCATTACATACAGGTTTCTAGAAGCTAATTTTGATTCTATAGTTATTAAAATCTTCAATTGTGATTTGTGAAAATCCTGTTTTTAAGGTCGGTCGATTCCCAATAGCAGTTATAAGAACCCGTTATTTATTACATTTTGTGTCTCAAAGTTGCCAAATACTTATATGTATGTGTATGTATAGTAGGCAAGTTATGAGGTTAATCACTTTTCAACGTTATGCTTTTGATAATAAGAATGAAATAGCTCAGATGAAGCCGCCCAGATAGCCGATTGTACCTATTCTACTTTTCCTTTAGGTACACATCTGGTCTCAAAGTTTTATCAAAACACAGATACGTCATGTTGTTCTAATAACTTTTTAAGAAGAGTTAGAACAACACGACCTATCTTTGTTGTAAACGAGAAACAGACTGCTAGAACATTTCATTAACTAAGCCTGGTCGACACTATTCAGCTTAGTATTTTTCTTCAATTAGAACTAAAGGGAATGTTCGAATACTACCAAATAATTGAATTTCTCTTGAATTACTGCCTCATTAGACTAGTGGTCCCAAGCGCGACTGCTTCGCTAGAGGTCATGGGTTCGATTCCCGGCAGTTTTATTGAGTTTCTCTATGAAATTCTCAGAAGCGGCTAAGAGTATGGATTCGTGCCCGGATATTGCCAATAGGCTCGCCCCCTTTCACATGGGACTTAAACATACTGGCGAAATGTGGGTAAATTACCTATAGAAAGAAAGAGTAAATTTATAAAAATAAGCAGAGCAAAGCAGAGGTGTACAGGTGTAATAGTTCGTCAGTAAGTTGCTTAGTTCACACGTGATATTGGCATTAACCGGGCACAAATCTAAACTGCTTTGCACAAATCTGAGCTGCTACTTAAAATTTCTGAATGAAAAAAAAACATTGAAAGACCTGGGAATCAAACCCAACACCTTACACTCAGCATTAGCATTTGCAACCCCTAGACGAATCAAATTATTATAAAAACAAAGCTATAGAAAGTTCACCAGTTTCCAAATGTCCTTGTGTGTTATTTTCCTGTTTCCGCATTTATGTGTATACAAAGGATTTTTTATGTATAGATAATAGACCTACATAAATAACTATGTAACTACGTAAATTATTATCTATATATTATGTATTATCTAACACATGTTTCTTCTGTTGTTACTAGTTACCCATGTCATCCCTAATGTTGTAACAAAACGCTCATTAAAAGTGTAATCATGTATGTTGGTCTAAATTAAATTTTCTACCTGTTTACAGCATCAGATAAAGCGTCGGTTGTACAGGAAACTGAATTTGCTTAAGTGAAAGTTACTTAAATGTTATTTTAAATTGCTTACTAACCCTTTTTCGTAACGCGCATTTAACAGTTTAGAGATCAATAGTTAATACCATTATGTTATACGTACAATGGAATCAAGACATTGTGTACGAGATTGTCTATCAATCTATTAATTGGCCAATATTCTGTACACTGTAGATACATACAGTGCACGGAGGTGCCAATGCATGAGGCGTGAACGCTACATGTACTATTCACAGTGGCGTATATAGCCACATGACGGTGCATATAATTGGAAACAATTGAATCACGCATCGGTTGTATCGAACAGTACGTACTGTTACCTACGTTACGTACCTACGTACGTAGAAACTATGTAACTAAGACACGGAAGATTAATTACCGCCGAACGTAAACCTTTTGTATTTGTGCATTGAAAATATTTGGTTATATACATACATACTTAACTAAGTATACTCCAGCCTTTTTCCCGTAGGGAGAGTAGGCAGAAACTACAGAATAACATTCTTGCATACTTTTGCATACTTCTTTTGCTACGTCCACATCCATACATCTTGTCATACACACGCGCTTGTTGCGGGTACTACGCAACTGACCTTTCTGAAGTAAAGGTCTCACCAATAAGGTAGGTGTATGTCTTTCTAAGGCGTCCTGTCCGCGGCGGCTCCACTGACATTCGCGTTATCCCTGTCGTTAGTCGCCATTCATTCTACATTCATGTTTTTTCTGCCATACCCAACATTCACTTCCACATATAAGTGTGGGTACCAGCACACCGTTGATAATAGCCAACCGTGCTTTTTTGACATGAACCACAACGTTAGCCACAACTGCATGTATAGCACCATTCGCCATTCACCAACAAACTTGCCATCTCATGCATACATAGGTACTTCCCAAATAAACTAACTCATATTCAATTATTAGGTAGTACTACAGCTTCTAGTGTTTAATTAGGTACTACATGTATGGTTGATGCGCTGTATTTGATTAAATACCGACAGTAGTAGGTATATTAATAATAAATATAACACCATTTCCATACGCTCATCAGAAAAATAGTGCTATCCTAGCTCCAGTCCGCCGCTGTTCTGACTCACTGTCCTTATTCCTTAGTATATTAATAGATCGGTGGGATATATTCAATAGTAAATTAAATTAACCATTATTAATTAAGTAACTCTTAACATTAGATAAGTTAAATGCAGATACTACCGATCCATTTAATAAATTTACAACTGTAATTAAAGTAGAAGTCGTTCCATATTCAGGAAACGATTAGGACACTGAGAGAATTTTATATGAACTTGTACCGGAGTGTGATGCTGTAGCAGATTTGATGCAAACATTTTAATGAAAATGGAAACGTTGATATCTCAACAGACTGGAAGATAATTGTTATTTACCGTATAAAGGTCCTTTTTCATCAAAGATTTTATGTAGTTTATGTTTGACTAGCACGAATATTTATTACGGATCACAATTGATGTTGGGTACAAGTGCGTAACTAAACCTCTGGGTTTGGTTTTTATTTATTTTTATATTATGATAACTGTAATTAAAATGAATATCCTTTTAATACTATTTAAATTTGGATGTGCGCAGTACTTTTTATCCACTCCTTTCCCGAAAACATGTGATTATTTTTCTAAATACCGATTAAGAAATAATGAATCCCGCCTTATCTAAAATCATAATCTCAGACTACTCCTGTGAGTCGTCACGCCGCTAATTTTCGAGTTTGCATTCGACATTCCTATTTAAAGTTGAAGGCTCTACACGTATTGTTGAAAGTTTGATAAAGTCTTGGAGGAGCCAATTTGTAGGCTGGATTTATGCGGGCCCTTAAATCCAATCTATCGTTGAATTCATGATTGAGAGCGTGAGATCAAGCCATCAGATCCTTGCAACAAGTTTGGACATACGATGCATATTAAATAGTCCACATTGAGGTCAAGTTATGTAATGGTTATGAACCTTAAAAAATTGTAAGTTCAGAGAAAGCGCAACGTTAGAGATATGAAAGGTTATAATGAATATAAATAATAATGTTATTATGAATAGAGAAAGAATAGAAAAATACTAGGTAAAACATTTAAGACAAAAAATATAAGGCATTACTTCTGTATTCGCATAGTGGCGTATGAGTTGGCCTAATACCTTATAGATACCTACCATTTCATATAATTATCAGTATTCAGTATTTCGTACAGTGATATGTATGAATGTTATGTAAATTTGTTCGGCTTCGCAACTTCGTTTTATCAAAACATGAACAAAAATAAAACTAAATGAATTCGTTCAGAGTTAATTATTTTTAGTTCATTATCATTAAATGCTTAATTAAATTATGTATTTGTTATCTTAATATGTAAGGTGAACTTTTTTACACCATATTTTTCTAAAGTTATTTCATAATTAATGTAAATTGTCTAATAAAGAAGTCAAGTTAAATTGAAACGTTGTTTTATATAAGTTAGGGGTTACTTAGCAAGCATTGAATGATTTCCCGAAAACGGTCGAATTAATTAGGGCAAGTTCTATAACGATCCTTATCGAACAAGTATTCTTTTAAAATAAGCTACTTCAAAAGAAGAAATTAATTCTAAGTCATTAGTATTTTCTATCTTAGAAAGTTTCCGCTGCGCGCTGTGAGAAAATTAACTGATTGAAAAAGTAATGCGTTAAATCGTCGCCATGATGAAGAGCTCGGAGATTACCTGTTCCTGATAGGTGTAGCTGTCATAAATGTACTCTTATTTGTCTCAAGGGAAACACCACTTAAATACCTATCTACAGATATAAGATTACCTGAACGTTAGATATACTTTCTAAATATCTCTGTTTTGTATTTCAATAATTGATTTAGTCACTGCGTGCATTGGTCTAGTTGTCGCAAGCGACTGTTGAGCGTGGGTTCAATTCTCAGTTGCAGCAGGATATGTGCTACTTAATGTAAATTAGGTTCTCCCTGCATCTAAAAAGATACCAGTGAACTGTATATCATTAAGCTGTGGCTAGTTGTAATGATGATACTTACGGATTTGAAGTTGTGAATCTATGGATATATTATGAATACATGGATAGATTTATATTCATAACTATCATCATTCCCCGTTCAGTATCTTTTTTGTAATTTGGAGAAAGTAACTTCATTTTATTGAATACGATTATTTGTCCATTATCTCCATTATGTCATGTCCGTTTAATGTTTATTCTACTATGGTAGTTTTGTTGTATATTTTTTCTAAACAGACCCTCGTTACAGACGATTTACTTATTTATTATTTATATATACTTTTATACGTTGGAGGGGAGCCCAGAGGTAACGGCCGCGACTTACGAGTTGTAGGTCGTAGGTTCGAGCGCAGACAGGTGCTTTTA
The DNA here is from genome assembly GCA_958496365.1 of Subacronicta megacephala. Classification (NCBI taxonomy): domain Eukaryota; kingdom Metazoa; phylum Arthropoda; class Insecta; order Lepidoptera; family Noctuidae; genus Subacronicta; species Subacronicta megacephala. The sequence goes on from OY292527.1 coordinate 8,582,744, forward strand.
ATTATTTCATCACCTCCTTCCAAAACGGTGAAGGTAAAGTCGTGAGGAAACCTTTTCCTAAAACTAAAATTCCCAAAACATGTGACTACCAACCCCACAGGGCCCGCTCTCACCGAGGGGACAACTGTGTCCCAGCAGTGGAAACATTACAGGCCGATTATGCTTTATACGTTATCTGGACACAATTTCACTTCTGCATTTAATTCAGAGCAAGCGCGGTGCAAATAAATCATTTAAAGGAGTACTAATGGAACTCAAAGTCTTCAAGAACGTCAGTACACTAACGCTGCCGTCACTTTATATTTTAGAAAACATCATGTATATCCGCAAAAACCTGCATGTTCAGCATAAATAGCGACTTTCACAACCATAATACTAGAAATAAACATAAAATAGTGGTACCTAAATTTAGATTAACTAAAATCAATAAATCATTTCTAGGAAATTGTGTGCGTTTTTACAATAATCTTCCAAAATCTGTCACCGATCTCACCGGTAAGAAATTTAAAAATTATGTTAAATCGGTCCTTGTTGTTGTCCTCGAGAAAAGAAACAAAAATAAATGTGTGACAAGATGTGAGAGTTGCAAAACGGCTACGAACAGCTACGAGATCGCTACGAGTGAGCTACGGCTACGACATGGCTACGAAACGGTTACGAGCTGGCTACGACACCGCCCAACTTTGCCTACGGAAGTTTTACTTTTACGTTATGTTTAAAATAAAAATGATATAAAGGAACATGAAACATTCCGTTATAGCTAGCTTAAAAGGTTTTTCGCATTTAGCACTATCCGGTTTACAGCTATGAAAATAATAGCATTGGATGTCGAGCTAAGCTGCATTCGATTGATTAAGGTTGTAAACCCACGACTCTTGCTTTATGAATAGTCGCTCCATCATACAAGTTTTGTAAAGAGCGTTTTGTTTGACGGTTTTTTATACATATTATACTATGATCAGTAGTAAGTGCAATTGGTTGCCTCAGGACCGCTGTCTTTTCAAATTTTTTTAATTCATGAATTATTACTTAGTTAAACGGTGAAGGGAAACATCGTGAGAAAATCGGTTATGATCTAGGCGAAAGGGTGCGGTACACTAGCCTAACTACTCTCATTTTGAGAGAAGACCGGTGCTCAGCAGTAAGATAATCAATGAGTCAAGAGATAATATTCAAGTTATACGCTATCAACCAATTGTTTTTTGTTTAACTTCGCAGCTCGATAATACCGCCACGATACAATAAGAATTAAATATGATTTGATCTGACTGATTTGATGACTTGTAAGAAATTTGTTAACTTTAAGTACCCAACGAGCTGCTGCTTGGTCTCATTTTAGCGCTCAGCTGCCATAAGCATTTTTAAAGGACAATATATATATCTCCAACTATCCGACATTCTAATTTGAATACATATTAAGAACCAGCTTGACATATTATTATTTATGTCACGGCTGCACTAAATACTTACATGTATTTAATATTGAATTTAATACTCGACTTTAATGCTCGACTTGTTCCTTGTTTCGAATCACAAAGGCATGGGAACTACTAACTTAACACGAAATGAATTAGATTGAATTTAGTTGCTATCTTCTATTTGCAACTAAGTTTCGTATGTGATTTACTTTGGAAACGTGTTTTCAGCAAGTTTTTAATCGAATGTGGTTGTGCCGGTGGCTATTTGTCACAATTTAGATTGTTAAGTTAGATTGGGTTCCAACAACGCAAACTTTAATTACTTAGAAACGTTAGTCATCGGCCATTTGTCGCCATTTGTCGTCGCAATCTCGACACACCTTACTTTTATGAGCCGTTTTGTGGACTTTGATTCACTTAAATCTCTCTATGTGATTATTTAGTAGTACGCCATGACAAAGCATATAGGTACTTGGTATAGTGTGATATGTGTGCGCATATCACACTATACCAAATACCTATACGCTTTTAATTTTGTGGAAGGTTTATTTGTTTTAGATAGTGCTCTCTACGGAACCGTGGGCAATTATCGAATTACTTACAAATATTTCCAGTTTAAAACGTTTTGGTATATTATCAGACACAATTGTAACTATAAATATTTGTATTGAGGCAAAAATATTAATGGGTATTTACCCGCGTGAGACTATTCCGCGTGAGATTTAATCGTATTTTATGTTATTAAGGTGTCAAAGTGAAAATTATGTTTTTACTTAAATTGCTAAAGCCCTCCAGTTATTATCCGTTGTTTGTGCTGCTACCAACATCCAGATAAAGGACACCGGCCTCTATATAATTTATACAGTATACTGTGCAAAGTTAAACATTAATTATAATTTTGTTTTGAATCTGAAGTGGAGTGGATGTTTCATGAAACAGCTGAAGCTTAATAGAAACTATTAAAAACATTCATAATCTTTTATTGATTCCATAATAATTTATATTCCCATTAAAATAAAGTTACATAGTATTTTTAGTCATAAATAAGAAACTTAATGCACAGGTACACTTCTATTTAAAGTTAAGTATACATAGTCGTAAGAGTGATCGATAATACTGATAACTATGACATGTAGATAAGAATCTAAACCTCTCCCTCCTTACAAATTTAATGCTAGCTACGATTTATAATATCAGAGAAATGTACAATATCATAAATTTTATTACCTAATAATTTATCCAAACTAGATGATTTTTAAGAAAGCGAAAATACTATAAATGAGATTGTAACATCAGAGTAAGTGACTACCAGAAGACACAACTAGTTACAAAAAGTTTGTGATACCATTATTTCTTAAGAAAAATAAGAACTGTAGTAACGTTAAAAGTCAAACAGAAGACCATTACTGTAACATGAATGGAAAGAAATGTTTTATTGGAAATTCACACAGTACCGAGTAAGCAAACAATGATAAATAAGTAGGACGGTTGCTAGATTCTGTGGTTTACAATAGATTGCGGGGGACCAGGGGGTAGTTGTCTTGAGACCGTTTGGAGCCGATGGGGAAGTGAGACAGGTCAATCTCGTCCATGGGGTAGTCGGGTCTGTACCTTTTCTTGTCGAAGCTTGAACTGAAACAAGAAATACATTGAAGGTGAGCCATAGTTCTATGTTGTTTTAGAGACGTTTATTATCATAGTATTGAACATTTGTTTGAACAACCCTATGTTGCCTTAGGCTGTCAGACTATGAATTTGAAACATTGAAACTTGAAACACGTATACATACATACATACATATTGTCACGCCTGTCTCCCATGGGGGTAGGCAGAGACTATAGATTTCCACTTGCTACGATCCTGGCACACTACTTTCGCTTCATCTACACTCATTAATATCTTCATGCATGACCGTCGGTTTAGGGTGCTTACGTAAATATTGGAATATTTGAGTGTGTTGTGTTCGATTAATTCCTGTTGCTAAAAGTCGGTGAACATGGCTTATACGGTTACGTACGTATGGTAGAAGCGCTTGGTGGCGTAGGGGAACGGCATTGATGACCGGTCGATCTCGTCGAAGTTGCGCTTCTTTACGAACGTGTCCAAGCCAGACCTGTGGAACATATATGTGGGTAAAATTGCCTCTTTCAGAAATCCCACTATCCAAAAGTAACTAAATTATGCATATGTAGCTTCTTAGCGCTTTTTCTAATGTGACTCATATACTTAGTATAATTTATTAAAAGAGACATTTTAGCCCAGCAGACCATACAATTAAACACCTGTATTGTGTAATAAAATTTAGCTATTAATACTTCTACAGTCAACCTATATTATACAGTTTCTCCTAACATATTGATATACCAGTCAGATACACCCTGCGTACCATATAAATATAATATTATATCTGTGCTGCGTGCCCTTTAATATAATATAACTCGATACTGTATGCAAACACCACAAATACAAACGATTTTCTAAACGGTATTCATGTTCATGTCTCAGTATAGTCTTTCTGAGTAAAATTCTCGTTAAGAAGAAAAATATACATAATTTTGATGTTTATACATATTTAAAAGTAACGCTTTTCAAGCAGTCATCATTGCTTGAGGGCATTTTATATTATGTTATTAGTCCTTGAAATGCTAATTTGATTAGGGAAAATTAGGAGTAAAACTCGAATTATGCTCTAGGCCATAAGGATAAGGAGGTTTAATAAGTAAATCTCAATAAAATGTTTGACAGATTGTTGCATAAAGGTGGTTAACATTAATCGCTTGCCTACGTGTTACTATAATGTTAAACCAAACGATCAAAGGATAATATCATCAGAATCTGTTGTGAACGTTGTAAAGGTTAAACCACCAAAAGTGAAGCTAGTTTACTTCCCTTAATATCTTTTGTTTACTTATGTAGTGATCTGTGTTGGGTTAGTACAACATTTTACAGAATACATATCTGAGAAAAGCTCATGATAAAATGTATTTGAATAGGCTGTTTGTTTACGAGACAATCATAAATATTATTTGAGGTTTACTTTCTTTCAGAATGGTAATATTAGATGGCTAAGTACGTCCGATTGCGGATGTAGTAATACCCCTCGAGCCTTGATCTAATATAATAGAAAATAAAATTACTTTTTAATAGCCACAAAGAGCGTTTGTCCACGACAGATCAAATTTTCTCTTTATCTACTTAAAAGAAATGAGTATAACCTTAGGAATTGGTACTTGAATCCAGCTATCGCGTAATTTATTTAAGAGTTGCTAATAAGATTTGGATTTTCAGACCTCACCAAACGAGCCTAGTTGTCGGTAGAGTACGTATCCGCCTACCTTCTACAGGAAATAATTTATTATGAACGTGTATAGGATAAACTTCAATTAAGTCTCGAATGGTTTTCTAACAAGATCTTAGTAGCAGCTCGGAGTTTGGACCAGTGCCCGGTTAATGGCAATACGCTTGTTCTCCATTTACCTAGGAAAATAGCTATAATATTATACGAGACTTTACTGCGTTGAAAAAGGCACAAAGTAAAGTACATGTTTAAATTTGGCCTAAACATACTTGCGAAATGTGGGTACTTTTTATACTGGATGTGCCAATAGATATAAAAACGTAGATAAAGTATCTGCGTTGCTCACTTCTAATGATGGTTAAAGGACACAAAGCTGCTAGAGCATTGTACTTATTGTACTAAGCAAAGCCAGTGTTGTACAGTGAGTTGTTAATGAACTTAGTTGTTAACTTCAACCCCTCAAGCACATTTAACTCTTTTCCGAGTTAAATTACTATACTATGTTTATATTGCCAGTTTTCGTTCCTTTGAAGCTCATATCAGGATTTGGAGACCGCAGTAAGGGATTAAATAATATTTGATTTCCTTTTTAGTTACTGCGAAATCCAATGAAATATTTTATTTCAATCAGACCATTATTCCAGATACTTTTGAAATGTCAAAGCCATTTGCACGGCTCCAAATAGTGTGTCGTATGGAGAAGAGCCGGCAAGAAACTCTTTGAATGTCTAATCTAAAACACCCCTAAGCAAGAAGATACTCTTTAAGGCTGCAAACATACAGAACAGAGTATTTTATTCTGAAAAAGTAGAAGTAACAGGTGAGAGTACGAAAAAAAATAGAAAAAATCCTTACCGATCGATCTCGTCGAAATTGCGCTTAGGGAGGCCATCTCCGTAATATCCGCCGAACTCGATAGGCGCTAGCGGCCACGGCTCGCGCTTGCCCCCGTACGGACTGCGGCCAAACACTCGTTTGAAATTCATGCAGGTTCTAATATGTACTCTAATATAGGCCATGGGAGCTATGTCATCAATATCTCAGTTAAATCAAGGTTAAGTGGAGTTAGCAGAACTAACACTTTGATAATTCAAGAATAATAGGTACATATACGTACACGCATATTTTAATCAAATGCAATGTTGCCTGATTATTAAATATCATCAAATAGATATGTAAGTAATGCTAAAATAATTTCATCTATCGGGTAATATGGATAATTATTATATATTAGTAGTCTGTGCAGCTATATGTATAAAAGTATTCTATGCATCGCGGCGGGGTGCTCTGGCTTTCATCGAATAATATTTTCATGGGTAAATACTCTAAAAGATATCGTAATTGCCTATTGAATAAGATAATATTTATATTTTTGATGTGCGACATGAATACGCAACGGTTAAGTAATTACATTTTCGGAATGAGATGATGACAATACTGTATTAGTACTTTTAGTAGTAGATATCTGTTATAATAATGGGAAAACTAGATATAATTTAATCACTATTAAGTTGAAGGTTTTCTTCTAATAAATAATTATGTTATCTTTAAAGTGATGATTATGAAGTTAAGTTTTTTAAATATTCTTTTTTATTACTTTCTAAGCGGTAATAGATTTTTAAATAGCTCTTAATAGGTAACGAAGAAAACTTTTAAATTGCTTTTTTTGGTAGATAAAATGGATAGCTCGTGAAATAGGTATATTATGTTTTACTGACCTGGCAAAATCATATCGCCTAGAAATAAGATAGGGCACATATCCAGAGTGGCGGACTTCTCGTACTTCGCGAACCAAATTGCCGCTGCCGACAGTGTCCAGGGTCTTGTGGCCTAAGCGCATGTAATTCAAGATTAAGAGACAGTAAGGCGAAGACTGAAATAACTATATCGGAATTAAAAGCTGATAATCTTACCTGTTTGAGGTCTAAAATACGCTAAGTCACAGTTATTTATTTCAAACCTGAAGATAATATAATAACGTATACGAACATTGTATCAAAACCACCACTACGTATGGGATACTGTAAAATAGAAATAAGACTTTCCTAGGTTGCAAAGTATTTATTTAAAAACATCAACACCGAATGATAAATGATGACAAAATTCAGTACTTAAATAAAATTTTCGTAGAGGTATCACATTTTATACGTTGTATGAGAAAAAGTAGAATGACAAGGATAGTGCTTAGAGGTTATTTAAACCAGGTTGGAGCCTCCAATGGAGTCGAGTTCACGGACAAAGTTTCCGCCACCGATAGAGTCGAGGTTACGGACGAAGTTGCTCCCACCCAGAGAATCCAGGTTTCTCTTGAGGAGGTTCGGTCCACCAATGTGATCCAGGTTCTTTTTAACAAAGTTGCTACCTCCAATGGAGTCCAAGTTCCTCACAAAATTGCTTCCACCAATAGAGTCCAAGTTACGAACAAAGTTGCCACCGCCGAGGGAATCAACGAATCTGGAGTATCTTTTGTCTCCTTCAATCTCTCTGCCTAAGAGAGTTGATCCTCCAATTCCGTTCAATACCCCATTCAAGGCTCTACCAGCTAGAGTTGAACCACCAATTCCGTGAGTGTTTCTACCCGATCCATAATTTAACTCTCTACCCAATAAAGAGCTGCCTCCGAGGTTTCCAAGGTTCCTTCCTAATAAGGAGCTCCCACCGAGGCCATTTAAGTTGCGATCTTCGTTTTTATTTTCATAGTGAATGAGGAACCGGATGAAATCTTCAAGTTCTTGCTTTTGTTTATATTCTGTAACAATTTCAAGCAATCTTAACTTTATGCGCTTTAAGGGATTTTAGATCTAAATTAACATTTTGTGCATTTAAAGAAAATAGTACTCACCACAGATTGTGCAAAACATATACGCACCGTGAAAAAAAGCTTCGTGATTCAATCTTGTGCAAAGACGTACATTGATTGGTGCAATATTCCAATATTCCATCACTTGAATTGAATGTGTGCACAGAAAGAATGTATTTAGAAACTAAGTGCATTTTCGACGTATAGAAACACATAATTGTGGGTGTTTTAAAATGCAAAAGTGTGCAAGAATAGTTTAAGTGCAAAAAGGTAGACGTCTTTTGATCAGGGTGTTAATCCTTTGTCATCAAATCAGACGTTGGATGTAACAAAACATAAATAACAAAGTGTGCGGGAAGTCAATAGTGTTCCTTTCACTGTGATGCAATGTGGTAGAGGTGCAGGATTTTCTTTGTGAGGATAAGATACTTTTTTGTACTCATACACAATAACCAATATATAAGTGCATAGATCCCATGTTGATTGCGTGCCTTTCAGATCCCTTACAGTTAATTAAGATGCTAATTATATTAAGTGCCAGTTAAGGTATCACCGTGTTAACATACTGTGTGCGTACAAATTTAATATTTAATAACAGTGTTTAAGTTCGTAACGTGTGCAGTGGGGTGTGAGAGCCCAGGGAGTAGGGTTCAACTTACCGCTCGCATCGTAGCGATCCGCAGAGCTGTGGTCGTTGCCGCTTACATCCTGTTCCTGGTGGAATAATAAATATGAGAGTATGAATAAGTCATGACCAATGAACAGTTATGCTATAAAGAATAGATTTATTCTGTATCTTGACTGCGTTTACACTGTCATTATACATTTTACCGTTGGCCTTACATCAGATTCACGCCACGTAGAAAAAGCTACAACGTTCATTATAGATCATTATTGATATACAATAATGATCTATAATGAACGTTACGAAATAGAATTAACGTTATATTAATATGGTTCTGTAAATAAGAGAAGGTCTATTAATACAGAGAAAAAGAAAATAAATCCGAATAACCAGTAGGTAGCTCGCCAAATGTTAGATTAAGAAGTAATAACAAAACATATGCATAGTGACAGGTGAATAGATTTCTACAGCTGTAGATATCTCACATAGTATCCTAGTTAGTGTTGTTTAGTCAATAAATAGAACGCTGACGTGTTTATTTGTTCTTTGTGACTCTCGGGTTGCACTGGGTTAAGCGTAAACATTTAATATACAGTACGTACGTCGGATTATGTTTCGAAACGAAAAAACTAAGTAGGCGCGTTCCTTTCCTTGTTTATTTTAATTTTCGAAATAATACTTTCATAGTCTCGATTACATAATTATCAATTAGTATCTAATTGGAGGCTTAAGTTGTTATTATATTTTCTCGTTACGAAACAGCCAATCAGAATTTGGCCTGTCAGTTAATATTCCGCGGTGGTGTAGGGCGAGTTCAGAATTGCGTCGGAACATTTAGCGAAATTCTTTTAATTTTAACAATTCGACAAAATAAATCTTCTTTTATAAAATTGAGTACTTTTAAACGGCTCGTCGCTCTGAATAACTGCCTTAAGTAGTGGCTGAAGCAAGTGCCCAATTGAGTACTCAAATAGGTACAAAGTCTCTCTGTGTTTTATTTCTAATTTAAGTTTGTACTAGGCAAATGTAATAATACTGCGGGTATACAACATTTTCCCGACATTAAAGGTTTATTTCACTGTTATTTCAATGTTTAAAACAAATAGCCACGTAGTAATACGTATCAGTACATATGAGAAGTTATACGTAACTTGAAGTAAATGTTATGTTTTCAAGACAAGGCCAAGTGCCTCGGAGGCTTGTTAGATTACTAATTAGCTGACTATCTATAATTATTTAAGTAAGGTAGGTAGGTAGGTAGGTAAGGCCAAAGGGCAGATAAATATAAAAAAAAATAACAAGGTTTTTTTTTTAATAATATTTTTTTTAAGGAAAAGAAAACCGACTTGAAGCAAATTGTGGTGTATCTTCAGAACCGATTGTCAGACACCAACCAACTTAAATAATGCAGAATAGAACCCTTTAGGCCCTTCATAGCTCATAGAGTTCAGCCACTGAGAAGAGTTGGCTTGGCTTGGCACAGAATAACAATGATGATGTCCGATAGGGCGAAAGAAGCAGCATTCAATAATTGCTCTGAAAAAAATTGAATTCTGGAAACCACTTTTTTTCTCTTTATACGAAGAGCGGCCTCGCAGTGGCACAGGTACGGCAGTTTCATTGTATGGTGATGTCATGATAGCTTACCTGATGAGGATCAGCACTGCAGCAGACAAGCAGCGCGGCGGCCGCCACGGCCAGCGCTGCGCCGGCACCTCGCATCATTGCAACTAAACTGAACAAAGAGTGTGATAAAAAAAAATCGCATTTTATGTACAGTGGGTTATAAGCTGTTACCTGACCCACCGGGACTCCGCCGTCCCACCTAGGGTGGGTCAGGTAACAGCTATACCCCACTCTACGTTCTAATGTTTATACGTGTCTCCCATACCTATGTGTCCAACCTAACCTCAATCTTATAGTTGCGTGTAATAGTATTGTGTAATTGCGTATAAATAAAAATATTGCGTGTAAAAATCTTATTTGCTTGGTAAATTTACGAGAGCTTCGATACGCACCCAAAACAAATATTTGTATGCAGGCTTACAGATGAGTGTTGTGGTTTCGGGTCTAGTCTATGAGATTTGTTTGTGAGGATATCTACAGGAAAATATCCTGGTGTCGGCCAATTTTAGTAAAAATCTACGTATGAAAGTTATATGAGACGTAGGTTGTACCTACTTTTGTTATTATTATTAACTGTTATTAGTTATTCGCCATCGCAAGCTTCGTAACAACCTGTCGAAGTAGGTGGCCATCAAGGCATCGGACAGGCGAGCACATGTTTACTCGAATTGCTTAGACAGTCTGTCCACTGAAGTGAAGAAGAGCTGAGAGTAGTACGAAGCTTAGATTTGGAAATTATTAACCAATAGTATAGCATGAAATTCACGTCTCCGCTCTATTGTGTAATTCTCTATTGGTTAATATTTCGCTCCTCCGCTTAAGTGGACAGGCAGCCCTATAGGTACTGACATTATTTTAGGTAAGTTAGTAGTAGTTATGGTAGGCCCGCATAACTAGTATTTTGATAAAGTTTTTACAGCATTGTCCCCTCAGGATTGTTTATTAAAGTTAATCACGATATACCTGAAACCATAATGGGTAGAGTTTGAACGTACTGTCTACTTACTCTAACATTGATTAACTTACTGACAGCGCAGACCGCAAAGCTTAAACTGGTAGGTCTAGGAGCATGAAAGGTTGAACACTAATATAAATATTATTCGTTTGTTTAAGCGGCAGTAGCCTGATGGATAGGTCGTCGGACTTGCGATCATTTGAATGTGATCATGATCATCATTCCACTATCGGCGTAAACCCACTCGTAATACAAGCATTTAGCTAAGTACGAGGGGTTAACAAGAATACTAGTAATGTGTGACCCACATTGCTAGTAAGCTTTAAAAAAAACTTGTGACAAAACAAGTACAATAATTTAGTCCAAAGTTGTTACTACCAGAATAGTCCCTTATATAGCGTAACTAGCCAGGTAAGGCCTAGAACGGGATTTTGGGAAATTTCCGAACCCGTGGGAAAAACAAGATAATCGCGGGTACACAGACCTAAGTAAATTATTTAGAAGGTATACATGAATATTTCAAAAACTTCTGGCACTCAGGGTATCTAAAACGGTTATTATTATTATTGCGAATGCATTATTAATAACCGTATATTAAGATTTAGGCTGAATACAGTATAACTAGTTTTACTGGATGATAATACAAAACCCAGAGATCATATAAAATGCAATAAGTTTAAATTGCATCGAGATATGGCTTACCACACGAAGTATTAAACGGCACACTGACTCCATTACGTTTCATTAGATCATATTATATGATCTACATTCGCACATTTTCTAAATGATGAGTAAATTTAAAATAGGTTAAGGTAGTTTTTCATACTAAATCATTTAACATAACATACCATGACGCCTGTATTACCTGAAGGGATAGGCAGGATTGTATTAAAGTATCTACACCCACACTAATACGTTATGTTTAGGTCCTATATAATAGAGGGAGACTGTCCTATTGCCATTAACCGGGCACAAATCCAGACGTCAAGTTGCTACTGAGAATTGCATAGAATAACTAAATAACACTTTGCTCGACCTGGGAATCGAACCCTCGAATCGAGTACCTCTATATCGTAGCAGTCGTGCTTAGGACAACTAGACTAAATCATTTATTCATATCTTTTTTTAGGGGCTCATTATATTATTTTGTTGTGTAATGCGATTTAAAAAACAAAATTATATAATACCTGTAGATATTTTTTAAGTTCACGATGGCATTATTTTCAGCGTGTTCAGTACTGGATTATATATCGGACGTGTACAATAAATGATAACGTTATTTTTTCTTTAAAGAAAAGCTTATTAGCAACGTGCATCGCAAATTACTAGTTAGTTTACGTCGGTAGTACAATGAGTGGGTTTCGAACCAGAATCGACATGATCGCAAGTCCGACGCCCTAGCCATTAGGCTACGCTGCTTCAAATTGTAAAGACATCAACGCACACCAGACAAAATATTTGTATTAACAGTCACTATTTATGTTATTATGTTTATTTATTATACTAAATTCAGTTCATAGAGTGCCACTTCTGAAAACGGTACCTTTGACGGAATATGAGGCCCTTTCATTTACCATACTGCCTTTGATAGCAGGTTTCAGAATGTTACCCCTTACTGTCAAAGCAATTCAATTTGTAATTCGCACCCCGGTATACATAATACAGTGCTATATATCCACAAATCAATTAAAAAAGTTAAGCTGAGTGTCTCGGTCCTGGCCGGCCATTACGGAACAAGGCAGACACGACTATGACAGCTTTTTAAATAATTAAAGTTAATAAGTACATTATATATAGATACACACCAATGTCTACAAATTGAAGTAAAGATGTGAGCCTATTGATTTATGTCATAGCCGGTTTCGGTTCCCTGAAAATATATTAAACAGGCAATTTTTATTGCCCGATATATCTTCATTTTATGACAACTTATACAGGTCATGAAAAGAGTAGAATCAATCATCGTGTCTTTTATTTAATTCCGTGTGAGTTTTGATCGAGTTTCGCCAGAACTGGGTTGTGAGGAAAACGTTACACGTGCAAGTAATCAAGCCTACGATTGGGTTGAACCAATTTTTAATCTAAATATAGAATAATGTACGGATTAGAGTACTCTTCCAAATTACTTATATCTTAGTTTATGAGAGAGTGCCTTTTCGTTATGCCTACTTTATTTATATTCACGTAATGGGCCATTGTTCGTTTTTCATATTTGAAATTTTAAACAATTCTGAATCTTAAAAATTAAAACCCAGAAAGAAAAGCTTTCAATAAACGATGATATTTATATGGCTTTCGGGATTCTTTTGTGTGGTCTACAATGCCTTTTTTGATGGGAAATAATAGGTACCTGTACTTATAGCTAATAGTTCCATAACTTTGTAAGGCAATACAAACTCTATTGGAGTTCCCAGAAGACTCTCGACTAAAACGAAAGATAACACCTCTTTGACTAGCTCAGTAATATAATAATACGCTTTTAACGGAACGAATAGCTTGTGAAAATAATAGATATCGAGAATTGCATACGTACCTATTGGATATTAACAGACCGTAGTGAAGAAAAGTTAGGAATTATTGATATTATATATAATTTAAGTATTTTTTTGGGAATTAAGTATATCATCTTATAAATGCTACAAAAGCATACACGACACGATAGAATTCACTACAAAACTATGATTTTATGTAAAAAAAACTTACTAACTAAATACAAATCCTAACAAAAATGAAATGGTGATCACATGATCTTTGACAATGACAATCGTTACAGGTATTCTAAAGTCCTAAAAGTCCGACTACCAGTCAATCCTTCGAATATCATTGTCGCTCAGAAATTGGGCTGCGGATGTGTGATGGCAGTTGCATCGTGTAAAATACTGATACTCAGCCGTATCTGGTTAGACTGGAAAACAACCCCAACATATTTGGGAAAAAGGCTAGGAGGATCTTTTCACAGATTTATTAACAACAATATTAATTAGTGAAAAGTCTTGTTTATTCATTCATGAAATATATTTTTTATTAATATTATTATGTAAAAAATCATCAGATCATTTAAGGGTATAAATTAATTATTTATACCCTTAAATGATCGCTGGATAGCTCAAGCTTAATGCTTAGGCTATATTACTGTATTTATTCGTAAGCGAACATTTTTACAAATAAATAATCTACGTATAAAAACCGATATAACATGAGTCAACGTATACCAACACAGATGCAGTGAGCGAATAAAATAAAAATAAAATGGATCTATAGTCATAAACTAACGGATATGAGGTTCATATCGAAACGCTAGTTAAAGTCTTTATGTAAGTACTGTGGAATTAACTTGTTTATTGTCACGAATCAAGTTTGTTTCTCACAGCAAAAGAGAAATATTAATAAACTTATATTAACCATTCTAACTCTTATTCATTAGTTTGAGGTACCTACTTGTAAACTTTTTTTAAGATTACGAAGTGGCTGGCATATGCTGCTTAAAAGCCCCTAAATATACATATATAAATTAGAGTTTTTTTTTTAATATTATGAAAATAATAAAAACATAAAATAATAAAATATTAAAAATAAAAGTTGTACCAACCTGTGGTCGTCTGGTCGGGGATGAGAGAGCTCGTGGTTGTCGGTGGTTGTGTTGCGTTGTGCCGCTGAAGGCTTGCCCTCGCCTTATATATCCGATGCGTGAGCTCGCTGGGCGGACCGACGGGTTGGGCGGGCGGGCGTTACCTACGCCACCAACGTACAATAATTATCCATCTTTTTTATAAAATTAGTAAAATATGCATCTATTAAATATTATAACAAAGATGAGGTAAATCGAATACATAAGTGTTAAATGTTAACTTATACTATTATTTTTACTTTACTTAAAACCAAATAAGAAATAACAATTTCATTCGTAGTTTCAATTATTGTAATGTTGTTTCTCAATTTTGTTTCTATTAAGAATGATTTTTACTATTAGTATATACATACGTACATGGAGATATCTTTTCGTAAAAAAAATATATTATTTAATGCATTTTGGTTTTGTTAATATAAAATCATGGGTCAATAACCTAGGCTCGCACTGTTAAAACTTACAACAGTAGAACTTCCCAAATAAGCTGAGATCTCGGAAAGTTTCACTTATTACTGCTTCATCCAGAAACAGCTCAGTGAGATCTACTTTTTGTATTGTATGAAGTTATATATTTTTAAAGTAAATAACTAACACCCACGCTGGTCAAATCACTAGAGGCTGACACCACAATGTTTTGGCCCATTTTTAAAATAAGCATGTAAATTATATGTGTTTCTTACGAACAGCATAACTTGCAATGAATACCCATTCATTGCAAGTTATGCTGTTCGAAAGAAATGATCTCATCGATTTGTATTTCAAAGAGATATAATAGAGGTAATTTGTCCTTTAGCCAAAATAATGTATGTTTTTATATTAAGTTTCATTTTAACAAAGGATGAATTAATCGAATTACCATATATAACATTCAGGGTTGGTACAGTTTTCGGAATTCATTAAAAATTATAAAAACTGTCCAAAACTTTACATGAACAGTATTTTTCTTGTATAGGTATAAGTGATATTATAATTTGATTAATTTTTAAATAATTATCGCAGCTATAGCCCTTAAACCTTGCCCAAATAATTATGATTACGGTTTTCTATTCTGTAATTTAGTGGTCCAGTAATCATACTCTTCTCATACCGAATTCAAACTACCTCATTAGCCGTAACAGTGGTCCCAAGGGTGACTACTACGCTAGAAGTCCTGGTTTCGATTCCCAGGTCGAGCAGTGTTATCGGGTTTTTTATGAAAGTCTCAGTAGCAGCTCGGATTTGGATTTGTACCCGGTTACTGGCCATAATTAGGCGAGTGTGACCCCTTTTAAACATACCGGCGAACATTACACCTCTGCCTAACTCTTTTAAGAATACGGACGTGATGATATGTTCACCATCACCTTCAATTTATCACCATACAATTTATACACCTACCGTTTTGTATTAATAAAATAATAACGGACACAAATATGGAGGTTTACAACGGAAAAGCATATTTATTTGCTATGTAAACACAAACATTGCTGAATTATACAAATTATGCTAAAGGTTTATTTCAAATTAAAAAAAGCTTACGTAGCGCCGTCCCATTATTTGAGTTCGAAATAGGACTTTTATTTTCTTTTGTTTTACGGTATTCCCCACAAGAACAGGTTAGCCTTTAAAATGATTTGATGAGTCATTTTAATTGACATTCAAAGATCCAAGGTGGGTCGTAGCCGCAAGCATCTTGTTAATATTCTTTCTTATTTTGTATGTTAAATAGAGCTGTTGGCCCATCTTAATGAATCGGTTATCTTTGCTTATAAAATCCTCTCCCCTTCTCATTACTGGTGCGTGCCACTTCATTTACAATTATTGTGTCTACTACTAAGTTATTTGACGGATCATTTTCCATCTAGCATAATATGTACTAATATCACCACCTTTCAGCTGACACTTAAGAGACAAATTTGTAGAGTTCGCGAATATTCTTCGAAGCAGGACAATGTCATTTTGTTCGCAAAATAATTTACTTATACTAACGGACTCCCCCCGCCATATCGCATTGCACCTGGAAGGACTCATAGATTCCAGAGATGTTGGTGTAGAAACATACTCGTCATCAACCCATTACATTGTCCCACTGCTGGGCACGGGTCTCCTCTCAGTACGAGAGGGATTAGGCTATAGACCGCCACGCTAGCTTACTGCGGGTTTGCAGACTTCACATGCCGTCAAGAAAATCTCTCAGGCATGCAGGTTTCCTCACGATGCTTTCCTTCACCGTTTAAGCGCGTGATCATTAATTATTAATACGCACATGACGAGAAACATACTAATTTGTATTTATTATATTTTGACCTGCTGTTCCTTATTTTCGCCGTCATAGAGCCAACTGATATCACCATTGGACTGCCAAGTTCGAATCAAGAGCTCTTCAGAATTATATGTATATATTAGTCAAATTCAAATCGCCAATAAAAATATTTGCGCCATTTGTAAGACTTTACGGTTAGGTGTAAGTAGGTTTATGGCAGCAGTTATCTACTACAATATTCACAACTGAGTACTACAGCCTTGCTCAAAAATCGTTATCATAGTTAGACATTCACTAAATTGTTAATGAATAAATTTCAGTTGTTACAGTTTTTAGCAATCATGTAGTTATATATAGTAAGAGATTCTAAGTGTTAAAACATTAGTCTTATGAAAACCAATAAAGCAGTTTGTTTTAAAAAGCTTATTTTTGTTAGAATTCCAGTATCTACATATACCTATACGGGTATAACATACTAGAATCACATAAAGCGGGTACGTAACGGTTCTTGAGGAAGTAACTCTAGTTAAAGTTTAAAGGGAACAGAATCGAATTTACTAAGCAATGTTTGAAAAAAATAGTTACAAAGGCTCACTTTGGGGGACTATTCGTAACAGTTCTAAAGAGTTGTCCAACAAACTATTCCTGGCGTCTTGGACCGCCGCAAACAGAGGAAAATGTTTTTTGTATAGCATAAACAGAAAAACATAATATGCAAACAAAAATTATAAATGCGGAAGTGACTCCGTCTGTTGTCTTTTTGTTTTGTTATGTTTGTAAGCCTAAGCCTCCGAACCACTTTGGATGAATTTTGATATATGCAGAGACAGATTAAGACCTTAAAGAAAGAAATACATTTTTCTTAAAAAAACCTGTGAGGTGAGAGTGAAACCGCGGGAATCAGTATATTATAATATTTATAAGTCACCTTCGTCACCTATAATATTTATAAGTGCATTTCGTACTAGCGTCAAACTAAAGGTAAAATATTTTATATTACTTAGGATTTATGGTTCATTAGGACATGGTAAGAACACATAGACATGAAAAGAATACCATAAAGAAGGAAGGTTGGCAAAGTTTTAAAAAATCAAACTTACTTCGTTATACAGAAGTTCTAATGATTTTTATTTTAAGGAGTACGGTCCAAATCGAAGTTTGTTTTTTTATGAGTATTTTTTAAGGATGTGCAAAAGAATATTGTAGTACAAATTACGAATTAACATTTGTCGTCTATAGCTAGACTCAGTCGAAGTGAACAGTGACACTTAATTACTAATGGTAGGCCATAACTCATAGTTTTCCATAAGAATAAGTAGATTATAAATATTTTGAAAAAACCATTTACCATTTCGGTAAGAAACTACCAATCTTGTTGTCACCAGTTACTAAGTAAACGGTGGGTTATTATGAGCAGCGTTCTTGCATATTTATTGTTTATAATTTATTATGATGTTCAAAGTCTAAATCTGTCTTTGTGAGTTGGATTCGAGATAGAATATTTTACGGATTGTTGCTATAGACTACACTTTCTAAGTTTATTATAAAGAAATCCTTGTGGATTATCGTGAAACTGTTGATTGAGGAGGGATTACATACAGGATTACGCTATATGATGATTTGAAGAATGTCAACATCCCATCACGGCTGAATTCACGGAATGGTTAGGCACAGGTTTTCTAATGTTCAGCCACAGTTCGCGAGTATGGATAGTTCCATGTAATAGGGGACGAGCCTGTTGCCATAAACAAATCCAAAATCCAAGCTGCTACTGAGAATTTCATAGAGAAACTCCTGGACTCTAGCGTAGCAGTAGTGCTTACAACCACAAAACTAATGAGGCAGTTGGAGAATGTTCTGTGTGAATCAAAGACAACATTGTCTTTGGATATTGTCTTGGATTTTGCATCTTGATGGTACCTATATTATTTAACGACCCTTTTGTTCCTAATTCTTTACTGGTTGGTCAATGTATGTGGTTGCCGGTTCGAACCCCACCCATTGCACTACCGACGTGAACCCACTCGTAACACAAGCATTTAGCTTAGTACGAGGGGTTAACAAGAATACTAGTAATGTGTGACCCACATTTCTAGTAAGCTTTAAAAAAAAATGTTTCTGAAACATATATAAAAATAAGAATAATAAAAACATGGTACGTATAATACGTAATATTCGTGAAGTACCTAACATTAATATGGGCGCCGTTAAATGTCGTTCGCTAACAATGTTTCTCAAATTCCTTACCTAAGTATATGTTAAGAGATTCTGCATTCTGGAATATTTCACATCTTTATAGTGAAGATCAGATAAAATGTCCGAAGTAGCAATTAGATAATACCTAGTATACTGTAATTTATAAACAGTCATAGCCTCTTTGCCAAATCTTCATGGCTTATCGAATGAAATGGTAACATTATTATCATTATCAGCATTACCAGCCTATACAATCATGTTATATATGCCATGTAACTCTTGAGCACATTCACCACGAAAGCAGTTCGTTGGCTTGATGAAATAAGTAATGATGAATGCGAGAACTTTAAAAATTGTAATAGGTAACACTGTTAAACGTTAGTACGTGGTCTTAATGTACGATGTCACAGGAAGTTGGCAAGAGGAGGTCCTGTACATTTCCTGTTGCATTTTGTTGCAAATACTGATACATTGTTCGAAATGTTTACATTGTTCGATGCTTTTAAGTAGTAGTAGTGCCTCGCTGGCATGTCTACATGCCGCATGGATGGGTCGTTATGATCGTGGAAGTACTACCTTCCCACAAAATATAGACGTCAAGTAGCAGTATGCATAGGTCCTGTTGCGTTTCGTAAGGTGAGTGTGGAGCGCCATAGGCCCAATTCCTACCTCAATAGGAAGGGTTTCCGTCTACTTTTCTCCTCCCCTTCCCTTTTTTCTTAAATAGGCTCGGCAACGTCTCTGCATTTCTTTTTGGTATTGCATATGTCCATGGGCGGGAATGCTACTTACCGTCAGGTGGCTCGCGGAGTGCCGAGTTATCCCATAAAAAAATGGATCTAACTTTGTACTAAGTAGCAAGGCCCGCGCTAGCAGCGGCAGAAGGGTCGGCTATTTCATTAATAAATCTTCAACGATATGTTTACTAGACAAAGTTTCAAAATTATCCGGTCTGATGACCAATACTGTTACAAAGACATGATCATGTCTAACTATTAGGGAAAATTTCTGTCCCATTAGATATCAATAGCATATAGTAAGCAGGTTGTATTTATTGGGCCTTCCTTTTGGTAATTATTGGGCCGGTAAGACGGTTGATAACTACGTATTTAATTGTTTTGTGTTATAGTATGTCCACGAGCTGCCCATCATAGCTGCTTTATTCATCACGGCGTTAATAACGTCTATGTTTTGCATTTTTTGTGTCCCCTAATCTGTCACGTATAAAATTAAGTGGCACTTCGTGTGAAATTTTCATATTTTACGTCGGTCACTTGCGGTTATTTTGTCAACATTTGCAAGTCTTTGAGTGTCCGAATGTATGCGAGGCACGAACGCCTCATCTTCATTAGCACTAGGGTACGCGGGTGGCGGGCGGTACACTCGATAAGACCATGGTTAGCTCTAAACCTGAAAACACGTAAGTCTCTTTTTGCCCTTTAGTGTACTGGCGGAGCACTTAGAGGGAAGATCCTTAAATATTGATTGCTTTTAGAAAAAAAAAAATTAGTTGTAAGTATGTAAGTATAGTGATGAAAATATGATCATAGGTAAATCATGTTATTTGTTATCTTCTAAAAATTTGTAATACGCTGGTTTCACGACATAACACCTTCTATAGAAGATTGCATGTATCGTGAAAATTTATTCTTGTTTAAGTAGTTCAATCTTTAGAAAACTGTAATATTTTTCTTTAATATTACATCACGGTGTGTCCGACGTTTTAATTGACGCTTGGCGTCTCATGAACAATGTCTCTTAATGATTCTGCGTAGATCTCACAGGATGGAGGACATACCTAACGCGTTTGGTCGAGCACGTACCATGTATGCGAGTATACTGTATTATTAGTGGAAATCCTATTATTTCTTTCATTGATCAACTCCAGTATCCAGAAACGCCATTTGCCAAGATTAATGAATATTTCTTTACTGTCTGTTCAGATTAGTTTTAAATACCTACAAGATTGAAAAATTAAAATCATATTTAAATGATAAACGTGGGAGGAATCCTACTCGCTAGCGTAGTTATGGATAATTTTGTTAGATACAATGTAACTGTTATGTAGTATAGTATGGAGCACTTAGATTACAATTTGTAACCTAGTCACCATGTACCGGTGTTATTTCTAACTGGACACTTACAGATGCACGTGACCTCTAAGAATACTCTATGCAAGCTAAAAGGGAATATAGGTGGTCACAATTTTTTTTTATATAGGCGTGCCTCAATATTTTTGTTTAATACATTGGCTATATAATTCTTTTAAAATATATGAAAATTAAAAGGGGTTATGGAGCGGACATTCGAAACATTTCCATACGAAAATTTGATTTGTTTTCCGTCTTAGCAGAACGATTTATTGCTAACTAGCAAAACAGATTACGATTTTGTTTCTAATGTCCCATCTATCGCTGTAATATTTAAATATATTTGGAGATGACCTAAGCATCGCAGGCAAATCCTTAAATCAAATATTGCATTTTATCAAAAATATTTAATTTAATAACATAAGCCTACCTACCGAGTTATAAACTAAATTGCCCTTATAAAATGTTTAAGTATATCTGTATTATTATTATAGACTTTCGAATGTAAAAGAAATACACTTTATTTTACTTCGTATCTGCGTATCCGTTTTTAATAACAGGGTCTTATTATCAAAACATCAATTTATATCACTTAACTGAGCAAATTAGTTTAAGCTATGGTTAAATCGTGCATACTGTAACAATATATCAATCTGTTTTTTTCTGAAACCAATGATTATATGGCGCCAACGTCGGCAAGAGATTTCTTATAATATACTTAAATGTATTTTTCATCGATATAAATAAATGATGTTTAGTGCGTAAATAGGGGGACAAAATAGGCAATATTATGCCATTTCTTTGAATTCTATTCATTTTTGGAACTATGTACCCATTTTCTAATGTGAATCATGAATATGTGATTATCCGTAGAACACTGCCTACGATTTGATTTATATAATAATAGTAATAATACATAAGTAGGTATTTTTCACCGATGGTCAATCACAAAAGCTGCATATTTTTCATTTTAAGGAGATTAGACTTTCAAAACTCATAAAAGTACAGGAGGGTTAGGCAGAGTACCTACTGCTGTACATCTCACTATAGTTAACCGGTATGTTTTTACATTATATTTAAAAGGGAACTATTAGTAAATACCCACTTATTTTAACTGCTGAGTAAATGTGTAGGTATGACGAGTGTGTTTGTATAACAATATCTTTGATAAAAAGTGTTCGCATTGATACCGGTAGCGGGAATCAATAGAATTGACGAATATATGCGTTTTGTGGCAATTCCATTATCTAGAGTGCTCTTGACAGTTAATAACCGCACTTGACGCTCAATGAAGTGCGTGGACGATACTCGTGGTACAAATCTCGCTGAGATATATCGTACCGAGTGATGTCACACGTGATATTCAGCCAATACAAGTTGGGAACACTCGCACTCATGCTTCATACGGCCGAATAACTTTTTGCCTTTTAGTTGTTGAAGGAAAATTATTGTCTTCCCTTTTTGTTGCCTTTCTTTCCTATTCTTTAAGATACATATATGAAAAAAAATAAACAAAAATAATAATCCTGATTCATTGGTGCACAATCCTATCCTATTAATATTATAATAGTAAATGTTTTTATGTTTGTAACTAGACACGCTAAGTATAACCAGGTCTTTTTTTTGTCGGGGTTGGACATGCTTTATGCACTACCCACCGCCCTGGGGAGAGCGAAGAGGTCTGTCGGACTCCGCTCTGAAAAGACCGATCTACCGACTAAAACCAACCTCGGCGTTTCCTTTCCCTTTCGTCACCACTTTAGTGGGTCTGACGCAACTCTAAAGTTCACGCAGACGAAGTCGCGAACAGAAGCTGGTCAATAATAACATACCTACTCATAGTCATCAACGCGTAGCCGAAAATAATATGTGTATGTTTTTTTTAATCGGCGTATACATTTCACGTAGGTACTACACTGGTGTAGGTGCCACATAATTTGGTTTCCATAAAAAATATTATCTGTTTCATTTTCTTTTCTCCACTCTATCCATCCGACCGTTTATTCAGCAATTATTATTGTTTTCAGAGAAAAGATAATGAAAAAATCATTTTAAATACGTAAAACGAATCTTTTTAAAATAGATCTAAGTATATTCCTAGAATATCAATTTCTAATGTCAACAACAAGCCCACATTACATTTGAGTGGATAGCCCAGCAATCTATTGTGCCTAAATGATTTTGTTTGTGGTTCAGATAAACCTTTATTTTGTTTATGCTACAGGCTATTTCAATAAACTCTTAATTCAATTTATTCCAATCCAATATAGTAATCAAATACACAAACGAAAATACGATGGATAGGTTACAGCTTAAAACAATACATTTATGTCGTAGTCTGTTGTTTTACGGAGTCACTCATAATTTTCTCGGTAAATAGGTTGTTTACAACTAAGAGCGATAATATCTACTAAGAAGTGGCTTTGCCTGTAGCAGTCGGGGAATAATTGAGTATGGGTAATTGGTTAAATTTGTTACTGAATGTTATTGCGGTTATAGTTTAGTATTATGACCAATGGACTGTTGGAATTATACCCCAAATTAAGTAGTAGGTAGTAGTAGTAAGTATTTTTGAAGGTATTTTTTAATGAAGTATGGAATTACTTATCCAAAATAAGTGATATACTACAACTAGTATTATTATACTTTTTTGACATGGGTAAAGTGAAAAAACCGTTTACGTGAGCACGAACGCGTGACGTGAGACGCGTGAAAAGCACTCGCGGTTCTCACAGTTACACCTTACTACCTACTTATATTTCCTATTGGCTCAGTTCATTTTGCAATTTTTACTAGTACGTTCCAGTGTTATACTATCAAGTAAAATAATATTAATGTTTTATCAGAAAAGTTGGCGTTAGCACGTGAAGCGCCGGAGACCCAATTTCTGTCTTCCCCTTCCTTTTCCTTTTCTCCAGGCAGTGGTTTAGTTGTATTTAATATTTTTACAATGTTTAACAATGAAACACCAGGTACGCACATTCGAATCCTGCCCGCAGTCGTATTTGATGGTTGCCCCTTACCATCAAGTAGGTACGTACGGTCGCCAGCACATCAAATTACCACAAAATGTAAAATTTTCTCAGTTGATTTTGAACTTAATCATTTGGAGAAATTTGACAGTTTTGAATAACCTGATGTGCTGGCGACTGTACGTAGAAATTGTAATTAATATATTTTTTCAAATATATTCCTAGGTGTGTACTTAATTTAACTTGTATTCCAGTATCGATATCACCATAGATGAAACTTGACCTCGCGCTGGACTGTACTGTAGCCCGATTCACGTAATTAAAACCGTAGCGATGTCGCAGCGACTTAATCGTTGACCGTAACAGTTAACAGTTTTCCTACTCACATCCGTCGATAGGATCGATTTAGAAGTCGTCCTATTGAAAAATTGTTGAACCGTATTCACACATGTTCGTTGGACAAGAATAGTTCTTAAAAATTGGCTACGCAGTATTCACATACGAGTACCTAACACTGGAAAAAATTTTCAACGATTAAGTCGCTGCGACATCGCTACGGTTTTAATTACGTGAATTGGGCTACTGTGCGCTGAACTGTTGCTCAATCCAATTAACTAGTGAATTATTATGTTTTGTTTGATATAAACTGCTTATTGTTTCGAAAAAAAACTATATTTTATCCCTGTTAGGTACTTTTATTCTAAGTTTCATGTAGATAGCTGGATATTAGATTTAAGTTCAAGAGGGTTTTTCCCTAAACTTATTGATAACAGAGATAGATTCGTTGGAAATTGGAAAAGTTGATTAATGAATCCCCATTGTGGCTGTCACAACATCTCCGGGTGGATTGTGGGTGACGCCCGCGACTAAGTTCTCCGGCCCATCGGCCCAACCGCCCGCCCTTCGAACACGCGTTCTAATTACAACCGATACCAATGACTGAGACGTCTTCGAAGTGCTGAGACTACCTACTTGTCACCTAAAATGTTTGCTTAAGTGGTTGTGATTGGTACTTGAATTAAATTTATACTGAATTAAGTTACGAAAATTGTGGAAATTATATAACTTTAATATATACCTAACTAGCTTTCCGCCCACGGCTTCGCCCGTGTTTTTTTTCGGACTTTTTTTTTGCTATAAACCTCACGGAGCCCGAGACCTTTCCAACGAATGCAAAATCGTGGAAATCGGTTCGTGCGTTCTGGAGTTATAGCGTCAGGAAGAAAAACCCGACTTATTTTTATATAGTAGATAACTAACGTGATTGTTGAAATAGGATTTGTGGATTCAAATAATGTACATACGTACAAGAGGTGCGTGTGTGTGTCTCAAAACATAATACATGAACTGATGTGACAATTAAAGGAGTAGTAAATTAGTAAGTACCTACATAATAATATATAAGTTTATTGTTTGATGCTTTAGGTACAACAATACAGTCATATATAGTACCTACTTATTATGTAATTTTCTCAGATGTGTGTATATAGAACTAAGTGTAGAGTAGGTATAGACATATTCACAGTAGAATCTATATTTATTATGTTGCAACTATTTGAGGGTCCTTAGGCAGTGAGATCTTGAACTGTAGTAGAACGATCAAGTAGATTGCTATCATGCTTATAGCCTGTGAACAAACAACACAATTATTATAAAATATGTACCTTTTTAAAAAACCCTAAACGCGACTTTTTTATGAAACGCAAAAGCTAATACAACTCTACGAATGTTTTATTAAATACTTATTAATGACTTTAGTGTTCATGTGAAGTATTCATATCTATACTAATATTATAAAGCTGAAGAATTTGTTTGTTTGTTTGCTTGAACACGCTTATCTCAGGAACTACGGGTCCGATTTGAAAAATTCTTTCTGTGTTAGATAGCCCATTTATCGAGGAAGGCAAGGCTGTATATCATCACGCTAAGACCAATGGGAGCGGAGCATAAATTAAAAATGTTGCAAAAACGGGAAAGCAGAAAAGTCGAGAAACCACGCGGGCGAAGCCGTGGGCGGAAAGCTAGTTCAATATAATAGGGGTTACAGTATGAAATTGCCGTTTTATTTTAATAGGTACTTCGAATTGACATGGAACCTTCATGGTTTGAGATTTTTCAGTGAAACTTATATAACACCATTTTACATAAGTTTCACTGAAAAATCTACGAAAACCTATGAAGTTCGTCTTTTAAAAAAATTGCAACATTCTATTATCGAATTTCAGTTGTTTTTTTATTCAGCTTAGACAAGAAATATGAATACTTAAAAATTCGAGTGATTTTGAATACGAGTTCCGACGCGGAACTAACGCAACAGAAACAGCTCGCAATATCAAAGTTGCGTTTGGAGAGGGGACTGCTAATGAACGCAACGTGCGATTTGGGTTTATAAGCTTCCGTGATGGAAACTTTGATTTGAAGAACGAACCACGTGGAAGAATGCCCACACAGGTGATTAATAGAGCCCGTGAACCCCAGACCTTCGTTATTCTATAAAAGCTGAAACTTTGTCAGCGCATACTCCCAACACAGATAAGAACGATGGACCATTATGAAGTTTGGGTTATCTTGGCTTTGGCAGGTAAACGGTACTAAAGGTGAGTAAAATACCGATCTAAATTCGTCTAATAATAAAGTGTGATTTTTTGGTATTACCTTCAGGAGATTATTAAAAATTACGTCATTCATTGCCAGACACTTCACATCGTGGCAACCCTTTGCCAGACACCCTCAATGTACTTATATGCAATTATAATTCTACTAACGTTATCTATAGTATAAAAGCTGTTTTTTATATATAATACTTGGGTATGTTTCCCCTTAGCCAGACATTTTTGATAGTTCCAGTACTTGCCAGACAAGCCGTGATTAGAATTACTTTTTATTAAATTCGATTCGTGATTAGAATGATTTTTTTCGTAGGTACGTACCTACATATTTTCTTGCTCAGAGTTCAAGGCTGATTGGAGTTTAAAGAAATCTCGGGGAGCTTAGATGATTTCGCTTCTTATTCATGTACTGGCATGTTGCAACAATGTTTGACAGGATTTTCGTACTGTTTAGATAACATTAGGTATAAGTGCTACATTGATAAGCTCAACACTATATGTAATTATCAATCAAAATACATCCTTCATCAGATTAGGCAGCGAGTATGCCTACCTAATATTGAAATTATTAATATAGTTATTTTAGTGAAGGAAAAATACGACCGCGGGCAGGATTCGAACCTGCGTCTTCTGGTTAAGTACACCAGACGCTATGACCGCTAAGCCACCGCGACTAAAATAACTTAGTAATCTTTGCATGGAAAATGCCTAAAAAATACAAAAAGATTATTAATATACTTATTTGGTAGTAAAAGGTTTTTGCTTTAAGTAGGTAGGAACGTTAATTTGTTATTGGTTGGATATCGAAATATTTTTATACTTAACAATTGGCGAAGTCGCTGAGTGAGTCGAGTTTTGATTTCCGCACAGAATCAAATATTTATATTAGGTACTTTCCTATAGATTTGTTACTCTCTGGGTATTTATAAACGTAGGTACCCATGATACAGAGGAAAATACTTGTGTAAGACTTTTTTAACAAAAGTAAAATGTTTAATGGAAAAGTGTATGTGTACTACACACAAAAATATATATTCATTGATATTCCGGGAGCCACAAGGCGTGACACTAATAAGACGGGTGAACGCTCCACAAGTTGCCAACGTACCTGAGCTTTCAATTTGTTGCCAAAAATACTTTGAAATGCGATATACCTTAACCAGCCTAACGCAGTCGCTTTAGATGGCAGGATGTTCCGATCCCTAGGGGGCTTTATTTCATATCAATAAAGTGGTAAAACAAAGGCTAAGATAAATTTGTTTATAGTAAAGTTCATGTAATATATTGGCGTGTAGGTAACTCAAAATGGTTAGAATCTTTAATACTTATACCTAAGTAATACTTCTTTTGTAGCATCATTACCTAGATAGTCATAGAAATTCAACTAATCCTTCAGGGGTTCCGGGGCCCAAGTGTAATAGATTTTGTGTTAAAGTTTCTTGAATGAACTTTGATCCTACAGAGAATGCCTGAAAAAAAGATAAAAACATACAAACCGATGTAAGCAGCTCTCTATTGACATCCGCGTAACCTTTGAGGCTCACGACGGCAGGGTTCATCTCGATGGCCTGGATAAAGTGGTCTATCTGTAAACATAGGACATTTTTCATTCTGTTCGTTTTACCATCTTTCTTGTCTTTGCCACAACAATTTTTCGGTTCAAGTAAGACTGAGTGATGGTCCGCATGGCGTGCAAAGGCTTTATTCTCAGGCACATTTGGAATATTAAAAATGATCATCAAGGTTATTAGTAGTAACTTCTACAGCAATTGTGTCCTAATAAAAATTCTTCTTCTTCTTCTTCAAATTATCTAATAAAAAAAACTACGTAAGTAGTTAGTACCTACAATCAAAGAAGTAGTTTTCATATTTACACCAGGCACAGAATTTGCCAGGCACTTATGAAATGTCGATTCTAGTAGGTAGGTGCACGTAGAGTCAGATATTTATATGGCTTAAAACTTTAAAAAAATAACAGGAAGTATTCAGAATATAGAAAAAAGGCTAATTTCGGATAATTTGAAGTTCATACCATCACGCCTGTATTCCCCGAAGGATAAGGCAGAGGTGTAGTAATGTACATGTATACCTTCACCCACACTTCGCTGGTATGTTTAGGTCCGCTAAAATAGGGGGCGGGCCTATTGCCATGAACCGGGCAGAAATCCAGACTCCGAGCTGCTACTGAGATTTTGGTGGAAAACCCCAGTAACACTTTGCTCGACCTGGATACCGAATACAGGACCTCCAGCGTAGCAGTCGCACTCAGGACTAGACTAATGAAGCATTCAGCAATTTGTAGTTCAATGTAGTGTAATACTAAGTAGGTACTCTTATAATGTAAAGTCAACCGCTAACTCAAACTTGGTTAGTATAAACATCATTTCTGATTCATGAATATTAATCTGTGTAAGACTATAATTTGTTGTTTACGGGAACAAATTTACGGGACCTCATTGTCTTTAATCGAAGTTAAGAGCAAATTTACTATGATCAGAGTAAGTAAATGCACCGCCTGTTATGTTTTCACTTAGAAGGTACACGTCGCCTCGGTAAGTTTGTTAATCAGGAGAAATACGCACTCTCATAGTTTGCGTTATATGCGCTGTGTAGTGTGTAAACGATTAAATAATGTAATTGCGGGCGAAGGCGGGTTCAACTACTACTTAGCCTATATAATCCTCACGTCCTCAATGGCGACCAATTAGACAACAATGTGCCATTTATTTTTAAATAAGTATCAGTCGTAGGCCCTACGAAAGCACTAAACAATAAAATGTTATAATAATAAAATAAAATAAAATAGCCTTTTATTTCCAGTAAATTTACACTTCTTAAAATCTATGTATGTATTAGTTTTGTTTAGTTTTATTCTACGTTAGTTTATTTAATCATTCTATGTATTTTTTTTTAATCTAATTCTTAATCTTTTCTAATTTCTTTTTTATTTTATTTTTTTTTAAATGTTATAAAACACTATAATTAACATACTAGGTAATGGATAGTTTTTTTTTATTTTTGGTAAGTTACTATTTACCTTACTTAATAGGTATAATTGTCAAGAATTAATTGATTTATTTCATGAGAGTATAGGTATCTACATACCTCTTTCTGTGTGGGTCTGTCCACTGCCAGGATATCGATGGACAGCAGAGTGTCTTGGACACCAGCAGCCACCTGTATCAATTAACATTCGATTACTTATTATAATACCTATCTTATCCTATCCTAACTTATTATATCTCATCCTAATTTCGTTCAATGCTATTAGGTATGTGTGTTGTAAACTTCATCTTTGGTTCCCTATTCCCGGTCCTGTGATTTCCAAATGCGTAAGAATAATAGAAGATGCAAGAAGATTGAAGGGTGAACCCCTTCAATCTTCTTGCAGCTTCTTGCGCGAATCATTTACGACTTTGTCATTTGGCCCGAATCTATCCATAATATTCTCCGACCTACCTTATTTGTAAAGGTGCGTAGGAAAAAAAAGTCTATCTTTGAGAGAAGATTATGTTTGGCATAACCTAGCGTGTAGAGAAAAGGCACCATTCAAATCCCTTAATCCGTGTTTTGAACTCATATTTCCCATGCACCCATAAAGCGACTCTCCTGTCTTGCAGAAGTTTTTACGCAACACCAACATGTGAATACTTATCTACATTTTAAAGCGCTCCTGACAATACATTGCATAGGTATACATATACGTCTCACCGTAAGGGTAGATTTATGCGAGCAGTCGACAAATATAAAGAACAGCGTGGAGCAGTAAGCGGCGTCCACGAACAAGCCCATCTCTTTGAAGCTGAACCCGAAGCCGTGGTCCACTATCTCCGACAGAGCTCCGTAAACAGCTATTGTTATGTTAGCAAACCTGGGTTTTATAAAAAAATAGGCATACGTTATAATGATAGTTGGAGATATACTCTGCTTACAGGTACCTAAGTAAACCACTGTCCGCAAAGCAGACAATCGGTGTTAACCTTTTGAACGCCATTGTCACATATATGTGACAAACGAAATCTTACCCTGATCGCCACAAATATATGACAAATATACGTCGCACCATAATATGAAATAAACAATTTAATCATTAATGTGTTTTCACTTCTTTGTGGAATTTGACAGAATAAGTGGCCTGGCGTCAGGGGTACGGCGATACGTTTATACTCTGGCGTGCAAAAGGTTAATAATGTGTACTCGGCACTGGTAATAGGTAAAAAAACAGTCTTCAAATGTAGGCAGAGATGCACACAAAGTATAATAAACTACATTTTTGGCTGCATTCCTGTCACTCTTGTAATTTAATTCCAGAAGGCAGTTGTCAAATCTAAATCAAGCACATACCAACTTACGGGTTCTAGGGACAAAAGAAGATCTCCAACTGGATGGCGAACCGATGGCTCGGCTTCTCCCTATCATAAAATTATAACTTAATTACAAAGTTGACTTACATAAAAAGACAATAAGTGGAATATGTCCTCGCGTAAGCATTTCCCAGTAATTGAAGTAGCTCGGACAAGTTGAGCCACAGGAAGCGGTACCGAGATATCAGTTTGGCTGAACAATCTATTTGCACATCCTGCATAATAAAAAAAACTAATTCTACCATATGGATTGGTTAGGGGACGCTTTTTAAAACACGCAGATTCGAAAGAGTCTAGGTATATCAGATATCAGATCAATAATAAATTGGTATTTGTATACCACAAACAATTGCATTACCCTGCGAAAACATTCGGAAAGACTTTGCGAAGCGATTTTAATGCCTTTGCAATTAATGTACCACAGCGCACAGTTCATGTTGATCATCGTTATGATATGGTAATATGCTGAAGTGTGCCTCAGAAGGAACCCGTCCAGCAGGATACAGAGGCTGAGTAGGAAACACACGGCTAGCAATAAACAGCCCACGCTTATGATTACGATTGTTGTTTTCAAGTTCGGGAATTTGAGATTTTCACCCGTAACGCGGTAGTATCTGACCTGTAAAAATAAAAAGGTGAATTAGGTCATAGTTCTTGGTCTGTTAATTGTAAGTTGATCTGTTAATAGTCTTTTCTTATGTAAATAATTCTTTTTATAGAAATTTCGTTTAAACACGGGAGTCTGACGTAGATTACCATATCTTTCAGAATAGGTATTGATTGTAGC
Source organism: Subacronicta megacephala (assembly GCA_958496365.1). Classification (NCBI taxonomy): domain Eukaryota; kingdom Metazoa; phylum Arthropoda; class Insecta; order Lepidoptera; family Noctuidae; genus Subacronicta; species Subacronicta megacephala. The sequence goes on from OY292527.1 coordinate 8,614,354, forward strand.
CATACCCATTTGCACGTATGCAAAGTTTTTAACGAATCTGTAGATTTGCTATAGATTGGATTTTGACATAAAATCCATACAAGTATGTAATGACAAAATCCTAATCAACTACCCAAACCTACAGACAGATGTGTTATAGAACTGGGCGTCAGCTGTCTATTTCAACAAGTTGCCAATATATTATAACGCGAAAGATATTCTTCTCAAATTTATTTAGTATTGGCATTAACAGGTGGGGTATTAAGCACTGGGTTTTCCAGCTTTGGTGGTAGGCACTACGCAGTGCATACGCCGCACTGCGTAGTGGCTATCCCCAAAGCTGAAAAACGCAATCTACAGGCTGGTAGGCTGGCCCTGGCAGGTGCCTAACCCATCATAGTACCAGTTCAGTGCTTACCTGAAATTTCCCCCAGTTAGTTTTATAAATAGCTACTTGATGAGCTACACCCCAGCCTACAAACGGAATCCAGAAATGCGGGACAAGGAAAATGACAAATAGGATAGCATAAATATAGTCATCGAAACGACGAATCGAGCGCAGTATCATAATACGCTCATATCCCACTACCAGAACCACGACGGTCGCTGCGATGTAGAAACATACAGCATACATCGTCGCTGTTGACTTCCAGCTGAAAGTGATTGTGCCTGAAATAAAAGTAAGTAATAAAAAGTAGGTATATTTTTTGCCGTGTACCTTTCTATACTAATAAGAAGGTAATATTTATTGTTTCCTTTTTAAAACCATTATGTTAAAAAGTTATTTACTGCGTATAATAAACCAATCAACCCAATTATTATCTCTTCCTAACTCTGGATTCTCAACAGGAACGAATATTGTTGAGATAAGTGGTTCATTGGCTCACTTACGTGTTTTCTGACGCATACGTTTCTTAAATATTGACATCACTATCCACGTCACACTTCATGCTGCAGTGGAATCAGTGTATTGACTTTAGAGATCTACTCGTATTATGCTTCAGGCTAAGTCAGGGAAAAAATCTTGCATTTCCTAATCTGGACTAAGTTTTAAAAGACGTTTTCTGATAGACAATGCTTCTATCATTTTACAGATAGTAGGATAGAAGCATTTCCCCAATTCTCGTTATTATTAGGTAAGAAGTTACCCCCACAGGGTACCCTGTGATGTTCCCCCTCCCTCAAACTCATTTAGTTCACTACTGTAGGAATATAAAGACGGCAAAATACTGTACCTGTGTAATAGTGAACTAAATCTATAGTAAACTGTTCAAGCAACCTGGTCGCGATCGGGTGATAGGCATGACAGCGAGCGCTCGGAACAGCACCAGCAGTAGCTTGTGGTCTCTGTAAAACTGATCGTGAATCTCGCACGTGTCGCCGTCTTGAGATGACAGAGTATCTCGTTGTTCTTGCTCCTGTGCGTGAAATGCGTTCACAGGTTACACGGTGGAGTATTTTATTGTATAGTCAGGGGCGTAGTTTGATACTGTGTGTAGTATAGTATAACCATCTTGCATATATTATATATCTACTTATAGGTGCTGTTGCTACCTGGTATTGGTAGCTGTATGTAGGTACCTACCTAAAAACGATTCGGTAAAAGTTACACAATTTTAATTAATTATGGAATCCTTGTAGACAGTCAGCAATGATATCATCATCATAGAGGAGAGGCTTTTCTGATAAGATACCATTCTTCCATCATAAATTACGGCACGCCCCTTTTCGCCGGTATGTTTAGGTCCCAATGAAATAAGGGGCAAGAATATTGAAACTAAGAGGGCAGAAATCCAAACTACGAGCTAGGACCTAGGCGTCCGGGGAATCAAATCAAGGATCTCAATCGTAGCAGTCCCGACCCCGAAGATTTAATAAAAAAAAATAGGTACTCACATAGTCTCTTTGCGTTTTCTCGTACACTGTTTTATTTTGCTGCACATGCCTCATATCATAATGAAGCAAAGTATTATTGATCGCTTCATCGAACAAATGGTCGGGAATCGTCATTTTAATTTGGGAACAACCAGACGTATCGCCTAGTATCCCAATGCCTACCAAAATGTAAAATGAATTAACGATATTCCAAGCAACCGTGACATTATCGAATAGTAAACAAGTCAGTCTAATTAAATTTTAAAGTAAATGGTTCTGTCGCTTTGTGCATATCAATGTCGCGGCCAACCCGACGTAGAGTACCTTAACTAGTGCTAGGAGCTTAGTTTTAGTTCAAGGTCAGTCATAAAACTTTAATTAAACGATTTTTAATAGTTGTCGTTCTAAGTATGTACTGGCACGAATAAGTAATAGTTGCTAAAGTACATAGGTACGGTAGGTACTACTACATTATGACGTTTCTTAAAGGTGTAGTTTGGTTTAAAGGGAAAGCCCTCTTTAACGATAGGTATATTATATCATAGCTTTCCGCCCGCAGCTTCGCCCGCGCGGACAACATGATTTTTAGTTTATCTTGCAATTAAAATAGCCTATATTAATCAGTGATAATGTAGCATTCAAACGCTGAAAGAATTTTTAAAATCGGTCCAGTACTGTTTGAGCTAATTCGTTACAAACTTACTTACATACACATCTTTCCTCTTTATAATATTAGTAGGTATAGATTGAGGGGAAACATATTTTCGTTTAACCCGGTTAAACTACTAATCGTACAATACATATCTTGACGATCACGAACTCACGACCCTACTAAAAATGATCGTTTAGAAGATAAATAAATTTAGGCGGATCGTTACGCATAGGGTTTCATCCGTTTTGGTTTAATACAAATTGTAATAAATTCTAAAGCTTTGTAGCAGATGATAGCGTCAATTTTAAAATTTGGCCAAATCCTCTATTTAACATTACTATTTGCTTCTAAAGTTGTGGTACTCAGTTGTGAAGAAATTATAGTTGATATCGCAATTCCACCCCCATGATCCTAGAATGCGTAGACGAACAATAAAATTTACGAAAAACCAAGAAAGCATTGAATTTTAAAACTAAGGCGAAACGTAAACTTAATTAATATGTAACTTAATATATAACGTAATTATTGCAATAATGAAACTATTAAATTTTCCCGTATCGTATAATATAAAAATATCACAGATAAGTATTTATTTTCACATTATAGGTACGTAAGTTAAACCAAATATATTAACAGCTATTAAAAATTGGACGTATTCGCATGTAATAATGATCCTTACTGTTATAAAAAAAAATTACATATTGTAGTATTTAGGGTGTGACAATCAAGATGGGTATATAAGAATACTTAGGTCCTAATTTTGACTAAATATATTATAACTAGTATTGTGTGTGGAATCATTTATTTTAAACTTTCCTAACTTTTTGCATCCTTAAATGTCGAAAAACGTTGCCCAATGTTGCATCAAAACGGTTACTTAATTTTTTGTTAATACATTGCTTACATTTACTATGTTTAGTAGGTAGTCAAATACTTTATTATAATATAAAAATATTTGTGATTTTGCATTAAAGTATCGTGAATCTATACTATTACGATTACATAAATCGATGATAAAATTTTGTTTCATTGCGACAGATATTTTCTTAGAAAAAGAGAAACATTACAATGGACCAACGGCGAATTGTTAAATTAGGTAAAAGGGAAGCCGTAGGTAAAGTCGAGAATAGTATAGAGCTGTTACTACTGCAATCAATCATACCTTATAAAGAATTCAACATTTATTTACATAATTTATATAAAAAACGAACATGAACATGATGTGCTTGATATTTTATACTTAAATTGAAATGCGATAAAATATTAAGAATCCTCCAAACATAGTGATTTTTTTTCTTAAAGAAATTATATATAAACATAATGATGTTTTTTTTAAATGTTCATGTAGATTCTCCTGTTCGCCAAAGATTTCAATTTATCACCTTTTCATTCGTTCTGGTGTTGGTTCAGTTCGTAAGGCTTATTTGATTTTCTATATTTATTATTAGTTAAATATATACAATTGTAGATATCCTAAGACTTGAGCTTCGCTAGCTGGTCCATAAGTTCTTTATCCGCGTCTTTGGTGGACTCTCCGAGTCTGTTGCGCGCCACGGATGGAGCACCTGCCATCTGTCGTAGAGAATAGAAGCATCAGTTAGATATCCTTTAATAGTATATCTCACGATTGTACACTTTATATGTTTCAATGGCGATTTAACAAAAAGTATTTATATATATGTATATAGCTTCAGAGGTCATGGGAGGGTCAGACACTATATTGTTTTCTGAGGCCACGGCCTGATTGGCCTAATAGCCTTCAAATCCGCTTGTCTAGTCAACAAATGTTTGTATGTCCGGGTCATATTTGCTTTCGAAACCGTTATTTGCACTCGTAACAGCAACACCCTCGACTCAACATTCATGTGTAGAAATTGAATGTAGAGTTGTAAGAGTTAATTTTATTCGATACTGCTGAGAAACTTTGATATGATTAAAACCACACAACACATTTATTTATCAATATTTAAACACATTTATCAATATTTATATAAGCTAAGGCCATAACAATATTTAAAAACATTTCTACATACAATCATGGCACGAACAACTATTAAACCTAAATTTTCTGAGCCTTATTGAAAAAATACCTAAAATAGCATCAGTAATTACCTTTCCACTGATTTCAATGCCAATTTCATCGAGCACCTTGTTGACAATACCTTCAGTCTCTTCTTCATCACCTGATTCATCCATAATATCATCAAGAGTCTCTGAAACTGTAATCTCTTTATATAGTTAACATGAATTAATTAGTGAAGGGCTTATTTATAAAAACTCTCCAGTCTCCAATTTTCAACTAAGCAATTTACATAAAACCAATATTATATATATATTAATAGTAAGATATTTATAGATATTAAGATATTTAATTATTATACATTCTTTTACTAATTAACATATATTTAAAATCCAGGCTATAACTTATTGTTAAGCCTCAGTTTTTTTGTGTCTAGATAAAGTATTAATCTTTTATTAAGACATGGTGCATCGCAATACCCCAGAGAATCCAAATTAAATACTTACTCATCTCATCTGTCATATCCATCTTAGCATTGGCTAATCTGAAAGCTTCCATGTCTTTAGCAATTTGTTGTGGGTTCATGACCTTATTCATGCTGCCCATTGTTTTAGCGGTAGTGCCCATTGCTCCAGCAATCGCGATATTAGCGCCCATTGCCTTATTTTGTATTTGTACACTTGAAATCTGAAATATTAGGAACATGAAAATTACCTTTTCTAATAACATAACGTACATACATACATACCATCATGCCTGTAATCCCCGAAGGGTTAGGCAGAGGTGTCTGTTTATGTTTAGTTCCCACGTAATAGGCGCGATCCTATTGCCATTAACGGGGCCCAAATCCAGACTTCCAGACAAAATAACACACATTTTGCTCGACCTGGGGATCGAAACCCAGGACCTCTAGCATATCAGTCGCGCTTAGGACCACTAGAGTCTGATAACATAATAAATTCATATATTAAGGTGATAGCCACACAGAATAGATACAAATACAAATGTTTTTTAAATAAAACAGCCAAAACATGTCCTGTAAAACAGCATTCTATGGATGATATTTCATAAACTATTTTGTTTTTCTTTTTAATAGCTAACATGTTTTTGTAATAGTCCTCCATGCTAATGAGCGCAACTATTTCGACATTCCTATTTTAGAAAATGTAATATTAGTATTTATAATAACATAATTAAAATTTTAATTTTTGTTTTCAATATCTTTCATTTCCTTTTACCTTACTATTAGCAGTATGAATCCTGGTCTTCTGTTTCCTCAGCTGCACTAGTTGTTTTGCTAATATTTTACAACCTTCATTGTTTCCTTCTTTGGCCATCTTTTTTATTTCCATCTCCTGAAAAAAGGGAAAAGGGGTTAGTAAATGTGAATAAGGAATTACTTACCTACACTAAAAGACTGAAGTAGGTACTTATTAGATTAATCTGATATATTAATGAATAATAAAAAAAAAACCTTAAATATTGTGATCACATCATCACTTTCCTGCACTTTTCCGAATTTATTTGGGGTCTTCACAGCCTGTCCCTAGTTTTTTAATAATAACTTATAACAAAAATTTGTCAGACTATAATTTGTTATTAAACTTTAATATGTGGGATATTAATGAGATCTTACTAGTTTCTTCTCTTCCCTTTCCAAATTTGCTTTGTCTCTTTCCAAATCTCTGGTAGCCTTGCGAAGTTCTCGTTCATTTTGTCGCTGTTGTTCTGGAATAGAAGTGTAGGTATCTTTACACAGAGTTTTATATTAAAATTTGCCATAGCAAAACCACCTGAAGACAACCTGAGATGTGCACAATTCCGAATGAACTGTACAATTTCTGATTCTTCAATCTGAAGTTCAATCTTCTGTTTGTGATTTTTTTTACTTTTTGTTTAGTAGTGTTATCAATATAACAATTTTGAAAATAGTAACATTTTTAGCGCTGCGAAGGGAAGCTGGATTTCGTAGTCAGTATTATTTGTAACAAGTGATCTAAAAGGAATAGTTAGCGTTTATTCTGTGCCAAATCTTTGCATTTAATTAGTACAGTAGAAAGTTCTACGTTTCAATTTGTCTTCTAAAATATATTGCAATAATTTGAGAAAATAATGGTTTCACAATAATTGCACCAAATCTTTATTACCTTTGACGGTCGGTGGTTTCCCAAAGAGAAAATCCATCATGTAGTTTATAAAACAAACTGATTTTTTACAATATCAAACAAAACAAATAGCTTATGTATTTATATAATTGGTAAATTCTCAATAATTGGGTGACTCCTGACTCATTCATAAAATGATCTTAATCACAATCACAAGTCTTCAGGTTCACAATCTGTCATCTCTGACAGTTCACTAGCGACGCCGACACAATTGTCAAAATGTTACCATATTTTAAAATAATATGTCAAGGCTAAACGTTTGGCGGCGCGAAATTCAAATTTTCTTGGTGTTTCACAAATTATTTGACTGTAACACATTCCTAAGAATCTAGAATGTGAATAGACGTACAATTTGAGAAAAATCCAAAAGAAAATGATTTGGCGCCTAAGACGAAACGATAAGCCTGGATCGATCAAGTGTGTGTGATAAAATAAGACGAAATGAAGCGAGGTGGTAGGGCGATTAGATAGCCCAACTACTCGACTTCGGCCATATTATTATGTCGCAGCAGTTACACATTGCATAGTCATTTGCATGACATGCATGTTGTAGCAGTATAACCAAAGACATTTAATACATTACTACTACTATTAAATCTCTTTGAGTACCTATAACAAATACAAGCCTATCTTCAACATAAAGACGTTCTTCCGATTGTTACGGCATAATAAATAAATAGTTCATGGTCGAGAGCTTAATACAGAATTTACTTTACCTCTATGATCCATATTATTATCGGTAGGTATTGGTATGTAAAACTTCGAAAGCAAATTCTGAATTTTGCGATAAGAATTTTACGAATTGTCAGCCTGGCACACAGAATAAATCATGCATCTTGAAATATTGTCATACCAACCACAACCACAGACTATAAAAATAATAAGCAGTTCTTATACTTATTACCATTTTCCGGAAATCACTAAAGATTTAGAAGAAGGCTTAAAAATCGATAAGATTCCAAGTGCCCGCTGGATGTTATTTATAAATTTAGAGGCAAACCAGGGGTACCGTTTTCCGGGTTTTCTAAGAGCGTAGCGTAGCGTAAAGGTATCATACTGGACAATCCCCGTTGGAAGGAAGGTGATTCTAGTATATTTTCATGCATTCTCTTAGGACTGCCTCATTATTAGTCTAATGGTCCCAAGCGCTACTGCTATGCCATGAGTCTTTGGTTCGATTCCCAGGTCGACCAAAGTTTGAGGTATTGGATTTATCCATGAAACTCTCAGTGACAGCTCGAAGTTTAGAGTTGTGCACGGTTAATGGCAATAGGCTCGTCCCATAATACATGGGATCTAGACATACCGGCGAACTGTTGGTGTACATTAATATAAACGTCTGTCTAACCGTTTGGGGAATACAGGTGTGATGGTATGATGGCATGTTTCATGTATGTCTTGAGGTCTTGAATAGTGAATGGACCGTAAATAAAACTTATTTTGGTTCATATTTCCCCCTTTTTCCACTGACGATAACACATGTTGCAAATAGCTACCTATCCCACTGTTTGAAAGTTATGTAAATAGATGTTTGCAACATTATTGTCGTCATTGGAAACGCGTGGTTAGTCCAACCAGGATATTATCTATTATGTATTTGCTTATAAATTATTTCAATAATGAATAAGGAAATAATCATAGGTACTGTATTATTTATATTGGAAATATTTATTTTCGAGAGCAAAATCGAATATGTATAAGTCACTTCATTTTTATTAAACACATAATAATAAATAGTTACAGTATTGTCATTTTATAATCAACGCAGATGATGATGATTCACAAAATGTATAGGTATAACTAAGTACTTAAAAATATTGTATATAAAAATAAGTACAACGCCTAGTTGTAGGTAGACATAAGAACATGGTCATTAATTATAAAATAAAATGATAAATGGTCAAGATGCTTTTGAAATAAATAATTATGTACATCTAGGTAAATATTAAGTCAATGAGATTTCATTAAAAACCCTTTTGCTTATTGATAGCATCACTACTTTTTTATTAAGATTCCCGGCAGGTAACGTCTTAAAAGTTCGAACAGAAAGTAAACAAGAAGTTAACTAACACACGTCTTTTTAAAATTACACAAACAAACATAAACGTGTGACGAACATAAATCCAATAAATAACCTTAGCGTAAACATTGAAATAAAATTACGAACTGAATTGCTATAAATTACATGCATCACTAAAATCTGATCAGAAGAATGAGTAGCAGGTGAAGGTTTATAAACAGGTTTACATTGTTTATCATCCCGATAATCTTATTTCTAGTTGGAAGTGATGAACCAGGGCTTAAAATTAAATTAATACAAATTATTATGAAAAGTATGATGACGTGGAGATTCACCACGACCATTTGGGCGAGTAAAGATCAAATGCCCACCTGTCAGGCAAACCCTGATGCGTATCATTCCTGAATTTACTTTCTGACCAATCAAAAGGTTTTATCAGGTCTTTGTTAAGCAATTCTAGTTTATCCTCTTCTGCTTTCTCTTGTTCATGTAGTACAAGGTCTCTTATTTCAATGCCGTTAATATCGGGCTTGTTGTTAAGCAGTTCAGTATAAATAGGAGCAAGGTTACCCTTGTTCATTAACATTTTAGTTGCGTTTGGCTGAATTTCCGTGTATGGTGGACCGGATATCGCGAAAATTTCTAAATTGGTTACATTTAGAGTTCCTGCAATCAAAATAAGCATGGTTTCAAAAGCAGTTAACAAAAAATCTTTTTATATAGACATACCATCAAGCCTTTATCCCTAAAGGGCTAGGCAGAGGTGTGCTGTCATCCGAGGAATCATCCAAAAGCAAACTCCGAGCCGCCGAGAGTTTCTTAGATAAAAACATTAACATTTCACTCGACCTAGTAATCGAATCCAGGTATTTACGCTATGCACTTGCAGCATCAAGACAAATAAACAGGATCAATGAATGTCAACTCACCACTGACGACTTTAGTGTCAATAACTCCATAGGCTTCTTTATGAAGGCTGACGATGTCACCTCTAGCTCCAACTACCGACCAGTAGCCCCGCTCTTCGAGTATACAGTTGACATCATCAGAACACTCATCAGTATCTTGATTAGTATTATTTGCTTCCGTCAGGTTATTTTGTCTCATTAACATTATAATACGCTCTAAAGTCGTGGCGTTTTTATAACCTTGCTTGAACAACAATGCTCGAGGGGACTGTGATTCAGAAAAGATGCTCCCGTGTTTTTCTTCCATTGTGTTGATATGTGTAATTTCTGCGATATCCTGTAAAAAAAGAAGCGACGCTATGAATAAAAATAAAGAAAGACAAATAAAAAATGCATTGAGTTATATCGCAGTTTAATTAACCAAACCAAAGAAAAGGTAACAGCTTCAAATAAGGTCTAAGTATGTACCTACACACCCAAACCAGTACAAGATACACCTACGCATGGTTATTCCATTTCAAATCAAATCGAATGTTTTTTTATTACAAATAAGTTTTTACAAGCGTTTATAAAATGTTATTGACCCTAACATGATTTCCTGTATTATTTAGTAGGTACCTACCTACTATTAGTGAACAGCTTTTATATAAAATTAATTTCATTTTAAAAACAACGTACTTTGAAAAACGGCAGTCCATATGTGGCCCAATAGCCCTGTTCCAAGAAAGCGTCAGATAAATCAGCTGAGTGGGTCCGACCTGGCACTTGCTCTACTAGTGCAACCAGACCCTTAGAATGACCGTTGTTGTTGCGGTATACCACTATGTGTCTGACGTCCCTGAGGAAAAGAAAATAATATTCCAATTTCACTCATATCTTATTATGATACGTATACACCTTTATACAGAACTAGCTTTCACCCCCAACATTACTAAACAAATCATACGTACAAGGCTTCCAAAGACAATTCTTTTATTAAAATTCCCCTGCTATCCCCTTGCATAGATATGTGAGGCACCATGGAGTTTACCTACAAACTTGCTCTAGGGCAGCTATAGTTCGTTTCAGTCAGCAATTTCTGAGAAAAATTAGGAAGGTGGTCATAAAGTAATTGTTCAAGTTTTAACGAAACAGGTAGCGCGGCTTCTTTGTACGACAAAGATACGACGTTGCCTCTCATCTATTACCTCTGTATATATGAATTTTATTGTTTGTGACTGTCACTTTTTAGAAATGTTGCAGTGATAAAAACTTACTTGTCAACAGTGCTCTCAGTAACCACCTCATTACGGACTGGTTCAGTTAGTTCGTTGCGAGGCGCGAGCGCATGCAGGTGGTCGAATCTGTTGAAGTCCACGATGAGCCATTGTTTGCTTGCGGTTCCCGAGTTGCTACTCGCTAGGATATGACTCCAGGAGCTCACATTGGTAGCTAGATGGTTGGCTGCTGATACACGTGGACCCACGGGCACCTGAAATATATAAACAGTTTTAAGTAGAAATTAGTTTTTTATAATATTGTAGTTAACAATTAAAAATGTATCCAAAGTATTAAATTGGGATGAGAGAAATATCAGATATAAATAATATACATTCACAGATAACTAAGGTATAATATGTAAATTGTAAAGTTTTAGTGTACGACGTAAAAGATAATATTTAATTTGATAAGTAAGTATGTAACTACTTTCTTTCTTCTTGAGTGTAAGAGAAAGTATATTTCTCTAATTACTTACTTGATCAGTAATGTTGACTTCTTTCCATAGTTTGTTGTTATAATTACGTAGAGCAGTGCCTGTGACAGCTATCCTATGTTCGTCTCCCTTGATTATATAGAATTCGTCTTGGCTGGTGATAGAGCCAGGGTATCCTGAGAAGTGGACTGATGTGCCTGGTACCAGCTTGGCATCTTTAGCAGTCTCATGGTAGTTAAGCTTATACTTCTTCAGAATACGAGTCATCGAAGAGTATCTGAAATAGAAAGAAGATATAATTAAAAAAATATTGGAAAATCAATCTGATTGAGCGGGAAGTAGGTACATGTATGATTTTACATAATTCTGACACAAATTAAATATCCTTTTGATCTTTCTCACCTTCCAGCGGCATTTTGTGAAACATAAAGCTTTTTCGTGGGTGTTCCTTCATGAGTTTTATCATCAACAATTCTCAAAAACGCGCTAGACAGATGAGGAACTGTTTCAAGAGCTTCGTCTTCTAAAGACATGTTCATTTTGCGCTGGATTTCAATTGCTTCTGATACGGAATTTAGCCAATACAAATCTGATATATCCGGTTCATACTCTTTCATGCTGCGGACTATTCCATGCTTCCAACCTGTATATACTCCGCTTATTTGTGTATAATACAAAGATACCTGTAATCAGAAAAACTCGTTGTTTACTAAATCACTTATATTAGCATCGTAAACTGCAACGACCAAAGAAAATATGGAATATCTTACATGATGCCAGAACGGGTCCTCCCCACCACGTTCCGCGGCGTGTGCTTTCCAGATATCAACGGACTTATCCAGAGCGTCCCTGAAATTATCGCATTGCTTCATTGTAGAAGGCAGTTCGTCACACTTCGCTCGAATGGTATTCTCTAAGTGTGAGAGAATCAGGGACCAGGTTAGGGCGCCTTCGACAATTCCCGCTGCGTATGCTTGGTGTTCGTCGGAGTAGGAAGGGTTGGTCTCGATTTCCAAAACAGACCAGCTGTAAATAAAATGATCTGTGTATTAACTTTTTTCCACGTCGATCTCCCCCACTCAATTGAAAAACGGTCTCAGGTCTACATAAAAAACATCTTTAGAGAGATTTGAAAAGAGTCTAGAACATATGAAAATGGATAGAAGAAGAGTTTAAAAAATATATTACTCTGACTGAAGCCATTTATAGAAACAACTATTTGTAGAATATATTTTATTCTTACCCTGTAGTATCAATGTCCATCCTAAAATATGCGCGTGCTACCCCTCTGGGTATATCCGCTAGTTCATTGCTTTGTCCCCAATACTCGATGCGGTATCCAGTTTTATTAGAAAAAAATACAGTAGCTGCATAGTTTCCATCTTCCTGTATTCTGAAATGTAATAATGTCAGACATGTACTTTGGCCTTTGAATAAAGTGCACATAGAAAAGGGTAAGTTATTTAGAGTCGATAATATAATTCGTATAAGTCTTAGAGAAAGACTGCCTCATTAGTCTAGTGTTCCTAAGCGCGACTGCTACGCTAGAGGCCTTGGGTTCGATCCCCAGGTCGAGCTAAGTGTTATTGGGTTTTTCTATGAAATTCTCAGTAGCAGCTCGGAGTCTGGATTTGTGCCCGGTTAATGGCAATAGGCTCGCCCCCTATTACATAGGACCTAAACATACCGGTGAAATGTGGGTTTACATTTATACATCTCTGCCTAACCCTTCGGGGAATACAGGCGTAATGGTATGCTTAGAGAAAAACTAAAATCAACTACGAATGTTCTAAAATGTATGCTTTTAAAGTTTTTTACGAGGATTGAGGGGATACTTTATCCCTTTCTCTCAAAACGATTGTAATTATATTAGTACAGAATTTTAATGGCGCACGCACACTGCCACGTCACAACGTGCAATATTGCGATCTCTGTCTAGCATAACAATATTTAAATGGTTATAACTTCCTTATTTTTGCACTAATTTTAATTTTTGGATTGTTCGGTTCGGTTTTTTGTGGTGCAACTTTTTTAGAGCCCTTTGAAAAACAAGTAGTCACTAGTAGGTAAATGTACTTATCACAGTTACTAAATACAACGGTTTTTTAATTTTTGTCTTAAATGCCTCTGTTTGCAGTTATCATAATCCTTCTAGTACACATGTAGGTACATATCTACATACACATAATGTTACATATAAACAAATCCATAAATTATAAAATTTCGTCATTATTATTCGATTCAGTTTTGATAAGCAATATAGTAATTGTAGCGCAATAAGCATTATGTTTTGTTAGATTCGCAACGCAATTACGTTGAGATGCCTAACGAGACATTTTCATCTCTAAATAATAATCGGGAATCGCTGACGACGACAATGTTTCCTTTATAAATAACATACTATCTCGCTTGTACTCCCAAAAGGGTTAGGCAGAGGTGTATTATGTACACCGATATTCGCCAGTGTGTTAAGGTCCCATGTAATAGGGGATGTGGGCATTTTGCCGGTGCACAAATTCAAGCTCCCAGCTGCTATGTACTGAAAAATTCACTGAAACACCCAATAACGTTTTACTCTAGCGTAGCAGTCGCGGTTGAGACCACTAAGCCGATGAGGAAGTTTATAAATAATCTTAATTGTCCTAGTTATTATAATTATTGCACCAACCTTTCAATTTGTCCAACAAAGAGGGCCAAGATTGATAAAATGCCGAGAATCCCAAGGATGTAGGAGCTTATTTTTGTCTGGAGCCAAGAGGCCCCCACGACTTTCAAAATTTTACTCATGTTCAAATTGATAACAAGATGAATTATATATAGATAGATGGATAGACTACAAAATAAAGAAGATGTTTAAAAACTTAATAATAATGAAGTGACAGTGCGTGTAGATAATTTTCTCCAGCGGGAGAGTGACCATCAAAACAGCGATGGCGTGGCCGGGTGTTCACGGTTCTAGTGACGACGCTCCGATTGCTGCGCTCGGAGTCTTCATTGGTTATACCTCGTCGGCCAAGTATTTTTAAAGTGTACTTTGGCACCACTTTTTCAATTAATTTCCCTTTTAAATCTGTAACAAAAAACATTATTATTAGGTAAGCCTATCTAAATATTTATTTTTGTCGCGAAATTCTGCATTAGAAATCATGAAAGAGAATATGTATAGCTTATGTTTATTCAATGATCCCTACGTAGGTATTAATCAAGAAAGTTATCCAGGGCAACTCCAGTAAGATAAGTAAGTCAGGTCACAGACCGATGCACTAACTTATCTGGTTACATTCATAATTACTTATGTTCGAATAATGTTACACTCATATCGATGCAATTTCTCTCGCTGGGTCGTAATTTATAATTTGAAATCGTAATTTCTTTGTTATCTCAGTACAACCAAGTAATTAGTAAATGTATGATTTCTCTACGAACTTGCTAGATATTTCCTATATTAGTGAATGAATATGGTTGTGTGTAGGTATGTATTATAACATACCATCACGCCTGTATCTCCTGAAGTGTAAAGCAAAGTTGTAGGCACTGTACACCGAAAGTTCGTACGTTATGTGTATATTAAAAGTAAGTTGTACTTCGGGAAAGGCATTTAAAAACGTATTATGTCATCATTATTATCATTATCAACCCATTACATTTTTCCACTGCTGGGCACGAGTCTCCTCTCAGAATGAGATACAATATAAGACAGCATATTATTAGAGCAGAGATAGAATTTTAAAAATCTGTTGGTAAATATAATATACATATACCGATCTAAGTTTAATTTTATTCAGAAATAAAATCTGCATCAAGTTATGCAAACTTTAAATTCGAAAACAACAACTTTTGCCGCTACCGCAGTACCGAGTTATACCTATGTTTAAGGATAACACACTAATAATATTTATACATTTAGTTGATGTAGAGTACCGTAATATTATTCCATAAGGTCGTAAAACAAACAGTACCAGACGAGTCATCGGTAGTTCTATGTCGATACACCGCACCGTACACAAACATTAACTAGGTACTGATAATGATAGAGAAATTTCCGTAGGAAAGGTACCAAGAGCGGTGCAAACGCACCGAATGTAGGATGGGGCTCCGACTTACAAATACTTTTTTCGCTGAAACTTTGCACCGTCCACAGGTCAGAGGGCTTCATGCACTGCTCACTGTATATCCATAGATCCTCACTATTACGACTGGGACGTGAACATCAGTAGTCAGGTAGATATACAGCGTTATCATTGTATCAATACGAGATACTCTAATGTCTATGGATTGCGCTCTTGCGTTATCTTTAACAGTATTTAATTATGAAAACTGAACACCTGACAAATAAATTGATTAATTTTATGTATGAGCAACACTGGGATGTAGCCAAATCCCTCTCCTTCAGAGAGTACCCTCTTACCCAGCAGTGGGACAAGGTAATGGGTTTAACATGATCTACTTAGTACAAAGAGTCATGTATAAGTAAGAGTTAGTTTTGTCAAAATATTCATAGATATTTAAGTAAGATATGTTTTATTTGTTGTGGAAAAATTTCATTCCTATTCCACTAATAGAAAAATACTCAAAGTAATAATAAGTACTAAGTAGTAGTAATAAGTGCTTGAGGGTTTTTTGAGTTAAGATATGAGTAGGTACCTATAATCTATACTTAAAAATATGTTTTAATTTTGCAATAGGTAAATTTCGACTTTTCATGTAAAAGCCGAATATCCTTAGGCACTCAAATGTTATTTGGGAGTTAGGTATTTGTACAATATGTAGATATGAAAGAATCTCCAAACAAATAAATATTAATTAATATCTATGTACTTACAGTTTAATCTCACAAATAATATTTTTATCACTGAATAATTTTATTTTCACTCTGCATGCTACAAGCCTAGAATTTTAGATGACTGTATCGCTTCATGAAATTCATTAAGTAATGGGAGTATTTTTTATAATTATGTATAAAAAAATGATGCATAAATGGCAACAAAAAAGCACTGTATCTTAGGACAAGACAAGTGCTGATGTTGGCATCCCATCGGCACTAGTGCAACAATGGCCTGAACCTGAAATCATACACTACCTACCTACTCTACACGTGGAGTAAGTTAGACAAACGCCTAATAATAGCTACGTTATAACTACATATATAAGTAAAGTAGGCTACAATTATTTCTATCGAATCAATTTTCGTTCGGATGTTAGGAAAATCGTTGCACTTACAACGTTAGAAAATATGGCAAAGTAAAATAAATAATCTGTAAAGTTTCATGGGCATGATAAATTATTAAAATTCACCTAGACACCTAGGTTGTATAATCATCTAGGATTTTAGATATTTTTTTATTGATTTTGTGACTACGGTATTATTACGGTATTTAATTATTACCTACAACGAAGGGGGTCTATACGTATTAATGTTTACTTGGCAAATAGACGACAGTATACAATATTTTGTGAATGCAACTGAGCAAACGATTGCATCCATCATTTTTCTTCATACAGATGCAGGTAAATATCTTCAAGTCGAATTTTCATGTATATTTATTGCATAGTGATGCCTATTATTCTGGGACAATTTACAAGATAATCGATATGCTTGCTCAAGATTAAAATACTAAGTTCTTTCCCTCTCTTTCAATGGCAATCTGGACAGAATGTCTTGCATTCAAATTTTCAACGCACAATGAACAATCGATATAACCATTGAATCGTGTAGTGTGTGCCCAGTGCCATTATACAATGCATGTATTTCAAAATCAGATCCGCTTAAAACGTTTTCACCAAGATTTTATATAAACGTGAATACAGTACATGTGTTGTAAATGCGTCTTTTTGACCTATTCAAAGTTTCATACAAAAAATGGCTTTATATTTTGAAAGAAATTAAGGATTTTTCAGACGAAACATAATTTGGTCGGCCTCGACCCCCTAAGCAAAAGAGTACCTATAGTTGTGCTTATAGAAAAATAAAACATTGTAATAAATAAAATTGGCACTTAACACAGATATTCATATTGATATGTTTACGGTAATAGTGCTTGCCAAGCAAAGTCAGTGCATATGCACTCGCCTGGGTGTCAGTGCTTCCGTACTCTGTCTTTATCGCGCGAGGTGCGAGGTGCAACCCGAGCGGGCTCGTCTACGCTGCCACGGGCTTCTTAGCGCCATGGCAACTAGGCCGCGGCTCCTATTCCAACACAGTTCCTATTACACTATTAGATAACAAATCATCCATTACCGCTATAAAACAAAGAACGGGACGTCCGTTATCTAGTCTTGAGAGAACTGTTTCTAAAAGTTTTTTTAAACAATCTTAGTATTCTATCAACTTACCCGAGATCCGTGAGAGGCCAGGTCTGATTGAACGTAATATGAAGCTCACGGCCAAGGAAATAGCCAACTAAAATGATTTCGATGAGCAAGTAAAACTGCAAGCTCTGTTTAACGCTAGAGATGGAACAGAAATAAGAGCAACACCTAATCGAAGACGAGTTATTCTGGTAGCACTCGGTGAATTTATGTTACTTTATTATAAATATTAGAACCGAATTTGCAAAAGTACGTTCGGCGAACACGTAAACACATCTAAAGTAAATCAATACGGTCGGGAGGAACAGAATATACGTTCGGTTTTATGAATTTTATGATGATGCTCTACTAGAATATAGATATATTTATGATGCTCGCACGTGTCTCAGTGAGTTTCCAAGGTATTTCTACCTTGGAAAACTATATCGTCAGAAATTCGTCATCTTGGTATAATTTGAGTCCTTGTAAAATATAATGACCATTACGTTGCTGCTGTCGCTGCAACATTGACCAGAAGAAAGTCGTTAGAATCACCTGTAGTTCCATTTTCCTTAGAACCATAACAATATAGTTTACGTCTAGAAATAGAGCTTCTATCTATACGTACTCGTGCTTATTATTAAATCTAATCAAATATGTACATTAATATTAATAGGGACTTGAGAATATATAAGATAATTTTATCTATAGGTAGATAGTATAATATAAGATAATTTTATCTATAGTTCATCTGAATGACGTAGAAGCACACGTTGTCTCAAAATGAAAAAGTAACTATTTTCACCTGTAACCGTTGCTTTGTAAGCAAAATTTATGATTATGGACCTTCATTATTCACGATTTGCTACAATCATCATAATTAAAAAAATAATATGTATCAATTCAGTTGCTGACAACACAACTAAAGTTGCAACAGTGTTACTGAAATATTGGTTGACGTCATAGCAAGGTGCGTGCTGCTCACAGGCTCACGATTTTATACTTTGATCATGAAATATGGTTGAGATCTGAATATGCGCACACCTAGGCAATTCCCGGTTCTGTAACGAATGGTACATTACTCTGAAGCTATATTTGGCACCAAGAATATATTTACTACATGTTACAGATAAATTCGTGGTATGTTTAGAACAAACAACACTAACGTAGTATCGGTAACTGCGCAGAGATAAATAAATGCATGCCCTTGACTTTCGATGCTTTAGATTTAGTAGTTTCATACTATTTACTTTTGCATCTTTAATGATATTTGTAGCGCAGAGGAGGCACGTCCGAAGCGTTGCTAAAGCATTATTTCGAGTGAAGCCACGTACCTATCTACTATGAAAGCAATAAAATTTCACTCCAAATTGTATTAGGTACAGATTTTCAATATACCGTCTTGCCGCATGTAACGCATTTTCAGCTAAGGGGACGTCTAAAGTTACGATACTTTATGTTGCCAAATACCATAAATAGCAATAAGATGACGCGGTTGATAGAGAATGTATGGAAATTCTACCATCCACAAGTAAATTGATATAATGGCAGGAGGCTGAGGATGGCTTATATTGACAATGGTGATACTGAAAAATTAGAATAAAAATACGCATACCATAATTATTTGTCCCATACACTTGTACGCACGGCCAGACATAAAAATCCAGTTTACGCTGGCCTCTTCTTGTTTCGGAAGCCTATACAATGCGAGATTAGCTTAAACTGGATTTGTATAGGTTGACCTGTAGCCGTGTGTGTACTACATGATTTATCAACATTTGCGTTTATAAATTATCATAAAATATGTCTAAAGATATTGTAAAGAGTGTTATGTTTGCCCACCGCATCACCACATCACTAAGAAGTCTTTAACCTCAAACGACCCCAGTGGAACTTCGCACACGGCCGGAAATTCCTGTCTGGATAAAAAATCCTGTCTATAGAAGAACGGTGCTGCCAGCGCGGGCGCATACTTGCGTTCGAAGAACAATAGCGTTTTTTACATCTATAGTAGAGTCCGAGTCGGGTCTGTATAGAGACACGAGACCCGAGTTCACCCGAGTGGTGGTTTATTTTATACACATGCATAGATCGCTACACTTATTCCGCTTTCGTACTTTCACTCAAGTTTAATACCGTGCTCATAAACAATTTTATCGCAATCTAGAGCAAACTAAACAACAGTGTTTATGTAGATCTAACTTTATATTTCAAAAAATGTTGTTTGTAAGTTCCTAAAAACTCCTTTTGAATCGGTTAAGTAAATATTTTTAAATTCGGTTCTCAAGTCATAATACCATCCTAAATTAAAATGATATTTCATATCTAATTTATTTATCTATGTATCAACGAAAAATCGATAACCTAGGGGATAAATATTATAATAATATAAGCAACCAGAAAAAAGAAAGTCTTAACGACACACTGTTTATATAATATTATAAAAAAAGAGTAAGGATGTACTTAATGAAAAGACCATAGTATGCACACAAACTGCATAGTGCCGTTCAGAGAGTGCAGTCGCACGCAACAGTGAATGGATCACTATGAAAGGGCAATGACCCGACCCGTTGGCACCGCATTACACCTCCCGCCGGCTGCAGGAATCGGGACCCCATCATACGACCCATATTTTTTTTTTATCTACCTTTAAAGAAATCGATAAATCTATAAATTACTTGGTTTGCATTGTCTGAGGCATGACTGTAATGAAAAAAGCTCTATCTTTTTTATTCTTGAACTGAATTAAAAATTATAACCATATAAACACGAATTATATCCTTATCACCTATCTACATACCTACATCAACATTCTTACATACCAATTTGACGATAATTTATACATTTTATCATTCGAAATCTATTCTAGATGTTCTTAATTCACGACTATAAATTAACGACACATTTTTTAATAATACCACTTCAGCAATAAAACAGTTTCGGGCGATATAAAATTTGGTTATTTTGATTTTAGCATATTATATATATATAGCTCTCTGCTAATACATATCCCACGTTCCATTGTTTGTTATTATCGTGATAAATCGTCATTCCTACTTCCCTACTAATATTATAAATGCGAAAGTAACTCTGTCTGTCTGTCTGTTACGCTTTCACGCCTAAACCACTCAGCCGATTTTGATGAAATTTGGTACTGGGATAGACTAAAGCTTGAGAAAGGACATAGGCTACCTTTTATTGCAAAAATATTTTTTGAAGGGGTTGAAATAGGGGGTGATCATTTGTAAGGGAGTTCGTCATTTTTCAAGATAAAACAATGAAACTTTATATTTAGGCACTTGATAAAAAATTAGTAAATATTGTTCTAGCGTTTTTGAAATTTCGATGTGCGTGGGGCTTAGAAGTCCAAACAAAGTCGCGCTTTCAAGTTTAACGCCGGAACCGATTTTGATAAAATTTGGAACAAAAATAGATTAGACCGTGGGAAAGGATATAAGCTACGTTTTGTTGTAAAAAAGAGGTTGAAATAAGGGATGAAAATTTGTATGGGAGTTTGTCATTGTTGAAGATAAAACGATGAAACTTTGAATTTAGCCACTTGATAAGAAGTAAAAATTTGTTCCAGCGTTTTTTAAATTTCGACCTGTGTGGGGATGAAATAGGGGATGAATGTTCATATGGAAGTCCAAACAAAGTCACGCTTTGAAGCCCAACCTTGGAACCGATTTTGATGAAATTTGGTACAAAAATAGACTAGAGGTTGGGAAAGGATATAAGCTGCGTTTACATTTCGGTAAACAATAAAGTTGGGCAAATTTTGTGGTCTACCCGAGCAAAGAAGCGGACGGAAAGATATGTTAGGATAATTTGAATTTCCCACCAGAACAGTCAAAATCGTGATGTCCACGCGGGCGAAGCTGCGGGCGAAAAGCTAGTTAATAATAATATATTTAACACCCAAGTCACGATGCATGGTGATCATAAACGTACATGTAACATGAAGTTTTTAAATGTTAAGTGGTTTCCCGGTGCTGAACCAAATAAATGTTTATTGCTTTCTTTCTTATATTGAGGACGTTTCTAATTTTTTTCCAATAACGTAGAAATTTCCCGGAAACTACGTTAACATAATTCCTACAGGCGCGACGTATTTAAGGTATTAACATATGTACTTTACCTTGCTGAAGTTCAAATGTTACTAATTCCCCGTTTCTCCAAAACAGATATCATGTAGATCTACTGTGGTTATGTAGCTATGTACGAAAGGGTCAACCTTCAAATCGTTTTTTTTTATTCTAGCTGTGACGAAGTGTACGTCAATTCAGCAATCCACATAAAACGAGGTAACTAGGACTTAAGCACATCAAAACCTACTTAATATGTAGATACCTAATTAATACTTCTTGCATTTTGACGTATTAATGCAAATATAATGCGTATTATAAGTTCATGATCAGAGCAAAACTCTTTTGCAACAATGGTAGGTAGGTATTTCGTTGACGTGAATTTTGAAAATAGGTATGTCAACGTATACTTTTCTTAGTGGCTGTACATAAGAGTTAGTATTAATTTATATTATATACCTATAATTCCATGTGGTTCCGTTCAAATGAAAATAGCGAAAATTTTTTTTTTTTTTTATGGGATAACTCGGCAAACGGGCAGGTGAGCTACCTGATGGTAAGTAGTCATCGCCGCCCATGGACATCTGCAAAACCAAAGGAGTTGCAGATGCGTTGCCGAGCCTATTTAGGGAAAGGGAGGGGAAGGAGAAAAGGAGAAGGAAGGGGATTGGGGGAGGAATTGGGCCTCCGGCCCTCTCGCTCACCGAACGAAGCGCAGTAACGAAACGCTACTACTCGGACGTCGGTCTTCTGCGAGAGTGTGGTACTTCCCCGGTCGAGCCGGCCCATTCATGCTGCGAACAGCGTGGCCCTACCACAACAGAATATAAATAAAAGTGTCTGTTATGTGGTTAAAATCTAAATAAAAATATGAACACACATTCTATCCTGTTGGCCGAGGAGACACTGCTGCAAAATACATTTCCAGAATAAACATAACCACACATAACCTCTAAGTGTCATAAAAGCCTAGAGTTACAATGTCAGCTTATTCTGGAACATTACGGCTCGGTTGTGTACCCTTGAGTTCGTGAATCATAATGTGATTCATCGAAAGTGACGATCTTAGGCCCCTGTTCTCAGTTATTATAGAAAGATAATAGTTGTCAATGAAATAAAAGAGATTTATTTATTTGAGACTTGTGGCTATAATATCACTACGTCCGCAGTCGGTCTATTGTGATCGCCACTTAATGATTCAGAGTTCACAGCTAAACCCTGCAGCTACTATAAACTGCAGAGATAAAAAAAAAATAGTAAGTACTTACAGCGTGAGTGGTGTGACCACTATCACAAAACGTCGGCGTACTCAACCCATCGGGATAGAACACTGTTGTAGACGCTGGGACACGGTAGACTGATCTAGACCGCAATTGATCTGGAACAACACAAGTACTCATTTATATAAATAGGAAGCACTAGCGCAACTACACACAAAATCACGATTACATGTAGTATGTAGTGAACCCTATGTGTAGCACTTGGCTAGCTAGCCTTTGTTCTATCATGGTAAGGCTGCAAACTGACGACGCCAACATTTTCGGGCGGCTAATTGGACGTGTCTTATATAAACGGCTTGCCGCCTTACTGTTAACAAATCTAAAACGGAGCACCTAAATATCAGTATGTTTTAGGGAGTCCACCCGCTACCTAGGGGCTAGAAAAGCTACGTTTAGAACTACCTCTGGCATCAATTATTTGGAACCCTTAGTAGCTCTTCATGAATCATATCACTACACAGTATAAAACAAAGTCGCTTTCTCTGTCCCTATGTCCCTTTGTATGCTTAAATCTTTGAATACAGATACGCAACGGATTTTGATGCGGTTTTTTTTAATAGATAGAGTGATTCAAGAGGAAGGTTTATATGTATAATACATATATATTTTAGTATAGAAAAGCCGAGAAACTACGCGGGCGAAGCCGTGGGCGGGAAGCTAGTTAAGAAATATAATGGTTTCTAACACTTACGCGAATATTAGACATTGAAATAAAACTACTTCTTATGGATTTTATGCGGTATATTTATATTTTTAATTCCCTTCTTCATGACCATGGATGCTGTAAAGGATCCGAAACGTCGGGAATTAAAAATATCAATAAAATCCGGTAGTGCAATGGGTGGGGTTCGAACCGACAACCATATGATCGCAAGTTGGACACCCTGGCCATTAACTACCGCCGCCGCTTCGAAATTGAGAATTTGAATTGAGAAGATCCAATTTCTTTTGCTCAAGTAACATACTTACATGCCCAGTTATCTTAACCAGGGAATATATTTTTATAAACAAATTAATATACTTATGTGAAAAACTATGTGTCTCACTCAGCATAGTAGTCTATGAGCATTTTGAATAGCGGAAGTGAAATATTCATAAAGTATTTAAGTATATAAATAATGCTTTTGCTATAGATTCGTTACCTAATAAGTATAATTATTATAAGTAGAGCGTGTTAGAAGCGCAGGGAAACCATTGTATTTTTTATAATATACTACCTATGATCCATGGACATGGACATAGTAACCAAGTTACTAAAGTTTAACAAATAATTAAGGAAACTTGATCTCAACAAGGATATCCGAATTAATTTACATTTCAAGTTCGAAATGGCAATGTTTTTTTAAATATCGCAGCTCTCATTGAAACTTGTTTGACTTATATCGACCTGATGGTCACTTAATGTTGTCTGATAATGATAATAATCTGTAGGTAGGATATATGCGGCGCGGGCGACGGTCACACGACACTGTAGTAATTAGCGATGGCTGATCACCTGCTGTTGTAAACAAACGTCTGAGACACGAGATGAAAAGACATTTAAACGCGCGCGGACCCGTCGGGGTGGCCCAATTGTTTACGTAACGACTTGTTGAATACGTCACGTCATATTATACATTTATTGGTGACCATGGCAACAGTAATGCGGGCTACTTTGGCGATAATACCAAACCAAAGACACCAAATTGGTCGTTACTTTCTTTTTGGCAAAAAGAGTTGGAGTAAAACGAACGTTAATGTTTTTTTAATGACCTCTACTTATCTCGCTTGGTTAAATAAACATAACATACCATCACGCCTGTATTCCCCGAAGGGTTAGGCAGAGGCGTACTTAATGTACACCCACAGTTCGCCGGTATGTTTGGGTCCCATGTAATAGGGGGCGAGCCTATTGCCATTCACCGGGCACAAATCCAGACTCCGAGCTGCTACTAAGAATTTCATAGAAAAACTTAATAACACTTTGCTCGACCTGGGGATCGAACCCAAGACCCCTAGCGTAGCAGTCGCGATTGGGACCACTAGACCAACGAGGCAGTCTATTTGGGTATTATTTATTATTTCAAAATACCGTGAAATATGTGTATAGTGTATTTTATAAGTACATCGTTTATTTTCGCAAAAGGTGTGTAAATTGAGTTACTAGGTAGCATGTTCCAAATCGATTCAAGTGTACAATATGTTAAGTGGGATTTTTTCAATGCCAGCCATCAGCGTTCAATATTTGGCGAAGTGAACGACTCGCTCCTCAGAATATGAATGAACTTCTAGAACATTTTATACGTCATACTTAATTCCCTTTGTACTTGGCATCCGCTAGAAGAATGTTAAAATAAAAATATACAAATATTTATCACTTGCGCGATGTGACGTAGAAAGTCTGTGGCGGGCGTTGTCACAAGACTGAGACAAATAATTTCCCAGCGACTGATAAACTGTGTGACGTCAAAAAAACGTAGTAAGTATGTAGGTAGAGGTTCTTACATAAAAACTTACCGTTATGTTCTAATTTTAATACTGTGTAGGTGGCAACCGAGCTAGTAATAAAAAAATATAAGGGGAAGTAAACCTTTACTTATTTTCTCATTAAATATTAATGATAACATAATTTCCTCAAATGGTGAAGGAAGACACAGCATGCATGAGATGCAGCGGCAAATAAGTTTGCCGCGTGTGAATCATAAGAGAGATGAACCATATATAAGTTGATGATGAAGTCGCCGGTCAAGACGGCTCGGATACCTTATCTTCAATAGAGGCAATAACAGGGCATTGAAATATTCCTCCGCACTTGTTTTTACTGATAAAGGCCAAAACAAAGGCAGGAAGGACTTTTCCATTCAATAAACAAGAGCTAATATTAATAAACGACGAATAACAGATCATTAGTTAGGAGTAAATTAAGTGAATATCTTTGTTTTATTATTATTTAATCTAAATAGAAAAAACGTTAATACAACCACAAAATTCATCGCTATAGCGGAAATTGATAAGGTTAGATGAGCGATTTTTTTACGTTAAACTCCGTCATAAAAAACTGATTATGTTTCTTACAAAAATATTTAGCTAAAAAACCATTCATTTGCAATTAAATTACTGTAGAAATATTTTGAATGAACAAAATGTTTTATATTATTTTTTAATCATTAAATGGAGTAAGGATTCCAGCATGATTCATTCATTTCGGTTTAATTATATATTATTATTATATACCTTAATCAGTGCCACCGTCGCACTCAACCACTGCTCAAATACATAGCTATGTAATGATTGATCATCACCGCAGGAATTTTTAATTATAGAATTCCAACGTGCCTTAACTTTGCTTTAATTTACAAGTGTTAATAAATGACAGGCATCATTATGGTAAGACATCTTTTGGGTATTATTAATTACGCTAATAGATAAAATTGCTACCAAGCATTATGTAATTAGTTGGTTATTTCCATTGCTATGCAACGCTACAATACCTACGTAAACATAGTATGTGTACAGGGTGAATTAGAAGAGATGAGAAAAAAATATATATTTTGTACGGGTAAACCGTTTGCTCATACGCATCCCTTTCTACTGTTACTTTTCTAGTTGGTCTATTCGACAAACATTGTAGGTAAATGACTGCAAGTGCAAAGGGGTTGTGTAAAGCAACCGACGCACGAATAATTTTTATAGTAGATGAAATATTTATTTATTATTTAAATCGATAATAATTCATGATGAAGAAAATAGTTGCGGTTGCACCATCTAAAATGGCACATGATAGGAATATTTTTATAACAAATTTAATTTCCGAAATTACATTTTAACATGATAAACGATTATTGAAACTCTCATTTTGATTTGTCGCATGTTTTTAGTGTCACTTGTATAATACTGCCATTCATGCTTATAAAATTTTGTTTATAGACAAGAGAGGGACAAAAGACTAACATCACGTTGAAGTCAGTTTAACAAAACGATAATTAATAATAAACGATATCTACATACAATGTAGAAGAGACTACAGTAAGACTACATTTTCATTTTAACAATAGGTTGTTCACGATTCGAAACCCTTGTTATTACGAGGAGAGCGAAGCGTTCTATACTTCAAAGTTCAGCGGCTCAACTTATACTGCTCGATACAAAAAAGCTAAAGAGTTAATTTCATCACACTAATTTCTGGAACTACGGTAGGTCTACGAAGTGTTAGATTCAGGGGTACTAAAATGACCATTTTTGGTGACACGGACCGTGGGCTATACACTTATAGCCAGCTTATAATGGAAATGTAGATATGGTATGCTGTGTAGCGTCGCGTCCCTATCCCTTAATAAAATTGTGATTCTCAAAAAGTCGTTATCTGCCGCTTTTCTACTTGCGGCAAAGGCTTTTCCCCTTCATCAAATGGTTAATTAAAAACAAAGATATCTTTATTATAATTAAATATATATATATCAGTGTTCAGACTACGTGAGAGAGAGTGAGGTAACAACTTGTATAATAATTTCTACAGCAGGAAAAACCATGAGTTTCGAAGACAATAATATCAGCTCATGATTCTACATTTCAACATATAGGATTAAAGGATAAAATTACATTAGCCATAGGTACGTAATTTGTTTGACACCTAATCCGTTTAACCAATTGTGATAAATTTTCTACTGTTTTCTAGAGTTTCTCGAGTTTTCTACTGTATATGAATTAGAATGTTTTCTATAATGAGAGCGAATAAATTGGAATTAAATGAATTAGAGAACTGATACGTGATTACGTAAATTAGTAGAGCCGTTTACATCGCCCATCATCTCGCCCCAAACTACATGAAAATAAACCACATATTCTGCAATAAATGGAGGCTTAAGAGGACAAGGCTGCGCGTGAGTTGTAGTTCCTCTCACGGAAAAAATGTGTTTGTAAACGCATCCATACAGGAAAAAAATCTTAATGTTATGCAATCGGCATCCTGTGCACTTATGCCTCTCGGATGCACTTGTCAAGCCTTCCAGCCTTGATGGTAGACTGGAGGTTGATTGTTGTTTCTGCTGTATCTCGAGACTCCTCTGGCCACACACAAGTAGACGAAGGAATGGTTTGGATATTCCTAACCCGCCGTCTTTCTCTTTAGCGAGTATAAAAGGGGTTAATCTCTCTGTAGAGATAATTTTAAAAAGTTACTCTTTTCCAGACCATGACAATGATAACATTGAAGAAACGTGCACATTGTAAAACGACAAGTGTCACGTTTTAAGTGGATTCATAAATATATTGATGGACCATTGCGTCACGACATGAAATGATTTCCGTAGTGCGGGCGAATCTTATTGATAACAATCGCAAAGGAAATCAATTGTGTTAACCGACACAATTAGCCTTATTGTACAGCACTGCAACGATGCGTTGATTGCAGTTTATAGTTCTTCATACTTTTGAACCACATTTATGTAAAATTAACTCATCTAAAGCAGAGATAAATTATATAAATTGAACGTTTTTACAATGAGAGGAGTCGTGGTTAAGCACTAACTACACTGATCAATTGATCTTGCAGCAAGAATAAGTAGCGCTTTTCACAGTCAGTGTATGGATTCGTAACTAATCTTAACCCATCGAGACCCCTCCGTTTTTTTCCGTTACGGTTAAGAAACCTATGACAATTGTAAGGGACACAAATCCTGATAAGGATTTTAATACTTAGAAATTGAGTCGCTGAAGTCTGATAGCAGTCGCTACTGTGGGTGTTGATTTTAGAAAATCCATCCAAAATAAAGAGTTATCATGCCACAGAGCCACCAGAGAGATATACCTACCGATATACACACTATACCGACAAAATCACGGTAAGATACTAGTATTAAATAAAATCAGGTCTCGTGTAAGTAACAATCATGTGAGCGATACGTGCTTATTGGAATAATGTTTTCCTTTAGCTAATCTACAATATGCGGCAATTATTAACTCCAATTATTGTAACAGTGCTATCCTTTGCAGTATCTAATAGGTATTTAAATATATCGTTACAATAAATAAGTGTTTAAATTCCAAGAACAATAATTTCCAGAAATGTTATGAATAATAAGTAATTGTAAGCAGGACTATGAATCATAGACATTTGCTTATCAGGTCGAGCAATCTTATCGGTTAGCAACAGGAATGATAGTATACGTAGTTAATGGTAAAATACTGCGGTTTAACCGAGCCGTAACGCAGGTAACTAACTACCTAATTAAAGAAGCACCGTTAACAAACATAGCAGGCATTTTCCTTAATTCAAGGCAGAAACAAATAAAGTGTTTCCTGAAACATTTTGCAAGGAATCATTGAGCATTAAGTTATTATCATTTAATTTCGTATTTGACCTCAAATGTTATTAGCATTAACTTGGTTATGGCCCATTGTAGAACCATGAGTTTGCATGTTTGAAGTCTAATTCTCAGCGTGGTCTAAATATAACAACCACGTGCACGTTGAGGGGACATTGTTCGGAGTTATTCGGTTCATAAACTGATTTGGGGTCAGATGCCGTACGTCTAGACTCCATTGTGACACAAATATCTCGTTTGGATACTATTCAATATCTCGATCTTTATGAATGACTTTAAGTAGGGCGGGGGCATGCTTTGAGACCAATCATTGAGTTTTAATTGAATAATAACGACATCTACGTTAAACATTTCGTTTTCTGTGTTATTCTCACAAATTAAAGGTCGAAGGCGCAGGCTGAGTTTCATCTCGGTGAAGAGAAAGTTACCAAGACCTGACTTCTAATGTAAAAAACATATAAAAGTAACTTGAATTAGTTCCTTTATTTTCTTGAAAAAGCTATTATTTCCTGAAAACTATGTAAAATTGTGCAATATGCTTTCAATGACTAGTTGGAAATAGTGGAAAAATAGTGACAAGGTACTTACGATTTCATCGATTTTCCTCTCGAAGTTCAGATATTAAGCCTTTGCGCTGTATACCACCAAAGGACTACATTTGAAAAGGCACTATTAAGGGCTTTCGTGTGAACTACAATGAGCCCTGTAGCGACACGACTGCTCGTTATTACATCGAAATGACGAGTGGCTGGGCTGGGACAGGCTGGCGGTGGCGCTGCGGACGACAAGCGTAAGCGCCGCCTCGTAGAGCGTGCTACGCGACAATCGCCGCTATTACATTATGTCTATGCTATATGTTTATATTTATATGCTATATATTTAAGTTTACAGTGAAATAAAACCAGCTAAAATGTATATACCTATATCCAAGAGTTATCAATATCTACAATTCTTAGGACACTTTTTTTTATTAGCTCTTTTTGTTACTTGTTGGTAGCTAAAAGTATAGATACTTATTTTTAGGAGAACTAGAAGAACTGAAACTCATTTGGAATATTTCATCATGATCTCATCAGCTGAATAACGCAACTGTTAGCGCCATCTTTTCGATGTTGTACATACTACAACGTGAACTGGATATGTTAATTTCGCTTGAACCGTTAATAAACGGCCTCAGAGTTGTGATCACAAACAACACTCATTGATCTGTGTTTATTAGTAATAGATGGCGCTAGTAACATTTTACCTTTTCTAGAAACACGGGCTAATATTGGACATTATTGGAATCTTCGATCAACAATTTGATCGGAAAATGGCAGCTAGCTTTAGCTATCTAGTTTACACAAATTTACCATAATTAATGGATATTTTGATTTTAATGAACTCAAAAATATATATTTGCATGTGAAACGTGTGTGTTAGGTATATACCTACGTTCAACATAAAATTATCATAATTACAATGTTTTTGTGTTGATACTGTCTAATAGGAAGTCGTTTTGGCATCTACATACCTATTTATAATGTTTGCATTACATTGATGTCTATGCCTAGTTATCGGTCAACTTCTACCGTCGAATGATGTTAATTAATTAGAATATTAATGACATTATTATGTCACCTACTAAAGTGTCAACCTATTTTTATGTCCTCTTTGATTATATAGTTATGTAGCAGCTAGCTCACCGTGATGGCAATAGGTATAATTATCCTTATGTTCAATTTTATTTCCCCATATTCTTATTAAAAGTAGCGTTCACATTATTTTATTCGGTTTTTCTTCTGGTCGTGCCGAATTGTAAACCAATTTCTATAGGCACCACTACAGGCTAATACATTATCTTGTTATTACAGATACACATGATCCCATAAGTATTCTTACAGACATTCAGTTCTAGTTCGGTAATATAATGCACACAAAAAATTTTTTGCTACGTACCTAATAATATAAATATACCTGATATGACATAGGTACTTTAACCGACATGTGTTTCTGATGTAGACTATTTTGCTAAGAGGATGCTAGGTAAGTACTTAAGTAGGTATATAACGATTACACACCTTCCTGTATGATTGATTTTAGCATAGGTAGATATTACAGATTAAGGAGACCGCCTTGTTAATTTGATTAAATTATAATATTATTTACTCTTGACATTTCTATATCTTGTTTATATAACCTACCTACCTATTCCTATTTTGATTTAAAAACTTACGAGTTTAGATTTAAAATGTTTGCTATGAATGTCAATATATGTATGTACCTTCACATGACCTAGCGTGTTCGAATCTTATACCCTACTTTATTTTAAAATATTCAAACGTGGTGCAAAATTCAAATAAGTTTAGTTCTGAATTGACAATATCATTTTGCGTAAGTACAATCAGAGCTTCCTATCTTAAAAGAGCAGCTATTCGTGAACACTGGCTGTATAGATAGGTATTTGTATATCAAGCTCAGAGACCTTGGGGTGTTACGTGGCATTATGTCGAGTGTTCCCCGGCCGCGACCTGCCCCACAACGATAGCTCATCGTCACACTCGTACGGGTCAACGAACTCATACCCATTTACCTAGTGGCGCCTCCAAACTTTGCCATGTTCCTACTTACAAATATATTCGCACTAATATGATATTCTTTCTCATGAATCCTTTTAAAAATGTACAATTTGTAAATAATGACGACAGCTACCATTTCCCTTAGTTTTACGATACATACGTAATACCATTTATAAATCGTTATGAAAACAAAAAGGGTATGAATCCTTTATTTACATAAACTATCTTATAACGTAGGCGAGTTATGTACTGTAACTATTGTCAAGCTCTGAGGACACATTCTATAATTAAATTAAACTATGACTAGGTACATGATACGTGATATTAATCAGATCGGACTCACTAAAATGTGCCACATATCCACAAATCAATAGCTTCTACGTTTCAACTGTACAGATTTTATAGATATAAATGAAAATTAGTAACAATTGATGATATTTGTTGGTTACCCAACATCTTGGCATTGCTTTGGCTCCTTCCCTGGTACCTTCAATAGTATTAGGCGTACGGAGTTTTGAACGGGAATCATTAACATTAAAATGTCGGACAAAAGGCCATTAATGTTTTTTAGATACCATCCGTATAATCATTGTAAAAACTTCAATGGTAAAATCACCATAGAGCGAATGAGTTACCTCTATGTTGCTTTTTTACTGAGAAAACTAGCAAAAAACATTAAACGTGTTTTGTAACATTGATTCTTAAATTCAATTGCTGACGACAATGTTGTAGCTATTAGCGGTGTGCTCTAACGACGTGGTCTCTTTATTATCTTTTAAGGGGAACCTTTATTGCTTCTAGTTTTTTTGTGGTATGAATTTTTTTTTATGCCGATTTCGTTATTCTAAGTTCTAAGTGCTGGGACGTATGGGTGTCCTCTCAGAATGAGAGATGTAAGGCACCGCTTTCTACCACATGCGGATCAGCAGAGTTTACATGCCGCGTCGTCGAAATCTCTATACATATAATGTCCTCACGATGTTTTCCTTTACCGAAGATAATATTTTATATTATTATAAACGATTAATACGCACATGTTTTCGAACAGAAAAATGCGTGTGCCTTGTAATCGAACTCGATACCTTTTACTTGGCAGTCCAATGGAAATATAGCTATAAAGATGGTATCACTGATTAATTGCCTAGCCAATATATTAATACACGTAGTAAGAATTGAATATTTTTTGATAAATGTTTTTGTAATGGGTATTTGTCCAGCGTAGGAGTCAGTCAGACATATGCACGGAATAAATACCAAGCGTCATCTGTAGATACTCCGTTAACGCGTAGATACTGCGTGCACGCGACGTGACTGCGTAGACGTGGCGTAGATGGTACGCAGATGTAGACATTAGATGGTGTGTAGACGCGTTTATATTTCGTAGACGCGTAGTTACTGCGTAGCGCGTGCAAAGATGCGGGTCTCGTAGCCGCTGCGTAGCACCTACACAGGCTTGTCGCGTAGATGCGGCGTAGAGGTCTCGTAGCCTCTGCGTAGCACCTACACAGGCTTGTCGCGTAGATGCGGCGTAGAGGTCTCGTAGCCGCTGCGTAGCACCTACACAGGCTTGTCGCGAATATGCGGCGTAGAGGTCTCGTAGCCGCTGCGTAGCACCTACACAGGCTTGTCGCGAAGATGCGGCGTAGAGGTCTCGTAGCCGCTGCGTAGCACCTACACAGGCTTGTCGCGAAGATGCGGCGTAGAGGTCTCGTAGCCGCTGCGTAGCACCTACACAGGCTTGTCGCGTAGATGCGGCGTAGAGGTCTCGTAGCCGCTGCGTAGCACCTACACAGGCTTGTCACGAAGATGCGGCGTAGAGGTCTCGTAGCCGCTGCGTAGCACCTACACAGGCTTGTCGCGTAGATGCGGCGTAGAGGTCTCGTAGCCGCTGCGTAGCACCTACACAGGCTTGTCGCGAAGATGCGGCGTAGAGGTCTCGTAGCCGCTGCGTAGCACCTACACAGGCTTGTCGCGTAGATGCGGCGTAGAGGTCTCGTAGCCTCTGCGTAGCACCTACACAGGCTTGTCGCGTAGATGCGGCGTAGAGGTCTCGTAGCCGCTGCGTAGCACCTACACAGGCTTGTCGCGAAGATGCGGCGTAGAGGTCTCGTAGCCGCTGCGTAGCACCTACACAGGCTTCGCGTATGATGCGGTGTAGAGGTCTCGTAGCCGCTGCGTAGCACCTACACAGGCTTCGCGTATGATGCGGTGTAGAGGTCTCGTAGCCGCTGCGTAGCACCTACACAGGCTTCGCGTAAGATGCGGCGTAGAGGTCTCGTAGCCGCTGCGTAACTATCACCTGCACAGGCTTATTACGTAGATGCGACGTAGACGTGTCGTCAACGCTATCTAGTAGTAGAGCGTAGCGCTGTAACGGTACATAGCGACGACTAAAGCGTTACATAGGTTTGGACTGTGCTAAGCATACATTAGAAAACTGTTGGATTAATGACAGATGCAAAGGGAACTGGACGGAAAGTAGTTGAAAATTTACTTTGGATTATGCATTTTAGTCAAAATACGATCTAAGGCAGTGTACGAAACGCAGCAGTATGCATAACTGCTACTTGACGTTGATATACTCGTACGTCAGATAGAGTAACGGATTTTAATGGCAGACGCTCCCTCTAAAATACTGATTGTAATCGCATCCGGTTAAGCTGACTGGGAAGTCAGTACGCTTGACAAAGATTACGATGATGTTGGTAATTATATCATACTCGTACTTCCAAGACTTCATATAAGCCAACTATCGATAGGCAGATTGAAAACGTATAATAAACTTAGTATAGCTGTAATGTTCTAATTGTAGATAATATCGGAGATTACACTGCTACTTGTACAACAATGAAAATAATTAATCAACGTTCTTATTGTCTCCCACCTGCCTTTGTTTTTAATATTAAAGCAAGGGCGATACCATTATAAATATTATTATATTTTAATATATGTACTCGTATTTATATACCTATCTC
The DNA here is from genome assembly GCA_958496365.1 of Subacronicta megacephala. Classification (NCBI taxonomy): domain Eukaryota; kingdom Metazoa; phylum Arthropoda; class Insecta; order Lepidoptera; family Noctuidae; genus Subacronicta; species Subacronicta megacephala. The sequence continues at coordinate 8,649,154 of OY292527.1, forward strand.
TTTTCAAAGTGAATTATTTTATATTTTAAGTTCAATAAAACTATCTAAACCAACGACACAATAATAAATTACAGGATAGCTTAGTCAAAACGTTCAGTTAAAGAGGTTGGATGTATTTTATAAGCTTTTCCCGCGGCTTCACTCATTTTATTATACATTTTATCAATTTACTAGCTTTCCGCCCACGGCTTCGCCCGCGTGGTTTCTCGGCTTTTCTGCATTTAAATTTACCCATTTCGCAACATTTTTCATGTATGCTCCGCTCCTATTGGTCTTAGCGTGATGATATTCCTCGATAAATGGGCTATCTAACACTGAAATAATTTTTCAAATCGGACCCGTAGTTCCTGAGATTAGCGCGTTCAAGCAAACAAACAAACAAACAAACTCTTCAGCTTTATAATATAATATATAATATATATATAAGTATAGATTCTAAGAAGTAGCATGTAACGTGAATAAGCGCGCCTCCTCTTCGAAGTTAATCAAACAATAAAATTATAATGCTCAAAAAAATTATTAACCGTATTTTTTATAAGTATTATAAGAATAAGAATTTTATAAGCTACTTTTAGTATACTTATATGATTAATTAGTAACGTTGCGCTTGTGCTCTTCCAAATTTCAATTCCATTTATATAACATGTGGATAGCGTGGTTAGTTACGCACTGATATATCTAGACTAGATTATTAGCTACTGTTAACATGTTATAGTGTGCAACTGTTGGTTTTCCTTAATAAATAAAATTTAAACCGCCTCTAGGCTCCCACTTATCTCTGTACCAAAATTTATCAAAATTGTTTGCTTAGATTCTGGCCATCGGTAGCTTGGTCATAATAATACGTAGCATAGATACAGCAAGTCATTGATTCGACTTACGCATGCCAGAGTTCTAATTTCAGAGAAGTTATTTTGAGCATGTTTTGAGTATCGGAAATTGGTCCAATTTGCTTCGTATTGTGTGTGTATTTCTTGTAATGTCACAGGATTTGAGTTGATTGGGGATTATTTTTATGTCGATGTCTGTGGGAAGTTAATAAAAATATTTTATTTTCTTTCTTATAAATCGGCAGACATATGAAAATTACATTGCATTGTTTTTACTTTGAGATGTATCTTTCACATGGTTACTCCTAAAAAAAATCTGTTGCCGATTTGTTTTTGTAAGAAAGTCGAGATACAAAGTCGAAATAAAATGAGTGTTGTGTGAGGCATTTAAAATAATCAATCGAATATGTCCGCTCTTCTTAGTTTAAAACTTTAAACATACGAGTAATGAGTTACCTGTATAATCTTACATCAATCTACATGGTTTAAGTATCCTCAATAGGCACTTCAGATTGTGTATATACTCTAACTCTAAACAGTCATATCAATTCCTGATGATGAACAAAGGGTCCTAATCGTTCTCCGTACATATCAATCAACGGTTTGTTCCTTAGAAAGAACACAATACATGAAGACATTGAGACGTAGGTAGGTAATATAAATCTATACTTGGTGTGTAGGTACATACTTTTTTTTGTTTTTTTTTTCTTTAAAAAAAAAAGCTTACTATCAATGTGGGTCACACATTACTAGTATTCTTGTTAACCCCTCGTGCTAAGCTAAATGCTTGTGTTACGAGTGGGTTCACGTCGGTAGTGCAATGGGTGGGGTTCGAACCGCAACCACATGATCGCAAGTCCGACGCCCTAGCCATTAGGCTACCGCCGCTTCACTTTAATTGAGACCGATCAGTGGCTTGCCACCTGTTATATAAACACACACTGTATACCGGGACTTGGATACTAATTCTGACCTTTTCCAACCTTCATATCATTCCTTTGGTAACCATAACAGCTCGCCTATATATTATTGTTATGAACCTCTACGTAATAAAAGCCTTCAAGTGTACCTTTAACATTTATATTATTTGAAACAACATTTTACAGAAAGGAATTTTCAGTACAGTTGCTTTGGGTATCTGAAACAAAACAAGAGTTATACATACAATAAGTTTTTATTATAACTTCTACTGATTACCTGAAATCAAAGTAATGAAATCGTACGTGTCCCTATGGTTAATTAAAGTTGTTTAAAAACGTTTTTTGCGCTTTAACGAGTCTTTGAATTTAAAGTAATTCTAACTTAATTATTGTGCAATGTTAGAAATGGGCGTCTACTCCTTAAAAACCTGAACTTTGGGTAAATAATTATTTAATAATAATTAAATATATTTTTAAATCTACATGTACATTTCATAATTTCGTAATGTTTACAGTATTTTTTTGATAAAACTAATATAAGAACATTAGAATTGCATATTTTACACTGTAATTAATATTTTGCGGTGTACCTACTGTATAATATTGTAATAAAGTACAAAATAGCAGTAGGTACAAATGAAAAGCCTGTAGGCAAAGATGTAAAAAATATAATGTAATTTGGTTTATTATTTTTTATTTTTTACCCGGTATGAATTATTTTTTTTTAACCTTCCCAAGGTAAAAATGGATATTAATAATTATTTACCCAAAGTTCAGGTTTTTACCGGGTAGACGCCCATCTCTATAAACTGTATACATTTATATATAGTTGCGTAATACCATAATGTCATTATGTCTACTCTAAATACAAGAGTCATCCTAATTGTTTCTTCTCAATAAGTACCTATACAAATAAAATGTGCTAAAATTTACTATTTTAATGAATATAAATTAGGTATAGGTATTATTATCTTATCTATATATATATAAAAATCAATGCCACTTTTCGTTGTAATTATATAACTCAAGAACGGGCTCACCTATCCAAACCAAATGTTTAGGCATTGTTCGGACTATTTAGTAGATGGTTTATATGAAGTTTGCACAAAATCGGTCGAGCGGTTCTTCATTTATCACATTTTTTGTAACAAATGAATTCAATAAATGGCGGATCATTTTGTTAATGGCGATTTTGCTGTCAAATTGAAACGAACACGCGGGCAATATAATATAATTGGTAGATACTTTACTTTTTTTGTTTCATGCAGAATCGTTTGATAACTTTCACAAAAGATATAATTATATGTAGGTATTGCAAAATTTTTGTCAATCATGTTTTCGTCGCTCCAAGTGCTCCAACAACTGTATCCGTGTTTTGGTCCCGTTAGAATCGACCAGATTCTTTCAAATAATTTAATTTAGATTTTGGTAAATCATTTGAAATACTTAGGTAGTTGTAAACTGCGTATTCGATTCCCAGGTCGAGTAAAATGTTATTGGGTTTTTCTATGAAATTCGCGGTATCGGTATTCGTTATTCGGTGTCTGTGATACTGACCTATGAGTGAGTTTTCTGGGCAATACTTGATGGTGTGGGCATGGTCACCGGTGGCACCGCATCGAGGACAGCGGAACCCTCGCAGAATTGGGCACCGCACACGACCCAAGCCATCCCGCAGCGTATGCGACGTATACCAAAACGAAGACTTCCCGTTGTTCTTGCAAAATGCACATTCCTAATAACAATGAAATAATAATGCCTCATTAGTCCAGTGCTCCTAAGCGTGACTGCTACGCTAGAGGTCCTGGGTTGGATTCGCAAGTCAAGCAGTGCTATTCAGATTTTCAAAGGAATTTTCAGTAGCTACTTGGAGTCTGGATTTGTGCAGGTCAATGGTAGTAGCCTTGTCTCCTATTACAAGGTACATTAACAAACCGCCGAAGTAGGGTGAACATTAGTACATCTGTGACTTACCCTTCAGAGAATACAGACGTGATGGTATCATCAACCCATTACATTGTCCCACTGCTGGGCACGGGGTTCCTCTCAGAACGAGAGGGATTAGGCTTTAGTCCACCACGCTAGCCTACTGCGGGTTGGCTGCGTGATGGTATGATGATGAATAAAATAATAATTTGAAATGAAAATGTTGAGTTTGTATGAAGATAAGTACCAGATATCAAGATTCAATAGAATAGGGCTACAAAAACAAAAGCAAGTACCATTAATAAACCGAGATAAATTTCTTACATGTGTAATGTGTTACTTACTTTAAAAATATCGTAGCACTGCACCAAGCCTTACCTCATGTATAGATAAGATTTTAAATCAAGTAAATTTACCAAATGTCGTTGGGTGACCATCCTTTGCCTGCGTAGGAGGTCAGCATACTTCATTAGCAACTCCAGTTGATGTGGTGTCAAGGACAGGAGTGCTGCCTCATGCTGCAGCACCATATCTTTAAACCCTTTGGGACTCTGCGATGGCGCTGGTATTGCCGAAATAGATTCTTTTTCTGTAAAAAATAAATATGTATATCCTATAATTTATTTTCGTTGAGAATCAATTCAAAGTATTAATTATTTTGCCACAGGAAGTTATTGATATTCGACGCGGCGACTGATGCCACGAAATACCAGTGCAGTAACTATGTCAATTTTTCGTAAGGTTTATACAAGGCTTTTCATAACTATCTGATGAAGTTCCCGTTCGTTGATACCAAAATGGGTTCTTAGCCTACCTAGTACCTACCGCATAAAGAATAAAAATTCGGAGCAATTTATTTTCTAATCTAATAAATAAGTACCTAAGTACAACATGAGTGTTGTAAGAAACAGTGTAATCACGTGATTTAATTTTAGGTTATTCGTTAGTTAGATTGTTTCATATCTCAATAACTTTTTGATGAGATAAATAAATAATATACCGTGCCCCGTCTCCTATTGTACAAGGAGTTTTTTAAGCCCTTTTTATTTTTTCAATTAATATTCTTAGTCTATTTTCACTTTAGTGAATTATGTTTTACTTGTTTCGCATTCGTACTTCTCATCCTTTCTCATTTAATTACCTGCGAAACCATATCGAAGTCTATTTCTGACCAGTACCTACAGTTCAAAGAGAATTTAGTCTTTGCTATTGCTACAGTTCTTTGACCGTATGTACCTAATACTGTACAAGCTTACACGTTTCATTATTATCCCCCGACGTTAAAAGGTGTCACTATATACAGTATATATACAATCACTTTTTTCTATGTTTTTGCAACTGTAAAGACCTACTTTGATTCAAATAACAGTTTGCAATTTAAGTGGAACCGGTAATAATACCGGTTATTAAATAGACGTCTTCGGTCATTTATTGCATGGTCTAATCGGGTTAATGTGTCGATGTGACTGTGGCGATTGAATAAATAATCAAATTGTTTCGTAATTCTGTAGATTAAAATCTATTTTACTAAATCTTTAGCAACTGTATTTCCCTCAAATTTTATTGATTTTCACTCTACCGTCTAAGAATTATAATTACTCATCCAGCAAAAGAAAACTAACACGAGAACAAAGAAAACTAATCAAGAAGAATTTATTGGCTTCGAGCACCGGGAACGAGGCAAATTCTTAGGTGGGACTGAATTATATACTTAGCAAATTTGGTTTCTCAAAGTGCCTAGTGACTAGATAAATGTCACGGTTGCCCGACTAGCCAAGCGTAGCTTCCAGTATAACAACTTAATAACATATGATTATCTACCTTTCTCATTCCCAATGACGACGTTGCGAATTTTGTTCAAGTTGGTCGTGTTACTAGTTTTATTTTCGGCATGCACCGTCACCTGAGCTTCTAAAACAGCCGGATCTAGTTTAACAGCTTGCAGTACATCTGTAAATAAAACGTCGATTTAAGAAACTAGTTATTTTAACAACCATCATCAAATGAAAAAAATATTAAAGAAAAACTAACCTTGTTGACCATTACCCGGGTTTCCAATTATTCTCGTATCATTGTATAAACCCTGTGGAGATTCAGATAAAATTCAGAATGATGTAGGTAAGTGTAAATTAATTTGAATAATAATTAAGAAAATAACTTTTCGTTATATAATATTTAACATTGTAATAATCACAGGATAGTAGGTGCATTATAGGGTTACTTAGTTTTGTACTGAATTAGTTTTTCGACGATACGGCACGGGGTATTATAAAGTGCTTTATAAAAACGGCATAAGTACTTATTTACAGAATCAAAACATTTCTAAAATATACGAATATAAAATGTGTCCATAACAAATGTCGTCTTTCCAGCAGAGATGTAGTGAATAAATAATTCATTCTACTTACTGTTCCAAGATCACAACGTGCTTCTTTGAACATTTCAATAAAAGGGGACGGTCTTGAGTTACGTGGAATAAATGATTTGATATCCATTACCAGGAATTAGTTTACTGAGACTAATAAAATTTAAAAATAAAAGATCTTATCGAAGAACTTCAGATGAATTTATCAATAACAGCAAAGCTTAATACGCCAGATTGAATTTTAAAACTATTATACTGGATAGATTGTGTATTACAGTGGGTAGTTGAATTAATTAAAGAAAGAGGGTACCTATCTTAATAATTATTTGACATTTCGGTAAGTAAGCAAATGTTGCCAATAGAAAAAAAAATTCGCAATCGCTCATACAACAAGATCATGCCTCCTTACTGTTATTGAAGCATCCAACATACAAACGAGTTAATTATGTAACTTATTTAATCAAGCAGTCAAGTAGTCAAGTTCAAAGTGTTATAAAAGACAGTTAAATAAATAACTGGTATTAACATCGCTAACTTCAACGGCCTTGTAGAATTTCCGGTTTGACAAGTCGACGCTACGCTAAATTAAAAATCAAATGGTCTTAACTCAAGACTAACTACATTATATTTTAAAGTAGTGGTTGACACGCTGATATTTTTAGACTTACTTATTCACGATGTATGTTTACCTATTAGCAACATAAAATCTGCATAGGCATAAGCATAACCATTGCTATGTTCGTGTATATTTCCGTTCGATATATAACGCTTAAGGCGAAGTTGTTTAGGTAAGTTCTCTGTTATACAAAAACCAGTCTATTCAGGACATTTATTTAAGTAGGTATGTATGCCTATTTTGTAATCAAGGCTGAGAAAGTTTTATTTGTTCGTGTCAAAACTCCACACCTAAGTTTGCCGATTCGGAGATCAATCAAAGTGATACGCAACTTTTTTCGGACTGTGCCCTAATAGTAAATTATTCTTTTCTGTAGACGTACATTCATAACATTTTTTTGTAACACAAGACACATTACTAAAGAGTAACTACGTTCTGCACGGATACCGTGGCTCATGATATAACTCCGTTGTACTTTTTATTGCACCTACGTCTGTTTGACCGATAAGCCTGCGTACGCACTGCAGTAAATACCTACGTTACAGTATTACGTTACATTATAAAACCAGCAGTAAAAATACGTATTTGCACGTGGACACAATGAAAAAATCGGAATATTTCTTTTTGTTTTTCAGATATGCAGTGTTTTAACTTAAGATAAGCCGTAGAAACTTTTAATTCACGACTTATTCCGGAATGTAAGGTACAATAATGACCGTTGGATGTTGTGGTTTGATTTAACCTGCACTCATTTCTGGACATAGCAGCTACATTAGTCTTTATTATTAGTCAAAAGTGGTCAAGTCGTCCAAAATTTCTGTTTGATATATATTTCAGGAAAGTCTGCGGTATAGTTAGTGGCATGGAACAGTTCGAAACGTTGAGAATGCCTAAACAAGAGGGAAAACCTTTTAAAACAAGCTTAAAATGGACCAATCACCAGCCGTCATAGTTCTACTGGACAAAACCTAACTAGGTACTATTCAATGATAAGTAACGACCTATACTACCTATTACTCTGTCCTTAATTTCCATCAAGTGCGCACTTTAGCTTCTAGTTCAAGTAATCCTTCACAACTACCGGATTGATTTTACCTAAGATTTCGCTTACTCGATCAGTCTTACAGTACAAGCGATGTAATCGGTTTCCCTCAATCTGGAAATTATTATTACTTTTGTCATTAGGTACTTTATTTCTCAGATCTTTTAATTTCACTAATTAAAACATGGGTTTTACCAAAGCCCCCATAGCTTATTTAAATATGTGGACTAGCCGCACTATAATAAAATTATCATTTCAATAAAAGGGGACGGTCTTGAGTTACGTGGAATAAATGATTTGATATCCATTACCAGGAATTAGTTTACTGAGACTAATAAAATTTAAAAATAAAAGATCTTATCGAAGAACTTCAGATGAATTTATCAATAACAGCAAAGCTTAATACGCCAGATTGAATTTTAAAACTATTATACTGGATAGATTGTGTATTACAGTGGGTAGTTGAATTAATTAAAGAAAGAGGGTACCTATCTTAATAATTATTTGACATTTCGGTAAGTAAGCAAATGTTGCCAATAGAAAAAAAAATTCGCAATCGCTCATACAACAAGATCATGCCTCCTTACTGTTATTGAAGCATCCAACATACAAACGAGTTAATTATGTAACTTATTTAATCAAGCAGTCAAGTAGTCAAGTTCAAAGTGTTATAAAAGACAGTTAAATAAATAACTGGTATTAACATCGCTAACTTCAACGGCCTTGTAGAATTTCCGGTTTGACAAGTCGACGCTACGCTAAATTAAAAATCAAATGGTCTTAACTCAAGACTAACTACATTATATTTTAAAGTAGTGGTTGACACGCTGATATTTTTAGACTTACTTATTCACGATGTATGTTTACCTATTAGCAACATAAAATCTGCATAGGCATAAGCATAACCATTGCTATGTTCGTGTATATTTCCGTTCGATATATAACGCTTAAGGCGAAGTTGTTTAGGTAAGTTCTCTGTTATACAAAAACCAGTCTATTCAGGACATTTATTTAAGTAGGTATGTATGCCTATTTTGTAATCAAGGCTGAGAAAGTTTTATTTGTTCGTGTCAAAACTCCACACCTAAGTTTGCCGATTCGGAGATCAATCAAAGTGATACGCAACTTTTTTCGGACTGTGCCCTAATAGTAAATTATTCTTTTCTGTAGACGTACATTCATAACATTTTTTTGTAACACAAGACACATTACTAAAGAGTAACTACGTTCTGCACGGATACCGTGGCTCATGATATAACTCCGTTGTACTTTTTATTGCACCTACGTCTGTTTGACCGATAAGCCTGCGTACGCACTGCAGTAAATACCTACGTTACAGTATTACGTTACATTATAAAACCAGCAGTAAAAATACGTATTTGCACGTGGACACAATGAAAAAATCGGAATATTTCTTTTTGTTTTTCAGATATGCAGTGTTTTAACTTAAGATAAGCCGTAGAAACTTTTAATTCACGACTTATTCCGGAATGTAAGGTACAATAATGACCGTTGGATGTTGTGGTTTGATTTAACCTGCACTCATTTCTGGACATAGCAGCTACATTAGTCTTTATTATTAGTCAAAAGTGGTCAAGTCGTCCAAAATTTCTGTTTGATATATATTTCAGGAAAGTCTGCGGTATAGTTAGTGGCATGGAACAGTTCGAAACGTTGAGAATGCCTAAACAAGAGGGAAAACCTTTTAAAACAAGCTTAAAATGGACCAATCACCAGCCGTCATAGTTCTACTGGACAAAACCTAACTAGGTACTATTCAATGATAAGTAACGACCTATACTACCTATTACTCTGTCCTTAATTTCCATCAAGTGCGCACTTTAGCTTCTAGTTCAAGTAATCCTTCACAACTACCGGATTGATTTTACCTAAGATTTCGCTTACTCGATCAGTCTTACAGTACAAGCGATGTAATCGGTTTCCCTCAATCTGGAAATTATTATTACTTTTGTCATTAGGTACTTTATTTCTCAGATCTTTTAATTTCACTAATTAAAACATGGGTTTTACCAAAGCCCCCATAGCTTATTTAAATATGTGGACTAGCCGCACTATAATAAAATTATCGTGTAGTTTCCGCTCCGTGGTCTATTGGATGAAGCCAGTAAGATTTATAATTTCGACTTTCCCATATTATTTTCTACAAGCTGACCTAACAGTAAGTAAGCAATGATAGCTTTAGGGTTAGATTACTACCAAGTCATAAATACATATCTTAATATTATATTTTTGTATTATATAATTCTATTCATTTCTTAATTATTATTTTATCTATTTAAGTTAGCAACATTAAGTAATTATTAAGTTTCTCTGCTGTGCACTAACAGGGTTTCATGTTGCTACATGAAACATTTGAAGCCCTATGTATTGTATTTAGATATGAAGCAATAAAGAACTTTGACTTTGACTATCTTCCTATGAATTAATGAATTGGTCCAGCCGTTTTCTAGATTTGCGCTTAGCAACACATTTTTTTTTAATAATCATAAGCGATTTAAACAAATATTTTCAATTCCCTGGAGAATGAAAATACGAAAAGAAACATTGAGATAAATCGGTCAAGCCGATGACGATGAAGTTTCATTAATGCGACAATTTATTTTTTTATTAATATCGAAGTTTATAGTGATCTCTAATTTGTTGCTTAGCGGGTGTCATAATAACTACTAAATACCACTAAACTCAGCTTAAGGATAAAGTGCAACGTCTAAAATAAGTAAACTTTAGATAACAATTGACAGAGTTGTCTTGCTTTATTCAAGGCTGACGAAATATTACCCACTAAACAACAACGCTATTTGCGTCATGTCAACAAAACCCAATAAAGGTATGTTTATTCAAATGTAAAATTTATCTTGTCGTGATACGAATTATGTTCTTAATTGCTCTCTTTATTAAAATTGTACTCAAATTTTATAATTTTAAAATAATATTTTATAATGTGTCTAGACACATAAATAAAGCCCGATGTATATATCTGGGTTGAATACAAGCAAATAGTAAAAAAAAATACTTACAGACAAAAATTTTCTACTTACTTATAACATTCAGAATAGATTTCACCGATGTTGAAAAAAAAAACCAATAAGTATTTGCAATGAAGTGAACTTTAGAACTAGGTACCATCTTTTTTATTCACATTGTAAAACGTGAGGGTCCTCACTTCTCACAGTAGACCGTTAGGTACAATGAACGTGGTAGTCAACACGATTTTATTGAAAGGGACAAAAAGTGACGTTCAACCTACTCTAATACTGGATTAGGTTCTGGGACTATTGCGGGGAAGGTTATTGCTCTGCTTCCTGTCGTGGTGGGAGCATGATGCCGTGAAGGGTTCATTTTGTAGCATCGCAATTCCTGAAAGGTCAATTGACGTTAATAAGGTTTTAAGCGATGATAATAAGAAGTTTTGGAGGCTATTATTCCTCTTACAGTGCAACCCAAACATGGCGGCTGACCCTTCGTGCCAAGTGAGGGTATAAAATGTATATTGTAGGTACACCTATTGACCTCAACCACACTGCTATGAGCTTTTGGATCCATTAAAACAAATGACCTTCTTAGTGATTCGGCAGTACGGTATTTGCCGAAACCGGTCTACTGCTCCTATGTCTATTGGGTGTGGCCCCCACATCTGGAGCGAGGTCATTGAGAAACACTAAGGAGCCACTGGCTGTTACCCTCGACATCTCGAAGGCTTTGATGGAAGTTTGGCACAGCATGCCTTATAAGCAAGGTTCTACTATATGGCATAGTTGATTGCACAATTGAATGGCATCTCGTCGTAGACGCAGAGTTGCAAACCTACCTAATGGTGAAGGCCAAGAAATAATTTTCGAGGGTTCTCTATTGATTTTCATATAGATAATAATAAATTCTGTCATAATTAGCATTGGCATACTTTTACTCATCCGAATAATCGTTACGCATAATATGAAATCTGCATAAATATTTACGCAAATTATTTGAACCATAACTACTGTTAGCCTAATGATTATAAAGCATAATATTACTAACGCATAACGATATTAAAGCAAATTTTCAAAAGCATAAAAATATGTAATTTCCTTTCATAACTTTTTTTTATTTAAATTGGGGAACCCTGCAAACAACCCGTCTTTGGGTATTACGCAATATAAGAATCTATACTGGACAAATTAAAAGATGACGATGATACCTAATTAGACGATTCATTAATAACTCAGAATAAGACCGAAAAGTATAGCCCAAATGATAGTTGGTAGTTGACACAGTAGGTACTTCTCTATGCAAAAAAACTAAATAATTATGCCAAAATGGTATGCTAAAGTGAATTAGGAATTAAAAAAATATGCGAATCAATCGGGTTACCAAATACAACCCCCCCTGCCTATGGCCTATAGCCATACGGTGATACATCTCTGAGACACCAGTTCATCATAGGACACAAGAATCGTTGGTACTACGCGGATAATAAACAACGAAGACCGGGAAGAACAAAGCGTTTTTGTGAGTGGAGTTCCCTGCCAGTCTGTATTTCAGTACCTAATCAACCTGGAAGTAATAAAGTTGAAAAAACAAATACTCAAGGCAAGGCTTCAAGGCAAACTGGCCTCTTCATAGACTGCATGAGACAGTGGCTAAATACAAAATTAAAAGTGGTTTCGTTTACATACATAAATAGTGGGTGGGGGGGGGCGACTAAAAAGGCCACATTGAATATGAATGTATTCCTTGATATTGCCTTGAACCGACTATGAAAAAAAAGTATTACTTACTTTTACTTATGGAAAGAAAAGTATTACTTAGGGAGGAGCGCAATTTATAATTAAGTACAAAAAAAATATTTTTCTAAGGACATATTTCCAGCGCAATTTTATCTGTGAATTCTTTGATTCTTAAAGCCATAGTAAGAGCTAGTGTGAGTGAACTGTATCCTTATATGCAATCATGACACAAATATTTCAATTTCCTACCATATAGGGAATAGGAATAGAATAATAATTTCAGATACAAATGAAATAGTTATTCATAGATTTGTGACACCCAGTTATTCACTTAATGATATACCTACTTACACACTTATAAATGCAACTAGGAACTCGTATTTCGTAAATGCATACTGCCAAGTTCTTTGAGGGACGTAGTTTTGGCATGGATTTCAATGTTTTACCAAACAACATATACAAAGCGAACGTAATGCTATTTTAAGAGGATAGTATCCGCTTCGCGCTCCATAGAAACGTAGTTTGGCCCTTGCTTGAATTTTAAACAATGAAAGTCATTGAAATTTTGCAGTAACAATCTTATCATTAAAATACGTGTTCCTGTAGTATACAATTTCATTTCAGTATACGGTTAAAAAGTTACACGAGCTCAAAGATTGGCAATGTTCGTTTGCAAAACGGCCCAACTTTATGCTAGTATTTTTCGACAATGTATCAATACAGAAACATTCTGATTCGAAAGAAACCCAGATAATATAGTGAATATATATTTACAAGATTTTTTTTTACGTATTAACAATATTATAGGAGTAATCTCCAAAATTCGGAACATAAGAAATACGCGTGAAAATGTTGCAATTGTATTGTTGTTTCTCCTCTCTCTCTCGGGCACGCGTTCGCATCGCGAGGGATAGAGACAGCGACAACTGTGCAACATTGTTGCGTTCGCGAGGGACACTCCTCTTAAGCATGCATTGAATATTTAGCTGGGAGATTTATAAGTAAATGTAGGTAGCTGTAAGAATAAGCTCATTTCTTTAGCCGGAAAATTGATAGAAATAACTTTGAAACTACGTTTTTGTGGCGTAGTTTCGATGTCATTTCTATCAATTATTTAGAAGGTCCAATCGATTAAAACTCCTGGATAGCAAAAGTAACGGTGTTCCACGTGTTTCAAGCGAAGGTCAACATTATAATAAATATTTGACTTACCTATTTATTAGGTATATCCACCATCCAATAAACTAATAAAGTTAAATTGGATCCTTTCAATCAGTGCCTTTATATACATATACCTAAATTATGTACTAACTACCTACTAATTCTAGTTTTGTTCTAATATTGTAACATGTAGACCTTGGGTTTTACAATCCCCCTGTCGTAAAGTATTTAGTGTGTGATCAAATAATCTCTCATCATGTTGGATCATATTTTTTATAAGATAAAGTCCTTCGATGATTACTCTAGTCTTCAAAGTCTCGTGTATGAATATTTGTCCGTGGAAAAAGAAGACTGCAAGTCCCTGTACCTTTTTGTATGGAAGATCGAAACCAAGTTCAGTCAACCCGATTGGCAAGCTCTGAAGCAAGGAAAACGGTAATAATGAGTGAAACTGTGTAACGGATTGGGTCTGCGAGGGTACTGCAGCGTAGAGCGAAGCTCAGGTAACAAAACAAGAGCAATCATAAATCATCATCCCAATCGCGTCATATATTTACATCTAGAAGTTGTAATTTTATGGTAATCTTATAATTTCACACAGGTGCAGCTCAGGGTAGCGGAGCGGTGTAAAGTTATCCAACCTTGATAACTCCATCCATCCAGTTGTACAACTATATCGCAACACAAATATTTCCTCAGCTCCACTCATCTTCATGGTGGACGTGACGAAAGCTACATACACTAAATACTTTTAAGTGCAGAGGAGTGGCTATGTTAAAAAACGTAAGCTGCGAGTTCCTACGTCAGCTAGAAGCGCGTCGTTTTGTAAACGTCAGGACACGCACGAGTATGTGCACATTAATTTGGTCATTTCTTTACTGGTTACTCGTTATCGTAGGCAACTAATGCGTAACGTTGTCGATCGTCACTGATAACGTCGATCGTACAATGCAATTTCTTATGGCCGTTATCGCGAATAGGTAGGTAAGTAGGTTTTATATTCTTTGTTGTTATAGCGTCTAGTAAAATATACCTACTTGATCACACACACGTTTTATAAAGTTAGCACTATTTTTATTATTCGTCACTATGGACACTATGGGTAAGACACCCTAGTCAGCTAAACTGGACCGGACAGTATTGGTTTGAGCTGGCCACCATTGTGGATATTAGAGGTACTAACATTTCTAGTTAGATTGAAATAATGTGAATTTAAAAAAATCCAAAACCTAAGATTGAGAATTCAAGGATCTTGAAAATTTAAATAAATATAATGAAAATATAAATAATATAGGGTACTGAACTACTGATCCGTTGCGAAACCACGTACGAATGACGTACCGAGCAGAATGAAAACTGGGCAACCAATTATAAATGTGGACATTTCTGTAAACGTAGGTGACCCTATTTACCCCAGCAGGCGGAGCCTTCGAGCTGGAGCTTTCAAAGGATCCTAGAGACTCCTAGCGGATAGTAATTTGTTAATTGAGGATATAAAGGTAAAATTTCCAATTTACACTACTGCTATGATAACGATTTTTAAGAAAACATTTTATTAGTCAGCTTTATAATAGTTAATGGAATTCTTATATGCCACGAACCTACAATTTGTTATAGACGTAAAATTTGTGAAAAACTAAAACAAAAATATTTGGCACCCTAAGCGAGACGATCCCCCTTGAGGAAGGAAGGAAGACTTTTTTGTAATGTAAATATTCCTAACATATAACAAAGTGGATTATTATCTTTTGTATAAAACATAAAATCAGTTGCTCCAGGAAAAATTGTTGATACTAATTAAAAGGTTTTCTCATCCGGCACGTGTTTCTACAGTTCTTTATTATTCCACACTTTATTAAACTCAATATTTACCCGCGAAGGTTCCGAGTTGATTGAACACGTTCCCACAGTATAAAATAACAATTAGATAAACATTTTTTCTGTGTTATACGGTCATATCTCTCACAAGTCTCGTTTACTGTCCCACTGCTAGACACAGGTCTCCCGTCAGAACGACATGGTTATGCTATTAGTCCACCACGCTAGCCTTCTGCGAGTACATAGGCAGACTTCACACATGATTGAAAAAATCTCTCGGGCATGAAGGTTTTTCTCACGACGTTTTCCTTCACCGTTTAGGCGTGATAAATCATGTACGGTTTGGAGGCAAGTAAAAAAAATGTTATGGAATCATATTTTCGCAACTTAGTACTTAGCGTCAATCCTCACCTACATATTTACTACAAAGTGATTGCTGCATTACTATTGAAATAACAGAGGATTATGCCCAGCGATTTGAGGCATTTTTTATTTCGGACGGACGATTTTTTTTATTTCGTTAGAGGTACACACGGCTACACATCAAGCTATACAAATCCAGTTTACGCTGGCCTCTTATGGTATGGGCAGCCTATACAATGCGCGATCAGCTTAAACTAGATTTGTATAGGTTGACCTGTAGCCGTGTGAACGTGCCTTGGATTTTTAATCGAGACTTTGGACTTGGCAGTCGAATAGATATATCATTACGCTATCACTGCTTCGCACACAACACAAATTATGCAAGATTGGTTTGGTTTTTCGCAAAACTGTTCGTCTCAACCTAGTCTCAACACATTTTAGGATCCTGCTAGTAAGAATTGCAACATTTACCATAACAAATTCACAACTGAGTACTCATCGCAGATAGTATACCTAATCGAGAACATACAGGAATTCGCTAAAATTTCCCATTTACACTACTATCTGCAACATAACAAAACATACCATCACGCCTGCATTCCCCGAAGGGTAAGGCAGAGGTGTAGTAGAATACACCCACATTTCACCGGTATGTGTAAACTGTCCCAAAAGTTTAGATTCTCAGTTGTGAATACACTATAGCTGATGTCGCAATTCTTACTGCCATGATCGTAGAATAATTATGTTAGAACGATTTGCGAAAACCCAAAAAATGCGCCCCATCAGCCTTAAGAATATTAGCATATATACTAGCATTATATTAGCATATATAGCATATATATGAGCTTTAAAAGGTACATAAATTACTATATGTATAGTTATATATATAAGTAACAGGCAACACATATCTTTCCGTGTCCAAAATATCTTGAAATCTAGTCGTCACGTCCACCATTATCCTCCTAGTGTTGTCCCAACTATAGGTCTGCTCCCAATGTAACCAGATGCCGCTCAGTATCAGTATTTCATACGAAGCCAGTGCTATCAAACTGCACCAATACCGACATCCTCAGGATAGACCGGTTGTCTGGTTTTTGAGCTTAGTCATAGTAATCTGTTGTTCGTATGATCAACAGGACCGAAGGTCGTTAGGAAAATTACGTCGTGTCTTTTTACAGTATCAGAGGAGGCGGTAGGGTATGTCGGGCCTGTACCGACTCAAAACCACCCTAGTGCTCCGCACGGTCATGGAATTCATGACATATGCGCTTCCCTAAACAAATATAATAACCATATAGGTAGGTATATCATCGTGTTAATTCATAATTTTCCGGTTATTTGGGACCATTCATCTTATTTCTTAATATCGTGTAGTTCTGGAAAAGTTTATTTTTATGGGATTACTCGGCAAACGATTAGGCGAGCTACCTGATGGGTAATAGTCATGCCGCCCATGGACATCTGCAATGCCAAAGGAGTTGCAGATGCGTTGTGCCGTGCCGTGCCGTGCCTATTTAAGGGTGGAGGGGAAGCAGAAAGGACAATAAAGGGGACTGAGGAAGAAATTGGGCCACTGGCGCTCCACACTCACCGTACGAAACGCAAAACTTGGCGCCATGACGCTTTTTACAGGAAAATTTTTGATGAAATTAATTTGTCCATAACAGGTTCTTAATTTAATTATACTTTCATATTTCCCTGTAATTTAATTTCCCTTATTTTTGCTATATCTAATGAAATTTTCGATAATGACAAATTTAGATAAGTAGGTAGGTACATCGTTAAATAAATGCATGTCAAATTGAGGGGATTAGATAGAATCAAAATGAATAAATTACTTTATTGTCTTTAGTCCATATAGGTTACCTTCACCAGATTGGCTTAGCGCAGGTTAGCGGACTTAAATGACTTATTACCTACTACCTACCTACGTATTAATTCTACCTATAAGTGAGACCGCACTGAACTGGGCTACATTTGTTAAGTATCGGGAGCACTGGGTGACTGCAACTCGGACAAATAATATGGACATGGAAAGGGAAAGGGATAGCCTATGGATTGACTATACTCAATGGCTTACAGCGCCTTACGTGTCCTATATAACAACGCATGTAGAGCCCTGTTGAGGCTGCCAAAATAATGCAGGGCATCAGGGATGTTTGCCGAGGCACGCATGGAGGACTTAATGCTGTAATGCGAAGCCCCGTGGCCTGTCTGATGCAGTGGGCGCGAGGCAGGAGTTAGTTATAAACTATTGATTTTTATTTTATTTTATTTTTGAAGATGTTATTGACTTAAATTATATTTCTTATCATTACCATGACATAATTCGATGAATAACTCTACTAATACTAGTTTTTAAGTTGCTTCTGTTATTAAGGAGAAGCGACTTTGTCTCAATCGAGGTTCAACTGATGGTCTTCCTAGGTTGCCAGTGCCAATGCTTAGCCGATATTACCTTCAAATACAAGGTGTTTTTGGAAATGGGAAAACAATACCTACTTACCTAAATAGGTTACACGCGAATACATCTCAATTAAGATGCATTCTTTATCAATACGCTACGTTCGGTCGTGTGCAGTCTAGATAAGCATACTGCAGTTACCTACCTATATTGTGTAATTGTGTATGCAACAATATGACTTATAAGTAACCTAGGTACTTAACAAATTATAGATAGGTTAAGTAGGTACTTATCTATGTGTAATCCTATGTGTAAGTACTTACTCGTATATAATATACCTACCTGTATAGATAGATACAGACGTGATAGTCTGTACAGATGCTCGATCACAGAATTACCAATCCTAATGCCCGATCAGCGATGTTCGGTGTGGTCGTGCTTGTCATTCGGCGAATAAAGGTGACATTGCTCGGTCGTCGACCTTAAAATAGCACTAATTTTATTTCTGGGTGAAACCTACCTATTTCCTTCCTCTCCTTTCCTATTTTGGTTTCGGTTTGGAGGTAGGTACGTTGGAAACAATAAACTTATGTAGGTTACTATAAAAGAGCTAGGTCCTTACGGTAAGGACCTAGCTTATCTAGCCGACAGATGTCTTTAAGTAAATAGTAAGGTAAGGACCTTACCTTACTATTTACTTATAGACATCTGTTTAGATAGGTAGGTACCTACTAAAAATATTATGTCTATTGTATCTGAGCGCGTTTAAAGTTGCCAGCCTCAGATCAAATAAAAAGTTAAGATGGAACTTTACGAACAAAGAAGTGAGGCCGGATAAAACTACGCCATGCCGTTTACAAACATTAAAAAAAAAAGAACTAATTTCGAATATGTAAGTATTTAGCCATCCACCTACCTAGGTAACTAAGTACCTACGTGTACCTACCCACCTATGTGTAAGTGCATACCTCTCGTTTTTTCAAGATAAGATAATTATTGTTAAGCAAGTAGGTATCCACACTATTCACTTAGCAATAAGAATTAATAAAAGAGCCATAGCAGCATTCAGTTGACCTGACCTAACTGACGCCATGCATACCTGCATCAGTGTCATCGTGAAGCTCAACGCGATGTTTTAAGGAGCTCAACGACCCGGTCGCACGACGATACGACATCAGCAAAATACCTATTAGTAGTTATGTGAAATATTTAACGAATTATTTTTCGGTAGGTAGATTATAATCTATCGAAGTGAAACCGTCAGATTGTGATTTGGCATGCGACAGAAGGCATCTCACGTGCTGATTGGCTGAATAAATTACATATATTGGGTTGAATGCCATGTATGTGCGTCGTGACGCCATATTTTTTCGTCACTACGTTGGTTGTTGAATTACGTTTTCCATTTGTTTTTTTATTTTATTTTGTAATATGGTGAGATCAAATAAAAAATTACGATGGAACTTTGCAAAGAAGTGAGGCTGGCTAAAACTACGCTTTGCCGTAACGTACGTTACAAACACAATTTTACACTATATAACAATACCGAAACTACGCCCTTATCTTGTCCGTCGAGCTTTCGATAGCTCGATAGCTCGACTGACAAGATAAGGCGTAGTTTCGATATACGCGTGTGCCTGTAATTGTGTTTGTACACGGCAAGGCGTAATTTAGCCGGCCTCAGTTCTTTGTTCGCAAAGTTCCATCTTCACTTTTTATGTGATCTGAGGTGATATGTAGTTATTTGTAAAAATAATGCGTTAAATTGTTAGCAGTACGGTGAGTTCACAATCTATCGACAGTTTTCAATCTCGCGAGATATGTTATAATCTAAAGGTATTTTCAATTTTACAGTGACATATACATACAATATTATAGGATAGGAGGCCTACGTTCAGCAGTGGGCGACAAATAGGCTGATATATTTATGATGATGAAATTCTCAGTAGCAGCTCGGAGTCTGGATTTGTGCCCGGTGAGTGGCAATAGGCTCGCCCCCTATTACATGGCACCTAAACATACCGGCGAACTGTGGGTGTACATTAGTACACCTCTGCCTAACCCTTCGGGGAATACAGGCGCGATGATGGTATGATGATGATAATATGATAATATATTAAAGATAAATCATGGCGATAATCATACTACTCAGATTTTAGCCTGCTATCACTGTAAAATGTTTTTGTAGTAGGTACCTAGTTTTAATAAATATTTTTGAAAAAGCTTTCACGGACACTGTATAGCTAATAATAAAATAAAATAACTTTATTAAAGCCACCGCCTTCCAAAAAGGTTTTAGAGATAATATTATCATTATTTTTATTATTTTCGATGGCGGTTTAACATTTTATTTCAAATTTTTTAGTGATCACATGGTTTCTCAGTTTGTAATTTACCAATAACCCAATGTCAACTGCTCATCACCTTTTACAAAATATTGCTTTTCCCAATGCAGGGACGTTAATTATTGAGGAGTTATCCTGGTACTTCAGTACCAGGAGAACTCCTCAATAATTACTCCTCCATAACTATGCTTCTTAACTAGCATAAATTGCAACTATATAAAAGTATTCGAATCGCAACCCCTACAATACTTATTATTGAGGAGTAACCGTGCAGCGGTGGTCTTCATCATCAGTTTAATTAACTTCACCAAATGAAGCTTTCCTGATTTTGCTAAGCACGAGTTTCCTAGAGCATATTCAAATACAATACTTATTTGAAGAGTTCTTTCGATTCCCTCAAGATCCCATCGTCGGATTTTACCTTGATGACAATGGGACTACTTGGGTGTATACCTATAAAACAAAAAAAGAATTTCTCAAATCAATCTAACTGTTTTCGAAAAATCGGGAAAAATACATAAGAGGGCCATGTCTGGTCTCCATCATCAGTTCCACTTCACCAAATGATGCTTTTCGAGAGCAAATGCACAAGTTACTTTAAAAATTATAATCTTGTTATAAGTATGCTTATAATATTTGAAGAGTTCCCCCAATTTCTCCGGGATCCCATCGTCAGATTTTAACTTGATGAAAATGGGACCACCTCGGGAATATGCCTCCGAGGTGGTCCTCTCCTTCATTCCTGTCCTTTCCTTCCTTCCTGTCCTTTCGAACAAAAAAATATTTTTTTAAATCGGTTCGCTATTGACGGAGAAATCGGTGAACATACATCGAAAAAAAAATTATACAGACGAACGTATAACCGCCTCCTTTTTTGAAGTCGTTTAATAATCATTATAATGTGAATGTTAGTGCTGGAACATACATTTCTCAATATCACACAATGCCTGAAGCAATTAGTGTGGCAAGTAGGCTGTCCATTCCCAAGGATATTGACATTAATGGTTCTAATAATACACCTTTTCGCAAGATTACCGTCATGAATAATTTATTTCTGTTATCAAATATCATTATCTGTATTATTTATTTCTGTGAATATAATTATAAAATTATAATACTTATATCTAGGTAATTAATTTTGAATATTATACCGTCACCAAGATAGAGAAGGAACGCCTAAACGATATTGGTTATATATAACCGTGTTCAAGTTCTCATGGACTGCTGCGGTCCATGGGAAGCGATGAGGCGTGTGATATGTCAGACCTCGCGGGTCTTTCGCACTTTTGCCTCACCGTCTGGTAATATGGTTATGGGAGTGATTTGTTATTCTTCCGCGACCGAAGAAAAGTTAGTAGTTGTATAAAACTTACTCAGTAACAGTTAATTTAATGTCTCTGTATCACCCTAAGGTTGACTGGTATCAGAAGCCTCAGTATTTTTTTTTTGTCTAAATAATAAATAAATAAGAATTAGATTCATTGCTGTGGATGAAAACATGATGAAAACTAACGAATACAGTTAGAATTGTTCTAAAAATTATTTAAAAACTCGAAACACATTGCAAGTAAGTAGGTATCACTCATCGTGTAGTGCTTGAACAATAATTTAGTGAGGTCTACAACCTATGTCATAACAATTCTCTGTACCTCTCATTGACCAATTTAGACGTTTGTTTTGGTCTGTTTATTCCTATTATAAACTATCTATTACATATTTCATCTCTGCTATTCTGCTATTGTCTCTAGCACCATCGAGAGTCCGAGTCCCCGCTTATAAAGTGGCTACCAGCAGATTTTGGCAGCTTCGCCAAATTTGAGGAATTATAATATTATGATACGTAATACAAAATTATAGGAATTCTACGAATACCAAATATGAATTCATTTCGAGGAATTGCTGAATGTTACCATTTAAGCCCTCTAAAATTGCTATGGACACGGAAGAGATCTTCCGTGGCTATGGAAATACTATAACTAAGGCATATATATATAACATTGCTATTATATGGAATTACTATACAGACAAGTCTTATGAAATTACCATGGAATTATTAAACGGGGCCTAAATATGAATTTATTTAGAGAATTGTTATTTATGTGGCCTGGGGCCTCAAATGGCGATATTTAGCAATTCCTCTTAATAAATTTATTATTATGAGACTGTACTCCGTAGTCATAATTCATCAAACATTTTGTAATCATCAAAAGTGTTTTTTTAGCCCAACAAGGGTTTACGAAAAGATTGTGAATGTTGTGTTCCCCCAAACAGATAAATATAAACCTATTTCGAATTTCAAAGACGCAACTAATGTTATCGTTAATTGTTATTTAATGTTGTAGGTATAACTCCTACGTAGGAACAGAACATCTACAAAGTTCCACTGATAACAAATCATAAATATCCAATATTAATCTTAGCTGCTTCGACCCGTTAAGTGATCTGGTAAGCATATCGTCAACTGAATATCCCGTTGGTTAACTATAAGACTTGTTGATTCGATTATTCCCATTTTTTTAAATGCGAGTCGTTTGCAGAATCAACCTCAGATCTATTGAAGCTTAAATTGGAGCAACCAAGTGGAACGCTAAGTAATATAATATTTCTTTTGGAACACATGAGGTACACACGGCTCAAGCTATACAAAACTAGTATATAGTATATACTGACCTCCCATTGTAAAGGTTTTCCGCACAATTCAAGGCCAGCCTATACTGTTTTTTTATAGGTTGATGTGTAGCCGTGCGTACATAGGACTTCAAAACCAACTTGGACGATTTAACACCCTGTTTCTTTGTACACACGGCTACAAATCATCTATACAAATCCAGTTTAGACTGACCTCTGAAATTAAATGTTTTTATTTTATTTTTATATTTGAGTTGATTGAATGAAAGGTAAATTGCGGTTTACGATTTATGTCGTACCTATTAAAAAAAACTACTTACTAGATCTCGTTCAAACCATTTTTCGGTGGAAGTTTACATGGTATCGTACATCATATATTTTTTTAGTTTTATCTTTCACTCATTTTAGAACTTATAGGGGGGGGGGACACACATTTTACCACTTTGGAAGTGTCTCTCGCGCAAACTATACAGTTTAGAAAAAATGATATCAGAAACCTCATATCATTCTTGAGTTTCAGTTCTAAGTATGGGGAATCCCCAATTATCCCCAATTGTTTGTTATTTTTTCTATTTTTGTGTGAAAATCTTAATGCGGTTCACAGAATACATCTACTTACCAAGTTTCAACAGCTAGTTCTTATAGTTTCGGAAAAAAAATGGCTGTGACATACGGACGGACAGACAGACCGACCATGACGAATCTATAAGAGTTCCGTTTTTAATTAAACATTTTAATTAAAATGTTTCACCATAGGTACGTGTTACATGTTCAACCAAGGGTCTTTTAAATAAACGCCATTTATGATATAAAAATAATTATTTAGATTTAGACTATACTTAGTATATTACAATAATATCAGATTCCATTTCATCACACAATGCTTAACCAACCAACAACAATATTTTTAACACGTAAATAGTCATTGCATTTGCAACATTGTTGCATCTATCTACATTCATGAGATTACCAATAAATAAAACACCCAAGTTGTCTTTCTACAAAATTAGGAAAAATGATCCGTAGGCGTAGCACGGAAAATAGATTTTCCTACAACAGAGACTGTGCTTTTATAAAATGTATTATGGATACACCCGCGCAGCAATTATGTGATGTATTTCTTTAGTATTATGACCTATAATCGTCTGGATCGTGTTGTCGTAGCGTCCGCACAAAAGTAGACGAGCAATGAAATCGATGGTTGCAGCCGGCTGGGGAGGGCTGCTGGAGCGGCCGGGAGAACGGCCAGTTGCTAGGCAACGAACACCCGGCGCGTGTTTATTATAGATACTTTACGACAAGAACTCATTTCGTTTTCACATTGAAATTGAGGCTATATTTTACATAATACAGTTATACAAACCAGATTCGACACGGAATCAGAAATTTTTAAAATATCTACTAATTCTATCCATTTTGAAGGTTATGTTAGGCAACCTACGTCACTTTATTGTTTTATTTTAATTTTTAAATAAATAATACAAGTGGCTAGTGAGGTTAGAGCGAGTTATACACAGTAACAAAGTAGGAGCAGTCCTGAGCTATTCCGCAGAGCGCACGCGCCCTTGGCACGCGCTCCCGGTCGCCTGGGTGACACGTGGTGAGACTGTGACCTTGTCCAGACTTTTCGCAATTTTGCTAGGTACTTCATACTAAGTATAACATTTAAATTTATACTTATCAAACCCAAACATCAATACAATTACCTCAGATCAAATAAAAAGTTAAGATGGAACTTTGCGAACAAAGAAGTGAGGCCGGCTAAAACTACGCCTAGCCGTTTACAAACACAATTTTACACTATATAACAATACCGAAACTACGCCTTATCTTGTCAGTCGAGCTATCAAGCTATCGAAAGCTCGACTGACAAGATAAGGCGTAGTTTAACTGTGATTATTTAAAACCCCATGAGATGACAAATATGAAAACTAACAACATCAAGTTATTGCAGGGCTTTTTTATCGGTACTTGGTAGTGAAAATTCTTATTAATCACGTTGTCATGGTAATTTGTTAAAGACCTTACCAAGCTAGCAAGTACTTGTTTACTCCACTTCGTTCAACATTGTTAATCTTTTATGGATTACTGCCTGCCATATTCTGCCGGACATTACGCCCGTCGTTACGGATTTAATAATATTTTCTTTCTTTCTCAAGAATAAAACAAAATATATAGGTAGGTTACTAATGTAATTAAACATATCTTTACTGTTTTTGACACTACAATTAGATACCTTGGAGCATTTAAAACTATGGGATACAGTGGCGAAAGGCTCAGGACGATGATGAAGTTGTCCTAGACCTAGTGAAGAGCTCATAGAATTGGAATTCTACCGACCACCCTTTTGAACTTTTTTACTACTTATAATGTAGATAAGTTCCAAATACTAAGATTAATTAAGTATTTATGGCTCAGGTACACAGAGACATCACTCTTAACTAAGTTGAACTTTCTCCACAGACGAAATTAGAATTTTAGGTACCTAATGGATATAATATATACCTTACACATGATATAACCATGTTTATGCTTGAAACTTACTAACTATTGTTTATTTTTTAAGCTTTACAGTACCTTTGTACCTAATAATCGTGTCTTCTTTACCAACTCGCACTGGGCCCGCGTGGTGGGCCCACTCCCTCTCACTATACGCCATAGTAACCACTCCATTATAGGCCGATTATGCTACGGTATGCTATGTGTCTACTTTAAATTTATTCTCAAATTGTTTGTTACGTCACCTACTAACTATATGGTGGAAACATTGTTGTAGGGTGAGTCCTAGCTAGTGCAGTGTGCAACGCTTTGTACTGCGTAGATATTAGGTGTGGCTACGTTCCTAGATATTCATATTTTCTTAATTAGTAGGCTGGTACCCACATTATTTCGTTTTCTGAAAATAATATCATTAGTAATAAATGAGGCCCAATTCCTCCCCCAATCCCTTTCCTTCCCCTTTTCTCCTTCCCCTCCCTTTCCCTAAATAGGCTCGGCAACGCATCTGCAACTCCTTTGGTTTTGCAGATGTTCATGGGCGGCGATGACTACTTACCATCAGGTAGCTCGCCTGCTCGTTTGCCGAGTTATCCGATAAAAAAAAATGACAGAAGAGTAAGATGCATAATGCAGATGAGGGTAACAGCTTCATAAAATAATATAATTATCGTGGCCTAATCATAACTACCATACATTCTATAACAATCTATACTAATATTTAAAAAAAGTATAGATTGGTTTGTTTGTTATCGATAAACTCTACTGAACCGATTTAATATTTTATTAACCATTAGAGAGCTACATTTTTATTACCGATTGACATAGGTTGTAGGCTATTGTTATCCCGCGGGATAACCGGGATGTTATGCGAGCAAAGCCGCAGGCCACTCTCTAAAAAATTTATGAATAGCTACTTTTTTTTAAATAAGGTAGGATGGGGATTAATTCCAATAAACATTCAGCTTGCTCAGATTATTAGACTGCGGCTTTAACTAGAACACAGAACACTCTGAACACAATACAATAACTACTGTACTTTTTGAACGTAGGTATAAACACTGGATAAGTGGGTTGTAGCAGGCATGTTGCAGGTCATACCTTGCAACTTCTTAAAATTCAATTATCGTTGGCGGTCACCATCAGGGTAAATTTGATTCTATTTATTTACCCTCTTTATTATAAAATCAAAGTTACTGCAACGTTATGAATGCAAACAGTGTCATTTAATTAATGGCGATGACTGTCACGTTGCGAGCCACGAGTTTGCCTGACAGCCCGCGCGTGCGTTCTGTCTTATGTATGAACTACTTATCTTGGAAAAAGAAGGACTGACTACCTAGACAAAGACACTATATATTTACAATATTGTCAATCACAACTAGGTAAACTTTAAAGTTTCATTACACAGTTTGTCCTTAAAATCAGTTTTATGATGATGGGATGAAAATAGCGGTTAATAGGTACCTACTAGTATAGGTACTGACTGTTAAATATATAATTACTTATATCCGTCTAAAGTTGTGGGTATTATCACCATAATTTCGCATACAAGAAGCTGGAACCTTAAAACTAAAATAATTTTGATGGAATTTTTGATGAATGAAATTTTTATTTAGTTATTTATTCAGTAGTTATTGAAAAAAGCCATTGACAAACACAAAAACAAACATTTAATTTTAAAATACATACATAAAAATTAGACAACTACATGCGAAACTACAATAATCAGGCAGCAGCGTAGCAATTTGAATTAGGTAGGTACCTACACTAGTTAGACATAATGTTTTGCAGCGATGTAGAACATACCATACTTTTATGCAGAACATTCTTAAATACTATGTTACTAGGTACCTCCATACCTACTTATTCGAAATATCGTCGACGCATTACGTAACATAATTACAACAGTAGAATCTAGTATATATGTATATTATGACTAACCAGTTTTTAGTTATAGGTACCTACTTAACTAAATGTTCAGTAAAAAAAATATATTTCATTGGAAATGGCATGACAGCAACCCAAAAACACATAATAATACCTAGTCCGTATACCTACATAAAAAACATAGGTAGCTACTTTGTTACGAACACTGTTATAACAATGACATTGTGAATGTACCTATTCCGTTTCGGAGGGCACCTTCAAACGATGCCGTTGACCGTGGTCAGGGACAACCGGGCCCTGACCGCGCTCTGCCGCGACGCTATTCGCCGCGTCTCGGTATGCGGCGAACATTCGCGCTTGGCCTAAATTTCAGTGACGTAACGATGCGATGCTATTGTCGCGACGCTTACGAATTTACGATTCATTCTACTAGCTAGCGTCAGTGTTATTAGATGTAATGAAATCTGCTAGCGTGGTGTTCATTATACCTACCTAAATAATATTAACGTGCCTACATAAGTTATTGACATGAGTCGTTATTAGTTAAGCAGTACCTATATGTATTTATTAACATTTCAGTAGTAGGTAGCTTAAATTTTAATTAGGTAAGTATTAGTAGGTAGGTAGGTAGATTATTGTGGGATTCAAAGCATTCGAAAATATCCTGGTAAAGAGATGGCTGTAGCCAATGATATAGCTACCTATTATAACGTCATTGCTTGTAGTGTCGTCAATTCTTAGATCTATTTTAAAGGAGATCCTCCCGATAAATTGGTAGGTAGTTACAACTCATACTTGCAGACGCGAGAGGTTATCGAACTGGTGTCTACATTTTCTCGGACGAGGAAGGCGGCTTGTGGCGTATTCGATTCCAGAGAAATTTTAATCTTCCATGAAACAAAAAAAAAGCATCGCGTACGAATTTTGTCCATCAATTTAATTGCTATTTAATTATAATAGTTTAGTAGGTATTCATTAGAAAAACACAATGACATTTTTATTTTTTATTACATCAAGTAATATCAATCAATGTAACATTAATTCATCTTTACACAAAATCAAGTAAATTTAATTATTATCAGTTTAAAACGCATTCCATCTCAAGAAATTTGTTCAAGATAAAATACATCGATACAGTTAGAAAGATATAACCTAATTTAATATAAAGGTAAACCAAGCTTATGTATGTACAACGGGTCATTAGTAAACATAGGTAGGTACCTACTTCTTTCTCAAAAATATTTACATTAATTGTGAATGCAATCAAAAAAAATTTTTAGGAATGCATCCCTCAGAATTCAGATCATAGCACAGGGAAATACCTATAGTTTCCTCTCAAAATAAGTCTAAAAAATTCGTTTTGTACAGGGCGCCAAATTCAATATTCTAAGGTTTTTCAGAAATTGTATGTCTATACCACATTCTAGGTTCATGGCAGTAAAAAATAGAAATTGCGATATCAACTACATATTACTAATTCACGAAAACTTTTGTAGTTATTGGCAGAATTCTCTATTTTACACCATTATCTGTTATGAAAATGATTTTTAAACAGAGCGATTTTTTTAGTTGTTGTTCATGTCGCAATTTCTACTGCCATGAACCTAAAACGTGTTATAGGCGTACAGTTAGCGAAAAACAAAAATAATCTGGCGCCCACGGCGGGAAGATCCGCCTTAAGTCAAAAATCCAAAAAGTCCTTCTATCTACCTAATATGTCACAACCCATATAGCCATCATTAAACTTATTATCATTAACAATTATAAATGTTACATCAGAACACCAGTAGTTAGACGAAATTGGCGTTCTTATTTCTGCCAATTATGCAAATATATGTATAGACATTAAGTTACTTTAGATAAAATTATTTTTAGAAAATAATTATTTAAAAAAATAATTTTAGAAAAAGTTATTTTAATACAAAAGGATAATATTATAGACATCAAAATAAAACAATATTTTACGGATTTTCTTGACATCTTCCATAGGTTCTGTCGCTGAATGACCACTTCTCAAAATGACTTGTAGTGATGTATTCCCCGAAGGGGTAAGACAGAGGTATACTAATTTACACCCACTCTAACACTGCTCGACCTGGGGATCGAACCCAGGACGTCTAGCGTAGCAATCGCGCTTAGGACCACTAGACTCATTAGTAATGTAAATACGTAATTTCTTTCCCCATTAAAGTTAGCACAGATATAATTGTTAAAAAATCATGTGTATCATCAATGAATACTTAGTCCTACACATTATAGACCTATTAATTTCATTGCACACGTTTATAAAACTAATAATAAAAAATAAAAATATTTAAATGATGAATTCGTTTAAAAAACAGCCTTCTGAGCATGCAGGCTTCCGCCCCGGAATTGACTCCAAATCATTTGCCAATAAGTAGGTAATAGAAAAAGGACAAGAATTATATACAATTAATAGTTATTCCACTTACAAGTAACAAATAATTGTCAACTCTTCGAAAATTTTGGACAGCATCACAAATTTTACCATTATGTAACTAGCTTGCTGCTTGCGACTTTATTATTAGTATAGGTATTTCATACAAATTCTTTTCCATACCTTTATTTGTTTAATTTTTTTTATTTATTGGATATGACATTATTGTAACGAATAAAAATTTTGATAAAGATCTCAATTTTATTAAATTACTGAATTTGTGTCCCAGAAAACTCTAAAATCCTTTTATACACAAACAGATATCATCATAATATAATCTTTCAATATCGATGGACTAAGTAGATAAGCGGCCTTGAATATTTTTAATAAATTCAATGCACTGCTAATCTGTATTCAATAGTCTTCACAGTTACATGTAAAAAGTCAGACTTAAGTCTTGCTTATATTTTAAAGAGATCACGATATATTTTGAAATGGCAAATCAAGGAGATACCTTCAATTTCATAAACATCTGAGCAAGTTTAAAAAGGAAATAAACCAGGTGACTAATATGTAACATGCAAAATTAACTTATTTAATTTTTGTGCAATACACACAATTATTATTTCTAATATTTGTACAATTGGATATTTCCGGTTTAACTAAAGGCAGACAGGGATATTTGGGGACAAAGAGATACATTTTCTTTGGTTGGCACTCAGGTGAGACAAACCTATCTACCCTATCAAGCTGAGGGACGTAGGTTCAAACCCTGCCTGAGGCCAAATTTTTCTTTCACTAGAAAATTAATATCTTTGTAATAATTTCTAAAATATAACTTAACCTATCTACTTACACGAAAACAATTTATTTACAGTCTATGATAATATTTTGATTTGGCCAGACTTATAGGGTTGGGGAGGCCTACGTCCAGCAGTGGACTAGTATAGGCTGATGATGATGATGATGATGATGATGATGATAGGGTTGCATCTGGCATTTTCATAATTTGACTAGCTATAACCACAGAGGTAGTTAATCAAACAGTTATTATGAAACTGAGTAGATGATTATTGTTCTTATAATAATCATATCAACCTTGTTACTCATATCGTTATCATTATATTTTTTATATAAGAACATCCAAATTTTAAATGTTGGACGTTTTTGATGGTCTACCTGATAAGAAAATCTTAGGAAATTAGCGATCTCTCTATTACGTATGCATAAAATTACTTTATTAAATGATTTGCTTATACTGTAATTTATGTATAATGTTCGAAGGTAGGTACCTAGGTACTAGGCCTTCACATAATGATCTTATTTCTAAACATAATATGTACATATTTAATACAAGTAGGTACCAAACGATAGGATTTTTCTACCTAATCGTTTTCCATAATAATTCGGGTGCAGTTTTATAAATATTTTTGAAACATTGATACAATACTAACTTACAACAAACATTCAGGAATTTCACAATGTCTAGAATCCGAGATGCTTTATCAGTAACAAGGTTGTTCAACGGATTTAAGGATTAAGGCGGATCGTTCGCTTTGGGCGCCAAATTAGTTTTTTTTTGGTTATTCGCTACTTGTAAGGCTACAAAACATTCTGAGCGTTAACTTGTGAATTTGCAATTAACAGTGCTATCTACCAGGATAACGATTGTCAAGCAAAAGATTTACTCAGTTACTAATACATTATAGTTAAGGCTAAACGTTCAGCCTTGGTAGCGTTTGGGGCAAAATAGTAGATCCGGCGAAAAATTAAAATTTGCCTAAATCTCCTACTATAACGGTTTTTAATCAAAAGTTTTTATGGTGAATGATTTATCGTCGCAATTTCTATGTCGTGAATGTACAATGTGTGAATTTGGTCAATTTGGCGCCCAAGGTGAGATGATACGCCTAATCTCATTCTGGAATAAATGAGCGCCTTTCGATTTCATCCGTTCATGTGCAAAAGGAGCGAAAATGTAATTCAAGTTGCTTTTCGTGCATTGGCTGTGATGTCATTTAGGTAGCTAATGTAGGAGTAGGTTAGGTTAGATTAGGTCGAGAACCAAAACCGTTATTATATTATCGTAGCGCCGTAGCGGATATCATACGAGTATTATATACCAATTCCGAATAGTTGCATTGTGTTGCGGAATGGGCTTAGCAACCCCTTGCTTAGGCTTATTTTTAGTTTTTTATAGTTACTTATAATTCTCAATTTCATAATTCTTATCTTTCGTGCTATTCATTCTATGATTTACACAGCTGCAAAAAAATGCGTTACTTCTGTTCAAGCCAAAACTGGCTTGAACTGAAGTAACGCATTTAATGTCTGACTCAAACGAGTCAGTCATTAAATAACAATTTTAGTACCCGGTTTGAGTGTAGTTCAACTTCATACTTTTAAGAAGTAGGCAGTAAATTTAATGACCAGTTATAACTATTTATAAATACTTAATCAGTATCATCCCTGCTTGCCATACTTTTCTTATCTTTTTTTAGTACTTTCCAACTCTATAGCGCAGAGAAGGTAGGTATTACTGGGTCGATACTACTGAATACGTTTTAATACTTGGTCGATCCAGATCATAATAAAACCCTACATTTGAGAAATCTCCAAAATTCGTCAGAGCTACTGACGCATTAAGACAAACAAACCCTGCAGCACAACTTGTTTCAGTCAAGCAATACCTTCTTACTCAATATCTATACATAATTAGAAAAGGGATTATATAATCCCTTTTCTAATTATGTAGTATAATATAAAGCAAAGTCGCTGTTATCGTCTGTCTGTTTCTTTACTAACTTCTTGGAAACCCCGCAACGGATTTTGATACGGTTTCCACTATCATAATAACCTACTATATATAAAGCAATTTGAAATTAATATAACATTTAAGTATGTGAACGGTTACTTTTTCATGTCTTTTAATTACCTACCAATGAAATGTAGCTGCACTGTAGAAAATACATAAATCAATGTATGGTTACCGTAGGTTACTGTAGGTACCTACAGCCACAACAATGTATCAAGCACTCTTGAACACCAATAGAAGATCACTATGTAATTATTGAGTGAGATACAAATAAAGTCGTTTAAAAATGCATATCATTGGCGGTTGCGTAGGTTACGGGCTTTATTTAATTTAATTGTTTTTGTCATTTGATACCTCAACTACAACTTTTAATATTTTCAATGCTTGATACTGAACTTTTCTATATAAAAATACAGTATCACACCATTATGCTAAGATCTGGTATAGTGCTTTTCTTTACCATATCTAATCTACACATAAATCGTAATCCGATCAGCAGCAGCAGCGAATATTGAAATATAAGATGGATTTTCATTATTTACCAACAACAAAACTGTATATGCTGGATTGCAAATGAATTCATTATCGTCTTGTAAAATAATAAAATTTTAAAGAGGTACCCACTTTGCTGCATTGCTTACACAGCGTATGAGACTATTTGACTAATATTAAATTTTATTACATTAGAATCAATCTCCCAGAAGTGCTAAAAGCGTAAAAACTAGGCCACTTATAAGTAACACTGGTATTTTCTATTTTATGGTGTCAAAGTCTGAAAACACAACAACAAACTATGTATTTATAATTGACGAATAACTGAAAAGAGATACATACTAAGCCATCCTTAAAATTGTATCCTGGATCAACTTGCTCAGTAGTGATTGATATTATCACCCGAAAAGAAAAAACTATATTTTCACCATACCCAATATAATTATATTCGTTAGTGTATAGTAATCGTTTAGTTTTAATTTAAATAAATTAAGTGAAGCTACAAATAGATACAAAATACCTTCATATTTATAATTGTCTCGTTAATTAGCATTCATTTACTATTTTAGGCTAATTTATTTACCAGTAGTAGGTACACTTTTGGCACATTGAAGTATAAATAGAGGCATTAAATCTCGACGACGATTTTAATTTTTGCTCATAATTGATATTATTATTAATTATAATTAAGTAATATTTTTAATTAGAGTTGGTCATTCTTGTCAAAATCATAAGCATTAATTCAAGACGGCCCATTAGTGATAATTTAGTTTGATAGTTATATCCAACCTCCAGGTACTTTCTCTAAAGTCTATCAGTCCATTTATTTACTGGACAGCAGCAGGTGAAACCTCATATGGACGGTGAAACCCTTGCATTGGATATTTGAAACTAAATCTCAAAGCTCTACGTAATAAGTCTTTTTTTTTAACCTATACTGTCCCACTGATGGGCAAAGGTCTCCCCCATACCATTCCACGTGCTCCTGTCTATCGTTTTCTCCTGCCAGTCAGCCATAAATCATAGTTTAATAGTTCGTTCTAGATAATTAAAATTTCCCACTAGCGAATACTCGAGAAATGGATTGCACCGCATTGTGAATAGTGGCCTAACCGCCTAGCGGTGAACTAGGTACCTACCACAGAGTATCTGTGTACCTACCTACAGTCCTACATCATCTATATCTGTAGGGGACCAAAGTGAAGTGAAATATTGAGCATATTATTCTTATAAAGCTCATTTCATGAAATGTGGGATAAACAAACGATTGCGAGCGAGGTCACCTAAAACCAACAAAGGTTTAAAATCCAGGCCTTGGAACAACAAGCAGGTCAACCGTCCGCCCTGTTTTTTTTAGAAATGGCTGAACAGGAGTCCCGGCGTGCTGACCTTCCAGTTTACACAGGGGCTGTCGCGGCATGTTTGCTTTCGGCAAGTACGTTCGTGGCATCATTTTGCGATGGATGGATGGAGATAACAGAGCAATACAGGGGAGGAACAGGGTAGATAACGGTCTGTTCCAACCACCATAAACGGCCACGAGCGGACTTCAACACAAGGCCCGAAATGGCGACGCGGTACAAATATTGTAGATGTTGCCGCGCCCCCCTCATGTGTATTGTCAGACGGGGATCATAAAATCTCCCAACTGTATCGAAGACCGCGGAGAAATGAAACCTTACTCCGTAACCCCTGCAAAAAGTGGAGGCGAAACACCAGTGTTGTTTTATTCAGTAGATCACCCACTCACGGTCACGGTGTAGTAGACCATGACGATTTCTACACACAAAAAAAAAGGTTCGGGACAATGGACACCATTTCTGCTCTTGCCCTAGGTCAGTGATACGTGAAAAGTATCATTGACCTAGGGCATACGATAGTCATGAAAGTTTCATAGTGTATTTTTTAAGCTTAAGAGGAAAATAAGTATACAAAAGCATGATAAGACCTGTATGGGTCAGAATGGTCGACCTCAAATGGGATGCATGAAAGAAAACTATCAGGTGAAATGGATTTAGCAATGGACAGAGTAAGGAGTTGGATGTCATTTGAAACTGGCACCAAACTCAAAAGTTATGCAGTAACCGCTTGACCTGGTAGGTATGGACATTATGATGCGCCATGCTGACAAGCATTTGACCAAGATTTTGAGCATGAATGTGCATGGATAAAAGAGGGCTCGAGGGGGTGACCAAAGATGAAATGGATAGACTGTGTGATGTCTCATACACATGTGAATGATAAGAAGACAGCTGATAAAGATAAGATACTTAGGAAGAAAACTACATACTGCGCGGACCCAAGTCAATTGGGTAGCGCACGGGCTCCGCAGTAGGTAGGTCCCTACTCGACATAGCCGCCTTATAAAGGACTAGTAGTAGCAACCAGGCTGCGTAGTGCAACGCACCTGACATCAGCTATCAATTTTATTAAATTATCTAACTTTTGGATAAGGTCACTGATTGCCCTACGTAGTAGGATATCATGATGGCAAGTTTATTAAAGTAATAAGGTCTAAGTACCGTAACAAGTTTTGTAACCTAGCAAGGTTAGCCCAATCTGCACCACTAACTTCACCATTTTACTGTTCACTTCTTGGTATCCAACCCTCCTCTGTTAGCAGTAGGTACACGGAGGAGAGATCTCCATGAGTGCGTAGGTACCTACGAGTATGTATGTATCTTCTGGCATATTCTTTCGATAACGCATAAATGCGTGCATATCGATAAGAAAAGAACGTCAGCAGATCATAAATTTATGTAATAACTTTTAATGTATATTACTGTATATTATGAAATATGTATTACAATGATGTAATTTTTTTATAATAAATGTAAGTAGGTATACATATAAAACAGATTTAAAGTCTTGAATCTGTTTTAAATACCTACTTACATTTATTTACTTTACTGACGGCTGTCTGTACACCTAGCCTGCCAAATTGTTTTTTTTTATCAAATTTTAGGTCTAGGACACATTCTAGGGTCGTGGTAGTAGTAATCAACGCAACCCAATATTATAAAACGTGAACAAAACCTTTAGCTTAAAAATTGTTAACAATGTCAAAAACAAGAACTGTGCAAACACAGTATCTGTGGTGCAACTGCCAAAATTGAGAATTTACTATACCTATTCTGCAACGATAACGATTTTTAAGCAAAACTTTTAATACACCTACCTTCGCAGTTGTAAATAGGTACGTATTGTATAATTTATTGACGTCGCAATATAACGACTGCCGTGAACCCAGAATGTGATAACATAACTGAAGTGTTTGTTTGTAATG
Organism: Subacronicta megacephala; assembly: GCA_958496365.1. Lineage (NCBI taxonomy): Eukaryota > Metazoa > Arthropoda > Insecta > Lepidoptera > Noctuidae > Subacronicta > Subacronicta megacephala. The sequence goes on from OY292527.1 coordinate 8,685,676, forward strand.
AAATAAACAGCTTTACATTGTATACATATGAAAGAAGGTAAGTATATTATATACGATACTAATAACCAATTTTTGTCTGTCTATCTGTATGTCTGTTCTAGCTAATCTCCGAAACGGCTGGACCGATTTTAACAAGCAGATAGCTGATTGTATAAGGAGTCGCTTAGGTTAAACAGCTTAGCTTTTGACTCAGGAATCGAGCAGAAGAAACAGAAAAACCGCGGGACACAGCGAGTTAAATATCGCTTATTCGTAATTATTACGAATAAGCGATATTTAAATTTGGTGGCTAATCGAACGCCGTCACCTTATTTTAATATTTAACATAGGAACACACCTATTATAAAAGCAGGTGTTTTCCTGTAGGTAGGCAGGTATTAGCAATAACATTTCTTAGTGATACTGTATTATTCTATTATTCAGTAAAAATAAAAACACAGCTAAGTAAGAAACAGTCTAGGCGGTGAATTTATATCTTCTATAAAGATGTAACTAGGTATTATGCGAAATAAATCCTATGGGTAGTCTCAAGATTCCTAGGCACCTACTTAGGTAGCAGTAAGTTCATTTAACTTATTATTACACAATTTAAAAACATAATTGATGGTCCATCACTATTGTACAGTCGCCAGCAAAACAAAACAAAACAGTCAAATTCCTCCAAATGATTTTAAACCTTAAAATTTTAATGATTAAGTTCAAAATCAACTGAGAAAATTTGTCATTTTGTGGTAACTTGATGTGCTGGCCACCGTACAACTGCCAGCACATCAGGCATCAGACAAAACTGTAAAATTTCTCCAAATGATTTTAAACCTTAAAACGTTTATGATTAAGTTCAAAATCAACTCAGAAAATTTTTCATTTTGTGGTAACTTGATGTGCTGGCGAGACCCTACATATTTTGTGTATAAATAATAATAACATTCAATGAAGTTAAATAAAAGCTTGCTTCATCTTGGGTTTGATTGGATGGTCCCTTCTCTCTCTTCCCCAAATCTAGTAATGTAGTTCTCATATCAAAGATTCTATCACTACTGAAACTACCTGTCTATTCTATAACAGATATTTTATAAGCTCATCACATTAGCCAAGGTGTGTCATACTATCCCTCCTGGACCCTCCTTATGTATGTAAGTAAGCTCTTGAATTTATATTCAGGATAATATACATAACAGTTTTTATTTATTTCTTGTAGGTAAAGTACAGAAAGAACCTAAAATGGCAAGTAAAATCTTACACAAATTTACTTTTGGGATGGCTGAAGGTAATGTTTATAAAGCATTTTAAAAAAAATAGTTGTTTGCAAATATTTCTGCATTATCAACAATATTATTAGAGTTCATCACAAATCAAACTGATATGATATTTTTATATCTTGACAAAAATGAGTATGCTATACATTTTACTTGTTTACTGAGTGGTTTGTTTGTAAGGTTTAAAGAATAACTTGCATTAACAGCACATTCTGCTATTTATTTGCAAATTGCTGTGACAGTATGATCATAGTCTACCCACATAGCGGAATTTACCCATACAGCCTTAGTCCTCTGCTTCAATGTTCACTTATTACTTAATGAAACATTTGGTCAAACATACCATCTACTTACGTAATATAATCAAACTTGGAAACTTATTTAAAAATCTTAGGAACAGACATCACAAAACTTATTCACAAGTTACAGATCAACATTGACATCCTGCAGTCCACTGTGTCTTTTCAAATAATCACTATTGTCATCACAGTCTACTTTTCTCCTTTTCCTCGAGTCGAACCTCACTCCTGTTTCTTGAACAACTTTCTCACTATTTTTTATTGCAGAAATTATATTTTCTTTAGAAGGTGGCACCAGTTTGAGTTCATCAATATTTTCATTAACTGAAGGCTCGACTAGATGCATGACTATGCGCTCTAAACGTTTTGGATGTTCAACTGGAGCATCATCAGTTGGGGGTACCTCAGTTTGTTGTCTATCTACATCAATAATCACTGAATATTTCCTTTTCATTTCTTCCATCATTCTACATCCATAGTCTTCACCAATGACACTATTTACACACACAAAACTCTGAACTTTTTTTGTTTCTCTATCAATTTCAAGAAATCCTCTTGTTCTCATATATATAAAGTGTCCAGATCGTGACATCAGTCTGTAGTAAGACTCACCAAACTCTCTGCTCTCATCATACATTTGTCGCAATACACAAATAACCCAGCGGACATCTTCTTTGTGCATAAACACAAATGCTGAAGTACCAGTTACTTCTTCAGTCATATAGCCTATAGCTAATGATATACTTTGGTCACATTGCACTATACGACCATCGATCAAATGCCTTGTCCAATACTCAGAATAGGCTGTGGGGGGTAAGATCCGAGCAGGCATAGCATTAGACAGCATGTGAATCATACCAATGAAAACTACATCATTTCCACTGGATGAAAAAGTTCTATTAGTTCTGACTCGTTGCCTTCTTATTATTTGTTCATCTTGCACACCATTAGAAGTAGCTTTGTCAGATCGCCTCAAAATACCATCAATGCGGCATCTCTCGTATCTAGCAGGGTCTGAACGGGCACCTGCCCTCATAATGCGGATATGGAAATTATGGTGGTGTTCAAAGAGTCTACTGTCACAGCTTGTCTGTAGTTCTTGAGGGTAAATATGATGGCGAAGGGTTTCCTTGTCTTCTGGATGAATGTAATTGTACATATCTTGTCCAAGTAGATCAATATGACAATATCCCAACTTTTCTTGAACATTTGGCGATACTATAAACAAACGACCGCGGCACGTGACACCAAACATAATACCACCAAAAAGGTCAAAAAACTTCAAAAACGAAGAAGACCATGTCTCTAAATGACCACACTTGATTGTATCTCCAAATACATGTTCGTTGCGGAGTTTGTTAGCGGCGAGCCGCAACACACTCGTCTTATCAACTTTGCGTTGCGAGTGCACTATGTCAGACAACAAAGACATAATTAGACTGATTTGAGAGTTGTATTGGCTCCGACGTTGTTTTTCAGCAATGATGCGGGATTCTCGGTCACTAGCTTTAGCCGTTGGCATACCTGGAGAGTGCGATTCAGAGGATGAATCGCCACTGTGACTGGCTTGAATATCGTAGCCCATTGTTGGCGCCGGCACACCGACTGTTAAACCGAACTCCGTCGGTGGAGCGGAGAGCCCTATCTGACTTGTAATCGCCGAATGCATTCCAAGATGTGTACTCGGTCCGCCCGAGGATGCCATATTGCAGACTGCTCACAAACTACGTCCTTGTTATTAGTATCATTACAATCCAATAACCTTATGTATGGTAGATAGTAGAATCGTAAATTATGGCTAACAACATGTTGACGCGGATATTATCTAATTGAAATCCCAATAATTCCATAAAACGGTCACAACACACTAAACATTAATGACTTTTCACCGGGTTAGGATTACTCCTAACTTTTTATTACTAATAACACTTGACCGCTTGATCTACCGAGAGCGACAGGTCGACTATCAAACGGCAATGCAATCTATCCAAAGAGTAGAATAATATACTAGGAAAAGAGAGCCCTCTCAGCAATATTCGTGTCACCACTCACCACAACTGACATTTGTTGAACACTAAGGCCATCTTTTGACGTTTCCCATGTACTGATTGTTTTATATAGAGAGATATATATAGATATATGTACGTATCTACGTATATTATAGGTATATTAATATATATATTAACCTATATTAGGTTTATATACTTCTGTATGTGGTCATAGTGCATAAAAAAACAAGTTTTTCAGAAATTTCTTTATTTCGGTGCTTTATAATATTTGTTTTTCATAATAAATTTACGCCATTACAATTTACGTCCATTGCATTATTAGTCCTCATTTTACCGCACAGAATTCGATTAACACTTTTGCACTAACTGTAAATCAATATATTTACTTTGTCTTTGTGTGTTTCACATCGAAAACTTACAACTTAACACAATTTCTGAATAATAACGCACAAAATATCACGAAACAGTGACTGAAGTTGAGAGAAAACAACCAAACTTAACAACCACCATATTCCACATAATGTCGATAAAACAGTAACACTAGTACCAATTCTTGGAATAAGCTCCATCTATGGTATTATGAGGCACAACGCAATGAAACTTATTTTTGTTTTATGGGATTTATCGAGAGATAGCGCTACTGCCTACACAATAAGTATCAAGTATAGAAGTGTCCAGCCCCTGAATCTATCAATGCGCAATGTAAGATGTGTTACCATGCAGTACCACTTGTGTAAATTTTTGACATTACTTATAATTAATGTTGCTAGAAGCAATTTTATTTGCTTCTAAATAAGCAGTGATTGTTGATTGGACAGAGACTTAGTCGATTTTAGTAACAATTCTATATTATTATTTTTTTGTAGTGTGGCACTAGTTTGACAATTCTATATTACTATTTATTATTCTCATTTAATTCTTTGAAAATCATAGTAGCACATTATTAATTTAAGTAGTGATAAAAATAGTATCATCATATCATCATCATCATCATCCACAGCCTGATTTCACCCACTGCTGGGTATAGGCCTCCCCAAGTTTGTGCCATCCACCACGGTCCCGTGCCACTCTCATCCAAGTATGCCCATTAATGCCCAACGACGTAAGTTATGTCGTCAACCCATCTTGTTACACACACCCGACACTCCTACTACCCTCCCTCGGCCACCATTCTGTCGTTGCCTTACTCCACCTGTGGTCACTCCGTCTCGCCAAGTGTCCTGCCCACCTCCACTTTAGTTCCATGATCCTTCTTCCAACGTCCTGAACCTTTGTTCGTTTCCGGATCTCGATGTTTGGAACACGGTCACTTAGTTTGATGCCGAGCATGGCACGCTCCATGGCTCTCTGTGCAACTCTCATTTTGTACACAGCCTCCTTAGTAAGCGTCCATTTCTCTGCACCATAAGTCATGGTGAGCAGAACACATTGGTTGTATAAGCGGGTCTTTAGACACTGTGGAATATTGACTGCTTTAAGGATGTCTTCTAATTTGCTAAACGCAGCCCAGCCAAGCTGTATTCGTCGGGACACCTCCCCCTTCTGATGCTCCTTCCCAAAGGAAACAACATGTCCGAGATAAACATACTGGTCAACTCTCTCCAGCACTTCACCTCCAATCATAACAGATGGAGTCATAGCACTGGAGATATTAGACATGATAGTAATAGTATGCACGTATATTTTAAGATTTTTGGTTTATAATGGTTTGGATAATATTTGGACGTTGTCGGTCAATAGGTTTATAATATCCTAAAGACGGATTTACATTCCATTCCACTGATGTACTATGTCGTGCTCGTAATGAATAGCGATGAGTGGACTCGAATCACGCCGACATCGATACGGTTTGGTTATTCGAGTAGCATTTCACATAGTTCTAACAGAGGAATTTTCTGCAATGTGTTAGCGTCAGAGTGAAAGAATTGGGAAGACTGTATTATTAGGTACAAGTTATCTTTGTATTTTTATTATATTTTTCCTTTGTACATACATACATACATATTGTCACGCCTGTCTCCCATGGGGGTAGGCAGAGACTATAGATTTCCACTTGCTACGATCCTGGCACACTACTTTCGCTTCATCTACATTCATTAATCTCTTCATGCATGACCGTCGGTTTAGGGTGCTCGGAACCTGGCCTTTTTTAAGAACATCCGCAATTTGGTTGCGGTTTTCCTTTGTAAATATGAATAAATTGTATATTATTTATTATCGGTATCAAGATCGAATTGGTTTCATTGAATTGGTTCCCTTATCAGGTAAAGCGAGGTCATCCACTGGAGACGGGTGCTTACTCTCTAGTGCAAACCAGTTTACGCTGGCCTCTTATTGTATGAGAAGCCTATACAATGCGAGATCAGCTTAAACTGGATTTGTATAGGTTGACCTGTAGGCTGTAGCCGTGTGTACCTACTGACACTGTAAATTCACATTAAGTTTTCTTGCATCGTACTAAATGGCGAATATAGAGTCATTTAGTTGAATGAATGTAGTATTTATTCATCGTTTTCACTGCTACATTTATATGTTAAAAATTTAAATTAAAAACCATTAAAATTACTTATTTTTTAAATTATATCAGCTATTTTTCGTACTCAGAGATGGTGCTTCCACTGGCGGGCGACAAAACATGTTACAAACCCTATCTATCTAACTCTCAAAGATTGAGTAAGATAGGTAGCTTCCTACTACATCTTTTGTCGGCAGCTATGGATGTTAAAAAAACTATCGATGCTTATTTTTTAGCATTAAATATTGCGAAATGTTCACAAAGATGTTTCTTTAATTAGAAAATTCATATATTTGTAAACTATCGATTATTAAAAAAGTCGATTATTATTTCATAAAAAATATTATATTACTAAAAAAACGATTATTTATTCATCTTTTTTTTTATTTTACTATCTAGCTACCTCTACTTTTCCTCCTCCCTGCTTTACGATATTTTTTTAGCGCAATTGAGTCGTTGTTGACTATTCTACCAGCGTCAAGTGTTAAAAACTATCGATGCTTATTTTTTAGCATTAAATATTGCGAAATGTTCACAAAGATGTTTCTTTAATTAGAAAATTCATATCTTTGTAAACTATCGATTATTAAAAAAGTCGATTATTATTTCATAAAAAATATTATATTACTAAAAAAACGATTATTTATTCATCTTTTTTTTTATTTTACTATCCAGCTGCAATTGAGTCGTTGTTGACTATTCTACCAGCGTCAAGTGTTATTTATAAGTAGTTATTGTAATTCTGCTCTTGGAACAACTGTTGACTTCGTGGTAGGTTTTAGTCTACAAGAACGGACACACAATTAGTAAATACAGTAGGTACATACTTAGGTATGGGTAGTCTGTTTCTGATAGAAAGGTTTTTTTTGTGGCAATTTAAAAGAAAGAAAGAAAGGTTTAATAATATCTGGCTATCTGGCAGTTGTGATAGAAGTCAGATTAGAAATGTCATAGGGAGAGTAACTCCATAAATGTCAAAAACTTCACTTTGGCAGTTGCATATATGTACGCACGGCTACATATCAAAGCTATAAAAATCCAGTATAGGCTGGTCTTCAGTGTAGCAGAAAACCTTTACAATTGGATTCCAGTCTAAACTGGTTTTGTACAGGTTGATGTGTAGCCGTGTGTACAAATACAATACAACCTATACAATAAAATAAACAATTCTTGAGTTCGTTCACAAAACTCATACACTGTACACTTCAGTTTGGCTTGGCGCTTGGCTTACTTTAGTATTACGGTGCAGTTGCACTTACACCTGTAATAAATAAATTGTAAAGTAATGTGTGCGCATTTACATACCCCGGTACATGTAATAGGGTTTCTGTTGCAAATTAACCAGTTTTAATTGAATGCAAGAAATTTTTATATGTGATGTGGAACTGGAGTAAAGTGGAGTTGTTTTAATTATTTGAAGCATTTGAGGATAAGTTCTAATTAGATAAAAAAAACGGGTTTTATGATTTCTTGTGCCAATTGGATTTTTGCCATATAAATTTGTGCACAATGTGGACAAAACGACTGATATTTTTTATTATATTTCTATTACACTTTGCAATCTCAGAAGATGGTAAGAACTCATCATCTTTTTGACCCCAAACTAGAGTACACTTCAAACCATAAATATTTTTTGTAGTATTCCTCTCAGAAATCAGTGCTTGATGTTCAATGATTGACTTATTCATATTCAAACTTGTGTAAAAGGTATTTCTACTTTACACATATCAAGGGTATCATTTATAAAGATGTTAAAAAATCATTTAAATAAGCTTGCACTATTCTTGTAACAGCTTAATTGCTGTAGAAACAGCGACATTTATTGTAGATTGAATTAAAGAGTTAAATTGGAAATGTATCCAATTACATTTTAATGTGGTGTCAATTGATTTCATGGTCACAATTATTATTTATGTGTTTGAAATATTTGTAGTTGGTGAAAGCTGTATGACAAATGACCAATTATTAGAAGGCACTTGTACTGAGGTTTCTAAGTGTGAAGCTGCTATCATGTAAGTATTAATGCAACAAGCAAATAAATTAACACATTTCCTTTTTTTTCTTTGTTAAATACTGTTATGTTTCATATTAAAAACACTTATTTACATGTTAAAAATTTAAATAAAATCATATTGAGTGCATGTTGTAATATCTTGAATATAAGTAATGTTTATTAATAAAAATTTATACACTTTTTAGAGCAATTAGAAATAAGAAATTTCATCAATTTAAGAGATGTGGCTTTAGTGGGTTTGAAGAAATAGTGTGTTGTCCTCATGCCACCAATAAATTTGGTAAGATTGTGTGGACATACATATTTATGGTGTATATATATATATATTTACGCTAACCCTTGCTGTTGTGTAGGTGGACCTGATGATACAAGAATAAAACCAGAAAGAATTGCTGATAGAGGTGAGTCCCATTCATTTTTCATATGATTTAAAAACTTACAATATAATTTTTTTTGCTTATCAAATGGTGCATAACTTCTGTAATTTCATGATTAATAATAAGTCATCACTTAATAACCACTTATAATAATAACATAATTATAAATAATTATTTCTCATAAATTAATTATTTATTTCTCACAAGAATATAAAATACAGATTTTATTCATTAATCTTACATTGCTAACATTGTAATGCAATATATTGTGGGAGACTGGTGCCTAAATTAGCTGAAAGCCTAGTAATAACACTATCATAAAGAAAAAACATCATCACAAGAAATTGCAGTGATGCATTTAGAACTTTGAGCTTGAAGCCTTGAGTGAGAACTTACCATATAAATTCATAACCATATTAAAAATTTTAGAATGCCAGAAAATCACTGCAGCAAGTATTCCTGTTTTGGACTTGCATATATTGGGTGGTGAAACAGCATCTCTGGGGGAATTTCCACACATGGTAATTAACTTTACTATTTTCCTTATATTTTATTGATGTTCATTGTAATTAGCTCTTGTTAGTCGTTAGAGACCACTTCAAAGAACTCCTTTTGGAACAGAACTGGTTTTAAACAAAAATAAGATAATTTTAAAATGATATCATCATCAAGTTTCTACATGATTGTACTGTGTTAGGTAAAGTAAGGACATAGAGATGATTATTATTTAATTCAAAGTCATATTTAGTAGGTATGAGCTGTAGACACTGGTTCCATTCGCATCCCAAATGGGTTTACTTACTATCACTCAGCTTCTAAGTTGTGAATAGAGACAAACATGTACCAGATTTAATTTCTAACCTTCAACAATACATTGTCGGACTGCATCAAATTTCATTCAGTAGTTTTTGTGTGATGTTCATACAAATGTGCACCCAAACAGATAAACAAAGTTTATTTTGGCTTCTATGGCTCTTATCACAATCCCTTATAGGTATATATTTTTCTTTAATACCTTTTATTTAATTTTATTACTAGCTGACTCGGCATTGTCATAGCTTTTAAATTTTATTGATGTTTGTTTCCGTAAGAACCTTCTACAAAGTGTTAGAAAACTTAAAAAAAAGATGAATGAAATCGGTAAAGTCGTTCTCAAGTTATGGCGTGATAAGGGAAATAGGGATTATTTTTTATATACAGGGTGGAAGGGACGCACATCCGCTTACCACGAATTCAATACATGATTCTGGACCCTTTTGAGTTGATAGTTTTCGTCGGTTATGTTTAAAAAAATCACTTTTGTATGAAAATACAGTTTTTTTTTTCATTCGTGGTAGGCGGATGTGCGTCGATGTCCCTCCCACCCTCACAACATACAGAGAGTTTTTATAGGACATATTGGGCACTAACTGTGCCGCGAGGTTTCAACTGCCGTTTCTGATTTTTTCATTGATTCCTATGGGTCATAGCTTGGTGATACAGACAAAAGCAAGAAGATGTTTTTTTTTTGAATCCGCGCTTATTAATTCTTCCCCTCGGTTGCTGCGGCTCCAGTAGTCTCCAGAGCATTTAATGCGTCGGCTACTCCTCTGGTTAAGTTTAATAAAATGTTTAACTCCATTAGTCTAGGTATTGCAAGCGCGACTGCTACACTAGAGGTCCTAAGTTTAATTTCCGGGTCGAACAATTGTTCTTGGACACCAAGTCAGGGCTTTAGGCCCTATAGGCCCTTTTAAGGCTCTATAACATGAGACCTGGTGGCGAACAGCGGGTGCTGTGTATACCTCTGCCTAACCTTTCTGAAAATACAGGGATAAATGATAATCGTATGTTTATTTCAGTTTAAAAAAGCTGGAAATATACATAAATAAGTATATTTTTTACTTTAGTTGGTAACAAGCTGGAGTATTGCGGTCGTTTATTGCAGTTAAAGATCTTATTATCAGTAAGAGAGTTCACGGTGCGATAGCCTGTGTGCGTAATTCTCAGTCGCGCTGGACCGCTGTTTTTGTTTATTAAACCTTGTTTTTGTACCGACATTGTTCTAATGATGAATTAATTGCGCTCGTACAACCTTCATTTGCCTTCTTTTTTAAATTATGACACAAACCGCAGCAGTGTCTTAAAAACTAGGGATTTTTTAAGTGTCGGACACCATTAATGAGGTGTTTCTAGTTAACTGCTCTAGGTACTACAGGAGAGGAAGGATAAAAGCTGAAAGGAGCACCCGTTACGTAATTAATTTGCAAAACAATGAAGAGCAATTTTACCGATGTTAAACCCCAACGCATTGCAATATCATTGCAATTTGATTAAATTGTTTTATTTTCAGTAGTCGTAGCTACTTAGATAACGCTGATGACCACTAATATTTCACTAAAATCACAACAGAGCTTCGTGATAAAGTCAAAAATGTCTTCGTAGGTAATCGTTAGGTATCGAAGAGCTATGCCATCGGGATATGTAGGCGCGCATTGGTAACAATATTTTTTGTTTCATAAGTGTTTTTCTGCACCTAATTCCAGGTTGCTCTAGGATATGATCGAGGAGATGGTTATGAATTTGATTGCGGTGGTTCAGTGTTGTCACAAACCTACGTCCTAAGCGCTGCGCATTGTGTGGATACTTTGGACAGGTACCTACCTAAAAAATGTGTAAATTATTTGACTTCGTCTTCTTACGAATTAGCCTTGTCTGAATAAAATACTGTCCATTGCAACATGGGAATATTTCCCTGGAAGTTAGAAAAATCTGATAGACGCTGAAATAAAGCAGGCTACTGTGCCTGTATACATCTAAATCTAAACAAAACTAACGCACTTATTCTAAAAATAAAGAAACTGTCAGCCATTTGTTTCATTTTGATTTTTAACTTCTGAATTGCATACAAGAATGTATTTCACTTATCTATGCATTTCAATAGTAATGAAAAGCTTTACACAATTGTTTTGAGACAAGCGAATATGCAATCGATTTCGTCAGTATCTTAACGTAAATTTAATTCCAAAGTAGCGACATATTTTAAATTTGTAGATAAGTTTAAAATGAAGTACTGCTTGCACGGTGAATAGCATAGAATACTGGCACGCGGGCGGCGCTGCCAGTTTAAGAATAATTCAGCCATATTCTTAAATCCAGTAAAAGTACCTACATATATATTAATAAGTCCTTTTATGTTGTCTGTATAGATTTAGCAAAATAATGTATAAAAATATATTTTAGAATACAACCTACAATAATCCGCGGGGGCGTCGTAGAGATCGGTGGCAAGGAGTTTAATTCTGAGACCGATGACAGAATAACGCAGATCATTATGAGCCCGAGGTATACAAGGCGGGAGAAATATCATGACTTGGCTCTGTTGAGGTAAGTCTAAGGATTTAGGGCCTTAGCATTTCTTTGTCTTATAGAATTTTAGAAATATGATATGTATTACATAAATTATTCATTGATATAGAAAAAAAAACGTGAATTAAAGTTACTCTATATTAAATGTATTCTAGTCGATTTTAGCGCTTAGCTGCAATTGCGTATATGTGTGAACAGAACAATGAACCGGAAGATGAAATTATAAAATCTGGTAGAAAGTATGAGATACTTTGATTTTTCTTTTAATACCATTTATTCTGACGTGCTCAATTCAATAGATCATACAGAGCATCTATGTTGACACCTGTTTTGAACTGAATTCAAAACAAGGAAGATTTCGGTTTTGATAACTCAGAACTCTTTTATAATCCGAATCCGAATTCCGTAGGTACGAAAATTCGGAAATAACGACATCTTTTAGGCGTATGCCTTCAGTGCACCATAAATTAATTTTATTATCTTCCTAGGTAGTTATTTTTTGTGTGGATTGTTTTGTTTTAAATAAAATATATTTTCATGTTTTCTATCTTTTCGTTCAAACTTCTGATAACATTGACATTTAAAAGTGTCTCTAAATCTCTTATTATCTAGTATACATATTCTTTTTACAATAATGAACTATATTTAACATGGAAATAAATCTTCTAAAGAAACTGCTGCAAGCCAATTGAACAGTTTAATTTTTATTAAGTTATTTTTTTAAGTCAAGACATACCTATGTAAGTAGTAGTATCAATGTTATGGGGTTTACTCAGTGATATTCTTATGAATAGTTTAATTGAATTTCATAGGGCGCGGGTTACCCAGTATTGATAATATTGAAATTTAAACTTAAGACTACCTCGTTAGTCTAGTGGTCCAAATCGCGACTTCTACGTTAGAGGTCTTGGGTTCGATCCAGGTCGAGCAATGTGTTATTGGGGTTTTGTATGAAATTCTCAGTAGCAACTCGGGAGTCTGGATTTGTGCCCGGTGAATGGCAATAGGCTTGCCCCTTTTTACATGAGACCTGAACATACCGGCGAACTGTGAGTGTACATTGAGTACCTACACCTCTGCCTAACCCTTCGGGGAATGCAGGCGTGATAGTTGTATTTGTGTTTGTTATGATATGAGATTTAAACAATTTTAGTTTTCGTACAACATATTTTTAAGAAAATAAATTGCGACGAAGATTATTAAGACTACATTGTTTTTTTTAAGGTTAGAGATACCTTTGCGCTTTTCAAGTTATTTGAATGCAGTGTGTCTAGAAACCAGCGAGTCCGATCCAAAAATACCTCTCACAATAACCGGATGGGGCAAAACTAGTAATACAAGTATGTATAAAGTTTAAGTTGATATTTACATTTATTAATGTTCAAAATATTATCGTGCCGAACTGGACTTCTACAGTTTCAAAATGTGATCAAGCCAATAAAAAGCATACCTATGTTTTAAAACGTTTCTAATTGTAAAAAATAAAATCTGGTCAAGTCCACAGTCAGACTAGCGAACTACTTAAAATACATACTTACGCACACTGCTACTATTTACTTCGTGAATACAAATATATTGTTGCTTTGCAGGGGACACAAGGAGCAATATGCTGTTGAAGGCAAATGTGACAACTGTGCCACGTGAGAAATGTGGCGAGTCCTATACGAACTGGCGTAAACTTCCTGATGGCATCTCACCCGACCAGATGTGTGCAGGTGACCCCGAAGGCATCAGGGACACCTGTCAGGTAAATAAATAGGTTTCATTAATTTCAACACACACCTATGTACACACGGCTACACATCAAACTATAAAAAAAAAGTTTACGCAGGTCTCTTACTGTATGGGAAGCCTATACAATGCGAGATTAGCTTAAACTGGATTTGTATAGGTTGACCTGTGGCCGTGTGTACATTACCAGACATAAATATTATAGGTGCATATTCATCGGATCTTCAGAGAATATGATATTCAGCTTTTCAGTCCCTTCTTAGCATTATCATGTTCTTTGTCCGTTACCATTGCCCTTCTGAAATTGTAAGTATTTTTAATATTTTGTCTAGGGTGACTCTGGTGGGCCACTTCAAAGTACGACAGCTGACGGGTTGAACAAGCTTGTGGGTGTGACGTCATTCGGTCGCGGCTGCGGCTCACCAGTGCCCGGCGTGTACACGCGCGTCAGCCGCTACCTCGACTGGATTGAGAGTGTTGTCTGGCCCAACTAGTCCTAAACACTTAAATAAACTCTTTGCTCAATACGATGTTTTAATACTTAGCTTTTTTGTGCCAGTGTTCCAAATGTTCCAGTGTTCCCATGCCGCCAATTTGAGGAGTTGAGTGGTACATTGGGGTTAAAATATTTACATGCATTAATACGCACTTTATCGTGCAGCTGAAGAATAGATAATGCTCATGATCGTGTCTGTCAACTGGGGAATCGAATACTTTACTTTCCTTGCCCTATAGTCATGACCGTGGGATTCGTGGCATTCGCTGTGACCATGTCAGGCTGGACCAATTCAGAGAGCCAGGATTTGCCTCGCATTCTTGACGTAGGCGCGCGTGTGACAAACATGCGTCCCGCCTTTGGGGCCATTGCCTGGTCGGGCGATGAACTCCCTAAGTCAGCCGCCCGCCGGCCACAGCGGAAAACAACCTGTTTTTGCGTTTTTAAATACCAATAATGTAATATAATACAACGAAAGAACAGTTTCAAAATGTATTTATTTGGTATATCAATTTATATACATACGTATATATACATACTCATGGAAATTATAGACCGCCACTTGTATGGGTACCTACTTTTTTTGGTTCTTCCACTTCAAACATCTTGTCTACTACTGACCATGTTTTGAAAGAATTGTATAAATAAAATAATAAAGGTAAGTACATATTATATAGCGGCACTGGAATTAGACTGCCGTCATCGACTCATTAGTATTTTGATCACGAGTTCTACATTCGGGTACTGAACTATTGCCAACTGCAGATTTCAACTCGATTTAGTAATATGTATTACAGTTCCACCAGAATATTTATTTTATTTATTTATTTGGGAAACAAACAGATACAATATTTAATAAAGTTAATACAGGTTAATACATAACTAAAAACACATAATCCAAAAACAGTTTCACATAAGAATGTTCAATTATTTGCGACGGACAAATGATAAAAAAAAAACTAGGAACAAAGCAATAAAATAAAAAAAAGATGGCGTAAGTACAAAAGAGAATAACTTAAATATTTACTACTCATAAGTATACAAAATTACCCAAATTAATTAGAGGCAAAAAAAAATTATACAAAATTCTTAAAATTTGGTAGAGAAAGGTGAAATACATCCATGGTTTGATCACAGTTGGAAGGAGACATATTAATACTATTGTAAGATCGACAAGCTCTTCTAATGAAAGTGTTCTTACCGTAATTGGTTCTTGCGAGTGGGATATGGAACAGACATTTTTTACGTGCACTATATCGTGGACATCCGAAACTTATCTTACTTAAAAGGTAAGGTGAGTCAACATGGTTTCTTAAAATCTTGTAAAGAAAAACTAGGTCCCGCTCAGTACGTCGTGCTTATAAGGGTTGTAGAACAGGCAGACCTTCAGTTATTTTTTTTATTTTTTTTATTGCTCTGCCACATAAAGAGCTTCAATAATTTATTTTGGATCCTATCTACCTGTTCTATGTAATCATTATATTGGGGATTCCATACTACACTTGCATACTCCAGAATTGGTCGAACAATAGTCTTATATAGTAGTAATAGCGTATTCAGATTTTTAAATTCTTTAGAAACCCGTAACAAATCCTTAGAAGACGGAATGCCAGATGAAATATGACGATCGAAAATCAATTTATTGTCTAGCTGAATCCCCAGGTCCCGAACCTCGGACACCCTCGTTATAAGTTGGTTGTTAAGTTTATATAAGTATTCAAAATACTTCTTTTTTCTGGTAAATGAGATAACGTTGCATTTAGTAACATTAAGATGAAGCATATTATTCTTACAGAATTTAAACAGATTATCTAAATCATTTTGAAGTGCCTGACAATCCTCAATTTTTCTTATTATTTTGTAAATTTTTTGGTCATCAGCGTAAAGCATGATGTTAGAATTTTTAAACACGGTTGCCACATCATTAATGTATACATTAAATAAGAGAGGTCCGAGATGCGAGCCCTGTGGGACGCCGGACGTTATGGGGGTAAAAGAGGAACAAAACCCTTTAATTATTACAGCCTGATAATCGGTATACACGACAACCATCATCCATTGCTGAAGTCACAACGTCTATGAATTCACACAGATTTGTCTCGGTAGACTTTTTGCCAATGAACCCATGCTGCTCGGTTATCAAAATAGGTTTGATGAGCGGTGCAACGATATCACAGATGATACGTTCAAACAGTTTAGGGATTACACTAAGCTTAGAGATAGGGCGATAATTTTTAATATCGTGCTTATCACCTTTTTTAAAAACAGGTACAACATAAGACTGTTTCCATAACAAAGGCATAAAACCGGATCGTAAAGATGCGTTAAACAGTTTATGCAAGGGAACACATATTTCTTTAAAGCATCTCTGAAGAAATAAGGGAGCAATGCCATCAGGCCCACTACCCTTTTTTATATCCAAATTTTTTAGATATTTCCGGACAGTGTCAACTGAGATAACTATATTACTAAGATTTAAAGATGTGCTGTTTTCTTTGTTGTCCAATATAGTTCGAGGAGACCCAGTAACCTGCTCAAATGCAGAATGAAAATGACTATTAAATAGATCAGCAATTACTTTTCCATCTGATGAAGCAACATCTTCCAAATATAAACTATCCGGAATTGAATTTGTAGCTTTCTTAGACTTAACGTAAGTCCAAAAATATTTACTGTTTTTTGTGATATTACTTTCAGTTTTCTGGATGTACGATTCATAACACTCTTTAGACACTTTTTTTGTCTATCTCGTAACAGTACAAAGGTCGAATAATCTCTATAGTTACCGAAACATTTCCATTTTTTATGGTATTTTAATATTCCAGAACATTAACCAATAGTATCAATTACAAAAAAAACAGCATTATTAGGAATAAGATACTTTATTAATATGTATAATAAATGCTTGCGTCGTTTGAAGTCGCCGCTTTTTACACATTTTTTTATATACCTAAGTAAAACATTATCAAGAAATCACTAAAATAATTAAAAAAACTTGAAGTTAAGTTAAGCATGTGATGCTAATATATACAGGGTGGAAGAGACATCGACACACATCCGCTTACCACGAATTCAGTACATGATTCTGGACCCCCTTGCGTAGATATTTTTGTCGGTTGTAAAAAAAAAATATACAAAAGTACAATACCTACACGATCAAAATTTATGGAACAGCAGATTTTTTAAAACATAACCGACGCAAAATATCTACGCAAGGGGGTCCTGAATCATGTACTGAATTCGTGGTAAGCTGATGTCCCTTCCACCCTGTATGTATAATATTATGTAACTATATACATAGAATATATATATATTATATACCTATAGATGATTAACGTCAAATATTAAGCAATTGCATTCAAAACACAATTTCACTTAGCTTAGCTTAGTTTTTATAATTTTTAGAATATGTACCATTATTAGCCTTTATATATTTATCGTTTACGCATAACTTTAATCACACCCTTTAACTAGTTTTATAAAATAGTTGAATAATCCTTTGGAAATATTAATGGACTGAAATATTCAAGGCCCGCCTAGGGCAGGAATATCCGTAATACCATACATTATGTTAGTAGTTGTACGTAGTGGCATTGTGCCATTTTAAGGTCTATAAAAAATAAGGTGAAATGCAACATTTCAAGTTTTGGACCACCGAGTCCACGCACTTTGCTAAATAAAAAAATGGGTGAGCTCAAATTATAGATCGCGAATATTAAAATTAGCCAAGTTGTTCTGTTCCGACCAGGCTGGAAACGTAGATCCATCCATTTCTGGAGCGTGGGAATTGTCAGAAATTAGATTATGATTCGTGCCTCCTATAGCCGCTCCACAGTCCGCACACTTACTCACTTGATTAGCTCCACCGCATTCACCAATGCAATAGAAATGACCGTTTGGACATTTAAACCAACGCCCAGCTTTCAACCCAATAGCTTGAACAATTAATTCCCGCTCGTATTTTGTTAAGACACCACATGATTTTATCGTCGTTTGCAGTTCTCGGATGGACTCAAGAGCTTTATCTTCATTAAATTTGCACAACGTGAAGACAGCTGCTTTGGCAGATTCGATATGTTCCGAGACTTTTGGCTCGCCTTTGGAACTATTGGCGACATGAAGTATTTGAGAAAACTGAACTATAACATTTAAGCGTTTAATCTCAAAGCCGATGTCTTGTTGTTGCTGCACACTAAGCTTAATAGGGATCTTGGATTTTGCCCTTATCTTGAGCACGTTGAGTATAATTTTAGTGTGCTTCTGCAATTCTTCCTTTAGGGTTGTGGTTTCCGGTGTTTGCGTTTGATATTTATGCCAACATTCTACAATCATTTCAAATATATTGAAGTATACGTATTCCATTTCCACTTGTAAGAGTGACACCTTCTTTTGTGAACGGATGAGATTTTCAAAATTTACGAAAGTAGTATTTAAATCCTTATTGCCTGAAAAACAAATAAACATTCATTATATTTAGGACAACCTCATGGCGGTATAAAATAATGAATAACGAGTGACCATATAAAACACTAGCAATCTCCCAAATATGCACAGCTGTAGGTACTAACTGTACCTACACCCACAGTTCCATTGCCTATTGCCATTTACCTTGCACATATCCGAACCATAAAGCTGCTACTGAGAATTTTATAGAAAAACCCAATAAATACTTCACTCGACCTGAGAATCGAACGCAAGACCTCTAGTGTAGCAGTTGGCTACACTAGAGGTCGCTAAAGACCACTATTCTAATAAGCCAGATCTACACACGAAACGACTCTGGAGTTGAAATAGACTCGTTTAATTACTCCAAAAAACTCCTTACTAATACCTACGCAATGGACAAAACTAATAGTTAAGAAATTAATATCAATTTGTTAAGTACTCTAAAAAAATACAAACCATTCAGAAGTTTGACATATTTAGGTACAAACGCCGTCAATTTAGCGCGTAATTCGGTCAACTTCTTATTTATCTGGTTCGGTGTCCCATAAACTCGTTCCTTAATAGGATTTATCTCATATTTGAACGTGTTATTCACAGAATCTTTGTATCTATTAGTATTCACGATGGGCTTACGACAATAAGGACACTTGCGTATATGTATATCATCCTGATCACCCAGCATTAGTGCATCCATAGTTTCAACCTCCAAAATATGACCACAATCTTGAAGCAGTATAAACCTGAAATTTTAAAAATATATATCAATTTTTGTTGGTATGGTCGCAGGTCTGTCAATTTCCAACGTATTAATAGTTTGACCTACTTGTGAATCAAACCCAAGGAACTCATGACAACTAGCCAAGTGCTTACAATATAATAGCAACTATGCTACTTATTGCTTACTTACTTGTAAATGAAGTTTTTGATAGTAGGTACAACCACAATTTGAGTAACTAAGTACAGTTTATTCGAAATCACTAAAGCCTGCCTAAAGTTGTCCGCTAGTGGTTTAGCAGTGGTAAAAAGGTCTCGAGTTCGAATACCAGACCTCTGACTTATCACGCGCTTTAACGGTGAATGAAAACATTGCATCTTGAAAAAACCTGCATGCCTGAGAGGTTCTTTTGACGGCGCGCGTGTGAAGTCTGACAACTCGTAGTAGGCTTGCGTAGTGGTAGTGGACTATAGCCTAAACCCTCTTAATCTGCGAGGAGATCCGGGCCCAGCAGTTGGAAAATGTAATGGGTTGATGATAATTTGTGAATAACTAATTAAAGTAGGTATATATAGATAGTGTCCTCACTTGTCGTCATCGTCGTAGTCGTGGCCGAGGAAGTCTGTGGGGAAGGTGTCGGGGCGACACTGGCGGCAGACGGAGGGGCAGGGCTCCCCGCACAGGCCGCGGCAGGCGTGGCCGCAGCGCAGGCGCCGCGGGCAGCTGCTCGAGCACGCCGCGCGGTCGCACGGCTCGCCACAACGCCGCGTGCATTTGCCGTGAATGCACTTTCGACTACATTTCTCCTGTGATATCATTACAGTATAACAAATATAAAACTGTAAGTGGAGGAGGTGTGCTAGCACCTGGGACACTCCATAGAAAAGTTTCAATCCCGACACCTACTATAAGTTAAAGTACCTACTATCATACTGTAAGGTATTATCTATTCTATTGTTATAGTATAAAACCAAAGAATAGAGAGGTAATACTATAGACTTATAAAGAAAATCTTTATTAAGTCTATGATAAAAATAGCGAGATGATTCATACACACAATGTTCGCTAACCTACTTCAACAGACAACAAAAAACCGCTTCAGGCTCCCAATCTTAAATTAATGTTGATATTATCCTAACTTTTGTATTAGCCCCACCCAAACCACTGCGAGGAGCGGAGGACTGGAAGGGCAGAGTTGTCAGACTCTTTCTGTAATAGCTTACCTTGTAATAGACCAATTCTGTACCTAACTGTAGGTATATACCTAAATGATAGGTAAATGTAATAACATTCCAAATTACCTGACAGGGCACGCAAGGCTCGCCACATAATTTCTTGCAACGCGAATGGGGACATTTAACCTCGCAGACCATTTTGCATGGCGGACAGATCTGGTTACATGGTTCCTGACATCTAAAAATATCAAAAAAGTCAAAAAACTTGTACGTATATCTAGGCACAAGATACATATTACATAGATATCTAAAAAAGAAAGAAAAGATAAGAAAAAAGGAGAACAGCGTGGCTAAAATGGCCACCAAACTGTGACTCATTTTCTGTGGTTATTTCAGTAACGCTAAAAAAGCTGATTAATTGACATTGGAATGATGTTGATGATTCACAAAATATATACTCGTACATAGTCTTGAATTGCTATAGTTGTTGGTGATATTGTTCTAATAATGTAAATTGAGTCCATCGGGTTATTTTACGAGTACTGAGTAGGTATGTGTGGCAAAATGGGTAAGTTAAATTTAATCTATTTTTAACAGCTATATATCTAAAAAGATTAAACATTGACTTGTACAGAAGTGTTTTTTAAGATCTGTATAGAAAAATAAATGTAATTTATCATTAATAACACAAAGTCAACGACCGAGTTGCGCTAGAACTTATCGGTTATTAATCGTGCTTACTGGTGTCCGCATATGTTGTCTTGGTTGCAGGTCTGCTGGCAGGCGACGTGCAGGCGGCCCTGCTGGCAGCGCGCGCACGACCCGCCGCACAGGTGCGAGCACGCCAGCGTCACCTCGCACCTGGCCTGGCAGTACTGGGCCAACTGCTCCAGCTTCAACTCACCTTCAATTTTGATAATTTTATTAATTTACACTCATGTAAGAGTATAATGTAAAACGTTAACAGCATTTGCACACAGCTTTAAAAAATCAATTAGAAGGCATCATTCAACCTTGGGCACCAATTAAGTTTTTTTTTTTTTAAATATCCTTACTGTCAATGTGGGTCGCATATTACTAGTATTTTTTTGTTAACTGTTCGTACTAAGCTAAGAGCTGGTATTACGAGTGGGTCCACGTCGGTTCGAACCGGCCATTACATGAGCGCAAGCCCTAGCCATTAGGCTACTATCGCAACACATTCTAGGTACATAACAGTCGAAATAGCGACATCAACATTCACAGTTGAGTATTAAAACTTTTGCTTAAAAAATATTATCTTAGCAGAAAGTAGTATGAATTGTATTTTTTGGCAGAATCCTCCATTTTACACTACTTTATGCTAATAAATATAATAATAATAATACTTACTCGAGGGTGAACGATCAGCCTTAAGTAAGTGAGGATACTTAACACGAGCCGGAAAATACGCGACTATAGACGCATTTACAGAACGCCTTTGAAAAAGTTACTATACTCCATTTGGTTAGGTACTTAACTAAAGGTAAACAAATCATAAAAAAGGTTCTTCTAAAGGGTCATTTTTCATCTTGAAACAAAACGTAACCAAAATAAATTATTTAATCATTAAAAATAATTTTCCTTTACTATACTAGCATATTTTACTACTTTGTTTAATATTAAATGGTAATTATAAATTCTTAAGCTTGCGACCAATAAAAAAATCAAATCTGATTATTATGTCATCAAGTATTGCAATGTGTCTACTAGAAAGAATCTAAAATGACAGGAAATCAAAACCTTTTTCTACTTATTAGACTTTTGATAACTCGAAAAAATTAAGAAGTAGTAGAGCGAGGAAGCGCGGCAAAATAATTAGCCGATATTATACTTAGTCGGGTAACCAGACGCCATTCGTAACAGTTTGTACTTTCGTTCGTTTTTGTGTTTCTTTTGCCGTAAATTGTATTATTTAGTTATAGTTTTGTTTGTTCGTTGTTTTTATTGATTGTTAGATGTGTTGTTATTAATTTCACTCCCAATTCATGAGATACCATTGTAATAAAGGTTGAAGATCCCTGAACGCCGCCATTTTTATTGTTTACCTTTAGTTAAGTACCTAACCAAATGGAGTATAAGTATGGTTAGGTTATCTAAGTGTTACCTTTATTGTATAAAGCTGCCGCGTTGCACGGAAGCCTGACGCTGTGACCACAAGGAGACTGTATCTCTGTGGACACGAGTTCTGTGCACTTTGCCGGGTCACAGGCGACAGCACACCGGTCCGTACAGGGATGCCCACATGAAAGCTTCCGCGTACATTTCTCAGTGCAGAGGGCTCGCGTAGCAGTTATCATACATTGCAGTTTAACTTTGTGGTTGCATTCTGGTATTGTTTTCTCAACCTTAAATGAAGGAGGACGTCAAAATGATTTGCGATTAGTATCAACTAAAAAGTTCTTAACCCGTCAAGCGGCATATTGTAGACACAATGCAAAATCTATTGTTATGTCCTCATGAGGAAACTGTATGCATTGACGGGTCATAATTTAGTTAGATACCTGTGAAGTAATTATTTAGTCCACACCTATTAACTTCAATTTAAAGGCGAATATCAATTCTAATCATCTTATTTAGTGCATAGAGTGCCTAAGTAATTACGCACTGATACAATTCAAATATTAAATACGATGCCTAGATAATTATTTTAAAGTTACTGAACTACGGGATTTTAACGGGCATTTATATTCGTTATGGATATTGAAAGGGTTCTTGTGTAGATAGGACTGGGTATTCCAATACCCAATAAATAGCGTTGGGTAACAAGTGACCCCTCGTATTAACTCATTAAAGTATACAACATACCATTTGTGTACAACCTCCGCAAATTTCAGAACACTTCTTCTTGCAAAAATGTCCACAAGGCATCGTACGTGCGCATTTCTTAGTACAGGCAATCTCGTCAATTATCAGGCAGCATGCTACGCGATCAACGTGCTTACAAGTTGATCTTTTCTTCGAAACCTTAACATAAGTAATCATGTGTTAGTTAGTACCTATTTGTACCACATTTATAGTATCGGCACCGGGTAACAAGACCGGATGATTAGGGGGACCCAAGAGAAAAGTTTTTGTTTGAAGGCGAAAAAACGAGAGCAGGGAAGTTCAATAGGGTCTGAATGGACTGACTGAAGACTACGGAATTAAAGGAACCTTTATGCTTAAATATACATAAATTATAGATTTATTTGCAAGGCTATTCATTCGGAAATTAAACGTAATAAGATTTTCTTTTTGTACTTTTTAGGCATTTTCCATGCAAAGATTATTAAGTTATTATTTTAGTGAAGGAAAAATTCGACCGCGGACAGGATCGAATCCTACCTGCAAATAATAACTCAATAATCTTTGCATGGAAAATGCCTAAAAAATACAAAAAGATAGTTAAAAGGTAAGGTGGCATCGTACGACATTGTACTTGCTGTAAAACATGTCATGTCGGTTGAGAATCACATTTTCAACAGATGTCACTGACGTCGCCTCAAAGACGTAAAAATTAAAAAGGTGAAGGCAAATTTCGACATAGCGGGTAGGGGTCGCGGTGGCTTAGCGGTCATAGCGTCTGGTGTACTTAACCAGAAGACGCAGGTTCGAATCCTGCCCGCGGTCGAATTTTTCCTTAACTAAAATAATAACTTAGTAATAAGATTTTATTTTTACGTTTTGGCATAGTGTAATAAAATCTGGCAAAATATAGCAAACAATATCAATCTGGGCCACAAATTATTTAAATAGTACCTCAATAGGTACCTATGGCAAAATATAGGTGGTTTTTCAGTGGGTGGGAAGAAAAATATATTCGATTCCTTTCTGCCACCTACAATTTGGTGTAGGTAATAATACCAGCTTTTCGTAAAAGAGGGCCAGAAAAACTACAGCTAGAACGTACTTATAAATTTTTATTAATATACAGTGCCAAGTTTAGTGTGACACTACTAGTTTTAAAAAATATGTACTCTGTACCCAATATAAAATAATACCATCACACCTGTATTCGCCGAACGGTTAGGCAGAGGTGTACTAATGTACACCCACATTTCGCCGGTATGTTTTAGGTCCCATGTAATAGGGGGCGAGCCTATTGCCATTAAATATAATAAATAAATAAATAGTATTATTACCTACACCTACATTAAATTCACACGCTAATCTTTGGGCAAAAAAGTTTATTCAAAAACGACGTTTAAATCCATATAGATAAGTAAAGAATAGAATGTAGGTACCTGGACGTGACATTCATCGCATTGCTCATAGCATTTCTTTAGGC
This sequence comes from Subacronicta megacephala, assembly GCA_958496365.1. Classification (NCBI taxonomy): domain Eukaryota; kingdom Metazoa; phylum Arthropoda; class Insecta; order Lepidoptera; family Noctuidae; genus Subacronicta; species Subacronicta megacephala. The sequence goes on from OY292527.1 coordinate 8,710,345, forward strand.
ATTGATGTTCACCTCGGTCTCCTATCAGTTCCGCTGTACACCCTGCTTTCGCTCGAGCACAGGCTTTCATACACACATACTGAAATCAATTTAAGCGTTAATAGATCATTTTTATGTAAGTACGCAAAAATAATTATATTAATATGACAAAATAAATTACCTAAGTACCTACTTACTCAAATATGTTTTTTTCCAAAGCTATTATAACTAATGTCCAATTTTAGGTGAGGCTTTTGGCTGAGGCGCATTTCACAAACTCCGACTTTGTTTTTTGTTTTCAGTTTATTCCGAGAGAAGCGGGAATTCCGAGATGGTGAAATACGACTTAGTAATTTAACCGCACTGATCGATTGATGCACATAGTAAGGCTGAGGTTGGTGCATGGTGGGTGACTATTTTTAACAGCCATCGATCAGCGGAAGCTGGGAATGCCCGATGATAAGTTAATTCTTAGGATATCGGTTGCCAGATTTGGGTTGCGAAAAAGGAGGTCTGAGGCTGTATATGGTTACGTAATATTTTTTAGGTCGTGAGAAAGGGATGGCGCTATTTAATGTGTAAAGCAGCATCCCTCACTCTCAATCGCAAAAAACTCTAACAATGATAACAGGTACTTGGAGGAACATCTACATGGTTAAACAGGAAGACCGACCCCAGTAGTTATTGTTGGGAAAGGCTAGGAGGATGATGATTCTTTTGAAGGGGCCCATCGGAAGCTGGTCCATGTCATGGTAGTGGCGAATGTCACGAATCCCAATCACGGCCGTGACTGTAGAGCAATGGAAGGCAAGTGCGGTTTGAATCGTTACGAGTGCGACATCCCCCCCTCTAGGCGGCAGACGAACCATTAGGACTTTCCGTAGGTGAGAACGAAAAGTAGGTTGAGATTTAAATATACTTACATCTTCATGGTTCGGATCGTTATTGACATGGCAGCGGCGGGCGCAGACATGGCCGCATGCGTCCAACCGGTACACACATGGCTCGAAGCATGGTACCTTATTTATATCCAAGTAACAGCATTTCTCCGCCTGTAATACAATTCAGACACGTAAAATACTATTTATCTTATCTTATAAATCATTAATTCTGTTTCATTGATCTAGTGCTGGTAAGGATGCTCCTGAACTTGATCTTAGATTTGATTTCCAGGTCAAGCGGCGTTTTGTATGTTTCTATAGTTCTATATTAGATAAGCACGGCTCCTATAAGTAGAGAATCTTAGGACGTTAGTAATTGTTAAAAAAAGGAAAAAATGCCGCCTAATAAAATGATTCCCCGAACCAAAGACTATGGTTATAATTAATTCTCTTTGCCCAGAACCGAGCAAGTTATATATAATAATGAGTTGTAAACTCGTAATATAGGTACCTACATACAATGTTGTTAATTTCATGTACCTATGTACAGTGGGTTATAGCTGTTACCTAACCCATCCTAGGTGGGCCGGTGTCGTCTAAGTGGGTACTTGACAAACATTGTTGAAAATGGAAAGACAGTATAGAAGGGTCTAGATATCTAAGCGCGACTTACTGGTTGGTCGCAAGCGAATAATGGATAGTCACACTAAAATAACTCTCCTGTGATCTCGATATTTAATTGTACCTACTTATAAAATTTTTAGCTTGTAAAATAAAATTTTATTCTCTAAATAAAAAGTCCTTCATGCATATTTTTCCATCATGACAGCAATAGGTGCGTCCCGAATTGGGAAGTTTTATTAGATGGATCGCGAGCGCGTCAATTTTGGGAATCACACGGCTGGACCCAAGAAAAAAGTCGTATACTTTTTTTTAAATATATTTTAGCATTAAATAATGTCTCGTTTTGGACATAAATGAAACCCTCGAAAACTATTTTAGCTTGTATTTCAATATTTAAATGATTTTTTAACAATTTTTGATGCAGAGTGACTAGCGTTATTACAATGAAATTTATAAAAGTGATTGTAGGTAGGAGCGAAAAAATAGTACAAAAGTTAAATTCCTATGACATCAGTTAGGCAAATTATTACGTAAAACTTGGGTGCTATGAGTGTAACGATAGGCGCCAACATCCTCCCGCCATTGAAATCTTCAGGTTTCAATCCTCTGAAGGTCATCTGGTTTAAACAAGGGGCAGAGTCGAACCAAAGGACGTCGCACAATGCCTCGTTGAGTTTTTACATCTGCAACTCTGGAAACTCCATCCGATCCAGGAAACAGCCTCTGCACTCGTCCAAGTCTCCAGCATAGAGGCGGCGCATTATCCTCTTTCAGCAGAACCAAATCGCCGAGGTTCAGGTTTGAGTTATTGGTTCTCCATTTGCAACGTTGTTGTAGTTCAGCGACATATTCACGCTGCCACCGACGCCAGAAATGTTGATGAATTTGCTGTATTCGTTGGTAGCGTTGTAGATTGTTAGTATTGTGGTCTTCTAGAGAAGGTGATGGAAGAGCCGTGAGGGCCCGGCCAATGAGAAAGTGACCAGGAGTTAGGCAAAGAAGGTCTTCAGGTGAGGAGGATAAAGGGCAGAGTGGACGACTGTTTAGTATTGCTTCTACATGTGCGAAAAGGGTAGACAACTCTTCAAAAGTTAAATGAGAATTGCCCATCACACGTTTAATATGGTACTTCGCCGATTTCACACCGGCCTCCCAAATTCCACCAAAATGAGGGGCGTAAGACGGTGAGAAAATAAAATTAATACCTTCCCCGCTTGCAAAATCAGAAAGAGAATCAGCGTTAATCTTAAAAAAATGATTTAGCTCCTTAGCACCAGATACAAAATTGCGGCCATTGTCACAGAATATTTCCATTGGCCGTCCGCGTCGAGACACAAACCGTCGAAAAGTAAGAATGAACGCGTCCTTGGTTAAATCACTTACAGCCTCAAGGTGTAAGCATTTGTATGTTAAACAAACAAAAAGACAAAGATAACCTTTAACCAATTTCGAACCACGTCCTCTACGATTTAAAATAAGAAAAGGACCGGCAAAGTCTATACCTACAGAAGTAAATGGAAAACTTGGCGTGACTCTTTGGGAGGGTAAATTACCCATAACAGGTTCTAATGGTTTTGCTTGAAATCTACGACACTTTACACAACAACGAATAGTTTGACGTGCTAGACGCCTGCCATTGATAGGCCAAACGTAATCTCTGATTATGCCCAGCAATAACTGTGGCCCAGCATGCAAATTTCGAATATGTTCGTGTTGGAATATTAATTTCGTCAAATGGTGTGATGCATCTAATAGAACCGGGTGCCTTTTATCATAGGCATATTTCGAGGAGTCAATCCTTCCACCCACTCTAATTAAATTGTCATCAGTGTTGAAAAAAGGACTTAACGATATTAGTTTAGACTTGGAGTGTAATGAGTGGCCTTTGGCGAGCATATCATATTCTACTGAAAATGACTGTTGCTGTGCTAGACGACACAAGTTAAGAAATGAATTATGTAGCTCATTTGTTTTTAAAGTACCTAAGATCAGAGTTCCTTTACAAGATTTTAATTTTAAATTATTAATATATCGTAGCATATACGCAAACATTCTTTTCAAGTGATCATAATTTTGATAATTCTCAAAATTTACAATGACTTCTGTCGGTATCCCTAAATTAGCAGCTTTAGAATTGTGTTTAGTTTCAGGTAAGTTAGTAGAAATTGTATCGTAATTATTTAAGATAGGCCAAGTATTTTCAGGTTGCAATAAATATGGTGGGCCTGACCACCACAGCATGTTGTCCTTGATATTATTTGGAAATCAGGTTCCCCTGGAAATCAGGTCAGCTGGGTTAGCTGAGGTTGGAACATGTCGCCATGAATGCAAGTCCGTAAGTTCACAAATTTCTGAAATCCTATTTGCAACAAAAGTTTTGAGATTTTTAAAACTCGAATGAAGCCATCCCAGCACAATACTGGAATCACTCCAATAAACCTCAGTATTTACCTTATGTCGTAAGGAATCTCTTACAGACTTAGACAATCTAGCGGCCAAGAGCGCAGCACAGAGCTCTAAGCGCGGGATCGTTGTAGGCTTGGTGGGTGCGACCTTGGACTTGGCACATAATAATTTTACTGTGACCTTATTGTTAGAGTCTATAGATCGTGCATATATACACGCCCCATATGCATTTTGGGAAGCGTCACAGAAAGAATGAAGTTCTAAATAAGTGGCCTTATCACAAAGTACGTGTCTTGGAATTTTAATAGTATTAAGAGCAGATAAGGAATCAGTGAATTTCGCCCAAATCATGGAAATATTATCCGGGATTGGATCATCCCAACCCAATTTCTCCAGCCATAGCTGTTGCAATAAGATTTTTGTTTGAATTACACAGGGACTGAGTAATCCTAAGGGGTCGAAAATTTTAAATAAGTTTGATAATATTGAACGTTTAGTTGGATCTTTGCTATTGAATGGGACTGGGACTTGTATTGGAAAATGTAGTGTGTCAGTCACTGGATCCCAACCCAAACCTAATGTGCTAGAAGACTCACTAAGTGTAAGCCTTTCATTAACATTTAAAGACGAAGTGTCTAAAATGCTAGGTAAATTCGTTTTAAGTTTTCTTAGATTAAAACAACCTAACTTAAGTGCCGCAGTAACTCCTTGAAGAATGTGCTTTAAAGTATGCTCACTGTCACTCGTTGTTATCATGTCATCCACGTAAAAGTCGTGTTGGATAACATTTTTGATGATTTCATCTGGATATTCTTCGCCAAGCTGCCACAGACAACGTGTGCTTAAATAACTGGAACTTGCCATACCGTAAGTTACCGTATTCAGCCTTAACGTCTTGATAGGCATGGACTCATCTTCTCTCCACAATATGAGCTGAAGATTTCGGTCCTCCTCATTAACTTGCACCTGGCGGTACATTTTTTCCACATCGCCGGTTAGGAGGTACTTGTGCTGTCTTGCTCGTACTAGAATGGAAAAAAGTGAGTCCTGCATATTTTGGCCGATCATTAAAATATCATTAACTGACAGTCCAGATGTTGTTGGAGCTGATCCATCAAAAACAACCCTTATTTTTGTGGATTCGCTACTATCCTTGAACACTGCATGATGACACAGGAAATAAGACAAATTAGGTTTTAATATATCAGACTGTGTAAGATGACCCAACTGTTCATATTCTCTTATAAAGTTTACATATTGTAGTTTAAGTTGCGGATTCCTGCGAAATCTTTTTTCTAAATTATAAAATCTTTTTTTAGCTAATATATAGGAGTCACCAAGGCAATTTGGGGAATCTATAAGTGGTAATCGAACACTAAATCTGCCCGTGTCTAATCGCCTAGTGTGAGCTAAAAAATGTTTTTCACATAACTTCTCATTTTGACTTAATGGTGAGCATAATGGTACTTCTTCAAGCTCCCAAAACTTTGTCATTTGTGTAGTTAATTCATCATTTAATTTGTTACCTAATAACGAATGATGACATTGACTGCTAGATTTGTTATTTAAATCATTTATTGATATAGGCCCTGATACAAGCCAACCAAATTGGGAACTTCTTAATGTAGGATTATTGGGGCCTAGAGAACGTTGCTCGCAGCCAAGAATTTCCCAAAATAAATCTGCTCCTATAAGAATATCAATAGAGGAGGCTTGATAGAAACTAGGGTCAGCAAGGTGTACCTCAGTGGGTATTTGCAGTTGCTGAGTGTTTATAGTAAACCTAGGAATGTCACTAGTCAACTCGGGTAATATTAAGAAACTCGTTGTTACATTAAATGGTTTAATTATAGATCTTAATTGAGCCACACAACTTTCCGTCACCTTACTGGTGATGTTGTTGCCGATGCCGACAATATTTATATAATTGTTACATAATGAAATACCCGATAGGGATAATTTATCTTTAAGTGATTGTGTGATGAATGACGATTGACTGCCGCAATCCAACAAGGCACGCACCCGTTCTGTTTTGTTTGTCGTTGGATGGGATACTTCTACCAAGGCAGTAGACAATAGAATATGAGTAGAACTTTGTGTAGTAAGACTAGATATCGTACCACATGAAGACGTGGTAGCTGTCGCTGCAGTGTCATTCACAATCGGAATGTGTAGGAGAGCGTTGTGCTTCTTCTTGCATTCGCGGCAAGGTCTAAGGTAACAGTTTCGTGTAATGTGTCCGGGCCTTAGGCAATTCGAACAGAGATTTAACTTGCTTACTTCAGCTATACGATCTTCTACACTCTTGGCCTTAAAAGAAGGACAGTCATATATTCTATGTTCGCCTTGACAAAAAACACAAGATGAAGAATTACTCTGGACGGTAGACTGACAAACTGCTTGACATGTAACAGATTTATTGTGGTGACGTTCAGTTTTATTGTTGCTAGCTTTAGATGAAGCAGAACCTGATGATTTAATTGTATTGTGTGGTGGAGAGTGATTTAATGACTCAAGCACATCTGCTCGGTCGATAAGAAATTTATTAAATTGTTGTAAGTTAGGAACATCATCCAAAGAGCCACGCCACTCCTCCCATTTGGTAAGAGTGCGAATATCCAACTTCGAACTCAACATGTGTATAATTAAAACGTCCCACTTATCAGTAGGCTGCCCTAAGCTGGATAAAGCTCGTAGATTCTTGGTGACGTGGTCCACCAGAAAACGAAGTGATTTGTCAGACTCACGAGTTATTTGATGTATATTTAACAAGGAATTTAAATGATGGTTTATTAACTGTCTCTTATTATCATACCTATCGCATAATAAGTTCCAAGCGGTAATATAATTTGCATTAGAAACTTCTAAGTTACTCACTATTCTAGCTGCGTCTCCTTCCAAATACGATAAAAGGTAATGAAATTTATTTATCGGCGCAATACGATCGTTATTATGTATAACTGACTTAAAAGTGTCACGAAACTCGAGCCAACGGAAGTATGTACCGCTAAACTTGGCAATTTCTATACGAGGCAGTTTGAACCCTGAGATATGATTGTCAGCATTCATGGGAGCGGATGAACCATGGCTAGTGTTGAGCATATTACCAGATTCCTCGTGACGGTTATTAGACTGATGGTCTTGAATTAAAATCTGAGCATTCGCAATATTTGTTATAAAGAATTGTTCGATATCATCCCTCTCATCAATCTCGTCAGACAAACTACTTGAGTTTAATATCTCAATTTGATTCTGCAAGTCATCGAATTTTTTTGAAAGTGACTCGAATTTATTAAGCTTAAGTTGTAACTCAGCCAGTTCAATACGTGTGACACAATCCTTAGAAGACAGGATCATCAAATAATTCCTAAACTTAGTGATTTGACCCTTTATTGAACTGCGTTTTACTATAAGTTCCTGCAATTCTTGCGCATCTCTTGCAGAGCCATCACCCCCACAATCCCTATCCTTGCCCATTTTGTAATAAAAAAGGCTTAAGAAATAATAATATAAATATTTATCTTACGTCCCTCTTCCGGTTTCACCTTTGGTGGTAGTGCCGGTGATGAAATCAGGCTGTACTTCGTGGATAGGGCTTTAGTACTGTAGGCCGACACAATGACTTCAACAAAGCCTGGAATAATCGGCAAAGTAATGTGAATGACTTGCAATAAAATTTCTAGTTATAGTTGGATTTAGAGAAATATATGCAGATAGTTAATATTATGATGATATATTGATGATGCACTACTTGTAGATTGCAATGATCTTGTTGAAAAAATAAGTAGGTCAATGATTAATGTGAGTTATACAATAATGTTAAATGTGGGTCAGTCTAAATATATTTTTATGGCACAATTTAGGAATGAATCACTTGTTATTTACTTGATTATTTGTCTAAACTGAAATAAGCACATGTAGAACTGAGGGGTTTATTAATCACAAATGTGTTTTAAGGAAATATAAAGGAGTAACAAGGAACGGTTACTTAGCTGCATTGGCCGGCTGCTATACAACGACTTCAATGATTTCACATTAAATTTTATCGTAATCGTAAACCAGGTGTTGGCTGCAATGGCTGATCCTCCAAATATTCCAAGTTATCGCCTTTTGATGATACCAGTTAGTAGCTTAATGGGTCCAGCTAACCGGGCTTCGTATTTATAATTATCCTTCACTTGCAGTGTCCTGTCACGGTCGCCAGTTTTTATGTCTCGTTTTGGACATAAATGAAACCCTCGAAAACTATTTTAGCTTGTATTTCAATATTTAAATGATTTTTTAACAATTTTTGATGCAGAGTGACTAGCGTTATTACAATGAAATTTATAAAAGTGATTGTAGGTAGGAGCGAAAAAATAGTACAAAAGTTAAATTCCTATGACATCAGTTAGGCAAATTATTACGTAAAACTTGGGTGCTATGAGTGTAACGATAGGCGCCAACAAATAATGCGAAATGTTCACAAAGATATGAATTTTCTAATAAAAAAAAATCATAGTGAAAGAAAACTGACGTCACCTGAAGGCGTAAAATGTGGAAGAGAAATTCGACATCACAGGCAATGGTTTCGGTAGCTTAGTTGGTAAAGAGTCTGGTGTACTAAACCAGAGGGACGCAGGTTCAGCCTGAGGCCGAATTTTTCTTTCGCTGGGAAATTTTCTTTCATTAGAAAATTCATATCTTTGTGAACAGTCGTATACTATACTAAAAATTATCGAAGTAGATGCAATGAAGTTACGTACCTACAACATAATTAACAAAAAAAAACTTCATTATACCTACATTACAGGTTCCTACCTTATGTCCACAATTTGGTAAAGTAACTTCAATTTTCGTGAAACACTTGTTATTTGGGTCCTCTGGTTCGCGATGACAGAACACATTCGCGTCGTGACCGCAGGGTAGAGCTTTCAATACGAGAACTTTGCACGGCTCACATGGCTCCCGACATTTTAACGGACATATGTGTCCTAAGTCGCATAAAACTCTACCAAAAAAATCATCATGTAATAATTATTTCTCGAGGTACAGTCGCCAGCACATCAAGTTACATACATACACACGTTTAATGTTAACCTATGTATGATTGTTCAAAGAAAAAATTATAAGGAAGCCCCATATTATAGCCACAATGCAAAATCTATTACATATTTCAGTTACCAGCGACTATTAGCGACCCATAGAAATATATACTGGTAAGTAATCAGTCCGTGAATGATACTGCAGGTACAATATAATTGCATAATGCGATCTTTTTATTTTTTAAATGAGTCATTGAAGCTGTGCTGTGTCACAGTTATTATAATACTAGGTATACTGTTATACTTCTTTTTAAAGCGGAAAACCTCAGAGCAGTGCTTATTAAATTAACAAACATACTCTCTTTTTGTATTTTTTTAGGCATTTTCCATGCAAAGATTTTAAGTTATTTTATTGAAGAAAAAATACGAAAATTAAAAATGTGAAGGTAAATTTCGACATGGCGGGTGGGGGTCGCGGTGGCTTAGCGGTCATAGCGTCTGGTGTACTTAACCAGAAGACGCAGGTTCGAATCCTGCCCGCGGTCGTATTTTTCCTTCTCTAAAATAACTTAACAAACATAGGCAAACTTAAGAATAGAGCGATAAAAACGATACCTTTCGCATTTCACAGAACACCTTGTGTTATCATGTTTACGGTCATATCCATGACAGTAAAGTAGACACTGATGACCACATTCGTACTGGTAGTTGCATTTCTCGAAGCATCCTCCTTCTGGCGGTACCTTATTGAAATCTTCTGGACATGATATCTAAAAATGAATGTTAAACTGTTATCTAACCACGCCGCATACAGGGTGATAGGGACATCGACGCACAAACTCTTACCATGAATTTAGATTCTGGACCCCCTTGATATGAAATTTTTCGTCGATTATTAAAAAACAAATCAGCCGTTCCATAATTTTGACCGTGTAAATATTGCACTTTTGTAGGAAAAAGCAGCGAAAATATCAACGCAAAGGCATAGTGTAATGAAATCTATAGTGGGCGCACTCCTTTGTCGGGGTCGAAATGCCGACAATCGTCTAGACATTGAAAATAGCTTAGGGTTGTCACAAAAAATATTTTTCAAGGACTTACTTTTACTTTTTAACCCCCGACGCAAAAACGACGAGGTGTTATAAGTTTGACGTGTCTATATGTGTGTGTCTGTCTGTGCCATCGTAGCTCCCGAACGAATGCACCGATTTTGATTTAGTTTTTTTTGTTTGAAAGGTGATTTACAGGTGATAATGATTGTAAGTTCAAAAGTAAACTATGTGTTAGTAGTAGTATTGATTTCTAGCAAGATATTACCTTCACGATTTATTGTTTATTCTTCGCGACAGGCCCAAGCGATTTAATAAAACGGGGGTTAAAATCTCCAGTTTATTTATCTCTTTAGAGAGACATTTATTGTTTGATGATTTTAATTTTCGGTTATTTAATTTCACAATATAGGTAATTGATTCTCATCCTCACATACAAACGAATTAAAAATTGCAATGAGAAGCAATCACACGGTGGTGAAAATTTAATTTGAATTAGGCGATTATATTAGCTCTCTCCAATGTTGTCCCCTACGAACGTGGGAAATGAATAGTTGTCTATTTTAATTCTCATTCATTTTCATTTTCTAAACACCTTCGGAAATAATGCATTATTTTGGAACAATTTTGATTACCTACCATAAAAAGGGTTATTTAATAAGTCAACCTTAAAAGATAGACCTATGCTGTCGCGGACTTTTTTTTAGAACTTTTAAAGCGGAACATTTCCGTCATACAATATTTTTGCATAACTTTAACCGTTTACTGCGTAAACGGTTACGCACGCAACGGAAGCGCTCAAAAGGAATCATTTTTTCCCGTTTTTGCAACATTTCTCACTTATGCTCCACTTATATCAGTCATAGCGTGATGTTATATAGCCAAAAATAAAATCAATTCCAACCAGTACTTTAGTGCGATCAAACAAACAAACAAAATCTTCAGCCTTATAATATTATTATAAAAAAATAGGTAGGTAAATAATAATACATAATTTTATCCTAATATATTAGTTTTGATATAGTGAATTATAGATAATAAATACGTTTAGATGCGCCAAATCTTACTCAGGTAGGTTCTTATTTATTATCTTGTAAACATACCAACATTAAGAACCCAGTTTTAATACTGTATAAGTACCTATATAATTATTAGAAATTCTCTAAATGGTAGTTAAAACCGTATCAAATTGGAAGGCTAAAATAATTTAGAAGTAAACGCACAGCGTCACGGTAAGCGACTTTGTTTACTAAGTAGAGATAATATTTGTTTAGGTATAATAGGTTAGTAGGCACGTACCGATTCTCATCCTGTGGAAATCAATGAAATATCTAGTTTTCATTATTACTTCTGTACGATGCCGACAAACAACCGTAAACTGTACATGTAGAACGCATTGTAAATAAATTATAAATAGCGCTAGCGCGAGCCACTATTGCAGCGCAGTACCGACGCGCAGTACATGTCGGGCGGACAGGACGCCTGCGACTTAGGGTCGGGGGGACGCCGCTCTGCCCCGCAACCCACCTCATCGTTGACCTGTCTAGACGGCGAGTTACCCCACTATTAGATTTCATTACACTATGGCAAAGGGGTCCAGAATCATGAACTGAATTCATGGTAACCGTTTGTGCGTCGATGTCCCTTCCACCACCTATTAGATACATGTCTGTGAGACGTGGTTAATACCTACCTAGTTAATACCATGATACATAGGTACAATATGGTACCAAAAACATGTGTTTCTTGCTTGTCGGGCTCATAAAATTGAAAGTCGAAGTAAAGACAAATATTCAGACAACATAAAGCTATGCAGCGGTGCGATAAGTCTATGATGCATCGATTCGAATAAGCTATAATTTTAACCGACTAGAAGAATAGGAACTAATGAGTTTAACAGTTTCAGTATGTACTTAGGTATGCACGTACCTAATGTGTGATAGCATGCGATTATGTGAATGACATTCCGGTAAAGTAAATAAATAGGTAGGTAAGTCTAGTGTGATTGTAGCGTACCTTTATTTTTCCTAAATATACCTTCGTTTATTTATGAGATTATCAACATTGATTATCCAATAAAAAAAAATCCACAACGGAGAAATAATGTTTGACGGTTACTGTGTAGAGGTCTTATTAAGTACATTCTTAAAATGCACGCTCAATGCTTTGAAAATTATTATTTTTATTGTGTGAAAGGAAAACCGTAATTAAATTGCACCATGCCTTTGATCTCCTAGATCCTTAAAAAATATTTCAGACATACTTATATCTATACCTACTATAATATTATAAAGCTGAAGAGTTTGTTTACTTGAACGCGCTAATCTCAGGAACTACGGGTCCGATTTGAAAAATTATTTCAGTATTAGATAGCCTTTTTATCGAGATAGGCTATATATCATCACGCTAAGACCAATAGGAGCGGAGCATAAATGAAAAATGTTGCAAAAACGGGAAAAAAAATAATGCAGAAAAACCTACAGAAAAACCGAGAAACCACGCGGGCGAAGCCGTGGGCGGAAACCTAGTTAATTATAAAGTAAATAGGTGAGTAGGTAGGTACTAACCGTTGTGATTTGATCTGGATGATTTTGACATTTCAGTTTTATTTCTGTTCCCACGGATCCATTACTTTCCAATGTTTGAGATATTTTTCTCCATAATTCAGATTTTTCTTTCAGGATGTTGATATTGCCAAAAATATAAAATCCTGCAAAATATAAAACATAAGCTAGGCTCAACAACATGCCTATGTTGTCGAGGTTTGTTACGAAGGTATACAATATCATCAGATCAGAAGACTAATCCTTATAATTTATAATGTTTATCTTTATCGATATAGGTATTTCTATCTCTAGGTCTCTATGTCAGACACATACCGACTAAAAACGGCACTTGTCACGGCCATGGGATTCGCTACATTCGCCACGATCATAATACATAAACCTACCAATTGTATAGACCTATACTCAATATTTTTTATGAGAAAATGTCGTCTTATTTTTTAGTAACATTTTTGACCATTTTTCTGACCCACTGTTTCTATAATCCGAATGTTAAAACATACATTATTGTAGTTACTTTTTTATATGTACTAACTGCTAACAGTGGGTTCACAACATTACAGTGGTGTAGCGTGCCTTGGATGGCGTGCATTGCCTGGGGCCCTTTATCAAAATTGCAAATGTAGGGTAACGATTTTAGGATTTTTGTTACCTCCTCCCTTTTTTGTTTACTTTTTCTTTTCATAGCTCATATCGCTCCCCGTGGTTTGTCATTGTAGGTACATCAGTTATTGCGGGATTGCCCCGTTTAAGTCAATCACCTAAATGGGGGAATCCCGCAATAACCATAGGATTTTTTTTGGGCGCACTCGTATGTCACACGCTTTTTCATTTCTGAAGTGAAAACTATTGGCACCTATGACAGTTTAAAAAAAAAAACCCGGGATGCACGAGATTATAAGTGACATTGGTGGATAACATTTTACAAATTGCTTACACACGTTGGAGGCCCCTGTAGCCCGGGGGCCCCGTATCATTGATACGGCTGCTGCGGCGGTAGCCACGCCCCTGGTTCACAATATTATTTAGGTTAGGGTAATATGTAGGTAACACTTGCACTGCAGATGTCATTGGATAGGTATTGTGCGAGCTCATAATATTATCTCGAATGGGGTATTTATCAACAATAACTTGCATTATAAAAACAAAATGTGACATAATGCAAGTATATTGTAGCTATTAATGTATGGGTAGATAGGTAGCTACCTCGTTTCAGATGTGTATCTTTTTTACATACCTACCTACTTAGCATGAACGCGAATAGTTTTCTTCTAGCCTATATTTGATCTTATTTCACGATCATATTACCTACCTTGTTTTGCCCGCGAGAGTGCGACGCAAATCCTGTTCTCTGTTCCTAGAAACCCAATGTTATTTTCGGAGTTATTCCTCACAAGTGACAAAATAATAATCTTGGATTCCTCCCCTTGGTAGTTATCAACAACCGTGATTTTCACTTCAGATAAAGTAGGATAATTCTTGCGTTCCTGCCAAACAAAAAGGTTTATAATAAACACTGCTTGATTTATGTAATAACTTCTAAAATGAATTTCAAAGTTTTACTGACAACTACCCATTGGCGTAGCTATTCTGAGGCCTGACCCCTGGATAATTTACAAAGGTATTAGTTCTGGCAGCACCCGCTGCTCCTCTTTTTATGACAAAGTTCCTAGAACTGCCCTAGGTTTTATTCCTAGTAAGTAAGCATGAGCTGGTATACCTGTATTTACTTACTTTCCTCATGTAAAACATTTGTCCAGAGTATGCGGCAAGAATTGTAATGTCATCGGGGGCGTATCCTTGTTGCATGAGGTAATGTGCCAAAGCAAGCGTCATGTCACCTTCTTTGTGATTTTCTTTACTGTTGCCATCTTTAAGTACCTAAAATAATTTAAATTTTACCCTTTACTTACACTTTAAACAATAAAAATTATTCTTATTCTTATTTAAAAATAATTACTTACCTCTTCTTGGAACTCATGTGTGAAGAAGTATACATTTTTATCAATTCCAGGAACATCACTGAATGTTTCGACGGATGGGTGGTTAGTTAGGTCAGGATATATGTGTGGCGCGATGAGCGCGGCAATCTCAGGCCGCATGCGGTGCTGCACGTTAAGCCGTCGGCTATGGATGCCGTTAGTGATCATGCGCTCAAATAGTGACACTTCGATATTGTATTGCTTTGCTAGTTTTATGTGGGCTGCTGATGGTCGCAATTGCTGATGATCGCCTGCAAATAAATAAGTAAATAAATGTTATTTTTGTTAGTAGAATAAAGTAGAATTATACATGATTATTTAGCTCATCTTTCAGTATTTTTTTTCTATCCATTTTCCTGTCTGTCTCCCATTTCGGTAGGTAAGGACTATAGATTTCCACGAACACCACTGTCACTTCATCTACATCAATTAACCTCCTCACGCATACCTAATGGTAGGTTTAGGGTGCTCTCAACTTGCCCTTTTTGAGGATGTCCGCAATTTGGTCTTTGTACGTTGGCCGAGGTCGGTTCCAACTCTTCCATCCGAACTCGCCACGTACTTAGACTTAGCTACTTGTTACTACAATCTTCGTTCATCCATCCTTTCTACATACCCAAAACCATCTTAACATACCTATCTCAACTCTTGTTATACATCTTTCTTCCTCTCCATAACGCTCCCTTATCGCGACGTATTTGTTCACTACTCTATCTTTCATACTTACACCACAAAACGTCACCACTCAAAGCTATCATATATACGGTAGCCTATTCTACTTTTATGTTTCTTCTGTTTATAGACAAAAAAATGGCCTTAAAAGTAAACCAGGAGTGTGTGAAAGACACTACTTATGCATTTTTTATGTATGGAAAACTCTTCAACGCTCATCTAAGGAACTAAAAAGCTATATAAAAATGAGAATCTGATAAAACGTGAGAAAACACTAATGATCACTTACTGAACTTCTGGTTAGGTTACTGCTAATGCTGTAGCTACTGTACGTACCGATTAGAATGAGATGTTCACAATCGGAGGTAAGTGACGTAATGATATGCTGTTCCAAAACTTCTGCAGCTTCTTCCACTATCACTGCCAAAATGACAAATATAAGTAGTTTTAGTTACATAAGTAGAAATAACCAATATTACAAATCGCAAATGATTGTATTTATAATAATCTATATCTCTATAGTAGTAACATAACATATAACATAACATACCATCACGCCTGTGTTCCCCGAAGGGTTAGGCAGAGGTGTACTTAATGTACTCCCACAGTTCGCCGGTATGTTTGGGTCCCATGTAATAGGGGGCGAGCCTATTGCCATTCACCGGGCAAATGCAGACTCCGAGCTGCTACTGAAAATTCCATAGAAAAACTCAATAACACTTTGCTCGACCTGGGGATCGAACCCAAGACCTCTAGCGTAGCAGTCGCGATTGGGACCACTAGACCAACGAGGCAGTCGGCAACTAGTAGTAACATGTTTACAACATAACATACCATCACGCCTGTATTTCCCGAAGGAATAGGTAGATGTGAGAGCCAGAATCGAAGCAACTACTCATCACCTCCTAGGGCTTTCGGGATTATATTATAAGGGTCGGCTTACAATCAAACTAGATGCAACTAAATATCAGTATTTCACACGAAGATCAGAGCTCCGCACCCCAATTTATATTATTATCATAACATTGTCTCATCGGCGGTGGAATAATAGCTCCGGCGTCGGACTTGCGATGATGCGGTTGCCGGTTCGAAACCTACCCATTGCACTACCTACGTGAACCCACCCGTAACAGAAGCACGAAGGGTTACCAAGAATACTAGTAATGTGCGATCCACATTGATAAAAAGCGTTTAAAAAAAGGTCTCTACTTATCGAGTCATTCGTTTACTGTCAATCTATATATATATATAAAAATCAATGCCACTTTTTGTTGTAATTTTATAACTCAAGAACGGGCTCATCTATCCAAACCAAATGTTTAGGCTTTGTTCGGACTATTTAGTAGATGGTTTATGTGAAGTTTGAACGAAATCGGTCGAGCGGTTCTTCATTTATCACATTTTTTCCATTCATATTATTTTACAGGAAAGTCAAGAAAACACGCGGGCGAAGCCGTGGGCGGAAAGCTAGTATTTTCTAAAAATATTACCAATTTTTGGTCCAATTGCCTGCAACAGCTTTCGCATTCTTGCTGCACCACTAGTAGTCATTCCTATGACTCGAACATCATTATCCTTTAATACTTCCACGTCCATCATCATTCTAGCTTCATCATATGCTATTAGTGCAGGTGTCACTTGTTCCTGAAATTGTAAATAACCCACTCAACGTACTTACAGTACATAAAATAATATCATTTATTATATTAAATACTTGCACTTGCGTGAATGTATAAGCACTAAAATACCTATTATAAGAGCATATTATAAAATACCTATTATCTTGCTTTGCCTGAAAAAGGCAGTAAGTCTTGTACTATCTAAAATGTAACACCTTTGCACACTTAGTTTGCAAATAAATGTTTGATTTGATTTGAATAGCTTAGCTATTTATTTATTATTTATACTCGGTGCCGGATCACGCAAGCGCGGGGTTGGTACAGTTTGTTCGACATATGTAAGCCGATCGGAAGTTGTCTGCAAATGGTTTAGAAGTGGTAAAATTTAATAGAAAGAGTCGGTGTATAGATAGTTAGAGTCGTAGGTATATGTTTCACATTTCTAATTATTTTGTTTACTAATTTCGATTTTTATGTAATAAAACACTTAATTAAACGATTTTATCACCGCGGTAGTTCGGAACGGCTAACTTCCGATCGGCTTACTTATTTCGAAACAAACTGTAGGTTGAATATTCTTTCGAGAACATTGGTGGTCATTCAACAATTTCAAACTACAGTGATTAGTGATATGAAGAGATAAGTAACTATTTATAAAACAATTTTAGCGAATAGGTTATTTTTTATTGAATATTATTGTAAATACCTATTTAGTCGATTCGAATTTATTTTTAATACGGCTTACGATCAATGTACTGATCGTACTTACTTTGTAAAACCCTGTACCTACCCCGCCCGACAAATCGAACAAGCGCTCAGCTGAAGTCAGCTGACAGGTAGGTACTTAAATACTGTGCGTAAACGCGCCCGCTTCGCCGCGCGGTGGCGAGTAGCCATAAAATCAGTGTCAAAGTAGACATCTTGCGTTAGCAACTTTATTTTTTCGTACTAAGATATATCAAATTAAAAACATCGTGTTTAATGAAATTCGGTTAAGTTTAATTTGTCAAAGTTTGCGCACTGAATACTTATTTATGTATGTATATACTATACATACAGACAGCTACATCTACATACCTGCAAATGTCTCACTTTCTCATTCACTTCCTCGAATAAGTGCCTTATCCACATAAAATACAAACACCATCGGTTTTCCACTGAAATTGCTGAAAATTTTGTTTTGTCATTTATGTTCAACCGAACTTCACGATACCGATATTTCTCCATATCCTGAAATATACGAAACCTCCCATTATTAAGTACGTACCTATTTATTTCAACTTAAATGTATTATTTTGATATTATAAGTATCTGGGGACAGCCTTTAGAACATAATAAGAATGCTACTTGGCTTAACAACATAGACACCACACATATAGATCAAATGCAGTTTGAAATCATTCCAATAGATACATTCATTCAAGTAATCAAACGAACTCACAACTGGAAAGCACCCGGATCAGACAACATTCATAACTTCTGGTACAAAAAATTCTTCTGTACTCACCCATACATCCACACCCACATCTGCCAATTCATACAATCACCACACACAATGCCATCTTTTATAACTCACGGAATCACCTATATGTTACCAAAAGGCCCTGACACAGCAAACCCTGCTAACTATCGACCCATAACTTGCCTCCAAACAATATATAAAATAATAACAGGATGCATTAGTGAGATGATATATAAACATATTGATCAGTTTAAAATCTTAGCTGAGCAACAAAAAGGATGTAGGAAAAACAGCAAAGGATGTAAAGAGCAATTGATTATTGATAATATCACAATGAAACAAGCATTAACCAGAAATAGGAATATACATACAATGTTCATAGACTACAAAAAGGCATTCGATTCTGTCCCTCATAGCTGGCTTCTATACGTACTTGAGTTATATAAGATACACCCTTCGATAGTTTCTTTTCTTCAGGCAGCAATACTACAATGGCAAACACAGTTAAAGTTAACCCATAACAATACGACACTTACCACCGAACCGATAGGGATACAAAGAGGCATCTTCCAAGGTGACTCTTTGAGTCCTTTATGGTTCTGCTTGGCACTTAACCCTTTGTCACATCTACTTAACGCTAGTAAACTTGGATTTCAACTGAAACACAATAATACCATTCATAAGCTATCTCATCTAATGTATATGGATGACATCAAAATTTATGCATCTAATAACACTGAGCTAACAAATCTTACAGATATCACGCAAACCTTTTCCGAGGATATCCATATGCAATTTGGAGTAGATAAATGCAAAATTCAATCCATTAATCGCGGAAAATTCCAACACAACACCTACACTTTAAACACTGGACAAGAAATCGAACCTATGGATGAACATACTACTTACAAATACCTAGGGTTCCAACAAACAAGACAAATTCGACAAAAGGAAACTAAAATAGAATTAAGCAAAAAGTTTAAACACCGACTAAACCAAATCCTTAAAAGCCACCTTAACTCTCGTAATACCATAAAAGCTATTAATACCTATGCAATACCAATACTTACCTATTCTTTTGGCATCATAAACTGGTCACAAACTGACTTAAAAAAACTGCAACGCACTATTAACACTCAAATGACTACACACAGAAAACACCATCCAAAATCATGCACACAGCGTCTCACACTACCGCGAAAAGAAGGGGGAATAGGCTTGATAGACATCCAAAACCTCCACAATAGTCAAATATCATCTCTTCGTAAATATCTATTCTACAAATCTACCCATTCCCAACTACATCAATATATTACTTCCATTGACAACAAAATGACACCGCTCAACTTATCCAACACCAATAGACAACACAACGAAACCATAGTAACTCCACAAAACAAAATAGAAATTTGGTCACAAAAATCTCTGCACGGGAGACACCGAGCTGATTTATGCCAACCTTATGTCGACAAAGTTGCGTCGAACGCATGGCTTCAGCGAGGTGAACTATTTCCGGAAACAGAGGCTTTTATGATTTCCATCCAAGACCAGGTCATTAATACGAGGAATTATCAGAAACATATTCTCCGCATCCCTAATTTGCCTACAGATTTATGTAGGCGATGCCACAGTAGCTCAGAAACCATACAGCATATAACAGGCGCCTGCAAAGCTATTGTTCAAACTGATTATAAATACAGACACGACCAAGTAGCCTCTATAGTTCACCAAAATTTAGCTTACAGACACAAATTCATCAACAAAAAACTACCTTATTATAAATATCAACCAAGTACAGTACTAGAAAATAATAACATCAAAATTTATTGGGACAGAACAATTGTAACAGATAAAACTATCCACTTCAATAGACCGGATATAACGATACTCGACAAATTAAATAAAACCGCATACATAATAGATATAGCAGTTTGTAACACACATAATTTAACCTCAACGCACACTGAGAAAATGGCAAAATACACAGATTTGTCCATTGAACTGAGAACTCAATGGCACACGCAAACAGTAAAAATAATTCCAATAGTTATCTCTACAACAGGAGTAATCCCCAAAACTCTTAGACCGAACCTAGATATCTTAAATATGCCACCATCCACAATCTTTCTCTTACAAAAAGCTGCCATCCTAAACACCTGTCGAATAACAAGAAAATTTCTAGCTACCTCATCATCGTCATCACTCACATTCACCGGTCTCACTATTTAAACCTGTCGAGCTTGGCCCAGGCCCGCACGGCAGGTTTTAATTAACCCTTCATAGAGGGGAGAAATATTAAAAACAATAAAAAAGAAAAATAATAATAATAATATACCTAATAATAATAAAAACTTTATTTTCAGGCTACTTTGGCCCATAGACAAATACCTTACAAACTAGCATATAATATAATATTACAATTTATATTAGTATATAAAACTTAGCCTATGTTAGTAAGACACTTCACTTAGCACTAGTCACAGTGCGTTCTAGTGGCACTTGTCCGCGGAAGCGACGGAACACCACGTCCTGCGGCCAAAAGTCCTCTTCCATGACGAGGTGCAGATAACAAGTTGGTACTCGCACTACAAACGCCTTAAAGTTGACGTTGCGGTGCGATTCCAGTAGCTGCACTCTCGGCGTGTACTTCGTTCTTTGGCGCATATACTCCACAATATCCTCCGCCTTAGTGGTGTAGTGTAGACGGGAGATGTATACTGGAGTGTTCGGCTTCGCGGCACGTATGGTTTTCTGAGGCTCAGCAGGAGCCGTACCGCAGCGGTTCTTATTGGTTTGTTGACGGCGCTTCCTCCTTTGCACCATCACGAAACCATCATCATCAGCCCGCTTTGATGCCTTTTCAGGCACATGCTTCGTAGAGGGAGCTGTTGACACGGGCAGCTGTTCGGAGGGTCGGGTAACTCGTGCGGCAGCGCGGGGAGGAGCCGCAGGGGCGGGAGCGG
The DNA here is from genome assembly GCA_958496365.1 of Subacronicta megacephala. NCBI lineage: Eukaryota > Metazoa > Arthropoda > Insecta > Lepidoptera > Noctuidae > Subacronicta > Subacronicta megacephala. Next base: position 8,731,570 of record OY292527.1, read on the forward strand.
GGTTGCGGGGCGCACACGGTGCACACTCTGCAGGCTCAGCGTTCGACGGCGGCGGCGACGACAAAACTGCTGACGCGAAGCTTGCCCCCGATGTATCGAGGCCCGCTCCGCGACGCGTGTTTACGTTGGATGCACTTGATGGTGACCCACTTACCGCTACTGTCTTACGCAACTCTGTGAGTTCATTGCGCAAATCAGCGACGGTGTTTTGGGATGCATCCAACCTCTTCTGCACATCCACCAGGCTTGCCTTTAGAAAGACGATGTCTTTCAGTAGGCTTGTTACATCGACGTGGTCGAAGGTGACGGGAGGAAGCTTGTATAGATCCTTCGCCACGAACGTCGGCAAATCGTCAGGGTCGGTCTCTTTTAGTAGCGTTATGATGTCCTGCACGCTTTTCTTAGTCCCGTCACGTCTGCGGGACACCATCTTGTCGGTCTTGTTCAACAGAGTGAACAAGAGCAGCTTGGAAGCAGCGATGTCATCCTCACTGAAGTTTGTTGAGCAGATTTGGACTGCGGACACCTCGTCCATCACGTCCAACTTCTGCTGCAAAAACGCTAGTAGTTCGTTCGCCACGAGTTGTTGACTCATGGCGATTAAAAATTACGAGCGTCGGCTTTCGCCGCGCTACACGACTTATAAAAATAATAAGCAGTCAGCAACACGTCCGCATCGAAACGCGACTGATGCGAGACTGCCAGGTAGGTAATGTAGATAGGTATAGGTATAATAGGTATATTATACCTATACCTATCTACATTACCTACCTGGGTTCTAATTCGCTCACGCTCATACATTCCTGTTTTTTAAAGTTCTGTAGCCGTACTTCGAAAGGAGAAAGATTTATCCGTTAATCCTTTTTCCTTATTAACCACTTTGACAGACCGACGGACCGACAAGTCTTTCCGTCTGCCTATCGATACAGATCGGTCGACTATCGCTCTGTCAAGAGTGTAAAGACCCTTTTCCTCAAGAACACGCACGTAGGTAGTTGAAATTAAAATCAATTATATACATAGCATTTTCACTTTACTAACAATCCAGGTAAGGTGAGGTAAGGTAAGAAATCGCAATATCTGACGTGTTAAGTACCTACATATAATATTAAGACGTTTTTACCGGTGCACGGTGCGGTGATACCTTCGAGCAACACGGAAGGTGATAGCCTAAATTAAAAAAAAAATAATGTTTGAAGCCTAACTTACATTATATAAATTGATCCTAGAATCGAGATCTTGTATTGCTCTCTCTAATTCATATCTCTCATCGAAATCATTACTATTCTCATATAATGTTATTAACCTTCTAATTTCAAGTTTCGCACGGCTTAATAAAAATGATGCATTGTTCTTTATAAATCGGTCCAATCTATTTTCATTCAATGGTCCCTCGTCATCCAAATCCATTGATGTCCTCTTTTCATCAATGTATACTTCATTGTTATTTAATATGCTATAATCCGCCAGACAATCATTAATATGTCTATAATAATCTGAACGGTATTGAAATAACCAATAATTTAAAGGATCACCAATACCAGTGTTAATCTTTTCATAATATTCTGTAAGTAGTAGTACTTCAGGATCGTCTGGAATACAGTCGTAAGTGACAACCCCAGTGTTCAAAATATCAAGAAATGTTAGTGATTCCTGAAGATTTTCAATTGAACTTCTTACGTGATGTTTTTGTTCAAAGAAAAAACTTGAACGAGAAGCTTTACGTCGTAAGTTAGCCAAATTAAATTCCTCCATAGCTTTGTTACGGGACTGACTGCCGATGCGTACTATGGATTTAGTGATTTTCGATATTGCTTCAAGAAATTGATCTAAGGCATGATTGGTATAACATATAATTAGCATAAGGCATTTAGTGTTCGCTTTAACATTTCGCAACAAAGTTTTTGCCACGTTTATGCCGATGTAGGTTTTTCCCGTCCCTGGTGGACCTTGTATAACAGCAAACTCGTTGGTGAGCGCTAACCGATAGGCCTCATACTGACTTTCGTTAAAATTGAGGGCTTCTTTCGTTGGCCACGTATCAGGTTGCAAAACCTTAAATTTTATTTCTTTAATTTCACCATCTTCAATGTTATCTGAATGTTCGCTGTCACTTTCGGAATCTGTCTGATACTGGTACTCTAATTCCGAGTATAACTGATGTAATTTTTCATCAACAATTACATACTTTTTGTCAGTAGTCAAATAAGCAGGATGTGTCGTGGTGGACTGAAAAGGATTACATATTATTAATAATTTAATGCTTATCTTTATCCATAGGATAAAAAAATCTATTTTAAAAAAAAAGATCAATTTGTACTCAAAGTTGCATTCAACTTATTTTAAATTTATTTAACAAAAATGCATGTGAATTTAGTTATACCGGGGCAATTTTTTTATCAACAGGCGACTACAGATACCCCTCATAGAAATAAATGATTTATCGACAAATATATGGAAGTAAAAAGTTAATATTTTTATTGAGTAGGTAAATACTTATAAACCGTCATCTTCAATGGTAAACTTCAACACAAACATAAATAAGTAATGGGAATTAGATAATTTTTATGGGTGCCTGCCGTTTTGCCGAAAAGATTTTGCCAAAATTTCACTACCCAAACAAATTTTAGCAACCGTTTTTTATACCATTGCAATATTTCGAATGATTTTAGTACGCATATTTTTATTTGGTCAAATTTTTACTTGGCAAAATATTACCAAGTATAATTTCATTATGGCAATTGGTCTACGACGATTTGACGATTGGTATACGTCAACGATTTATTACAGCAAACAATCTTCAGAAAATAAACGTTTGGTGAAATGATTTGTTAAGACAAAAATTAGGTTAATTTCTTCTTTAAAAAAAAGGGTAGGTTAGGTTAGGTTAAAATTGTGGACTCCTACGGCGCGGCGGCCGGCAAGTGCCAGAAACGACTTGCATCAATAGAAGAAAAAAGAGATATTTTGGCTTATTTGACTTTGCGTAAAAACTGTTATTCCAACTGAAATATTTGACTAAATAAAAAATGTTAAAAGTACTAGCTGGTAAACAAGTTACAGTTTAAACGTTCATTTCCCAAACATTAGGTTTGCGTTATAATTTTTAGTGAATAGATTTTTTGCTAATTAGGTTTGCGTTATAATTTTTAGAGAATAGATTTTTTGCTAAGTAGGTTTGCGTTATAATTTTTAGTGAATAGATTTTTTGCTAATTAGTTTTGCGTTATAATTTTTAGTGAATAGATTTTTTGGTAATTAGGTTTGCGTTATAATTTTTAGTGAATAGATTTTTTGCTAATTAGGTTTGCGTTATAATTTTTAGTGAATAGATTTTTTGCTAATTAGGTTTGCGTTATAATTTTTAGTGAATAGATTTTTTGCTAACTAATAATTTGGCAAATGAAATAAGGCGAAAAATTTTTTGGGAAGTGAAAATTTGTCATTTTCCTTTCGGTCAAACAAGGGAGACCGAATTTTTATATATATTAACAAAAAAAATCTACAAATAAGTAATACTTACATCAACTTTGACTATATATTTCTGCATAGCCAAATGCTGTGGAAATGTGGGCTCTTGTAGAGCTTTCAGAACATGATAATAAGGTTCAAAATAAACTTCACTTTCTATCATAGTATACGTCTCTTCGTTATAAATACTATTACTTATATGCGTGTCAATAATTGAAACAGGTAGCTGTAATAAAATTTAAATTAACTAAAGTACGGGTAAAATAAGGGAGCTCACCCCTAGGGAAATCCTGCAGTTTATAGGTAGTAGCCGCCAACGCAGGGTTTAGCGGTGAACTTTAATTCACTAACTGGCGGTCACAATAGACAGACTACGGTCGCCGTGATACTATAGCCACAAAACACCAATTAAAAAACGGTTTAAATAACTGTGCCTGTTTGACGTTAGATGTAACAAGCCGCCGCGCGCCGCGCGGGTAAAATCACTTAGTAAATAAGTGTTTCTGTGTAAATAAATCGAGGTTATCGCAATGAGAAACATTTACGACCAAAATTGACCGATATTTTATACATAAGTATAAAAATTTAGCACTGGAAAATCACTTGTGGACACCAACAGAAACGCACAGTTATTTTCAACGTGTCAGATGATACAGATAAAAGTCTGGAATTTGAATTAAGTATTTTGAAATAGAGAACATTACAAAAAAAATATGTTAAACAAAGATTTTCGATGTAATTTAAAGGAGTAGGTAGGAATTTAGTTTATCAATACATACATTTTTTACTAAATTTATTGTTCTTTTACCTGATTGATGTTTTTAATGCTGTAGGTACTTTATGTAATGGGGCCGAGCCTATCGCCATTAACCGGGCACAGATCCAAACTCTGAGCTGCTACTGACAATTTCATAGAAAATCGCTAACACTGCTCGACCTGGGAATCTAACCCAAGACGTCTAGCGTAGAAGTTCCGCTTTGGACAACTAGACGTCGGATAGCCGAAAAATTTGCCAAAAACCAAGAAAAGTTTGAATTTTGCGCCCAACCCTGACGCTTTAGCCTGACATATTAAGAGGAGTGTCCCTCGCGAACGCAACAATGTTGCACAGTTGTCGCTGTCTCTATCCCTCGCGATGCGAACGCGTGCCCGAGAGGAGAAACAACAACATTTTCACGCGTATTTCGTATGTTCCGAATTTTGGAGATTACTCCTATAATATTACTAATATGTAAAAAAAAATCTTGTAAAAAAATATTCACTATATTATCTGGGTTTCCTTCGAATCAGAACTTTTCTGTATTGATACATTGTCGAGAAATACTAGCATAAAGTTGGGCCGTTTTTCAACGAAAATTGCCAATCTTTGAGCTCGTGTAACTTTTTAACCGTATATTGAAATGAAATTTTATATTACAGGAACACGTATATTAATGATAAGATTGTTACTGCAAAATTTCAATGACTTTCATTGTTTAAAATTCAAGCAAGGGCCAAACTGCGTTTGTATGGGGCGCGAAGCGGATACTATCCTCTTAAGTAATGTGTGGTGAAGGTATAGGGTAGGTACCGCTTACCTTGCCCGACGACAGAAGATTCACGTTGCGATCAAGAATAGTAGCAGCTATAAAACTGTTGCAATGATCTTTTGTGAATAACAATAACGACCCAAAAATGAACCTCTTGTTGTGTGCCCAATTAATTTTACGGAAATTTCTGTTGCTTGCCATATCGATTTGTACTATGGCACCGACTTTCAAATTATCTACATAAGGACAGACAAATCTAACATCGTGGAATATTCTAAAAAGAAAACAAATAGATTAGTTTACTAAATGCTAAAATAAATAAAACAACAAAGCAATTTAACTATACAGCTTTCCGCCCACGGTTTCGACCGCGTGTTTTATGTACTATAATATGTATGTATTATACATATAAACCTCCCTCTTGAATCACTATCTATTAAAAACAAACCGCATCAAAATCCGTTGCGTAGTTTTAAAGATATAAGGCATATATAGGGACAGACAGACAGCGCGAAGCGACTTTGTTTTATACTATGTAGTGATGATGATGATGACGTTACCAGTAAGTACCTCAGTATAATATACATAATATTATATTATACTTTAAGCATGTTTGTAACTTACCGCACGTGATCGTATTTTCTTTTATTGGGATCTGCCAAATATTGATCTGTGAAGAAAATGATTAAATTTAATATTTTAATATTAACTTGGACGTACCGCGGGGCACCTGCGTGTTCTACACCCCAAGAAGTGTAGGTAAGTTAATTTTATTTTTGCCCTACATGTTATTTTTTTCCGATCTATTTGGCTTGCGAGTAGGTAATACTTACTAACGGACTTCTCGTCGTTTTCTTTAAAATAGTAAGAAGGTACATTTTTTATATTAGGTACCGAAAATCCACCTGGAGAGGGGACAGGTTATGTCGGACATTGTGTCGGATCCATAGCGACTCAAACCTTCATTTCCTTTCCCTAAAGTCACGGCCATGTGATTCGTCACATGCTCTACGACAAAAGTTTAGATCAACATGTGGTAACGGCCGAGTACTACCACACAATAATATCTAATAATTATGGTAAACTAAACTGTTACCAAATTATGCTGACGGGAGTAGATTGCAACTACTGTAGTTCAACACTCTCGTAGGTAGTCTCTAGGTAGATACTAATTACACGCCGCATACGCTTAATATCGTGGTAGGAATTAAGAACATTAAGTTACACAACCAAAAAAAATTTAGGAGTCGTCTACCTATACACATTTATATTTATTACAAACACAGGTACTTACTTATGCCTTCTCTAAATGGTCCAAAGCAATCTTCTCGGAGCAACCTGAACTGCACGTCTAAATAGTGTTCCACATCATGGTACCCACCCTCTACAATATTTGGTCGCAGGAACGGCTTGGAAACTAATAGGTCATCTCTAGTTGGCACTACACTCAGCTCACGGAAATTTTCTGGTGGTTGCATATCTTGATCGTCCAATTTCTTTCGTTTCTCCTCTGGCTGTCGTAGCTAAGAAGGCAATATTAAATTTAACAAGTTTGCAATCTTGCATTGTACTTATTATTAAACACTAAAATGTATAGGTACAGGGTGGAAGCGACATCGACACACGCTTACCATACATTCAGTATCTACATGATTCTGGACTCCCTTGAGGTGATACTTACTTTTCGTCGGTTATTAAAAAAACTGCTTTTTCCTACAAAAGTGCTGTACATACCTATAAAACACGTTCAAAATTTATGGAGCCAGTTTTTTTAATAACCGAGGAAAATAACATAAATATTAAAATACAATTCGTCTCCGCTCCATAATTCTGTGATTAGGCAGAGATGTGCTGTTGTGTTGTAGGTACACCCGGTACACCCATACATTTCAATTATAAGTATGTTTTTAAGTAGGTACCATGTAATGTGTGTGGTTGGGTAGCGGAAAAGTCTGAGACCCGAATCATAGCCGAATCCCAAATAAATGTTATCAATTCATACGGGGTTTGCTCGCTAATTGCTAATTGATCTGGGAAATGAACCATGTACCCCAAAGTCGACAGCCATGCTTGTAACCACTACACCAATGACGAAATGTATTCTAGCTTTGTGAATGTAAGTTCCGCTCTTATTTACTTCTACAAAATCTTACCTGATAATTATCACCATATGTTGAGATTTTTTCTCGTATGTTTTCCAGTTTCAATGCATTTTCTTCAGATAAAACAAACCCATGTCTTTGATTTAAACATTCCAAGCACGTTTTCGAAATGCCTTCAATCAGAGCTCTACATTTTCGTAGAGCTGTAGTGGGAGATGTATCAACTATATCCCCACAAAATATTATAAAGTTTTTCCAGAATTCAGTTTGATCATTCCAATATAAACTATTCGGAGATTTATTTTCCACGTAAGGTAAATCCATTAGATAATTTCTCAAGGAAGCAATAAAATTTGAATTGCATACATCCAACATCAATTTGGATTTCAATTCAATAAAGGGCGATTGGGATACTTTTGATAATATTTTGATAAGTAATACGAAAACATCGTGTCTGTCGATGGGTGAATTTGCAAGATTCATTAATCCTTCTCTTTTTTCATTAACTTTTTGAAGCATATCTTTTGCATCCGATTGTGCTATGTCTTCTAATGTTTTGAATCCAACTAACTTAAATCTCTCGTTATCATGAGTGTGAAATTTTCCACCTCTGTTTCCTCTCCCTCCTCTTCCTCCCCTAACGTTATTCCCGCGAGAAGAGTCGTTAACACGTGGAAAGCGAGAGGTTTGTACCAAGGCTGAATCTAAATAAAAAGAGGCATAATTATATAATTTGAGGTAACAATTAACTTAATAAGATTACCGAGAACATAACTACCATTATTTTTTCTTGTTTGCCAGTTATGTTCATTTTGCTGAATTTGTGAAGATTTTAGTGGATTATCAAAAGTATTACTTTGGTTACGGTATCTATCACGATTATCTTGCCAAGGATTTGCGTTCTTCGTTCTATTAAGACTTTTATCTCTCCTCCAATTTGAAGGTCCTGAAAATATGCAAGCCTTTTATTCAATATCTACACTTAATAATTTAGACTTTTCCACACTGAAATATAGGTCAGTATGAAGGGATCTGGAAGAATCCTAAATTTTTATTGTTTTTGTAAAATTATATTGCCAAATACAAGTATTAAACACCTATGGGTTGCAAGCAACCCATAGGTGTTTAATATAATTTTTACGGTTCTAAGATTCTTGACACTTTTAATAAGAATATTAGGTTAGGCAATTGTTTCTAAAGTACCTAATATAATATTTTTTTTTATTTGCGACTTGTGGCTATAATATCACTACGACCGCAGTCGGTATATTGTGATCGCCACTTAATGATTCAGAGTTCACCGCTAAACCCTGCAGCTACTATAAACTGCAGGATTTTCTTAGGGGTGAACTCCCTTATTTCATCTGGGGTCAAGACATGTTTCCTCAGATGTGCATTGCGCTTGTGTATTAGCAGCCCGCATTCCCCTTAGAAGGTGAAGTGGCGTTTCATCAGCCTCTTCACAATATCTGCAGGTTCGCGTATCGCACAGCCTTAGATTGAACATATAATTGTTTAAGCAGCAGTCCTGTTAAGGCTCTCGTGACCCTGCGCAGATTGTTCCTAGTCAGTGCTAGGAGAAGGTTTGTTTGCCTTTTACTATAGGCTTGAATTAAATCTTTAGAGTGGGCCATACGAGTGCCCACCGATTCTGTCCAGAGCTTAAAGGCAGTCTCAAAACTTAAATCAGTGAGGGTTTTTTGAGCCAGGGCTTTTGGTATTCCACAGAAGGGTTCGGGGCCCTGCTGCGTCCTATTGGCCCCCGCTCTTGCGAGTTCATCGGCACGTTCATTGCCAATGACGCCCACATGACCCGGTACCCATCTTAAAACTACCCTATTTCTCTTTGCTAGAGTGTTTAATCGAGCCATGCAGTCTTCCACCAGTTTCGACGTAATAACGTTAGAATCTAGCGCTAGGAGAGCTGCTTGGCTAGCAGAATTTATATAGATGGTATGGTTATTGTAGTGCTTTTGCAGATTGGTTTCCGCACACTCCAAGATGGCGTATACCTCTGCTTGGATAATGGAGGCATATAGACTTAAGATTACACTCTTGGTAAACTTTGGTCGCTCTCCATAAACTCCGCACCCTACATTCTGTCACATTTTAGAACCATCGGTATACCATATTAGGCTCCCGGCCTCGTAGGGTAACTGGCCTTTTGACCAGTCTTCCCTTGAAGTCATTTCTATTGTTTTCCAAATACGTGCCGTAGAAGCATGGCTCAGCTCATTAAGAAGAAGAAGAAGCTCATTTTTTTGGATAGCCAGTTTTTGCCACAAATATTGGCCCTATACATAGTGGCTTTAGCCTCTCTGTGTACGAAGACATGGAGAGGCGGTAGTCCCAGTAAGGCATTTAATACCATCGTAGGGCAGGTGGACATAGCTCCTATGGCAATGTGACAGGCAGTTCTTTGCAGACTGTCTAGTTTTTGTATGGTGGTCGCCTGAAAGGCCTTGTCATGTCATACCATACCACCGATGCGCACGAGATAATCGGCCGCACAATGGCAGTGTACAACCATAGCGCAATTCTGGGATTCACACCCCAGTTGCTACCCATCAGACGACCGCTAACCCCTAGTGCCATCTTGGTTTTATTGAGTATGTTAGCCAAGTGCGAGTTCCACGTCAGCCTTTGGTCGATAGTGACGCCCAAATATTTGACTTCCATGGACCAAATAACTAAGTAAGTAAATAACTAAGTAAGTAAATAACCAAGTACCTAATAACTTATCAACCCGGCAACCCTGGGAGGGCAACCGGGGCCTCCACAAAAGAGGCCCCCACAATAAAAATTTCGGAGAGCTCACTTCATAGAGCCTCCACTACTTTGTTGCCTCCTATCTCCTCAAAAATAAAAAACCACACAAATAAAATCTGAGTCTGTGTTTTGAGTGTCTTGCAAACTGGGAGTATTTAAATCACGACTCAATAGGTTTCTTATAGGCAAGGGTACCTATTTCATCGTCGACCTCATCATGTGACACGCGAGCCTATCCGATATACTCGTAAAAATAAGTCGATGACTCGTCAACTGCCAACGCTTAGTGCGTTTGTCCACCGCCACCGTCACGTCACCGTCAACGAGATTATTTCTGGCCGAGATCGCGTTGACGTGACGGCGATCGTTTGTCCACCGGGACGATCCGATCTCGGTGGTTCAGTCAGTTGTTTGACAACTTTTCCTTCAGCTTTTGTACGTAAGAAGTTGTAGGCGATGCAAAGAATTTTGGATTCATCCGATAATACGAGACAGATACATCCCATCAAAAACATTCTGTAAAAAACTAGCCAAGTCTCGATGGAGCTGCTTGTTTATCTCTAAAAAGTAATGACATCTAGACAAAGTCGTGCTAAGTTTAAGGTTCCTTACTGCGATTTCTTTATTATTTATAGTTAATGTTGTGTTACTTGGCCGACAGACTTGAAATTTTGGATTTTAAGTATGTGATTATAGCTTACTGGATGACGAAAATTTCTGCGTTCTGGTCTTATCCAGAGGTTCTCAAATAGGGGCCTGAAAATGCGGCGAAATGGTTCCAGTAAAGGATGATACCTACGACAGTGTTTGCTTCGCGCTCGACCTGGCGATTACAGGAGCGTTTTATGTATTTTAATTTTATGTTTTATTCAAGTTGCGGCTATTTCTTGGGAAATTTTATTGTACCTAATATATTATTGATATAAATAATCAAAAGCTATTGCGGTGCAACGACGACGTCACGGCGCCGGCATAGATGGACACATTTAAATGTGTTTTGTATTGCTGGCACTTCGGCCCGTTAAAATCTCGGGCCGAGTTCTAGCGGTAGCGCCGAACTAAGCAATAAATCGGCGGATGACGGCGCTCGGGTGACGGGCGTGCGGTGGACACGCGGCCATAGTGAATGTCGCTGGCACCGTCATCTCGTTGACGGTGACGTGCCGTTGACGGTGGCGGTGGACATAAATATTTAATACTGTGCTCATACTAAACACCCGATAGGTAGGTATATTTTATACCTACTCACATAAGTGAGTATGTTTATAAAAACATACTAATTCTTAGTAGGAAATCAAATAATATTAATAGCTACTAACTAACAATAACATCCTTTATAAGTTAATGTATGCCATTCAATACACAAAGTAAGTGACTCACCAACTCAACAGCAGCAAATTCGTACCTCGTACCCTTCGTATACCTACTAGTATGTTCATAATGTATTCTGATTTAAATGGTCATGTAGGATACGGTTACTTAAATTAGACATACTCTATTCGGAATAAAACACTAAAAATATGTTTTCTACCTCATACATTTGAAGTGCTTGAGATCCCGAAACGTACAAAGTTTATTCGTGCGCCTAAGTGGTTTGTACTACAAACTACTCGAGCAGGGCATGGCCCGCAATGTGGTGATATAAAAAAAAAGAAAATAAAATCCACAGGCACAAGCTCCTCTTCGACGCATTATGTAACTAATACATACTGTGCAGTGTGCTAATACTTTGCTGTGCGTGACGTATGTGAGCCGCCTTGGCAAATTAACGACAGAATTCACATAAATCGCTTTATCTTGTCATTAGCTATATTTTTGACAATACTGGCCATATCCCATGTGGCCCTATGGGATATGGCCATGTCTGTAAGATAATTTCTCTTTCCACTAAGATTAATATTTTTTTATTGATCGATCTGAGCTTCATGGTCTTACCTGGTTTGGGCGGATCTTCATCCATTGCTACGTTTCACCTGAAAAAACACCATTTTTTCTTACAACAATGACGCAAGAGTTAAAAAAACAACGTTAACATTGTTCATTGCTCAAGTTGGTATTAAATGATAATATAATCTCTTTCCGTTTCAGTTACAATGTCATAGTTACCTACTCATAACATAACGGAAGTTGACATGGAAAAATATTAATAATAGCAGCAAAGAGTATACATAATAATATATAGTAGAAGCATCAGCTTAGCACTTATTGTTTTGTTAGGGACCTATACCTACTGGCGGGAAGCATTCTGCTAGGTACAATATCAGGGCCCCTAGACAATGTCACATCTTCATTATCGATGACGAAGTTAGATATCCGAAATGTATGGATTTGACATTTATTTATTTAATTATTAAGGCATATCAACAATAATAACATAAACATTGGTAAGTAGCAAATAGTGAGATATGGACATGTTAAAATCAATAAAAGATATGCACAGCATTTACAATATTTAAAGTTGAGTAGTAAAACTAGACATAATTTCATCACGTGACATATCGAAAGATTATGCCAATTCCATACATTTCAATCTCGTTTTCGATATGAAAATGTAACATTGTCTAGGCCCCCTGTTTGTTACTGTCTTGTTGCTACCCCTCCTGTCAAAAAGACACTGATCTCTATTTTTGGACTGTATACAAAATGTGTGTGTGTATACAAAATACTAAGCTTAAATATAGCACTAAGGTTCCTCTCTACATTATAAAAATGTGGTTAGTGGAAAAATCAATTAATACAATAGGTACGCACGGTTACACATCATACATACATACATACATACATATTGTCACGCCTGTCTCCCATGGGGGTAGGCAGAGACTATAGATTTCCACTTGCTACGATCCTGGCATATACAATACCAGTTTACGCTGGCCTCTTATTGTATGGGAAGCCTATACAATGCGAGATCAGCTTAAACTGGATGTATATAGGTTTAACATGTAAAACCAAAATATCTAAGTAGGTAGGTACCCTAAATATGCCTAGATACCTACCTAGGCATATTTATCATAGGCCTATGATTTCACCATTACCTATATAATAAGTACTTATTTCTATATGCTAGGTACAACTAGGTACAACTCTGCCCCAATATCAATTAATAATAAATAAAATAAATACTCATACACTAATACCTACAACACGTAGGAAGGAAACCTCCATTGCTCGCGGAGTCGAGGTTTAGGTACGCGAGGAACAACATAAGAAACCTAAGTGTGCCCAGGTATACATATATATTATCTGCAGTGAGCACTGATTCTGGAAGTGTCCCTTTTAAAAATAATAGCAACTATTACAAACAGGTACTATTTAATAATAATGCTCTACTTACGCTTCTCACAATGGTGATTCCAAGGCGTAAGAGTCTGCTTCAGACGAGGTGTTGCGCACAACTGATAGAGCGAATGGTCATAAGTACTAGCGGCGAAGCAGTCTGCAGCAGCAAAACTCTAGATTTTGTCATTGTTCGGGGGACTCCTATTTGTGTATAGTGATGTAACACGTTACAAACGAATCGAACATTTCGTCATACAAATAGGTAAGGGCGAAACCGAACTGTATAAATGCTCGGGCCTCGGCTACACGTCCAGCTATACAAATCCAGTTTACGCTGACGTCTTAGTGTGTGGAAAGCTGACCAATGCAAGATCAGCTTAAACTAGAAATGCATAGTGTGTGTTCCTAAATAATAATAATATTTAACTACAAAATATAAATAATAATGCGAGATCAGCTTGAACTAGAAAATAAAAGAAACATGTTTGAAATAAGTAAATAAAATAAATAACATTTTGGTACTATTGTTAAAATAAAACAACTTTTATTAATTTAAATGAAATTTAAAGTATAACCTCCTGCCTATTAACCTTCCTTGTTGCGTATCAATAATAAATACAATAATTCAATAAATATTAATAAAAAACATTCTCATTGAAAAAAAAAACAACCCCAAAAATATGATGATATTGAATTGGACATAAGTAATTAAAAGTACATTACTTATTCGTGTAGAACCTTTTCGTCACATCGCTCGTTTAAAAAAAAAAAGATGTAACACAAAATTTACGAATTTTGACCTTTTACAATAAAACGCATATTCATTGCGTAAAGATTAGGTAGAATTCAACAGCCGTCTCGATACTTCAAAATTGAAACACCTATTATGTGGTCTAAAATTTTGAATCAAAGACAAGTCGGAATAAGTTGAAAACTTTATTCGCCGATTCCCACAAGTTGTAGTTTTTGAGTTACATCTTTTTATTTTTAAGGGTGCGACATCACTATTCTAAAAATAGCCGTCGACCGTCGACCTCACTACACTAACGATCGTACAATACAACTTGCGGTAAACCCCCGCCAAAGTCAGAGTTGCCACTTGTTGACCGTCTTAGTTTTTTACTATTTTTTTTGGAACATAAATATGATGTTTTTATTTGTTCTAGCTCTGTTGGTAACTTAGACTAGTTAATTATCTTATCTAAGGTTGGTAAGTGCTAAACTTACGATATTTCGATATTCAAAGGAAACATTCATTTTTAACAGTACAGTGCGTCAAACTTATCTGCCTGGTTGCCGTAATTGGAACTAAAACTCACTAATGAGGATCAGTAACGTTTTTAGTTGAGAATGCAGATTTATAGAGCTAGGAAATCCTTAACGTGCAGTGCAAAATTTGCAAATTTTTGTTCTACGACAAAAATTGACGAAGTTATGACCAAATTACTAGCGAAGTTTACTGAGCGGCCGCCGAAATAGCTGTGACGTCACAGTGTCGTTCGCCACGAGTTAGCCGTTGGCGTGCAGTGTTTTATTTGCTTATTTGGGACTTAGAAACAAATTAAGCGTCCGATTTGTGACGTGAAGTCAGCTTTTTAACTATGTATAATATCTATAAATAATAAAACGCCATAAAAACTATTTCTTAACGTGCCAAATGACCCAAATCTTCGTAAAAAATGGTAGGTATTCCGTTGTAAAAAGAGACGATAAAACTCCACCCTCTGCCCAGGCTACAAGACATTTCTGTGAAGATCATCGAACCCATTGCCATTAACCGGGCCCAAATCAAAACTCCGAACTTCTAATGAACATTTCATAGAAAAACCCAATAACACTTTGCTCGATCTGGGAATTGAACCCAAAACCTTTAGCGTAGCAGTCGCGCTTTAAACCACTAATCTAATGAGGCACTCACTGCATAACTACTCATGCCTAATATTAAGTTTATATGGGAATAAGTTGTTAAGTAACTACTATACGTGTAGTGTACGCACGGCTACACATCAAGCTAGACAAAACCAGTTTACGCTGGCCTCTTATTGTATGGGAAGCATATACAATGCGACCTGTAGCCGTCTGTACATAGGTATACACGGCTAGCACGGTACGGTTTATTAATACAGCAGTCTTAAAATAAGAGAATACATAGATAGTCTCTTATTTTAAGCCTGCTGTATTAATAAAAATAAAGGTACATACTTACTTTTTCTGAGATTTGTGGATAAACCTACGTACGGTCAGCAACGAAAGTTGCTGAACACCTCAAAGTTTTGAAAACAACACAGCACCAATACTTTTCAATAGATTCACTTAAGAAATAAATGATGGTCCAGTATGTAGAAACACGTACTACTTACCACAACTCGGGTCAGTAAGTTTTGGATAATAAATATGTTTAAGAGTTTTGTAGATTTCATCGTGTTCAGCAACTTTCATTGCTGACTGTACCTACCTACCTATTCGCCCTATCCCATTTCTACGGTATATTCAAAGGTCAAAACAATGAAACAGGCACGTACGTACGCACGGCTACCTACACGTCGAGCTAGATAAATCCAGTTTACGCTGGCCTCTTATCGTATGGAAAGCCCATACGATGCGAGATCGGCTTAAACTGGTTTTGTATAGGTTGACCTTGTAGGGGATAATCTCTGGATATACTGAACCGATTTTAAAATTATATCAATAGAAAGCCACGTTATTTCCGAGTGTCATAGACCCCACGAAGTGGGCACGGTAGCAGTGTAACTTTATCAGTCTTCCTATTCTTACTAATTTACTATGCTATTAAAGTGAGCTTGTCAGGTTTCTCGGAGTGTTGTCCGCACAAAATACAATTGTAAGTATCTTTTGTTTTTTTTACTATTGTAAGTTGCACTGACAACTTTCTTAAAATCATAAGTGACACTAACAGTTACTGTCAGTTACCTTACCCTTTAGGGTATATGTGTTCTGTGGTTACCTTATCAGAACAGAAGAAGTGGTGGTACGAACTGTGATGAATGTGAGGTTGTTCTGCGAATTTGGTCAATTGAGTGATTGGAATTACATGAAATCCCATTAAGATGCAAAACCAAGAAACAGAAGACGACCAACTAAATATTGGCCCTATAGATAATGCGTGGGCTATGAAAATTCCGAAATTTACTGCGGAAGATAATCCACATGGTCTTTTAGAAGAAAGTAAATTTGCAACCCTGTTTCCTAAGTACCGCGAGCAATACTTGAAAGAATGTTGGCCGCTGGTGCAAAAGGTTTTAAAAGAACACTACATAGTCGCTGAACTTGACCTCGTTGAGGGTAGCATAACTGTTAAAACAACAAGGAAAACATGGGATCCATACATCATAATCAAAGCGAGAGATTTAATGAAACTGTTGTCCCGAAGCGTTCCCTTTGAACAAGCTGTACGAGTTCTAGAAGACGAGATTGGATGTGACATCATAAAAATCAATTCATTTGTACGTAAAAAAGAGACATTTCTAAAAAGGAGACAACGTTTGATTGGTCCAAATGGAGTCACTCTTAAATCTATAGAACTCTTAACTGAATGCTATGTGTTAGTGCAGGGTAACACAGTTTCAGCTGTAGGTCCTTACAAGGGCCTTGTGCAAGTGAGGCGAATAGTGGAAGATACAATGAAGAACATTCATCCAATGTACAACATCAAAAGTTTAATGATCAAAAGAGAGCTAATGAAAGATCCAAGATTGAAAAATGAGAGTTGGGATAGATTTTTACCAACATTTAAAAGTAAAAATGTACCAAGGAAACATCCTAAACGGAAAGTTGAAAAGAAGCCTTACACACCATTCCCACCACCTCAACAAGAAAGTAAAATAGATCATGAACTTGCCACTGGCGAATACTTCCTTAAGGATGAACAAAGGAAGGCCAAACATCGACATGAAAAAGAAGAAAAGCAAGTGCAAGCCAAAAATGCTAAGCAAGAACAGAGACAAAAAGCATTTATACCACCAGATGAGCAGACAATTAGCCCTGATAACCCAATGGAAGCAACTGTTGATATAAACTTGTTTAAATCTAAAATGAAAAAATTCTCCAAACAGCAGCAAAAGGGGTCAAAGTAATTTTTGTCCTCAGACTATTGAAGAACCTGTACAGATTAAGATGACCTTTGTGTAATTTTAACTATCAAGAACTAAAGATTTCGTTTTTAATCCCAAGTTGTAGCCTACCTAGTGCTTTAAGCTGTAGGTACATAATAAATGACAAATCAGTCCGTACATTTGCACACTAGAAATTGGATTTCTCTCTAGAAAGCAAAACATACTAATGGATTAGTTATCGGGACTGGTTGGTAGGCTGTTGATAATTTTAATTCAAATAAAATGATTTGATACACCATTTTATCTTTTTATTTTCAATAGTTTTAGTTCAGGAACTGAAGTGTTTTTACCAATATACTTTTTCCCGTTCATGTAAGGTTGCAATACTTCAGGAATATTTATTTTCCCTTTAGGATCTTGATGTGTTTCTAGTATAGCTATCAAGGTTCTTGGTAGTGCGCATGCAGTGCCGTTTAATGTATGAACATAACTCAGTTCCTTGTTATTGTCAAATTTGATGTTTAGTCTCCTTGATTGGTAATCTGTACAGTTGCTACAGCTAGATATTTCACCATAATTATTACGTCCTGGCATCCATGCTTCTATATCATACTTCCTGTAAAATAAAATAATCTTAGGTACATACCTAAACTAGCTTACTACATCTTAAATTTTTTTAAATGTGTTTTTTTCTTTTTTTAATTTACTTATGATTTATCTACTGGGAAATAATCCTAAACATACAATCCAACAATCATTGCTATTCCAAATTGTTATTAGTGAATGCAATAGCGATATGATAAAAATATAATTGAATATTCAATTCAATTATGAACTTCTATAAGTGAATTACATCTACACGAGTAATTCACAAAAGAAGTTCATAATCAAATATTTTAATTGCTACATACATACCTATAAGCAGGAGCACCCAGTTCATGTGGTGGCATGTCAAGTATTCTCATATTAAAACCTAAGGGAGTAAATAATTCTTCTTGTGTTCTTCTCAAATATTCAAGCACACTTTCAGACTGACTTGGAGTAGTGACTGCAAACATTTCTACTTTTGTGAATTGATGTACTCTGTGGGCAATAACAAAAAAACTTCAAATATTTTCAATATATATTCTTGTCTATTCAACACTATTTCACTTAAAAAACCTCATCATTACATTATATTAAGTAATTTAATTGTAATAAAATAATCACGATCAAAATATAAAGAAAAAAATTAACTATTACCTCATAAAATGTAATCTTTGTTTAAACCTACATAAAGATAAAATTACTTCTAAAGCATTTCAAATGTATAATCTTGTTATGAGAACCACGTCAGATTTTAAGCTACCGACCACATATTTGTATTTATTTAATTCTTTAGTTCGCCCACAAGTAGAATATGCTTGTATGATCTGGGATCCGTATTACATTAAATATGAGACTGCAATAGAGAGAGTTCAGCGTAAGTTTCTCAGTACAATGCAGTACAAATGTCGCATCACACGGTTATCTTATAAAAGCGCTTTAAACAAGTTTAAACTTTTAACATTACGCTCTAGACGATTGTTGCTCCAAGGAATGATGCTTCATGGACTTATACATAATAAATTTGATTGCTCCGAATTGATTAATAAAATTTGTTATATTGTACCTAGAACAGTAATAAGGCGACAGGCACGCTCTTACCCATTGTTCGCTACAACCCCCTGCCGTACAAATGCAGGAGAGAAAGCGCCGCTCCAGAGATTGGTTCAAGCGTACAATAATAATTTTAATGATATCGATGTATTTGCCCTATCCAAACATGAGTTCAGAAAACAAATTATTAAGCGCCTTGCTCAAAATTCTTAACTATTATGTATTTTATAGTTATGTATTAACTGTTAGATTTAGAGATAACGAAATAATTGTATTGTTGTTATGTATTGATTTTATTTAATTTAAACTTACCAAAACTGTATCTAACATAACGTAGTAACATGTGGAAACGTAGTTAATTGTGCGTTTACCTATATACCTGTGTATTTAGATATAATATACAATGTACGATTGTTTGTTTTCCCAAATAAAAAAAAAAAAAAAAAAAAAAAAAAAAACAGATAGACAGGAAAATATGAGACAATGGTATGGAATCTACGTTGTCTCAATGGAGCGTGGCAGCATAATGGAACTTTAAAAAAAAACCTACAATATAGTTGATACTATATTGTAAAAAATGTATGCAAATTGATATTTGCATATATTTTTTTAAGGTAAATAAAGAGAGAGACTAATAAAAATTTCTTGGGAGTTGTGTAAAGTTTGCCAATCTCCAATAGGCTATCAACGGTACAATGGAATATCACTCTCAATGCTAGGTATTCCATACCCAGAAGATAGTAAGGGGCCAGCAAAGGTACATTGTATATGTATATTTATTAAAAAGCTATTGCCTGTGGTTTCCCTCATGTAAATATAGATTTGTGTAAATATATTTTTGTGACTATTGCATTTATGTGTGCCATGCATATTTATTACCTGTATATTCCTCTCTCTTCAATGATGTTGGATGTTTCTGCCCTATAACATCTACTCACTGCAGCCAGTTTAAGGGGCAACTCTTGTTTGGTGTGAACAGAATTTCTTAGCAACCCTGCAAGGGACATCTCTGCTGTACCTGACAGGTATAGATCAGGGCCATGGTAGATTGGATCCAAGGAATATATCTAAAATAGAAAATAGACCTAAAATATTCAGGCATGACATTATAACATAGTAAATAAGTAACATCATTATATAACTTTGATGGTAATATTTAGATAGAGTATATTTTTATTTTGTTTAAAACATTGATCAATGTTTCTCCAATGTCATGTGTATTAATTATGTCTAAATTCATACATATAATGAACTTTAGGCAATAAAAATATTTGATCTGTGCATTAATGATTAAATAACATTAGTCTTTTTCCTGACTCTAATAACAATCATCATCAAATTATTACAATATCCTACTGCTGGGCATAGGTGTCCTCGCAGAATGAGAGGGTTTAGGGTAGTCCACCACCCTAGCCTACCTACTGTGTTGGCAGACTCCACAGGATGTCAAAAAATCTATCAGGCATGCAGGTTTTTCATTCAGAATTCCTCACAATGTTTTCCTTCACCATTTAATTGCATGATGATTAATTAATTAATATGCACACATGACTTCAAAAAGTTATGAGGTGTGTGCCTTGGATTAGAACTTGAGATCTTTGACTTGGCAGTCCAATGTTCATATCACTAGGCTATCACTTCACTTCCTTGGTCTCATGCACTTCTCCAAGAGCGTAAAACTCCAAGACCTGCGCCCGCTCTCCCAGTGTGGGGTAGACTCACAAATCAATGGCAGGTAAATTGTTATTCAACTTTTCTGAGAGACTGGGTGATTAGAAAAAGTCACAAATGGCGGGTTAATTATAACTTAGTATAAATTACCTGTGTTCTATCATTATTTATAGTCATACCACAACTTTCCAATACATTACTATTTAAAATATCAGGTACTGAAATTAATTGAAACTTTTCTGTAACAAGTTTGTTGACAGTGTATTTAATTAATGCTTCCTCTAACTCGGCAAGTTCTCCTAAGAAGTAATAGCTTTTGTGGCCACATGTATGCCCTAATTTATCTGTTCTTACTAAATTAAGTCGCCTCGTTATTTCACTAAATTCTAGAGGAATATTCTCTTGAATATCTCTTTTCTGGTTTATTTCTTTAATTACTTCTGGGTCCTCTTTTTTTATGACTGAAGGATGTGTCTTGTTAGGTAAACAACTCAATTCTTTGTATAAATTATCTCTTACAGTTTCATACAAATTATCCGTTGCTGGAGTTGTCTTCAGTATTTTATACATGTGTAGAGCACGATTTATATCACCCACACCTTTTCTTATTCTAATATTCTTCTCGATTTCAGCAGCATTTTCCACATTACAGTAATAGTTTATGTCAATATCGGGTAAAAATACAGATGAATATAACCTAAGAATATTTGATTTACGAATAAAAGCATATCTCAGAGGTATTATCATTTTAACTTGCTTATTTTTTTAGTGATAGTGAAATTATCTTATTATAATATATCCAATTATCTATTAAAACAGAGCGTATAGCATAGTATAGTTTGTTCGAATCGAAATAAATAAGTAAGCCGATCGGAAGTTAGCCGCTCCGAACTACCGCGGTGATTAAATCGTTTAATTAAGTGTTTTAATACATAAATATCGAAATTAGTAAACAAAATAATTAGAAATGTGAGACATATACGACTCTAATTATCTTTACACCGACTCTTTCTATTAAAATTTACCACTTCTAAACCACTTGCAGATAACTTCCGATCGGCTTACTTATTTCGAACAAACTTGTATGCATGTTGACTTGACACTTGACAGATGAGTGACGACTCGTACCTCACTCGTACAAATTAGTTTTTTTTTTGTTAAACTTTCTATTGACATGTCAGTCACTCAGTGTCAAAACCACGGAGGAGAGACTTTTTTCTTTTCTCCATGGTCAAAACAGATTA
Organism: Subacronicta megacephala; assembly: GCA_958496365.1. Lineage (NCBI taxonomy): Eukaryota > Metazoa > Arthropoda > Insecta > Lepidoptera > Noctuidae > Subacronicta > Subacronicta megacephala. Next base: position 8,753,347 of record OY292527.1, read on the forward strand.
AAATGATAATGCACACTTTGTACACACAGTTACTAAACTTTATAATTCCAGTTTCAGGCTTTACGTTCAGCCTTGGGCGTTAAATTAATTTTTTTGGCAATTAAAATTGAGACATTTCCCCGCATGTTTTGTCGTCAGTGGAAACGCGGGATAACAATAACTTATTCACATTAATTATTATTGTGTATCTAAACTTTTGAATAGACTGATCATTGCTCTAGTAGTCCAACCCGCAACTGCTACGCTAGAGGTCCTGGGTTCGATCCCGTCGAGCAATGCTATTTGGTTTTTTCACGGAATTCTCAGTAGTAGCTCCAAGTCTGGACTTGTGCCCGGTTAATGGCAATAGGCTCGCCCCCTATTAAATGGGACCTAAACATACCGGCAAAATCTGGGTGTACATTACCTCTGCCTAACCCTTTGGGAAATACAGGCGTGATGGTATTTATGTTATGTATAAAATTTTTCTTAAGGCTAAAGCGTCAGTCTTTGGCGCGCCATTCAAATTTTCCTTTGGTTTTTGTAATTTTTTCGGCTTTGTGTAGGGCTATGTCACATTCTAGATACATGGCAGTAGAAATTGTGACATCAACAATAACTTATTTACGATTGAGTATTGAAACTTTTGCTTAAAAAGGGAGGGGCGCGTTGTACGTAACATAACATAACATAACATACCATCACGCCTGTATTCCCCGAAGGGTTAGGCAGAGGTGTACTTAATGTACACCCACAGTTCGCCGGTATGTTTAGGTCCCATGTAATAGGGGGCGAGCCTATTGCCATTCACCGGGCACAAATCCAGACTCCGAGCTGCTACTGAAAATTTCATAGAAAAACTCAATAACACTTTGCTCGACCTGGGAATCGAACCCAAGACCTCTAGCGTAGCAGTCGCGATTGGGACCACTAGACCAACGAGGCAGTCTTGTGTGTGTATCAAAAGTAATTGCACGCGCTGGTAGCGCGTCGACAGCACGCATTATAGTCGTCTTCGTACTACACAAAGAGTAGAATAATATGGTACTACAATTATATTGAAGGTGTAAATAAGTAAATTATAATATTTGCGTTATCATCGCGTTTGGAGCGCGTTTCAGTTTTGAGCAAAGATTGTAAGCGACGGGCGACGATGGTGCCTGAAAAAACCGTGGTCTGTAAGAGCCCTCACATGATGGCGTGGTAGATGTGAAATGAGGATTATCAGCTAACAAAATCCTCTTATTTTTATGTTTAAGTCGACCGTATATTTATTTAAATTTAGGAATTGTTTGGATGATAAGATTTAGTAATTTTGACAAAATTACTAAATGGCGGTGTCAGATCCGATAATTTCTTGACGTATTATTTTCAATCAATGTCAACATCACTGACCTGTTGTACCTACTGATGGACCACCCACGGACTTCACTTCACGATAGAAAAAATTGGTTTGGCGCCTTTTTGACTTTTACAAGAGGGTTTTTATTTTTCTTGTTCAGAGTTATTCATATTATCAGATTCTTTCTTTGCCAAATCACTTCTCAGCTGTAAATAAGTACGTGTTACGTGAGAAAGTATGAAGAAGATATTGTTTTAAAAAGTCAGTCCTATTTTACTGGATTGTAATACAACAAATATGCCTGTTAAAAATCGTGACTTTATTCTAAATGCTGAAGAATGTCTTTCATCCTTGGAGAAATCTAGCTCTTCTTCTGAAACGTAAGTAAATATTATGAATCCATTTACACCGTTACATCTAAACTCATATTTAAGTATGATTCGGTATGAAAATATCTTATTTCTGTAGATAAGTTAAAACTGAAAATTTGTTTTATATTCAATTTTAATTCTCCATTTATGTTTGAACATATTAATCTATACCATAAATACATCTTTAAATATTCTTTCAAATAATATAAAAACATTGAAAATTATAAAAAAATAGTCATTCACCAGTATCTGGAACAGGGTCTAGAACTATGAAATTTGGCAACTTAAACCAATCATTGAGCCACTACAATAATAAGTCCTTTAAAAATTGTATTTACATCCTCTATGCAACTACACAAACTTATGTAAGTAAAACAAATTGCAGTTATAAAAGGCAATCACAGCCTGATTTAAAAAAGTGTGATATAACTTTTATTATGCTGCAATGAAAGTTTCCTTATATGGTTATAAAAAAATATGGTATTATGATAATATAATGTATTTCAATTTTCAGATCCAGAAGAAGGTCCCCACGTAATGGAAATCAAACAAAAAGCACTACTATGTTCCCATTGAAAAGGAATAGAAGTCCTAAGAATGAGAATAACATACAAGCAGTAAGATACAATGTTATTTATGTATTTTTAACAAACATGTTTATTGATGTTGTTAAGATAGAGATCCTTTTAATTCCAATAAAAGCCATATCCTCATCCCTGCCTTGTCCAAAGTACTTCTAATCTATCCAGATCTATTCAAATGTCAATATTATATACATGAAGCACCTTCCATCAGATTCCTCTACAAACAATTCTGGGCAATACCAATGTCCTGTGGATAGACTTGTTCTCCAGTTATTTTCAGATACTGACTACCACTAACCATTGTCATAGAGCTCACCCCATTATCATAATAAATAATAATGGAATAAGCAGCAACAAAAAAAATCATTTCATCAACTATTCATTAGCCTTACAGACAGGAATATTAGTAAATCTATTGAGATATTGTTGTATAATATAATATGTATTCAGTATTTTATGATTTCCTATGAACATTTATTTTTAATCCATTATTTGGCATATGAATTTTTTTTTAAACATGCTTGAATGATTCAAAACATTTGTTTAATTATAGATGTTTGTAAATTTTAGAAAAAAATAAAATTTGAAGAAGAAGTAAGTCAAGAAAATGTAATGGATAATCTAAGCAAAGGTGATACTAACATTAGAACTAACTTGGATATTGAAGCAAATAATGGAAATGCAATTGAAGTGAACAAAATAAATGAAACTGGACAAATTAATTGCAATGATGAACCCAAAGAAAACTGCCAACAAGATAAGGATAACAAAATTGAAAGTGGTACCCAAATGAATGACATCACCAGCCACACACACAATGGTTCCAAAGAGGAATACAGAGAGAATGTTGATTCTGAAAATAGAAATGAAAACACCCAAAAGTCTGTACCAGACACTGAAAAATGCAACATTTGTGGTCAATTTTTGAACAATTCAGACATCATTTATTATCAGGGCCACCCACAAAATGCTGTGGAAGAGTATATAGCGCTGACTAATGAGAAACTGGTTTTAGCCTCAGGTATTTTATGAAAAAAGAAACATTAGCTGTTATTGAAATAATAAATGTGCGGCATTAATGACTTTATATTCTCTTTTAGGTGAAGATGGAGATATAATGGAAAGACCTCAGACCAATATAACATCCTTTTCTATATTTGATGAACAAGGACATCTTTGCCCTATTGATGGTGGTCTTGTAGAAAATGATGTACGCATATACATGTCAGGATATCTAAAGTCCATTTGTTCAGATTCTGCTGAAATTGATGAGGAATCTGTACCTGTGAAAGATGTTGGTCCGATTATTGAATGGTCAGTATAATTTTGCATGTAGATATAAGTTTTCTGATAGAACTATTTTGTTACAAGTTGAGCTAAATCTTCAAAACAAATCTCAAAAACAACTTATGTATGTATGCCTGTTTATGTTTGATTCAACCAACCAACCAACTTTGCCCGTATTATGTAAAACATAAAGGATTAAGAAAATTGTTTTGAACTGTAACTTTTCCCTCTTGCAAGACTGAGCTTCAAAGAAAACATGCATCTCTATTGTAATTTTTATCTATATATTTTTGTATTTTACTATATGCAATTTTTATTAAACAGCGTCGCCTATTTGTAAGTAGGTTAATGATAAAAAAAACTGATTTGCATTTCAGGTTTATACACGGTTTTGATGGTGGTGATAGAAATTGTATAACTTTATCAACCGAATTTGGGGAATATAACTTACTGAAACCAAATGAACAGTATACACCTCTTATGAATAATTTGTATGAAAAAATATGGCTGAGCAAAGTTGTTGTAGAGTATTTAGAAGAATATCATTACCTTCAGCCAACTTATGAGGACCTGCTAGAACTGATAAGAGAATCTACTATTCCAGAATTGAATGATTCAAAAATGACTGAAGAAATGCTTCATAAACATGCCCAATTTGTGTGTGATCAGGTGGTCAGTTTAGAAGCTGATGAGGATGATGAACCATTGATAACTTTACCATGTATGAGAGAATTGATTAAATTAATGGGAATTAAATTTGGTAAACGTAAATTCCGCACTAAAATAGATTACAAAAAAATTGACAAAAAAGCGTGGACTAAAGCTACTACCACGCCCCTTGTGAGGAAAACATTTGAAAGTTTCTTTACAAACCAGTTGGACAAAACAAATCATGAGTTAGTACTGAGGCGGAAAAGATGTGGTGTGTGTGAAGCTTGTCAACTGCCAGACTGTGGAGAATGTAACGCGTGTCGAGCAATGGCCAAGTTTGGTGGTCATGGCCGTACAAAGAAAGCTTGTGTAAGACGATTCTGTCCTAATATGGCGGTAGAACAAGCTGAAGATTCAGAACCGGATGATGAAGAAGATTACCAACAAATGGCTGAAAAGAAACAACATGATAAGATTGAAGACACAGTGCCTGTTAAACTAACTGGTTTAAACAATAGAAAAATAAAATGGGTAGGCGAGCCCACTAAAGCTGACGCCACCAAAGTTTATTACGAAAAAGTTGAAATCGATGGCTCTGAACTTTGCAATGGTGACTTTGTGATGGTTGAAACCTCTCAATCTAATATTCCTGCTTTGGTAGCTAGAGTTGTATACATGTGGAGAGAAACTATAAATTCCAAAGCTGGTTTTTTCCACGCAGAGGTATTTATTAGAGCCTCAGATACTGTTTTGGGTGAAGTCAGTGACCCCAGGGAAGTATTTTTAGGGGATAGATGTTGCCATGGTGCTCCTCTGTCTTCAATATTAAGGAAAGCTTGTGTTGAAAAGGGAGAAATCCCTGCCGACTGGTTCAAGCTTGGGGGTAAAGAAGTAGATGACAAACATTTTGAGGATGATGGTAAAACTTATTTTTACAATAAATACTATGAAAGATTTACTGCGCGATTTGAAGATTTACCAGTAGATCCAATTTGTCCTAATCCACTAAGGCAGCATAGATTTTGCCCCTCTTGTGAAAGGAAAACTAAAAGAGATGCTAAAAATATACCTAAAGTTTCTGGAAAATTGTTGGAAAAATCCAGTTCAGTACCCGAAAGCAATAGAACAGAATGGACATTAGTAAGGTGGCAAGACTACAATTATAAGAAAGGCTGCGGTGTCTTTCTTAAGCCAGGGACATTTAAGTTCAAAAATAATTTCAATTATGATAACAACAATATGAAAGCAAAGTTAGAGAAAGTGGATGAGGATGTCTATCCTGAATATTATAGAAAGAGTGATAATAACTTGCGAGGATCCAACATAGATACAGGTGAGCCATTCTGTGTAGGCTACATTGCTGCTATAACCGCCATAGGAGATGGGCCTTTAATTGTTCCACAAGACATTTATTTAAAAATAAATGTTCTTTACAGACCTGAGAATACAACCAGTAGATTTCCACAGCATGAAGATGTTAATGTAGTGTATTGGAGTGAAGAAATTCGCGATGTGTCCTTCTCTGCCGTTGTTGGAGTATGCCATTTAATTTATGAACAAAATGTTCCACAACCATTATCCTTGTCAGAGTGGCTGGAATTAGACCCAACTAGATTTTACTTTAGAATGGCTTTTGATAAATCTTCTGGTCAGTTTATAAATGTCCCAAATGATGCTATGAATGTTGGACGTACAGATAGAGCCAAAGACAAAGGCAAAGGTAAAGGCAAATCAAGCAAACCTCTTGACTCAACTGAGAACAAGCAAGATAGTATTTCAGTGCGACCTTTAAGGACTCTAGATGTATTTGCCGGCTGCGGGGGGTTATCAGAAGGCCTGCACCAATCTGGTGTGGCTGAATGTAGATGGGCTATAGAAAATGTTGAAGCTGCTGCACATGCATATGCTCTCAATAATAAGAACTGCATTGTCTTCAATGAAGACTGTAATGCGTTGCTGAAAGAGGCGATGTCTGGAGCTACTCATAGTGTGGGAGGATTACGCCTTCCTATGCAGGGTGAAGTAGAACTGTTATGCGGTGGGCCACCATGTCAGGGCTTTTCTGGAATGAACAGGTTCAATTCCAGAGAATATTCTAATTTCAAAAATTCCCTGGTAGCTTCATATTTATCTTACTGTGATTTTTACCGACCGAAATATTTTATCTTGGAAAATGTTAGAAACTTTGTGGCATTTAAAAAAGGTATGGTTTTGAAACTCACGCTAAGGGCTCTACTCGACATGGGATATCAGTGCACCTTTGGTATTCTGCAGGCTGGAAATTATGGTGTTCCACAGACGAGGAGAAGGCTAATTATTTTAGCAGCAGCACCAGGCTACAGCTTACCCTTCTATCCTGAACCCACGCATGTGTTCAGCAGACGCGCTTGTTCGCTCACAACTACTATAGACGGCAAGCGATTCGTTACAAACATTCATTGGGATGAGTCAGCTCCCAGGAGAACCTGCACAATCCGTGATGCTATGAGCGATCTGCCCCGAATATGCAACGGTGCTAATAAAATAGAAATCGAATACGGATCTATGCCAGAGAGTAATTTCCAACGATTAGTGAGGAGCAAGGATGAAAATGCAAAATTGCGAGACCATATTTGCAAGAATATGGCGCCCCTTATTCAAGCCAGAATGTGTAGAGTGCCTACGACAGCTGGGTCTGACTGGAGAGACCTGCCTAACATATCAGTGGCTCTATCTGATGGAACTAAATGCAAGGTATTCCAATAGCAACTTGTTGTCTTTAATTGAAATTAGTGATAGAAATGTTTGAATGCCTCGTTAGTCTAGTGGTCCCAATCGCGACTACCACGCTATAGGTCTTGGGTTCGATCCCCAGGTCGAGCAAAGTGTTATTGGGTTTTTCTATAAAATTCTCAGTAACAGCTTGGAGTCAGGATTTGTGCCCGGTGAATGGCAATAGGCTCGCCCCCTATTACATGGGACCTCAACATACCGGAGAACTGTGGGTGTACACTAAGTACACCTCTGCCTAACCCTTCGGGGAATACAGGCGTGATGGTATGTTATGTTATGATAGAAATGTTGAGTACATGGTATGTGGCCTCCAGGTGCTGCAGTACCGGTACGACGACAAGAGGAGCGGGCGGTCGTCGAGCGGAGCGCTGCGCGGAGTGTGCGCGTGCGCGGGCGGCGGCGCCTGCTCGCCCCACGACAAGCAGGAGAACACGCTCATACCGTGGTGCCTGCCGCACACCGCCAACCGACACAACAACTGGGCCGGACTTTACGGTAACATACAGTTGGTTCGAAATAAGTAAGCCGATCGGAAGTTAGCCGTTCCGAACTATCGCAGTGATAAAATCGTTTCATTAAGTGTTTTAAAACATAAATATCGAAATTAGTAAAACAAAATAATTAGAAATGTGAAACATGACAATGAGTCGTATACTCAAATTATCTTTACACCGACTGTTTCTATTAAAATTTACCACTTATTAACCACTTGCAGACAACTTCCGATCGGCTTACTTATTTCGAACAAACTGTACATCAAAATCGTAGACGTACTATCGTCTTACTTTGACCTCAATAATGACTGCACAATTTGGTTTGTATGAAATAAAGGCCTTATTAACCTACTTCAGAAACATTTAATTTAGGTAACTGGTAAAGCTAAAATTGTTACTAGGGACTCCACACAATAAAAAACGCAGCTCTATATACTTGTATAATCTATCAAAACTAATAAATAAGTATATCTAAATTAAGCGTGTCTGCTACGCTAGAGGTCCTGGATTCGATCCCCAGGTCGAGCAGTGTTGTTGGGTTTTTCTATGAAATTCACAGTAGCAGCTCGGAGTCTGGATTTGTTATAATGTACTAAGCCTGTTCAATTAACACTAAATTATTATAAATACTCACAAAGATATGAATTTTCTACTCAAAGAAAATTTCTTAGTGAAAGAAAAATTCGATCTCAGGCAGGGTTTGAACCTGCGTCTCTCTGGTTAAGTACACCAGACGCTTTTGCCAACTAAGCTACCGAGACCACTGCCTGTGATGTCAAATTTCTCTTCCACATTTTACTTCTTCAGGCGACATCAGCGAATTCTTCTTTTATTAAGAAATTTTCTTTAATTAGAAAATTCATATCTTTGTGAACATTTCGCAATATTTATGCTAAAAAATAAGTATTATAAATACTATTATTATTAAACTAACATCTCTGTATCAAATATCAGGGTTCTTAGCGTATCCAATCGCAATAAACTCAATCAAGGGGCTGGTTTACCCTAAAAAAAAAAACAAAAAACTATTATTTATTTCGTGTATCAACATTTTAGGTAGAGTCTGTTGGGACGGCTACTTCAGCACTACGGTGACGGACCCCGAGCCAATGGGCAAGCAAGGTCGAGTGCTGCACCCTGAACAGAACCGCGTCGTGTCAGTACGGGAGTGCGCACGGTCGCAGGGTTTCCGGGACACTTACATATTTGCCGGCTCCGTACAAGACAAACACCGACAGGTAAATTAAATATATCTTATTATTATTATAATCTACTAGCTGTCCGCCGGCGCATTTGCCCGCGTGGAGAAGATGTTATTATAAAAAAATATAAATTGACAAAAAAAATAGATAGTAGCCGATTCTCAGACCTACTGAATATGCATATAAAATTTCATAAAAATCGTTCAAGCTGTTTCGGAGGAGTATGGTAACTAACATGGTGACACGGGAATTTTATATAAAAGATTATAATAAAACTGTGTAATAGTAACTTGCCGATATATACAAAGACATATGAAAAAATTACTATGAGGGGTCTTTATAACCACAATAGGAGCCAAAACAATAGTTTTTGTTTGTCTGTCTGTATGTTTGTAAGCGCATCACGTAAAAACTACTGCACGAAATTAGATGCGGTTTTCACAGTTGTATTGCTGGAGGTAGGACTTGGAATCTAGTGTAATTTTTATCTTGATAGGCCCGCCGCCTAAAAGTTGAGTTATAGTAGCCAGTATATCCCGTTGTATTGAACTAGTGACCCATACGCATCCTAATTTCCAACTTTTTTTTTTTTAAACATTTTTTTCTACAAATCTGGCGTTCTGGCGATAGCTGGGTAGTTATTTGAACCGAGTGAGATACCACGAGCATCGTGAAGATGCGCCCAGCAGTTTTTATCGTAGAATTGACTTCTGCGCAACCACTGACATACAAACTTCGGATAAGCAGTTATATTGTCGGTGTATTATTTTAACCCGCGTAATAATTGCGTTTTTATCCTAATGGTTTACTATGTATGAATTGCAGGTGGGTAATGCTGTGCCGCCACCTTTGGGAGCCGCATTGGGCAGAGAAATTAAGAAAGCGTTAACTGCCAGTATATCATCTTGAACTTATAATTTGTAGATATAATGAAAAAAACATAAAATATTGCAGTATGCGTTAATGATATCCGTTTACAGATTTTATATATAATCATGACATGGTGTGTTACTGTAAAGTGTATACTATTATAATCATGACGATCGCATTAAACAAATTTGTTATTTACGCAGATAGCTTTATTTTTTTAAAACATCTTTTGATTTTCTTTTAACATTCTTTACCAAAATACTTAGCTCAATATCTTCTTTAGATTTTTTTGCCTGTTGATCTTCATGTGGTACATCAGCTGGTCTGCGCTTTAATTTTTCTTGTATAAGCTTTTCCATATTCTTCGTTTTCTTGAAATTAGGATCACTTGGATCAATATTATACAAATGCGAATTATACAAGGCTGAAAATCGATCATCATTTACATTAATTTCAAAGTCGGGCAGAGATTGTTTTTGTTCATTCATTTTCGCCTTTAATTTCTTTTTCCTCTTAGATTTCTTGGTGCTCTCGGATTCTTGTATTTTTTTAAGACTAAAATGTGCTTTTCCGTCATCATCATCCAATAGTAATTCTAATTCTGCTTTATTTTTTTCGACATTCATATCTATTTCACAACCAGTATTTTCTTTCTTTTTCTCTTGGTTACCAGTTTTAGATTTTTTAAATTCTGGATTATTGAATTCTTCAGCGAAATATGGATCATTCATATCAATGTCAGAAGGCGCATCTGATATGCTGCCGCTCTCTGAATCAGATTCTTCATTTTTATCTTTTTGCAACTGGTTTTTCAGTTTCTTTTGTTTTTTCTTCTCTTTTCGCTTTTGTATTAACTTTTCGAAAGGTGTCAGTTCTTTATTTTCTGAAAAACAAATTTTCAAATCAAATGATTAAAATATTCTAATTTTATTTTTATTTCCAAGTCGATAGTTTAAGAGCTATATGTTAAAACGCGTAGATCATACCTGTATTTAATTTTTTCTTGATTAACTCCTCTGCCTTATCTTTAATTCCGATTCCCCAACTTATCTCCATTTCCATATCTTTATTGCTTTTCTTGTTATCTTTTTTCTCGATGTCTTCAAGCAATTTCTTATATTTTTGTATAGGGTCTTCATCTTCAGGTCCTGGCTTTATTTCAATGTCTTCAGTTTGATTCTTCTCTTCTATAAAGAAAAAACATCTATAAATTGTAATTTATTTGCAATTATGTTTAGTGTTTAACCTTTTTAGCTTGTTTCTAGTTCTGATGGTCATGCATGAAGAGATTAATGAATATAGATGAAGCGAAAGTAGTGTGCCAGGATTGTGGCAAGTGGAAATCCATAGTCTCTGCCTACCCCCCATGGGAGACAGGCGTGACAATATGTATTTATATAATAATATGTAGTTATTGAAACACCCGACTTAATTTAACATCTTTAAAACTTTGCATTGGTACTGCTGTATTCGTGTAAGGAATACTGAATAAATAATATAAGAATAATTTTTGTATATGAAATATGACTATAAAATATAGTAAATAGCAGAGTATGTTACCATCGCTTTCACTACTAGATGCTAGGTAGTCTTTAAGATCTAGATCATCAATTTTTCCATCAAGTGCACTTTTGATTGTTTCAGTACGGTTTGGGTTTGTGGCGTCCCAGGTAAGCTCAACCTTTGCTTGTTGCAGTGCTGTAGTTGTAAATAGTCGAGGTTTATATTTCGTCAAGTCTGGCAGTTTCTTGCATTCTTCGTGGGGTTCCTAAATAGAAATACTGAATGTTATACTCCTGAGTAATATTGTAAAGACCATTCCCTAACATAAATTTTATTCTAATATATTCATTAGGCAACACGAAACCACAACTAAAGTAGTTATTATCTCTAGTTTCCTGCTTAGGATTTTTTCCTGCCTTTACAGACATTTTTACCTGTAAGTCATACAAATATTTGTTGTGTGGCGAAGGAATAGCCGATCACTCAACCACTACGTCAAAAATGTCGTCAGAACTTATAATTCGTGTCATTTTATCGATATCAACAAGATAATTTCTCCAGCTTCACTTAAAAGCATTTACTTTTACTTTTATATACCTGATCAAAAGTGACATCATCGGGAATAAACCTCATATCGAGCCGAGTAGCACTGCTTTCATACTCCATACCATCACATTCGTTATACAACTTGTCAGCCGTCGAAACCGAGTCACATTCTACCACCGCATAGAAATACTTTAGTCTATTTAATTGGTATCGCCGAAGTTTTTCCATGTGATATGACGAACCTAAAATAGAATGGTTTTTATAAGCTAGTCTTAAAAAGTGTGTAAGGTGCAAAGAAAGAAAAGGCGGCACATAGCAAAATTGGGACTTGTCTACATACTTATATGATTATTTCCTATAAGTAGTAAACCTTAAAACGTTAATGATTAGGTTCAAATTCGACTGAGAAAAATTGACATATTGTAGTAGCTTGCTGTGCTGGCAAGGGTAGATACTGAATCCGAAAAAATATAAGCATATTTTATTTAAACACAAACCTTCCTCATTGCCCTCGTCTTCAGATAAATCTTCGTGTTTATCTTTTGTTAATTCAATAGGACCACGAATTTCCTCTTCTTTCATTCTTTCTAAGCCATACTCAGATGGATAAATCTAAAAAACATGAGATTTTATGATGATAAGGGTAGGTTCTGAAGGAATTTAATACTAATTAGAATATATATATGCCTCAACAATTAAAGCAATTCTAATGAAATTTATCATACTGGAATTTATTTTCAACCCAAAAGAGTTATTTTCATTAAGTATATTCTGAGTTTTCTTTAATTTTAAAATTAACTAAAATTTGCCATTCTGAAATTAAAAATATTTAAGAAAAAATCAAGATCCACCTTTTTTTTCAACATTTATTGTTTTATTTTAAGGACTGCTGTGCTGTTGCTAAAAATCTGGTACCTTTATTGTTGTGGAGTTTGAAGGATAGTGTAGCAGTTGAATTACTGGGCACATAAGATTATAACTGAGGTCTCAAGATGAAAATGTGTGATAATACTACTAGTTGCTATTTACCACCAGGTGACATAAATGCTTGTCTGTTTTCTTATTACAATACAAAAACCGAATGAAGTCACAAAAAAAGCTACCTACTTCATAATCACTGATTTACCGTTATTTTCTTAATAACACCACCTGCTGGTAAAAATGAGTTGAGCAGAACCATTAGGTCTTCTGCTTTGATATTGTCCCAGTCCATATTGCAGATAGCAATTCTGGAAAGAATATAAATTATTTAAAATTTTATAAATTTTTTTAAAAGAGGTTTTTATTTATTCTTAAAAAAAAACCAATTCTTTTTATTTTTGTCTACGTCTAAGGCATTGCTTAAGTAATTTAAACAGAAATATATCTCTCATGATTACTTGCTTCAACATAACCCTATAATTAATTATAGTTTCTTTAAGTAGCATAAAATTAAGCAAACAGAATATAAGAATAGAAGTTAGTAATGTTGTGCCTCTAGTTGGAAAAATATAGTCTTTATTTATAATTAACCCCCGACGCAAAAACGACGGGGTGTTATAAGTTTGACGTGTCTGTCTGTGGCATCGTAACTCCCGAATGCATGGACCGATCTGGATTTAGTTTTTTTTGTTTGAAAGGTGAATTAGTCGGGAGTGTTCTTAGCTATGTTTGATGAAAATCAGTCAAGATATAAAGCAATTGTCGGGGGTTTTTTAAATTTTAAATTTAGTAGTTATGTACCTTTTAGTTGACTCTTCCGTACTTTCGGCATCAGCATCAAGCTCTCCCCATTCATGATCTAGCTCACTGTCTAGTTCTGCTTCACTACTCTCCTCCTCTGAAGAACTGTCAGTTTGTATAACTCCTGGAAATAATATAAAAAATTACTTTTGATTGAATTTCAAAAACTACTCCACAATGTATGAATACATTCAGCTTTATCTAAATAGATCTTCTTTCTGCATAATAATCACACTTCATACATTAAACTAAATAATGTCTCTACAATATCTTTATCCCATATAGTTAAGTTATCCTATATATCTAATTATTTCAGTAATTTTTAGTTACTGTTATCATGCCTATTATTACCAGGTCACACAATACCTTATAATTTATATGTGTGACTGTGACCCTATGTCACAGTCACACATATAAATAATACATCATTCAGAAACTTGGTAGCCCTGTAAATATGGAATATGCCAAAAGTATTTTGCCTATTGAACATTTTCAAAAGTATGGAATATTTAGTATACCAAATGGAAATGATGTGCTGACTTCACCAAAATAAATCTGTTGCAACAAAATCTATTCCAAAATATGCCCGCCTAATCGGCACCACATACAAAGCATGAATTTAAAAGGTCATATTCTAACTGGTCATGAGCAAAATAAACACATATTAAGCACTGAAAGAAACTGTTTACATCAGCACACTTCACTTATTCACACCTAGCCTTTAAGAAATACCTACAGGTGTGACAATATTTATGTATGTGACATGTGAATGAAGTTTGTTACTATTGCTTAATTGTTAGTGCTGATAATTTATTAACATTATTAGAAAGTAACAGTGCTGAAGGTATTCTACCCTTAGTCATAATGCATGTCTAGAAAATTGGTATTTGACAATTACATGATAAACATAGTAAATGGGGATATTGCCACATGTTATTTATTGATATTGTTCCAGTATAGTGTAGTTTGATAGATGTGCATCTCTGACCCTTATATTGTAACAAGCCCTTTAAGCGACTCTCTAATCCAAAGTTTCAACAACTCACCTTCACCACGAGCATAATCAATATCTAGGTCTAATAACCTATTCTTAACCTTTTTATCTAATTTGCCACGAATCAATTTATCATTATGAAAGCCAGGTTCTTTTTCTTCATCTTCGTTTTCATCATTACTCGGTTGTTTAACAAAGCGACCAGGGGCATATTTATTTTCAGATTCACTTCGTTCTTCATTTTGTCTCGACTCATCAACTTCTTCATCGGAATCGCTAGTTACGTCCGACTCTTCTACCTCGTAATATTTCCTCAAATTTTCCGTAGAAGTTTCATTAACAGGCCGTCCACGCTTATCCACTGTGTATTTCACTTTAAATTTTTCATCCCTAAACATAGACTGGAAACGTTTATCTATTTTAACTTTTCTTTCATGTTTAGGAATTTGACGATATCTAGGATCATTGAGATATTTTGTGAAACGACTATCCTTCAATATATCATCCATTTTTATTAGAAAAGAACTTAATAGTATTTATAAGTTAATACTCCAACATGCAATGGCTTTTGAGGTTAGATATTTGAGTCATACTCTTTTTTTTCTGTCACTTCTGTCAGCTGCTGTCACATCACATTGGCCGCGTTCCACTTGGCGATCAAAACTCTCATTTAGCCGTTCCACATGGCGACCGCGGTCGTTGTGGCACCGAAAACGTCACTAATGACGTCACGACTTACGCCCACGCGACGCCCAAGACGACCCATCTAAAAGGGTGAGTCGAAGTGATCGTTGAGAAACTCCTAAACTCCGTTTCACTTGGGTTTACGACAGTAACGCTCACAAGCAAGTGGAACGGGAACAACTGCGGTCGTAAGCGTGATCGTTGTGATCGCAAAGTGGAACGCGGCCTTTGTGATTGTTTGTCTTAACTATGGAGTGTAGAAGTAAGGAGAATCATCTGTGTATGTACAGTCGCCAGCAGGTCAAGGTATACAAAACTGTCAAATTTCTCCAAATGATTTTAAACCTTAAATTGTTGAATATAAAGTTCAAAATCAACTGAGAAAATTTGTCATTTTGTGGTAACTTGACGTGCTGGCCACCGTACATGGAAAAGTGTCCGTAAAAGTGCATTAAATGAGGGTGGCGCCTAGTGATGAAGCATATATACTAGAACAGATCCAAGGAACAGGTATTTCACGATACTAGCTGGCACTTGGCTTGGCTTAAAATACTCGATTCAACTAGTATCACTGTGACTGCGCGCATAAATTTGAATTTGAACCTTATTTCAGTCCATATAAAAGTAAATATACTCTGTCTATTTTAACCAACACTCAATACTAGTCAATAAAATACTCGTTAAATTTTGAAATACTCGATCCACCTAGTATTACTGTGCCTACGCGTACAAATTTGAATTTGAACCTTATTTCTATGAGTATTAAAATGACGCGACGCGCACTCGTGTTTACCAAATCATTCGTGTGTCAGTCATTTGAATTTAAACCTTATTTCAATCCTGATAAAAGTAGATATACTCTGTTTTTTTTAAGCAATACTCGATACGTACCAAATACTAGGCATACTCGACGGTCTTTATACACTAGGTACTTTGTAAATGCTCGAGACTATACGATCCGATACAGAGTATCGAGTACGGACTAGTATTTGTTGGTGTTGTAATGGTATCCGAATATGCAATATTTGGATCTGCAGTGGATATATTGAAATGAGAGACACTAAATTAAATGAACAACAAGAAATGTAGAATAAACAAGAAGAGTTACTAGGCAACGTACCTACTTAAAATAAATATACTAATATACTTTTTATTTTCTTGGTGGCTAGCATTGTGTATTATAACCTTTATGGAAGAACAACACTCCCACTGAATCCACAATGTTTAGCACAGAATTGATGTTTCTGCCTAGAGACTCCCTTTATAAACATATCTGCAGGCATAAGGGCGGTTTCACAATAATCAATGCTGATTACCCTTTCAGAAACCGCCCTTATGCCTGCAGATATGTTTACAAAGGGAGTCTCTAGGCAGAAACATCAATTCTGTGCTAAATGTTGTTCTTCCATAAAGGTTATAATACGCAATGCTAGCCACCAAGAAAATAAAAAGTATATTAGTATATTTATTTTAAGTAGGTACGTTGCCTAGCAACTCTTCTTGTTTATTCTACATTTCTTGTTGTTCATTGTAATAAGTAATTTTTATTATATAAAAATACTTCATTTAATTTAGTGTCTCTCATTTCAATATATCCACTGCAGATCCAAATACTGCATATTCGGATACCATTACAACAGTTGGGTAATCTTGTTGGATGCCGGCTGATTACCATTTTTTTATTATAGATTACTATGAAAAATGAATTTTAATATACGGTACGATGTAGTACCTAGATAAATATTTAACGTCAACAGTCCTAAGCCTGTGTAAAGTATGAAGAGAAGATTCCAATTCATTACGTACTGCATCCGCAGCCGTACGCGTACTTCATACTAGGTGGAACAGGTATTTGGATCGAGTATTTATTCGGAATAGGAATAGGTACACCTAGTACGAAATGTACCTAGTACGACTCATCTCTAGTGGCGCCACAGTAGCATCAGGGTAAATTTTAAAGGCGCGTTTTTTAAAATTGTCATAAAGTAGAAAAAAAAATATGATTTTTGTGTATCATTTTTTAAGGTCTACGTAGTGAATATTAAAAAAATATATATTTGAATAAGAAGAAAGAATCATATGCTATACAAAATAAATAAGTGAATAAAAATAAAGAAATGAATGTGTTTAAAATTAGAATAAAAAAGTTCATCAAGAACAAAACGATAATAAAAAAGTTTTTGCCTTTATGTAATTAATTTTTGCATCTAAGAAATTAATTCCTAACTGTTACTCCTACTAATAGGTTATAAAGTATGGGTTCTAAAGTAAACTTTTCATAAAAAAATATTTACATACGGTTGGTTGGAAATATGAAAGAGGCTGAGGCGAATCATTTTTCTGTTTTTGGGTTTACGCCCACTTGGACAATTTTTCACAACCCAAATTTTACCCATAACTATTGTATTATTCACACTTTTTATAAAATTAAATGATAAAACCGATAAACGTACTATTCACAGTTCAGGAAATAAAATCACTCTAGCTACACGTTTTCTCATAATAACTCTTTATGGTTATATTGTTTTTTTTTTTAACTCGGCGTACTTCAATTCGTTTACAATTGTTGCTACATTCATACCATACCCTTTGTCTACCCCAGCGCCATTTCGGAAGGTTTTGGAACTGGTATTTACACCTTACAGCGACACTTTTTTAGATTTTTTTCCATATGAGATCCTTACTTCTACATTCCATAGTTTCAGAGTACTTTGTGCGTAGTCAGAGAATCCAATAGACAAACTGACATCTTCTGTCGCATTCATACAAGAAAAAGAGCAACTTACGACGTTATCGTGTAAAGAAATGAAACAGGACGATGATATTTTTTGTTTCACTGAACGTGCCGTTCTTTTTCAAGGTCAGCATACTACTTTGATAAACAAAGTTTGACAGCTGACGTGCAGCTAGCTATCGTCTTCCTTTATAAAAAAGTTTTTACGTATTAAATGATAAGATGTAGACTTACTATTTCCAACATTTTTTGAATAAAACATGGTGCTTTGTAGCTTCAAACGGTGTAAAAGTGGTAGCGGAAAGAAATGCCAGGATTGTCTTTTCAGTCGTAAGTATACCACTCTTTCTCAGTTACTAAGCATTCAGTTACATTTTATTATGTTCATATATTGTGTCTAATGTACTCTAGACGTAAATTCATCGTTAAAAAAAAGCACATAAATAACAATTAAATCTAAAACTTCGGTGTTGCCAACTTTTCTATAAATTATTACCCACTATTATGGGAAAATATAATACGTATTCTGAAGTTTGTATTAATGTAATATCTGAAATATTTATTGGCTTGTTGCAGTTTTCCTGGACCTGATAATTTACGTCGGAATTGGATTGTAGCTACAGGACGAACAGTTTGGGCACCAAAACTGTCATCAAACTTTTTATCATACATTTTGAGAAAAAAATAGTCGAAATGAAGAAACTTATACTAAGATACCTTAATTCCCTTGTTTTATTTAAAACAACTGTGTAAAATCAATTAATGCTTAGTAAAAATAAACATGTTCTATTACTTAGCCACAAAGCCAGAACCTACTTACACATAAGGAATGGCAATTATGTAGAACCACATCATCATCATCCATTGTCATTCTGCTGCGTCTTCTCGTCATCGTATGCCTTTACCTACCGATAATAATCGACTTATCAGCGTAATTTTCAGGCTCTCTTACATACGTACTGTACTGTGGGGTACATTTTTTCTCACACGGTAACCCTAAATATATGAACGCATTCTTTTTTGTCTGTTTCTGCGACACGCTTTGCCGATGTTTATTGGATTCTCTGTCTACGACTTTGTGTAATAGTGACTTTTTTTTCTAATATTTTTGGCATGGCTTCAGAGACCTTTGTGCCATACGTAGTGAATTTGTTACAGCGGGGGGACAGTTTCATACATTCATCAATTTGCAAAGATAGAACAGCCATCTGCTAGATGCCCCCGAAAAGTTGATAGTAAAAAGTTGACAAAAGTGCCAACAGATGTCAGGATAGGCGACCGGCAGTTCAGTATTACCAGAGTAATAATATAAATAATTAAATTAAATTAATCATTAATTACATCCATAACATTTAAATATTTGCGAGCATAATATGCTTAGATTAAATATGTGAATATTTTCTTATTACAAAGAAGTGACACCATATTTCTGATCTGGCATGGTCTACTGATGTAGAGTTGTCATATATACCGGCTCTTTCCCAATTTGTGGTAAAAAGTTTTAGCTCTTGGAACGTATTTTGGGGTAATCGAATGTTTATATAAAGATAATTAATATAATTCTATATCGAATTGAATAAATCTTCATAATTTCATACTTGCAAGTGATGCTTGTGTGTTAAAAGATTTTGGATCTGAAAAGAAAATCTTTGGAAATCCAATGTTGACGAAAATATGTAAAAAGACAAAGGCAATTTTCTATCACCTAAATGGCAACCCTGAACTGATAGTTTAATCATGTGACAAATGTCATATTTACAAAATGGTGGACATGGTGGTTGTTGTTTACTGCGCGGACGCACTTTGCTTTAGAATTAATATTATGGTGGGCTCTTGTCGTGTATTGAATATATTTGCAGAAAACAATATCTTCCCACTATAATATTAATTCTAAAACTAAACTGCAACCAAGGAAACTTAAGATAACTTAAGTAAACTAAAACTTCATTATAGTATAATATACATACATATAGTATAAATACCTATCTATAGTCACGAATATAATTGTCGGGGGCAACTTTCAGATGGCGCTTCGAAATGTATTGGCAAGAATAGGTGCGAGAGGGCTCTCTTTTCCCTATATATTATTAACTCTTTGATTTGTTAGTTTAAATCACAGACTATAGATACCATAATACGTATGTCTAAATAATTTTAATCTGTGATGTTATTTTTGTACAGTTTGTTCGAAATAAGTAAGCCGATCGGAAGTTGTCTGCAAGTGGTTTAGAAGTGGTTAATTTTAATAGAAAGAGTCGGTGTAAAGATAATTAGAGTCGTATAAGCACAGATTAAGACAGATATAGTATGCGCAACAAACGATGTGAAGTCACATAATATTTATGTGTGCGTGACCGCTCGGAGCGGCATTGTAGGGACACGTGCATCTATGTGTGAGTAAAGTTGCCAGATAATGGGAAAAACTCCCACATTTTTTTCTATTGTTCTCAATTATTGTACCTATTAATGTTTAGAATTGGAAATGTGCTTTTACTTAATAGGTACTTAAATATAATTTAAACGGAATAATTATTATTAAATACTAAAATTTGACTGCCTCGTTGGTCTAGTGGTCCCAATCGCGACTGCTACGCTAGAGGTCTTGGGTTCGATCCCGCGGTCGAGCAAAGTGTTATTGAGTTTTTCTATGAAATTCTCAGTAGCAGCTCGGAGTCTGGATTTGTGCCCGGTGAATGGCAATAGGCTCGCCCCCTATTACATGGGACCCAAACATACCGGCGAACTGTGGGTGTACATTAAGTACACCTCTGCCTAACCCTTCGGGGAATACAGGCGTGATGGTATGTGTATTATTAAATAAATTACGGTGGAATAAAGTTAAATACTCGTAAGAAAATATAAAATAATAATACAAAATATAAATATTTGTCTATTATACAATGTTAAACTACTTCATTTTACTGCTCAATGCTATGTACGTAAGTGTCATACATGTACGTATGTCATACATGATGTAGTAGTACTCTGTGATATATACTTAAATATTGTATAAATATGTATGCTGTACACACGGCTACACATTAAGCTATACAAATACAGTATAGGCGGGCCTCGCACTGTGGATTTATTAGCTTGATGTGTAGCCGTGCGTACTATTTAATAAATAAATAAATATGCATAATTACTTACACTTCCCATATTTAGGTATATTATCATGGAAAAAATCCAACATATTTATTACAATAATTTTACACACATAAAATCTTAGCAGCCTTTGTTCTGCACCAATTTCTTATAGTATTGCCGTTTAGCGTCTGAACATCGAGCATTCGTTTCTAATTTCGCTATATAGTGCAATCGTACCATCAAATACTTTTCTATTAAAATGTACCTACGCCGCCTTGGATTACGAAATTAATTTCATATTCTACATTAGCACCCTGAGAAACCTTGCAATGGACACCCATACTATTTAGAAAAATAATATCCACCATCTTGGATTTCAAAATTAATGCTATTTTCATAATTAGCTCCCTAAGATACATTGATACCCATATGACCCTTATGAATTTATTTAGAGAAATATATATCCGCCATTTTGGATTTCCAAACTAATGTCATTTTTGTAATCAGCACTCAGGAAAACCTCCGAAATGACATGGTGGACATTATTTACATATAAATAATGTCATTTCAAATAAACAAATATAATACATGCAATCAATCATGCATCCAATATCAATCGGAAAAAGTTATCATTATTATTTAATAGGTATTATGTAATATTACAAACTAATAATTATAAATCGCTGATTATGATTATTTTTGTTAATCTGTAAGCATAATTGATGATAAAAAAATATCGTAATCGTAAATCATTAAACTGATTACATTGTGCCCAACTCTGAACGGTTACATATAGGTACATATAGAAATGAATCGATCTTTTTACACACAACGTACATTACCCAAATTCAAGTAGACCTATTTCGATGTAAACTGGCAACCCAGACCAATTACTGTCGAGGTTTTGTGTTCCAAGTGAGCCGAGAAATATTAGAGGGAAAATTAATAACAAAACAATAATCTAAACAATATTTCCCTGTGGAAAGTTATTCCATCTTCTTTTCTTTGTTTTTGGGAACAACTTTTACAAAGTTTAAAAACACAAGACGGCATGTTTTGAAATAAAATGGTAACTCATTTGAGACGTACAAGCAGTACGACGCGCAGCTAAGTACTGACGTGAGTTTGTATTCGCTTTTGATTTTGTATTTGCTTTGGTGGCTTCACTCTCGTCATCTCGTGTTCTACGGGCTACGTCTGCCTATTTTCCTAGTCTGAGCGTATAAGTTTCACATTTCTAATTATTTTGTTTACTTATTTCGATATTTATGTAATAAAACACTTAATTATACGATTTTATCACCGCGGTAGTTCGGAACGGCTAACCTCCGATCGGCTTACTTATTTCGAACAAACTGTCAGATAAAAATGAGAGAGAGATATTATTTGATTTTTACTGAACTATGTAAGTAGATAACGATAAATGTGCTTTGTGCTGTTATTTTAACCAAATCTACATCTTGTCATATATGTACACACTATTTAGCTATATAAACCAATTGTTGCGTAATAATTAATATCATGAATAGCATTGGGGAAGAATGCACAGAGCTAAAGAAAAAATATGATGACTGCTTCAATAGTTGGTTTTCTGAAAGATTTTTAAAAGGCGACCACGATGATTCAATTTGCGCTGGAATTTTTAAAGTATATCAGGATTGTGTCAAGGTATTAAATATGATAATACTTATTATTTACTTCCACATCGAATGATTACTGTATTTTTGTCTTGTCACATGTAATTGTATTTTTTTATAAATTGTGTTTACGATACAGCCTGGAAGTCTACATAATACCATATTTTTTTATAAAGGTATAATCAATTATAAGTTCATCCCTATTTAACAGTACAGCCAGTAAGTATATGCATTGCATTTATTTGCATCATCACATACATAATACATACCATGACACCTGTATTCCCCGAAGGGTTATCTAGGCAGTGTGATCAAGCTCTTTATCTATGATCATTAATATGAAATCTGTTAAGCACTTAACATTTGGATGGATTATTTTTCACCATTTATTTGCATAGGTATAGCTGACAAGAAGATTAGGTAGGTATAATATAGGTAACTGATGAAAACTCTTATGATAAAAATAGTGTAACCCCCTTCCCACTGCATCAAAACATGTCGTAAATATCTAACTCTCAAAGAGTGAGTAAAATAGGTAGGTATTTGCTACATGTTTTGTCGTCTGTGAGATGCAGGGTAATAGTGTATCACCAATGTGTCAAAATTGGTTTAAACTGTCTTCATATCAAGCCTTTTAGTTGTTAGCATGTGTGTCCATGGGTGGCGATGATCACTTACCAATAGGTGACTCGCTTGCTCGTTTGCCTACCTCTTCTAAAAAAAAAACTATCTACATATAATACAAAACAGATGTTGCTGTAATTGTTGTGAACTCTGCTTGCTACGCCAAGCGTCTAATTAAACAACCAAATGATTGTCTTATATATTCTTATTTTCAAATGTAATTTCTTTGTATAAAATATTGTAATTACTTTTTTTCGTTTTCAGAATGCAATGAAACAACAGAACATTGATTTCAAAGAAATTGATAAAGATGTTCTGGGAACTGATAATGAAAACAAAGCCCCACCATCAGGCAGTAGTTGACATAACATCATTGTGTGTATCACAACACAACTTATAACATGCCACAAAATGCAATAAGAGAATAGAGTAGACAATTAGTGTAATAATTAGCACAATGACAAATGACTGTTGTAAATGAATGTTTATTTACACACTTGTGTTGTGTTTGCTTATGTAATTGAAGTGTCATTTTGATTCACATTTCTGTGTTATGTAAATTGTTGTATGGAGGCTTCCATAGTCTTGCATTTCATTAGTTTGGATAATTTTTATTTACATTATGTTGTATAGTTATTTAGGAGAATGAAGTTATGTTTTTATATGAAAAACTTGTTTTATTTTAACCTGAACCTAGAACTACTCAATGCAGTAAAATAATATGAATATTATAAAATAAAATTTACGGTCATAGATATGAAATTTAATATACTCCTTTTACAAAATGAGACATTATATTTTAATTTGTTATTTGATGTTAGATTCTTGGGACTAATTATCTCTGGCTGGTATCTCTGGGTCTGTACACAAAACCTCTGCTCTTCATTTCTCTAATTACTCCAGCTGGTAATCTGCCAGATACTGATATAGCATACACTCCTTTACAAAAACGATCTGTAAATAATAGAAATGTGATATTTATTATATTTTGTACAATGTCAAATGTCACAAATTGCTTGTTACATCGCTACCTAACTTATTTACAGAGTATGATCTTGAGCTATAAACAGAACAGCTAAATATACTTGTGCAAAAAGTGGATCTTCATCCACAGTGCAACAGATGATGGTTCTTGCAAAAGGCTGCATAAGGTTGAACAATTCGACTGCAGCCAGGATTTGAACCTGTATCTCCTGTTTCAATATACCAGACCCTATTACCAACTAAGCCATCTGGCCAACTAAGAATCAGGTGTATTGAACCATGTTGTAATTTCTTGATTTATATTAACCTAATAAGCTTAAATTGGCAGACACTACAGAAAAGCAATTGTTACAACTGTTGTAATTGAACCATTTGGGAGTCATGATTTTTAGATTAATTAACCCCTCAAATCTCATAATATAGATATAGTGCAAAATTGATTGATCCAGTCACCGGTGACTGGTAAAGACATCATCAAAATTGATTTAGAAAGAGATCTGTAGCTATCAACAATCTTATAACACTCACTTATGCGTTGCCACTTGCACACCCAACTATCTTCAGGGCTCATAACAGCAATCATTCTGAAAATTATAATAGTTAAAAATAAATGCACAATATCAGTATCTGCTTTATTTTATTATATTTATTTATTAAGGCATATCAAAAATAAAAACATAAACATTGCCAAGTAGCAAATAGTGGGATATGGACATAATTATGTTAAAATCAATAAAAGATATGCACAACATTTAAAATTGAGTGGAAAAGCTAAAATGACAATAAACAGTATCCGCATTGAAAAGGCTTCACAATGCAATTTACAACCACACAAACTAATTTATGCACAAATAGGTGGTTATACTAAAGAATTATGAGTAACTAAATCATGATATAAATATTAACTAATTGTATGAGTATTAATTTTGTCTATTGTTTTTAAACTTACGCTTATTCATTATTATCTTAGCCCTAAATCGCGTGGGGTGGTCATGAAAGATATCCAAGTCATACAAAATACACCAACTGTTGTAACATCAACCTAGCTATCGGAGTGCCAAGCAATCTTGCTATCTTCTTTCAACAACTTCAACCTGCCTATGGTGTACACTACAATTAATGTGTTAGCAAGCAGCAGTGGCATTAAGAAAAACATACATTCAATAACCAATCAGTGAATACAATAGTTTAAGTATTTGATCAATAAGAGAAGTCTGAAGAAAAAATAAAGAGCCTTACCCATCAAAGTTATTACTAGTGCAGTCGTAGACATTGTCTTTATTATTCTTCATACGAAGAAATTCGTCACAGTTGTCACAGCCATCATATTCAAACTGATCAAACGTCTGAAAAAGATGTAACAGAAATATCACTCCGACCTTAAAATTGTAACTAGGTGTTGCGTTTGTAATTATTACCTTAATCAAAGAGCACACTAAACAAGCTCGTAATCCTCGGAGATCTTTTGGCACGGTGTCCAACGACATTCTCTCGATTCAAACACTTACGATAAACTTTAGAATATTATGCGTCTATATGCTCAGACAACGCTATTGATCTCGGTAAAAATCTATGTAGCACATTATCCTCGGCTACAAAATTAAATGAGTTTTCCAAATACAATATTTTTTATATTTTCTTGTCTCCCAGTTCTCCACGCCTCAACCTACGATACGGCCGTACTCACTACTCTTAACTCTAAGTACTGACATTGACAACTGACAGACGACGTAAAAAGTGTAAAAACACTCAAGATGTCAAATGTCAATGCCTATTACATTGGCCGCGTTCCACTTGGCGATCACAACGATCAAAACGTTCCACATGGCGACCGCGGTTGTTGTGGTCGCGGCGAAAACGTCACTCATGACGTCATGTCTAACGCCCACGCGACGCCCACGACGACCCATCTAAAAAGGTTGGTCGAAGTGATTGTTGAGAAAATCCTAAACTCCGGGTTTACGACAGTAACGCTCACAAGCAAGTGGAACGGGAAAAACTGCGGTTGTGAGCGTGATCGTTGTGATCGCCAAGTGGAACGCGGCCTAAGCGGACCGTTCGCCTTGAGCGGCAATTTTCCAGGAATTGTAAATTGATCACATTCTAGCTTTATGGCAGTAAGAATTGCAACAGCAACCTAGAATTATTTTTCCCAATTCCCAACTGAGAACAAAAAGTTTTCTTTGAAAATGTTTATCCATATTGTTGTTTTTGGCAGAATCCTCTATTTTAAGGCTAAACGTTCAGCTTTGGGGGCGAAATTAATTTTTTTTGGTTATTCGCACATTTTTAGCTATACATACGAGGGTAGATTGAAAAGTTCGTAGCCCTACTATAAAAACAAAGGTAAACACTGAAAAAAATATTTTTATTTTTCTACGTATTCAAAGCATTGAGCTTTGATTTGTATCACCTTTCCGGTAAAGCCTTGATCCCCGTTAAAAAAAATGATTCTTCAAGGCCCTCAAAATAGTCACCTACAGCGGCTTCAACCTCTTCATTCGTCAAAAATTTCATTCCACCTAGATGTTTTTTTAGGTTTGGGAATAGATGAAAGTCCGACGGAGCTAAATCAGGTGAATAGGGAAGGTGCGGACGCAATTCAAACCCGCAATTATGAAGTTCAGCCATTGTTTCTACAGACGTGTGGACGCGAGCATTGTCTTGGTGGAACAACACCTTTTTCCTTATCATTCCTGGACGTTTTACCTTGATTTCTTCTCGCAAACGCCGTAGTAGTGTGCAATAATACGTAGAATTTATTGTTTGACCTTTTTTAAGGTAATCCACGAAGATCACCCCCTTTGCGTCCCAAAAAACTGACGCCATTACCTTATTCGCTGACAAAATTGCTTTAGCCTTCTTTGGAGGCGGAGATCCGGGTCTTTTTCACAGCTTCGACTGTTCTTTCGTTTCTGGGGTATGATGGTGAACCCAAGTCTCATCCATCGTAATAAATCGATCTAAAAATTCGTGCTGATCAGCTTCGAATAACTCCAAACAGTCACGAGAAATTGTGAGTCTAGTCCGCTTTTGCTCAACTGAAAGCAGTTTAGGTACCCACCGCGCTGACACCTTGTGAAAGTCCAATTCGTTGAAACAAAAACACAACATTTTTCGATATTTTCCGTCAGTAGTGGACGTTGTCGGCCTGCCTGGTCTAGGGTCATCCTCAATACTCTCTCGCCCACGTCTAAATTCAGCTGACCATTTTTTTACTGCAGCATAAATATGATGGGGCGAATGTTGGTAATGTTGAAACCATATCTTCGTAAATATCTTTCGGCGTTAACCCCTTCTTATGGAGATACTTTATGACCGCACGGTGTTCGATTTTGTCCATTTTGCAGAAATATGTCAGACACTTACAGAAAAATTAACGTAAAAAAAAATGTTTAATCTACACTGAAAGTTTGCACATTGACTGTTGAATGATTATGGTAAAATATGAAGGTCTTTAAAAAAATATATCGTAGTTACTTCTATGTCAGGCTACGAACTTTTCAATCACCCCTCGTATATACGACATTCTAGGTATTTACATGGCAATCAAATTTGCGACCTCAACAATAACTTAATCAGTATCGAGTATTAAAAGCTTTGCTTAAAAATCGTTATCGTAGAACATTTTGGTGTAAAATAAAACGGTATTGTATAAAAATTAAACCGATATTATGTGCAGAGAGAGAAAAAATACAGCATTGAGTATGAAGAAGCAGTGTACAATTGTGCTGCATCCATTTTTTTATCTATTCGCTATAAAATAGACCCAATGATTCATGCGGAAGTCTACGATTAGTATACAATTTGTTGAGGTTTTTGTGTAAATTAGTTATACTGTGCGAAGCCGGGGCGGGACACTAATAAATACAAGCCTTTATTTAAACTCACAAACACATTCGTCGTAGTGTAGCGGTCAATAGTTTCTGCTTACCCCCGTGGGAAGAATTCGTGAGTGTATGTATGTTAATTAATCTGAACACCCTGAGGTACGTGCCTTGGGTTCGAACTTGAGATCCTTGACTGGGCAGTCCAGTAGCCATAACTAGGCTATCACATATTTACTACGCATTAAGTTATTTCCACGGAGATTCCTGTACGTCACGTCGCCCGCGCAGCTGCCAAGTCGTCAACACTTGAGGGCTCTTTGACCTATCACCCGCTCATTCACAGATCTATACTAAGTAATGAACTCTTGATAACAATGGCTCGTGTCAAGCACGTTTAGAAAACAATTAAGTACCTACTAATTTAAAAAATACAGATTGGGAAAAATTTAAATGTAAATCCCTATAAACAAACAGAATAAACAGAATAGAATACAAAATTATAGTTAGTGAGGAAAGTGAGCCAAGGTGGAATTTTAGCCACCACAATGCCGCGAGAGGCAGAATGAGATGAAGAGGGAAAGAATTTTGATGATAATTATTTTTCTTTACCGGATCCTTTTAAAATCTTTCGACAGTTTACAATCGAACTCCGTTATTGTGGTGGTCCCGTTCAAATTTTATCGAAATCGAATTTAGCAACAAAAATATAAAAATTGTTTACATCGATGATAATATCGCTGTCTTATTGGAGTAGTGCGTTTAGTTGGCTAACAAGTACTTCTAAACAAAACTCACCACAAAAAAATAAAAATACTTTTAACAAAAAAGTATAACGCCCTTCAAAAAATACGATAATAAAATAATTTTGTCTAAAACAGTTTGGGAAGTCGGTGGCGAATTGTTTTAGACAAAATTATTTTATTATTTTTTTAAGGCGGTTTTACTTTTTTGTTAGAAGTAGGTAATCAGTGATATATAAGTATAAATTAAAGATAGAAGATTGGGAAGGATTTTTCGATTGAGACGTATTATTTATACATTTTTAAAATGTTATTGACCCAAATTGTTGTTGGGGCACAAAGGATAAGATAGGAAGTGAGACATGGTGTCCGATACAGTTCCATATCCGCACCCTGTAGTCGTTTTGCCGAGATTTCCCGACTTTACTGAAGAAGGATAAAGATCATGTTAGAGCAGGTGTTGATAGACTTCGGAAACCTTCACTTCAAAAACTTTATGGAGCTAGATGGGTAGATTTTCTCACCATGTTTTTGATAATCGATTTTTGATCCGAGTAGTGCGTGGCCTTTATACAACAATATTTTTAGTATATGCAAAACCAGAATATAGTTTGTTAATAAGTAACTGAATTGATTCCAATAATTTTCACAGCATGTCATATTATAATAATTGAATATGATACTACTTAAGTATAATACTACTACTTAAGTATAGTACCTATCCGCAATCATACGCGCTCAACAGAGGTCACTGCCGGTCATAGCGGCATTAGACGCGGGCGCATAGTGGGCGGTGGGGTAAAACAACCCCTTCAGTCGCCCGAAGTCGATGCCACAGATTGATGCGACAGGCAACCATATAACCTCATATAACATAATAAACTTATAACTTTGAAATTTTTCAGGAAACAGTTTTGAAATTTTGTACATAGTTTCTATACCTAAATATACTAGACACGTGTTTCGTGTTTCGCATATACTAAAAGTGACCTCGTATCTAGCACAGCTGAGGTTAATTCAGTTGTTATACTTACTTATTACATTATACAATACAATAGAAAGTGGGATAGGTGCTGACTGCCCGTAACGGTGTGCTCCTATGTGCCAACGAATCTCGATATACTTTTTCTTATTACGCCCTCAAAAGACGACAGGTCTTTGGGGATTAAACCGGACGGTGTGGGATTCTTAACCACCCCAGGGTAGTGATCATCAGCACTTGGAGTTACCCTCCTTGTGCAACGCCCTTAGGGCACATCTCTTGGAGTGTATATGAATATGTCTCTCCTGAACCCCTGTGTACACGACACAACGTGACCCCTGTGCTATAGTATTTTTTGTGTAGGTACACACGGCTACAGGTCAACCTATACAAATCCAGTGTAAGCTGATCTCGCCTCGTATAGGCTTTCCATGCAATTAGAGGCCAGCATAAACTGGTTTTTTATAGCTTCATGTGCAGCATAATCATTCCCAGAAGAACATTGTAAGTCTAAATTACTGATTTGTTGGTGGAATACCATAATAATTTGTTGTAGTAGTAGTAGGTTGACTTGAGTGAGTAGTATTTAAATCTGGCTTTATTATACACATAATACGTTTCCGTTATACTAGTCTGATCGAGTATCTCATGTAAAATGCATTATGGTAATAAGGCCAAAATAGAAAAATAATAGAAATTCGAGAGCGAATATTAAAATTACCTACCTATATTCCAGATTTGAGTTTAGGCCAGACAGCTGGACTTCGTTTAAAAAATATTCATATTGTTAGTAGGTATATATACAGCGTGTATTCACTATCCAATACAGGGTGGATAAATTAATACATATCTACCTTTTAGTTATTCGTATAGCTTTGCTCCTGATACAAATGTTTAGAAATAGGTACCTACTTACCTATTGAATCTATTTCTGATCGTAAAATGGATGGATGGTTACGGAATATACGTAGGTATGTACCTACTTCAACAGTTATTACGGGTCCATAACAAAATGGAGACGTACCCATGCCTGTGTGTATGCGCTTAGAGTGTGAGGCTGTTTGTTTGTGCAAACGAATGCAATTACCATGCCAACCTTACTATTTATTATCAAAAAGATATTTACGAGTATATAGATAGGGGTTCTTAGACAGGTGTTATGGTGTTTACGCACCAAGGGGAGCTGAAAGAAACTAAATGATGTATCTCACAGAAATGAAGAACTACGATAGAGATAGGAATGGCAGCCATTGACGATGGCAGGCACGATTGATTTTATTGCTTTCCACAGTTTAATTTACACGGATGGTTCTACAACAAATTGGACCCCGTCGGGCACAGCAATATAGATTAAGTAGATTTTTCCCTGGAAATGAGGGTTAAAATGGAAGCTAAAGACGTGCTGTTTAACGTAACGTACTTTGATACTTACATGATATAATTTATTAGAATGTAATGGGTCCGGGAACAAAGACTTCAGAATATTTTCAACCGACTCCAAAAAGGAGGAGGTTCTTAATTTGTCTGTTAATTTTTTGTACGTTTGTTACGCGATAATTCCGCCAATTATGGATTGATTTTGATGATTCTTGATAATAATTTTATTTCTAAAACAAGTTCGGAAGTCGGTGGCGAAACAAAAAAACCACTCAAATTTTATTTACTCACCGACTTCCGAAACTGTTTTAGACATAAAATTGTTTTATTATGTTTTTGACATCCACTTGTACCTATCAAATATTATGTAGGTATGTTACGTAAAAAGTAGTTTTATTTCATTGTCTAATAATCGCGTAAGTGTAAAACCAGTATAAAATGTTTTGTTCGTTATTTAAAAAAAAAACTGCTGTTCCATACATTTTGACCGTGTAGGTATTGCACTTGTATGCGAAAAAGCAGATTATTTTTTAATAACCGACGAAAAATGACACCGAAAATGGGCCCAGAATCATGAACTGAATTCATGGTAAGCGTTTTTGCGTTGATGTCTCTTCCACCCTGTATAATCTCCTGACGCTTGGTTTACCCAATACCTACAGATTTATTCAATATATACCTATAACTATGTCATTCGCTTGGCTGGAATATAAAACAATCATTGAATTCTTTAAGGCTTTGAACTTTAAAATTTATCTTATTTATACTTATGAACAGTTCGGGGAAATAGGAATACCTACCTGCTTACGTGTTTTTTGTATCAGATAAATAAAACTATTATTTTTTATGGAGCGGTTAAGTTTCGTAAGTTGCTGTTACCACTGGGCCATTACCCAGTGGTAACAGCAACTTACGAATTATAGGGTTCGAACCCAGACAGGCGCTTTACTTTGTGTAAATTAATTCATAACCACCTGGTTCCTAAACAGCGAAGGATAACATCGTGAGGGAACTGGCATGTTCTAGAATCTAAAATACCATGGGTAAGTACTATTGTACCTAAGATCCTTCTTGTAAGTCAGCAAAAACAAGTGAAACGAGCCGAAATTCGAGCGAATTAATTATTGTTTTGGTCAGTAAAAATTCAAATCGATTCAGCAACTCTTGCCCCGAATGGTAAGGCAGACGTGTACGCACGGCTACCACCCGATCAAAAATAGCTATACAAATCCAGTTTACGTGGCCTCTTATTGTATGGAAAACCTAAACAATTGAGATCAGCTTAATCTGCCAAAACCACATTGCTAGACCTGAAAATCGAACCCAGGATTTTCGCAGACGCGATTGCGACCCCTGGATCAATGAAACAGTCGCACAGGTTCCATCCGGAATATGAACTACTAACTTAGTCGAGCTAATAAAAGCATTTTATAATAATTAAAGTTCAGATTTGTGGAGCACCATTAGGTAGTTTTATGGACGTTAAGATAAAATTTTATTTTGGTCATTACTTCAAGTTGAGCCGTTGGATAAGAACGCTTTAAAGTGTAGTACTTACTTTCCACGCAGTATAAAATGTGAATCCCTTAAACCCAAGAGAGATATTTTCAATTTTAAATAACGGATAGAAAGGTTAAAGTAAGGGTACCTATACAAATGCAACTAGCTTAACCTTCAGTTAACCTAACTTGGTCCTAATAACCTTAGCTGCGGTCACTTTGTTGTGAAGTGATTTTATATTTTAAATTCGGGCCTCTTTTATGTTGTTTTCTAATGCATTGCAAGTAAGTATTTATTTACAATTAGCTGTGTCCTGCGGTGGCACCCACCGTTTCTGATAAAATTTCTATTTAATGTCTAAGTTATTCCACTGTCCACGAATTTTTTGTAGGATTGGACTTTATAATTGGTAGAAGTCTGTCATGATCCTTCTATAATTTTGTGTTTTCCGTAGTAATTCAGCGTCAATTCTTCATTCTAACTCCTGAAGCTACAGAAGCTCTGGCCAGTTTTGTGAACGCTATTGCGAAAACTTGGATAGATACCCAAGCCAGCAAACAATTTGTCGTTGCCAAGGAATTTTATTAAGCATTTATTACTTTCCTTGCCGTACGTAATATATGATATTTTCTCTAAAGCAAAAGTGGTCGTTATTTTGGCAAGGTTTTGAGCCTTCTAAGGCAGGATTTATTTCTTAAGGAACTAACTTTGCAGCAATGTTTAGTTATTTATTCAACATCGCACGGAGAGTGATGTATCTTGAGAGTGAGCTTATAAAATAATGTTAGAAGAGGAGTCAGTGCTCTTGTTAGACAGAAATTATATGTTAGCATGTGTAGTACCTGCTTATATTATCACTAAATCACTAATGCGATGCGGTCGGTGGCCGCTGCCGCCGCCCTGCAGACTATGATCGTTAACCACTCTAAAGTTTGATAACAATTTTACTAGCATCCCACAAGGACTAGTTTATATATTATATATTTCTCATCATCATAATCTTCCTGCCCTAAACTTAGACTGCATTGTTTTCGTGATGTGCCAAAGGCGAAGCACAGGAGGGCCACCGGTGCGTTCATTAGAGATCTCGGAGCTCCCCTCCAAAATGTGTTATGGATGGCCGTGTGTTTTTAGTCGGTACGAGTCCGACATAACCTTCCGCCTTTCCTCTGAGGGGCGGAGGACATCCATGAGGATTTTCACACGAAAAAAAAAAAAAAAAAAAGTAACAGAATTGTAGAATTCCCATTTGGATACTTTTTATCTAAGCTCTAAAATAACTTATATTTACCAGTACCTACTTCACCAGAAGGTAGAAATATTTAGAAAATATAATATGTTAATGAATGTTATTCTTGACATAATATGGCTTTTCAGCCGACTTCAAAAAGGAGGAGGTTCTCTATTCGTCTGTGTTGTTTTTTTTTTGTATGTTTGTTACGCGACATCTCCGCCAATTGTGAACCGATTTTAATGATTGTTTGGTAGGTCATACTTCAAAGGTGGTCCCGTTCAAATTTTACCGAAATCAGTTGAGCAGCAACAAAAATAAAAAAAAACGTTTACATCGATGATATTATCGTTTACTCCGAAACATCGCTGTCTTATTGGAGCAGTGCGTTTAGTTGGCTAACAAGTACTTCTAAACAAAACTTTCCACTAAAAATTACAAAATAAAATTCCTTTTAACAAAAAAGTTAAACCGCCTTCAAAAAATAATAAAATATTTTGTCTAAAACAGTTTGGGAAGTCGGTGGCGAAAACAAAAAACCCACTCAAATAGAAGTCACCGACTTCCCAAACTGTTGTAGTCACAATTATTTTATTATTTTTTGAAGGCGGTTTAACTTTTTTGTTAAAAGTAATTTTATAGAGAAGTAGTTACGTATAATTTCATTATATCGAGGTAACTACTTACATTCCTACAAATACTTACACAATGATGCATAGATTCGTTGAATCGGGAAATGGAAATTCAGAGTTTTTGAGAGGCCCTTTTGTGCATTTTTGTCAATTCCTCGAGAAATTTTGAAATGATGTAAGTACTACACCAATATTGTTTCTTCTAAATTTCGAAATGTTGACCAGCGTCAGGAACCCTCTACACTAAATTTCATAGAAATCTGTCCAATAGATCCACTATAGATATCCTATAGATCACAGTTTTTTATATTTCTATGCTATAGACAATCATTTCTAAAATTTGGCTTCAGTATCCTTCAATATTTTTATTTTTCATTTTTTTTCAATTATATGAAATTATAGGTATTACTTATAATTAGACAGGTAGATAATACTATAGATTTCGCTTGATATGTTTCATGTTTTCTTCAAAAGATTTAAGGAACAATAATGATCTTGTTGTTATTAAGAAACAAGTCACACGTCCATAATTACCTGTCTTCACCGTCCAGACACGTAAATGTCCTAAATAACTAATTATGTAAGCGGTAATTATACGATTCGAAATTGTTGATCTTTTTTTGATCGAGCATTGAACTCCGTCCTACGATGCCGCGATTTAAACTGCCAAGCCAAGTGTTTCTGGGTCGACTGTGATGTGTTTGCCAGACAAACTGTTCGACGTCGGTAAGTCTGGTTATTTGAAAACACTTGTGGATGTTTCGTCACTAAATATTGTAATCTTGTAGTCGTTTTTCTATAAAGATACCTCGGAATAACCTTACCTTATATAATCATAAAGTGTCTAGTAAGTATGCATATTTCCGAGGCAGGTACTATAACCATAGCGTAATAAAATACACTATGCTATAACTATCTTCAAGAAAGCCATTGCGACTCCGCTAGACGGAGTCCGCCTGTTCCCTTCGACCTTATTTTTTAATGTAATTTGTTCACTGAATGCTCACAAATACATTACATGCGAGCGAAATTTTTTATGCGAGCAGATAATCTCGTGTTTCATGCTCATCATCCTTCTAGCATTTTCCCGAGTTCTAAGTAGGGGTCGGCTTCCAGTCTAATACGATGCGGTTGAATACTAGTACCTTTTTTTTATACAAAGCCGCTGCCATCAAACCTCCGCTACCCAATATTTAAGCAATACCGATAACTTGAGTGGAGACTAGCTGTCAGGATTTTTGGGCTTCTGACTTCCCTTATCAATTGTCAAAGATGTTCGTATAACAACCGAGAGCGACGGCTTTACGTGCTTCTGGAGACACGGAGCAATGATTTTTGTACAAGCATTACAAATTGATACCACGCGTTTTTATAGCAAGCAACTCTGGGAAACAGCACTCGTTCAGAAAACAGGGTCGCGGTCGTCTACTTGTATAAAAACGTCATGTGCAAAGGCCTAAATAATTCATTTTATAGGCAATAAGGAGTAAACCACGAATTCTAAAGAGACCTCACAGCATATGATTCAAAGCAAAGTAAGTAAGTACCATATTGTTGTGTAGTCGTTTATGCCCGCACGTTTAGTCCCAGACTCTCAGCACGTTGCTGTGCGCCAATTTACACAAACACTCGGCATAAGTAAAGATCACGAATAAAGTTATTTAATAAAACAAAAAACAGAAAGAACTTATAATCTACACTATCATAAATAAAAACTGTTACTTTTCTTTACTATAAACTAGGCACATCAAAACTCCTGCGACACTCAGAGACAACGTAGACAGACGAGAGCGATTACTCAACCAATAAAATCAATTAAAGTTCTTGCTTTACCCCTTCAAGTACTGGATTATAGATACAACGCATAATCACGGGGAGTCGATCGGGGCATAGAGTGACTTCTTTCATTATAATTTTTAAGGCATTTAATTTTCTTTTCAGTTAGTTCCAGAGATTTCACGATGGGTTGTAAGTACTTATGTCTCTTTCCTACAAAAAATACATGCATCTCTCATGTATTTCTATGAAAGTACCCCATACAATCTTGCACACAATCCGATAATCAGTAAATAATTTCATATATGAGAAGTGAATAATGTGAACTTCTCGTGAAAATCTAAGAGTCTGAGAAAATTATCACCTGTTTGTGTTACTCAAGATTTGAAGATGGCAGACTACCAGCATACCAATATTAGCAATACCAGACGGGCATGAATCACCAGCTTTACTGTCTTATTGTTGTTTGTTGAAACCGGCCACACCACGTAATTTTAGCTTTTTTGTGGAGTCGTAAAACTTGTATTTGTTTGGGTGCGATTTTGAAAGACTCCGGCAAAGATGTGCCTCTTACCTGGCAGTCGTCCAGGCCCTACTAACCTTCAGCGACGGCAAATTGCATGACGCGTGTTCTACACATCACATTAGTGCGTATCCAACGGCGCTTGTCACATATAGCTAACAAACGTTTCTGATTACCTCAGCAATGTAAAGCATATTTCTAAAAGAACTCGTTACCTGTGTAACTTTTATACAATAGCTGCAGCCAGACGCGGTGGCACCGTGCTCTCGCGCACGTGCGCAGTTTCATGCACTAAGTACTTTATAATTAATTTCAACTTTGATTAACGATCTACGACATACTCGCACGTAATTATATTTTACGATGTTCTCTTAAGAGGATAGTATCCGCTTCGCGCCCCATACAAACCTAGTTTGGCTCTTGCTTGAATTTTAAACAATGAAAGTCATTGAAATTTTGCAGTAACAATCTTATCATTAAAATACGTGTTTATGTAATATAAAATTTCATTTCAATATACGGTTAAAAAGTTACACGAGCTCAAAGATTGGCAATTTTCGTTGAAAAACGGCCCAACTTTATGCTAGTATTTCTCGACAATGTATCAATACAGAAACATTCTGATTCGACAGAAACCCAGATAATATAGTGAATATTTTTTTACAATATTTTTTTTTTACGTATTAACAATATTATAGGAGTAATCTCCAAAATTCGGAACATGAGAAATACGCGTGAAAATGTAGCAAATGTATTGTTGTTTCACCATGCGTCGCGGGAGCTGCGGCGGGTCGGGAGGTGAGACAACGTCCTTGAAACAACCGGCTCGCGGTGCATGTGAGCGACGCGATGAATCGAATGTCGTGAATCTTACTTATTCCGCCGGGTGGGTGAATCTTCAGAAAATATTATTTTTGAGTAAATTTTGTGGATTCTTGAAAACCTGCGTGCATCGCTCATATTTTTTAATAGTATTAATAGGCATGTTCAGATAACAAGTTTTTTATTAGTTTGCCTGCAGATAAACAAGAATTTAAAGAGATATTAATATTTTTTTTAAAACTATTGTTGAGGATAATGATTTAATGTGAGAAAAATGATTTTCAAACTTAGGAAAATGACGATATGTTGAGGACAATGATAATGCTCATGAATTTAAATGAATTTGATTCTGTACCCAAGAAGTTAATTTTATTCATCTGTCGGGAATCTTTAAGTAGCTTCACGACAATTACTTATACTTAACCTGGAATTTAAAGGAGCAGTATTATTTTGCAGGAAATTTATGTCATACGTAAGCATCTAATCTTATAACAACGAACTACCTCTTTGATACCTATAAATACTACAGACTACACTACACGAAAGTCATTCACTTCATAAAGATTTCAATGAGTAGTACCTATAAATACTTTATAACATTTTGAAAAGGATCACAGGGACCTGTTCCTGTTATCCATAAGGATGCTTCCATCATCATTTATTAACTCCTCATATAAACTGAACAGCTGCCCCTACTTTGAAATATATAGGTACTTCATCGTATCTATGGCTGTTGTTTGTGACATAATTATGATATATTATAAATCTTTAGGGTTCTCAGAACCTGGCCTTTTTTAAGAACATCCGCAATTTGGTTGCGGAACGTTCGCCGAGGTCGTCCCCTTCCAACTCGTCCATCCGCACTCGCCATATATACTTGTTTCGTCAATCTCCGTTCATCCATTCTCTCTACATGACCAAACCATCTTAACATACCTTTCTCAATCCTTGTCACTACATCCTCTTTCACTCCACAACGCTCCCATAACACACTGATTCTCACTCTGTCTTTCAACGTAACACCAAACATACTTCTCAAAGCTCTCATCTCTACAGCATTTATTCGGCTTTCATGTTTCTTCTGCCATACCCAAATTTCACTACCATACATAAGTGTCGGCGGCAACACTCCCCATTCACAGCCAGCCGTGCCCTTTCGGACACTTTCCGGCTATTCATGAAGGTGTGTAGCGCCCCTTTCACCTGGTTACCAGCACTCACTCTCCTTTCAATGTCACTCTCATGTTTCCATCTCTAGTAAACACAGAGCCCAGATATACATACTCTTTCACTTGTTCTACTCTTACGCCACCTATCAAAATATTGCACGCTGTCATAATTTCTTCCCTTTCGAAGTCCATCACTTTTGTCTTGGATACATTCACTTTCATTCCCTTATTCTTAAAAGCACCGTCCATAATTGTTACCATCTTCTGTAACTCCCCCTACAATGGTGCAAGGACAAATTGATCATCGGCATAGAGGAGACATTTGACGAGTAACTCAACTCGTTCATTCTTAGACCACATTCACTCACTTTCAAATCCTTCAGACAACTGTCCATAAATAAGTTGAACAGCCACGGTGACGCTAACACCCTTATTGATGTCAAACCATTCAGTATAGGCCCCGTTTATCCTGACACATGCACTGGAACCGTCAAAGGCTGCCATTCACCCCATACAGGGACAGTGCTGACCACAATTCATTCCTAATCACTCTATCGTAGGCCTTTTCCAAATCTACGAACGCGCAACAGACTTTTTGGCCATTGACCAAAAATTGTTCGGCTACGCATCGCAAGGAAAAGACCTGATCCGTACATACCATGCTCTTTCTAAATCCCGCTTGCACATCCCATGTTTTGTCTTCTGTTCCTTTCACCACTCTCTCGATCAAAACTTTTGCATACAATTTACCGGCAACACTGAGAAGGCTAATGCCTCGGTAATTTTTGCAGTCTTGCTGTGACCCTTTTCCCTTGTAGAGTGGCACAATAACGGCTTTTCTCCAATCCTTTGGTACAAGCCCGTTACTCCAGCACAAGTTGAAAAGGCGGTACAGTTGACTAGCTACCACGCCTTGTCCAGCCTTCAGCATTTCGGTCGATATCCTATCATATCCTGCAGCTTTTCCCGATTTCATACTATCCAACGGTTTCACAATTTCATCCATACCAATACTATCTTCACTTTCTACTGTTTCATTCATCACCGTGGTAGACACCTGTAATAACTCCCTTTCAAAGAATCCATCAAAATATTCTTTCCATCTTTTTAATATGCATTCTTCCCCATTGACGAGACTTCCATCTTGGTCTCTGATTTTATTGAGCTCCGAGGTGTTTGTTTTTCCTCGAGCTCTTTTTATGGATTTCCATAAAAAAAATATGTTACGCTGGAAATTCTCAGACAACCGTTTATCAAAATCATCCTTCTACTCATCCTTCTTAATTTTCACAATTTCTTTTACGATACCTTTCACTCTTTTATATTCCTCTCTGGCCTTGGACACATCTTCGTCCTTAGCCTTTTGCACTCTTTGGTTGGCTCTAACCTAACCTAACCAATCTACCCATGCTTTCTTCTTCTTACAAATTACTTCCTATACCTCTTTATCCCACCATATATTCTCTTTTATTCTGCAATTTCTTCTTTTAGAGACTCCGCATACTTCTGTAGCAACATTCACGACTCCTTCAAACTCTTCCATCTCAGATATTATATCTGAGATATATCATCTAGTATTCTAAACCATCAAATTTTAAGCTTAATTTTCTTTTAAACTCTGCTTTCACGTCATCGTCTTGCAAATTTTCAACTTTAATGTAGATGAAGCGAAAGTAGTGTGCCGGGATCGTGGCAAGTGGAAATCTATAGTCTCTGCCTACCACCATGGGAGACAAGCGTGACAATATTTATGTATGTATAAATCTTTAAGTCTTCACTATCTTCACACAAAGCCTTGCATTGGGGACCTTCATACGTAGCGTTTATATATATACATTACAATCTTCCAATATATACAAAAATCGTCTATCATCAACAATAAGACGATTTGTATCAATTATTAAAATGTAGTACTTAAGCTCCATGATAGTCTATATTATTAAACTCGACCTTAAACAAATGCATAATTACGAACTCCTATCATTATCCTCAACATTTGTCATTATCATTCCACATAATGTCATTCTTCTCAACGTTCGTCATTCTCCTGTCAGTACAAATTCAGGACAATGATGTTGAGAAAAATGATGAATCGGGAAAAATCTTGCTTAAACTTGTTTTGCGCACGTGTTATTTCAACAAACGTTTTATAATTGCGTATGTACACAAAACCTTCATAGTTTTTTGTTAAATGAAAAGAATAACAAAATAATTTGACGGATAAATAAATGAAAATGTAAATGACGTTTGCAATGAAACTTTTTGGAGAATGAATTTCAAAGTCTTACCTGCAAAAAACGCGCGAATGTATCTTCACCAAAGCACGTCGCCCGGCTGTGGTGCGGGGAGGTCTGTTAGCACAGCCACAAGTTTCCCCCCCACCCGTCTCTTACTCGACTTAATATTGAAAACAAGCATAGTGCAGGACAATGACGCACATTTTTTTAACATGAGTTTTTTATTTATTAACTTAGCGAGTATTGGCCATGTTGTCAAGAATATGAAGATTGATTATGTATAATTACAGCACTCAACATCAAATAGCTAAATGAAGTCAAGATTTTTTTATATCATCAAAATATAGACCGCGTGTGCTGAGGCGACACGTGAAAAAATGGCAATTTTATGTGTTTTTTTTAAATATATTTTTTATTATAATTTTTTTACGATGATAGTTTAACGCAACATTTTCGTTGATTATTTAAGTATTAAAAGTAAAACTTAAAAATAAAATACATACACACGTTCTCGAGAAATTTTCAAAGACATTAATTTCGAGCCTCTCGAATATTGACCCGGGTGCGACTTATCGAAAGAGATATTTAGATAGTTTGACGGACAACGAGAGCTTGCGCTCGAGAGAGGTTTTATTATTAAAATATATTATACGTACATAGACTGCCTCATTAGTCTAGTGGTCCTAAGTGCGACTGCTACACTAGAGGTCCTGGGTTCGATCCCCAGGTCGAGCAAAGTGTTATTGGGTTTTTCTATGAAATTCCCATTAGCAGCTCGGGGTCTGGATTTGTGCCCGGTTAATGGTAATAGGCTCGCCCCCTATTACATGGGACCTAAACATACCGGCGAAATGTGGGTGTACATTAGTACACCTCTGCCCAACCCTTCGAGGAATACAGGCGTGATGGTATGTTATGTTATGTATACCTACATAGGTAAGTAAAGATAATATACCGGCCGTAACTTACTAGACTATCGAAGGTAAAAAAATGTGTAAGATAGGTAATTTTATTGTTTTACCCGTGATAATACTATTTTATACCTAGGTATATCTTATTATTAGGTATATTGTAGGTATATAATATATTGTAAATTATAAATTACTGTTGTTTACACACCACATAGGTACCTAACTACATGTACATACGTGGGTTGATTTTATGTTACTTAGGTACTTGTCTAGTAATAATAATAATTTATTTATGGTTGCGTCGCGCGTTGGTTTTGATTTAGAAGTTACAAGAAACAGTTTGAGCCTACATCTGTAAAAAAGTTTCTTAGATTGGCAGAGGTGAAAGCAATAATTTATTGTGGGTATATTATAGATAGCATGGCAAGAAAATAAATGTATGCATGAAAACAAATGGAGAAGTGGCTAAGTAATCGGGTGCGCTATGAGTAATGTAGTATCACTAGTGGGTTCGATTCCCACACGGAGCATATATTTTTTATGGCCTAAAGGTAGTTTTCCATGTTATCTTCTTTTGTTAAAAGAGTTTGGGTTTGGTAAACGCACTAAAGATCCAGAAAAATCCTAGTGTAAATAAAAAAAAAGAAGTGAAAAAAAAAGTGATTTTTAGGTACTTAAGTAATGTACCTACCTACGTAAAGTTTATTTAAGTCATAAGTTCTTATCCTAAGGTTTTTAGTAATATAAATGCCTAGCACAATTAGTTGTAATGTAAAGTTCACTCGTAACAAAACATTTTAATAAAAGCAGAGCCAAGTCTCATTACTCGATTACTACATGTTGCTGCTGATTCATAATATTATATGTACATGTACGCACGGCTACACATCAAGCTATACAAAACCAGTATAGGCTGCCCTTGAATTGTGCTTTAAACCTTTACAATGAGAGTGTAAAGGTTTAAAGCATGACATGATATGAGGTCAGTCTTAACTGGTTTTGTATAGCTTGATGTGTAGCCATGTGTACATAATTTTCAGTAAAGAGGAAATATTTCAAAGAGAATGTTGTGGCTGGCTGCCAAAATATAAAAGAACGGTTTCAAAAAAAGACTTCCCGAAACGAGATCAAGAATTAGGGTAGGTATGATAAAATTGGATATTAGGATTATAGCAATCATCAAGTTATAAGTAAAATTATTTGTTAGCTATACATTTTATTATGATACCCT
The DNA here is from genome assembly GCA_958496365.1 of Subacronicta megacephala. Taxonomy (NCBI): domain Eukaryota; kingdom Metazoa; phylum Arthropoda; class Insecta; order Lepidoptera; family Noctuidae; genus Subacronicta; species Subacronicta megacephala. Next base: position 8,796,375 of record OY292527.1, read on the forward strand.
TGAGTCTCTTTCGGTTATATCGGGTTAACACAGTCATGTAACTAATTATACAAACATACTTTACACAAAAACTCGTATGCACACACACGCACGCGCACACACACACACACATACTATTACTATTATTTTCTTTTCTATGTATATATATAGTAAATAATTATTTTCTATTTTTTTTTATGTAAAATAATATGTGTGTAAAAAGTGTGAATAAAGGAAATAATAATAATTATTATTATTATAATTATGTGTTACGTATCCATTTGGATTTGGACTCTCAGCATAGCTTGTGAATGTGACGAGTCAGCCATGGGCTTACATCAAGTGAGTTGGTTCTTTTCTTCTGAAGAATGTGTTTGTGAAGTGGATATCAGGAATCGCTTTACTATGGAACATGTGTCTATGATAACTGATTTTTGTAGTGGAATGTATGTTTTGTGTAGGTCTAGTTCTTTTTATGATGTGTGTAGTGATTTAGGGATGAGTCCGGTAGATGATAATATTATCGGTATTATTTTAACTGTATTTTGTTGCATATCTGTCGTATTTCATCTGCTAATGATATATGGTTTTGTATTATATCACTATCCCAGTATAATTTAGCTATGTTGTTATTTACATTTACATTTTTTGGCTTATATTTATAACATTGTCTTATTGTATCTATTAAATTATATTTTTTATCTATCTGTAGGTACATTTCTTTATTATGTCTATCTGTGTACTGTTCATTTGCTAAGAATGGACATCTTCTTGTCATATGATCTATAGTTTCTTGTTGGGAGTTACATAATCTACATCTATCTGACATTACATTCAAACAGCGTAACATAAATACTTAATATTACTTAGTAAGAAAAGGTTTGTAATAAAGTCTACAGACTTCGTTAATGTGGGTCTAGTTTTGACTTACAGCTCCCTTCATAAACCTTAATTTACTTAGAATTGCTCTGTAATTCGTTTGTACTTGGCTGTCATTACCCCTTTTTGATTATCAGAACGAGACAAATAAATTTTAACTTACTAACGGAAACGCAATGAATTCAAACACTTTTTTTTCCAACTGTAACTTCCATTGTTTTCGTAGAATCAAAAAAAATCGTGCATAGCGGTCCTTTTTAGTAGGTATTTTTTGAGTCGAGCATAGCGAAACTAGAGCATAGCGGTACTAACCGGTTAAAAATGCCAAATTTATAATAATAAATAATAGTTGATATGATCTATTATTATAAATAACAAATATTATTAGTATTATTAACGAGTACTTAGTATTAGCATACTACTTGTTAATACTAATAATATTTGTTATTTATATAACTATAAGGTAGCCCTTATAGTTTCTGAAACTTCATAATGAATCAGTGAGTGAGTGATATTACGCTGTAATAAATAATGTTTCATTTTTGATTACAAGGCTACTTTTTTTTCTAAAAAAAAAGCTTACTAGCAATGTGGGTTGCACATTGCTAGTATTCTTGTTAAACCCTCGTGCTAAGCTAAATGCTTGTATTACGAGTGGGTTCACGTCGGTAGTGAAATGGGTGGGTTTCGAACCGGCAACCACATGCTCGCAAGTTCGACGCCCTAGCCATTAGGCTACTATTAATCTAAACAAGATTGTCTTGTTGGTGAAATGACTTTTTTGTAAGGTTAATAATGACTCATTCGTCATCTACTTATCAGCTTTTAATTTTTAAAGCATAGGTATTCAACATAAAAGAGAAAAGTATCTGGTGCTGCGAAATTTTACGGCGCATGCGGATTTGTTTGAGAAATACCACATAACTTCATATCTTAACATTACAGATATAGATTATATTATACGAGACTTGGCTCTGTTTACAAAAATATTTTTAATATGTTAAATTTACTGTTATGTGTACAATTGAGAGCTTACGAATAGGTCATGAAGTCTTCAAATATTGTAAGTGTCTTATCCGTACTCTCCCCTGATGGGAGCATCAAGCATCTGAAAATCTTAGAGATGCCGTTTTTTTATGATTTATGTCGTAAAAGCTTTATATGACTTTTAGTGCATTACCCTTTCTATTCATAGCTACTTTTATTATGAAATTCAATAAAAAAATACGGATTGCTCAGTCTAGAAGTGAATAGGTAGGTATTTATTTTTATTAAATGCAATTTCCAATCGTTACGCGTCATTCTATTTTACAAGTCAAAGAAAATAGGTATAATACAATAAAAAACCTTGAACGAGCGCTCAGTGCACATCACCATACGTACTTAAGTAAATACCAAAATTTTATTATGTAAGTACTTAAGTAGGTATTTTGTATTAAATGCAATTAGGAACTTAACTGCTGCTGATTGTGCCATCAATACGACGGTTTATCATAATTTTACAATGAAAATTCCATTTAGGTAGGTACTTATGTAGGGACTTACATGTCATATCCAGATTGTTTTATTCGAATAAGTTTAAATTTACAAGATAAGTACCTACATAGGATCAAAACAAAATATTTTGTACGAAGTAGGTATTTATTGAAAAGAAAAAACAAATTTTCGTACAACTTGTTGCTCTAATTTTGAAAAACCTTATTTATGGTAATACATTAGAAATAAATAGGTAGGTACCTACTAAGTTACTTTCTCATTAGGTAGGTAGGTAATTGAATAAAAAAATAAAAAATAGATGGTATTTGTCATAATGAATCTTACAAAGAAATAATTGCCCTAATAATAAATTTGAACGAACGAACGAGGTCCGAAAAAAAAACGCTTTCATAATACATTACTTTAGAATTGGACCCAACAACGAGAATAAGCGCGCGGGTGGTTGCGAGGGCGCGCGGGACAAGCGACGCCCGCTCGCATCGCAGGCGATAGGGACAACAACACAAAAACCAATACCTAAACTGCGTCCGCGCTGTCGAGGTACACTCCTCTTAATTAGGTATATCTAGTTCTATTAATTATTGGTAAACATTGAGCTTCAGAGAAATGCGTCGTTAGATAAGTAACCAATACTTACTAGAGGCAGGTAATCTCTATATTTGTTTACTCCATGGTATCATCATCATCATCAGCCTACACTAGTCCACTGCTGGACGTAGGCCTCGCCTAGTGGCATCCATGGTATAACTACTATGTCGTTAACATAATTAACTGTAGGTATCTATAATATTTAAATCAACTAAGTATTACTTAAGAAAACAATCTTGCTCAAGAAGTTTTAAGTGTGATCGTCCTCGATTACATTACAGTTCAAACCTGCAACGTTCTTCTTCATTCAATCTTCCTCGTACATTCACATTGGTATTTGTCAATAAGTCGTACTTTGAAAAATATATTTTTAGATATAGTCATGTGTCATGTGCCAGCACCAGTTAGGTGTGCACTCCGTTGCACCCGATTGCATTACTGGCACCTGAGTGCATTCAGCTATTCTTGGAATGAGTTATTCCCGGGGTATTGGATTTTCCATGTTCATGACCATCAAGGTCGATCACATTCGTATCTTATCTCAAACGTATATAAAAAATGATGAAACCGTTGATGCTATGCAAATGCGTGCGCTTTTTAATTCTTGAAAGATAAAAAAGGAAAGCTTTGAACTAAATTTTTGTTTTTGTTATAATTATTTTAACATAAAATAAAATGGTCCCTTGTCATAAAAGGGACCACAATTTTAAAATAAACCGTGTCAATCAGAAATTAAACTTTATTCAAAACATTTAACACAATTAAAAGATAATTAATTGGTCTGGCTCTGGCTCTTGTGGACCGCGTGGTCCGCGTGTTCCGCGACCTGGTTGGGTACTACCGTTCTAAGTCATAAATCATTTATTCGCATAAATGTGGTTAATACAGTTGTTAGGTGATGAAGGCTAGGTTCGGTTACGCTAAGTCAAAGCAATAAAAAAAAACGATCTTTTGTGCCTCATATTTCGACAGTTCGATGCTTTCATAGCTCTTGAACTTCAGTAATGTTGATAGTATTGGTGCAACCTAAGTAACAAGACTTTAGACACTTGTTAGATTTTTTGTGAACTGAGCAGTGGCGTAGCGTGGGTCACTAGCACCCGGTGCGGATCCCGAATTTGCCGCCCTTTCATTTTTTTAATGAATAAAAGTGGCGGATTTACCAATAGGCTGAGTAGGCTGGAGCCTAGGGCGGTAGATTTGAAGGGGCGGCAAGTTTTGGAAAATAAATGACATCTTACTGAATAAAAAAAAAATACGTAAATGTTATTAGTGTGACCACTCACACTAATAACATTTACGTATTTTTTTCACAATTTAATCAACGTGTAATGTATTTCACCACATTTTTTTAAAACAAGCCTCACTTAAATAACGGAAATTATTGTATGATTTGGGATTGTTAGCGGAATACGATCCTTTTTTATTTGGGAATGAAGGATCAGGGAGTGCCAGTTACATATCAAGCACCGTTAGCGAAACCAACAAAACTTTTCAAATGTTTTATTCTGCGCATTCCTTAAATTGAGAGGGGTGTCTCTCGCGAACGCAACAATACACGTTACACGGTTGTCGCTGTCTCTACCCCTCACGATGCGAACGCCTGCCCCAGAGGTGAAAGAACAATATATTTGCAACATTTTCGCGCGTATTTCTTGTTCCGAAATTTGGAGATTACTCTTTTGATATAGTTATTACGTATATTTTTTTTCTGCACAAGTATATTCATTATATTATTTGGGTTCCCCATGAGTAACAATGGTTCTGTATCGACACTTTATCTTGAAATAAAAGCATGAAGTTGAGTCGATTTCATAGAAAATTACCAATCTTTGAGCTCGTGTAACTTTTTAACGGTGTACATATTTAAATGAAGTTCTACATTCAAGGAACACGTATTCTAATGATAAGACTGTTATTGCAAAATTTCAAAGACTTTCATTGGTTAACATTCAAGATAGGATAAAAATAAAAATACTGAAAAAGCGTGAAGTCTCTATACACGATTCAGTAGCTGCTGTTGCCAATGAATTAAAAGAATGGGCAGAATAAGACACTTAAAAAGCAAAAGGTTTTGTTCGTTTCGCTAACGGTGTTTGATATGTAGGTTACTGGCACTCCCTGATCCTTGATTCCCAAATCATTGAAGGGTTTAGGGTAAAAAACAATTTATCTCGATTTCCGGCAAAACTACAAGTGTTGTGGAAAAAAGTTAAACGGCAAAGTTGTAGGTTATAAAGAGCTCTACAACTTTTGTATCTACACTTTTTTCACATGCCCGCAAAATTTATGTGAAAAATTCAAATAACCAAGTTTTTGGTTCTTTATATTAAAAAAAAAAATTTTTTTTTCACGAAATCTGGTGAAAACTTACCTTCTTATGTCCCAAACACACTGTTTTTTTTTTCTTATTTTGACTTAATATCGGAAAAGCAGCCTTATTTTCAATCGAAAATTCTCACGTCAAACAAAATATCAGTTTTTTTTTAAAGTCTGTGATTTTAAATAACCCTCCTTCTGGCGCAGTCGGGTAAAAATATTTTTGAGGTTTTACACATTAGACGTTCACTAAATTGCGAGTGGATCTAATAAAATGAGGTGTAACTATACTTTTTAAGACAAAAAAATATATGTAATATATTCTTTCGGTCTAATATGCGGTCGGCCATCGCTGTATTAAAGCATACCATACCCCATCTTTTTTGCTTTTCACAACTCAGAATTAGAACCAAAACTATTTCTTGTGTACCTAATCGTTTAATAAATCCTTGGTTGTTTAAATAAATTAGGAACTGACATATTGATTCCCTATTCACAATCATAAGGAAAAAATGGTTAAAGGAAGGCAAAATTGAAGAACAACAAAGAAAAATGTAATAAATTGTGTACTACAGTATTACAATGCAGAGTTCAGTAGGGGCGGCAGTATTTGTATAGCCTACAGGTGGCAAATCTCTAAATCCGCCACTGATGATTAACAAAAAACTTAGGGCATGATTCAACTAAACTGAAAAGTAAACAAATGTTCTCACAAAAAAAAACTTTTTTTTTTACCACCCGTGAAATGCCGCCCCCTCCAAAGTGCCGCCCGGTGCGGACCGCACCCGCCGCCCCCCCCACGCTACGCCACTGGAACTGAGCAATTATCGATAATTATCTGGATAGTTTTATTGAACCCGTTTGGTTGTAAAGAGTGAGGTTCCCGTACGAGCAGTAAGGTATAATTTACTATGCTTTGTTACTATTATGTCACTTTTTTATACTAATAAAGTAGAAAACAAGCGTACTGGTCGTCGCAAGGTAGGCGGTATCCATATCCTATGGATGGGCAGCCCTAAAGGGGGAGTACTCGCCAGTCTGAGAAATTAATTTTTCAATCTCATTTTCCCAAAATATTAAAAGATTTCATTTAAAAAATAAAAATAAATTACCCTTCAAACTAAAACTCAAATGTGTAGCCCACCATTCTTCTACTTACTACGTCGAAGTGCGACGTCAACTTTTACGAGTCGCGAACTTCTACAACGTAGTAGTGTTGTAGGTATATAGTGTTATGTTTTTGTATGTAGGTACCTATGTGTTTTAAATACATACTAGGCTTCCGCCTCCAGCTTCGCCCGCGTAGACAACATCATTTTGACAGTTTAGTTTTTTCCAGCTCTGGCGGAATATTGCAAATAATGCAAACATATCTTTCCGTCCGCTTCTTTGCTGGAAAAGACCACAAAATTTGCTCAACTTTATTATTTACCAAAATAAAAAAATGACATGTAAATTGATATTAAATAAGTAGCTTTCGGGTTCTAATTTTCGTGTTTTTAAAAAAAATAGCTAGAGCGATGGTCTATCAACTTGAGGACTCGTAGAATCGATTTTCACGGGGAGGGCCAAATAGTGGTAGACCGCTTTGCTTTCAAGATTTAGAATTACATTTCTTTGCATACCACATTGGTGGTTCTTCTGTCTGGTGTCAAAATGAGAGTCAGTACTGGTCAGTACTAATAGCAGTTTGGACTGCTATTAGTACTGACTCTGTAACGGGCAACTTAAATGTATGCCTGCCACTTTAATGACTCACCTTGAGATGTAAAAGCCGATCTTAAGGGAGAAATGTAATACGAGTAGTTGGAGGGTATCAGTGGTATTCAAGGTATGAAAAATAATAAAATAATTTTATGTCAAAACAGTTTGGAAAGTCGGTGACTTCTATTTGAGTGGTTCTTTTGTTTTCGCCACCGACTTCCCAAACTGTTTTGACATAAAATTTTAAATTATTTTATTATTTTTTGAAGACGGTTTTACTATTTTGTTAATAGTAATTTTTTTTTTCATTGTAGTGGAAAGTTTTTTTTATAAGTACTTGTAAGTCAACTAAACGCACTGCTCCAATAAGACAGCGGTGTTTCGGAGTAAACGATAATATCATCGATGTAAACAATTTTTAAATTTTGTTGGTTTTTTTAAAACCGCTCAACCGATTTCAGTAAAATTTTAACAGGACCACCTCTGAAGTAAGACCTACCAAACAAAATCAATCCACAACTGGCGGAGATCGCCCAACTCGCGTAACAAACATACAAAAAAAAACATACAGACGAATTGAGAACCTCCTTCTTTTTGAATTCGGTTGAAAACTGATTCCCTTCGAATACATGGGTGTATTCTGTATAAAAATATTATAAGTATTATTTTTGTGCAGTGCTGTTACTCTATAATATGAGTTCAACAAGTTTTTTTTTTAATATCCGCTGATTTATTTTGAACTGAACTTATTTTTATTTTGTCATTCAGACAAAATAAAAATAAGATTCATTAAAGATGTGTAAGTACCTATTGTATATTTCCATAAAGTCATAGGTCACGGGGCCTCCTAAACAAAAGTACCGTGACGATTTAAAACAATATGTGAATCATTACACGATAACCGCATAGCGTGATCCGAATTGTAACATTTATCTTATCGCTTTCATAGAATAGAAGACTTCAATTAAGTTTTACGCATTAGTAATTATGAAATACTACGTAGATAGAGTAACATTACAATAATAATAGTGATGATTTTGTCCAATTACTTTATTCAGTTTCTTTTTGTAAAATAGGGGAATATTCTATTGGATGGGACGTGGCCTCCCTATTCGAAAATCGAAGTTTCGCGTGCCATGGCGTAACCAAGCATATTTCTTTCTATCAACCTATTAGCCTTTTAGAAATTAATATAATAAATATAATAATCAATTCTAAAATTGTGTGCGCCGACGTGTTTCGAAATTATTAAGTATGTAGGTACCTAAATAAGAGAAGAGAACCAAACATTTTTAGACAATGGGGACAGTGAGCCGGTTCGAAAAATCTAAAACGACTTCATTGAAATCCTCGAAACGCTAGTCCTACGTAAACCCTTATTAAGTGCAATTCGTTCGAATTACTTTGCGCATCTGAAGTTAGGCATTTAAATTGCCAGACAGGCAAAAATCTGAAAAAAAAATACGACATTACATTTTATACATACATTACATTGCAATCCGGATATCCGGATATTCGTATTATCCGGATATCCGCCGAATTTCAAATCCGGATTTTACTTGCATCACCATCCGGATTTTTCGGATGTACGGATACTTGTATTTTTCTTTTAAATATTAAATAAAAAGCTGTCATCTGTAAAGTACATAACTGTTATTACATTTTTTATTATTTTAATGTAGTTAATCACTCTTGCAATTATTTATTCACTTCTCAAATCACAATAAGTCAATTTAGTGACAGAGATCATAACAACATTGACCACTCGTTAACTTTAACTCACATCCATACTACACGCATTTTCAAGATTTTATTGTATTGTATCGCACGGTCACTTCTCATTTAAAACCAGTTTTTGTTCTAAACTTTTCACCCACGCTGAGCCCCTTATTGTTATTGTCAACCGGCGGCGGCCCGGCCCTACGCGCACTCATAAGCAAGTTGTATTCCATGTAGAGAGGTGTGGTGTTAAGTTTGTGTAAAAAGCCAATGCAGTCTGTCTGATGTAAGTAACTTAAATTATTTACTGTCAGTATGGCTGTTGATAGTAATGTACGTACTCGTATTAACTCGTATAGTGTCAATGTTGTTTAATAAGTCTAGAATTTTCAAAATTAAATAGGGCTTTTCTTTGTTTTCAGATTTCTGTGATTAAAAATATTCAGATTTGCTAAAAATGGCATCCAAAACTCAATTTTTTTAATACAAAAAAATGTTCTCAAATGAAGAACTCAGTCTGGCAGTATTTTAAACGCAGTTTTGATGGTGCTCAGGCACAATGCAATATTTGTAAACAAGTTTTGAAAATCGCAGGATCGACATCAGCTTTACATAATCACCTTCGATCAAAATATTCAATTAATGTTAAAAATCAAAGCACTTCAAGACCAGAAGGTACATTGATTGGCCAGCCAAGTAATTCAACACAAGCATCCACATCTTATTCTGAGGAAAATGTGACACCTAATAAAAAAGCTAAAATAGTCGATTATTTTAAGTCTGATGAGCAAGAGAGTATGGAAGTGATGATTTCTAAATTGGCAGCTCTAGACGGATTTGCGTTCAATGCTTTCTGTACATATCAGACATAGCGTAAACTTTTTTAAAAAAGTGGTTTAATATTACCACAATCACCCCACACTATTAAAAAGATTGTTTTAAATCATTGTGAAGAATTAAAGCTAGACCTGAAGAAAGAATTGGACCGATTGAAATCGAGAGAATGTAATTTTGCAGTAAGTCTGGATGAATGGACATCAGTTCAAAATAAAAGATAAATAAATATACATTCAACACAGTTTAAAAACAAATCATTTAGAAATCTAGGACTCTCGTTGATGTCAGGCAAAGGTACGGCGGATAATTGCCTTAACCTTCTTAAATCAAAGTTGGCACAGTCAGGTCTGTCACTGAACGATGATGTTATTTGTCTGGCGACAGATGGCGCTTCGATGATGTGTGCTTTAGGAAAAAAAAACACCAGTGTACCACCAATTGTGTTATGCACACGGGATTCAACTTGGAGTTCTATACGTTCTGTATAGTAAAAAAGAGCCTGCTGCTGCACAAGACAATACTGATAATGATGGCAGTACAGAAGATATAGATGTACAAGAAATTGAAGACTCCGGTGATGAAGAAGGTTTTATTGTAGCTACAAGTAATCTATATGCAACAGGTCGTAGAACTGAAGTTTGTTTAAGAAGCCAAGATTATAACGAAATAATAAAAAGAGTTAGAAAAGTAGTCAAGATGTTTAAAAAATCACCGACGAAGTCTGAGGTGCTTTATAAATACACCGCAGAAGGAGAACAAAAGAATGTTCGTCTTATCTTAGACTGCAAAACAAGATGGAGTAGTCTTGCTAATATGATTGAACGGTTCTTATTATTAAAAGATTCTTTATTCAAAGCATTAATTGGTTTTAAATCTGATATATCATTTACTGATACGGAATAACAACATCTTAAAGAAATTTTTGAATCTCTTAGTATAATTAAAGCTACGGTAGAAGCGATCTGTGAAGAAGATGCAAACTTACTGACTGCTGACACAGCGTTAAGATTCATGATTCAGAAATTATCGCAAATAGATAGCATTATCAGTAATGAACTTCTAGTATCACTCAAAAGAAGAATATCACAACGACGAGTTCCAGAACTAATCGGTACTATGACATTTTTACACAATCCTCACAATTTTTATGAAGAGCGAAGTACACACGCCTGTTCTTTTGAAAATCCTTCAAACGAATCTGTGAGACTGACGATTGTTAAAATTATTCCTACATTTTTTGACACACAACAACCAGATCAAACAGTCATAATTTCAGCACATAATACACAAGATTCAGAAGGTTGCTCTTCTTCAACTGTAAGCGTATCAATTAAAACACAAATACGAGAAGAAATCATCCGTTTTATGAGTGAGCCATCTTCTGCGCAGCGACCGACTTCTTCAACAAATGATTTAGACACTACAATTCGAGTTGAGATGGCACTATTTGATGAGAATGGTCAGAGAAGCAGGAATTTAGAAAGGGTTTACAATCTACTTTTACCAATACCACCGACCAGCGTTGAAGCAGAAAGAGTGTTCTCTGCTACAGGATATTTATGTAACCATTTAAGAACTTCCATGAAAGAAGATTCATTAGATAGTTTAAGCTTTTAAAGATCATATTACCAGAATTTTGATAAAAAATAATTAAAAGTAATATTTTATTATAAAGAGCTATTTAATTATTTTGAGATATTTTGTTAATTTTTGTTCTATTATATTTGATTTATACTACTGTTGTTTAATAATTAAGCTAATTTGCTAGGGAAAATAATATTTTTATTTAATTATTATGTTTTAAATAAGTTGATTTGATTAGGATGTTGTGATTTGTGATAAATGTAAGATCTCATTTTTAATTAGAATAGTTTTTAGTATGAGAAGAATAGATACAAATTATTTGTTCGGTAATTGTTTGGTATCGGTATTTTATTGTTTAATTTTAGAAAGTGAACTAGTTTTTTTATGTGATTGTTGAATTGTTGAATACTTGAATTATTGGTATAGTTTATTATTTCTTTGTCATTTTGTTTGAGAGTTTGATTAAAAGTGTTAAAAAAGCTTATTAGTTTTATTTATAATAACATCAAAAAAATATCCGTATTATCCGCATTATCCGGATATTCCGGATAGTAAAATATTAATATTCGTATTATCCGGATAATAAAAATGAACGGATATTGCAAGCCCTGTTACATTAATGTATGTATAAAAAGTAAAACATTTAGATGCCTAGCTACCTACTTGCTTGGTTGTACATTCGCGGCAGTTTGAGCCGGCTAACTTTAGATGCGCACAGTTATTTCAACCGAACTGTAAGTAGGGGTTGGAGTCGAAAATAACAATTAAGAAGAGTGTCCCTCGCGAAAGCGTGAAAGCATGATGTGAACACGTGCCTGAGAGGTGAAACAACAAGATATTTGCAACATTTTCGCGCGTATTTCTTGTTCCGTTTGGAGATTACTGTTTTAATATAGTTAGGTATAAAGTAGATTGTTACTTGCAAAAGGATATTCACTATATCGCTCGTTTAAAAAAAAAGATGTAACACAAAATTTACGAATTTTGACCTTTTACAATAAAACGCATATTCATTGCGGAAAGATTAGGTAGAATTCAACAGCCGTCTCGATACGTTAAAATCGAAACACCTAGTAAGTGGTCTAAAACTTTGAATCAAAGACAAGTCGGAATAAGTTGAAAACTTTAATCGCCGATTCCCACAAGTTGTAGTTTTTGAGTTACATCTTTTTATTTTTAAGGGTGCGATATTATCTGGGTTCCCCATGAGTCAAAATAGTTCTATATTGATACATTATCTTGAATTACTAGCATAAAGTTGAGTCGTTTTCATCGAAAATTACCAATCTTTGAGCTCGTGTAACTTTTTACCCGTGAAATGAAATGAAGCTTTACATTCAAAGAACACGTAATTTAGTGATAAGATTGTTTCTGCAAAATTTCAGTCTTTCATTGGTTAAAATTCAAGATAGGACCAAACTAGTTTTGTATGGAGCGCGGAACAGATACTATCCTCTTAAAAAACAAATTTACAAAGTTAGATTCTAAAATCTATTTCAATTCTCTCGGAGTGAATGATGCAACAGTGTACATATTTGTCGTCACTAGTGTTACTACGTCACGTGTACGGCAGCGTTCACCATGTGCACGGATTAGTTAAGGGTTAGGTCCTAGCACTATGTATGGGTGTTTTATTTTAGGAGAGGAAGGCATGGGACTGCTAAATTTTTTTTGCCTTCCTTCTATTTTTTTTGTTCATGTAGATTGCCTGTGTTGTGGGTCTACAACCACAATAGGAAAACAAGTAACTAGATATAAGGTATAGTTATTATTCTAGGTAACACTTGATGTAAGAATTTTTTATTCAATCTTGGTTAACTATGATGTCAAAACAAATTTAAAAAAAGCTCAAGTTGAAAGCTTTTGAATAAGCAGGTACCTGTTTAATTATAATAATCATCCAACGAAAATATACAAAATGTAAAACATAATAAAATATCTAAAAATTTGTCCACATATCTATGTGGGTCTTTTTATTAAACGTCTGTAACCTTTTTACAGGGAGGACACAGGAAAGGCTAATCTGAAGTCCCAAAACAAAATAAATTAAAACGTAGTCGTTTTGGAATGCGACTAAAAGCAGGCAACAGCTAAGTAGCTGCCTACTGCTAAAATCAGAACAGAATTTTCCACTAAATACCAAGTGATGACTGACAAGATACCTAATATAACATTTATTTATTTTTAGTACCTACACTACACAGGTTTACTGTTAGTGAGACAGTAAATACGATTTACAAATGCTGATAATTTGAAACTATCAGCTGAAGCAACGTCCTACAATATTAGGGGTGAGCTCTACATTTTTATTGAACTTTATACCCATTTCATTCATAAAAGGAACAAGCAAGGCTTATCAGTTGTAGTTCATACTACGTAAATTATTATGTTTGTACTCGTCGTCGTGCATAAATACAATAACAAAACAATATTTATTATGTGACGGAGGAGGGCGGCGCGCCCGGCGCGGTGCACTATGTGGCTGGTTTATCGCTATTATCACCTTAGGCTCGACCATTCATATCTGCTCAATTAAAAACAATATTAATTGATAGTTGTTGTAGTTTTTTTTGTGACGTAGATAAGTGGTGATTATGTTGGGAAAATCTTTGGCGGTGTTGGTGTGGTGCGACATCCTACGGGCACAGGGGCCTCTTCACACCGCGTCAGCGTAAGTACTTATAAAACGGCGCGCCTGCCCGCCGACGCCACTCCGGCACGCTCCGTCACCGCGCGCACCAAACATTTTTTTTGCAATTACTTTACACTTTTCGTCGAGAGTAGCGTTTGTGACCATGAAGCGAGGGTTGCTGATATTTCTCGCAATATGTGCTTTCACCGCAGCCATGGTTCCCAGAAATAGGGTGAGTGGCTTTTTAATAACCAGCTTAGACCAAGTGCGTCCTGTCCTTAAATTCTCAAGTTTAGCTGTGTTTATAGTATACTTATAAATCCTTTTTTTATGTTAGTAAGTACAGTGATATAGGTATTAAACTGCGAAACAGTATTTTTAGTATATTTTAAATCAGTTAATAATTAATTAAGTAGGATATTGCTTAGCTTAATTATTTCGAATCGAATCCAAACTAAAGATAAATAAAAATGTCGACAATAAAGTTTTTCCACAAACAATATAAAATAGAATTATACTTAACATAATTATGTATTTAGTTAATATTTTGACACATATTTAGGCAACGACTTGAAAAAACATTACTGGAGTTCATAAGCTATGAAAGCACCGACCGAATCGTCACAACATTAGGTATTTTTTTTATTGCGGCGACTTCTTACAGCTAACTGCTTGATATCTTACAGCTCCAAGAGACAATAGACCTATCTAAGTATTTGTTATTATTTTCAATTTGATATTTTTCGCGTTCTACAGAAACAGGGAAAACAGACCGACAGACAGACGGAAAACAAGTGATCCTAGAAGAGTTTATTTTTCCTTTTGGGTTATGGAACCCTAAAAAAGGAGATGGTTTTCAATTTATGGCGTGTTTATCTATCAAATTTATTATTGTAGATGCTATTATATGTTTTAAACCTTTAAGAAATCCTCATTCGGCCAAATTGTTCATTTACATCAAAATCTTCTACGATAACGATTTTTAGTAAGTACTCAATTGTGTCACATGGCCACACGTCGAGCTATACAAATTCATTGAAATAAAATTACTTATTTCGGATTTTATCGTGTTATATGGTTGGATCCTTTACAGCATCCATGGTCACGGGTGGCCCCGTACCCGTCCTGTACCCGTACTGTAAAGGATCTGAAATGTCGGGAATTAATAACAAAAAAGTAAAACCGCCTTCAAAAAATAATAAAATATGTTTTTCTAAAACAGTTTGGGAAGTCGGGTGCGAAAACAAAAGAACCACTCAAATAGAAGTCACCGACTTCCCAAACTGTTTTAGAAAAAAATATTTTATTATTTTTTGAAGGCGGTTTTACTTTTTTGTTAAAAGTAATTTTATTTTTTTATTTTAGTGGAAAGTTTTGTTTATAAGTACTTGTAAGTCAACTAAACGCACTGCTCCAATAAGACAGCGGTGTTTCGGAGTAAACGATAATATCATCGATGTAAACAAGTTTTAGATGATTGTTGATTTTTTTAAAATCGGTCAACGGATTTCGTTAAAAGTTGAACGGGACCACCTCTGAAGTATGACCTACCAAACAAAATAATCATTAAAATCGATCCACAATTTGCGGAGATATCGCGTAACAAACATACAAAAAAGAAACATACAGACGAATTGAGAACATCCTCTTTTTTGAAGTCTGTTAAAAAAATCAATATAACGCGATAAAGTCCGAAAAAAGTAGTTTTATTTCAATGTATAAATTCGCGTAAGTGATAGAAACCAGTATACAAATTCAGTTTACGCTGGCTTCTTAATGTAAGGAAATCATCAGCTTAAATGGGAATTGTACTTATAGGTTGACCTGTAGCCTATGTACCTAAAATAGATAATAAAATAGTTCGTCTATCACCCATGGACGAACTATTTGCAAAAAAAAATGGATTTGGAGCCCAAGGCTGAACGATTAGAAAAAGGTTGAACAAGATCCCCTTTCAACGGATCTGTTTTTTAAAGTGATGCACGCTTCAGAATGATTCTAAGCACAGTAATATTTAGAAATATTTGTGGCAAAAAGATTTACGATTTTAAGAGTTTAAAATCATACAGTCGAACATAGAACCTCCAAGTCGGTTTAAAATAAAATCTAATAAGGATAGATGTCTAACTTTATTAGATTTAGAGTTTCAAATAAAGAAGAATAGGAAGAGTGTAAATTTAACGTCACTCGTCATTCATTCATATAAATAAATAAAAAAACACCCCAGCGAAACGCAATAAAGTTCCGACGATATTTCTAAACGCATTATATTTGACTGTTGAAGATTAAATACTTAGGGGTCTGTTTATTATCTTACTAGCATTCTGCCCGCGGCTTCGCCCACGTAGACTATATGTATCTTTTCACTTTACGAGATATAACCTATGTTATTCAGGAATAATATAGCTTTCTTCTATTGGTGAAAGAATTGAAGGTTCAGTAGATCTAGTAATTACCCCTTACCCCTTTATTAGTATTGAGTACTTAGAGATTAACACTTGGGTTGTTGTTCGTCAACTAACATCAACCCTTTTTGAAACGTAATATTATCATAATAGGTAAGTAGGTAACGTTTAAAAAAACATTTTTAATGTTTTTAAACGTTAATGATACATTGCCCAAAATACCAACTATTTATTAACTCGTGTATCTTCGTCATATCAAATAATGTGATAAAAAATCTAATTTATGCACTTTCTGAGATGAAATTTGATAAAACTGTGCGTATACTCGTATATGTCATCTGTCTGATCTGTGTAGTACGCACATTGTAAAACATTATACCACAAATACGATTAACTGCGTATAAATCAAGTAAGTACAAGTTAATGATAATGAAATCTTGTTTGCACTGCCTCCAGTTCGGTTCACTGGTCATGCCGATAAAGATGAAGATCAATATGAGAGCGTAGGGACGTAGCTTCCCACCTAGTCATACAAATGGATATACAAAATACAAGTATCATTACAGAGTCGACCTATTAAAAAACAATATTTTTTAGGCAAAACAGTAACATTTTGAAAAGGAAAAAAAAATGTTTGTATGTAATCTTTATACTCTGTAACTACTGAATCAATTTTAATAATTCTTTCACCATTAGAAAGGTACACTATTCCCGATTAACAAAGATAAAACATTTATTATCACACGTGATAACCGGGATCTTATGAAGACAAAGCTGCGGGCAATACTCTAGGACAGTTTCATCAAAATTGGTTCAATAGTATTCAAGATGTGTACGTGTAACTGCGCCACGTTACATGGCCATGAAGTAGGATGCAAAATAAAAACAATATTTTCAAATTATTTTAACCTCTAATACATGAAAGAATAATAATTTGAATTCGTTTTTTTTCTTTGAATTCGTTTGAAAATTAATGATGGAATATTTATATTTTTAGAACAAAAGATTGAAGGAATATAAGCTCACTAAATTAGCGCGACGTCGCGTCGTCGTCGGTCGCAAATATAGAATTAAAAGTAGTCTTCAATGTGTAGTAGGTATAATGGAACTATAATAAATGCTTACCTACGAAACGAGGTTATAAAAAAGTTATTAAAAATATTATACTGTTTAAAAAAAGTTTGGGAAGTCGGTGGTGGCGAAAACAAATGATCCAACAACCAGCCACCGACTTTCGATACTGTTTTTTTATGTCGATTTTTAATAATATATTATTATCTACATCCCTTAATCAAGTGGAAATAAGTCTTAAACGGACTGAAAGCACGAAAGTCTTTTGCTCTTTTCTGTTTAAAACAACTAACAAAAGAGCTTCCGTTAAACCACGGTTAAACTTTTGCGTATTTGTCAAAAAACTCACACACGGCTAAACAACAAGCTGTAGGTATAGGCTGGCCTTGAATGGCACAGAAAACCTCTACAATGGGAGGTCAGTATAACTGGATTTGTATAGCTTGACGTGTAGCCGTATGTACCATTTCTATTTGCGGACTGTGAATAATGTTTGCGTGTGTGCCGACGCGACATGCGTTCCTTTTACTTTAAAACATCTCGAGATAATGTTATTGTGAATGGTAAAATTTTCCAATGTTTACTAGGAATTTTTAGAATTTCAATAATAGATAGAACTTTGATTTAGTTTGGCACTGTCTCTTTCATTGGCGGGCTGTCTGAAATTCGTCGATTTCCCATTTTTATTACAGCAACTATAGATTTCTAGCAACCTACCCATTTTTATGTTAAATCAATAATCTGTACTTACTAATAAAGCCGCAGAGTTAATTTGTTTGAACGCACTTACCTCTGGAACTACCGGTCGGATTTGAAACGATCATTTTTGCATTATTTTGGTAGCCTAATTCTTGAGCAAGGTTATAGGCTCAATATCGAAATTAGAAAAGGAAATAATCAAAAATGTGAAACATAGACGATCTCAATTGTCTTTACACAGACTCTTTCTAATAAAATTTATCACAGTTAAACCACTTGCGGATAACTGCAGTTTAGTTATTTGGAACAACTGTAGAAATTGTAGTAGTGTAAACATTTAGATATCGATCTAATCAGCCAATGACCTGCAATCCCTAAAGCTAAATGCCGCTTCCTGTAAGCGCAGAACTATTCGTGTAGTCATTCATCGGGCACTTGGTTCATTCATGATTTTTTTGGTGGTCGCGGTAGACCCGACGACGGATACGCTCAAGGGCGCGCCGCGTACAAATCGTACGATAAAACCATAGTGTAATGAATTCATTACACTATACTAAAACGATGATAAATAATTACTTACTGATACCCGTTGGCGACATTATTGAACCAGATTATAATATATTCCCCAATAAAATTAAAAAATATAAGTATATTTTATGGAATAAGCGTGTTTGTTTTTTGGTGTTGCAAAAAAAAACACCCATTGAAATGTAGTATATTTTCGTACTTAATAAGTAAATGCAAACTAAAATATTAAGATGGAACAACTTATTTTTGTTTTATCATTTATTTGCCTTTTATTAAAAAAAAAAAAAAATCGGACGTCCGTGGCTTTAATTTGAGTTTGATCTTTTGTTTCCGCCACCGACTTCCAAAAATTTTTTATACATATCATTATTTTTATAATATTTGAAGGCATAACCGCCTTCAAATATTATAAAAATAATGATATGTAACCTACTTTTTTTGCTAAAAGTTATTTTATTTCAAAATTTTTAGAGATCACATCATTTTTCAGTAGTTTGTAATTTACCTAAGTCACAATAACCCAATATCAACTGCTCATCACTTTTTACAAAATATTGATTTCCCAATGCAGGGACGTTAAGTATTTATTTATTTATATATTTATAGGCTTACCAAGTAAATACACACACAGCATTACATAATTATCTTTTACAGTATTGATCTCGAGTATATTTAAAGTAAAGGTAAACACCGCATTATTATTATGGTACATTGGTCAATTTTATGAGGAAAAACAAGAATCTTAAATAAAACATAATCAGGGTTGGTTGAAAACAGTTAATAATAAGGAATTTAATTATAACTAAAGGATACTTGCGCCATGTGAACTAGTTACAAGGAATTATACAAAAAAACAAGTTACAGGTAGTTACAAGTAACTTATAAAGTAACTTAAAAAAAAATATTAAAAAAATATGACATTATAATGCAGACAGATAGAATTACATATTATTGTAAATCGCTTTTTTAAATGAAACTAATTTATTACAAAAAATATTAAGGTCACATTTATGGAAGGTTTCGTTACATCTTCTAAGAATATAGGAGAGAGGCGTATTGTAGCCATATTTGTTTCGGCTGTATTGTGGAGTTCTCTTGGTACTTCACCATAATTATGCTTTGTAACTAACAAAAATGCAACTATATAAAAGTATTCGAATCGCAACCCCTACAATACTTATTATTGAAGAGTTACGGTGCAGCGGTGGTCTTCATCATCAGTTTCACTTCCTTCCTAAGCTTTCCTAGAAACTGAATTTTCTTCGCACGAGTTTCTTAGAGCAAATTCAAATACAATACTTATTTGAAGAGTTCCTTCGATTCCTCCAAGATCCCATCGTCGGATTTAACTTGATGAAAATGGGACTACCTGGGAAGTAAAACCTTTAAAACAAAAAAGAATTTTCCAAATCAGTCTAACTGTTTTCGAAAAATCGGGAAAAATACATAAGGGGGCCGTTTCTGGTCTCCATCATCAGTTCCATTCCACTTCACCAAATGATGCTTTTCGAGAGAAAATGCACGAGTTACTTTGAAAATTATAAATTTTGTTATAGGTATGCATATAATATTTGAAGAGTTCCCTCGATTTCTCCGGGATCCCATCGTCAGATTTTAACACTTCCTTGTTCCGTGGTAACATGTGCCCCCCCCGGGCACATGTTACCACTTTGGAAAATATTCAGTTAAAAAAAATATATTAGAAACCTCAATATCATTTTTGAACACCTATCCATAGATACCCCACACGTATGGGTTTGACAAAAAAAATATTTTGAGTTTCAGTTCTAAGTATGGGGAACCACCAAAGCTTATTGTTTTTTTTCTTCAAATTTTGTGTGAAAATCTTAATGCGGTTTACAAAATACATCTACTTAACAAGTTAAATGTATGTTTAATATTATAATTAGCAGCATGAAAATGGGGCACCATTTTCATGGACACCCTGCTGTAATAGCAAAATTGTAGCGATACCTTTTATTATCAAGTTTAAACCGTTATAGAATGAAAAGAATAGAAAGCTCCGTGGTTATACCTATATAGAAACTCAGATTAAATAAAAACTTAAGATGGAACTTTGCTAACAAAGAAGTGAGGCCGCCTAAAACTACGCCTTATTTTGTCAGTCGAGCTTTCGATAGCTCTGTACATAATCAGTCCAATAATATACAAAATTGTAGTTTGTTGTTGTAAAGGACAATGATAATTTTAATGAGTAGGTACTTACATAAAAATATACTAAGTAGGACCTTCCTTAGATATAATATTGTAAGTCCGCTAGCTCGCTGCTCATCCGACACATAATCATTATCTAAACCTTGACATGGACGCATTTCTCAGTTTTTAAAACGAAACTATAACATTCAAATGATGACACATTGCACATTGACGCACGTAAGTAGGTATTCGATAACTTAATTGCCCTTTGAGACAATGTTATCAATTTCTTGGACAGATAAAAAAAATAATGTAAGAGGACTACTTACTTTTTTCCTCTTAGTGTAGCTACTATCGTTCATATTTATGTTATACATCAATCAAACTGGTAATATATTGCCTTCAATTATATCTCCATCGTAATTAACTTATTAAAGGCAAGTAGGCAATTAATTTACGAGCAGAACTCGTATGTAGTACTTATGTATTTATGTGAATATTGGCTTCAACGATAAGACTCCATCCCCATTCATGAGGACTGTTCATATTGGTTAATAAATAAAAAGATCACGTCCTTTAAAAGCCCTAGTAATAAAATATTTTTTAATAAAAAAGTAAAACCGCCTTTAAAAAATAATAAAAATAATGTTAGGTAGGTATGTGTAAAACTGTTTCGGAAGTCGGTGGCTTTTAATTTGAGTGGATCTTATGTTTCTGTCACCGACTTGCCACCGACTTTTTTAGTGATCACATCTTCAACAAATTTGAATGAGACGACCACCTCAGGAGCATTTTTTGAGCAGCTAAATGCTTGTGTTACGAGTGGGTTCAAACCGGCAACCACATGATCGCAAGTCCGACGCCCTAGCCATTAAGCTACCGCCGCTTCATACACTTTCAAATAAATAAAATGCCTTATATTTTCTCGCTTTCCAGTGGGTTTGTTTTTAATTTACCTCAGTTACAATAACCTATTGTCAACCGCTCATTGCCTTTTACAAAATATTGTTTTTCCCAATGCAGGCACGTTGCTTATTGAGGAGTTCTCCCGGTACTTCACCATATGCATTGTGACGAGCATAAAATGCAACTATATTAAAGTAATTATATTGAAATCCCTAAAATACCTATCACTGAGGAGTTGCGGTGCAGTGGTGGTCTTCATCATCAGTTTCACTTCACCAAATGAAACGTCCCTAAAGCAAATTCAAGAGACTCCTAGTGCGAATACAGTATTTGAAGATTTCCCTCGATTTATCCAGGATCCCATCATCAGATCCTGACCTGATGGCAATAGGATGACCTGGGGAGTATACCCTTTTAAACAATAATAATTTTCCAAATCGGTCGCACTGTTTTCGAATAATGGGGAAATATACATAAGAGGTCATCCGTGGTCTCCATCAACAGTTCCACTTGACCAAATGATGGTTTCTGAGAGAAGATGCACGAATTACTTTAAAAAATTCAAAAATATTATAGTTTTGCCTATAATATTTGAAAAGTTCCCTCGATTTCTCCAGGATCCCATCATCAGATCCTAATTTGCTGACAATGGGACCACCTCGAGAGTATGTCCTTTCAAACAAAAAAATAATTTTCATAATCGGTTCGCAATTGACGGAGAAATCGGTGAACATACATAGAAAAAGAATATACAGACAGACATATATACAGACGAACGTATTAACCGCCTCCTTTTCAAAATTTCTAAAGTCGGTTAAATCGTTGAGAATGAAATCCTGCGCCACTTACAGCGATTTCAAGACACCTCTAAATGTGATCTTGTGTGCGTAGGTATCTCTTACGGAATCATTTTCTCCTAGGGTCAAGTCCCCTTCGGAAAAAAGCACTTACCTACCTACATATTATTAAAAGAAGAGTAATATTTTTTATGAAATTCATACTATTTCATATCCTATTTAAGAGATTGGACCGTAAAAGCTTTAAACCGAGAGGCATGAAAGGAAGGTATGGAGGCCTTTGCCCAGCAGTGGGATCAACCGGGCTGATTAAAATAATAATTATAATAATGGTATAATAATTGTCTAAGTCTGGCAACCCTAGACGTCAGCAGCTCAAACTTTTTTCTCATCCTTTTTATTACATATTTAAAATATTCCTGCATAATTTCACCAAAAATTTCAAAACAGTTAACATCTTTGTGTAAATTATCCCATTAATATAATATTTAAATAAAAATGAAGAAAATAAACCATAAAATAATGACAAGACAGTTATGATATTTAATGTCACAAAACCAACAAAATGAAAAATTAATGAAATGGATGTGAAATAAAGATAATGCAGACGAGATCAGCGTCGAGACGCGCACGCCTACCACCCCCGGACTCGTCGCCTAGCTCCGCCTCGCCCTCACTCGAGCTCGAGCGACGAGTATTTCTCCCCACCGACGTCGCCACCACCTGTACGTCGGCCGGGAAGAGGCCGGCCACCGAACGGCATGGGATCTAGGGGTCAACCAGCCCCTAGCCGGGTCCCCGCTGCCGGTGGTTGTGTGCAGCGCATGAAATGGACTCTAACAATTAATGAGAACGTCATGCGCGCATATTACGGGGCTACAGAGGGGGAACTAACCTCACTGCGTACCGCGATAGGATGCTGTCTCTGTTCCAGTAACTTGAACAAGCCATCAGCGTCTCGGCCCAACGACTGTCGGATCAGGTGCGGGTTATCCAACGGGATCACAGATTGGACGACGCCGCACTTGATAGGCTACGCTCAGAGGTACTGAACAACCGTATCGTCCCCGTCCCCGTCCCGCCACAGACCGGGGGACATCGGCTAGCACGCGACATAATACAACCGCGGTCAAATTTCAACGATGGGGAGGGGGACGATGGGGTTGTTACGGTAAGTAGCCAGTGCAACGACCGTTAGAGGAGCTCACTGGAGGATGCGATTCGGGACTTTAGAACTGCCCCCCTCGAACTTAGACCGCGTCTACCTCGCTTGCCTATGCACAGAAGGAATAGGGCGTTGGTGTGTGCCCTGGATTCGCTGCTTGATAATCACTTTGAAAGCAGCGAAGATCTCTTTGATACTCACTCGATCATGTACTGCGCGGCTATTGCGGCGTGTCGTGTAGCAAATGTCACATTTCCAAAATGTGACAATGCTGCACGACAAAAATCCGCCATTCCAGCCTGGCAGCGCAGGATCGAGCAGCGTATCGAGGGGACCAGGGTGCTCATCGTCAAACTATACTGCTTCAGCGAGGGCAATATTCGACCTAGAGTGATGCGCTTTGTGAGGCGGGCATTCTCGGGGACTGGAATCAGTCCTCAAGAATATATGCCCCGTGTCACGGAGCGCATTGACTTCCTGAAGCAGAAGGTCTGTGCATGGGCGAGCCGTATACGAAGGTTTAAGCGACGGGTTGAGCGATATACCCAGAATCGCATGTTCCAGAGTGATCAAAGGTGGGTGTATAGAGCTTGGGAGCGAACTGACCAAACTGTGGTTGACGGGCGCCGCCCAGATGATGATGCCACTGGTACATTCTGGCGCAACATCTGGTCGGTGCCCGTCTGCCACACTGAGGCTGAATAGATGCGTGATGTTGAGCACGAGTGTGACGCCATACCGGAGATGGAGGCAGTTGTAATTACTGCCTCAGATGTAGCCAGTGCAGCCTGTTCGGTACCGAATTGGAAATCACCGGGGCCGGACGGACTGCACAATTTCTGGCTTAAATGGCTACAAAGCTCACACGCGTGCTTGGCATCGCAATTCCAGTCGGCCTTAGAATCAGGGTCGCTACCAGAGTTCCTCACTACGGGAATCACCCACCTGCTCCATAAGTCAGGCGATGCCGCGGAACCCAAAAATTATAGACCGATCACATGTTTACCGACGGTCTATAAACTTCTTACATCCATTTTGAGAGCAAAATTCAATGGGCACATAGAAAAAAATTCTATTATGTCAGCCTCTCAAAATGGATGTAGGAATGGGTCCCGCGGCACCAAGGAGCTTCTCCTCATCGACATGGCCATAAGCCAACAGGTCCGTCGATCCCGAAAGGATCTGTCGACATGTTGGATAGATTATAAGAAGGCCTACGACTCGGTGCCGCATACATGGCTCATGAGGGTGCTGGAGTTGTATAAAATAGATACAACTTTACGCACCTTCCTGGTGTCATGTATGAGGCAGTGGAGAACTGTCCTTCGCTATCCAGGATGTAGGCAAATTCAAGGGAACGACGAACCTATTGAGATTAAGCGGGGAATATTCCAGGGCGGCAGTCTGAGTCTCCTGTGGTTCTGTTTAGCCTTGAACCCCCTCAGCACTCTGCTGGAGGGTACGGGGCTGGGCTATCCGTTGCGGAGAGGGGTCAGGTAATATCCCACCTGCTTTATATGGATGATTTAAAACTGTTTGCCTTCACCAAATTGCAACTGATGGAGTTACTAAAGGCAACTGAAACTTTTAGTAATACAATCAGGATGGAATTTGGTGTAGATAAATGTGCAGTCATGCATGTAAGGCGGGGCGGGATTGTGGAATCTGAGGGACTACAACTCTCAGATTCTATAAACCTGAGATCACTCTCCGCAACTGATACCTACAAATACCTGGGTATGTCAGAGGGGTTAGGTATAAACGGGGCTGACATGAAACAAGCGTTAAAGGAGCGCTTCTTCGGCCGCCTGAAAAAGGTACTTAATAGTTCTTTGTCAGGCGGCAACAAGGTGCGCGCCTTTAACGGTTGGGTCATGCCAGTTCTGATGTACTCTTTTGGAATACTCAAGTGGACCCAGACGGAGCTGGACGCCTTGGATAGGAGAGTCCGGTCGCTGTTGACCGCAAACCGGATGCATCACCCACGTTCGTCTGTCATGAGGCTGTACATCCCGCGGAAGTGCGGGGGTCGAGGTTTTTTAAAACGCTAAAATGTTAAGACGCTCAACAACCGCGAGGTGTGCAGTCTCAGAGAATATTTTCTCAAGGCTGACGGTGGGTATGCACCGAGATGTGGTCGCAGTGGACAAGGGACTCACCCCGCTATCTTTGGCTAAAGAGAACTGGCGCAAACCTGTGGTGCTTAGTACCAACGACCGCAAGGAAGTATGGCAGAGCAAGGAGCTTCACGGACGCTTTTTCCGGGCCCTTCATGGGCGCGACGTAGATTTCTTAGCGACCGTGGCCTGGGTACGCTTCGGTGACCTCTTCGGGGAAACCGAGGGTTCGGTCTGTGCAATTATGGATGAAGTTATGCTGACGAACAACTACCGGAAGTATATCATGAAAGACGGGACGATCGACATATTTCGGGCATGCCATTGTCCCGGTGAGTCTATCAGACATATTACTTCTGGGTGTTCTCGTCTGGCTAACGGCGAGTATTTGCACAGGCATAACCAAGTGGCCAGGATTATCCACCAGCAACTTGCTCTAAAATACGGCCCTGTGGATTCTGAGGTACCGTATTACAGGTATGCGCCCGACCCAGTTCTCGAGAATGACCGTGTCACGTTGTACTGGGATCGATCTGTTATCACTGACAGGACTATTGTAGCCAATAAGCCTGATATAGTGGTAATAGATCGATCAGCGCGCCGCACAATGATTATCGATGTCACCGTCCCGCATGACGAGAACCTCGTGAAGGCTGAGAAAGAGAAACAGCTAAAATATCTCGACTTAGCCCACGAGGTGGTCGCCATGTGGGATGTGGACTCGGCCATCATTGTGCCGATAGTCGTCACGGTCAATGGACTTATCGTCAAGAGCCTCGACCAACACCTCAGGAGGCTCGAGTTGGGTGGCTGGGTTAAGGGCCTCATTCACAAGGCAGTACTCCTTGATACGGCGCGTATTGTGAGGAGGTTCCTGTCTCTGGGGCCCTAACCACCAGTAGCTTGGACGCTGCTCCTCATGCCGGTGGACAACTATTTTTATATTTTTAAATGTTTTTATTTCATATTCAGTTTTTTATAAAAATATTTAAAAATGTAAATAATATGATTTAAATGAATAAATGGAATAATAATTAATAATAATTATAATTTTAAATGTTTTTGTCTTTAGTTTTTATAAAAATATTTAAAAATGTAATATAATGTGAAAGAGTTAGAATAAATTTATAGACTGCCAGTGTGGTATTATTTGTAAAAATCTCAAAAGCAGCTAAGGAGATTGGGTTAGTGCCCGGTGAATGGCAATAGGCTCGCCCCCTGTCATTATAGGACCTAAATATACCGGCAAAATGTGGGTGAACCTACATAGTATCTACACCTCTGCCTGACCCTTCTGGGAATACAGGCTTATTCGTATGTTTCTATACCCTAGTGCCGTTTTCATATTGTGTTATGTTATGTAATATCATTTTTCTTGAAATATTAATTTATACATTGTTTCAGCGTGCTGTGAATTCTGAAGAGCAACTCGATACATCGTCGCTTACGTCGGATTTCACATCCACGACAACAACTAAGGAAACTGAGAGGCCGCATTGCGCGTCTCAGACACCCTGTGCCTGGACTATATATAAAGCCAACACCAAGATCATAGAAATGAATATCACGAACACGTAGTAAGTACTGAGTATACCTACAAAAATAATATCTAATTATAATAATATATTAATAATATCATATCTCCTTCCATAATATTAGAACGGTAGATACATTAACTTGTAGAAGTCCTTGGAGGAGACCTTTGTTCAGCACTGAAGGTTCACTTCTGAACAAATGTCTGGGCTTTTGGCTCATATAATGATGAATCGGCACTCGTCTACTAGTGTAGATGAGTGCCGATTAAAATAAAAATAGAATAGTTTATATTTTCTATTTTATTACACTATCATCATCAACCCATTACATTGTCCCACTGCTGGGCATGGGTCTCCTCTCAGAACGAGAGGGATCAGGCTATAGTCCACCACGCTAGCCTACTGCGGGTTGGCAGACTTCACACGCCGTCAAGAAATCTTTCGGGCATGCAGGTTTCCCCACGATGTTTTCCTTCACCGTTTAAGCACGTGATAATTAATTATTAATAAGTACGCACATGACTTCGAAAAGTCAGTGGTGCGTGCCTTGGATTCGAACTCGAGACCTTTGACTTGGCAGTTCGATGGTCATTATTGCACTATGCTATAATCTATTTTATCATTACTACTTTTTACTTAAATAATGTTATATTTCTCCAGTTGTGACTGCAGCCCGAGCACACAATGTCAAGAGTGGCACGACAACGACGACTTAACGGCGAATATGATCGTCCACCGTTGTCAGCTGCCGCGCGAGAAACCAGATGAAATTGAGAGCTAACGCGCCGGCTTACGGCGTACACAGCACGCCGACAAACGTCGCGAAACCCAGCTGTGCCCACCGCTCCATCACACGACACACGTATGATTGTCGGTGCGGTTACATGCCCCGACTATAGGCAGTTCCTCCTAAGAAGTTTTCCATCCGACAGACCTCACGAACTACAGACTATAGGATAGACCTCCACAAGTTTGATATTATAGTCAACGCTATCGATACTTGATAGTACTTACTTAATCTGCCAACATATTTAAATTATTTGCAATCAATCCCTAACGAATTTATGATCATTGGCAAGAGCAAGACGAAGTAATGCAAAGACCATTGCTTGTATTAAATGCATAGATACCTTTTCAGCCCATTTTAGTAGTTTTCTCGAGCGCACAGCTGTAGTGAACTGGCCCAGCAGAGTCTATTTTAATAGTACAAGAGGTACTATCCTGGTCCTATTCTGGCTTAGGATATGCTATACTACCTGCGGTCGAATGTAAACCGACTTATATAAAATATGTAGTCTATCCATCTTTTGGTCAGTCAAACCAAAAATAGTTTGAAGCAATGGCGTATAGTTTATAATATATTGAATTGATTTGAAGATGGTTGTTATACGCATGCAAAGGTTTCCACTGTCGAAATATTATATTACGAAATATTACCACTTAAATACTAGAAAATCTGTTAATTTAGTCTGATTCAATGTATTTTTATTGATCTTTTACGATGATGTAGCAGACAAAATTTATGTCACGTTAGTGGTCCATGTCCTCTTGTCAACGATTTTTTCTTTTCTTTATTATCTTTGTAAGTTATTATTTGAGACTTTTTATTTAATGTTTTACTTATAATAATTATTATAATTATCCATTATCCTACCTGCCTGTACGGTTAAACAACATAACTGTGCGTGGTGAAGTTTCCGTTCAGAACGACCTCACGCAGCGTAGATCGCGGGTCTTTACATCTGCAGAACCACTTGCGTTAAACTTCAGACACGCACAGTTATTTTGACCGAAGGTGTTGTGTTTTATATTTAAAAGTAACATATTACCACATATGTACCATTGAGTCCGCCTCAATTATATCTATAAATAGGTATACTTAATTATTTGCTATTTTTGTTCTCTATACAGGTATTGTATAACTTCAGCAAATTATCCTTTTTTGCGCACGGCAGATAAAAACCTCTTGATATGTTGTTGAACTCAAACAGTTTTATTTAGCCGCAATATTACAGTAAATGTACTTATTTAGTTTTAAGATGTTTCATAACAGGTATAATTCGGCGACTCCCTTCACGAAATAATGTTGTAATGAACATAGAAATCAACAGGTTACTTATAAGTATTTTTAATGCATTACCTACTCTCAGATTAAGGAAAATTAATCTGAGGCATTACTTATATTTATTTATTAAAAACTTCGACGATTCATGCTTACCTAAAGACAATAGCATAGTTTGCACTGACGACATAATAAAAATATTTTATGTATAATTTAGATTTTAGAAATTACATTTTAAAATCAATAAGTAATAATTACTGATCCCCAAATCGGAGTCCTTCTGTCTTACGGTATTTCTTCAAAATGATGCTTAAGAATATTGCTTTGATGATGTACATATTCTTTATAACTCCAACCACTCACTTTAAATACAGAATGTCTATGAAAACAGGACACCTGCATAAATGGATCAAAGATAATAATACCTACCGATATTCTACTACGAAACAAATATGTATTACCTAATCTTATGCATTTTAGTCATAGGTAACCGTTTAAAGTTTTGATTAATATCACCATAATTATATTTATGTAAGTAGGTAATAAGAATAAAAGAAGATATTTTATGTACACACGGCTACAGGTCACCCTATAGGAATCCAGTATAAGCTGATCTCGCATTGTATAAAATTTCATACAGTAAAAAGCCAGCGTAAACTGGTTTTGTATAGCTTGACATTGTAGCCGTGCCTAAAATTGTTGGCGGTTTATTTTTTCGGTTAGTCCCTCTGTGCTCTAGTCCCGCTATGCCACACTCATAAAATACTTACTAAAAAGTTCCGCTATGCACGAAATAATATTCGCGGGCAGAAGTTATGAAGAAAACTGTTACAGTGAAATATTTTATTTGACCAATCCTAAAGGAAATTAGGAAAACTAAGTATGTAAATATGTTATCTCATTTTCAATCA
This sequence comes from Subacronicta megacephala, assembly GCA_958496365.1. NCBI lineage: Eukaryota > Metazoa > Arthropoda > Insecta > Lepidoptera > Noctuidae > Subacronicta > Subacronicta megacephala. The sequence goes on from OY292527.1 coordinate 8,826,466, forward strand.
TCATTAAAAATATTAAAACAGGTCGAGCTTTGCGCTTGTAATGCAGTTTCAGGATTACCATAACAATAAGGCCTTTTTCGAAAGGGTCCTGGTCGTTTCGCTGTTATCTATGTAAATGGGTAGATAAAATGATTGCATTTTTTTAGCTGCAACTTACTAATAAGGGTGCCTAGGTTAGTTCTTCTATTACAATGTCGGGTGTAAGTTCTTTAAGTGGTTTTGGTTCTACATTTTATATTACATGTCGGGCACAAATAAGCTCCGCGAAAACAACTTAGAGAACGGTTTTTTTATCTACGCTCATTTATATTTAACTATTTTTCTGCCCGCAACTTCAACTTTATATTAATTCAGTATTTGAACAATTTGAATAACAAATCTCACCCTGAAGTATGAACAAACAGTCAAACATCGAAACTTACACATTTATAATGTAACATTATTAGTAAGAAAGGATTTGTAATAAAGTCTACAGATTTCGTTAATGTGGTAATAGGTCTAGTATTGACTTACAGCTCTTTTCATATAAAAATATTTACTTAGATTTGCTCTGTAATTCGTTTGTGTAACTGACTGTTGACTGTCAGAACAAAAAACAAATTTTAACTTACAAACGCTTACACATATACCTAGGAATAGGGCTATAAAATTTTAAGCTTTTATTCAAACCCTTTTCTTTTCAACTGTAACTTCCATTGTTTTCGTAGAATCGAAAAAATTCGTGCATAGCGGAACTTTTTGGTAGGTATTTTTCGAGTCGAGCATAGCGAAACTAGAGCATAGCGGGACTAACCGTATTTTTTATCATCATAATTCATTCTGCGTTTTTTTTAAATACCTATAAAATCAATTACTAAAATTTAATTTAAATCTCAGTTTACAACAACTTATTTAAACAGTTGCCCCGTTTTCATGGAAACCCTAAATTCAATGACTAATGAATGCCTCCAATTGTTATAAATTAGGCATAAAGTAGGTTTAACGATTACTTTATTGAGTAGTAGTACCTACTTCGTTTCTTTGATGGGTAGACGGTGTCATGCCATTCATAACTATATAACTATATATACTATACCGATGGAGATCAAAAAGCACGTCATTTTTAAAGTTCCTATTTTTTTATATTATTATTTTTAATGTAACTTTAAGTGATTACTAATGTAACGTTAGTTTTTTGTAACGGCATAATGTTTTATGAAATAATTATGACACAATGAAGTTGTATTATTACTTTAGAATAATCTTGTAAAAGTAGTATGTTTTGGCGAAATAAATGCGCAAAATCCAGGCATCTCGACTGTTATTACTTATTATTATTTACAACTCACCATTTTACCGTTTTCCTATTCCCCAAGGCTAACTTCATGTCTGTGCAGATACCACATAAAGTTTTCAGCGGAATACGTAATCTCATTCTTTATTTCTTATTGTCACTATCGATATTACAGGCACGGCATTGATCTGCTAGCTTCAGCCACCGAGCATGCAATCAATCACATATAAAAATAAAAATCTGCAAATCATTCAAGTATATTTTATTTTATTGTGAATTCAAATGTGGATCCACAGAATAGGTAGGGATGTTACGGGATCTCACTGTACAATATTTGAAATAGGAGCAAAGGATTTCAATAGGTCATAGGTAGGTTTTATACGTTTTATGGATAATTGGTAAATATAAAACAATAGGCTAGCCTAGAATTAAAGTAGTCTATGATAGTTATAAAATGACACATATAGGTACCCATTTCAGGCCAGATTGACTTATGTAGGTACCATTCTTATGTTCATAGGTATAAGGATAAAAAATATAAAAATATTCATAGATGGATTTTACTAAAAATGTTACTAATATACACCACTTTAGTTCAAGTCTAGCCATATCATTAAATAATAATACTTATAACCACAATAAAAAAAGGTCTACATGATGCTTCTTTCATTTGACCAAACGCTCATGCATTGCAAAGTATAGCAACGTAATATCAGTAACAAAGCAACTGCAGACTTCCACCCTTTTCTGGGCAATGCCTATATTAACCTCAAAGATCGAAAGAGCAACGTAGTTTTACTACCAGACCCAACGAGCCCCTCATGTATCTACGGGAGCATAGATTACCAAATATTGTTTCTGTTTTTGTTACTATACCTGCGCTCTAGAAAAGAATGCAGACCAATTATTTAATTGTCTTTACGAATGCGTACCTAGGTATCATTAAGATAGTATACGTATCATTGTTAATTTTCATATCAGGTAGGTACACAGAGAATTTACTTGGGTAGCAACGGAGATTATTTATAAATTTCCTAAATGGGGGTAGGTTTAAATATTGGCTGACAAACAAGTTTCCTCTGTATACATATTTATGTTTGTGCGTATGTAAGAAGTGTATTGAGTATAAATGGTGCATCTACGTGTCAGTGGGTCCTTTCCATCGTCGGCGGTTTACGGACAACGTTTTTATCATCTGATTAGTTTTGTTTGACTTTTTGTATTTTTGTTGTTGTAATGGAATCTGTGTCAGTCAGTTTTAAAACAGAGGAACAGAAACCAATTTTTACACTTGCTAGTGATGCAAATCCTACGTTAACAACCGTAAGTATTTCTCCAATTTGTGCGAATGCGAATTAGAATCTAGGTATCTACCCACACAATCCAACCATATTAATTATTGAAAACTAATAATTTACTTTGATACTAGGTTCCATTGCTGACAATGCTTTCTGGGTCTCGGGAAATCTACATTATTTTTAACCACACCACATTTTTTCGCTTGATCGTGGATCTTTGTGCGGTACCTAACCGCATTAGCTCAGTTTGTACTTATTTGGTTGTGTTAAGCTCATTATGTTGAAAACGTGTTTAAAATGTAATAAAACTATTTTTTTTTCTCTCTTCTAGACAAGCTAGCTCCAGTATCGAGCGCAACGTGTGTCGTGTTATTCCTCAGATAGTGAATTCCCAGCCTATCTATCCCATAGTTTTATAAATTGCCGTTTCGTAAATATTGACAGTAACCGTGCACGTGCTTTTACATATTTCCAGGAGAGCTACACATTGGCGGATACTAGAGAAGCGGGCAATAACCAGGAAGGAGTGTTGTCCTCGATGACTCCGATGATGCAGGGCCTAGGCGGTAACGAGTTGCTGAACATGTTGGCGCAACAAGAGCCCAGAGTCGCCGATTCAGGTACCTATCTATTGTACATAGTGTAGGAGTGTAGGTACATATATGTACGGTATACAATATTTTTCTTTATTCATTTTGAAACATAAGATATTATAGACGATGACGCATTATTAGGTATATATTTTTTAATCATGTTTAAATAAAGTAGGCATCAAGAGACAAGCACATTAGTTTAGTAGTCGTAATCGTGACTGCCACGGGTCCTAAGTCCGATTCATAGGCCGAGAAAAAATTACGAAAAAATCTTAGTAGCAGCTCGAAATTTATGTTGTATTTGTGCCCAGCTAGCCCCTTAATATGATTGGCGGCGAAGTGTGGTGGGTACTAGGTAGGTACACCTCTGGCGAACTCTTTGGGTTTAAATAGGCGTGATGGTAAATAACTTCTTATAAGTAAATATTTTTATTTTATTTTGAGATGTCTTTTTTTTCTCCAGCTCCCTCTGTCGCTGATATGGAGGAGTTGTTAACAAATATCCGTTTGAATGGAGCTGATGTTTATAACGAAGATGCCAACATGAATAATTACTTCGCAGGTAATTTGGTGTTTACTGTTTACAAACTGATTCGTGTCAAATACCATATACCTACCTATCAAATGTAGGTAATGGTTACTAGTTTCGGCCGCCACCTGAAGAGATGACCGGGGTATCTATGTCGGACTCTTGCCGACTAAGTTACCTAATCACCTCCAGGCCTTTAACTTTTATGTAATTTTTAGTTATTGAGATTTCATATAAATATTTAATTGCAGGTTATGGTAGCCGGTCAGAATCTGCATCGTCTCACGTTTGGCCTGATAATGCGAATGTGCAAAATTCAAGAAGCAATGAAATGATGGATACATTCGACTTTCTAGTGAAAAGTAAGTTTTAGACGTACCTTGGAAGCTTTGTTACAATAGTCATCATAATTATTAATTCCATTCTGTCTGTGTAGGTGTTGAGTTTTGTTAGAGATACAATGAAGGTACAATATAAACATGTTCATTTTTGGAGGGTAATACGTTGATAGTTTTGTACTTCGCGATAAATTTACTTATGTGACACTGAAACACGTCATTAGTCTACAATTACTACAATTCATTGGCCACACCAGCGATTGCGATATGGCATAATATTTTGCCTGCTCACTTATAAAGGGTAATGTTACAGGCCTGTCGTCAGCGAATAACTACGTATCGATGTTAACGAGGGAGCAATTATCCGTTCTGCGAGCGATTCGCCCCAGTCTGTTGTACGAGTTCTTGCAGGAAGTCGCCAAAGCCCGCTGCGAGAGGCGTATGCGTCGTGCTTTACCAAATGTAAGTAACCTGTATAAGTAAATCGTATTACATAATGTTACTATACTCGAGCCTACCACCATGCGCTATATCCGCCCGCTGGATGAAACAAATATTATTCGGCTAATTATTTTCAGGAATGCGCATTCTGTAAGAACAACGGTGAGAATGAAGAGTGCTACTCTTCTCACGCTTTGAAGGACTGGCGCGGGCGTGTACTTTGTCCAGTTTTACGCGCTTTCCGCTGTCCACGTTGCGGCGCCACAGGCGACAGGGCCCACACCATCAAGTACTGTCCGGAGGGACCTGAAACAGGTAGCTATTTTTGTACTTAAAATGTATAATTATGTAGTACCTACTAAGATTGTTATAACGTTTTTTAATAATTAACCAGGACTTCTTTTTGTTTCTGGGCACGTAGTCCATATTTTTTTTATTACTAGTATTCTTGTTAACCCTTCGTGCTAAGCTAAATGCTTGTGTTACAAGTGGGTTCACGTTGGTAGTGTAATGGGTGGGGTTTCGAACCGGTAACCACGTGATCGCAAGTCCGACGCCCTAGCCATTCGCTTCCACTGTTCTACCTGGACGCCATAAATTGTTCAATGATGGTTGCCCTTTACTATACTTACACCATGTTACGGTAATTAATTTGAACAGAGCCTGTTTAGCAATGACAGTTATTATATTGACGTGATATTTCATAGGCTCCACTGGCTTGGCTGGACGTCGCCGCGTGCCGTCGTCGGCGTCTTTGCTGCTGAACGGCGCGAGCGCAGGCGCTGCGGCGGCGCGCTCGCAGGCTGCGCCGAACGCTCCCTCTGCGTCGCCCGTCAATTCTCCGTCTAACGCTCCCCTCTCCTATTCATCACTCTGGTCCAATTTCGGACTCAACTAAACCGCTTCACTACAATACAGTTTGCTCGGAAGCGTCATAACGTTCTTAGGTAGATGTTTATTGGATGTTAAGTATCTGCGTCCATTATTTTGAACTCATATGTAAGAAGCATCTTAACGAATATAGACACTTAGGACGCTTCGCTTTCATCCAGGTACTCCGATTAGTTTTATAGCCAGTCGTCCGAAATCATTATCCTGTATGTATAATATAGTTTTCTGTTTGAAATATTACATTTGGTATTTTTACTAACAGGAAGACTGTATTTTATCTAGTCCGTTCATTTTTCTACTTTATAACGGTATAATAATGAACAGTAGAGGACCATGTTCTAAGGAAATTAAAAGTATGCCGGTCATATTTTGAAAACATCTAACGAAAGGATATGGTTTCAGACGAGTTTTATTTATATTATTATTTCTTCAATAAATTTTTCATTGGTTTTAAAAATGTAATAAAATGTCTAAAGTTGATTAAAATTAATAATCATATAATGAGCACCGCAATATTTCTACAGCACAAGCTACAATTAAATAGTTTCTCAATCATAATGAATGTATTGTTAATATTGATTCATCCTATCAATTTGCATTATTTTTATGTACCGCCAATCTATTAACTTTGGCAAAATATGTTTACACCAATTAATTGTGTACCAATGAAAAATTGTTCTTTCGTTGCATTTGATATATATTTAAATAAACCTATTACTTTGCATTATTTTGTATTTTTATTTCTTTAACATAACCAACAGAACACAGTTTTTAGACCGGTAGTTAGTTAATATTTATCTACGATAAATAAATAATATCTTCCCATATTTGTTTTATAAGAAGGAATAAAATTCATCCTCATTTCAAATGTTTTATTCAAATACAACTATAATAATGGTACATTAACAATTTAACAGAGTATTTTATAGGGTAGAATATTTAGTCTATTTGTTATTTCGCGACGCAAAATAATACATTTTAAAAGCCCACTACAGTTGTAAGCAACAACTGTCAAGCATAGGTTTTTTTTATCAATAATGAGTTACATTTCTTGTTTAAAGTAACATTCTTTTTGTTTCTAAAATAAGTATAACAATAATAAGGTACGCCGAGATTTGCCGCGCCCGGCAATCAAATCAAATATGAATTTATCCAACGCTGGGTAGATCACAAGCTTAAGTACTATAACTTCGCCTTCTTGGTAAATAAATTGCTACTAAGCGGCAGTCTCGGCTTCGTTTTAATCTCTATAGAGTGCCTACACAATGGCACCATATTTTTTTCTCAACATAATTAATATCCAATATTTTTTATAGAGCATTAAATTCGTTATAATTTCAAATTGGTACCACAAAACATTTTTAGGAATTACAATGAAAAGATACCTATTAAAGTAGTATTTAGAATATAAACAGTTTTAAGGTAAGAGATCTTTAGCCATCACAACAAAATCGATATTGAAACATATTTCCACAAACTTTACTTGGAGAGAGACTTGCAGTTTACACAATTAATTAAATATGGTACATCTTTCCTCCTTATTATTTCACATATTTTTAATAACCATTTTTACTTGATTAACATGCATTGTTAGACTGTAAGACCTCTACATCGATATCGTTATATATAATTGCTTAAACTTCGTAAAATCTTAGGAGTAACATATAACAAGCAAAAACATTACAGGTAAAGGGCTTAAACTATAAGGGTAAATTCATCAAAAATGGGAATAAACAGAATGTATACGGAATATCGCCAGAATATTTAAAAGATTTCTGTAAATTCATTTAATTATTTTACATGTGTCTAAAATTAAGTAAACAAAATGCATATTGAGTTTATTACACTGGATTCTTCTTATCTTATTGCATAAATAAGGCTTTGCAGGCGATTCAAGGCTCATTAATTTTGTCTCTTGATAAAGAGTTTAGTAAGGTGTACAACATAATTAGCTTATATTGTAATATTAAACACTAAATATTGTTTAAATGCCAAATGTTCACCAGAAATGTTATGTTTTATAGGCAAGTAAAGAATATAGCAATAATTTGCCAAGTGATATTTAATAAGATACTAAAATGCTTACACAAAATATTAAAAAATAATAGCTAAGAGTTAAATAAGCTTCGATTGAGATTCACATCTGAGCCGATTTCTTAAAAAATATACATATAATTACAGAAATGTAAATGTTTTTGGAATGGCCTTTTTGATCCTTGAATACAGGAATGTAATTATTTATTTTTTATGCGATTCTCATAAAATGCTATGTTTATCTTAACAATATCAAACCAATACTTATAATCTTTGGTTACTAAAAGTAAATCACACCACCCTTTATTATGGCTATCAAAATATTCTGGGAGGCTGTAATTGCCGTAAAGCCCTGTTCCAGAAATCAAAACGTTTGGGTCGACGTATTCGGATGCTCAGATCAAATAAAAAGTTTAGATGGAACTTTGCGAACAAAGAAGTGAGGCCGGCTAAAACTACGCCTTGCCGTGTACAACACACAATTACAGTCACACACGTATACTGAAACTACGGGTTATCTTGTCAGTCGAGCTATCGAAAGCTCGACTGACAAGATAAGGCGTAGTTAACTAATACATGTGTGCGTGTAATTGTGTGTTGTACACGGCATGGCGTAGTTTTAGCCGGCCTTACTTCTTTGTTCGCAAAGTTCCATCTTAACTTTTTATTTGATCTGAGACTGGAAATAATACTAAAATATTTCTTTAGACCCAAGATAATTACCCGTTGACCACAACTTTAACCAAGACATAATAGAATATTAATTATTGTTCACCAAAAACAAATTCAAAGTAGAATTTTATTTCTCACGGAATGGTATAATGGGCGGTTTGGTCCAATATTTTTTGTGTTATATAATTAAAAATAAAGCTATTTATCAGTCTACATCTACTCCACTGCTAGACACAGACCATCTCCGAGAATAAGAGGAATTACACACTATTCAAGAATGATGCAGGTTAAAGAAGTGCAGATAAATCACTGTTCTTTTTCACATCTACCTAGTTTTTCTAATAATAAAAAAATACAAAGGAATACCTTCTGGAGATGCTTTAGAAAAAGGAAAATTGTAAATGTGGAAATCACTATAATCATCTTTTTGAGATCTTTCAAATGTACCTTTTTAAATAAAGAACGAATAATTTTGTTCGTACTAACATCGATAAGTCATATTTATAGCGGCATTTTATCTCACACAAAAGATCGCTTTTAGCGCTTATAAAGTCCATAGTCGTTAATATTGTACATTCTAAGAAGCTATAAGAAAGGTATACATTGCTTTACATCAAGAATATCATGATACATAATTAACAAGTTAACATTTAAAGCTTACACGTCAAAACTAAGGTTATGCATCGATAATATTATTTTTTATTATGTAAACTTGAGTTCTATGCTATGCTATATCAACAAGAATGGAATAAATAGTAGCTAAGGGGAATTAAAATTCCATGTTTAAATGGATCAGCGATGGCACTTACAGTATAACCGTGACGTTCGTTCGTTCGCTTTTGTTAGCGCTCTATCTTTTTTTGTTAGACTTTGTATGGGTATGTTCATAAATAATAGGAGCCTTTTAACCTTCCTAGATAATCCTTCTTTCTATTTGTGATAACCGTATGAAAATCCGTCATCTAAGATGAGCCAGAACCAACACAAACTTAGTGCGGCAGGCAGTTCAATTATTAATTTATGTAGTTCATGGTTAGGTGCCATCGCAATAAGTGCTTATTGTTTCCAATTAAACAATTAAGAAATAGTATCTGTATATTATTTCAAAAACGATTATGTAATTTTGGCAGCAGAAAGTTAGTTTTTTTTAAAGCATCCTATAACATTTTAACAGAGATCACATTATATCGATTCTTGTCTAAAAAGTACTTTATTTCTTTTATTTTTTCGTCACAATAGACGCGTTTTACCTGAAATAAAACGCATATTAAATACTTACCCTTATTAGAAGCTTATTATAATGAGAAGGCACTTCCGATTTCCGTTGTATTTTACATCTTTTTCTACCTATATCGCTATCTCTTTCGCACGTCTCAGGCGTGGGGGTGTTGGCTACCTGATGGTTCCAATCACCCTGTTCGTCATTGCGTCGAATTATACCAGGCAGAGATAAAAAGTAAGCTTCTAATAAGGGTAAGTATTTAATATGCGTTTTATTTCAGGTAAAACGCGTCTATTAAACACTTGACCGTTATTAGAAGCTTATTATAATGAGACCTGTTTGTTATCGCCTGGTGGGAAAGAGCCAATGTGAATTATTAAATTAAATAAAAACTTGAAAAGGAAAATATTTTTAAATACTGTAACAAGATTAGCAACATACTTCACCGTGTCTTAAAATAAAAAATCAAGGCAATAAGGTATTTTTAACAATTAGAATCCATTACACAAATGTATAATTTTTAATTACGTATTAACTGTCACGTAATCTATTATATTAAAATTAAATCATTCTACAGGTTTAAATAAGGAGGTTATTGATGAATTATTAGTATGCATAATAATTTCACAGCGATAGAATTTTCGAAAAGTCTTAACCGGTTTCCAATTTCCCCTACGTAGAATATCATCAAGGGGTAAATGATCAACACACATTTTGGAAGGTACCGCGGATCGCACGCTACCTGGAGTTTATGTTATGACAGCTCTTCTCATATGCGCCTTGATCCACCCTGCAATTACAGCTCGAGAGGCAGGATTTGGTAATCTGCGCAACGGTATCAATAAATTTGATGATTCAGACTTGATACGTTTTTCATTCAGTATTGCTATGGTTTTGTTGATCCAGTAAACAGGATATAAATTTTGTTTATTAGGATTAATTAATAACTTTCATCCAGACTGTCTATTATCACTGCAATCTGTCTTAGATCCAAAGAGAGGCCCAAAAAATAATAGAATCAGTATTAATAAATACAATGATCGTCCAACAAGGTCAGGTCGTAAATTCTTCGAGCTGAATATAATATAAATAAGGTTGCTGTATGTCGAACAATGTGCAATTTTGCTACTGTCTACTGAATACTTACATGCGAGGTATCGCAGTCTTGGGACTTTTCAAAGAAATAGATTTTAAAATGTGTTTATGTTTAACCAGAACATCTTCACCTAATTTACTTGATAATTGGTATTGCATAAGGTGGATATTACTGATTTATAAAGAAGAATAGTATTGTAGGTGAATTTAAAGTTAAAGTACAAATCTGCTAGGAATTGATTTAATTGGGCTCCGTTGGGCCGTAGGATTAACGTTATTTTGCAACCTTGTATATTTTCCAAGTACAGCCGCCAAGATTAAAGTAAAGGTATTAGGTCTCGTGTCGACAAGTAACAGTCTTAAATCCGTCAGTGTAAACGGGGCTGCGATGGCCCGGGACATGAGATCCGCTCTCCAGAAAAACTTTTCCAACGTAGCAATACAATCAGATAAATTCCTGTGGCCTGATTTCAGTGCATTAGGACTCGAGGAACTAGGAAAACTCCATGCGGTTCCCCAGCGGTGGAAACACCCATGATAATAGGAAATTCCAAGGTACGCTGAAAGCATCGTGACTTAACGTTTCGTGATCGTGAGATCAGGGGTACGTAATTGCCTACTACTCGTGCTATTTTAGATACTATAGTTAGATCACGGGAGTTCCCATTTTCAGAAAAAAAGAAAATATATCTGTGCAGTTCGGGAGTAGGTGCCATTCCGGAGGCTAACGAAGTCTGGACAGGCAATCTGCGTGATTGTTGAATTTTCCAGGAATATGATAAATTCGATAGTGAATCTGATACTCGTCCAGGACATACAAAATTTGATGGGTTAGATTTGTGAGAGATCTAGATCGAGATTTCATCCCCCCTTCGTTGCGGAGATAAGCTATCGCGATACGATTGTCTGATTAGATCAGAACTGAGACATGCCATCTGAATATGTCGTCTTACCGTCGTCATATATGGGTTTAATATAAAATGTGTTTAAAGAATAATGTTCAATCATTCTGGTCAATGCTTGTCGCATGCGATTCTAGAACTTTCAATATCGTTAACAATTCCTTCATGGCTACTGAGCTCTGGAGATCCTTTAGTGTGAATTTGTTGCTTATTATGAACTGCGGGACTGTTTACAATAGCAGCAGACTTGCGACAGCGACTAGCCGCTGACAGGGACTTGCGAGTCCAAGGATCCTAAATAATGCCGAGAAAGTTTATATATTGTTGTAGGAACAGAACGTTCTCGGATTTTATTTGAAGAGCCAGAAATTGTAGTGCTCAATAGCATATGTAACTACGTCTTTAAACCGTTCCGATTTTGATATATAAACAATGATCCTTACACCCTTTTGTCGAAGTACTTTTGTATCTAGTTCATACGACACGCGAATATTTTCTGTGCTTAGTCCGAAGGGCTCGCAGGTCATTTTTAATAATCTACGTAAATTAGACGTACGAACCGTCTTTGTAAATAGGCTATCGGATGATTGAAATAAGCCTGTGCCAAGTCTGCCTTGCACATCCATTTTCAGGGTTAGAGGAAATCCTGCACACGGTACATGTTTATCAAACGGAATCGGTCTTTTACGAGACAAACTGATTCAATAACCTCAGGTTGAAAACCGGACGATGTGTCCCGGCGCTCTTTGGCACTAGAAATACAAAGCTATACAAAGCTTGGGGAAGGATCTACTGCTTTCAGAACGTCTTGCTTTTTTATTTGTTGAATGATTGCAGACATAGAAATATCTCAATTCTATTGTACGACGCTGATAATGGGAGTTTTTATGAGTGGTTTTTGTATGAAGGGTATGCGATACTCTGTTATTATTTTAAGTTTTAGTCACAGTTCCAAGTGGGAAGATTAGCACACCACCACAGTACTTACTGAAGTCAGCGAGTCACTCTTTTTTGTTGCTTGTATTGTAAGAAGGTGAAAAGGAGCGCTTCTGGTCTCTTTCATTTGGGTGCCTTGATCTCGAACCGCGAGTTCGAAAGCTGTATTAGATTGGGATGGGAGTGCCCTCGGTAGCATTATTGTGCCCTTTTGAAGGGTCATTACCCTAGCAGCAGAAACTGGTTCACAGCAGTAGCCAGAAGTAACAAGCGGTGGTACGTAATGACAGGCGTGCCCGTGCGAGGGTGTGCCGTACAAAAATACCAGGTTTTGCTTACGAAACATTTCCGCTATTAAATTGTTTGGTTGCGATGAGTGTGAGCAACAGTAGCTGGCACACAGTAGTAGCCAGAAGTACCACGCAGTGGTAAATTATGACAGGCGTGCGCCTGCAAGGGGTGCCATACAGAAATACCAGATTTTGCTTTCGAAGCATTCCCGCTATAAGAATTTTTGGTGGTGATGAGTGTAAGCAGCAGGAGCTGACTCACAGCAGTAGCCCGAAATATTACGCGATGGTACGTAATGTCAGGCGTGCCCCTGCGAGGGGTGCCGTACAGAAATACCCAGGTTTTTCTTTCGAAGCATTCTCGCTATTAGAATATTTGGTGGCAACAAGTGTGAGCAGCAGAAGCTGTCTCACAGCAGTAGCAAGAAGTACCACGCGGTGGTACGTAATGACAGGCTTGCCCCTGTGAGGGGTGCCGTACAGAAATACCAGGTTTTGTGAGAGCGACCTCGGTCATTCCCGCTATTAAATTGTTTGGTGGCCATGAGTGTGAGCAGCAAAAGCTGGCTCACAGCAGTAGCCAGAAGTACCACGCGTTGGTACGTATTGACAGACGTGCCCCTGCGAGGGGTGCCGTACTGGTATACCAGGTTTTGCTTTCGAAGCATTCCCGCTATTAGATTGTTTGGTGGCAATGAGTGTGAGCAGCAGGAGCTGGCTCACAGCAGTAGCCAGAAGTACCAAGCGGTGGTACGTAATGACAGCCATGCCCTTGCGAGGGGTGCCGTACAGAAATACCAGGTTTTTTTTTTTTTTTTTTTTTTTTTTTTTTTACTCTTCAAAAATACCTTTTTCTAACGCCGCCTGCTTTGTCCAGAGCAGCAGTAAGAGCTTGAGAGTTTGAAGGGGGTATTTTATTGAGAGCCACTTTTACTAAAAGATTTCGAATACATCTGAGAATACTATCCCTACTCTTTCTTCAGCTCTGTGGCCGCAATAGATGTGTATAGACTTACCTTATGAAATTCACCTTATAGAAAAAGTTAAGTTAAAGTTATTAACCAGCGAGTTAGACTAAGCTAATAAAATACTTAATGTATTTAGAACAGTTATTAACCAGCGATGGATTTATTTTTGTTCAAGAATACAAAAGTTAATCTCTGCGTAGGATTTATCAGAGTAAGCCAAGTGGCGTGTTTTATCATACGCCTTCACCTCTTAGTTTGTTTCTAGCTCTGTAAATCCGGGTGAATGGTTATAACAGCTTTTGGGTGTCAGCATATCAAATATGCGACCACGTGCTAATAGGTATCAAATCGTTGAATCTCATTAAACATTTTTGAATATTCCTACGGTGTGGCTGCACCGTGAGATCTTTAAGTTTAGACTCAATATCAAATGACAGATGCGGTATCACTTCAGTATTTAAGTTACAAGTATACGATAATGCCTGCGAGGCATCGTCAGGAACGTCCTCGTAAAGGTCACGACTAACGTCGGAGATACATGATATATTATCATTATTACTCAAGTAGTTCCTATTAATCCATAAGCACAAACCTAAACGGAAAGAAAACATTTCAAATACGAAGGAAATAATATTAATAATTTTCGGGTAGAAAATTAAACAGTTGAACATTAGATAAAACTGTAAAAAGAAATTATACTGGTTAAGTCGGTAGAAAAATAAAACGGTTTTAAACGATAAAACCGTAATATGTAATAGCATATTACGCTTAATCATATTAAATAAAGGTAACAATATCGAACGGTAACACCGTTAAATAAAAATATTATAATAAAATACTTGTGCAACTTACGTGTAAGTATTATGTAACACTTTTAAACAATATATTATTTCCATGGTAGGAAATAACTAGCACTAGGAGCACAAGTTATCACAACGGAAATTGTCAAGCCAATGACGAACAGGGTGATTGGAACCATCAGGTAGCCAACACCCCCACGCCTGAGATGTGCGAAAGAGATAGCGATATAGGTAGAAAAAGATGTAAAATACAACGGAAATCGGAAGTGCCTTCTCATTATAATAAGCTTCTAATAACGGTCAAGTGTTTAATACATAAATAATGTCATATAGTTTTTTATCAATGATCGAAGCATTAGTCGAAATTAAACTATCCGAGATTTGGAACAACATTTATTAGGAAATAGTGATGCATTTATCACTTTTATTTTCTAAATATTAATGTAAAAAATACAAGAAATAACGTATATATTATATAAAAAAAGATTCGTAACAGGTTCGTGAGACTTTAAAAAAGTCTTTACAGCCTTTTTGTGTACTTAGCACAGTGTTGTATTTGGGACACACTGACGCATTAACATAGAAAATCTTTGAAAATGGCGAAGTTATCGCGAGCATTAATGATAATGTTGCTAGTGTAAAAATACCTCGTTGAAGTATGAACAGCGCTACCTGCTAGTCTTTCGATGTCTTCCCAAGTGTGACGTCACCCTTGTCAAGTGTGAGCCGCTAGTGTTGCTTATGTTTAGCGACTACCGATGGAGTGTGATGCATTAACCGCGCCACAATATCCTCGTCGCTTGTCGCTCGACTCGTTGCGTCATTCACTTGACTGTTCACCTAAACAAGTAAATAGCCTGAAATTCTAGTATATTTCAATTCACTGTCAATTCAATTCTGTGTTGTTTTCGTGTCACAAATTAATTCCATCCGTGACACGCTTACTACAAGAATTTCGTAACAATATAGTGTCACTTATTATAAAGTCAAAGTGAGATATCGGGAAATATCCAAGTAAACACGTAAACGTTGTTTAAATGATAAGAATCAAAGGTAGATTTGACAAGTTTTTGTACCGATTAGTAGCATTGGTGCACACTAACGAAGAGAAGTAGTCTGCGAGATGAATTGGTGTTTTATTTGTCTGTTCCTTAATATGCGCTATACGAAATAGAAGTTACATAGAATTAAAAGGAATTAAGTACCTTCGTTGTTGTTGTGTTTGGCGCGGACAAGTCGTTCGGGGTGCGAGTGCGCGAGCTGTGTATAATCACGAAATACTTCGTTGTATGTGTCGTCATTTGATGACATCTCGCTTTCGCGCATTTCCTCGTTCAGCTTCGTCAATCTTAACCTGATGCACATCACAAATGAAACAATGGTTAGAATTCTTTGCGATAGACGTAACAATTATTTGTACTTTTTAATAGTTAGTAGTATTTTTAATAGTTTCGGTAGTTGGAAAAACACAATAAAACTTTCTCGAAACCCAAAAAGAGCCCTTTTTATCAACTAATTTAAAATTTATTCAGTATTTTAAATTTCATTCTAAATCAACTTTGGAGATAAGAATTTTTTTATCATACCAGACTTTAATAAATAGATTGATCATTGAGACTGGGTTTAATGGTTGATCATAAGTGGTAATAAATTTTTATATGAATCAATTATATCAATATAGAAGAGCGTTCACCCCGACCGCTCTTCTTTTTACAAAATATTCATGTAATCAAAAGCATACTGTCCAATAAATACCTACATACACGTTAGAAGCATAAGAAAACAAACTAGACAATTTCCAGGTTGCGTATTCGATGGAAAATGGATGCTTTAAGAATAGCTAAGCCAAAAAGCATTGTGATATGATGTCAAAAATAGCTTAGGTTCGTGTAAAGATGTCAGAGTAAACAGCTCAGAGTATCACTTACAGAGTAACAATGTCAGCGTTGGCGTTGTTGACGGCGATATCGAGCGGCGTCTGGCCGTCCTTGTCCACTATCGACTGGTCCGCGCGGTACCGGAGTAATAGACATACCTAAAATATAATATTTTTTTTATATCAACATAAATATTATTTACTTCCCCATAGATTCGCCCGACGACCGGTTAAATATCGCCTGCATTCAAAGAAATAAAAGAGGCACAAGCAGTCTTTTTCGTTGCGCATTCTGCACTCGAGAATCATACGCGTTACTTGCATTAGGGTGTGTTTGTAGATTGTCTAGGGTAATTCCAGCGAAATATTCCGATGCTTAGCAATAAGGCGCTAAGAGCAGACATTGAGACTTAGGTAACAACTGAGGTGTCAAGATGACAATGCGCTAGTGATGCTACTGGTATTGCTAGCGTCTATAGCATGAGGTTGGCATCCTGCATGCGTGTTTTACATTTTACATACAATACAATAAAACCCAATGGAAAAAACACACGCTGCTTCTAAAAGTTCGCCGTTAGTTAAGATTTCAATGCAGCTTGAAAACTTTCACGTGTGATACTTTAACTTGTAAGCAATTTTTTTGCTACAAATCCTTGTTACAAAATGGACCATAAATAAAATGATGAAAATGATAGCTTAATGAATTTTTTTTCCTTAGATTCACATTATTTTGCGAATTCTGTTTTTCTATTCAACATTAACTATTGTAAATTTTGTGCATATTTTGTATTAATTTTAACATATGAGTCCATATGTTAAAATTAATACAAAATATGCACAACATTTACAATAGTTCATCAATAGTCAATCTCATATTTTTGATATGCCTAAATAAATAAATAAAGTTTTTGATGATTAAAGAAAAAAAAATCCTTAAGTTCATAGCGGCGAGGCTAGCTACCGAGTGGAAACCTCGTAATACCTTTCGTAGACCAGGTCGGCCGAGGAAACGTTGGCGGGATGATATCGATCGGTTTCTGCCAACGTGGTATACAGAAGCCCAGGATAAACAATCCTGGAAGAAGTTAGGGGAGGCCTTTGCCCTGCAGTGGGACACGAAAGAGTAGCCTCTTTCGTGTCCCACATAAAAAAAAAGTTCATAGCGAGATTGTTACCTGTCCCGTATGTCCTGCTTCCGTGGCAAGGTGCAGGGGCGTCTTCCCGTCATCATCTTGTACATTTAACTTGCTTCCGTTCAGCAGCAAGAACGAGCACGCCATCACAGAACCCTACGATGTAACAAAATAAAATGCTATACAATACACTTAACCGGATCGCATGTTAGGCATATTCGGTTCGGCAGTATTTGATAAACAACAGTTTCAAGTCGGTTTTATGTGAGGCTATGGTATCACTTCGGCCTCATTAGTCTAGTGGTCCTAAGCACGACAGCTACACTAGAGGTCCTGGGTTCGATCCCCAGGTTGAGCAGTATAATTGGGTTGAAATGAAATTCTCAGTGGCAGCTCAGAGTCTGGATTTGTGCCCAATGAATGACCTGGAATACATGGGACCAAATTTTTAGGCGAAATGTGGGTGTACTGTTTGTTCGAAATAAGTAAGCCGATCGGAAGTTGTCTGCAAGTGGTTTAGAAGTGGTAAATTTTAATAGAATAATAGTAAATTTTAAAGAGTCGGTGAAAAGATAATTAATTAATTTGTTTACTCATTTCGTTATTTATGTATTAAAACACTTAATTAAACGATTTTATCACCGCGGTAGTTCGGAACGGCTAACTTCCGATCGGCTTACTTATTTCGAACAAACTGTACCTACAGGCTATTATGTTATGAAGTGGCTCATTCGTGCGGAAGCATGGGTTGCCACGCGGCGTGCTCCCTTGTCCAGCTGTGAGTTGATGTTGTTGTAGAAGAATAACATAACATATCATGTCATTTAAAAAAAAAAAAAAAAACACCATCACTCCTATATTCCCCGAAAGGTTATGCATAGGTGTACACTATATTTTGCCGGTATGTTTAGGTCCCAAGTAATTGGGGGCGACTACGGGGTTCTGCTGCTGGGAATTTCATAGACAAACCCAATAACACTTTGTTCGACCTGGGGATCGAGCCCAGGACCTCTAGCGTAGCAGTCACGCTAAGGACCACTAGATGCTTAGTAAATTAAAAGAATAAACATACCATCACGCCTGTATTCCCCGAAGGAACCACTAGACTAACGAGGCAGTGATAAGCAACAGTTTCACGTCCGTTTTCTATGAGGCTATGGTATCACTCCGGCCTCATTAGTTTAGTGGTCCGAAGCACGACGGCTACACTAGAGGTCGTGGGTTCGATCCCCAGGTTGAGCAGTATAATTGGGATTTTCTATAAAATTCTCAGTAGTAGCTCGGAGTCTGGATTTGTGCCCGGTGCAATAGGCTCGCCCCCTGTCACATGGGACCTAAACATACCGGCGAACTGTGGGTGTACATTGGTACCTCTGCCCAAACCTTCGGGGAATACAGGCGTGATGGTATGTATGTGTGTATAATAAAAGTGTAATATTAACGCTGAGCACGGCGGCGTGCAGCGGCGTGCGGTTGTTGTCAGCGACGGCCAGCACGTCGGCGCCGGCGGCCAGCGCGCCGCGCATCACGCCCACGTTGTGCGCGCGCGCCGCCCGCGCCAGCACCGCGCCCGCCGACAGGCGGCTCATGTCCTCCGCACCTGTTACGTCACCGCAAACACGTTAATTCAGAATGTGGAGGCAAATTTCAACCTGGAGGCCTAGACCAGGGGTCTCCAAACTACGGCCCGCTAGTTCCATCAATCCGGCCCGCGACAGCTTAAGTCGCGCACTCTACGACTAAGCTAGATATAAAGTTAAGGGCAGAAAAAATCTAAACAATTTTGACCCTTGGAACATACTGAAGTAATCATTATGGCCCGAAGACTTCAAAGTTTGGAGACCCCTGACCTAGACAATGTCACATCTTGATTATCGATAACGTAGTTAGTTTTAATTTTTTTAAGTTTACTAGCAATGTGAGTCACACATTACTAGTATTCTTGCTAACCCCTCGTGCTAAGCTAAATGCTTGTGTTACGAGTGGGTTCATGTCGGTATTGCAATGGGTGGGGTTTAAACCTGCAACCGCATGATCGCAAGTCCGACGCCCTAGCCATAAGGCTACCGCCAGTTTTTAGCTTGTTCGAAATAACTAAAGTAAAGTATACTCAGTAAAGATGATCTTGACTAGCCTTATGACTCTCGTACTATAATTAAATATGGGACCAAACAATGAACTGATGGTGCTATTCGGATAGAGATAACGATTAGATCTCATAGTACCAGTAAGGTGAACTAGTTCACTGTACGAATTGTGCTAGTACGGAACGATCTTTTCACTAACAGAAAAGGCACAACACTATTGCACACCAGGTTTGCGCAGGTTTACACCCGGGTTGCGCAGTTTGCGAGACCACACTCGGAAGTCAGACCGGATAGAACTTTTCTAATGAGAATTTAAACCAATGTGTTGGCCCCAGTTTTTTATTTATTAGTTAATTATGGATTCTGTTATCAAAATACTATTTTTGAACAGGTCGCCCTAGCCCGCCAAATAAAATTTCTTGTTTATATTAAAACGGTAATAATTTATAGCAAACATGAATATTATCATAGCTAATCAGGACAAATTTTTGTCTATAAATTAACTATTTAAAAATAATAAAGAACGGCTCGTATTTAGACGAGCGCATTAAAAGGCAAAGTAACGGTTAGGGATTTATGACCACTGAAATACTAAGCGGACGACAGACTGTGGGCCACTACAAATGAAAAAAAAAACTGTTTTGTTTTCCTAACAATACATGAACACGATTTGGTTCTGGCTATGTATGGTCACAGTTCTAACCATCTAACCTAACCGATATCTGTTTTTATTTTCATCTATATTTAGAATTCGGTCGCTCAATCAGTAATTTTGATGTGCGGTTTATTATATCCTATTAAGCACTAACCTAATTCATCGCTGTCCTCTCCTTCCGTAGAATCGTGGTCAGAGGGCAAGCTGAGATCAACGCCGCGGTCACTGGCCAGCTCCGTGCCGATCAAAAGCACTGGACTACCTTCTGACTTGCTTGAACTCTCTGACACTGCAACAACAATTATTTTAGAAGTATATTCGCGGAATACAAGTGTCCTTCAATTTCAAAATTCATTCATATAACATTTAGCGATTACTTTAAATTAGTTTTTCCAAGTATGTAGAAAAATATGTTTTACTTTTCGACGGTAGGTTTGAATTTGCTCATCTTGTATGATTTCTTTTATTTTGTCTTGTAACTTGTTTTGCTAAAACCTTTTTATGGTTTTAGCTGCAATGATAATATCCTCTTTGCTTTTTATGATTAAAACAATGAAAAAAGTAGTTTACACTTTGAAGAGATCAAACTAGAGTAACATTTTAACAGAAAAATATATTAATTTAAAATAATATTTACCGCTCGTGTTACTGTTGGCATCACTTTTGTCAATGATAGTTTCTGGCACTGAGGCTGTGGCACGGACTCTGCGAATTCATCAAAAATTATTTGAGTGAAAGAAAATACGACTGCGGGCAGGATTCGAACCTGGTTAAGTACACCAGACGCTATGACCGCTAAGCCACCGCGAGACCCACCAGCCTAGTCGAAATTTGCCTTCACATTTTTTTAATTTACGTCTTTGAGGTGACGTCAGTGACATCTGTTGAAATACAAGTTTTTAATTCTCAACCGACATGACATGCTTTACAGCATTTAAAAATTCAAAAAAAAAGGTAATAGGTATGGTGGTGGGGAAATATAGGTGAGGTGGCATCGTACTTGCTGTAAAGCATCGCAACAAAATTTATGATTTACCCTATGTAAGATAGAGATAAGAGACTGTGTAAGAGTCAGATAACACTATCTACCTACTTAAAGCATGTTATGCAAAACCTAGTGCTACTTTACGTAATATCAAATATTAGCCTGATGCGTCTCGATTATACATTTAGCGAATTAGTTAAGTTAATAAAAGCTTTAATGCCGATTACTGGATTTTTTCCCATTAAAGTTTCATAAGTTGTTATTGTATTTGAAAACCGGTGTGACAAGGAATGAGTTTTTGGGCCTGAAGAGATAGCTAATGACCTCTTCTATCGGCCAATTCCATTTGGCAAACGATGCCAACATCCTGTACAGTCGACTCTTGTTAATTCAAACCTGCGATAATTCAAACCTGCGATAATTCGAACCTCTCTATAATTGAAAGTTATCACGAGTTCCCTACAATATCTCTTTATATTTCGAACTAAATCAATACATTTTTAGACACTTGGTAATTCATACGAAAAAATCATTGCTATATAACAAAACCACGCGTTAATTCGAACTTATCGGCGTCCAACACTCGACAATTCGAAGTTGCAGAGAGAAAGATTGTAAGTACCTACGGTGGCCAGCACATCAAGTTACCACAAAATGACAAATTTTTAACTTTATCTTTAACAACTTATGGTTTAAAATCATGTTTGTTTGTTGAGCCTTTGTTTTGGCTATGATTAGTTTGACTTATTTGACTCACACTTCCGAACGAATTGGTTTGTTTGATAAACACTTAATAATTCGAAGTGTTATTTATTTTCTCTCACAAATTTCGAACCATTTGATATTTCCAACACTCGATAATTCGTAATATTTTAAGAGTCCCTCGAGTTTCGAATTAACGAGAGTCGACTGTATATTATTTGTTATATTTCCTATATTCATATATACCTGCGCCTCGCTCGGCGCACCGACCAGCGCCGGCCGGCCCGCAGCGGACTGTCGGCGGTGGTCAGGGCTCCGCTGCTCCCCACCAAGTCCTTCACGAACAGTAGCGACACATACTTTGCGCGGATCCAAGCTTCTCGCACGCCTCTACACAAAACATATTTATGTCCACAAAGATATGAATGTTCTAATTAAAGAAAAAATAATAAGAAAATTCATATCTTTGTGAACATTTCGCAATATTTAATGCTAAAAAGAGTAGATAAATGAACCACCCACAACACACATTTACACAGATTACTATTGTACGCACGGCTACACATCAAGCTATACAAATCCAGTTTAAGCTGGCTTGTTATTGTATGGGAAGCCTATACAATGAGAGATCAGCTTAAACTGGATTTGTATAGCTTGATCTGTAGCCGTGTGGCACATACAGTGAAGGCGAAATACTGCGTTAATTTAACTATACAAGGTTAGGGTTTGGGGTTTAGCACATTGACCAATCTTTTTTCAAATGCCATATGTGTTGAGGAAAATATGAAAAAAAAAAAATACTGCTTTCAATCTAATATGTATATTAGATTGACAGCGCCATCTCATCAAAAAAGAAATAAGAATACAGATAATTTAAAAACGTTTCTTTCAGACCCTTAAGTTATTAACTGATTAAAGAAAGTTATTTTAGTGAAGGAAAAATACGACCGCGGGCAGGATTCGCACCTGCGTCTTCTGGTTAAGTACACCAGACGCTATGACCGCTAAGCCACCGCGAGTCCCACCCGCCTAGTCGAAATTTGCCTTCACATTTCTAATTTACGTCTTTTAGGCAATTCGACAAAAGAGTTATATAGGTATACGGACGGCTAATGACAACTGATTTACAAAGATTGTTTAATAATTACGTATCATGCTATATGCGTTAAAATGCATGTATAGTTAGATTCCTACATACCAAGCTTTGGCAGATAATATTTTTAATACAATCTATGTCAAGACGACATAGATTGTCGTCTATCTATATATTTTATTTTGCCTATAAAATATATAGGCAGGTGTCTTCTGTCGGCCTTATTGAAAAATTGCTTTATAATATGTCAATATCATTATCTATTTTGCGCGCTAGTTTTTTTGTATTGTATCGACTGTACTTATCTATCCAAAAATTGCTTTCATATGACAATATTATTATCATGCTCTAGTTTTTTGATTAAATAGTGTATAAATCTTACGTTTCGCAGTCGGGAGTAGCCCTCGCGATGGTTGTGTTTTCAGTGTTGGCTTCATATATTAAATTCACTATTTTATTCCCAAGTTCCGCCATTACCTGAAACAATCGATAATATTTAGGTACACAGGGTCATATATCAAAGCTATACATTTTCAATATAGGGTGACCTTGCAATGTGTAGGCTAAACCAATGAGAAGTAATCTATATTAACATAATAAAGTCTGTTTATATGTTTTGAACGTGCTAAGCTCTGGAAATACCAGTCTTTACCAGTATTTACCATCACGCTACGATACTTAGGAGCGGGGCAAAGCAGGTAAAACTGCGGGACACAGCTAATGTAGATCATAATTACTCACTATATCAAGTCTATACTTACAGGACAATAAAATGTTCTGCTCACTGAAAATGTTTCACAACATACCTTTATAATATCAGGTTCCCAGTCATCCAAAGTGAGAGATCTCACTTTACTGACGTGCACGCCTAACGAGCGATGTATACCAGAACATTCTAGAACAAAATATAAGCAATAATTAAGTAGAAGTGGTATTTTGTCTGCAATTGTTACAGAGTCGATAATTTGGACCATACATATAACGAGTATATTAAAGATTATTAATGTGTTCGAGCATGTTAAAGACGAAAAATTATTACATTGCTATTTTTTTAGAATTTCACAATTGCTTTCCATAAGTTCAGAAACTTTTTGAGATCATTTAGAAAAGAAAAAGTAGGTATGTGATTCCATAACATAACATACCATCACGCCTGTATTCCCCGAGGGTTAGGCAGAGGTGTAATAATGTACACCCATATTTCGCCGGTATGTTTAGATCCCATGTAATAGGGGGTAAGCCTATTGCCATTAATCGGACACAATTCCAAACTCCGAGCTGCTACTGTAAATTTCACAGAAAATCCCGATATCACTTTACTCGACCAGGGAATCCCACACAGGACCTCTAGCGTAGCAGTCGCGTTTAGGATCACTATACTATTGATGCAATTTATTTTATATTTATATTATTTCATAGTATTATTATAATTATGTGCTTTCGTTTCTTTCTTTCTAAATAAGCTCTAGTTTACACATACCTATGCAGAGTGTAATGCCAAGATTAATGCTGGCCCACCGAGGATTAGGGCTGCCGCAGTCACAGCAGTAGTTGTTGCCGGGAATGCTCAGTAGTTGCTCCCATATCCTACACACAATAGTATTTTAGATTTTTATATCTATTTGAGATGCAAATATCTCGCACAACTTTGACTCTATGGATAGCGAGTGCAATTCCTAAATGGAATAACTATTTGTACTGTCTTTTGGTTGGTCATCCATAATACTGTAGAATGTGAAGATAAGGTCAAGTTCACACTAGAATCGTGTCGTGTCTATATATTATAGTATAATTGTCGACGCATCGTCATTATAACTACGTCATCTAACCGGTCGGCGCAGAGACAGTGGATGTAACTCCCCACTGCACCGCGGCGTGGCGCCACTATTGCATTCTCGCTGTACTCGCTTGACTTAACCCACGGCGATATACGCTTAAATAATTGTCTTTTAATTAATTACCTTTAACGTCATTATACGCATATACTATCGAAGAAGACCTTTTATTCATCTCCAAACATAATTTGGACCTTCAACGCCGGATGCAAGACAAGAAATCGTCGCGACCTGCATAAATCGGACGCTCGAGACCAGCATCGCATCCATCACCGGGACCAGCATAAAACGGTCAGGCCAATCATCCTTCTTTATCCTTCCAACGTACCAGTGTTCAGTGCCTCGTTTGTGTTAATATTGTGTTTTTTTTTAACGTGCAAGTGTTGCATTGTTAAGTGCAAAGGTTATATCGACATCGTCCACCCTCAGTTTAAAATATCGTAAGTTTTTTCTAGAAGTTATTTCTTTGTCTTCCACAAACCCCAAAATGTCTAAGAGTAAGCATACTCCAGCGTATGATAGCAGTGACGAGGAAATGATTCGAGATTTAAATAAAAAAAGGGGTATTGTTCGGGGTAAATTTACATTATTTGTAAAATACGTAGATTCTTTAGAGAAATTGTTAGTCAGTGAAATGATTAGAACAGAATTACAAACACGTTTACAAAAAGCAGATTCCTTACTACAGCAGTTTTCAGAAATTCAGGATGAAATAGACTTAAAACAATCAGATAGTCAACAATTAGATAAGGAATTAGTGGAGAGAGAAACCTTTGAAAACCAGTATTATGCATATGTGGCTAAAGCTAAATGTATCTTAAACGCAGATAACGACCAAATTAAAAATTCTTCTAAGGTTTCTTGTAAAGTTAAATTGCCAACAATTTCATTACCCTCCTTTGACGGCACTTATGACCGTTGGTTGGAGTATCGTGATACCTACTTATCTCTCATACATAATTCGAAGGAAATAGACAATATACAAAAGTTCCATTACCTTCGTTCGTCTCTCACTGGAAGTGCACTTATGGTCATTAAATCATTAGAGTTCTCATCTGAGAATTATATTATAGCTTGGGATTTATTAGAAAACAGGTTTAACAACAATCGATTACTTGTGCAAAACCATGTCAAAGCTTTGTTTTCTATTACGTCGCTAAATAAAGAATCACCCGTTCTAATTCGTAAACTTATAGATAATATCTTAAAAAATATACGTGCTCTCAATACCCTCGGCGAGCCAACCGAGTCGTGGGACACCTTAATTATTTATTTATTAACCTCAAAATTAGATGCAACTACAGAACGAGAATGGGAGACTCACAAAAGTACTATTATTAACAGTCAAAATAAGTCGAATTTACGTTTATCACTTAATGACCTAATTACATTTCTAAAGGATAGGGCCGACGTACTTGAAACTATTAATTTAACGCATAGTAAGGTCACAAGTTCGTCTGACATTATCGTAAAGAAACCATCGTATCAGCCTAATAAATCACATAGCTTCATATCAACGCAAAATAAACAACATAACTCATTTAATTCCAAACGTTCCCGTAATTGCATTATGTGTCACGCTAATCATCCCCTTTATTCGTGTGATTCATTTTTAAATTTATCTATGACAGATAAAATTAAATTCATAGACGACAAGAAGCTTTGTCGAAATTGCTTACGCGCAGGCCACACGGTAACCGAGTGTTGGTTTGGTTCATGTAGGTTATGCAATAAGAAACACAACAGTTTAATACACAGTGATAATAGTGACAGTGTGAGTACATCCACATCGTCAGCTGTTGCGCTTAGTTCATCATCATTGCAAGATGTCGCTAGTGCGGACACGACCACATTACAATCCGCATCTCACACAGCACACACGCATAAAATTGGGCAAAAGGGTACAACTCATTCATTATTAGAGACTGTACTATTGTCCACTGCTTTAGTTGAGGTTGCAGATAAAAGTGATAATTTTCACATTACTCGCGCTTTATTGGATAATGGTAGCCAGCATTGCTTCATTGCTGAATCATTATGTAAAAGGTTAAATCTTAATTTATTACAGTCCACTGTTCAAGTCTCCGGAGTGGGTAATTCGGTGACCCATTCTACACAATCATGTGAAATAAATTTGAGATCTAAGACTACAGAATATAGTACGCGTTTTAAATGTTTAGTTTTGTCTCAAATCACAGCTCAATTACCATCTTTAGGTACAAGGTCACACATAGAAATCCCTGACAATGTTCAGTTAGCGGATCCCAATTTTTATTTATCATCGGAAGTAGAACTATTAATCGGAGCAGATAAATTTTGGGAGCTTTTAAACGACGGATTGATTCGGTTAAGTAGCGGTCCATACTTACAAAACACCAAGTTAGGGTGGATTATATCTGGTTCATTGTTAAATAATAAAACATTACGCAACAATCGAGTGCAATGTAATTACTCACAAACATTAGATACTCAACTTAGAAAATTCTGGGAGTTAGAAGAAATCGCCACGCAAAATAAATGCACAAGAGATGAGTCTATATGCGAAAACCTGTTTATACAAAGTACGTATCGCGACAATGCAGGTCGGTTTTTTGTGCGCATTCCATTAGCTGAGTCTAGCGATACACTGGGTGATTCGTATGCACTCGCACAAAACCGTTTTAATGCACTTGAACGTAAATTAGACAGATGTACACCTGAATATAAAAAATTGTATTGCGATTTCATGAATGAATATTTAAGTTTAGGGCACATGAGCCGTATTAGTCATTATTCGTCGCCAAATTATTTTTTACCGCATCACGGTGTTTTAAGAGAGCATAGCAGCACAACTAAACTTAGAGTAGTTTTCGACGGAAGTGCCAAATCAACGTCAGGCAAATCGCTAAACGACATTCAGTTAATTGGCCCTAGTTTACATAACGACGTTTTTTCTATATTGTTACGTTTTCGACAGTTTCGATATGTTGCCTGTGCAGATGTCGAAAAAATGTATCGCCAGGTTAACATTCAGCCCGATCAAAGAAATCTGCAATTAATTCTTTGGCGTGAAAATAAATCAGATGATCTCGGTGTATATCAGCTTAACACCGTAACATATGGTACCGCGTCGGCTCCTTATCTAAGCATTCGATGCATAAAACAGCTGGCTTCTGAATGCAAGGATGAAGTCATAAAGCAGATAATAGACGAAGATCTGTTTGTAGATGATTTGATAACCGGTCATGATGATAAACAATGTTTATTAGATATTTGTACCAAGGTTTCTGATGTTTTAAAATCTGGATGCTTTCATTTGCGTAAATGGATGTTCAATTCAGAAAATTCTACAACAGATCAAATGAAAGAACTATCTTTAGGCGAAAATTGCTTAACGAAGACTCTGGGTCTTGGTTGGTTACATTCTTTAGATTTATTACACTTTACTACAAAGATAGATCAAAACCTGAGTCACGTTACTAAGCGCGTTATTTTGTCCATTGTTTCTCAGGTATACGATCCATTAGGGTTATTATCTCCGTCAGTTATAATCGCAAAAATACTTTTACAGAAATTATGGCTTTGTAAGTTAAGTTGGGACGATCCAGTACCGACCGATATTTTATTGA
Source organism: Subacronicta megacephala (assembly GCA_958496365.1). Classification (NCBI taxonomy): domain Eukaryota; kingdom Metazoa; phylum Arthropoda; class Insecta; order Lepidoptera; family Noctuidae; genus Subacronicta; species Subacronicta megacephala. The sequence goes on from OY292527.1 coordinate 8,854,722, forward strand.
CATGGAAAAACTTCATTAATACGCTTAAATATTTACAAAATATACAAATACCTCGCCATGTTAGGGGACAACACATAAAATATACAGATTTACATATATTTTCAGATGCATCGCAAGATGCATATGGTGCATGCGCATACGTAAGCACGTACGATGATAATTCACCGGTGATAACTCGGCTACTCTGTGCGAAGAGTAAAGTCGCACCAATAAAACCAGTCACAATACCGCGACTTGAGCTGTGCGGAGCTTTAGTAGGTGCTAAGCTATATAAGAAAATTATTGATTCATGGAGATTAAATTTTGATCATGTATATTTTTGGTCTGATTCCACAATTGTTATAAATTGGATAAAAATGTCACCTAACCTATTAAAGCAGTTTGTTCAAAACAGAGTAGTACAGATTAATGATTTGACTGGTGAGTTACCATGGCTACATGTTGCTGGGAAAGAGAACCCTGCTGACCTTTTATCACGCGGGCTCACGCTGGACGCGCTTCAAGGTTGTGATATTTGGTGGCACGGGCCATCTTTCTTAAGCGAAATTAAAACCAATTTTAATGAACTTATTAACAATGAAATAACAAATTTTAACGATTTACCTGAACTAAAATCAAATATTAATTCTTTATTTATACAATCAAATTATACTAGTATCTTTACCTTTGAGCGTTTTTCCAATTTTAATCGCATGAGACGTGCAGCTGCCTATATGTTACGATTTATCAATAATTCGCGCATTAAAATTAAATCCGAGCGTCATTTTGGCCCGCTCACATCTGATGAATTAAATAAATCAACTTTATTTCTAGTTCGTATTGCGCAACAAACGTCGTTTCCCGACGTGTACAGCGCGTTAATAAATAATTTACCGTTCAAACCGACGAGAAACATATCTAGTCTTGACATATTTTTAGACTCCGAACGCGTTATTAGAGTAGGAGGCAGATTAGTAAATTCTGAGAACCTTTCTTACAACAAAAAACACCCCATATTGTTATGTTCCAAGCATACCTTTACGCAACTTTTATTTAAGTTTGAACATGAGCGTCTGCTTCACGCTGGGCCACAACTGCTCTTGGCTACAGTGAGGGACAGTTGGTGGCCACTTAGGGGTCGTGATCTCGCGAAGCAAATAGTACATAAGTGTATATCTTGTACTCGTCAGAGAGGGAAGGCATTATCCGTAAAAATGGGTAATTTGCCCGTTGAAAGATTAGAGCCAGGGTACCCATTTATACGTTGCGGTGTGGATTACGCCGGACCAATGTTCATATTGAATCGGAAAGGAAGGGGTTCAAAGCTTGAGAAATGTTACGTGTGCTTGTTCATATGCTTTACAACTCGCGCGGTACATTTAGAATTAGTCACAAGCCTTAGTTCTGATGCATATTTACTGGCCTTAAAAAGGTTTATTTCTCGTCGTGGGAAACCCGCACAAATGTTTTCTGATAACGGGAAAACATTTGTAGGCGCATTAAAGGAATTTTCCCAACTTTTAAACACTTCTGAAAATGATATTTTAAATTACACTACAGGCGAAAATATTAAGTTTAATTTTATTCCTCCCTATTCGCCGCACTTTGGTGGTTTGTGGGAGGCAGGAGTAAAATCATTTAAATATCATCTCCGTCGGGTAGGAAACGCAAACCTCACATATGAGGAGTATTCCACTTTATTGACACAAATTGAGGCTGTCCTCAACTCTAGACCCATGTATCCTATGAGTTCAGACCCAAGCGACCTACTCCCTCTAACACCAGGCCATTTCCTGATTGGCCGGCCGCTCGTCGCACCTGCCTGCGAAGACATCACAGCTGCGAACGCTTCTCGCCTGGTCCGCTATGAGCGTGTCGAACAAATGCGGCAGAACTTCTGGAGGCGCTGGTCGCAAGAATATATTTCGGAGCTTCAAACAAGGACAAAGTGGCAGGTCACCAAGGACACAATAGCACCTAACACTATGGTTCTCATAAAAGACGACAACCTGCCACCATTAAAATGGCGTCTTGGAAGAGTCATAAGTACTTCAATTGGTAAAGATGGACTTGCACGTGTAGCTAACATCAAAACAGCCAGTGGTGTTATACAAAGGTCGTACCCGAAATTGTGTCCACTTCTGAAGGAAGACGAACACTGATGATGGACATCCTAATACTCAAGTTGCTTCTTCGTTGGAGACTGTTGCTCCAAGGCGGGGGGCATGTCGACGCATCGTCATTATAACTACGTCATCTAACCGGTCGGCGCAGAGACAGTGGATGTAACTCCCCACTGCACCGCGGCGTGGCGCCACTATTGCATTCTCGCTGTACTCGCTTGACTTAACCCACGGCGATATACGCTTAAATAATTGTCTTTTAATTAATTACCTTTAACGTCATTATACGCATATACTATCGAAGAAGACCTTTTATTCATCTCCAAACAATAATATATAAGTTATTATTTATTCTATAACAATATAACATTGAGTCGGAAACCGTACAAACCTAAAAAAAAATGATAATTACACGCACACAATTAATAAATAATATTTTGCTATTGTCTTTTTTTTCTATAATTAGTAAGTAGATACATCAAAAGCCTATCCGCACTAAATATTGGGTATCAAGGCGTGCACAATATTTTTACGGATTGAAAGCATGCGTCACATTAGAATAGTGTGTAACCGGCTTAGAAGAGTCGTTACCTGATCTTCCTCATACCACGCACATTCACGGAGCTGTGTCTGTGTTCTAAGGGTCTGTCGTCTGGCACTAGTATGTGCTGAGTATCCGGGTGCTCGCGGCTTTGGCCTTGCTGGATGGCGGAGCGGATCCCGTTCTGTAGAGCGGTTATCCAACAGGTGAGCATCTCTTCCGAGTCCGCTTGTAACATGTGACTCCTGGGAATTGAAACTTGATTAGTTATATGATAATTTTAAAGTATAACTGTTTTTTTTGTTAATTATTTACGGAAGCGGTTTTAATGTTTTTATTTTTTCATCCTGTGAAATAGCTTCGTTTTTTAGGGAATATTATATTTTAAAGTAAGGATGATATACGATACACATTTATTCACTAGCTGAAAAGAAACCCAGGGGAGTAGAGAAGTACTTCAACGGCCGGACGAAATGTGCGAAAATGACTGCAGACATTAGCTCTACGGAAAGGAGAATCAGAAGGTACCACTTACTTCGACGGTGACAGTACTTCGAAACAGTATCGCCTCTCGCCGTCCAGCACTGGCTTCACAGTGCATAGTCTCAAGTCCTCCTCCATAACAGTCACGTTAAGCTCGCCTGTCCGTTTCCTAAACCAACATTTAACTGTTACATATTTAAATACCCGCTTTTTAAACACACGATTTCGACAGCTGACCTATATGTATTGGATTTGAAATCGAGCAATGTGTTCTTGAGTTTTTCTATTATCATTTACAGCTCCTCAGATTCACTGACGCACGTTGTGGTCTCATGAGGGTAAAACAAAAGATTTAGCATTGTGTCTACAATATGGGGCTTGATGGGTTAGTTCCTGGATATGGCAATAAGCTCGCTTCCTATTACATGGGACCTAAACATGAAAATGTGGGTGTACAGGAGTACACCTCTTCCCAACCAAAACCAGGCGTGGTGCTATATTATGTTAAATAGACATAGCTAAACTGATCTCGCCGCAACTCTGTGAGCTACAAAAAAATATTCCCGCCATGATAAGATGATCAATAAATTTATCTGATGAATATTTATTTTATTTTTTATTTATAAATAGTATAATTTCAATAGTGTACGTTGATAAGTTGTAAGGCTAAATAGCCTGAATGCCCAGTGAACTATATAATAAAATATCATATTTCTTGTGTCTTAGGAGGGTTTAAGTAACTTAATCACGTTAGACTTGACCGAAATGAATATTTTCCCATTGTGTCTATAAATAATTTGTCGGTTGACCGGTAAACTTGAGATTAACTGTATTGTGGAATTTTATGATGAATGATGTGCATTCTCAAAACATAGATAGTTTGACTAAATAAAGTAGCTCGCAAGTATTTTGTGTGCAACTCTAATGCTGCAATCAGTTCGAAATCAGCCAGTTTCAGTTCGATATTAGTCAGTTTTGCAACGTCCAGAAAAAATGTGTTAGAAGTGGCACGATATCGTGTTTAGAAACACATAACCCTACATTATATAATAGTCTTCATTTGAATAAAAGATCCAACAAGAGTTGCATCACGGTTCACTTAAATCTAGACTCTAGATGCAAAAACTGAACGGTCGATATTCCGAAATAATTTAGCAAATAGTCTTATCTAACCGGACTAATAAATAATTTAGCAGTACGGATAAAGAAGTGGACCGATTAACAAGGTATGACGTCACTGGCCTACATAACGAGCCTCCGAATGAAACCGCAATTAAAAACGAACTTACCTATATACTAGACGATTGTCGTATAAATAGAACCATCTCCTGTTCCACGTTTTAAACGCATTCGAAGTTCGCTTGAACAGATAGCCTTGCATTCGAGGCATGTTTTTGAGGCATGGTGTACTCAACAGTCCGTCTTTACAGTCTCCTTCAGCTTCAGTGGTCTTACAGCTTGGTAGCACCGAGTCCTTACTATTTACGATCGTATGGCGGTTCTCCATCTCTTTGTCAAGTATTTTTGTGTCGTTACGCATGGCTGCAATCTGAAAATGTGATCATTAGCGATGAATACTTGAATACTGGGATATTTCTTCTAAATAACATGACGTGCTGTTGTAAAATATTTGTATATCACGGTCAATAGCTTTTGTTATGTTGTCAATTTTAAAATCATCTTTATAAGTAAATGTAACGCTTATTAGAGCATTTCAACGCAGTTATTTGTATGCTACATTTCAACGATACAAGATTCGACAAACTTTTTAATCTCACAAATTGATTATCCAAGATTTCCAAAGTGTTAAATTTATAAAAGAAACAGTGTATCGGAAAAGTAACTTACGTCTTCAGCCGTTGTCTTGAGGAACGGTTCCAAATCCTCTGACAAGTCAGCCCCCTGATGGTAATATGTGCAGCACGCTTGCAAGTAGGAAAGGAACTAAAACAAATAGGTAAACATGATTTACGTTACAAATCTTAAGGAACCAATCGAAATGCTAACTGTAAGTAGCTTGCCAAGCAGCGGAAAATTCATGGTGAGCACTATTCCTCATTAAATGGTGGTCCCAAGCGTAATATTTGAGAAATATTATTGGGTTTTTCTATGAAATTTGTCATTAGCAACTCGGAGTTTGGACTTTCCGGTTTATGGCAATAGACTCGCCCCCTATTAGTACATGGGACTTAAAGATACCGGCGAACTATGAGTGTAATGTATTAATTAAATCGTGTAGATACATACAATATCCGTTTCGTATCGTTTTCGTATCATAAACATGTTTGATTCTTCAGATATAATTTAGATTTATGTGTGTTTCATTACCACAATTGCTCCACATACTGGTAATAAAATCAAGTAAGTTTGATGAGTAGCTATTGACTATGTTAACACCTTGTTTGGTGAGTAAATTATGGGGATTCCATACAAATACGATACCCAAATAAATAATTATATTAAAGGAGCTACTTATTTGATTAAAACCCCTAGATATTTTTTAATTTTACCGGGTTTTTTTTTATAAAATCATGAATAAGTAGCTACCAATACCAATACTCAAACTAAAGTAGTTTAATATAAAAGTATTTGTGCATTAAAATGAATAGGTAGGGCAATGAGACAGCCTATCGGACCGTCCATTTATTCCATTATAATATGTGTATTAGTTAGTGAAAGATATATTATTTGCACGCTATTGAAACACATTATACCCAGAAGTAATTTCCAAATTTACTCTGTTTCAGCGCTGACATAGACCACACCTCGCCGTACCCACTAACCTAAATGTACTGTGGATCCATATTTGAGTAAGTGAGGTTTTATTACCGTGAAAGTTTTTTTGTGTCGTGACCGGCTGCGCAGTTTTTATTTATCCAACACATCAGCCATCGGTGAAAGTCATGATCGAAACGTTATGAAATTGCCGAATGAGCTTTCTTCACGACATTTTGCACTGCGATAATATTATTTTATAATATAATAATATTTTAAAATGTTATTTTTTAATAACGTCACGCTGGTGAACAGACATTTTACTTTACAAACAAAAAAATCACATTTGCAAACATAAAAGAGATCAGGGGCCGTATTACCACGTATTAATGCCATCATTTTTAGGTTGTGAGAGAGGGATGCCGCTCTACAGGTTAAATAGTGGCGTCCCTCTTTCACAGCGTAAAAATGATGGCATTAATACGTGGTAATACGGCCCCAGATCCGGAACTACCTGGTTTAGTCATCCAGTATTTGCTCCATGAGGAAATCGAAACAGTAATCCTTAGTTCACAAGCTGATAACTAAACAACTACACCGTCTATTATGCCTGTATATTAAGTACTTAAAATTATATACCATCTATGTAATAGGGGTATAATATTACTTCCGTTAATCCAACCCTGCATAAGTAAAAACTTTTGTTAGAATACGTATAATTAGTGATGATAATATTTTTTTCAAGCTTGATAGCTTGAAAAAAATGTTTGGAGAATTGTTAAAACACCAGTAGTTATGGGTATTTAGCATGTCGAATATTTGTAATTACAAGTCACGAATCATGATAGTGTCAATGTGCGATTGGCGTCGGCAGTTGCATGTTCAATTGATATTACGAATATTATATCATACAAATGGCAATGAAATTTATCGGTTTGAATGAACAATCAACAGTTACCTACTGTTTGGTTTTGTAATAGATGGTACCTAGGACTTCGATCATGTCGGTGAAAAACCATTATCTCTTCCGCCTTATTTGTAAACAAACAAGAGTTTAATGTCTCCATGATCGAAATTGTGAGAAACAGCATTCACAGGTCTCCCTATAGACACCGAATAATCGCGCTCGAGACGAACAGTTGAGTCACATAGGGAAACATACAGCACACGATAATTTAATCTCCAGGAGCGTTTGTAAACAGATTTATATTGTATGTGTTTATGTGTTCATATTCGGAAAAGTTGTAGAAAACTTACAAGTACGTACAAAGTCACAGTAAATATAAATAGGTAGTAGTTTTGACTTAGGTACTACAATGACGTCAAACATTATGCACTCCATGAAACATATTCTGCCTAAGATTACACATACTAACCAACGATTGAGTCACAAGATAATGAAATAGCATAATCAGTGTTAAAGTACAGGGATAAAATAAACAATATTATTTAAACAGTAAAAAAGTATTCGAATCGAAACCCCTATAATACTTATTGTTGAGAAGTTGCGGTGCAGCGGTGGTCTTCATCATCAGTTTCACTACACCAAAATAAAGCATTCCTAGAAACTCCTACATTTGCTATGTACGACTTATCTAGTGCAAATGCAAATACAATACTTTTTTAAAGAGCTCCTTCGATTGCTCCAGGATCGAATTTGAATTCGATCGAATTTTTAAAATTGTTTGTAATTGACGGAGAAATCTCCGTCAATTACATACGAGTACATAGAAAAAAAATATACAGACGAACGTATAACCTCCTCCTTTTTTGAAGTCGTTTAATAACGGTCAATAGCCCCGACTTTTCTAAATCTAAATTATCTGCCGCGTTAAAATGGAACTGTGCTGGGCCAATCTGTCGCATGTCAGACGAACTATGGACCAAACTGACAACCCAATGGGTAACACGCGGTAGGCCCGGACGGAGAGAGCAGGATGAATTGGTGAAAGAAGAGTGGGTAAGCCTTCCTTCAGATGTGGCATAGTACAGACTATTCATAATAACAATAGTAAATAATCGATTGAGGGCGAATCAATCTTATCGCTGGAAATAGAATTATTAATTATATTTGCAACGATAAGATTGACTCGCGTCGCATAGAAATTTTTTCCTATTTTTCTGTCATCTATTACAAAATATTTTTTATGGGGTAAGTAGGTACTGCTTAGTCCTACATAATATAACAGAAGTGTTATGTGTGCGATGCATATATTTAAATCAAACAGGTTGTTGATCAGATATAGATACTCGAAAGTCGACAGGGACGTACATAGGTTGACACAATCATGCGATGTATAAATTAAAATTAATGAATCTTACTAAATTTCATCTGCAGATAAATTTTACTGGACTAAAATTTATCAAGCTAAATCATATTAAAAGCTTTGGACATATTGCTGTTAAACGCAATGAGTCACTAAATATACTTAGTTTACCTTCTTAGAACAGTATGGAATGACTCAAAATGTTATGCTAATTATCTATATCGTATACTTTACACACTTGTGAAAGATAAATATTGTCTAGTGTAGCTGTAAACGGCCTATTTTGGTGCATACGTTATCTAACATAGGTGTGGCTATTTTTGCTTGATAGAATCTAATTCAATTTGCTGTTCGCTTGTGGCATAATCGGCTTATAATATAAGTAAGGATTTATATTTTAGAAGGTGCGTCATTCGTGTCTGCCCTACGTATAAAGCCACTAAAACATAATAAACACTTTATTTATTGACCTATAAATTGTTATACTTGACATTCAAAAAGCACATCCTCTCAGAGGTGCTGCTAGCTGCCCTAAATGTTATTGTTGACAACATGATAACTATGAAAATAACATTAACACATTGGAAAAAAAACAATTACCAACAGTTACAGGTTCGAAATCCACTTTGCAAAGCTGCCTGTTCACTGATTCGTCACAGAACTAGTCAAGTATGAACACTGTTATTTGATAACAACAAAAACCACTGCTGGCTTTGGCAACACAATACATAACTGTCGTCTGAAGACGCCACTGTCAGATTAGTTGTGCAGCCAGTCAGCCTTGCGATGTAAAGGTGCGTTGCAAAACTCGCTGATAATAATTTGTCAATAGTGCTAATGAGTATCAGCTTTAGATACATTATCTTTTATCAAGGAAGTGGGCTTGTTAAACAAATAGTAGGTACTTGATTCTTCGTAATTTTAGGCGAATTTATTATCGCTTCCTTACCAATTTTTTTTTAGTTCTGGAGTTTTAGTAAGTATTTAATCTTCTTTATACATTTTAATATCTTAAAATATATTACCTAATTTGATTTACGTTTATGTTTACACTGTCAAGATAATGTTAATTGTGTAAGTAGATAAATAAAAAATATATAAACATTAATATTTTGAAGGCTTTTTGTAACAAAAATTAATTCCTATTACCAATTATTTTTCTATTTCGATTAGATTTCATTAATAACAATTAGGTACTAGAATTAATTATTAAATATTAGTAGAATAAATCGCTATTTAGTCATTACTAAAACATTGTAATGAAAAAAATATTTAAATGATAACAAAATCTTCGAACTGGGTCTTCGTGAAAACCGTACAGACCTTGAATGTGTGTGAAGGCTTACAATCAGCACGCACTGGGATCGTGTGAAGGGCTATGCCCTAACGTATAAAATTCAAAGGTTTATTGCAGAAACGTGTACAGGTTTTTCATAGGTCCTACCTTTTAAGTAAAAGATGTAGGTAACTGATACTTAAGTTATGATTTATTTGAGTTCTCGCCCTCAGAGAGGGAGGTGGCTAAATATAATGTAAATCTACTACTATAGTTGTTAATGGACATAAACAGGTCTTAGAAACCATAATCATGCTTAATAAATAATCTTAACACACCATTAACTTGAATGAATAAGGGTCACAGCGTCATAAAACAACAATGTGAAGAGGTTGCATAACAAAGTAATATGAATTTCGACGCTGCAATCACATTTTCTAAAACGCGACCTTATACAATAGCGACACGGTATGTGATGTAAACAAAACGTATGCTTATGTATGAGTCATCTTTTTTTTTCTAATTTATATGCGCGATAAACAACGCACTAGTGAAGCAGTTCCTACTTATAAACAGGCCACTGTGCTTAGTTCCCACGTAGTAATCGCTTAGAATTGTTTCCAAACAAAAACGATGGTAGTACGAAAATTACCTTGAGGTTGTAATTAGATGTACCTATCTAAATCTGGGTACATCGCTGCTAGAGGATCTCAAAAACTACTTAAGTAGGTTATGGTAATCACGGTTCAATCCTTTGTTAAAATTCAAGGTTTTATTTGCATCGTAAGTTACTTATATAACGAGTAAAGCATGTTATACGGAAGTATACACACTGGCTATTAGTCAAAACAGGTTAGAAACCTGTGTGCGGATTATTACTCGGGGAAATGAGAAATCTGGTACGGAATAAAAGTAAAAAATAATCATATTATATTCTTGTAAGGCGACTAGCCACCCCTGAAGCTTGTGTCAATTAAGGCACAATAACCCTAAGCCACTCAGCCATCAACTAATGAACGAGAGGTCAACGGAGGTCGCGAGTTCAAATATTACCCTGTTGATTTATTCCGGTAGGTATACATTTCCATGGAAAAATGAAAGTCTACGAATTAGATAAATATAGATACAACAACGTTATTCATGTAAATATAAAGATTTCTGGTGAAATATTGTTGGGATTTGTCATCTCTTACTTGGTCTTTACATACGATACATTTCTTTGCGTAGAAGTCTCTCTGAGGCACCAGTGAAACCGCGGGCAACAATTATTTTATAATAAACCGAAAAAAAAACAACGAAAACAAACAAACTGCAGTGCATCTGGTGGCGATTCTTTAATTACTTAATGACATTGGGGTCCCTTTGAGGGTCGCTCTACACCCTCAGCCTCTTACACCACTGTCGGAACATCAGCCTGTACTGGCAGCTCGTCAGGTGGCCCAGCTAGTCAGTTAGCGAGTCACTTTCTGACGCAGGTATTGCGTTGAGTTTAATAGACAGACTACGTTGCTCCGTAGCGGTCGACCCATAATGCTATTCTGGATAAGCCAGAGCTATCACAGACACCTCAACATGTTAACTTTTGCCCTGCACAAGCGTTCCAAATGAACGAAACGATTTTCAAATTGACATCCAGTCTACAAAACTAGAAACAAATTCGTCATTTATTTTGCACATCTTTAAAAAGACAGCATAAAACAAAAATACATTCGTCTTAATACACAACACACAACCTAACACTATACCGTTTTGTAAAATCCTGCCACGAGTCATACGCTATTTCATACAATACTTGAATATACCACAAAACAATAAAATTATTTTAGCGATAGGGAAAGTAGGTGCACCTAAAATGTCGTGTTTACGCAGACATCCTAAAGACAACGAATCGGCGCGGCCGACCGTGACGTTGCTAGCAGAATTAGGCATTGGGGGCAGCTGCTATGAATAGCCGCGCAAAACTCAGTACTTACGGTTATCAACCCATTGTCCCGGAGTGGAGCGTGATTATTGTCTTCCTACTGTTGTTCGACACTGAGCGACCATCGGGAAAACATTTTTGTTTGTTTAGAAAAAATTTACTGCGTGACTTAGACTTTGCCTATATTGCAATAATTTCGGCGTATTAATTATATTATTTACATTCCTAAGTATATAATATTGGACCGAAAGCCCTTTTGCAACATCAAAAATATATAAGAAGTAAGAAAAGTAAGAATCTTTGTTTTCGAGCCATGGTTCGTTTTATTGCAATCAAAATCGATCCTTAAACCATGCCCCTCCCTACAAACATTATACAACAACTACTATAGAAGTACCACGCATTGGAAAAATGGCTGAGTTACTGTTCGGTTTTATTACAAGTTTCTTTACCACATATGATTGTCATAGGTAAATGTACTACTCATACCAATGGCTTAATGTACTTTCCAACCATATGGCATTCACGACGATTTGGCGTTAAGTAGCAGTTATAAATAAGGCTATAATGGCTATAAACGCTTCTAATGACGGTACATTATTTTTTTATCAGAAACTATTAATATATTTCGTGCTCATTGTGAGGGAAGTTATTATATCGGACAACTACCTGCAGTCACGTAGTATTGATATACATAAATATACAAGACTGTGTACATAAGATTTAAGTATCTATAACATATTTATGTATTAACACATTACGACCTTGTACACATAGGTCGTACATTTGTTTTTTGTTTTATTTGTCAGTTCTTTAATTTTATCATATCCTATCTTGTTGAATGTATAATCATCTTACCATAACACCTGTATCCCCGAAGGTTAGGCAGAAGACACTATGTAAATCTAACATACATTTACCGGAATGGTTAGACCCCATGTAATAGAAGGCAAACATATTGCCATTAACTGGGCACAAATCCGAGCTGCTACTGAGAATTACCCAGAAAAACCCAATAACACTTTGCTCTACATAGGAATCCAACACAGGAGGCGCAGTCGATTTTTTATACATTAAATATAGAAAATATTGATGAAAGCATACTTTTTGTACAGTTTTTAACTTCACAGTGCAAAGGACACGGGCATCTGCACACATTAGTGGATTGCACACATGTCAATGTGAAACACTGCGAGTTGCGCTTGCGAACCTCGCGGACATTCCTTACATTTTTGTTTTTATTGTGTTATTATGGAAGTCTGCAATTATTACGCTCGTACATAAACATGGCATACGTCGTATTTATTAGTATTAATTACTGGTTTGGTGCATTTGCGTCATTATATGTATATTGTAAGTAATGATTTTGCTGTACATATAACATATTACATAACAAAAACTGAACGCCTATGACCCCGAAGGAAGGGTTAGGCAGAATTGTACTATTACAGCTACAGTTAGCCGGTAACCGGTATGTTTAAGTCCCATGTAATAGAGGCCGAGCCTATTGCCATTAACAGACCACAAATTCTAACTGAGCGGCTACTGAGAATTTCATAGAATATCACTAACTAGCAATAACAATTTACCCGACCTGGGATTCGAACCCAAGACAGTAGCAGTCGCGCTTAGGATCCCTAGACTAATGAGGCAGTTAAATGTATTAAAAAACCTCATACAACGTCATTGTTCAAAAACAATTAATGTAGGATTAGCGCAGTCTTTTCATTTACAATTCTGTTTTTTTAAAATAAAAGAGGAAAGAGAGGTCATCAGACTCTTTTTAGCAGCAGTTCCTGTGAGGTAGAATTATTTTTATAGATAGGATTTAATAATGATAAAACTTACTGTGGCCAGTATTTCGTGCCGCTTCCTGGCCTGCAACATGGTGATCTTCTGCACGTGGTCAAGTGCCGTGTGACGGAAACAAGATCGCGTTGCCAGTAAAAGATTCATCATCTCCTCCACTTCCGCTAATTTATGACGAGACACCTTAGTGTAGTACAAAAAAAAAACATGTACACTGTAAAGCCATATTTTTACAAGAGTTAACAAGTAAGGTAAATATAAATATTGTCAATTTCAGCAAGTTCAATCATCAATTACATGATTAATGTGGCTGTCTCAATTGCTCTGATTTTAACTTATTTGTAGTTATATCAGTTTTATGAGTTGAGCCCAAAAAATACTAAATGGTTCAATCAATCAAATGTTTTTATTTCAAATAAGCTTTCACAAGCGTTTATGAAACGTTATTGACTCTAGTTACACGGTTCCAAAAAGTTGAACCCATGGAGAAGAATCCGGCAAGAAACTCCATGGACACTCTTTTAAAATATATTGTTTTAACATAATTTGCTGGTACATTATGCCGATAACAGGATGTGAGTGCATTGGAGGTTTATGTCATAATTAGCCTGAAGTCGGGACTAAAATTACAAAAAGGTTCTCAGCAAATGAGAACGCAATGTCAAACTAAAACAGATACACTATGTGTAAGAGTTCGTGTGAATAATCATTTTTAAATCGGTAATATAATATCACCCCGCGCTTGATTTTCGTCAGTGTCCAGGGCACAATGAAAAACACAAATATTTGCTCTGTGCAGGAAACGAATCCACAACCCATGGCTACGCCCACCATGCTGTCAGATGTTATCTTCCTTTGAAAATACTTAATCGTAAATACAATATACATAAGTAGGACTTACCTGTGAGTTCCTATTTAAAGCAGTATCCAGATCATTAGAGATTTTTTCAAAGTGATTTTTGCTTTCTTTGACCCCTTTGATATCTCTGAAACAAAACAAGAGCTTTACATTAATTGTCATATTTATGAACTAGCTTTCCGCCCGCAGCTTCGCTCGCGTGGACAACACGATTTTGACTGTTATTTTTTTTCTATTTCCCGCGGGATATTGTAAATTATCTAAAATTAAGACCAAATAATTTGCTCCACTATATTATTTTATTGAAATATAAAAATAACATGTAATTTTTTATTAATTTATTCATGTCCACGAGGCGTCCAGAATAACCATCGCTCTAGCTAAAAAGCTAGAGCGATGGTTATTCTGGACGCCTCGTAGGGTCGATTTCAATGAGGAGGTACAAATACCGGAAGACCACTTTGCTCTCAAGAATTAAAATTGCACTTCTTTGTATACCACATTGGTTTTTCTGTCTGGTATTAAAATGACCAGACTTGTTTTAATACAGTAACAGGCAAGGTAGAATTTCCCGTGTGAGAAGCCGTTCTTCCCTTAAATCTATGCCTGCTACCCTTAATGACTGAAATTTTATTTATAGCATTACAAAGAATCGTTTTAAAAAACATAGGTATCAATTCACACATTCGAGGTATGTAAACATATTTACATTCTCCATTTACTATTTTAAGTAATAGCTCAGAAAACTCTCCAGCAGACGCATCTCTCTCGTATTTCTTTTTAAAGATAATCATTATGTTGGGCCATAGGTATGACGATGTCAAGGAAGCTCTGACTTCGTCTGCTCGGGTTCCTCTAGGTACAACAGAATCTGGCGGAATTCCCGTGCAAGCAACACAGTAACTCCACCCATCACTCTATTGCTGCCTCTAACATTTTTAAGAAGGGTTCTATGGTGTGCCTCTCAATCTCAATTCCACTTTTGTGTGCCATAGAAAGCATTTTATATGTTTATCAACCAACGTTTCTTGAATAAAATCACATTGAGTTTTCAAACATGACATGACATGTGTCAAAATAAAAAGTAAATTAAATCAAAAGCACTAAGGAGTATTGATATCAAAATCGAAGCAAATCATCCCGAAATAACTTTCCCCCCTTTTTTAAGTCCGTTAGGGGATGAATTTAAATAAAATACGAAACACGTCTTCCATCAATTCTGTTAAAGAACGTTTATGCAAAATTTAAGGCAGATTGGATCAAGGAATCACGCTGTCCCATACAAACTTTACCCCCCTTTTTCACCCCCTTAGGGGTAGAATTTCGGGAAATCCTTTCTTATCGGATGCCTACGTCATACAAAGAAGATACCCTCGAAGTTTCAGATCTCTACGATCAGCGGTTTGGGCTGTGCGTTGTTCCGTCCGTCAGTCAGTCAGTCAGTCAGTCAGTCAGTCATTCAGGACAAAGGATTTTATATGTATAGATAAGGGAAGTTGAGTGTCTGTATCACTATCAATCAATGGTACCTATGAGTCAGCTTGGTATTATTATTTGTGTTGGCTATTTTAATTTATTCTTAATTATGTATTAGATGCACCGATACAGATGTTATCCTGTAGCAGTTTCTATAAACCACACAAATTCCCCAGTTTTCTAGACTAGTAATATTATAAAGAGGTAAATTTTGTGAGTTTCACAAACTCACCTACTGAAACGATTTTGAAAATTATTTTACCGATAGGAAGGAATGTTATTTGTGAGTGTCATAGGCTATATTGGATGGCAGCAGCAGTGAACGAATACAGGCTGATGATGATGATGATAGGCTATATTGCCCAACGAAGTAAGCAGGGGTCAACTAATACATATTATACTGGCACTGGATACTGATGAACTGTTGACTATTTTAAAATAATGTAAGCACAATTTTTTTCCTAAAATACTTTAATGACTGACATTAAATTTAATAGTCTAACAGAGTAACTGCCATAAATCAATGAACTTTAAGGTAAATATTGGTTCCCTCTCTTCAACGGCAATAAAACTAAAAATACATGTATTTTTGTTTGAATATATTCAAACACAACATACCATCACGCCTGTATTCCCCGAAGGGTTTGGCAGATGTGCACTTAATGTACACCCACAGTTTGCCGGTATGTTTAGGTCCCATGTAATAGAGGACGAGCCTATTGCTATTCACCGGGCATAAATCCAGTCTCCGAGCTGCTACTGAGAATTTCATAGAAAAACCCAATACCTCTAGCATAGCAGTCTCAATTGGCACCACTAGATTAAACGAGGCAGTCTAACATATTGTCTCCAATTGGGCCAACAACATTTATGATGCAGAAACATTTGTTAAACTTCCCATCATTATAAATACAATTGTTTATTTACTTTGGAAATTACAGATTACTTTGTAGCACCAAGATTGAATGATAATAATAGGAATCTTTTTTGTTAAAATCACATTTTTTTTTAAATCTTTATAAATCATCATCATATCATAATCAAAAGTTATTCCCTGCTGAACAATGGCTTTATAGGGGCTTATTGAAATCAAAAGTATAGGTATTGTTATTAGTGAGTGCAGAGACCTATAAGATTTGACCACCTTGGTTTAAATGACTGTATTTACGGAAGAATATTTTTTTTCTTATCATCTTATCTAAAATTAAATAGTTATGAACTATCCATTTTTAAGCATGTAGTGGTACTTCATACTTACACTCTTATAAATGCAGTGAGATTCTTGAGTACAGTTCGGGAAACTTGGTCAAGCAAGATTGAATGGAATTTATTCATCTCTTGCAGAGCATGGATCATTCTGTTGAGTGTTGCCATCACTGCTGGATCTTCTGAGAAGCTTCCCGTCAAATCCCATAATGCATTTGTAAATGTACTAAAAATAAACATTATTTACTTTAATTGTAAGCTGTTTCGAAATTACAACTTATTGTGTCAAGGCTGTGTGTATTATATTAATTTAACAAATAACTTAACTATAACTGCCAACATCTAAGCACATAATAAGTTCAATTAGTTTTAAAAATAAATTAATTGGCTTGTTACCTTGTGGGTATGATAATATACAACAAAACCATGCAGATTTATGTTTTACTTTCATTTTTAATTGCACATAAATATCTCATCTAAATAATAGAACATCAAAATATTTTGTGTATTCTAACAGCTCACACTAAAATTTTAGTGTATAGGTAGTTTGGTGGGTAGCTTAATTATTAAATTTAAGTTATTATCAAGTACATACCACATTATTATTAAATATAGTTATATAAATTATAGTTATCAATAAAACGAATGGTATATCTATTTTAATGCAAAACAATACTATTAAACCATTTTTAAACTGATAAACATTAGTATTGTGATATCAACAATATCAACAAAATCTAAACTTCCATAAAACCAATTACTTGTAGTTCACGAAACTAGGACATGCATACAAAATAATAATGTGGGTTTGTACAAGATAAAAGTAATGTTACATTGTATTGATCTATGATTGCGGATGTACCGCATCGTGTGAGAAAAACTATCGGAACAAAAAAGAAAGGAGTTCTATCCTCACCCTCTATGACTCATGTACGTTTTACCAGAGTCTATCATAACTGAGCATGCTTTCAGAACTTTATCAAGTTTCTGCTCTAATGAATCGATGCTGGCTTCTTCAGTTTCCAGCTGCTCCCTACAATAACAAACAGGATGGCTTATACAACAAACACGCACAAGACGCACAACACGTATAAATTTCACTTTCTATGAATAACTTTCATTGATAAAGATCTTTGAAATACCTAAATTTGGGAGAGTCTCTGAGACATTCATCAAAATCTATTAATGGCTTCATGTTCACTGAAACGTTTTTTATCACTTAGATTAACACAAATATTTTATATCATTTCCACCTCCGATCACAAAAAACTTTGCACTATAAATTCTTGACAAACTGACGCATTTGACATAACTGACAATGACATTACTGGTGCTGAATGATTATGACAATGATAAGTACAGTCACTGGCACATCAGGTTATGTGACAAATTTTTCCAAATGATTTTAAACTTTAAAGTACTGTAAATTAAGTTCAAAATCAACTAAAAAAAAATGACATTATGTGGTACCTTGATGTGCTGGCAACTGTACAATGTTTTGTTTTTTTTCTTAATGGCGAAGGTGCCACTGAATAGAGATGAAAATAATGATGATGAGAAGTGACTTTATCGCTAGTTTTAGCCTTATTAGGCTACGAATAAATAATACTCAGGAAGCGTAACTCAGAACAAATTCCGCTCAAAAAGTGGACCTACTTCAAACCAAATGACGACGATTCAAAATTCGAATCACTTGCGATGTTTCAAATAGAGATGCTTGGTAATTGGTTTAAATTCAGAAAGAAAACAGGGATTGGTTCGCACGCGTGCTGTAATGTCTGTTATGACATCTGAGTCAAAATGGCGTAGACGATATTATGCAATAAGTAGATCGGACCAAGTCAATAATAAAAAATATTATGATTATATTTAATATTTTATAATATTGT
The DNA here is from genome assembly GCA_958496365.1 of Subacronicta megacephala. Taxonomy (NCBI): domain Eukaryota; kingdom Metazoa; phylum Arthropoda; class Insecta; order Lepidoptera; family Noctuidae; genus Subacronicta; species Subacronicta megacephala. The sequence continues at coordinate 8,873,266 of OY292527.1, forward strand.
GATTTTTTTAAATTATACTATATTAATACAGGGTGGAAGGGACATCGACGCACAACCGCTTACCATACCATGAATTCAGTACATGATTCTGGACCCCCCCCGCGTAGATATTTTTCGTCGGTTACTAAAAAGTCTTAGATTGGGTACTTTTTAGTTTTGTTGTATGGTGCTAAAACGAACAAAGCCGATGGTTTGCGTTGCAATAGTGTTAGTGTATTCAATGGGGCCGTTTGTTTGCTCTGATCATAACCTTGGCAATAGGTCACCAGGTTCCTTTAAGGTTTCTGTTGACCTGGTATGTGGATATTTGTACAAACTGGTACTGCAGTTTTCTGTAACATGGTATATCCCTTTAATGATTTGTAAAAATATTTTTCATCAAAATGCATGGAGCATAGACTCATATTCTTGTCTTTCTCATTGAACTGCAGCTATCCACTTATTTTGCCGAATGGAATCGGCAGGGAAACTAAAAAAAAATCAAAATACATTAGTCTTATAAAAATATCTAAATTTAACCGATTTACTTTTCAATAATTCATCTAGAAAAAAATACTTTCTAAATTAGGTAAAAAATTGACTGACTTCATTTTGCATAATATTGACCATCTCGTTTTGATAACGTATTTGAACAACTTTGATTATATCTATAATTAAGCTACTACTTACAAGTGAAAAGTGATCTCTGGACATTTTAATCTTGTATGTCTCCTGCAACACTTCACAACACATGATGGCATCATGATTCACAATGATATTAAGCTAAAACCTTTGACATATGCTCGCTTGCAAGGAAAATGTCCGACTGATGGCGCGCTGGACACAATTTTGAAGCCCCGCCTACTTGGACACAACTTTTGTTGGGTCATTTTCTTAACGCAGTTACATTTCCTGAGTATTATTTATTCGTAGTTATTAGGCCACCTTTTTCGATTTTTGCTTGATCATATAAATAAAATATAAATTAGGAAAAAATTACTTTGTTGGTATAATCTTCTGGACTTTAAGTCCACGGCTGGACGTGGGCCTCCCCTAGTGGTGCGCTATTTCACCCATCGGCGTTACGCATCCAGTTTCCACCAACAACTTTTAGTTATTGTTAAAGCTCAAGCCTATCCCAGTGACATAAGGTCCCTACACCCGGTATATTACATTCCTTTATGGGTCCATACAAGGGTAATGGCAACTCAAAATCCTATCTCACGTAATTTATTACCAAATTATGCGGGTTGAAGGTGAGACAGATTTATCAGTAATAATATTGTCAACGTCACCTTTTTTATGAGGTTTTTACCTTCCTTCTTACAACAAATCTGACACACGCTAAGTATTATTTATTAGTTTGTGGTATGTACGCACGGCTACACACAAAGCTATCGAGGGTCAGATAGCAAAATTAATGGAAAATGATTAACGATTAATTCAACAAAGCGCGTTTAATGGACCCAGACACCAACCTCCTATTTATTTCGTAGCCACCTATTTACATCCACTGCTGAACTAGGCCTTTCCTAAAGAGCGCCAACAAATCTTTATTATCTACATAATATTCATAGTAATAAAGAACTCAATGGTCTCGGGATACTAGAGCTATAAGTTTTACTGTAAATTCTTTTACTTTTTGGTCAATATTTCCTTTGGGTCGAAAAGAGATCTTTGAAATATACTACAGTTATTTTAGTGAAGGAAAAATACGGCCGCGGGCAGGATTCGAATCTGCGTCTTCTGGTTAAGTACACCAGACGCTATGACCGCTAAGCCACCGCGACTCCCACCCGCAATGTCGAAAGCCTTCACATTTTTTTATTTACGTCTTTGAGGCGACGTCAGTGACATCTGTTAATAATCTTTGCATGGAAAATGCCTAAAAAATACAAAAAGATATACTGAACAGATTTCGACTAATTTTGAAGATCATCATCATTCGCGTTTTCCGAAGTATGTTAGTCACTTTCCACTATAACCAGATGAGACTGAATATCAGTTTCTTACACCAAGAGTTTATCATCAGGGCTCCGTAATCCGCTCAGATTTCTGGGCAATAAATTCATTTAAATTATGATTCATTCTTTTGTTTAACCATTTTTATATAAAAAGGTCTTGATAAACTAACATCGTAGTCATCCTCATGCTTACATGAGGAACTCAAACATTCTCAAAATTAACGTTGTGGAACAGTCAGGAGTAGAGGTAATAAGTTTCAGAATAGGCGCTTTAAATCGCGATTTTAGACAAAAAAATATTCTGATTTCATTGGTTTCTGTATCAGGCTAACATATTATATTTCAACACAAGAAGAAAATGTTATTTGGATTAAGGATATGGATGTTTGGTGGACCAATAACTTCTGTTCCAGGGAAAAAAACAGTGTCCGCCTAAAACCATGAACTTACATCCTTAGGGATGGCACTGAGTTGACTCGCCACCACGCTAGCTGCCCCCCCCCCCTGAAAAGCTGCCAGAACAGGCCGAAGGGGGCAACAGCGGTGTGAGCGGTGTGGCCCCAGTTTCACCGCCGTGGGTCTAGAAGAAATCAGGATACGGTTTCCCCACTATTATGCCCTTAGACTCTTCCACCCCGAGCATGTAGCTCTGGCAGCCCCCCTCTGTCCGGCCAATTAAGGCAAGGCAGAGTTGCGTTGATGGTTTCACCTCAGGTACCCGAAACGGAAAAACTGGAGACAAGGCCTTGACCGACTATTTGGACCAATAAGGACCGCAGTGTTGCCAGTCACCATCAGCTCGCCACAAGCTGCCCTGTGGGATTTGCGCTTTCTTTAGACCTTGTGACACATCTTTTTTTTGTTATCTACCTCAGTTTTACATTAGTCTAATGGTGGGTAACGTTTATCAGATTGAATGAATGCTACGCTATGTATAAGCTATGTCTCTGCCTACCCCCATGGGATGCGTGACAATATGTATGTATGTATGTATGAATGCTACGTAGGCATGGGTATCATCTTACGGGATTATGATTTCGTTCATATAATATCAATGTATAAAGATGACTAAAGTATAGTATTTGTCTGTACGTATTAACTGTACAAATAGGTATGGATATTTTTTTACATACAAAATGACAACACTATGGATACGGAAACAAAATCTATATTTATGGCTGTGATGCAGCGCTACTGTCTGTCAAACTCAAAGTCAAAGTCTGTGTCAAAAATACTATTGTAATTCCTACTGTATCTATCACAAGTCAAGTCACAACATCACAACATTGTGAAAAATAGCACACTAAACTTTCACCAATATTTTGAATACTATTTTTATAAACTTTACCTACTAAGATCTGATATTAAATAGATGTATTATAAAAATTGATTACCTAATATAGCTAGCTATATTATCTATTAAATTGCTATCTATAACTTCATTTTTTGGGAACGTTATTGATAAATATGGCACACAAAAACAAACTTTTGAAAGATGACCATCTAATAACTGTTATGTTGTGCGCTCTCGCGATACCCCTGTCGATGTCATTGTGGATTATCAATTTAGTCTATTCAAAGTTTATTACAAAGAACGAAGGTTTCGACGGTAATGTATTTTATTTGTAACTACTTGCTTATTGAGTTTGAACATTAAAGAAGGGAAGGGAAGTGACTAAACTTTTTAGGATGTGATACAAAACAACTTGCAGTAGAATATTGACTATCATTAGTGGTAAAAATATACAAACTTGTAATTAAATAAAACTAGTAAATACATTTAAAAATACTTATATTTTATATTATTTCAGAACCAGTTGTGATATCTCCTGGGAGATGGTTGGCATCATGTCTGATACCACTTATTGTAGCAGTACATGGGTACAGGAAGAAAAGTATAACCCTCAACGGAGCACTGCTTGGCTGTGCAATAGCTTTTGTGCTAACTCTAAGCAATTACTCCTTTCTAGCATGTCTGATAACATTCTTCATATCATCATCAAAAGCAACAAAAATCCGACCCCACATCAAAAGAAAGTTTGAAGAGGATTTTAAAGAAGGTATTTTGAGATATTTGTATAACTACTGAGATAGTATATAGTTCCCTAAGATTTTTGGATCAACACATTTATGCATACACAGATATAGGCACTATGTTATTGTATTTCGTTACAAAAATAATTTTGATGTAGGTGGTCAGCGAAACTGGGTTCAAGTTCTTTGTAATGGAGGCATGGCTGCACAACTGGCACTTTTATATTTACTGGATGTAGGAGCATCTGAGAGACCAATAGACTTTGTTGGGGATTACAGAGCTTCCTGGCTCTCAATGGGGATTCTTGGTAAGCTTAAATTGATAGTTTTTCACCTAAATGCAACACCCTGAAAAATAGTAGGTGTGTGCTATATATTATACTGTGTGTGATACTTATATACTATGTTATATTTATTTTACAATGCTATAGATGGTAATATTGTTTTCCAGGTGTATTTGCTTGTTGTAATGGTGACACGTGGGCATCTGAACTGGGAACAGTATTCTCAACTTGTGATCCCTTTCTAGTCACTACTTTTAAGAGGGTTCCAAAGGGAACAAATGGAGGAATCAGTGTTATGGGGACATTATTCAGTACAGTGGGAGGTCTAGCTATTGGCATATCACAATATTTCACCATCTACTACTTCTCTGAAATATCATTATGGGCAAATGCGCCACCCCAGTGGCCCATAATTTTATTTGGAACTTTTGGAGGATTTCTTGGCAGTCTCATAGATTCCATAATGGGAGCAACTCTGCAATATTCAGGTACCTAACCTCTTTATAGTTTTTTTTCTGTATGTAAAAAAAGGAATCTGTCATTAACTTTATGGTTTGTTACAGGCTTGGACAAAGATGGGAAAATCGTTTCACATTCTAGTCTTACAGTAAAACATATCAGTGGCAGAAATATTTTAGACAACCACAGTGTGAACCTTATAACTACAGTCATCATGGGCCTACTGATGCCTACAATATGCAAAAGTTTATGGCCTTTATTTTAACCCTTTATGTAATGTAACAAATATATTCCTTATTATTTTTTATACATATGGCGTGAGTGTATCATCATTTATGTATTTTTTACATAAATATGTTGTAAAATGATGGGATTCTGGAAGAAATTGTAATTGTAATTAGAATTTTACCTTTATTTTTGCTTAAGGCGGATCGTCTCGACTTGGTGCCAATTAATTTCTGTTTTTCGCAAATTGTATGTGTTTAACTCTATCTAATTATAAAAATAACCCTAGAATGTGTCTAGGGTTAAGGCAGTATGAATTGCGACATCAACTGTAGTTGATGTATTTATTCACAACTGAGTACATAATAAAAAAAAAATATTGTAGCAGATATTAGTGTAAATGAATCTGTAGGTGTAAATTGAGGATTCTGGCAAAATTTTCAAAAGAAATAATATTTGGGCGCCCTAGGCGAGACGATCCGCCTTAGTACTGTAGCTGTATAGGGCAGCTAGCAAAAAGCAATTGTATAATATATAAAGTTATGTTATGTGCTTGTAGATAGGTTTGGTTGTAGTCATTTTAATGTACTTACTCGCTAAGAATCGGCAATATTTATAAAAGTCAAGTTCATTGTTATTTACAATGTCGTGTTGTTATTGATTTATAATATTTTTTATTAAAAAAACGTTTTTTTTTGTAATTACATCATTTTATACTTTATAGTGAGTAAGTACTCATGCTCATTTGTACGTTTCTGTACTTTGAAAAAAGACTGGTCTTTTTTTTTTATAAAATAGCTTACTAGCAATGTGGGTAACACATTACTAGTATTCTTGTTTACCCCTCGTGCTAAGCTAAATGCTTGTGTTACGATTGGGTTCACGTCGGTAGTGCAATGGGTGAAGTTCGAACCGGCAACCACATGATCGCAAGTCCGACCCCCTAGCCATTAGGCTACCGCCGCTTCCTTCTTGGTCTGATTAAATGTTAGGATGTTAAATTCGTCTTTCTTGGATACTCTAGCGTGTACACACGGCTACACATCAACCTAGGCAAATTCAGTTTGGATTTAGACTGACCTCCTATTGTACAGGTTTTCCATACAATTAAGGCCGCTCTATAGTGGTTTTGTATAGCTTGATTTGTAGCCGTGCGTACCATTTTGTCTGATTGATCTTGGTCATGTGGGAAACACAGAGAGCAAAATAATATATAACTTATTCATAAATTAATACTCTATATTATTTTTTAAATGTAATTAAGGAATAGGAACGGAACTAAGAGGTGTTTCCATTGAAACTGGGCAGTGATCCACCATTAATTGAGAATACATATATAAAAATATCTTTCATAATTTCATTATAATGACTAATCTGTGGCATCAACTAAGAATGTTAAAAAGGAACATTCTTGTGATCAACACTGCAACAGAGGAGGGATCGACAGTAGGCATGGTGTGGCAGACTGGCAAACTGGAGCCAAACTTTTTTTATTCATCCACAAGGATGAGACAAAAAATGTTGAAACCTATCCACTAGGGGCGACCTTTGTTCAGCAGTGGACTGATATAGGCTACCTCATTCTTGTCTATGATTTAAGCAGACGATACCCGAAATTGGCATAAAGATCAAACTAGTGCCAACTACAAAAAAAAAGCTGATGATGATGATGAATTGAGGCGGCGCTACACTTGGCGATCACAACGCTCACGATCGCAGTTTTTCCCGTTCCACTTGCTTGTGAGCGTTGCTGTCGTAAACTCAAGTGGAACGGAGTTTAGGATTTTCTCAACGATCACTTCGACCCACCTTTTTAGATGATGACGTCATGAGAGACGTTTTCACCGCGACCACAACGACCGCGCTTGCCATGTGGAACGGCTAAAGGAGCGTTTTGATCGTTGTGATCCCTAAGTGGAACGCGGCCTGAATTGAGTGTAGCCAACTGCCAATAGGGAAGGGTGAAATGGCGCACACTAGGGGAGGAGAGGGGAGGCCTACGTCCAGCAGTGGACTAATATAGGCTGATGATGATGATGATGAACTGCCAATATTATTTTGCCAGTGTCAACGCCTTGTGTACCATTTTATTTGTACATAAAAGATTAAATAAATAAATAAAATAAATAAACAGATCAAGAACAAATATTGATTTGTCACTGCCACCTGTCAGTGTCAACTTTCACTATTCCTTCTGTCATTGCTGTCAATTAATCTGACAGGCAGGAAGCGAGCTGGTTCTTTGTTTACGAACAAATAAACACCAATTCTGTAATAAAAAAAAACTACTGTGGTCCGTGACTCATACTGATTTATCCAGAGTGCAGTGTTATAGATTTTCTAACGTTTCTTCCTTACGTCTTGTTCTATTGTGTTTCGTAGACTTTATTGACAAAATTTCAGGTTCAAAATTTTACTGCGTAATGGTGTTTTTATTGTAATTTATACATCAGGATGTCGTCGCCAATAGAAGAAAGTCCGATTATAAATTCGGATATAGAACATGATGTTAGGAGTAGTCGTCGAAACTTGGTGGAGGCGGAACAAGGTACCCAAGGTTTTGCCCCAAATTTGAATGAACTATCAATACAAGCAGATTTTTAAAGGTCATTCATGATAATTAAGTTCTCGTGAAATCAAAATGCAGATGTTCATAAAATCGCAGATGTAATGAGAAATAGAGCCAAATAATTAGAATTATCTGTACACTTACTTGTAATTTTGTATACAATGAGATGACAAATAATTGATGCAGTACAAAGTATTAATTAAAGCATATTTTACTTGATTGTAAGGAATACACAATTAATTCCAGATAGAAAATTGAGAGTATCTGGCACATATCAATAACTATAGCACTATTTGTCTGCTATTTGTAGTTTTGGTGAAGCATCATATTTTTGTCTGGGTTGATTAGTCATAAAAATGTTACAGATTGATAGACAATATCAGTTTCACATTCATAATACTTGTGTGGTTTTAGTTGAAGAAACAACAGGATGGATCAAATGTCGGACGGTGCTTGGCATTATGGGCTTCCTGGGCTTTGCCAGTGTGTATGCCATGAGAGTTAACTTGTCTGTGGCTATAGTGGCTATGGTCAACTCCACTACACCCACTCCCTCTAACTCCTCCATGGATGTGGATGTGTGTCCTGCTAGCCCAGTCAGCAATAGTTCTGTTCCACAGGTGAGAAATGGATTATTGGAATATTTATCAAAATAGTGCACCTTACAAAAGTTTTATTTTCCTATTTAAATTCCCAAGAATTGGGTATAATGTTATTATATATATATATGTTTCCTAATATTCAAATTATAAGGAAACTCTTAATGCAGACTGGTGGTGTAGTTTTGATTACATACAATACATTACTATACAAAAAAAAAGATATGTGGCATAATGATCTACATGATGTAAAACTGTAATCCACTAATTGGTTATTGTAACCCAATATACTGCTTGATTTGTCAAGTCTCTATCAAGTTTATAAACAAAATAAATATTTAGTTGATAGGAATTTTGACTCTTCTCATTGTTATAATAACTATATTTAGTGTTTTTTGTTATAATAGATATATTTTGTTATTCATTTGTTTTAGAGGCCTGGAGACTTTAATTGGTCAGTAGAACAACAAAGTATAGTGTTAGGCTCATTTTTCTATGGATATGTTTTAACTCAGGTAAGAAACTTAAATATTACCTTTGTAATAGTTATTATCTTCACAGTTGCTTGTTTGTTACAAAATCATTGAAGATCTGACCTGCATAATATAATTTTATAATGTGGCAGTGAGTGCATAAATTGTTTGTAGGCCATAACACATGTTGTCTTATTGTATCTTGCAAACTTCTTAAAAAGGGACACAAGACTGATAAATTATTAATGACCACTAATTTCATATTGATGAAAACTAATCAAGTGTACTAATTTTGCTGGACTAAAAATGTTCTATCCTTTTCTAATGGATTCTGTTAGAAACAGGTATGGTGAGACCAAATCCACCAATATTGAGTTTTATATTTTTAGATTCCAGGAGGAAGAATAGCAGAAATGTATGGAGGGAAACTAGTTTATGGTTTAGGAATATTCTTCACAGCAGTATTTACAATACTTAGTCCAATTGCGGCATATACAGATATAAAATTCTTCATTGCAATGCGGGCCCTGGCTGGCTTAGCTGAAGGTGTTACCTACCCAGCAATGCATGCTATGTTGGCTAGATGGATCCCTCCTTTTGAGAGATCCAAGTTTGCAGCTTATGTTTATGCTGGTAAGTATTTTTATTTTAATTCCTTTGAAATGTGAATGTAATAGAATATAATTATATTAGATTCAAGTCACATCATAGAGATATGGGGTGAAATTTATTGTGAAGAACATTAATGAGCCATTGCACCCTCGACTCGTCCCCACCCCAGTTTCTGATGTCAGGCTTTCGTCTTACTTGCACCATAATAGTTCAGCAAAGTGGTCCTCACTTTTAAATATCATGGTTAGGTACTACTTACACATTACTTTGAAGCTGGAAATAAACTGCAAGTAATATAACCCTATGTTTTCAGGTTCCAATATAGGTACAGTTATTACCTTGCCCATATCTGGATGGTTATGTACTCTAGAATTTGGTGGTGGCTGGCCACTCTGTTTTTATATATTTGGTGGAATTGGCGTCGTATGGTTCATATTTTGGCTTTTTTTGATATTTGATACACCTCAGAAGCATCCAAGGATTTGCCCAAAAGAGATTGAATATATTACATGGAGTATTGGACCTCAGGTAAGAACTTACAAATCATTTGCATATATATCTCACAGGGGTAAATAAGTAACTAAACTACTGACTGTTAGAGTTGTATAAATAGCTTAATACATTTAGGGCTCATTTTACCATAAGACTAGCTGCTATTTCCCAAATGAATTAAAAATGGAATAGAATTTGTATGTAAGCTAGAGAGTAATTTAACCATTACTTATTCAAAGAGATATTCCCAATCTTATTTTAATGCCACATTTCACGTAACCTTAGAATAAGATTGGGAATGTCAATGATCTCAGCCTGACAAAATTGTCACTAGAAATCGGTTGAATAAAATCTGTTTAACCTCATTACCCCTGATTATTCATTATGTAGTTTTCAAAGCAAAAAGATTTTACTGCCGTTTATTTAGTACTAGCTTTCCGCCCACGGCTTCGCCTGGTTTCTGGGCTTTTCTGCATTTAAATTTTTCCCGTTTTTGCAACATTTTCATTAATGCTTCGCTCCTATTGGTCTTAGCGTGATGATATATAGCCTATAGCCTTCCTCGATAAATGGGCTATCTACCACTGAAAGAATTTTTCAAATCAGACCCGTAGTTCCTGAGATTAGCGCGTTCAAGCAAACAAACAAACAAACAAACTCTTCAGCTTTATAATATTAGTATAGATTTAATGTAGAATCTTTAATAATTCATCATTTGCGCTATAAGGAAGAGTAAGGTAGGTAATAAAATAAGTGCTTCAGCATTTGTGCAAAAACAAAGTGCATTGCGTAAATTTTATAAATTTGCTGAATATAGCACTATAGGTGAAAATTCGACAGAATATTTGTATTTGGTAAAACTACAGTATAACAAATATATCATGACATCTCTATGACTATTACTGTAAGTGCGAAGTTCTAAAACAAACCCACTGTTGGTCAAGCCCATGGCCATTTATTGACTACAAATACAATTACAACAAACTCCTAGCTCAACTGAAAGTGTCACTTCACTTCAGTGTTCTTCAGGAGGCGCGTTTGGCTACTGGACCTATGAGGCAGTTAACTGTAACACCGAATATAAAATAAATAGTTATCGGTAAAACAAAAAGTAAAGACTTAAACATCACCATACAATTACAAGTTTTTTTTCTTAGTATCATAGGCATATTTTAGTCGGTAATTGGATAGTTCAATAAAATTTAAGTACTAAACTTATAAATATTGAATACAATTATGTAAATACCTAATAAGTTCAATATTATAACATAGGTATCATTCGGCTCACAGTTATCAGAATGTGGGACAAATATGACTCACAAAAACTCGAATTAACAGTTGTTTTGACGCAGTTCGTTTGTATTGCACTTATATTAACACACGAACGTAATATTATATGTTCAGTTCATTCTCTTGGAAAATTTTCATTTCATGCCTCATAATTTATAATATGTTAAACCGTTAATTTCGGTTATCAATTGTAAAAAGTCTTTAAAATGTATTGAAGCCCAATTTATATATTATTACGTATTATTAATAAAGTTTACATTCAGACCCTGTAAGCCATAATAAATAAGTATATTTGTGCGGGAATCGTACCACTCAACTTTTACGCCAATAGCTCTTGTCTTTTGAGCACGAGTCTCAAACTGCGGTGAATGTACAAATTTATAAACTTCTTTATATTATGTCATGTTTTGTATAAAGGAAAATTTAAAAAAATAGTTTTTATTAAATCTCATTACTTAATATGAATCATGGTGGTACGAAGTTCGCCGGGTCACTTAGTAAATATTATATTCCTATAAATCACGTCAGCTTCTATTATGTATAACAACTCCTAATGCTGCTTTTTCTCCACAGGCGGACGACAAGCATTCATTGACAATACCTTGGCTAAAGTTTTTAACATGCATACCGCTGTGGGCCATCCTTATCGCACAATGCGGCCAGGCGTGGGTGTTCTACACGCAGTTTACGGAGCTACCCTCCTATATGAACAACATCTTGCATTTTGATATAGTTTCTGTAAGTAAATTTAATTTAATTGACGGATCTTCATTTTAGGGCATTTTCTGTTTTTTTACGGGAATATTCTATAACATTCCATATTTTTCATTAAGGCTGATTGTGATATAAAAGGTCAGCACAACAATATGACACTAATTTTTGACCAGCAGAATCTAGTCTAAAGAAGCATGGCTGGCAGGGATTAGGGGTGTGTTGGCGCCGACACTAATGTATTGTCGTTACAGTTAGGTATGGCAAAAGAAACATGAAATCAGAACAAATTCTATAGATATGAGAACTTTGAGATATATGTGTGGGTATACTTTTGAGTGTAGAAAGAAGTAGTGACAAGGATTGAGAAAGGCACGTGAAGCTGGTTTGAGTATGAATAGTAAAATAGATGAGCCGAGATTGACTAGTATGGCTACGGATGTCCGAGTTGAAAGTGGCCGACCTCTTTATGATGAGCTTACAATGATTTACTGTCTTTTTAAAAAATACATTTTCATACTACATTAAAAACTTTTTCCTATTTACCTCCAGAACTCAAGACTAAGTGCTTTGCCGTATTTAACGGCGTGGTTCGGTGGTATATTGCTGTGTATTTTCGCTGACTGGACCCTAGCTAAGGGATGGATATCGCGTCTTAATAGTATGAAGCTGTGGAATACTGTCTGTGAGTAGCAATAAATCTAAACATTAGTAATAATAATTAGTCTTTATACTCATAAATAGTACCTTAATTTCCATAGGGTCCATGATTTCCGAGCGAGGCCCAAATATACATAGATTACAGAAATCAGTGGCCTCTTGCATACTGTAGTTGTGGCATATAGATTGACTTATTTATTCTGTATGCTACCATATTACTATTTGTTGACAAAGTGACGTCAATTTTTCCATGCGTCTTAAAATTTCATACCCTCTGAATCCCCAAAAAAAAACTTTCAAAAACCACACAACAAAACCAACAAAATAATATGTTTGAACTATCTAGTTATAATTGCTCTTATTTTACAATCGTTGTTTTAGGAATATGTTTTACGGTTGTACGAGATTCATAGTTTGAAAATAAAGAACAAACGTAAACCATACTATTATAATTTTTACTGTTTCGTCTTTGCGGGTGGAAACTTACATTGCTGGGTATTTCATTTGTAGTAAACAGATGTATTTCCAATCATGATATCCTTGAGACTAGACCTATTTAGAACACTAGGGTTATCTAATACGATGCGATACTGCATTCCTTGAGCACTTAGAATCAATAAGTATGTTTATAGTAACAAACTGTGCCATTAATGCAAAATGATATTGCATTTCTTTGTTTATCTTAACACTCAACGTAATAAGATATTACAAATTCATTTCGGCGAGGGGATTTATGCGTACCTCAATGTCTGAAATTATAGATTAAAACAGTTTTAACATAAAAAAAGTCCAAAACAAACAAAATGAATTATGAACCTTATCTTTTTTAAAAAGAGTTGAAAATACAGAACTAAAAACCTGCCGATATCTGGAGCTTACTTGCGTTCTATTGCAACGTCTTTCGGAATAGTGTAAGGATGTTTTATGATTTTCATTAGAAACCCAAGCAGTTCTCCGCATAATCCGTTTACTAATAAGAACATAAATATAATCTTAGGCTTCAAATTAAAATACCTTACCTCCAATGTCCTCACATCCCCTTATTGCCATAATGCACCTGTTAATAATGTTATACCTTTTATTGTTAAGGAGTGTCCATGGAGTTTCTTGCCCGATTCTTCATAGGATCAACTTTTTAGAACCGTGCAACTAGAGTCAAAAGTTCAGAACTTTTCATAATTAATGCTTCTAAAGGTTTATTTGAAATAAAAACATTTGATTGTGAAAAACTTTACAAACACAAATAACGTACGGTGGCCAACGCATTAAGTTATCACAAAATGTCAAATTTCCTCAGTTGATTTTGAACTTTATCCTCAACTATTTAAGGTTTAAAATTATTTAGAGAAATTTGTCAGTTTTGTATACCTTGACCTGCTGGCGACTGTACCAACACAAAGTGCACTCCAAACAAATTTCTGTGGATGTACAAATATGTTTCCTGGTAGGAATCGAATTACTAAGTTCGGTGCAACGGTGACCTTGACCGCCAGGGGTCTTATAATGTGGCCTTATCATGGCATTTTGTATTTTTCTTCAGCGGCGTTCATTCCTGCGTTCGGTCTCGTTTGCATCGCATGGGCTGGCTGTGACCGTCTTGCTGTCATTCTGCTGCTATGTGTCACCTCAGCTTTCGGCGGCGCGGCCTATGCTGGTGGGTGATATATATTTTATATTATACTCTCATCTTTTAAGCAAAGGGAAGGATGGATGATCATATAGAAGCTTTCATCAACAACCCATTACAATGTTGAACTCCTGGGCACAGGTCTTCTCTCAGAATTAAGTGGGATCAAATCAGTCCACCCTGCTAGCCTACTGTGGGTTGGCGAACTTCAGACGCCGTAAAGAAAATCTCTCAGGCATGCAGGTTTAATCACGATGTTTTCCTTCACTGTTTAAGCGCGTGATAATTAACTAACACGTACCTACTTGACTTCGAAAAGTGCGTGCCTCGGATTTGAACTCGACACCTTTGACAGTCCAATGGTAATCTCACAAGGTTATCACTGCACTTCGATATACAAACATTGTATAACTTGTGTATTACCACAAAATGGCTGGTTTAGTATTCTATTTCTCAATACGATGCTTTCTCTAATTTAGGGTCCTAGCGGATATTAAACAATAATTTGACTCATCATCATCATCATATCAGCCAAGTCCACTGCTGAACAAAGGCCTCCCCCATAGATTCCAACGACCGGTTATATGACGCATATAATTTGACTATTAAAATGTAATTCATCAGGTAATCAGATGAATCACATCGATCTGTCGCCGCAGTTCGCGGGCACTATGTACGGTATAACAAACGCTGCGAGCAACATCTGTGGGTTTATGGCGCCCTACGTCGTCGGACACATTATTAAGGCTGATCAGGTTAGTACATCATCTATTAGGTTACTCTTGTTACCTATACCTTTCACAACCTATATTTCGTTTTAACATAAATTAATCTGACTGCCTCCTTAGTCTAGTGGTCCTAAGCGCGACTACGCTAGAGGTCCTGGGTTCGATTTCCATTTCGCTAGGTTAATGGCAATAGGCTCGCCCCTACATAGGACCTAAACATACCTACCGGCGAAGTGTGCGGGTACATTAGTACACCTCTGCCTAACCCTTCGGGGAATACAGGCGTGATGGTATGTTATAAATTGATCTAAAGTGAAATAACTCACTATTTTGACTGTAACTGATAGAACAGGCTTTGAAAAAAAAAGAGTAATTTTAATAATGTATAAGTGTTTTTTTATCCAATAGCCATGATGACTGATTTTCAAAAACTGATCTAAAATATTCTTATGTATATACTATTTCCGAAAAATATTTTTTTTCTGCAATTAAAAAAGGTTTTTGATACAAAAATGCGATTTTAATTCAATGTTTTTAAATTAGCGCGAAAACGGTCCCTGGTGGCATGGCGTGCTTATGACGTCACTTCTATGTTTTGACATCGTATACATTAGGAGATTAAGGCCGGGTGGTACAAAGCCCACATAAAAATGTTTTTTTTAAGTAGTAAATAGTAAAATTAAAATCTGAGAAAATAAATTTATATTGTTGAGTATATATTCTAGGGAACACATACAAGGGAAACACGATTTGATAAAGTTGGCTCGATAGAATAAATTCACAAAGATACCTCTTTTTTTGTAATTTTATCTTCCATTTTCGATTTTATTCTTAAAATAATAAAACCGAAAATGATTTGACATCATGTTTTATTTACTTAAATAAAGTTCATAGATAGCTCGAGAGATTTTACCCGATAGATTTTCTTTATTACATTAATTTTTTAATCAATTATTCAAGTAACTTACGAGGCGAGACACTGACTGAGCCTGAGCCTCGCCGAATGGATCGTAAATTACCTACTTGAATAATCGGTTCTTCACTCCTACGATGGACCCACATGAGAAATGCAATGGCATGTTTGCAGCCTCCTTGTGAGGCAACGCAGTCATGGCATGCTACCGATATAACTTCTTCCTTTACTTCGTCAACTATTAACGTCACTGCATATAACTTCGCGTGGACCTTGTGTTCTGGGCAGATTTTTGATTTAACTATAAGTACATAGATTTCCATCGCGTTTTAACTGAACGTAGCTAATCGCGTCGTCCCCATAAGATGGCCTGGAGGATCTAAAACAAAGAAATCGATAGGAAAGCATATTTTATAAAATCAAAACATTATTAAAACTAAACATACGAAGCTGTGCTTTTTAAAAATGATTATATTTTTTTTATTATAGTAGGTATAATACAAATAATAATAAATAATACTTACATTGTAGTTTTAATATTTCTAAATTCTGCTGAACAGAACTCTTTGTTTAATACCGGGAACTGTCCCAGCATTAACAAATCAATTCTGGGCAAATTAGAGCTGTTTGCCTTGGTAAACCCTTGTTCCATTACTTAATAAGTTCTTACACAAGTTGTAGGACAAAAGCTAAGTAATATACAATTAGGAAATACATAATAAACAATTTTAAGCGCGGAGATCGTCGATATTCGTACGAAATTTGTGACAGCGACAGTTCAACATAGATGTGACGTAATTGAATCTGATTGGTGTTCAACTGAACATGGCGGACTAGTGTATTTTGTAGTTTTATTTTATCAAATAAATTAATAATCCCGTCTTATAAATAAAAATAAATATTCTTTTCTAAACATATTAATTATATTTCAGTATATGAACATATTATTTTAGTAATTCTTGCTTACTGTCATCATGCCTATTCTTGGGCTTTCTTTCAGGAAACTCTGGGCCAATGGCGGGAGGTGTTCTATTTGGCGGCAGCTATAGACCTCGGCGCCAATCTCTTCTACTTATTCTTCTCAAGTACTGAGGAACAGGTAATACCTTAATAGAAATATTAATCTCCAATACAGAAGAAATGCACCGTCTGTGATGATATTGCCTTTACAATATTCTTTCATCGAGGCAGCATGAAATACAGAATTTAATTCATGTTGCATAGTTATAATATCGCGACTTCACTCGTCGAGACTGTTCTAATGCGCCCCAATATTACATTTTCAGTACTTAGCGAATAATTAAAAAAAAAATAAAGACTTGTTACATGTTACAAGCTAACCTTACATTGTATTGGTTTTTCTTACAATAAGAAGTCAGCTTAAACTGGACACATCTGCCTTAATATGTATCTGTGTGTACGAATTAAAATTTTATTCAAGTACATACATTTTCGAAACTTGATTATAATAATGTAATTTTGTATACAACAGGACTGGTCACGAGCCGATGACGACATGACGACGCCGATGCCCGTAGAGAGCATTTTATTCCCCGAATCATAGACAACGTCACAAACGTAGACCAAGCCAAAAACAAGGGACGGTTAGTTCTCAAACTTATTCGTCAAGTCTGTAGCAAGAATACGTCAATCTATTTGGTTTCTAATTATGAACATCTATTTGCTACTTAACTTGGTAAGAATCTTATGATTATGAAGTAATTTAAATAGGCAGCCATCATAAAAAAGTTGAAACGACAATAAAAGTGACTAGAAGAGTTTAAGAGCAAGAATATAGTTAATTTTAATACTTGTTGTACGCGGTATGTTTCACAGATTAAATTGTTTTACTTAGATGTATGAACAGAAGCTGTGATAAAAACTGATGTCGATGACAGAGATTGTTGTCAAAATATTTAATCGAATCCCTGTGCTAAATAATAGACGAATTGTCACCAGAATATTTTTTACTTTAATTTTGATGAATTTACCATTATCCTGTCACTCTGTAAGCAGCGGAATGTATATCATACTTATGCACATCTGGTACTTATTTATTGATTAATAAGGTGCTATTCAAAACGATTATAAAATACATTCAAAACTTTCTGAAATAGCCGGGCAAATAATTTTCGGGTAGGAAAATATTTTTTTAAGAGATCATAGCGTACTAGAAAAACCAAAAAGTCAATTGTATTTCGAAGCATCTCAAATTAAATTTAAGTTTTCAAACTGGTTTCTAACACTTACGCGAATATTGGACATTGAAATAAAACAACTTTTTACGGATTTTATCGATGGATGCTGTAAAGGATACGAAACGTCGGGAATTAAATAATAGCAATATAACGCGATAAAATCCGTAAAAAGTAGTTTAATTTCAGTTTAAGTTTTCATGTCAAAAAGTAAAAGTTGGGTCATGCCAAATGCAGCAAACACGTAAGATACCTAATTGCGTACGCGCAGCCTAAAGAGGTTAAATATTTTGAATGAATTTGAATTATATTAAAAACGCGTTGTGGCGCAATAAAATGCTCTCATATCCGTAAAGAGGCTGTTACACAATAATATAGATATTATGCACTATAGAAATGCATATGATATGAACTGATATAATAAATAGGATATAAATACAAAATATATCGCACAATAAAATTATTTGAACATGCCTAATTCTACAAAGGAAACGCGTCAACTTAAGACATAAGACGACTTAACTGCGCAATTGTCGCCTAAAGAGGCTCTTTATTAACTTATCTGTACTTTCACATCCATCTTTATGAGACGAACGTTTTAGGACTCATACAACCTCTTAAGAGAATGTTTCTTTAAGGGACGCGTAAGAAGTTAGACAAGTTTGTCCTAAAGCGCTGCAACATTAAGAATAAAAGAGCAAAAAAGCGCTAAAGGTGAAGGGGTCCCATTGTTAGATGTAAACACAATCATATTGGACTCGCGGTAACAGTAAGTATACCATAGATGACTGTATACTTAAACTATGCTGTGCCAATTTCTAAAAAAAAACTAAATAAAATTTGAATTTGGCAGGAAGGGTGCGCATATAATATCGTAATCGTATAAAATCATAAATAAATTAAAAACAATTTATACAATATTATAAGAAGGTAGTCTGCTGGTGCAGACCATTTTTTAAGAAAATGATATTGAAGGACTGCACGATGTTTGCTCAAAACTGTCCGTAAAATCGAAAAAACGATGCCTGTTGGACGAGTAACGGTATTTACGTTAAGTTTAGAACTTATTTCGTATTAAAGTTGTAAGCCTTAAGTTATTTCTTTTACCAATACGTTATCAAGTAGAGTTACAGTTCCGACTATATAATTTTGTCCGTACTACCAACGTCTTAACGTGGTAATTTCAGGTTGTGCAAAAGGAATGGCGTAATGTAACTGTAGAGCGGTATCCTTGTCATCTCCCATTTCTTCTCTCAACCGAAAAATGATCACGTTGTGGCTGTGTCCCTGTGTCGGTCCCTCGTACCTCTGAGTTGAACTAAAGTGCATACGATAAAAACTTGGTGAAAGGACAGATGAAGTCGTACATTTATGGAAAGAAAACCAATTCGTGATTTTATTCCTTAAAACTCGGTATTTATGCACAATGTATTTTTTTTAATTTACCTGCGCGGGCCTTCGGGAAGAAATTGACGCATTTTATATTGCCGATACTGTAATTACAATTAGGTTATCTTGTTTTTATGAATCACGGCTGTAGAACAAAGTTCAATATATCAGCCGCAAACCTTAATTATACTTATGTTCATGTTTAATTAAATTTAATTAAGTTAATATTCATGCTCTCATTCACAATAGATGACACAGATCTTAACGGGTTTTATAGCAAAATGTTCCTATGAATTCTGCTATTGACTGATGTTAAACATTAGTTTTCTACTTGTCCTCTTTGGTGAGCAGTTTTCATGTCTAGGTAAGTAGGTACTGGTATCATGGACGGTGTTAATTTAACGAGTTAGAAAAGATGTGATTACAGACTACATCAGTATTTGTAAGAATATTGACTATACATATTTGGTCAAAACAAAATACAGTTTCGTCCTTAGCAATTTGTAGTTTTTCTGAGAATATGCGATGAGAAATTTTAATTCACTTCATAAATTGTTCTGCAAACTTTGTGCGACAACGTAAGTAACAACAAATAATTAATTATCTTTGATCTAAATAACCAAATAAGCAATTTATTTAACACGATAATCATTCCAAATAACATGCTTGGGTACACGAATATTTAATGTATTTATCCAATTACTTTAAGTTACAAAGAGTTCAATCGTAAGCTCAGCAGTATTCCTTATGTGATGACCTTATTTCAAATGTAATCAATATACCTAAAAATATTTTATACGATGTTATTTTCTTTTAATGTCTTAGTTTTAGTGCTAATAACCTTTTTGTGTTATTTCATTTATTCTTATTGTATTTATATAAGCTTACAAATTACAAATAAATAATATTATTTTTTAGAATCTCTAGTATGTCTCATTGTAACATTTTGAATTCCCAGTAATGTATATTTCTTAATTATCAATTCATTGCATTGTACAAAAAAATATATTAAAATAGCATGTTGGTTTTTTTATAGAAACAATTGCAAAATAAAATTGTAAATAAAAGTTAAATTGTATATGACGTACCTATTTTTTTAGCGATGGCAAATAAATATTTTAAACAATAATAGTAACTTTTTTTAACGTCGTAACTCTCTCCCAATATTGAAAATTTTCATAAAATTATGAAAATAAATACAAAATTCGAACCATTTCGTGTATAGCGTTAGTTTTTTGTGGGTCCTAATTGCGGAACATCAACTGCGAGAAAATTATAACTTACGGGCAAAGGCCAGTACCTAAACGAAGATTATCATTATTTTTCATTCCATGGCAGGTTAGGGTTGGATGTGTTTGTAATATTTATAACCAATACAGCAGTGGGTTGTGAAATATAATTAGTGTCTTGGTGTTTCTTACGTGTATAGTAGGGTGTCGGGGTGTGGGCGAAATTCATGAGTAATCTGGGCACCATCACTGAGGCGTCTGCCCGTGGCCCAACGCATGTAATTACAGAGTGCGAAGGACCGGGCGTCAATACTAATATTTGCTTACGCCCCGAAGTGAGGCCTCGCTCGGGATGCGAGCGTTTATTTTATAACGAGGTGTGGTTCTCATATAATTATGACAGTCGTCAATTTTCGCCCGATTGCGGCAAATACGGCAGGTGCCACATTCTCGTCAGCTCGTGATTGTAGGTACGTGTAGTGTTAGAATATAAATGTCGTTGGTTTTATTTTTTTAAATTATAGGTGCTTGACTGGTTGGGTGTAAAAAATGAATAGGTACTTTTTGTTTAGGTCAACCTTTCGACATCATAAAGAAAGCAGAAAATAACAGTTAAAAAGTGGGTCCCTCAAATATTACTTCGACGACGTCATAAACTTGCAGTAAATAAAAGAGTTGCTAACAAAGACGAGGTTATTGGCAAACCCTTGCAATTAACTGTTAACAAAGTATTATTGCTAAGCGCATGTTTGCCAACATTTCGGTATTATTGTTCTTTTGTCGATTTCGCTTCAACCCGTCAATTTAGGTGTGCGAATGGCCGAAAGGACGTCGACGGTCGATCTGCGATAAAATTTAAGAAAAACTTTACGAGCCGCCAAAGGCGGGTAACGCGAATACAACGAACAGCTTAACGGCCAATATGTTTATGGCGGTGGGTTGTTTAACAATCTTTTATTGTTGTGAAGATACAAACAATAGTTGCGTTTTGGGTCTCTTTGGTTAGGGGTGAAAGATGTTACGGTTTTGTTATGATCCGTTTGTGTCTGTTTTAGCTTTTATGCTGACACCTATCGTAAATGTTTGTAAAAGGCGCCGCGCTTTGATGACAGGCGCGTGTCATGGTGACGACTCTATCAATCAGTGTAAATGATCATAATTATCAGTCATCCTACTTTTGATATCTCGTTTGCAGTTTACATACATAGCTACATAGTACCTACTAGTCTACATCTTCTTGGAAAGAAGAAGAAATCGGCTACCTAATTTTTCTTTTCTTCGGGAATAGCAGTAGATTGAATGCGTGTTTACCTACCGAAGAAGTTAGGGGAATTATAAAACTTTGAACTTTGGAGAAGCTTATCCTATGTCCAGCTTAGCCAGTCCATGTGCTGCGTCATGCACCAGAGCTACTCGTAACTCTTGAATTCCCAAAACTTTAACTAAACAGGACAGTCAGCAAACCTATATGTATATAGAATCTATAGGTATATAGAATAGTATACTTAACTCGTTTTGTAACGCAGTTGTCGTTCATTTTAATCATTTTGTCGACCGTACCTTGTTAGATTTGCTAACATAGCGTTTCAATATTATCTTTGTACACCTTTATTGCAGAAAACACCTAACGATACTGCAGTTATTGCGTCATCAGTCAACATTGTCACCAGTCAACACGCACTGATTTTAAGTGCACACAAATCAATATTAATTTAGTACGATAGACTTCTCGCGTCCTCATTTTGTGGGTTGTGCAATATCGTGACATAGCAACAACCGCTAAACTGCACACAAAACGAAGTCATTGTATAGTCACTCTTTAAAATTCAGCCAGCCATGTTTTTGGAGAGTCTGAAATTCCCACATAAGTATAAATTTAATCGTGATTTTTATTAGGTAGCCTAATATGGGTGTGTAAAGTGAGCGGCGGTATCTTGATAAGTAGATGAAAGGTACGGCTAGTGCTGCATTTAAGGAACTGTCGTATTCCACCCATCTCTTATTATCTTTGCTCAAGATGTTTGTCAGGTTCTATATCTATTAAGGTCTAATAAGTCTTCCTAGGTCATCCTCTTCAAGCGCGCGGCGGTTACTCAGAGATTCGGTTTATAGATCACCCATTTTACTTTCATATGAATAGTTATTATTATGGTTATTTCATTACGTTATCCATTAAGTTTTATCAGGGTAATCTTACACAGAAATAATAACTATTAAACAATACGTAATTATAATAACTGCAACCGGAGAAAGCCTATAAAGGTACCTACCTACATACTTTCTGCAAAGTCAACCTCATCGCCTGATTCGTCCCGGTGGTAATTTAAAGCGTACGAAACGAGATTTTCTACAGAAAAATAATTATAGCGCGGTTCCAAAAAGTGGTTTTTGTTTCGGTAGCAATAAAACTTGCGTTGTCAGCGACAAAAGGGTTTGTTTTGGCCATTCAGACCTTCTTCGAACAGCGGGAGCTGAACAAATAAACGGTCGGCGTAAACTAACGTAGGTATTCGTCGACCGAAGGTAATAACGTGTCGTCTGACATAATAGGCGGGACAGCGAAAGACGATGCTCATAATGAGCCCGTACCGAGCTTTGTTCTGCGCAGAATGGGCTCGAAATGTCACCGAGATAGGTTTATTTACATCAGAAAGTGGTAAGTCACTGAGTATTGTGTGCATAGCCGCACCGTACTAAATCAGTTTTATGAAATGTTAAAGTAAAGAGTCGTTTACGACGTAGTTTGATTAATACGAGTTAGTATGTTACCGGTATAATCATGGTGTAAGTTTTTATTTACACATTCATATGCAGGGGTCTACTATATACGATTTATTTAACAAACGTGGGCGCTAGAATACAACCTACACAAATCAGTTGAGCACGTAACGCAAATGGATGGGACATGATAGCCCACTCACCCAGTAGCAGTCCATTTCTGCTCATATAACTTTTAATGTTATTAAAGTTTATTATAATATAGTGTACATTATTGGACAGATGATTTTATTTATTATCTGTATTTTAGACTTGGTTCAAAAAGTTAGAAAATTAAGAGTCAGACCAGGTCGAGCAAAGTGTTATTGGGTTTTTCTATGAAAATCTCAGTAGCAGCTCGGAGTCTGGATTTGTGCCCGCTGAATGGCAATAGGCTCGCCTCCTATTTTTTTTTAAAGTCACTTATTCTTGTTAACCCCTCGTTCTAAGCTAAAATGCTTGTGTTACGAGTGGGTTCACGTTGGTAGTGCAATGGGTGGGGTTCGAACCGGCAACCATATGATCGCAAGTCCGACGCCCTAGCCATTAGGCTACCGCCGCTTCAATTACATGGGACCTAAACATACCGGCCAACTGTGGGTGTAAATTAATTAAACCTCTGCCTAACCCTTCGGGGAATACAGGCGTGATGGTATGTATGTATGTTCTAAACTTGAAAAACAAAATTATAAAATAGGTTTCATACCAATAATGTTTTTAGATTGCTTTTTTTTATTAAAACTGCAAATATCACTACTGCACCTATCACTCGCTCTACTGCACTTATCACTGCAAAACCGCTTGCGGACGACTTCAGTCTCGGACACTTACGGACAGTTATTCAGACGCCCCCTAGATAGACACATCTTAATATTACTAAAAGTAAATAGTAGGTATAAATAAATAAGTTGGTAATAGAGCAGAAAAATAAATATCTGAGTTAGTCTATTTATTATTTTAGGTACTGAAAGTTCAAAATACCATAAATTCCAGGAATTGCACTGGGACTGCACATAATAGACGAGAGAGAGTAGAGACTAACTAAACCACTACGCCATTTAGGCCTTCTGGACTTACGAAGCACGTAAATAGTTGTCCTTTTAAGGAAAACCTCATTTAGGTAATTGCCTAACATGGTAAATTAAAAATCCTCTCTGGTATCACTTTTGGAGTGGAATCCCTAAATTTGCGTTTGTACATAAGCGAAAGTAGGTCGATAATGTCGGTATTGCATTTACTGACTAAGTACCTAATCTGCGATTTTTTGCATTTAAGCAGAAGTTCTCAACATCAGTAAAAAATATGTACCTACCAAATTGGTCTTTGGATACAGAAAACAAAACTGTTTTGTATAACAGCAAAAGTAGTTCAATAAAAAATCAACCAAATATTACAAAAATTGTAACGGCATACCAATTCAAAGGAATGCTCTATTTTTACGGTCATAAAAATCAGTAAAATGGAGCAGGACTTTTGTGTAAAAAGGTTTTATGGATGCGGCGCGCTAGTTTTAGTAGAAGGACGTTGTTATTAAAAAATATTTGACCGTTAATTGTAACAGTTGTTTGTTTTTCTTCCTTCCGTAAATACCGCAATGTTACTATTCCTAGAGTCTGTTACTTTCTGAGAAATAATGTACATATCGTCAAAGCGAGAGGTTATTTTGTGGCTACTACCAAAAATAACAATAATAACTCCGAAAATAAAGAGAATGCATGCAAGATTGCATAATAGTTTACCAAATCATGTCAGAGAATCAACATTTATCAATAAGCATACAGGGTGGAAGGGACATCGAATTCGGAACATGATTCTGGAACCCCTTGCGTTGATATTTTTTGTCGTTTACTATTATTAAGTTACTTTGCTGTAATGATGTAATTTATATATAAAAAAATTCAAGTAATAAGATTTACTTCTACCGATGTTGTACTTAAGTTGTTTTTTCTCTTGTGAGTGAAACCGAATGCATCGTCGTTTTTAGTGAACCTTAGCTTCTCCCTCACCTTAGTTTGCAACTAGTCCCACAAAATAGGTGTTGGATTCTTGAGAATGCCGACTTAACTAAAAAGGTCTTTCTAGAAAGATACAAGGAAACGTTTCAAATATTTTAATTAGTCGGTCTAATGGTAATTAGAACTACTTACTGCTTCTACCGGTTCTAGGATCCTAGGTTTGACTCCCAAGGCAAATGTATGTTTTGCCTTGGGAGCAGGTAGACAAGTACTGTTATCTTGTAGCTATTACATTTACTTATTACAGTTAAGTTAAGAGCTGAGAACCTAAAAGCGACTATTTTGATTAACAATTAGATACTTTTAATATAGATCTGTGCCTAGGGTTTATTAATTGCTAAAATTAATCTATATTACATCTATAAAACGAATGCTTTTTTGTTTATTCTGTATGAGTTTATATACCTACCATTCATCCGAATGCCTTGAAACTTTGGTGAGTGGTTGTGTGCCTGCCTGGGAAGGTTAATGGCCAAAAAAAGAAGCAATACAACATTTGCAACGCATGCCGGGGGCACAGGTAGTCAATTATAAAATCTGAGATAAATACTCTAAATGAGTTTATGTAGCATCAGTGCCCTTCTTATATTATTGCGTTACGAGTCATGCGGTTGGTTAGGATTAATAAATTTATAATTCTCTGCTACCTGCGTCCCTCATCGCAAATAATAATCATCAGCGTACAAATAATTTTAAAAATTTAGAATTGTTAATTTACATATTTATCATCACGCCTGTAGGTAGAGGTGTACTTAATGTACCTACCTATACCAACAGTTCGCTGGTATGTTTAGGTCTCACGTGATAGGGACCAAGCCTATTGCCATTCACCGGGCAGATATCCAAATTCCAGCAGCTACAGAAAATTTCGTAGAACAATCCAATAACACTTTGCCCGACCCGAATCGAATCCAAGACTTCTAGCTTAGCAGTTACGTTTAGGACCACTAGACCTCACTAGAATTTTCCATATAATAAAATAAAGAGTTAAGTAAGCAGGTTGATTGCCCGGAATGCGTAGAAGAAGGATCATTACTTTCTAATTCTTCAGTGTAGACCAAAAATCTTTTAAATACTACGTAGATGAAGCACTTCTACCTGATCTTACGTCACTACATGAAGTTGACATTTCTAAGCCCTAATTAGTTGCGTTCGCAACACAATAGATCATTTGAATAAAGATCTCACCATGTGGGACAATGCTGGCGGGTGGGCCAAACTGAACCTTTGCATATGTAAAACAGAGGCTGTATGGCAACGGGCGGGCCCGCTTTGATGTCGGTCGGTAGACGCGAACAAATTTATGCTCAGTGTCAATACATTAGAGGAGAGCGGCGTCGCGACTGATGTCAGACTCGGCTGTGTTTGAATAATAAGTGCGCAGCTCCATTGTACGATAACGTGACCTTTACTGGCGGTGTCAGATAACGAATGATAGAGTGGAATCCAGCTTTGTTTACTGAAGTCTAAAGGATTTGATATGGGCCTTGTTGCCTGAAATAAATAAATAAATAAAAAATAAAGGCTCTTGGCACTCACTATGTACACTTCGGTGTTACTGATTATAATGTATCTTTTTATGATTTAAGGGCATACAGTTGCCGCCCAACGAAAAAGGCATAGGTACCGATGAATTTTAGCTTAAATTCGATAAGAGTTTACAAACAGCGTACCTACAAATTTTCTAGAAAGCTAAATAAAGATTCGTAGCAGAAGAATAATAGGTGGTGTTTTGTTTTGTAAACACTTAATAACAGTACAGTGATGACAACATTCCCATATGTCACTAACCAATCACACAAAAAAGACAACGTGAAACGTGACGTACGATAATGGAGCTTGGTGTAATAATGCGGAGGCACGCGAGACGCCTTGCGCCGCGCCCGCGCCGCGTGCACCGCGCGCGTGCCTGCCGCGCGACCTGGCGCGACGTGCGGCTCGCGCTCGCCGCTCAGTCGCGCGTCGACGGCGAGACCGTGCATACATACAAGACGCTCCCTATCTAATGATGCTGTGATTGCTCTTAGATTACGTACGCGTTTGATATTTGGATGATTTATAAGTGAAGTGTTTAAAAGTAACTATGGTGACGGGCATAGCCGGCAGCCCTCAGCAGGTCGCCACAAACCCTGTTGTAGTGAATATGAGCCCTTCAGCTACGCAGGTTGAACAGAAGAAAACAGGTGACAATAGAAGGGTGAGTTATATTTTTTATTTTATTTTTCCTTAAAAAAATCTCTGGATAGGTATTTTCAATAGTTACAGGTGCGCTCTAATTTTGGGAAAATATCACTTTTATTCATGGAAAACAAAATGTTTTTTTTTAATGTGGTACAGTTTCGGGAAGTTTTGTGCACGCGTGACACATTTCAGTAGGCTCTACCTGGCTCTAAATAAAATAGTGATAAGCACAAGAAAATAAAAATGTTTGTTTACTTTTAAAATAACATAACTTTAAGTAAAATAACATAACATACCATAAGGTCTTGTATTCCCCGAAGGGCTAGAAGAGGTGTACTGTTGTACAGCCTCAGTTCGCCGGTTTGTTTAGGTTTCATGGAATTACGACCTCTAGACTAAAAAGGGTTCTTAAATCTGTAACAATAAAACGATTTTTAAGTACACAAGGATAGTATACTTTAATAACCGTTAGTAAATTTCAGTAACGACGCATTTGCTTGCAATTACTTAGCACATTAAAATCTATTGCAACAACATCGTGTGTATATTATTAACTTATACCGAGGCACTTAGGTGACGAGCAGGATGTTAGCGGAGAGACGCGAACGTGTTGTCACGATTCTGTGATGACGCGAACGTGCAAACCACGGCCCTGGCTTGCATATACACACTTTACACTTATGTAGGAGTTGCACATAATATCACATTGATTTTATGTGGGAAAAGAGTTAATGTTGAGCAATCGCGCAAGGCGGATAAACATAGGCACAACATTTCGCCTACGCCTACTAAAATATTGGAAACAGATTCTGAAAACTGATGATGAAATTAATTACTTGATGATGTGAGTCGATAAGTTTGATAAATTCAAATAAATCTACCAATTTCGTAGTAGAGGCCTCGTTTTGAAAGAGCTTTAAATTAAACGGCTAAACGCTACGCTACGCTACGCTACGCTACGGGCTACGGCTACGGATCGTAGCTTCGTAGGTTCGATGCCTACGTCGAAAGAACATATTGCTAATCTTTTTAGTATTTTATTAACACGACTAGACAGGGTAAGAATTACCTAATATATGTGTGCATATTTAATAAAGTGGACCACTTTCATAAATATACACACATATTATATTAGGTAATTCTATTGCTGAAAGTATTTTTTTGTACCGACCTACCTATATTTTTTTTTTTATAAAGCTTACCAGCAATGTGGATCGCACATTAGGTACTAGTAATCTTGTTAACCCCTCGTACTACAAGCCACTACGTAACCCATTCGTAATACAAGCATTTAGCTTAGTACGAGAGGTACTAAGCTAAATGCTTATATTACGAATGGGTTCACGTCGGTCGTACCATAGGTGAGTTTCGAACCGGCAACCACATGATCTCAAGTCCGACGCCGTAGCCATTAGGCTACCGCCGCTTTAATATAAAATACGGGTGTGTGTTCGTAATTCATAGACGGCTTTCAACAACTTTGAAGATATTTTTTTTCTTATGTAGTTATTCTAAGCGACACAGGAATGAAGAAATAATATTAGCAAGTAAAAAGATTTTAAGCATTTGTAGATGGATGTTAAAAGCAAGAGTGATGTAGTTAATGTATAATAAATTCAATACAAAGTAAGTAAATAAGAGTGAATACAATATGGAAGCATAAGTTGAGTTGAGAATCGTCTGAGTACTTATGAGCTTTAGTCCACTTCATCATACAAATGCTTAAGCTTAAGTAGTCAGCGTTATTCCAACTAAACCTGAGGCTAGCAATTTATTTATTTTTTATTCATGATAGGCCTACGCTTGACCGCCAGTTCGCCTGATGTTAAGCGATACTGCGATCTACGATGGAGCGCGCTTGCCTAGGAGAAACCGATTCACTCGTGATTTAAAGACCCCCAGATTATAGCTATCGGGGAAGACCCACTCGGGAAGCTCATTCCACACTTAAGCGGTACGCATGATAAAAGTGGACTTAAAGCGTTTGTTCGGGTTTTTTGGATGTCCACCATGAAACGATGTCGCTTTTTTGTTTAAACATAAGCCAATGTGTACATATTTATTCTGTGATAATAAGTTGTATGTATTACAGCTATATATTATTATTATTATGTAAGAAGGGACTCTTACATAAGTTATTTGAAGTCTGAAAGCTAGCGTGAAATAGTTCGTACCTTCTTACAAATTAATCTCGTAAACACGTAGCGCATGAGACATGTTCACGGGAAAACCCGTGACGTGTTTCCATATAAATGCGTTATGAGACGGTTTGACTGTGAGATTTATTGCGATTCTTAGTGCGGCATATCTCTCTCTGTGCGTCGTTTCCTCATTTCTAAGGGTCGCGACCTCCATTCATGATTTTCTCCTGCACAAGGATCTTCCATTCGTTGCGATTTTGGCGACATGGATGGCGTTGTGGTTTTCGTGTGGTGCGGCATCTTGTACTTATATTAAAAAGTTTCAAATTTTTACTTAGTTTTAAGCCGAGTCAGTTGCCATTGTTAACATGGAACAAACAACACACCAACATAACGTAACCAATTCATTTTCGGTTAAAGTAAATGGCTTACACGTCTTCCTAGGCTTACAAGTCATAAAAATTTAGAATTTTGTGGTGACGGCGGACAGGAGAGGTTTATACATGTATTTTTTTTCCAATGGTACCCATTTACTTGAAGACGTAAACGGTGTAGGCATGTCTACGTCCTGAAACGTTTTTATTATTTAAGTATCCTTTTCATAAATACCTTATAAACGATTAAAAGAAAGAATACCAATACAAGCGTGCAGCTTATGAGCTTACACTATGTTAAGCTATGAGAAATGCTAAATACAACTTTCAGACTAAATGTGGCCTGCGCTGCAGTGTTACCTCCGTTGATTTAGTAGGTAATACATAAGTATGTATAAATCAATAAATATATAGGTAAATCAAACATGACAAGACGAGATCCAATTTGTTGGATCTCGTCTTAGCAGATGAGTGCGGCTACTTGGATAAGGAAGCTACATGGCAAGATATAAGCTTCCAAGATAAATTGAAACATGATATGTAAGGGTTTCAGCCAGTCAGTCAATGAAGTATATATGTGACACATATATTTGTCTCTTCATGCGATAGGAACAAATAAAACGTCTAATTTCTTTTTGGTCACAGATAGTCTCTTTAAGACCCCCAACGATGGTGTTTCCTTATTAAAATTATGCGCAGTTGTTTTGACTTACCTTTAAACGTCGCAAATGTTTTCCCACGCAGCAGCGCGCGGCGGTTGAGTGCGGTTAATCCTACGTGTGCGCGTTAACACCAAATAATGCAACACTACAGCGCCACCCACATTGCATCCCTCTTATCTCGCAGCCACTCGAGCCGACTCAGTACCACACTAGGGTTATCACCTGCCGAGTTGTTTTGGAATTTATTGTAGTTATCGCTGAAAGGTTATACACATTATAGGATAAGCACGTGCAATTCCAATCACAGCTATAATTACTTGGAAACGGGATATGGAGCTGAGGCTTCTACAGCCGCACTGGGCTCGGTCCAAACCTTAATCTTGAAATATTATTTTGTAAAGGCTTGAAATTATTATATTGTTTTATTATTAGCAGAACAAATGGCAAACTCAAACACTCAGATTTCTGTATAAACACATTGGATTTTAAAATGGTCCTCAAACGTGCCATGTGCTTTGACACTTGATTCACAAGATATTCTTATGTTTTCTATTCACTTATAGATTAACTTTGTGAGTAGTAGGTACCCTGCATACCTATTTATTAGTGTGTCACTTTGCTTCACTTTAACGCATCTCTATTCTACTATACGTCGCTGTAAGTAATTCCAAACAATTACGATTAGTTGCCAGCGTACAATATATATTTTACACAATTTATTACATTCCAAAATTCGGTGCCAAAATCTATAAATTGTAGCATTATCTCGCAGCCAGCCCTCCGTTCCGTCCAGACGGTAGGAACGTGAGTCAGTGGTGGGCGTGGGCGAGAGCGTGGGTGACGCGCCGTGGGCTAATTGTCGTGGGAACGTCCCCCCTTCTCCCACCGTCGCCTACACCAGGACGCTAGAATGCGTCATAGGATAGCATAATGAATGAGATGCCGCCTGCAGCTGTCAACGTTGTGTTTTTACGAACATCTCTTCAAATTTGAACGTGGAAACACGTTTAAGAGGATAGTATCCGCTCCGCGCTCCATACAAACGTAGTTTGGTCTTATCTTGAATATTAACAAATGAAAGTCTTTGGAATTTTGCAGTAACAATCTTATCATTAAAATACGTGTTCCTGTAGTATACAATTTCATTTCAATATACGGTTAAAAAGTTACACGAGCTCAAAGATTGGCAATTTTCGTTGTAAAACGGCCCAACTTTATGCTAGTATTTCTCGACAATGTATCGATACAGAAACATTCTGATTCGAAAGAAACCCAGATAATATAGTGAATATATTTTTACAAGTTTTTTTTTTACGTATTATCAATATTATAGGAGTAATCTCTAAAATTCGGAACATCGTGAAAATGTTGCAAATGTATTGTTGTTTCTCCTCTCGGGCACGCGTTCGCATCGCGAGGGATGGAGACAGCGACAACTTTGCAACATTGTTGTGGTCGCGAGGGACACTCCTCTTAATACATTTATTTCAAATTTTCCGCGGACGTTCTATAAAATGAATACACTCTGAAACTTATAATAAGTAGGTACTAATGCTACAATTAACCCCAGTAGTTGATTCTATAACCTGCGGTCACAAACACTGTGATGGGAAAAACTACTCTTAGCCCGCACTCACAAGTTACGAGAAGCATTATAGGTAACTACGCAGACTAAAGTTGTCTGTCGGTGACTTAAAAATATTTAATATTCATAAGGCAACCTCATCTATCAGCAATCCGATCCATCAAATAATGCTTAGTATCTACCCATATTAATCAGGCTACAAGACATGCAACAGACAGTAGACGCGTAATTACACGCGTCTCATCTCACTGGAGGAAGCTATTAGGCGGCCGGCAATCCATCATGCGATGATAAACATCATGGCTGCCGTGAGATAAGCCGTCGGCGCGTCGCGTGTGACCAGCCTAACGCCCACGCGTCGAAGCTGCGCGATACCGCCTACAGCGACCTACCAACGCTAGATAAGGCCTCACTCGTGATTTTATCATATAAAGTCGTGGGCTTCTACACGCCTTATAAAGAGAAGAATCTTTTGAATTTCTGTTTACAAATTACAATAAAGGGCGTATCATTTTTGGTTGGCTGTTAGTTTTAACAATTAACAGTATTACCACTGGTGTGTCAATGCCGTTATAAGTGATTAAGTAAATGAGTCTTGAATTCTTGTTGCTAATCAAAATAATGTTTGTTTCATTGTGTACATTTTTATACAATTAACTGATATTTTATTTTATATATTCCTACAAGGTACGGCAAATCAATTGGATCATTATTCCTCCGCAGAAAGCTAAAACGTTATAACTGTCGGAGCTGCGTTTTTCATTCTGTGTCGTGTTCATGTGTGGTGGGTTTATTTATCGTGCTAAACTTCTTAATAACAATATGTCTTAACTACTGAGTTTTATAAAAAAATTGAAAAACACGGGACCGTTTATTGGAACCCACACCGACAGACAGATGATCATAACTCGTCTAGCTATTCAAAACAAAAAATAATTTTGCTCTGGCACATCCAGACGTCTGGCAGAGTCGTGGTGTGGCGGAAGTTCGGCGTCCGCTCCCACGCGTTGGCACGCGACGCCGCGGCCGGCGCGTGGCTGCCAAGCGCATGCCAGCGCCGTGCCGGCCCGCGCTGCCCACTGCCAATCCGTGCCAACTCACTACCGACAACGCTACGGCAGAAGGTGAACTTAGCCTGCAACATTAAGGTGATGACGAAGCGACGGCGACGGCGAGACGTCGCGTCACGTCGCGTTGTATTACAGTAGCATCAAGTACGACAACTAGAAAAATACAAGTTGTCACTTTACCAATGTGGACCACATTGTAAGTGACAGTGTCTTCAATGTCACTTTATGATTTCAAGATACCACTATCTAAGTTGTATTTCAGTATGATTAAAATTAAGACGTCTTAGGCTACACAGAAGTTTCAATTAATCTATCTTGATTCGTCGCTGTGATCCATTTTTGTCCTATGCTCTACGCTCCCCAGTCCAAAGCTCGCAGATATTTTGAGGAATCAAAGACATTTAAAACACTAGTACTATTAAATCTCAACCGATTCACTAATAGGTTTTTATTGAATACTAGGTATAACAGCAATCAATACATTAAACATAATACTAGTAGAGGCCCAATGTAGAGTCGGCGCGATTGATACTGAATGAAACCTTAAGTCTGTGGTTTTATTCTTTATCCTGAAACACGCAGTTGACTTGAATACTGATAAGCGAATAAAAGCGTAATAAATAATTAGTCATAAGTGTATACATAATAAACAATTTTTTTACATTTTACATAATACGTCCAGCTGATAACATATTTAGTGTTTATTTGTTGTAATTGTTTATCGCCTAAACACAACTGGTACATTTCACAAAACTCATTACCAATTTATTCACAGATTAAACGACTGAACTTTCAGAAGGTCGCCTTCACATCGCATAGCTCGCTATTTATCGCATGCATTAGCCCGGCGCTGTCAAATGTGCAGATTTAGGCGATACGAATGTGTAATGACCACTGGGCGACTGCCAGACAGAGCAAAATAGCCGACAGTTACAGAGGTACTCAACCCTCGGTCTTAGAGATCGAACAGTTTATTAGCATAGAGGGTAGCTTGAAGAAATTGGACATTCCACTTTCAGGCAATACAATGAGAGGCTAGATATATTTTAAGGCTCGCAACTTAATTTGTAAATATTTATATCTAATATCAGTTATTTGTACAGTTGTACTGGTTTTTTGCTTTCATTTATGTAATCTAAAAAGCGCAACCTCTTTATTAGGAATTCCCCCAAGTATTTAATTAGATAAAGAAGTTACGTTTTATCGTCCTTATCTGATTAAAGTCACAATATTTTTGGTTCTCAGCTGTACTGTCTATTTATTTAACATTGAACCTAGGCACAGATGAGTGGGCGTAAGTTCAATGGTTAGAACCTCATCCATTGACACTACCTACTTGTATTTATCATATCATAGATGAACCAACTTCTAGAAAAAGTAGTTTTAGATTAGTAGATAGTGTGTGGCTTTCATCATTGGTAAATATGTTAATTAATTTAAGACTTCATCATAAAAAGGTTGAGTATCTCTGAATATGAGAGCGCCAATGGCTGCGTAACCAGAGTGCATTGCGTGACTCAGCTGCTCCTAGTAAATAGATATTGACGAGTTGATCGTGTCGGACGTCTCGTTCGCCTTTCGTTAATATCAATTGCGATGGAGAATTATATGGGGAGCTGTGCTGTGAATTGTCACTTTTGTCAGTAATGGTGTGGGATAAAGTGCTTCCAATTGAGACACTTTTTAATGGTCGTTGATTCGATCACCTAAGCCTTATTATTAAACATTTATTCCTTTGAAGCTTGGGTGTGGACGACTTCTCGTACCTATAAATCACATCAGCCACCAGGCCTCGACACTTAATAGTGTTCCGGTAAATAATATGATTATTGCCAGGAAGAACATATCAAAGAATATTCTAAAACATGAATAAAAAACAAGGTTTTGGCCAGTTGTCGATCGTTGTGCATACCGGAACGCAGTCACCGCGTCTCAGTCGGTCGCAGACAGTTGATAACCCTGGCGGCACGTGTGCGACGGCGGCGCCTCGCGACTAAATCCATTCCGCATGACGGGCCAAATGTTACGTAAATGATAACGTACATAGAACAGAAGACCCACAATAGTTTAGAGCCTGTTTAGTGGTCAGAAACCGATGGGATAGCGTAGCCGTATGTGTGTTGGACTAATCGTTTGGAACTTAAAAATCTAAGAAGCTCTTCTGAAGCTTGATAATGTGTGTAGTCTGCGAGTACCCACACTTGCGAGTAAGATGGCGTGGTGGAGTTATTAATGAACTTAAAATAAGACTGACGACTACTATATTTCTGCTTGCATTACTTAGTAATGACTTCACTAATTCCTACTGTTCTATGTGGAAATAATGGATGAAGATCCTGGTTGGCTGCATTATTGTAGACAGGATCAAGGGCGCCGCAAAGGGAGGCAAGGGGCTGCTCCCCTAGACATTAAAAGTAATGTAGCAAATAGCAAAAGTCCTCAGTGCACTCACTTGCTGGCTTTACCAAACATTCCTGCTTCATTCTTCGTTCTTATTACAATTGCCGCAGAGTTAAGAGAACTACAAGTATGGAGCTGCGTGTAACCACAATTCATAACTTTACATCCTTCTTTTTGTATATAAACTTGCCTGCCCCCTATCAGCCGGCGACGCCCTTGGACAGTAAATACATGATATAGTTCTTCCTTTCCCTAGTTTTCCTTCACAGCATAACAGTGGTAGGATAACTCAGCTCTATACCATACGTGACACCGTGAGGCGGCTTCATGGATCTTCGTTCTTCGGAGGAGAATATTGTGTGTTTGTACACAGATACGAGAGCCTTATCCAACACCTATTACGCCCACACTATCGGCGGGTATTATCGGGTCAATGCAATCACATGAAACGAGAGTGACTAAACAGTTTCTGTTTTGGGTCATTGCCGAAATGACTATTTCAAAACGGGTTTATTGATAAAAATGCAATCAAACTCGTGCGCATTGCGATAAACTAATCGTTTAAGTATAGTTATAGTCATGCATTTGATCAGTCTAAATCTTTGTCAGCATTGCTGAAATTATCTTGAATTCTCATTGATTAAGGTAATGCAAGAATCGTAGCAGATGGCGTTCTGTAGTTTCTGCCTACCCCTATGGGAAAAAGGCGTGAGAGTATGTAATGTATGTAATTATTTCCCTGATAATAACTAAACTAGTTCTACGTCTTTATTATTATACCTTAAACAACTATGGATAGATATCACGCCGTCCCGTAATGCAAAAATATTCAAACAAGTGAGTTGTTATTGGCATCTTGTAAAAGCGATTGTAATATGTAAACGCGTAACAAACTTCATGTTTCTTTTGACTTGCCTGACAAGTATTTTGTTAGCAGTTAATATATTCTGAAATACACGTGATAATTGAAATGGCGCGTTTGTAATTTGCGTGGCGGCGGCATCGGCAGTAAAACGAGTACGTGTAGTTGTGGTACATTATGTAAGTACCTATGTATAGCGCGTATGTTTGTGCCGTCGGCCGCCACTGTGACGCCCGCTACCGCCGCCGCAAGCATACTATGTGGTCAAACATAATATTTTACCGCAAGCTTGCTCGCCACGTGCCGTTCGCCAACACCCGACGCTCTCACAACTTTACGACCTGCAGAGACAAGCCTATTTATGAGCTAAAGGCCTTTCAAGTTTTTATAGCCTAAGTAGTACTTAGTTGCATCCTATGACAATCGTCAGTAGAAGCTTGAAAAACATGACCACCGCGTTATCGTTAGAATATTGGTGACGTTGTATCCAGAAATTTGGGACCAAATGGAAGGCGCTTCGCGTAAAATATTAAGTAAGCCGCACTCTGGCGTAGCTACCAGTGGGCCAGATGGGGCAGTGCCACGGGGCCCCCAAGCTCAAGGGGCCCTTCGAACTCTCCCTGCAACGAACGAACGAAGTTTGTAGCTATAAGATGTAGGTACCTAATGAGACATAAAACAACAGTATTCATACATTATTCATTTAATATTACCTCTAAGTACCTAAACCTACTAATGTTTTTCCAGCACATTTTCCTTCTAGCAACATAATTTATTTTCGTTATGATAGGTCTATACTACACCCGTGTTACACCGGCATGGAACGTGGTGCAGCGTCAATTTGCAGTTTTGTTATCACATTTGTAATTGAAATACTGAATCTATCGAGGAAACCGATGTGAATCGACAATCTAACATAATTTGCAGTATGTGTAGGTCATAGACTTTGTAATATTACTACCGTTAGTATAGTTAGTTAGTATATAAGTATGAATTTTCCTGGATTTAGGGATCTAACCGAAAAGCGTTTGTGCAACGTTACATACACACTTCAAACATTTCAATATACTTTATTCTGTCTCACTGTTTAAAGCTTTTACGGCCCAATCTCTTAAATAGGAGTCCGGTTCGTCCCGCCATCTCCGCCTGGGCCTTCCGCGTCGTCGCGGAAGTGAACGCGTTGTGGGCTCCACTCTGTAGCAAGTCTAACCCACAAGTCGTTAGACATACGGCATACATGCGGCCCAGTTCCATCAAAAGTCAGCGCTCGGGGTTTGCCAGCGAGCCATGGAGCGCAGTATTTTGGGAGTTAGGCTATCAGACCGCATTCGAAATAGCATACTGCGCTCCAAAACACAAATCGCTACTCTGAATATACTTACATTATATTTTTATTTGAACCCTCACATTGAATACGTATATCGTGGAAATCAAAGTGACAGTATTTAGCGCTTAAGTATGTGCTCAAGTTCTTATGAAGTTGTATCAAGAGTACTATTCTATACTTTAAGCGCCGTTTCTCCTCGACTGCGGAAGTGTAGTCTTATGCGGAAGGCGTCGAGAATTTCCCGCCCCCGTACGAACGCCTTTTTCATGTTCAGTGTTTTTTTTTATTGTTATAATTATAGACAATGTCAGATAGGTTGTAGATACTATCTGGCATTGGCATATCAGTCAAACCGTGTCTGCGACATCTAATTTTGAATTAGCAACCGTGACGTGTGTTCTTGAAGTGTTAAGTGTATGTACCTAGTTACGAAACGAATTGGTAAAACATCTTTTTGTGATAAATTTCAAGCATATATATTTTTATTTATCGGATATAGTGCCAATTCTAGGAATTTAACATATAAAATTAATTGATTTCGTCTTGGAGAGGCGCCAAGGAACTTGTCGCGTCGCGCCGTATCGTCGTCGCGGTCGTCGGTGTTTGTTAATTAGAGACTTCTGAAGTCGCAAGCACTTATCATTACAATTAACAAAGAGATGGCGTCGTCGCTACTGTGTTACACATTAGAAGCGTTCGGTTGATAGTCACGTGGTCCCGCCACGCGTGATTCAGCGTCACGGCGCGCGCGCAGCCAATCACGACACGGACGACCTTCACCTTGAGGCAGTCGCACGCGCCGTCACCGGCGTGTAACCAGAGATTAATGGCTCTTTTTGTCACGCGCCTTACTTGGTGTCACCCAACGATACATCGATAACAGCGTTGTTTATACGCAGCACAAATAACATAACATGGACCACGAACTTGTTTGACTGATAAAATTAGAGAATTCCGTGTTGTTACAATTAAAATGTCCGCTCGAAAACTGACCGTACGTCGCGTCTCATATTAAAATAAATGTAAAGGCGCGTATCTACATCTACGTGTGTTTGCCTTAACCTTGCGTGTAACATTTAGATAGTTCCTACACGTGTAGCTATTAGATGCAAATGCCTTGTTGACGCACGGATACCTGTTTATTATTAACGTCCTTTCAAACCTGATTAGGTACACCTATATATATTTTATTAACAAAATGTTTACATTGTTACAGAGCAACAAGCCGATAATGGAGAAGAGGCGACGGGCGCGCATCAACAACTGCCTAAATGAACTGAAGGCGTTAATTTTGGATGCAATGAAGAAAGATGTAAGTTGATATATAAATGACTTGGCTAGCTGACGATTAATCTGGATAGGTACTATTATATTTTTTTAGTTAATAAAATACCATAAAAACAACGTTAATTTTTGTTTACCCCCAACCTTAACTTGGATTGTCGTCACGTGGTGACGAGCTCAAAGTTTGTACTAATTTACCAATTTACCTAATTTGCGTTGGTGGGTAGGGGTAGGTACGAAGGGTCGGCGCAGGCGAGTGATTGACCTACCCATTCTGTGTTTTTTTTGTTACGATTTTCGTAATAAAAATGGGGGTCCAACTTGAATAATTTTTAACATGATTTGGGACGCAAATATAACATAGGCTAAAAAACCATTGCAATCGATTCTGTAACTGATTTTGAACAAAATATTTTCGTTGTAATATTATTAATATAATGTAACGTTGTATATTAAGTAAAATCATACTCATAAACTATTGTATTAATTGTTACAGCCGGCGAGACATTCGAAACTAGAGAAGGCTGATATCTTAGAGATGACTGTGAAACATTTAGAGGGGCTTCGATCTGAAGGCGCTGGTTCGCCGGATCGGTTTCGTGCAGGGTATAGGCACTGCGTGACCGAAGTGTCCAAGTTTCAAGGCATCGAGCCGACGCTAAGGAGAAGGCTGGTGAGGCACCTGGAGGGGTGCGTCAACACACCCGGGACCAGGCCCGGCGGAGCTCCCACGCCCCCCTCAGATGCTGAAGATGCTCCTCAATCTCAACATTCTACAATTTTTATAACTGGTGAGTATTATATATCTTCCGTACAATTTTAACAAGTTATAGTTGATGTAGCAATTTCTACTGACATATCTCTAGAATGTGTTACATATAGCCGAATAATTTGAAAATAAATTGAAATTGGGGCCCAATGCAGGAGCCCAAATATGATCTCAGTTACCTAATATTTATTTTTAAATGTGCCTTACTAATTAAATAAATATGACATTATTATGTGATAACGCGCTATTATTATCCTTATTGTTTTGTTATCTTATAGTATTCCTAAAGATTTCCTGTTATTTCAGCTGGTCCCGGCTCTGGCGTGCGTCTCGTGCCAACGAGGTTGTCCAACGGTGATATCGCACTGGTTCTACCCGCGGGAGTCAACGCCAGCACGCTGGGCGCCTTGCCGACGCTAGTGCCTCTCTCCCCACGAGATGCTTCCTCATCCACCTCCTCCGAACCTCGCTGCTATTCCCCCGCTAGCTCCGGCTGGGGGACACCTCCACCTTCTAATGAAGAGACAGCCCCTCTCGCCCTCGTCACACGAAAACAACCGCCAGAAGAAAAACCCTGGAGACCATGGTGACGCCTCCTCTCCATTCCTTTCATTATTCTGTGATAAATTACTTTAGCTGTAAATATTATAGTACGTCTATATTGAGTTATTGACAGATTAATAGTTCCTAGCATTAGGTAGGTTACTAAATGCTTTCGGTAAAGAAGGCTACTTTTACTCGAGTTGCTTGCGTGGTCAGTTTAGAACGTGTGATAGATTTTTTAGAGATAGTTGTGACGAGAGATTGTATAATTCCTTTCTGTTTAACGAAAGGTTAATCTTAGTTTAGATATAGAATAGAATCGTGTAAATTCGCGACATGCGATGACATCTGAGGCAGTATTTCATGTATCATTTATGTAGCATGACGTAGCATTTCTACGTCATAACCATTAGATAGTTTTAGTACATAACTAGTGCCATTAATTTACTTTTTTGATATAACAATTAGTTTGCTTAAAGCTTTTGTAAATAGGAGTTTATGGAAATATTGAGCAATTGACATTCAATATTTGATTATAATAGATGTATAAGATTCTGTGTGCCTTATACAGCAAAATCGTATAGTCTTCCATGGAATAGGTTTAAGCGCAGAGTGTACTAATGTTCAACATGTAATGTACAGTTAATTACATTTATTACCTTTTGATTTATAGTTTACGCTCAAAATCCAGTTAGTTTTGTTACCGGAATAAACCAGTAGTCATTATGGTCTTCCTTTACTAGTTACCGAAAGAGGACAGTTTATTTTAAAAGTAATAATTGATAGCTATAATGTTTAGTTTATTTGTATGAAAGAAGAAAATACCTTTTACATTACCTACTTAAGTAAATCAAAGT
Organism: Subacronicta megacephala; assembly: GCA_958496365.1. Lineage (NCBI taxonomy): Eukaryota > Metazoa > Arthropoda > Insecta > Lepidoptera > Noctuidae > Subacronicta > Subacronicta megacephala. The sequence continues at coordinate 8,914,525 of OY292527.1, forward strand.
AATAGCAATGTGTATTTATGTTTGCATCTTATTATAATTAATCGAATGTTGTACGAATAATTACTTAGTTTATTTTAATTGTAAACAATTATAATAATTTGCCGTCTCAATGTAAATTACTTATATAAAGGGAATACCGTGATATTATTTAAGATTATGTGTAGTAACTATTATGTAAGACAATGTACCTAAAAGAAATATGCCATTAATTTTGAAATAAAAGTATAAATATACATTTATATGTTTTATTTTACCAATAAATGGAACATAACTTACATAAAGTTCTGTCCATCCAATTTATAAACAACCAGTATGTAGTCACTGAGTTTTTTAAAATATTATTTTTTTATCTTAATCACTAACCTCTTGTTATAACGAATCACATTTTGGTAGATCGGTTACTAATGGAGTAATATGTTATATTTTTGTTTTTACAATCATACCAGGTAAAGTAGTACCTAGTGAGGATCAAAAAGTCGATACCAATAGGTACCCATTTATTTATTTATTGCAACATTAATGTGCTCTTTTTCACTTGTCAATAAAAGGAAAATAATTACTGGATGGCTGTTTTTGCAGGGTGAAATAATCCTAGGCTATATGAAATTCCAAGATTACTAGAAATGTGTGACCCACAATTCTAGTAAGCTTTCTTTAAAAAAAATAAGGTACGTACCTACTTTAAAAGTTTTCACTAAGTAATTAGTGAAAATTTTAATTCTACACATTTACCTAGATAATTTACATGAAAATTATTTAACTTTGCTAAAAAAGTCGTCAGCAAGTTTGTTTGTAAAGTGTCACTAGGATTTCCTCCTTTATCGTAGGTGCCTTTACAATAAAAATTTCCACATGTACTACAAGAAACCTATCGCTCAACCACTATGCCAAACGTGTCTTCAACAAAATGATAAAACTTTTGAAATTATCCGCTGAATTTTATAGGAAAAAAAATCTCGAACAAAATCGAAGCTGTGGAAATGGGCAGCGATATGGAGCTATGAATAATTCATGTAGGCGCCTGTAATTTGGTCACATTTGCGTACGTCATAATTACCTGTCTCACTACACGACTCACATTGTGTTGTCACGTTTTCCTGCTAAGGTGTAAATTCCTGATATAATTTATCGACATGTAATAGGAGGCTTAGCTACAGGTTCAAAGCCACTTTGTATTTGCAGTTAGGTATGGTTATTGTTTTGGCTAGACATTTTAGATTTAGTTTAGTGAATGCTTAGTGAGGTTCAAGGTGCCCCTTGTATCCAGTGTTCTAAAAAATATGCATACTAATATAATATTAGAAATGCGAAATCTGCCTGTCTGTAACCTTTTCACCCTCAAACAACTAAACCGATTTAAATAAATTGATGTGGAGATAGTTTGAGACCCTGGGACCCTGGTCGTTTGAGATGCCAGTGAAACCGCGGACGACAGCTAATAAACTGATTTTCATTCTTACTTTTAATTGGTCTACAAACTAGACCGAAATTTTCTTACTCCTTAATCCAGTGGTCATAAGAGCTGCTAGCTGAAGCTAACAAAGTTATCAATTTGGAGTTATACCCGGTTATAATGGAACTAGAATAGTGAGTGCGACCTCTAACCCTACAGGAGTATATAAAAGGCATAACGGTATGTAATTTTATGTAGTAATCACAATGAGGTCATAAAAACTCTCGTTCTGGGTTATGATTTGGTATAGTCAATACTATAAGAGTGTAATTGTTGTAGTGGAATTGTTGAAAAGTTCAATTCTAATGAAACCTTTTCCATTTTTTATAAGTTTCTATAAGTATTATAATTTATCATTGCTCTCAAGTAAACATTTATAACTGTTCTTACGTTGCTTGCCTATCGCACTGTATTTTTTTTAATTTAACATCTTTTTTATACCTGAGTTCACCAAATAACATTAATTTGAAGAGTAAATAAATGAAACAGCTTTTTATTTTTACGCGATTTCAGGGCCAGGGTTATACCCATACCATTGTAAAAGTTGTTCAAAACAATTACCCCGTTTTGGGTTTACAAGAAATGTGGTTGTGTATCCTAACTCATATTCAAGGAATGGCACAACCAATAAGTGAAACAATTCCTTTTACTCGTTGGTAGAACCACCGCGTGGTTCTCCCTCGGTGGTCGAACTAATTCGTCAAACATTCAATTATAACCGTTTGTTTGCGCTGTCCCGACACTAATGGCGGGTATTGGAGACTTATTGCACCTGCGGCTGCAATTTTCCACAATCACCGACGCAACTAATTATTTACACAATTTTCATGTCTACGAACGCGATGCTTGGAATATTTTTGGTAGGAAATTTATTTATGACAATAAATATTAATGAAAAGTTGTAGTATCTTTAAACTAAAGTTAGCAATAGCACCTTGTATATTAAGTTGTTGTGTATGTACGGTCAGCAACGAAAACACCGTCAAGTTTTGAAAACAACACAGCACCAATACTTTTCAATAGATTCACTTAGGAAAAAATAATGGTCCAGTATGTAGAATCACGTACTACTTACTACATCTCGGGTCAGTAAGTTTTGGATAATAAATATGTTTAAGCGTTTTGAAGATTTCATCGTGTTCAGCAACTTTAATTGCTGACTGTACATGTATTAGTAAACAAACCACAGTTATTAGGTACCCATATACGTAAAAGTTAATGTTTTCCTTAAACAACTTTATGAGCAGGTAATTCAGTTAAAACAGTAGGTATATACTTAATTAATAGTAATACTAATTTAAATTAAATGCATGTTAAAAGAAAAACTTAATATCTTTCTCAAGTCATGAGCTATGTAATGCAGTCTGTAAGAATTAACTAATTAATTTAATAAATGTATAAAATTAACTAAATTTATTTTTAATTAACCCTGCTCAATAAATAAATGATTGCAGGGCACACCAATGAGTTAAATGCATAGATAACATTTTTTGCATTCAACTAGTTAGTACATAAGGTGGGAAGTTAACACATTACGTAAACCCTACATTAAACGTGAAATGACGATCATCAATTGATTTAATCTAATGTTAGATTACGCAAAAATAAATTATCTGAAAGCACATGTTGTCTCTAAGCGCGTAATTATTTTAGAAAGTGCGGTAACATGATATTTTAGTCAGTAAATATTTTCCAACACGCAGAATTCGAGAGGCTGCCGACTCATTAGATCCGACCACGTCCATTACTTGCCTCATTAAAATTCATAAGATGATGTGTTTACGTGTAATGTACGTAATATCGACTAACGATGAAAGTAATTGAAATGTGTTTTTTTATCAATCTCAGCACAACATCTGCCGAGCCACCCAAGTGGAGCGGCGTCCTCAGGCGCTGTTTGTTCGGTCTTTCTTATCATAATGTCCATACCCATGTAATTTTCTCCCAATACCACTTGATTCCGAATATATTAATTGAACAGCCTCATTGATTATTCGTTTAATGCACATGAGATAAAAACTCGCAATAATATTCGTATCTTCCGATATGAACGGAACTACTTAAATAGGTATGAATGATATTTTATAATAATGTTTCGAAATATAATTATCATACCACCATTCCTGTATTCCCCGAACGGTTAGGCAGAGGTGAACGTAATGTACACCCGCAGTCCGCCGGTATGTTTAGGTCCCATGTAATAGGGGGCGAGCCTATTGGCATTTACCGGGCACATATCCAAACTCCGAGCTGCTACTAAGAATTTCATAAAAAAACTCCAATGAAACTTTGCGCGACCTGGGAATCGGTTCCAAGACTTCTAGCGTAGCAGTCTCGCATGGAAAAATGGGAACACTAGACTGAAGAGCCGGTCTAAAAACGAATCATTCATCATCATCGAGAAATTAATATTCGGTGATAATTTGGTTAGGTTGCATCGGTGCCGTAACTTTATTGCCTATCATTCAAATGAGAACGAGTGTAGGCATCGAGTTGCATATAAATTGAACTTGTCAAGTGTATGGTGGCCGGCGCGCCCGCCTGACTGACGGCTCCTCGTTACCGAAAGGTCGTTGCTTGCTTGTCATTGTTTTTTTACATCTCTTTGTATTCACATCAAGCGTCGGAGGCCAATTAATCAGTGTTATGACGCGTGACATGACCTAATGAACAGAAAGGATGGCGGCCTCATGCAAATTGCCGTATTACCAGTGATAATGTTTTCTACACTGTGGTGATGCATAAGTCATTAGATGGACTTTTTATTTTAATTGTATTCATCTCGAAACAATACGTGTAATAGAGTAGAAAACTTGTCAAATAATGAGCTAAGTCTATACCTACTGTAGGTACCAATAATATTTATATTGTATTTATTTTTAAGCTGCCTCGTTAGTATACCTAGTGGTCCTTAGCGGACTGCGACGCTAGATGTTGTGAGTTCGATTCCCGGGTCGAGAAAAGTTTTATTGGGTTTCAGTAGCATCTCAGAGTTTGGAATTGTATCCGGTTAATGACAATAGGCTCGTCCCCTATTACATGGGATCTATACATACCAGCAAAATGTGGGCGTACATTAGTATGCCTCTACCTAACCCTTTGGGGAATACAGGCGTGATGATGGTATGTATTTGTTCCTTTTTTTAAATTTGATAATATCAAATATGTATATTCAAGTACAAACATTATTTCTATACTATTAAAGCGGGACGGGCAGTCCGAATAAAGTAGCTTAGTGCCACATTGATATACCCTTATAAGCTTTAATGAGGATTAGAAAATGGTATGAGTTTTTTTACAAGCTCCAGTCACCGGTTGTCTGGATAATTCTGTTTTTATAAAATCTGTCTTAGTACGAAATCTAGGTGGTCGGAGGCTGCTTGCCGAATTTTAATCAAACTTAGGCCCACCCGGATAGAAATATCTGTAGCATTTATGTAGGTATTTGTCGGTAGATTGCGGTTTGAATTTTTTACAAGCCGAGATTATAAGAGGATATGCGAAATCCATGTCAGATTAAAACTTCAGATTGTGTCCAAGCCATTCGAAAGTAATTTGAATTGGGTTTGCAGACATTTAAGATTTAGCATTTATAAATATGAGAACGGGTCATATTTACAAATACTAAGGCCACCGTATTGATAACATTTTTGTAAAATTATTCTAACCCCTTGGAAAAATCTAATACGTAGATAAGAAGTGGAAAGAAAAGTTAGACTTTCACTTACTTGATCACTTGATGGTTTTCTCAGGACCTAATTTTATATTAGGACGGAGTTCTGATAATTCAATACAATGAAAGTTCAGCCATAACATTCCTAATACATACTAGGATGATATACCTAATAGAAGTAGGCCTATTTATTTTATATTTATTTATTTTATTTTACCATTTTAGGAAAACTTACAGCTAATACAATCATATGCACAATATATAATAGGATACGGCCAATTACAAGTTTTCACAGATATCATCGACATCCCTGAACGTCAGCCCGAGCAATCATTATTACACCTTGGTAAAGAAAAATCCTTCACCTACTACTTTTTTTAAATTACGGTTGTTAGTTCCAAATATGTCTAAGTCGAGCTTCCGACACTCTCCGTTAAATGTGCGACATGCTCTGACTATGTATGAGTTTTGTCGGTAGGTAGTTCTAACTACAGGCACATTAAGAATATCAGATTTCCGTAGAAATGCAGAAGGAACGCGTAGGCCAATCTTGGCAACTAGCTCCGGAACGTCAATAAAACCATTCATTATCCCAAGTAAAAACGTTAAGTCTGCAATTTTTCGTCTTTCATATAAAGGGAGTATGTGAAATTTTTTACAGCGGCTTAAATAGTTCGGTAAATAGGTGCTCGAACGAAATTGAATGTACCTTAGGAATTTTCTTTGTATACCCTCAAGGCGATCAATATATATATTATAGTTCGGATTCCAAATTTGAGAAGCATATTCTAGGTGACTACGGACGAAAGAACAGTATAAAATTTTCAATGTTTTTATATTTTTAAAGTCAGAGGAAATCCTAAATATGAATCCTAATGCTTTCGAAGCTTTATTTATAACCTCGTTTATATGAGAATCAAATAAAAGCTTTGAGTCAAATGTCACTCCAAGATCCTTAATCACATTCACTCTGGCAATTATGGTTTGTGACAGTTTATACTCGTATATTATGGGAATTGGTTTACGTGTGAATGTACAAATGTAACACTTCGAGATATTTAAGTAAAGCTTATTTTTATTACAGTAACTTTGAAACCGGTCCAATTCCTGTTGTAAAAAGCAAGCATCCATTTCGGATGAGATGTGTTGCAAGATTTTCATGTCATCCGCATATAAAAGAATTTTAGATCTCTGAAAACAGATGCCGACATCATTTATAAATACGTTAAATAGGAGTGGTCCCAACAGGGATCCTTGCGGGACTCCAGAAGGTATAACTACAGCCCTAGAGCTATAGCCATTGAGAACAACTGTCTGACATCTATTTTGCACATACGAAGAGAACCATCTATAAAGATTTCCTCTGATGCCCATCAGCATAAGTTTACGCAATAACAGGATGTGATCTATACGATCAAAACATTTACTGAAGTCGGTGTATATAACGTCGACCTGAGACCCCCTAGACATATATTCTGAGATAAAATCACTACATATAACTAAATTAGATGTTTTTGAACGCCCTTTTAGAAATCCGTGTTGGTTTTCAGAAAAGCTTAATTTTAATGTAGCAGAAAGTTGCTTGTGTACAATTTTTTCCATTATTTTAGCAAACACACAAAGTTTTGATATTGGTCTATAGTTATCTATACAGTCTTTAGGTCCCTTTTTATGGATCGGCGTTATATAAGCCGACTTCCAAATCATAGGCACCTGTCCCAGTGAAAGTGAACGTTTAAACAATATAGTTAAAGGTACAAATAAGCACTTAGCAGACTTAGAAATAAAAATAGGTGAAATATTATCGGGACCTGCTGTTTTGTTTAAGTCTACCTGCTTCAATAATTTATACACTTCTTCATCTTGAACATTTACAGAACATATATCAGATATGGGCCCAGTACTACGATCGTCCATACTATCAACAATCAACTCATCACAGCTTTGTCTTTCTTGAAAGTTGGAATAGAAGTAGTCGCCAAACATATTGCATATATCCTCTCCGTTATTAGATACATTTTCACCTAGTCTAAACACCGAGGGATAGGCGTTAGTTAATTGCTTGGATTTAAACGTACTGCCAAAATGTTCTAGGATTTTTTGATATAGCTGACTCAATACTTGTGATATAGTTATCGAACATGTCCTTCTCGAGATCCTTGGCCCGTTGACGCAAAGTAATAAACGAGAGATAGTCAAAAGTATTTCCATATCGTTTAAATTTGGAATGAACTCTAGCTTTTTCCTTAATAATTTTAATGAGAGGGCTTTTATACCATGGAGGATACTTGCACCGAGGAACCACTGTTTTGTTAGGTATGTATGTATTAGTACGTCATAGAAGTAACTTACCGCATCCTCAAGAGGCCTACTTTCTAATTGCAATGACCAATCGACCCTGTTCATTTCGTCTATAATGGCATCATAATTTCCTTGCGCGTAGATGAATTTGACTCTAGGGCGAGAGTGCAATAGATGTAACTGCACAAAATCTGCCGATATACAAAGTGCCAGATGATGCGGATCCACCGGCACTAAAGGGTCATGGCTGCGAGTGACAACCACATCATTGTTAGACAAAACAAGGTCAAGATATCTGTTATTAATATTTGGGAAACAGTTATATTGCAATAAATTGCAGCTAGTGAGAGTATCACAAAAATTTGTTTGTACAACACCATTTACGTTACTTGGATACAAATAATCTCCGTCCAATGCAGCTTGCCAATGAATATTAGACTGATTAAAATCTCCTAAAATAATAAACTTATCTGTAGGATTTTTTAGAACAATATCATTTAAGTTATTAGAAAAGTTATTCAACTGTGTCATCAGGGAGTTACCAGTCTGCTGATTACAAATGTAAACAACACATATGTGCATTTTATAAGATACTCGCGGTTTAGATTTACACAAAGTGAGGGTTACCCACAAATCTTCAGCAGAAGAACACCATTCGTGTCTGACATCGGCAATAAGTTCACGACGCACAGCTATTAAAACTCCTCCACCCATAGCTTGGTTCGTAAGTGTATAATTCCGGTCACGTCTCCAAACCAAATATCTATTATCAAACAATTCACAATCCAATATACCCTCAATGAGCCACGTCTCCGTTAAGCAAATCACATCAAAACAATTAACACACACATTTCTGTAAAATATATTTGTCTTCGTCCGTAGTCCCCGAACATTTTGGTAAAATATGCTAATAGGAGCCATAATCCCTAAATATAGTAAGTAATACAACAAATATTATAAAATAAGGTACATTGCCGTATAATTTTATTATGTAAAATTGATAAGTGATAAATTTATTTGAATAAAAGTGCAGACATAATAAGGTATATATTAAAATGCAAGTATAAAGCCAATTACGGTTTAAAGTTCCGGAGCCAAAAGTTATATTTAAATTATGAATTATAAATAGAAAATGATTTAAAAAAAATATTATAATATATTATGAGCTGAACTTTTGCTGTAAGTCCTAGGTTAATCTATATAGGTCGTTAGAAACTATAGAACGCCACGTATTTACTACGATACTTGCATCACTCATAGGAATTAAGAATCTTTTGCAAAAATATTTCATCAAAAGGGTTATATTAATTTTATTACTTCATCTTCTATCATAATATCCGTGATATTATTTTAAAGAACAATATCCACAAACTAATTTTACATGTATGTAATTAGATATTGGTAGCAAGATGATTGTCGTCCCTGAGAACCGCAGGTGCATCTCAACTCTGCACATAATGACGAGTTTAGACAGCTTTGTTTTAATAAACATTTTTTGTACTTTTTCACTTTTTAATAAAGCAATTGCCTTAAATACAGTTTGGAACTATCTGGGTGGGCCGATCGTGGGCTTTTAATAATGGCAATTTGAACAAACCCCAAAATTGAGCGTCTCCGGTCTGAAGTACCGATTTCGAAGTTGTTATTTCTGTAAATATGAGAAAGAAGCTCGGGTGACGTATAAAATGTACGCTCGGAGATCACCAAAGAATTTGTTACTGAACATAAAATGGTAATGAGGAAAGTTTCTTCGTTACATTTACATAATTTAGTCTGTAGAGAATTAGGAAGTTAGTACCTAATTGTATTCGGGCAATTGGTAATTCTTTAATAATGGCCAACTTACGATACAGCGAGCAGCGATCATGTTACTTGGTGCAGATTTATTTGTGTATAATTAACATATTTACAATCATTTGTGTAATTTCTAGCTTAAATGGCCACCGCTTTCCGCTCTCGCTCTATCTAGAGGTACTGAGATAGTAATAGTTATTAACGAATCCTTGGTAGACTTATTCTTATTTTATTGACGTAAGGAGTATATTTATTTGGTTCTGTTATTTCTGTGTTTCTGACTGTGAAGCGTGTTTATCGGAGTAGGAGTATCCAGAGAGTGGTAATAATGACGTCTAATTAATGTTTTACTAATATAACTGTTAAATGGTTGAATTGATAAAAATAAGCCCAAGTGTTCATAAGAATTTTTTTTTTTTTATTGTTGTTGAATTAAAGAAAATTTGAGACAAACTGATAAAGACAGATCTCTTTGTTCTACTTCTTGTGTGCACCACCCAAAAATCGTCTTAGTCTCAGACTGGACGTGTCGGCGGTCTGCCTGTTTATATGGTCATCACGTGTCGTTAGAAGAAAAAAAATTGAAAAAACGGGAAGGTCCACCACCCACGGTGGCGGCGCGGGCGTCGGCGGCGCAGACGCACGTGGTAACGTCATTGTCAGTAATTATTATTGTTTTGCTTTAGAATTGAGTTTTTCATGACGGTCGTGTACAACTGATGTTAGATTAGTGCATTAGCACGCGTTAATTATCAGTCGTGGAATGATTTTGTGCGGTGTGTAGATTTAAGTATATTGCTAATATTTGTCGAAATGTAAGCTTTAAAAAAATGTGCGTGAAGAGTAGGCACAGTACCTACCTATTATATCATATTTCAACGGTAACAGACCTAATTGTTTATTAATAACCATTATAATTAAGAAAACATACCATCACGCCTGTATTCCCGGAGGGGCTAGGCAGAGGTGTACTTATGTACACCCACACTTCGCCGGTATGTTTAGGTCCTATGAAATAGAGGGTTAGCCTATTGCCCCTAACCGGGCACAAATCCAGACTCCGAGCTGCTACTGAGAATTTCATAGAATAACCCAAATAACACTTTGCTTGAAATATAAATCGAACCCAGGACCCCTAGCGTAGCAGTCACACGTAGGACGACTAGACTAATGAGGCAGTCTTCAACATAATTCGTATGATTAAATTTATAATCTAGAGCTTCACTGTAGATTTTATCTGACCTCAACAAAGCGTAGGTAGTTAGTTTTCAGTTCGATTCATTCCGAACATGCCTTCAATATGTCCGATCTCGATATAAAGAAAGAATGGCTCATTCGAAGCGTACATTAATCGTTCCAATTACTGCGCTTCGTCGATCGCTCGGTAGCTATCCCTTCAAATTAATTGAATTGATTAACCAATTGAATTTAGCGCGATTCAGTTTTTGTTCGCTTCGCGTCGTGCGGCGACAACAAGCGTTTACAAACCGTAGAATACCAAGGATTACTCTAGTGGAAGACTTACACCCGACACCGTGCTTTAATTAGATACATTCGCATTGTTTGGTAATTTCTACATGGCTGACTTGATTATTTCAGCTGAGCTACAATTAGTTACCTACCTATGTTCGGCTTTGTGCTTGATATTGCTTTGCTCACCTACAGGAAGATATGCAGGAGGTATTTCGAGTGGAAATTAGGCTTGGGACAAGAACTAGAAATGCCAGTTTCAGGTCACTTGTTTCAGATCATTGCCACTAGTACCATTAACATTTCCATGATGGAACTACTGATGATTTTTATAATCACTATCACATTATAAAAGAATATGAAAATAATGGAACTATTGTTGAATTTTTTTTATCACTAGTTCCACAAGGTACGTAGGGGATGGAAGTCAAAAGGCCTTGCTATCTTATTTAATTCCATCCTAAACCGCGTAAGTATTATTCTCTGAGTACTTAATTTTAATTAATAACCCTTCAAGTCCCGTATTAAAGACAATGCAAAATATTTTGTTTCGGTCTCATGAGATCAGTACTTGCGTTTGTCAGTAATTACATATCTGCATTACAGTTTTTTGCTTAGCCAGAGGTATTTTATGATTTAGCGTTGAAAATAATAAGGCAAATAGTTGAGCGACGATTATTTAGAACAACGCCTCACTACAGCGACATTTCGATGCTTAATTACCGTCGTTGTTAATGCGAGACTTAAAATAAACGGGACCGGAATTTTATCGAGTTGCGGCCACAGCCTGCGAAAAGCGGCGCTTCGTGAAAAAACAATGGTTTACTTTTTCGTGCTTCGGAGTAATTTTGTCGCATTTTAATTTTGTTACACGAGGTTTTTTTTGATAATTTATTATCACTCGCTTGAAACGGTGATGGAAAAACATCGTGAGAAGGTTTTTCGACGGCTTTTGTAGTCTGCGGACCCGCAGTGCCTAGGCTAGCGTGGTGGATTACTTAGATATTATTATTATTATTTATTTATTTAATTAATTACAACGGTCTTTTAACCAATTATAGTAACTAATGTAGATATTTACAATAATATAGCCTAATGCTCCGACAGGCGATCCGTGCCCAGCAGTGGGACAGTGAATAGGTTGATGGTGATGGTGTTTCTACATACTATCACGCCTGTATTCTTCGAAGGAAGTTGTACTAATGCACAACCAAATTTCGGTATCTTTCGGTCCCATGTTATAGGAAGCGAGTTTTTGCCATTACAAAAAACATTCAACAGCCAGTTGAAGATATCATTCATATCATATCATTATAACATAGGTAATATGTACGTGTGAGGGTTTCTGCAAAATTTTGTTAAATTACTATGGGAGCTCATTATAATATCAAATAATTTAATAGTAACTTTTTACCTATAGATATGTAGTTAATAATATGAGGTAATTTCTTCAATGTTTTAGTAAACAGTTCAATTCCAAAGAACGCTTTTTGTAGCAGTTTGCTTGAAGATTAAATTATGTATTTAATACATTTAAAATATTATTATTTATTTATACTTACTTATAATACTAAACTTTAATTATAACGAGTTTGCTGAGAGAAAAAAACTGCCTGAAGCTTCATGACTTTTATTACAACCTTATAAAAAACTAGAGAGTTTCCCACGGCTTCGCCTACATAGATTCCCGGTTATCCCGGTGGATAATAAATTGCCTATGCTAATCGAGAATAGTGTAGCTTTCTAATGGAGAAAGAATTATTAAAATCAGCTAAGTAGTTTCAGAGTTAATCGCCTACACACAGATCTTTCCTCTCTATAAAAATAGTAAAAAAAAGTCAAAGCGAAGACTCCTCTGAACTTATTGCGAATACTTTTACACTTAAGTGCGTTACAAGTATATTCAAGAAAAGTAGGTAGATGTAGAAGAAGCAGGTAATTGACTAACCGTTTCATTTCTAAAAGGATTTTTAATGGTATACGAAACACGTAATATTTTTTATTACTCCCATAATAGTCGCGGTTTTAATCGATAATTAAACGCGCTATGCAAGTTAAATACATTGTATCTTTAATACAGTAATGAGTTCAATAGGTATGTGATCGTAAAATAAATAATAATTAATATAAAAATAGTGGCAACCCATTAAATGACAAATAATAAAGGTCGCTGGCTATTAAATCCGGGATCCGTTTTTTCCAGTTTTTTTTTTCAAGACTTTGATACTAAGTACTTATTCAGTGCCTACTTGCTGATGGACCTAACCGTTGATCGCTTCTGGTCGAGCAAAAACTTAATTCTTGCGGATTGCATAGAAACGACATTTAATTAGTATAAAAAAGTTCGTGTTTCATGTTTTGCTTGGTAATTTAAAAGATCTCATTATAGATGCTTAACATGTTGCCGACTCGACTCAAACTCTATGTGATGCAAAAAAATGCGCTTAAGGATGCAAAGTCGATACTTATATCAAAAGATAACGTTCCATGGAGTCATAGGTAGCTTTAACGCCTTCCAAAAAATTTTTTACGTTCAAATTAGGCTTCCGATGAATCATGCCCGCATTCACATCAGAAAATTGCTAAGGATGAGTCCTAATGGTTAAATATAAAGATATTTTTTTATTATTGTCGACATGTACAATATATAATGTAATGGAATGCAATAAGTACGTCCTTCTAGGGCGACCTAAGAAGGACGCGGAGAACCTCGCCGATAAGATCGGTGTAGGTAACCGATCTTATCGGCGAGGTTCTCCAAAAAGTTCAGGTGCGTAGTACTGGCAACCGGCGCGTGTGTATGAAAATATGTATGAATATGGAAGAAGAAAAAGACATATGCAAGAGTAGCAAGTGTCGGTCCATAGTTTCTGCCTACCCTCGTGGGAAAAGGCGTGAGTGTATGTATGTATGGAATGCAATAAATTAGTAGATTCCAGAGGACTTGTCCAATTTTCCTTTTTAGTCCCCCAGATATACTACTGGTTTCCCAATTGGAGCATATCTCCAATTATTATTAATAGTCTAAGTAGACAATACCAATGCAAGGAAAGTTGAAATGACTGCTTGGTCAATAGTAGTCGTTATCATCATGCGCTGGTGCAGGATGCATCATCGGCTGTTCTTATTCTAGAAGATGTGATTTCTGGCGTATGGATAAGCCTACCCTTTATCCCGCAACGAAGTGCTATGAGTGTCAGACCGTTACTTCCATATAACATACATGCAACATGGTTCCATACAACATGGTTTTAAACCTTTATTTGTGGCTTGCGCATAAACCTACATCAAAAATAATGTACCTTGCATAAAGTATGCTCTTTAGATCCGTTGCAATTTGAATAGCTCTTAATACTAATAAATAAATAGCTCTTAATAATAATCACAAAGGATGTTGAATTACTCATAAAATACTATGACCACAATTCCAAATTGTTTTGCAGTTGTAACATGAAATGCTATAATAAGTTGGTCCAGGCTCTCCATTATAAGTTTCTACTGCAGCCTGTAAGTATAATATTGACCTTAATAATTTTCGCGTACAGCGCGTGCGCCGCGTTCGGAGGACGGACTTGTCACGAAACCGAGTGCCGGCATGTGGTGTGGTCGGTTCCTTGACACGTGGTTGTATGTGGCTATGTGTCAAATGTTGTGATGAATAATAAAGAATAAATAAAAAAGTGTCTAATCTAAAAGTGTCTGTCTTGCAGCTTTTTAGATACAGATTGTTTTTACATATAGATCAGTATATTGGTGATCTTTGCATATAATATAAACTATTTCCTAAGCCACTATTTATGTCCACTTAAGCAAACCGATATCAAATGCATTTAGGATAGGTATCTCTCTCGTATATGATGATGATAATAATTGAATGCTGGGCGAATGGAGTAGCCCTTCCATTGATCAAAATTGAAATGATGATGAATGAAGATGATACAGCACACTTTCCGGAATAGTGTCATTTGTTGGAAAGTTGGAATTGCGGGAATCGCTTAACGTGCCTATAAAGTACGCAATCACTTACTCTGAAGATCTAAGTACTTACTTACCGATTTGAATCCAATGCTATGACAAGACCAAATCGATGACATAGATATGTATATCTTTAGTAGCCAGCAAGGATCTATTTAAGTGTGCATTAAAATAAGAGTGTAGGTCTCGGTTGCGAGCGTAGGTGCTATTTAGCCCTCAAGGTGGCGGCCGGCGTCGTGACTTACCCGCCGCGTGCGCCGCCAATAAGAAATAAACGCCCACGCCGACTTAAAAATGTTAAAATAAATAAAATGCACACGTCCCGGCTTATCTGAGAGCGTAGTCGAGGACATGGAAAGGCGTCCGCGCACTGAGCATAGCGGATTTTATAATGAGGGAGTCAGGTTGTGAAGTTGTGCCGTCATTACGGAAGGAATTTCAAATTATATTATAAAATGTAGAGCTTACAATGAGTTCACAATAACGTTCGATGTAAAATGAAATTTGTTTTTTTTACACATGTGTTACAAAGTAAATCATCCGGTCTATTCCATGTTTCATTGACTCTATCTAAGGGTGCAGAAAGGAGTTCTGTAACTGCCAAAATATTGTAAAGTCCAGCACCTACTTAGGTACTATCAACCTGTTGATTAATTAATCTCTTTACAATGGCATGAACCTATTAAGAACGAAGAACTCTATCTTTCAGAGTTTGATAGATACTAGTTAAATTTTTTCTGATGTAGATTGTAGATTCCTACCACATCATATCGTAGGTGAGCACAAGACTGGCTGGAAAGTTTTCATTCAACTCCTACTAATACAGATTTCAAATAATGACTTACAGTTTGTTCGAAATAAGTAAGCCGATCGGAAGTTGTCTGCAAGTGGTTTAGAAGGGATAAATTTTAATAGAAAGAGTTGTTGTAAAGATAATTAGAGTCGTATATGTTTCACATTTCTAATTAATTTGTCTAATTTCGATATTTATGTATTAAAACACTTAATTAAACGATTTTATCACCGCGGTAGTTCGGAACGGCTAACTTCCGATCGGCTTACTTATTTCGAACAAACTGTAATAATTTAAAATTAACCCTTCACCACCAGTGTGCGTCGCGCACTAGTGGCGTGTGCCCGGGGCAGGTGCGTACGCGCCGACCGGTCCGCACTCGCGCAATACCGCACACTGCACAATGTACTTACAATCAAGCGTTACGTACTCACACTATTAACGATATAAACTATGGTATGCTTATTTTTTTAAATGTGCCTGTAACACTCTAAAGAAGAATTCAACGTCAATTAAAATTGCACTCAATTGAAATGATTTCAGTTGGAATTGGCGAAACAAAATAATTTTGAAAGTAGAATTGTTTCCTGCGAGGCTGTGGTTCCTTGATTGTTACTTATTGAATTTAAGTTATTAAGATAATCATACTAATCATACACCTCGGGTAGCGGTGTTATTGCATTTTGAAAATACAATTTCTCAATAAAATGCGAAGGCTTTCAAATTTTTCAAAACTAGGTTATTTATTAATTATAATAATAAATACAGGCTGTCGTATTTAAGCTATAAACATAAAAGCTTTAGTAGCAGTACATTAAGGTCCCTACACTAAATCTTCAAGTAAGCTTTTAACTTTTCATAAGAAAAAAAATGTTACAGTGTTATATTGTTGCACTTTCCTAGTCAGTTGCAATCTTTTTATAAGTATCGCCAGGGTGTCTTTCGTCGCTTTATGAAATCAATTCATTGTATCGTATGTAGAGAGCGTTGGTAAATTAGGGAGCATCAGACCGCAGTGACTTGCGTTTGTTCTCCGTACCTTTATGTAGGTGAAGGGTTATAAACGGTTTATAAGATATACTTTTATTTTAGCATCAGGACATTTTTAACAAGAAATAATATTGATCAGGTAAATCAATTTCACATAACGACTTAAACAGCATTCATTAACCGTGTAATCTATACTGATCTTTTAACATACTTATATCGTATAGGTATTCTGAAATCCATCCGGTAAAAAGGGGTGAGCATATTTCTATTTATCGTCACAAATTCAAACTCCGTTAGAAATTTCAAAGAAAATCCCAATAACATGTTGCTCGACTTAGAAGTCAAACCCCGGACCTGACGTTTAGAAGGCGCGCTTGGTCGCCAGTAAAGAAATGCCGGCACCATCATTTCTTTACTGGCGACCTTAGAAGAAATGCCGAAACAAACTGGAGAGAATCATGGTCTGTTTTAAAGACAAGTAGGTATTTTAATATCAAATAGGTACAATGATTATTGTATTGTTATATCACACATAAAGAATAACATAAATGGTTTGACAGTATTTTTTTTATGGGACATTTGACGGTACTTTTCCGGCTGTCTAATAATTACGGTACGCTTAAATTAATTTTCACGACGATTATTAGTGTCATGATAAAAACTCTCATTAAAAATAAAAAGTGACATAAAGTGTGGCCTAAGACGTCGCCGCCAGTGCTTCAGTTGAATCCGGTTTCTGTAGCGTCGACCTCTCGGCCCCGTTTGTTTTTTCATTCGCAAAACTGTCTTATTTACGTTAATTAAGTGAAGTATAAGTTCGTGACTAGTACTGTGGGAGAGGCGAAGGAAGACGACGGGAAACGTGACGGCTCTCACTATAGCACTGTGTCATAAGTGTGTTTTATTTTACCCAGACAATGCGGTTTGGTTCGATCAGAAGGCGACTGAGAACCTATTAAATACCATATTCTCGTTATTTCCAGATAATGAAGTTGTTACTTTCGTCATTATGTACGTCCCTTACAGCTCATAAGTCTACAATATTTTGACAGGTTGAGAGTAAAGCAAAATCTTGTATTTAGAATAATTGTTTTTTTATACAATAATGAGCTTTCATGAACAAGCGTGAGCTTCAGAAGTGCCACGAAAATAAAGTGCACAGACAACTGTGAGCCTTCGAATTTTAATAATTATATGTAAGTAGATAGTTCTTTCGGGGGTTTATATGTAATATAGATACAGGCAAAATTCTTAGTGGGGCGAAAAACAAACATCGTTATCTTCAAAGGATAAAACTATTCGGGAGACTGCTGTAAACCTCACAGAGCTCACAACAATAACTAGGTTTCTGACACTTACGCGAACATTCGTCATTCAAATAGGGAATCCGAAAAATACAAAAATACTTGAAACTATTTCTTACGTAATTTGACCAAGTATAAATTTAAGTTATAAATTTAAGTTTCAAATATAAATTTAAATCAAAAGTAAATTAAAAAATATTTCATGTTCAGTTACCAAGTTCTTTTCGTAATGAGGGCTCCGTTTTACAGCGAGCCAATGTGACTTATGGTGGCCGTGGTATGGCATGTCTTATTACTGTTATTATGGGCCCGAGGCCCACACGAATTATAGAATAACAGGTCCGAGAAACGAACCACGCGTTTTTTAAACGTTTTTTTATCGATACTGTGCTACCCCAAGGGAAGTAACATATATCATGTATTGTTCGTGCGCGCCACGACGAATATAATGGCGTTATTTTTTACAATGTTACTTACGTGTAAGTAATAAGCACAGTGTGTTTAATAGGCCCCCATCCATCAGCCGCTATTACACCACGTTAAAGTTTTGTGAGGCTTTGCAGCATAAACGTAATACCCAAATAATTAACTGAATAATGACAATTACTATATAAGAGAGGCTTTGGCTTGTATTCGATTTGTATCTAATACAAGCCAAAGCCTCACTTCAAAGCGAAAAGGGATCGAAGATCTCTTTGCAGATATTTATATTTAGGGCCACCTTGGATAACTTTCTAACTTCCCAGTTGCAGCGTTACAAAATTGTTTAGCATTGTCTATTGAATGATTCCAGTAGGAGTGTTCAATGTGATTAAAAAAAGAATTTTGTTTGATATTAAAGTTTTGTCCATAAATTAGTGTCCACCAAACTTTATAACATAAACGACACTTGGAAAAAAAAACACATCCAATTGAGTCACACTCAGTCAGTTGTTTTATTTATCCTTTATTTCCTTTAAGATAGGTATCGTTTCGGGAGGTCCCGCTTATTGCCATTACTTATAAACGACACCCGGAACAAGTTCGTTCACAAACCTCTTGTAGTTATCCACTGTCCTCCGAGAGACGTAGTAATTGAGACATCGGAACTGATAACCATCATCCAGGTAACATTCTTTTTAAGCACCTGTAACCTGTTATTATGTGTAGGTACAGCTATAATAAATCTGATTTTAAAGAAGCGTAAAAACATGAATATTAGCTGAACAATGAGTTTCAAGTATAAGAAAAAAATTATATCTAATCAGCTTGTTGATAGACAATTAGACAATGCGAATCTATAAAAAGAAAGCTCAAAAGATCACTGAGCAATTTTCTACTGATTTAAAAAAATGTAAATTATCTGATGACTTTTCGTAAGTTACCTTTTGTGTCACATCGACGTAAACACGCCCCTTATGCTTAATTTTTTAGTCTCTAATCTCTATATCACTCATAGACCCAACGTAGACGTTGCGTAAACGTTGCACAGTCGCGTAGGCCCGCGTAGGCATTGTATAGAACTTGCGGTACACTAGGCGTAGACAAAGAATGATCGTAGATAGCAGTACTGCGTAGACGATTCATAGATCCGTAGACTCCGCGTAGGCATTGCGTAGACCGCTCGTAGGCCCGCGTAGGCGTTTTGTATACTTTGCGTAAACGCTACGTAGATGTTGCGTAGACCCCGTGCAGTCATGGTATAGAAGCTGCGACAGGACTTGCTTTATTAAAGTCGCATTGTAGACTCCCAATGCTAAACGTGAGACTTAAGCCTTGTGACTATTTTGAATGATTTAAAGGACATCGGGGTAGAATATTCCAATCGTAAAAAAAAACTTGATTCGCAATTAGGATAAATAACCTTTGTTGTTTAAGCAAAAGACGCTGCATTGGCTCACCTAGTTTATATTTTTTACTTATAAGAGGTTACAAATATTCCAAAGACTATCCCTAATTCAACGTTTTACCGCCTGAATAGCTAAATAAATGATGGTGTAGAGTTAGATTGATTGAACATAGGCTACTTTTAGTCTCAAAATGTCCTTTGGTATGAGAGTCTAGAATTTAACACACGACGCATTTTATCCTACAAATTCCATTATTATCGTCTTCAAGGCGTGATATACCGACGAAGCGTTTTAAAATAATGTACAAACGTAAACTGCTGTGGCTTGGTTTCACTTTCTCGATGGAGGGCATTAACTGACGATACATCTTCCGATGTATCTACATTAAGTCTCATATTTACGACGAACGGTACAAGAGTGTAATAAGGAAACGACTGGGAGTCTTCGAAATTGTTACATGTGAACGCTTTCACTTGTTTTAATAGTTAAAGATCACATCATGTTGTCATGGTGCTATGGCTGGGACTCTATGCAGTCTAATTGTTAATTGGATCGGTTCAAGAATTACGAGAGCTAAGCGAAGTTTGTTGGATTTCAAATCTGATATTGCTGATGATTTTCTTTTAAGTACTTTCTTATTATTAATTTAGAAAATCCACAGCGATAAAGAATTAATAAGCGATCCGTGTTCCAAAGAATTTTGCGAATAGTATGGTATGGCATGGCTAATAGTAGATAGGTTTCTATACCTATCTGAGATAAATTTAACCATTCAGAAGAAGCGAGTCTCTTACCAAAATTGACTTTGTGTCAAACATTTTCCATTCAAGTTTTAGATATTTTAATAAATTTAGTACCTGCTTAGTGCCAGTAAAATAGTCTAAATAATACATTTATGTTCTATTTGTTTTATTATAGTGTGCACTAACATAAAAAATCATACGTATCCTAAAAAAAAACAATGAAAATTTTATTGTAGAAAATTACCATGGTAAAGATGAAACCAACAATTTTAATATCGACAAATTATATGGCTTTTAAACCAAGAAATTGACGTTAAGTCGCACACATTTTATGTCTTTAATAATATCTGATATCCTTGGTAATTCCGAATTCCCTCTCACTCCGACATTTTATGTTCCCTCATAATAATGCACATACCCGATCCGCTAAATTGTTGAGATAAGGCGTGTAATCATAGTATTTCGAAATGTATGTTTGGCAACATTTGTAAGTGATATTGGATTGAAATTAATTGGCAGTTGGCATTTACCGAGCAGTTGCATCTGGGTGGTCTAGCCGGTGTCTTTGTCGTAGACGTGTATATTTTCATTTATTCGCAGTTTAATAATCTTACCATTCTCAGATGCTAATTGGACCACCTCTTGAAGATAGTTGTTATAGGTAGCATATGCCTTTAAACTTATCTTTCAAAAAGTATATAAAGTAATAAAGTTAACTGTGGTTAACTATCGCAGGTAAATTATCGTATAATAATATGATTTAATTATAAACTTTCTTAGAGTTTGAAATCCACTTTGCTTACCTAATAGACGATTATAGAATAGTGTAAGTTTATAAGGCATAAAATATTTGAAAATGTAATGGGCATGTAACATATTCTCTTGGCAACTTAGCTTACTCATTGGCAACCAGCGGTAGCCTGATAGTTAAGGCCTCGGACTTGCGATCATGTGATTGCCGGTCCAAAACCCACCCATTGCACGACCGACATGAACCCACTCGTAATACTAGCATTTAGCTTTGTACGAGGGGTTAACAAGAATACTAGTAATGTGCGACCCACATTTCTAAGTACTAAGCTTTAAAAAAAATCGTCCTAAACTATGTTGTCTTGGTTGCGAAATATCTACGATAAAAAAAATCGTTTATTTCAGGAATTGCTTCACATTACCGCCACCAGTATCCTTAGTGTTTATCAAAAGTATATGGCAACTCTGTGATTGACTCGCCATCAGTTACGCCTCCCTGCCTCGCACGGTTGCGCAACTTCCACTGCTCACCAATCATACCTACACTTTTCAAACATGGGGTAATCAACGGGAAGTCCCTTATAGGTGGATATTCATAGCGGTTATTACATTAATGTGTGTAAAACGGTGCTTGCCATATGTTACGAGGTCACATTAAATGGGGAGGTTAGATAAAAATATGGAAATTTTGTTAAATTCCCTGGAAAGTGTAAAAGGGCTCATGAAGGTGGTCTTCGAAGAGTTTTAGCCCACAGTCTGGAAACTAATAGAATTTCCTTTCGATATCGGTATTTTCTTGATCGAATAATGGTACTTTATTAATTTCGTACGACAGAAAAAAATGCTGCTAAGTAAAAGAAGGAAGGAAATAAGGTACACTATGGTAGCAGTAATCGTCAAGTAAAGTGGTAATATATTAAAGATATATTATTCTAAATGAAATATATTATGCTAAATGAAAGATACAACATAAAATAATTTCCTATTTTTTTTTTGTTTCTCCTGGAATGTAGGTATTTCCCATTCCAAATGAATCCTGTATTTTTATAAGCGAGATATATACTTATAAAGCAAAAGTTATCGAATGTAAAAAGGATTGGTTGCAGTGATAACATCGCGATGAATATCATTATAAAACACACACGCACACTGCACGGTCACTGCGTCTACTCGATAATTTAGCATCGTAATGAGCGGGTGCAAACTTTGTAATATTGCGGATCCTATCCCCTTTTACGATGAGTGTTGCACGTTTATGTCCCAGATTTGCGAGGATTCGATTCGATTTTTCAGTGGAAGTTTCTAGGTAATTTTGATTTTATTTATTTATTTATTTAATTAATTACAACGGTCTTTTAACCAATTATAGTAACTAATATATATAAACTGTACGAAATCAACAAAAAAGGCTAACAACACTTTCATAAATTCCTCTCACAGTACTTCGGACATACCAATAAAATCTTCGACCATCCATCCGCAAACAACTCATCTGTTGGATTAGAATCCAAGAGATCATTAAGCGCGGCCATAGTACGAGGAATTGGCGACTTAGCACGTGCAACAGTACGACATGGAGGCACGCCTATTAATATACTCTCCTATGGTGTATTGTATGTTACAAAGTATTTATAACAACAATATAGAATGCATTTTGATATAAATATTTAACTAATTTCTTCTGAAGATGTGAATCTCTTCTAACTTCATACAAACTACTTAAAAAGTTTTAAACATTAATAATTTTTCAAGTGTTGTTCATGTAGGTACACTTTTTAAGGGAGTTTTTCTAACATGGCAACTCAGAAGTCGTGGAGCAAGCGCAGTGGCTACTGGTATTAGCGGCGGATCATCACGAGCCGGGCTTAATTCTACAGCCTGCGTCTCAAATTGTACCCTCTACAAGACGAACCTCTCGCTAATTTCATGTCTTCATTGATTAGAGGATACTTGGGTTTTAGAAAACATCTGCTTGAATTATGCACGAGCTTATGTCTATGCGAGATGGCAAATAATAATATCTCACTGAGAATTACCTAGAAAAATAATGGGCGATTAAGCTCGCCCTCTATTACATATTATGGGACCTAAACATACCGGCGAAGTGTCGGTGTACATTAGTACACCTTTGCCTAAAGCTTCGGGGAATACATGCGTGATGGTATGTAATCTCCTAGAAAAACACTTGGGAATCGAATCGACCAATTCGAACCTATTTATTATATATCAAAAAACATAGTTCATTGGAGAAAAAGGGGTAAGTAAAATAATTGCTTAGGTTTATTTCAATAAAGAATAGCATCGATCGTCTTGAATGGCACGTTTCCATATTTCTTATTATTAACCGCAACGTTACCATCCGAAGTCTGCCTTTGTATCCATACAAAAATGTCAAGTGTAAACCGCTACTTATGTTATCTCGTTATCTCCTCTAAAAGGACATATTGTGCACATAAAGCACCGTTCACGCTAAATGCAAACATCTCTTTGAACGATAAACTTTTTAACCCAAACACATCAATCAGTGCGCCGGCGTCAACCCCAGCGTAACTATAGTATAGAATGTTTGAACGTGCAGCGTGACCGAAGAGTCCTCACGCATCGCCACACGTGCGATCATCTTTGTAGTTAACATCCAGTTTGTAAAGAACCTGAATAATCTAAGATTTTTACCCATCTAGAGATCAAAGTTAATTGGAGATCGTGGGCTTATAGAGAGGCGGCTGGATCTAATTCTCGGTCGAGTCTGCGCGTCACGACTCAGGGATGCTACGCAGATATTTGGGTTAAAAGTAATCACGATCGGGCGACCCGAAAAAAATATCAAATTATCTTTTGGTGCAGATGAACGATCGAGATTAGAGACTAGAACAGGAGTTAAGATTCTAGATAAAAGAGATACAAGTAGGAAAGCAGGGCTTCCGGTTTCAAAAGAAGACTGGAATAACACCAGTTATTATCCCATCATAATATTATGTTATGTTATAAATACCTACCTATGTATGGACATTCAAATAAAATTGAAACGGATTAAAGGAGGAAGTTTCTACCAGGAGATTGTTTTGAATCAAGAAGAAAGAAAGAAAAAAATCTAGATACATGAGTGATATTTATAAGAAAAGGAAAGGGTTATTTTTTGTGAGTATGTGTAGCAGCCCTCCGTGAAGTGCGCGTGCGGCGCGGCGGCGGGCGCGAGCGGTAGGCGAGCTGCGCACGACCGTGCATAAATTAGAAATGACGTCCGTCGCCACCGACATGACTGCATGACTGAGTGAGGAAATATCATGCAGACAAGCTAATGCTAAAGAAATTATGGGGAACGAAACTATACGATATGATGCTGAGCGTTTTATTTTAGGTTGAATGCTGCCAAATAGGCTGACGAACACCAAAAAAATAATTAAGGAACCATCTTACGTTTTCATGTTGTCATTGGTGGTTGACAACAATTTTCATCAAGTGAGCCGATATGTCGTTGACCGTAGCTGATGAAGGTATTATACTTATATCTGCTTATAATTCTTCCGTGAGATTCTAGAACTTCAAGAAAGTTTCCGATATTTGACTGCGAGACACACCTGTCACTTGTCACTATTTCGGTATTTCCAGTGGTATCTCAACGTGATGTTAGTTACAAGGTGGATTCCTCGGGAAGGCTCGCAGTCTAGGCAATGCGCGCCTCTAGCGGTGTCCCACGAGACCTAGCCGGGGCAAAGACGCGTGACCGCGGTGACCTCGCCCACTGACTCCCAACTGGGATCCGATGCACACCTTCACTACATTGTGGAATGTAGAAGTTTTTATTTCAATCAAAATATTCAGAAACATAAAAATAGTAGATAATTCTTTTACAAATATATAAATTTCCAAAGTAAAAGAAAATTACGAAATCAGGTATTCTCTAAGGATTTAAACCTAAGTACACCAGATTCTTTAGCCACTAAGCTACCGAGACCAGGCCCTGTGATATTACTATATTATATATTTAACTGGAACCATCATATCATCATATAATAAAAAACAATGACGAGATAATCTTCTTATTGAATAGTGTCCGTCCATTGCGTTATTAACAGATACAGAGGCGAGCTGTATAGTTACACCACTCATTGCCTAGGATGCATCAGAGACTACATGAGTGACTGACGATCGTATATAAAATGTATTACGTACATAGGAAGGCCTTTATGCATTTTATCAATATTATATATAGGTAGATACGTAACAGTGCAATGATACACCAGTTTTTCATATGTAGCGTACCTAACATCATTTGAAATCTTAGCCTTTACTGCTCTTATTTTGGGGCCATAGCCGGCTTCCGATGTCATTCGGTGCGTCTAAATCGCACGGAGCGACTACCGGCTGAATTATGCAATGCCTGAACTAGACAATAGCAATACCATAGTGTAATGAATTATTACACTATGGCAATACCATATCCGAAGGATTATTTCAAGAGCTTGATTACTACAATTAATATATTCACCATAGTTAAATAAGGTACGTTACCTGTAACAAAATTATTCATCTCTACAACTCACTAGACTGCCTATTCATCTACCACTTACCACCCAAATAACAAGCCTAATCAAATGTTTCTTCGTCAATCGCAGCAGCAGGCGTGCGCTGGTCGCGCGCGCAGCCCGGCGCGTGCCTGGGAACCCGACGCGCGCGCACGTTCTCACGGCCCCTCTGACCTGCGCCTCCCCGCCTCCTCCCCCGCCCCGCCCTCACCCCGGCAAGTCGTGCCACCAGCCACACCGAAACTGCCTTTCTTTACGCCTCACCTGTGTGAGTAACCGCCTCCTAACACCGACTACTCTACATCAACCATTAATTTATAAAGCCGAAGATTGAATGGTTTGCTAACATTTTTTTTATCAGAAGTGGTAACATCAAGGAATCGGTTTTCCTATAATTTTCTTTAACAACACCACATACGATTTTATATAGGTAACTTAGGCATTGCAGTGTCAGTGAAAAATGTTTATTAATAATTGCTTACAAAAATGAATCCAGTATTGTTACATCGAACATGGTTAAGTCTATAGGATATTAATATAGGTATGGTGTGTAGTGAAGATGTCATTACAATAAATAACATTAATTCCTCCGTTCTTAATGATGTTGAAAATAATGTACCAGGAAACCACTAGGCTCATGGGTCGCTCGTAAGTATTGAGTAATGGCGCACAATAACGTGCGATAAAAGATTTATATGTGCACAGATAATGTATCTTGTAATCATCCGCTATTAAGAGGAGGTATACATGCACTGCTCGTGTACTTTCATAATAACTACATATATATATCTACACATAGTTATGTTATATTGATGCACAATATATATATATATATATATGTGTCCGCTGCCCCGTCTGTATGTTCACTCCCAGCAAAGCAAGTCCCTCAGAGTATATTGAAAAAAAAAAATCAAATTATTTTATTGCTATTACATAACATAACATAACATACCATCACGCCTGTATTCCCCGAAGTGTACTTAATGTACACCCACAGTTCGCCGGTATGTTTGGGTCCTATGTAATAGGGGGCGAGCCTATTGCCATTCACCGGGCACAAATCCAAACTCCGAGCTGCTACTGAGAATTTCATAGAAAAACTCAATAACACTTTGCTCGACCTGGGGATCGAACCCAAGACCTCTAGCGTAGCAGTCGCGTTTGGGACCACTAGACCAATGAGGCAGTCTATTGCAATTTATTGCTATTATCATTTTACAAAACAGATTACTGTTTGGAGCTTCCCTATAAGCAATTAATGCATGCTGCATGCAGTATATTGAGAAACTAAATCTAATAAAAGTATATACACCTAAAGGCACAGAAACTTTAACAAAAAGGTTCCCTAGATAAAGACATGTATTAAGTAAGGATTTGGGGAAAAGCCCACAAAATTGGCTACGACGAAATCAATCTAGGTAGCACCACAGGATGCTGCTACCAAATCTAAAATATATCCGAACAGGTTCGTGAGCGAAGCAACGAACAGAACCTAGTATGTGAATCAACAAAGATTATTTTTCAAAGCGAGCATGATTCTATGGAGTCCGAAAAAGAATGTTACGTAGTTTCCCACGAGGCCTCAAGTGTGTATTACGGGCTAATAGGTACACGGCGCTGCGCACCGAGCTTTTTACCTCGCCTTACACAATAAGCACTAACATGTTCTCTTGCACATCATCATTATGCCAGCCAGCCTAAAATGCTAGTGTTTAATGAAAATAATCTTTGTATATCATACAATATTTAAAGAAGTCAAGTTCTGAAAATTCTGTCACTGATTTACGCGTATAACTACATAATATTGTGGACATTTGATAAAATAATATAACATACCATCACGCCTGTATTCCCCGAAGGATTAGGCAGAGGTGTACTTATGTACACCCACATTTCGCCGGTATGTTTAGGTCCCATGTACTCGTAATAGGGGGCGAGCCTATTGCCATTAACCAGGCACAAATCCAGACTCCGAGCTGCTACTGGAATTTCATAGAAAATCCCAATAACACTTTCGACCTGGGGATCGAACCCAGGACCTCAAGCGTAGCAGTCGCGCTTAGGACCACTAGACTAATGAGGCAGTCAATAATATTAAAATAATATTGAGTATCAAATTCAGCATTATTTTTAACTAGCTTTGTTAAAAAGGCGAAGGCGCAAGCCTTCGCCCTCATGGGATCTCAGTTATCCCGCGGTATAATAAATATACTATATTCATTGGGAATAATTTAGCTTTCCAATGGATATATATTATTAAAATCGGTTTGTTATATATCAGAGTTTATCGATTACAAAGAAACAGATATTTAGTATATATATGTATCTAGGATTATTATCTAAAGACAAAATATTTAGCTCTCTGGGACTCTGTTCTGTAGAGTAAACATTCTGACATCGTTATAAGAAATTATTCAACATAAGTAGCAGCTTTGATAAATCTAGCGGCATCAAATAGGTACTGAGCGATGAATAAACACGAAGAGAAACAAAACAGATCAAAGTGGGCCGACCGGCGACGTGCAGAGCGCCCGTGGTAATCCAGTGCCATCGCGCACTTATCTCGACGAAGGTACCATAGGTGCGCGCGCGCCGCGACCGACCGAGACGACAACAACGACGTGATTCTGCGTATCTCATTCAAATAGGGTTGCCATCTAGGTCTTTGTGTTTGTCGGTTGGTAATTTTTTATGGGTTTATTGATGAATATTCGGTGATATTTATTGATTCTCAATTTCGCCCCTTATTGTAACTGTTGCTGACCTCTTTTAGAGAAAGGCTCCTTTTTGCCTAAGTATTTACTGTTACTGAGTTTATAAGTACTTGGCTATGCTCTTTGATTTATATTAGTTTTCTCATCATTCCAGTGCAAAAAGATCCCTTCAATATAGTCTCGCAAATCGCAATAAAATTAATATCCTCATGTAATTAGAATGTGGAAAGTAAAGGGCAGCGGCTGAGAATTATACTACTAAACACACGGGAAATGGGTCGACCGACAATAACATTCAAAGGTTTTATTCGTAATTCAAAGATCGAAACACAAATAAAATTGCTCTGTCCTATATCTAGATAAAAATGTCTCGATAACAGGTGATTTACCATTCGGCTCAGTGATTTCAGAGATGTGATGCGTACCTATAGCGCAGGCCGTGTGTAAAGCTCGTGGCACGTACGGGCAGAGTACAGATGCAATCTATTTACTTTATAAGCCACGGCTGGGTTTACTAGCCCCACAGAATAAGTATACAACCTTATTTTTAATATATGCGAAACCAGAATATAGTTTGTTCAGAATAAGTAACTGAATCGATTCCAATAATTTTTACAGCATGTCATATTTTTTCTATATATACCAAGTACCTATTCGCAATTATACGCGCACAAAACAGGTCACTACCGGTCATAGCGGCACTAGGCGCAGGCGCACGGCAGGGCGGGGGGGTAAAACAACCCCTTCAGTCGCCTGAAGTCGATGCTACAGATTGATAACATAACAAGCTTATAACTTTGTCATTTTTCAAGATGCAGTGTTGAAACTTTGTACATAGATTTTTTACCTAAAAATACTAGACACGTGTTTCGTGTTTCGCATGTAGCGTATAGGCTAGTGAATTTATCTTTAGTTTATTTATATTTATCTGCCAGGAAAAGAGAGCATGGGGATATGCTTGATCCGCCCGGTCATGAAAGAAAATACATAAAATCATCCGTTTTTTTATTCAGCTGTGAAACCACTGCTGCGTTTGCCTCTATTTACCTAGATTTTATTAAAACAACAAACAAAACATTATGTAGACTGTAAAAGATTTTTAATGTACCACATCTAGAGTAGGTACTTGCTGAATAACACTTAAGAAACACAACAAAAACCTGATTAAAAATAAGTCAGAATTTCTACCTTATTTTATTTATCTCAGTAATTTATGTACAATATTACATTCAGTCCGCATATTCAACTTTATTACTATCAATATCAAGTAAGGAACATTTACGTCAAAGTAACTAGGACATAAACAAGGTATTCGTACATATATTGTGTCGTGTCGTGAGATGTAAAGAACAATATGTTGGCACGAACAAGTGGTCAGGAGGCTGCGCACGTTCGCCGCGTCTTCATCTGCATTGTACGAAGCGTTTAGTAAAGGCTGAACCACACCACACGCAGAAACTATGAAAAAGGATGAATATATGGAGGAATATTATTATGTTGATGAATATAAAGTTAATATTAAAAACAACACACGCTGGGTTAGACAGAACAGGCTGGTTCAACCAAAAACAATAAATTATTATGGAAAACATTTATGTATTTAGTACTTAAAGTGTTTAACAAAATAGAGTATTAAGAAAAAAAGTTAGTATATAGGATCACTTAAACAAAAAAAACATTGTACTGGATTATTAATATAACTGAATACAGTGTAAAGGATAAACCCATAAGAATATAAGGAGAAGGTATTTATTTTATATTTTTCTTTGTAGTTAGGTACATGATAAACTCTTATAATACATAAGTCATAAATTTATCTATCAATATATTTAAGAGTAATAATACAATTACAATAATAGTATTGTGTACATTACTAGTGTAAGGTGTTTATTGTTTTGTAATAGAGCTCATCTCTCACCATCAAACGTAAAAGTTTGGCGAGTTCAGAATTATGTAATACCTTTGTTTTATAATTATTTAATTAAATAAATAAAGAAAATATTACCTTACCATACCATTCATCATTGAATGATGATGAACGATGAATGACTGCCTCTTATGATTTATACTTACATTAATAGGCAATATGAACAGCCCAAGGATAAGCTGGTTTTCAAGCTTTTGGGGCTAGTCAATACGACTAACGATTGTTATAAGTGTATCTATGACGTCAGAGCCCAACAATTTCTGTGGTCATCATTTATGAATCATTAGAAGTGGCCATGCAGCTCAATATGTAAGAGAGACCACTGCAGTTCTGCCCGGTGTATCCCAGCTTTTAATTCGCTTACGACACAACACGATACGTGTCGTGCTCCAGACTAATTCCTTATACTGAATTATCAGTTGCATTTACAATAAATTCATTTTTACCTGCTAATAAAATGCTGTGGCCAACTCTATCTCTCGATTATTCGCATTGTACTAGTATATCATATGCTGGGCATTTATAATTTTATTGTATAATGATGCTATAATATATCTGGTTAACTTATTAGACAATACGTTGTAGGTCTCGCCACAGGATAGGATTATTGTTTTTAATATTATTCTATACTGTTTAGGAAGTGATATAAATGAAAGAAAAAAACGGTTGCTTTAATAAATAAAGATTTAATGCTCACTATAAAATATAAGAACGAGATAGTAAGTTAATGGAATTCTAAGCTAGAGCTAGTGTAAAGAATGTGACGTTTCAACGTAAATTATAGCATAAGAAGGCATTGCTTGAGAACATAAACTCTTAGCCCATTTATCATTGTATTTGATAAGGTTAGGGCTTTGAACTTTTTACATGAAGTATAACTGCTTTGTCATGACCATCATTGACAGGTCCGTTACACCTGAATTCTGCTGCGCAATTCTTGCTAAGCAATAGGCTGCTTTTTTGCGCCATATCCACAAAAGTGAATACACTCACGCCTTTTTCCCACAGGGGAAGGACCAATTAGTACGATTCACACATCGTTTTTTTCAGTAGTGTATCTGATGTTCCCAAATTAGAAAAATAATATCTTCATTTACTAAACACAACAAGCTGTGCACCACACTTGCCATGGGTTAATACTCATGGCGGCATTAGCTTATTTTACATTGGACTTGGGAATTTTCGATCACCGGCCAACTGTAGGTTTATAAAACACCTCTACTGTACTCGATAGGAAAAGCAGACGTGATGCTAATGACGTTTCTACATAACATGACACAAGCCTGGTGTGGTCTCGCGTTTTGCATTATATGTGGAACAAACACAAACATCTCATATTTACACAGTATATTTGTCAAGTCATGTGGCTCGCTCGTGCGTACGAGGTCACAATATAAACAAAAAACAACTCCCGGTTCAGATTAGGCGAGAGGGACCTGCAAAAACCAGCTACCTGCGTCCCCGTCATTTTGGGAGCTTATTATATTCATGCCGCCTCAGCCGCATCCAAAATGATGAAGTTGCTTTAGAAAGAGATGAACTATACAAACTATTAAAGGAGGAAAGAAAAACTACATCCACTCTACTTTAAGGGTTATGTCAAAGGCGGTTGGCAGCCGAAACAAGTTATTTAAATTTGGGACTTGTATCGAAACTGCTACGCCTACGTCTCGGCCACAGGCAGACTGAACGCTGACCTGTTTATATCTTCTTTTTATATCCGGATGTAATAAAGCGGAATAGAAATAAATTGGCAACAAAATGCTTCTCGTGATAGCAAGGTATGCGTGTGACCAATAAAGTAATTATCGGGACGGGCGGACCAATTACAGTACTACCGACTCATTCTTTTGCGATCGAAAATTAAAATTTAATTGATGGCACGCTGGCCGCCGACGGTCGCGGAGCGTGCGCCCACAGCCCCCGGCCGCACCACACTCCTGTTCATAGCGTTTATTTAAAATGAATGGTAATTCAATTTGCGCTTTTAAAACACCAATTTAGTAAGCAATTAAACGTCGTACGTGCTCTCCGGGCTATGCAGGCCTCGGTGTTGCTCATACATTCAGGTTCAGGCGATAGCTTTCTCTCTTTGACAACTACCGTATTGTGTAGGAGTCGTTTACTTATGCAGTTACTGGTGGACTGGACAATCGTCGTTTGTTCCGGACTAAGGATTCCCATATAACGACAAGTTAAGTGGCTGATGTCGTGGTTATCCTATAAATGGATATGCAAATGCAACTTTTCAAACGAGCTATTTGCGCGACAATGATTGACTTTTAAATGGATATAAACACCGGAGTATCTCCGTATCTCACGGCGTCGTCGGATGCTCACACGGACACATTCGGCAGGCAGTGAGGCGAGGCAGCGCGTCACGTACTCTGGCTAGTTGTCCTCAATTACTCATATAGCCGACTTAAAAAACGCGCGACACGTCGGTTTCTTACCGAAAAGGATGAACGCGTTCCATTTTCAAAAAGAGTCGCCTCTGGTTAAGGCAATTTGTTTTGGATTGTGCGGCGCGGATGAATGGCTCCGGCGACGGTGGCATGCGGCCGGCTTCGCTCCGCGCATACTGATGAGAGGCACGCCGCCGCCGCCTCTAGCTGCACACACAGGAGGTCCCAATTATTTTTGTCTTCTCATCTATTGTGATACTCCGACTTTTTTTTGGAGCTTCGTTTCCATTAGTTCTGCACACTGTTACATTTCATGGGTTTGAAAGACCATCGTATTCATAGAAATAATATGGATAGGCAATACGAGTGCTATAGAAACACTTGAACGATAAAACTCTTTCTTAATTAATCGGTAATTGCTTTTATGGCCCTCCGTAATACCTATAATACAAGATTAAACTGTGTGCAATTTAGTCTCATTGAACACCGAGATTATTTAATACGTCCGGTTTTGAGAGGTGAAAAATAAGAATCGAGTGGGCATTTTCAAAAATCGATTAAGAGAGACATGATTAAGTACCGGAGTTTTTGTGCTCGTACGTTTCTCTCGAAGCGCGATTGTAGTCAGTGCTCCGAGTTAAAATGTTTGCATATGCGGCTATAAAGCAATCCCTCGGTAAATAATTACGTTAGCGCGGTCCCTTTTTGTTGGTCACCATAACGCCATAATTATTTCCATTCAACTACACTGTCAAGCAATGTATAACACCGCGAGATATCCTGTACAATATAATGGTATGCTTCGACGTCAGCGCACCGGGAGATTAATGTTACGAACAATATTTTAAGAGACGTCTTGTACCGAGATAACCTTTAAAGTTTATTCTTTCGTAATGACTTAATTGAAAAAGTCAACAAACATCACTAAAAATCCGCCATAAAGATAATTCATGCGAGCGAGTTGGTACGCGACACGCCCACCGACGCGATTTAATTACAAAATCAATAATCGAATTGCGGAGGCGAGTTAATTGATTGTCTCTCGATACGACGCGACGCCGCGCCCGCGAGGGGGAAGGTGGTAGGCGCATATCATTATACCATACAGATATGATTCATTCCAAAAGTAGATAATTACGATCAATGAAGTACTACGCGCGATGTTGAACATTATAACGTAGGTTGAACTTAAATATCCAGTTAAACATAATTCTTTTGTGGACCTTATTGTTTGCTGGCATATTCTGTTTATTAAATACAATGAGAGCACTGCATTTAGTGTTCAGTATCATAATCTGTATTTAGCCCATCAGATACTTTCTCAAAATAAGCTTTCTACTTAACAATACAAAATTGCTCGCAGTAAGAATAATCCAATCAACTCGCAAATATTTTCTGCAATCATCGACTATAGATAGTTGGTAGACCAAGCAAGTGCTGTAATAGATCTTCATCACTTCAGTTTCCGTGGGACTTTATTCCAAGGCTTTATGGTATTCGAATGAGCAGTTACATGTAGCTTGTTGCTCCGTCCATTTACACTAACTGTACAGTCGTTATATGAGTAACAAAAACGCGTCCGTTCTTCGTCTCATAGCCATTAAAAACGCATCAGCGTCATATAAATTATTTTATTAAATGTCGATTCACACCTTTGCCCCTGAGCGTGTCTAATCGATCGGGACCTTGCTCGTGTTTATTGCTTCGGATATTTTCGGATTTATCGGTAATGAAATCTATATCTTTATGGTAAAGCTAGTATCTCAAGAAATACAAGGATTCGAAAGACGCGACTATTTAGGTCTAGAGAATTTACAGATATTATTCTAGAGCATTAACAGATATCATTTTAATAAGTTTTACGTGCCTAGGAAGTTAAGGTACGATAGCAATATTTATTCTCATACCCTACAATTTCAGAGGTGATAATTACTAGATATACTTTAATGATACATATTTTAATGATACAATTTAATTTAATATATATATATATAGCTCTTATTTTATTTGACAAAGAGCGCCTTTATCCTCTCTCCTATTAAAAATATCTTTGCTGTGCCCGACAGGGTCCATAATTGATCCAATGTTTAACATACCTACCAACTAATGTACACATTATGGAATGCAATAAAGTATTAAGTATTAATATTAATGGCGACTGTAGTTTACACTCTACATACTACTCGTACTGTAGTCAAGTTTGGGAATAATATTTTGAGAGAAAAAACTCTTTTGAGAGAAAAAACTTTTGAGAGACTGCCTCGTTGGTCTGACTGCCTCGTTGGTCTAGTGGTCCCAATCGCGACTGCTACGCTAGAGGTCTTGGGTTCGATCCCCAGGTCGAGCAAAGTGTTATCGGGTTTTTCTATGAAATTGTCAGTAGCAGCTCGGAGTCTGGATTTGTGCCCGGTGAATGGCAATAGGCTCGCCCCCTATTACATGGGACCTAAAACATACTGGCGAAATGGGGGTGTACATTAAGTACACCTCTGCCTAACCCTTCGGTGAATACAAGCGTGATGGTATGTTATTTTGAGAGAAAGAGATGCTGCTCTACACGTTTAATAGAACTATCGTATCGCCATAGCACTTGCTTTCCCATGTCCTATGGCCATGGGATTCATGGCATTCGCTACAACCATGACAGACTTTTGTCCCCCTTCAAAGGCCTTCCCTCGCAACCCACTTGAACCGCACCTGCAGGCCGGCTGCTCACGCGTTCTCGCTCCTAACCATAGCTGGCATTACCACCTACTGCTGCGAGAAGATCCCGGCGCTGCTCTGCCAAAGCTGGGCATAACTCCAACGTGTGCTGCGCCGTCTCCTCTGGGCAGTCCACGCAGTGATGACAAGCGGGCGTTAGCTCCCGGCGTATGCGACACAGGTACTTCCCGAGAATAAATCGTTTAAGGCCTTCTACCACTACATAGTAGTCAGGAAATTATAGTTAACTGCAGAGATCGCCATTTACGCGTGTCATTTACGGATTTGCTGTGTTCAATTTTAGAAAATTTGAAACCAAGAAGGTATAACATAAATAAAGATGCAACGGCCAAGTTTCAATGCATTTAAGACAAAAAAGTTTCGTCTAACTTTTTAAATTAACGATAGTATAATTAATCTTTGGAGCGATAAATCTCGCGAGCGATTATTATGGGAGGCTGTACAGGGGTACAAGCATGTAAAAATTAATGAACGCCGGCTACACGCAGTACAAGTGCCACGTAATAGCCAGTTTAATTAGCAGATAGTTAACTTGGAGTCGGTGTATCAACAGGCCCCTAATGTATTAGCTGGATACCTTCCAATCTTGTGCAAAAATCGAGGACATGTTTTTATAACGAAAGCTTTGGACACTGGGCATTGCAACTTTACACTTAAGTTATATTATTACTAAATTTATAAAGAAATCCTTTCCCAGAAAACTTCTGTCAAAAGTTCTTATTGGTAACCTTCGTAATTAGATATATTTACAAACTAATTAGGTATATTGGTTTTTTTGAACTTGTGAAATTTTATGAAGTAACATTTTGTACGGCCAATAAATAGTAAATATACAACAGTACCTACTTATCGCCAAATAACTTGCAAACTTTTCAAAAACTTACACACTTTCTTATGCTGCACGGAGGTAATCATCAATCGATATCATTAATCGTTTCTATAATTAGCATTTTCATGTGTTGTTAATTGCCAAATAAGTTGTTATTTAGTACCGTAAAATTTGTCATTAAAGGCTAAAATATAGGCCGTTCGAATATATTATGATACATATCTTGTATCAGTTACAGCTGGCAAACGATTATCCTTTCACGACATTCGTTTCACTCGATACCATCTCGATTCTCGAACGAGCCCCACTCTAATTCACGCAAATTTCATCTTTGATTTCTATCTCGCTAATTGAATGCTGCGTTTCAGGTGTCGATTTTTATCAACAGAACTTAATATCTACGCTTTTGTAAGGTAAATATAAAAACGTTTATAGATATTTTTCATGTTTCTTTTATCTCAATACAGCTGCACAATTACAACTTTGCTAAAAAGGCGCTTCATTTATGTATTTTTGGTTTGATTTTGGTTCATTTACAGAAAATCTCTTGCCAAAACTATATTCTTATTATCATCAAAATATTCATCTTCTAAATAAATATATTCTTAGTCCATCCTTAGTCTTGGATGCGTACTGCGAGGGCTGGTTCGAGGTGGCACAAGAAAAGAGTACCTGGAAGGAATTGGGGGAGGCCTTTGCCCAGCAGTGGGACAGCAACTGCTAGGAACAAAAAAAAGGTAAATATTTTATTTCAGTCAAGAGTGATTTTTTTAACAACACAACATCAAATACATCCCCAATATAGACCCATTGACTATCGCCAAGCGGACAGCCGACTTCAAATGCCATCCAGGACTAAAGGTGATTTAAATATCGTAAAGTACGATGGAAAGCCACCGACAAAATCAAAAGGTGTTGAAAACAAAGTAGGCACATAAACCAGTTAGTTTGTTGACGCGCTCTCCGACTTTTGGACTGGTGAGTGGGTGACACATTGACTCGTAAATCTCGCGAACAATGACTGAACGCGCCTCGGTGGTCCCACCACTAACACTTCCATCTGCGGAAGTCTGTTTGATATACTTAGATAGATTTGAATTTTGAAAAAGGAGTACGCGTTGTATGATTTTGTATTACCTTATGTATGTTTGAGGTATTCAAAATTTAGAGCTTCGCAGCTTATATCAGTTCTCCTTTTTTTAAAGTATCCTACTTAAAACAACATAGTACTGTATAAATTAACGGTTTGCCTCATTAGTCCTAAGCTCGACTGTTACGCTAGGCTCGATTTCCAAGTCGAGCAAAGTAGTATTGGGTGTTTCTGAAATTTACAGTTGCAGTTTGAAGTCATTCAAGATTTGTGATGGTTTGTGAATTTTGTTGAAGAAACTACGAAAATAACTTATTTACTCACCAGCAGTCGAACGAGTTTTTATATTACCACTAAGTTTATCTATCGGTTTCAAAGTTAAGTATTAAAAATTGCATTCTTTAAATTTTTACCGCGAATGTTGTTCAATTCACTATAAATCGATCACTCGTGCACAGTCGTGCGTATCAGGGGCGTAGACCGCCATAAAGTTTCGAATCAAGTTCTGAAAAAGTTACTGATGTTCCAATTTGATATTAATAAAAGTAGGTATTCATAGCTATTTGGGTTGATGTGGAATGAGTAGCGGTAACAGTCCCCGCAGACTCAGTATTGGACTGAGCTAGGAAGTGCATTTCTCGAAGAGTTGTGAACGCTTTTTTTGCGTGTGAAAGCCCTTATGGACTGCCGCTGTCTGAGGAAGGCGACGGGGCGAGTCGGACTTCATCAAGAGTGGGTGACCTACTGACTAAAACCACAGGAATGTTTCTTCTCTTCACTTTTCGCTGGGCTATCAGGCCGAGATATCATTCCTCCGCAACCCCAGCAGTGGCAGAACGCCGTTGTGGCCTTCGGCTCAGTTTGAGGATCTTATGATCCTCACCTGCCAGTCCCACGTGGTCTTGGACCCAGTTGGGCGCGGCATCACCTACCGCGTCGTCATCTCGGTCCTGGTGTTGAAGGTCGGGCGGACTTCTAATCCAACTAGTGGGAATACAATTTAAGAACTATGAGTGTATTATAGACACAATGCAATAGTAGATTGTTACACAAGGGTGGAAAGGAATCAATCCCCATACGAGGCTATAGTCCGAGTAGGAATTGATGTCTTTCACCCGAGTTAAGCACTCTAGTCTACTTTTCATTTCGAATAGGTATAAGGAAAGTAGAAAAACTCATTTTTAATAAAGATTTCAATATAGCAAAAGTTAAGTTAGTATCCCGCCAATTATATATTGTCATAGTCTATTTAAATTTTTAATTATGGAACACACCGCGTTACTGCATCAGCCGCACGCGTTTTTTTTTAATTCACACTGGCCGTTTATAAACACGCAAGACCGCAGCATTTTTTTCTTAATTATGTTAGATTTTTTACAGCTGACAGCCTAACCTAATTTTGTTCTATTTTTAAAATTATTTTCCACCCTAGGGAGGAAAGTAATTACTATGAGTTATTCCCGCCCAAGGGTGGAAAGTAGCATTTTCCACCCGCTATTCAGATCAAATAAACACTACTTTCCGAGTATGAGAAATGAAAAATCTATTTCGACATTCATTCTCGCCGTGACCTCTGACCTCTGCCGTTTTCAGCAGGAACTAACTCTCCGATAGAACATTACCTGCTACGATTAATTAAAAGAAAATTAGTTAACTACGGAAAATCATAGAACGATAATTGTTTTGTGGAAAATTAAAACTTGATCCACTGTGTGGTATAATCAAGTGTTATTTTAAGAACATTTAGTACGATATCCATCCCTAAAATCCATGGCATTATTCATATCTAATGGTAATAACCATCACAAAGTTTTGCAACTGGCATGTGGCTTCACCGATTGCTTTATTACTCTGTTTTACGAGGGGGGTAATTGCCGCGAGCTGTAGGTACCATACCGGCAATGACGAGTTACGACATTTTACCTGATGACATGTTACTTTAGATGGTAAACCCACGAAATAAAGCAACCGTAGAAGGTTTACTCATACCATCTAAACTGAATTCCTCGAAAGGTTAGGCAGAGGTGAATCGATGCAACTTCGCGTAAATTTAAGAAAAACAAGCACACTCAATAATTCTTCTTGAACCCAGGACATCCGGCCTAGCATCTGCCCTTGTGACTACTATGACATCGTGTATATAAGTACTTGCATGCTTTTCAGCGCATAGGATCCTAAGGCGTATACACATCTTTTAACTACGCTTTCGGCTATTCCAGCTGGTGTGGAAATGCTTAAAAGTACCCTTTGGTTGGCTCTTCTTCATGTTATTATTTTTTGGTGGTACAACATGACAAGGCTTACCTTCCACTATTGGCAATGCACTAAAGCTGTCTGGGTGAGTGGCTGTATTAAAACATTATTACCTATCTATTCTCACTCAAGATATTTTGTTGTAGGTAAGCGCTGAGTAAGTGGACATGTTCAACTGTAGCTAAATTTAGTATATAACAAATAGCCGTAGCCTATGGACGCTAATAGTATTATTAGCGTCACACTACCCATGAGTCTCGAGACATCAGTACTTTAATCTCATTTTCCTTATGTATTCATTGCCGTTACCGAAACATTAAAACCAGAACACAATAATGAGTACACTAATATTAGCCAAGCAACGCTTACAAGGACCTCCTCCATAGATTTCCACATAAAACGGACAAACCACCACTCCTGCAGAATATTTGTCTATAGAGTGGTAGCCACCCAGATGAACTCAGCAGCAAAATTATAACAAAAAAAAAACTATAGATTATTGAAACAATGAGATTAGTCCATTGTCCGTAAGTGCTAACGATTTGTTACGGGAACGCTCGGTTGAGATAATTCGGCAAAACTTCAAAAAATCATAGTTGGTTGTAGTTAATTTATTTCGGTTCCCTACTGTGCCACCAACTAA
Organism: Subacronicta megacephala; assembly: GCA_958496365.1. Classification (NCBI taxonomy): domain Eukaryota; kingdom Metazoa; phylum Arthropoda; class Insecta; order Lepidoptera; family Noctuidae; genus Subacronicta; species Subacronicta megacephala. The sequence goes on from OY292527.1 coordinate 8,954,711, forward strand.
TCGTATAAAAATTAAATCAAGTACAGTTTTACTAATAAAAAACAACCCGATCCCAGAAATCTTATTAGATACGCCCTATTGTTTCCATACAAATGAGCTACAAAACGAACACCTCACACAATGCAATTTAACCGTATATTACGCTGAGGGTACAATAAGATGTAATTACGAATTATACAATAGATTGCTTAATCAATGTGTTTCGCCTTCACGCAAATTAAGAGCTATGTCAATTGAGTTGTCCGGACGAACAAACTGTTAATTATTGAAGTAATTACTTTTCGGAATTATGTTATTAAGCTTAATGAACCTGACTACATAGCGGCAGCACAAAGCGAACTGAATTAACATTTGCTATTCTCGCTAACAGATTATCGAGCAATGGCAGTCCAAATATGTGGTCTGTTTATGCTAATTTCTTTCACTTTCAATTAGATGAGACAGTCAGTTACAACTCACAAGGTGCGCCGCAGTTACTCGGGCCTTATTTAGAGTTGTTTCATTCTCGTCAGCGACGCAACACTGCGATCCAATACATTTCTCTTGAGAATTTAGTTCTTCAATCTTATTTAATGTAAAAATACGAGAGTTGTGCGTATTATTTTCTCTCATTCTATGCGTTTCAGTCACTTTCATCTGATATTACATTAAGGGCTGGCTCTAAGATTATCTTTTTCTAATAGACAGTGGTTTAATTTTTCAAAAGTCAGGAAGATATAATAATAAAAGTGATAAAATCGAGAAATAAATTAATAACATGCGGTATTCGAGTGTACAAAATTATCATTTTACTTATATTATAAGGATTCAATTTGTATTATAAATGGTAAAGTTAGGTAAGCTATGTGATATTTTGTGAAACCGTAGAAAGCTTTGAACAGGCATTTGCTGTAAAAATGCTTATAATACCATAATAATTCAACTAATATAACCATTTTCGCTAACAAATTGATGAGAGAATGTTATATTAGCTTGTGTAATGTAATATAACTACACTACTCAGAAGAACTACGGCTATTTCACAAAAAGCCATGTATTGAACTACTTTTATTGCAAAAAAAGCTTCCAAAGGCACTGAGCTACTTGACCGCGTATAGCTGATACCTAGTGATGGTACTGTATGATGCGCGAGCGCCGTGACAGATTCGATTTGTCCATTGTCCGGTAGCGCTAACGATTTGTTACGGGAACGCTCGATTGTACGATTATACGAAGGTTAACCGAAGGTTGTAACGTTAGTTGAATAAGGCAACTTTTTGCGTAAATGGGCTGAACTTAATGTTGTACCTGCGGAAGATATTTATGAAATGTTTGAAGTCATCGTCGTCATTATTCCAGTCTAAAAAGCTGAACAAAGGCCTAAATAGCCTCCCACAAGGTCCGATTATACTTACAATATATGCCGCTTGCATCCAACGACTCCGAACGACCTTTACTAGTTCATCCGTAGATCTCCTTGAAGGCCGTCCTACTCTGTGCTTTCCAGTGCGTCTCCACCCGTTTTAGTATTTTGAGTATTACGTTTATATTATGGAGATATGTTGTCACATCTCATTATAATGATTTTTGTCATTATTGCCAACTTTTGTTACACTATACCATTTGATTTACATTTGCAAACATACATAAGTCAACGTGAGTTTGTAGGTCTAACGTAACAATTTGACTTTATTAACTTCTGTCATTAACAATATGCACGAGTATGTTGTGGCAAAATAGTTGCTGCATGGTTTGAGAGAGGCTTATAGGATAAACGTTGCTTAGTTAAAATAAATCAAAGGTAAGTTAAACGAGGGCCCTTCGGTGCCGTCCGGCCGCAAGCGCCATGCAATCTATCAGTGGCATCGATTCAATTAGCGGTAGAACAATAGAAAGGCCGCTGCGTCCGGACTCCGCCAAACACCGATGCCGTCCAACCGAAACCGAACGCTATTACATTTTATAACCAAATCCTATTGTTTCACTAAACAAAAACCATTTGCTTACGGAAGAAGGTACTTGTAAACTGTTCTCCGTTAGTTTAATAGGTACCTATCATTGGAGTTTCGGTTCGTTAATCATTTTTCAGCATGTGGATCATCATTTATGCTGGAAGTAAACAATTTAGTATAATGTTATTCGTATACATAATAAAAAGAAAGTAGAAAAATAAAGAACAGCTTACAGTTCACACGTTAAGAACTGCAGGCATCAGCAACGTCCATAGTTATACCTACATATAGTTTTCTATCTTCTGCACTAGTGTAATACCTATGTATGTGTTTTCACTCTAATAACATCTATAGCTCCGATACCTGAAGCAAAAAAAAAAAATTTTTTATGTGTTTAGTATTCAGCAATCATTCATTTATTGCGTTCCACAAAGTTTTTTTGCATGGTAAGTATACATTATTAATATAAGCACATTGTGGACCCTGTCGGGCACAGCAATATAGGAGAGAGGAAGTAATAATTTATGTCGACTATTTTAAAGATATTAGATAATAATAACTGTTTTAAATTATGGTACTATATTTATTATTAAATTAAATTATTAAATATTTTTTTTGTATTTATTCTAGTCATATTTTAGTTAGAATTATATTATATTATGTATATTTATTTATTCTTCATTCTAATTATTTAGGTTTATATTTTATAAGGTTAATTATTATTATAGTATTATAATATATATATATATATATATATATATATATATATATATATATATATATATATATATATATATATATATATTTATTTTGTGCATTGATTATTTTACAAGACACTTACCTACACACATACACACTTAACCTATTTTTGTATCTTAAAGCAAATACAAGAAGAAGAAAACGTTTCGCAAATCGAAAGATATGCTGCGATCGTAAATCGGTCGAAATGAGTCTTATTTCAAATGTCTGCAGCAGGGAACATGGCGATCAATAAGACGAACCGAATTTATCACTGCGCGGTAATGCTAGGATGTTTTAATCTTTCGGCGCGTGGGCAGACCCTTTAAGCTCACATTAAGTTTCGTCAGGACAAGTATTGCCTGTAAATTACTGATCTTATCGATAAATCAATAAGGATTTTTGTTAATGGTCTGACAGTTTAAAATATTATTCACATTAGCGATGTTGGGTTATCAAACCGATTACTAAAGAGGTCCTGCTTCAGGTTTTTCTACTTACAAACTTTTTCTTTAGTGCCTCACACACGCAAATATAGAAGTTTTTCTCTAAATTAGTTGTATTTTGGAAGTCTAATATTTAAAAAAAAATATCAGCAACAAATTCACAGTTAGTTAAGCTAAGTACTGTACTTTGAATTGATTCGTTTTTAGGTAACGCTATACGATTTTTTGAACGCGCGGGCGCGTTGGCAGAAAATCAAGCATACTTAAACATCTTTGGCCAATAAGGACTCAAATTTAAGAGGATTAAGTATTACAATTAAGGTTGATTTGTAAAACTTTCAAGATGAATTTATCTCCGCTCGATAACAGTAGGTAGTATTAATATAATCCTTAAGCGTGGGAAGTATTAAGTCTCGTTAAGATGTTTTATATTATCATCTTAGACTTACGACGTTTGGTAAACTACCAGGGTGAAATTCATAAAGCTTCACCAAAACTTCCACAGCATAATTACTTTAACAGATCAAGTAGATCTGGACTTGATCCCCCATCAAGTCCAGATCTACTTACTTGATCTGTTAAAGTAATTATGCTGTGGAAGTTTTGGTGAAGCTTTATGAATTTCAGGATCAGCATCATTCAGGACAGCACCACTACGAAATATTATACAATATCAACAGTTTGACTGCCTCATTAGTCTAGTGGTTCTTAGCGCGACCGCTACGCTAGAGCTCCTGGGTTCGATTCCCAGGTCGAGCAAGATGTTATTGGGTTTATTCCAGTAGCAGCTCGGAGTCTGGATTTGCTTCGGATAATTGTAATAGTCTCGCCCCCTATTACATGGGACCTAAAACATACCGGCGAACTGTGAGTGTATATTAGTACATTTCTGACTAACCCTTAAGGCAGTACAGGATTGATGGTATGTTATACAATATCACCAACTCTTGGTTCTTATGGTTTTGTTAATATACCTCCTTACAATATTCTGTCCTTTGGTTTAAGCGCAAAGCTGCGAGGACACAAGATTGTGTGGCGAGGATGATTACCACTTTCTACTGCAAACATACGATCAAGTGGTATGGGTAATATGTATTGATCAATAATAGCATTCAATCAATAATAAAAAATAAACCAATCAAAATGATATGTAGATACAAAAGTAAGTATATATAAAAATAATCTTCTCATAATTACTTCACCGCAGTCTAGTGTAGTAATATGCAATACCTAGATTGATAGCTTGTCAACTAGTGATTACAATATGTAATAAGGCGTCAGTGGAAGACAAACAAAGCTGATTAAGTATGACTGGTGGTGATTAATCGATTGATAATAACGACGACAGAAATTAACTCATTACAAGATTATACGTAATTACTTGAAACTGTGTTGTGAGTAACAGGGAATTAATTGCATTTTTTATATTTAAGATGTCCAGAATCAGTACCTAATTCAAATGCGGACTATTAATCGATATTTTTTTTTAATGGTGAAGGAAAATAACCTAATGACTATAACTTGCAGGCCCATCAAGGCAAGCAAGATAACTCTCTTAGTGGTCTTACTCCTCTCAGACAATATAAGTAGATACTATGATTGCGCCTAGTAATTGGGCAGAAATGAGCTGATGAAAATATCACGTTAGTTGCTCCGACTATATTTCTGTCTCGAATGATATAGGAATGCGTTATATTGAAGCTAGAGGCTACCCTTAAACTGAAATAAAATAAAAAAGGCCAGTTGTTGCAATTATGATTCGTACGTTCATCCAGTAAACTCATTAACGATCACACGGCATAATTACAAGAAATAATATCCTTCTACCGATAAGCGAACTCGCTAAGTGGCCAACACTAAAGCCCCTTTGCGAAACGCGTAATGTGTCATTACGCTCATTAAGCTACCTGTTGTCAAAAAGATAAAACTAAGTTTAATCGGCAGACGACATTAACGTGTGCGTCGTTATCGAAGTAGCTTAACATTTCAATTAAAACCACGATTAAGACATTAAAGGTAATGAGTGGTTGGAGGTGCCGATTACACCCAGCACGGGCTTTACGATTCAAATAACTGGCGTAATTGGCAGCATATAGAGAAAGAACTGTGTTCATATTCAAATAAGTATTTATTTATTTCTTTTAAGTACTTATAATTTTTCATTGTTTATATCAGAATCATATGGTTCTATGGAGGCCATCCATAAGAAATGCCTTTTAATTTCGCTTTTGTCTCGAAACTGAATAATAGATTCACACTTCCTTTAGTGATAAGTAAATAAAGGTTAAGTCGTTTGGTCGTCTGGTGACTTGAATGCGTTAGTTTTGCCTGATTTGACTTACCATTTTTTTTGTAACAACTATTGTGCTCTTATCATTATTTTTTGCCAAAATGCTGTTTCCCTTTTGTTAAAATTTGTGTTACATATTTCTAAATTCTGAATTCTGACCATAATCTTCACTCAATTCATCACTATCTTAGGGATCACCTCAGGCGTATATGATTTCAAATGAAACAATAACTAAAAAATCAGTGGATCCACCACAATCGGTGAAAACATCGCGTAACATACACACTAAAAATATAGTCGTATTAAGAACCTCCTCTTATGAAGTCGTTAAAAAAATGTCGACCAAGTCTCTTCAAGTGTTGAAATAAGCGAAACTAACGAATTTTAGGGCATTTCATGGTTCATTCTCACACATTTGAAGCTAAAAATAAATTTAAAAGTAAATTAGACAGTAGTTTTGACATGCCGGTTTTTATTCACCATTTTGGGAGCAGTGATGATGTTTCACAAAGTACACCTGTCTGGGTTCGAACCTACGACCTACAATTCGTAGGTCGCGACCGTTACCACGGGGCCACTACTGTAGTGGTAAGCCAATTATTATAAATAAGATGTATTTGATCATTGATTGAAGTGCACCAGACAGCAGTAAAATGCAAGCAAACAATTATTATTATATTATAATTTATAGTGGCAGTCCATAGTTTCTGCCTACCCCTGTGGGAAAAAGGCGTGAACACTCACGCCTTTTTCCCATTATTTATAAATTATACATACATACATATACATACACATGTATATGTATGTATGTATAATTTATAAATAATTATAATTATTTGTTAGCACGTTATTGCGAATTGTTTTATCTTTTACTGCCTCCTGCCGCCACTCCTGATATTTTATTGTTTTCTTTAACAACTTATTTAAGTCTGTAGATGTGAGTAGTTTTATGTTTATGCTAATAAATGCTTTTATTATTTGTTTGGAATAAAACACATGTTTTTTTAAACAACTAAATACAATTTAGACAACTTTAACACTTTTCATGCAGTAGTCTAGTAGAAATAAATCAGGCATTCATCATTATTCATGCTACAGTCAAACCTGAAATATTATAACAGAAATTATTATAACAGAATTATAACAGATTACGAGTATAACAGAACAGATTATTATAACAGAAAAAAAACGTAACAAAAAAATTGTTATAATTTCTACTTTATAAACAGGTTCTACCTATGTTCATACCAGAGGTTACATTTAAATAGGGTAAAGTATACGTTCCACTCTTATTTATATTATACGCTAGTATCATATAAATAAGAGTGGAACGTATACTTTATGTAAAGTTTTTTACATCTGTAACTTATATACGAATGTCTCATTAAAGTGACATGAAAACAGTAGGTAAGTACTTCAAGCTACGTTTACGGCAACTGAAACAAGGAGAGTGTAATGCAAAGCACACAGAAGTTTAACAAGGAATAACTCAACACTACATAATAATATCAAAATCAATTTCACATGATTTCTATGACTATTTTGGTACGACGATGGTATAAGCATCACGCTGAGGCAAGACGTCTCGCCTATTCCCAGCAGAAATTAGTGTCAAGAGATATAAACGAGATTTCAATGGAACTATTTCACCCACTTCACCGCGATAGATGTGTAGGTATGTATCTACCTACTCTGTGCAATGTACACCGGCGTGTAGGTAAGTATTTCGCTTTCCTTTCAAGGATCTTGTATCTGGACTTCTGCTAATGGCCTGTATGTTGCATTTATTCTGTTATGCATTGTTCGACATCAGTGCGCGGCCTCCTCTCCATACGCACCGCCACTACTCGATAATTGGAACTCGCTAACTTATCTGCGGTGCCAACAAGGTGCCTTTCGATTCGCTTCGACTTTTCGATGTGATTGAATTTTCCATAATGAGGTAAACACCAATGAATTAGCTCAAGAGAGAGGAGTGTTTTATCAAACATTAGTTCGTCTATTCGTAGTCTTTCATCGTATCATCCAGACTCAAGGGGTGATGATGTCGAAAATGGAATCTAATAATCAAATATCATTATTTATATAAGTTTTCAAATCATGACATCACATAATTTTATCTTAATTTATGATAACTTAGTATGTAAGTCTGTACTTATTTTAGCAGTCAGCAAGCTCATTATCGAGAAATTGTCTCAAATTTATGATGGTACTCATAGGTACACTCTGAGGTGATTAACTGTGACTGATTGCTGCACCGTGATATATCGGGTGCCAATATGTATGTTGTCGAAGCGTCCGTCGATATCGCCGGAGGCCTTGTTCCGATCTCTCTATATGGATATTCACCAAAAACCGTTGCAAAAACTCGCACAAGTGCGTATGTAAGGCTGGCAAGCCTTACAGGATGACAGCGCGCTTGCGTCGGACAAAGAATGATACAAGAAATAATTACGCCCATTGATCGGAGCTCATTAAAATGGACCAATGGGCGTCGGCGCGGCAACAACTACAAAAGGAAAACGGCACGGGTAGGCACAATTTGCCGCGGCGCCGACGCCTGCCCTTTCTTATTGAAATAATTCAACTTATTCAATTAGATACAAAACTGTTATTCTCGGGAATTTATCAGTTAAATAAAGCCTTGGCTGAGGTTGACTCACTCATTAGACACATTTGAAGTATAATTGCGAACGTGATCTTCAACAATATGCACGTCAATTCGGTAAAGGACAAGATTTAAACTTGAGTAGGTAGGATAGGAACCTACGTGTATGCACTAAGTAATTTAAAACGATGACGTTAATTTTATAACAGAAATAAAAGAAAGCCTTGTATTTTCTAGGATATTGGGAACCTTCTATTAAAAGAAACTAACAAATAACTTCAGAAAACAAAAAAAAACTTACATTGAAGTTTTAGATTGGACTTTTTTCATTATAACTCATTTTGAATCATCAACGTTGCACGCTCGTTGATGTCTTTATTATGAAATGTTTCGCCTTGTGATCATCGGAGCTTTGCTGTAAGTACTATCACTAAGAACTCTCATTTTCTTTCTGCACATATTATAATGCTGTTCAAAGCTTATCTGGATAATATTTAAATAATAAGGGTTTTAAATATTAAATAAATTCTTTTAAGATTGTACCTAAACCTAACTTTAAAATACATAAAAATATATATTATATAAATTACAACTGCCTTAGGCCCAAATTTAGTAAAATGAAATCAAATTCCAGCAATCTTTGAGTAAGTACATTACAGTTACTGTCCGGACAACAGCTGTGCTCGGCGCGTGCGCAGCGTCGTCACACGCAACGCGCAAATTGATGCGCGGCAAGATGGCCGCTGAATAATACCGCCAGTTAATGAGACATCCTAAGGGCCCTTCAGCAGTCTGCCGAAATATTGCTGTCCAAAAGTGTTAAATAAAAGAGTGTTTAAACCGTTTAGGATAAGCCTCAATATGGTGGAATGTTGTATTATTCTTTTGCATGGAATTTAGTGCATCCTAGGATTCAAGAACATTATTCCCTAGCTTGCCATTTCTGGAATATGAATAGAGTCCGTACACATAGAAAGCACTAGCAACTGCTCTAGAATGTAAAAAATGGGGATAATTTACGCAAAATAAGACGTGGTGTTGTGAATAACAGCCCGCTATACGATACCATACCATTTGTGGATAAAACTGAACCCAAGATAGTTGGGAAGAGGTTAAGGAAGGATGATGATGATGATGATGATACAATACCATACCAGTAATGCTTCGCTGCTAAGATCAATCCTCGCCTTTTTTATAATACACATAAAATACTAACTATGTGCACAGCATACGATAAAAAACAGTTGTCGTAAATTCGTAATCAGCATAAATTTTATCATTGTTTATGGCTCGCATAAATGAAGGAGGTGATATTTACAAGAGGCTGCTGATTGGGTCAATGTATTTTTTATGAATATTATGTTTATAATTTATTTTTGTGTTAAAATAACATCAGCTATAAATAAGTAAGTGTTATTTTTGTAGTAATCGTCATGTTTCACATCAACAACCCTTGCGCACGCTTAAACTTAGCAAATTAAAAATTTGGTTCTATTATTTCTTAGTTATTCATGTTATTCATCCATTTATAACACAGTACTTACAGCATCTTCCGCTTTCAATAAGCAAGTCACGTGACACGATAGACTTTACAAGCTTTACATAATAATATATTTATAAACAGCAAGATCGGTGTACGTGAGTATTTCCCGAATCGGTGTTCGGAATGCACCTATAGGCTTTCCAATAGGCAAGAATAGAGGAAACACATTGAAGTATACAGTAAAAAACTGTGTTATACTGTAAGAAAAAATCACTGGCTCTGTGTATTGGTTACCATAGAAATATTTTATGTAGTCCAAGCTACGAGTCCAAGTACAAAGTGAGAAAACAAGAACAAAACTTTTATCGTCCAATACCTAAAAATAACTCGGAACTCGAACAGCTACCAACAATTGTGCAGGTACCTATGCTATTAAATATTCACGTCACTGTACCAAAACAAAAACGGATCACGTCCTTGTCGAAACTAAAACAAAAAGTGGCAATATTAGTTAGTTTCGCGTACATGATCACCGACCAGTTTTTGCGAGGTCCGTATCAATGGAGCTGAATGGTTCGACGGCGATGCAAAAAGTGAGTCGCCGCGTGTCGCCATTAGTATGTGCGGTGGCGTCCGAATGTGAGCATTAATTTATTGATAATATTGTATTGAATAATGCACGCTTCGGAACGCTCGGTGAAGCACGCGCACGCTTCCTGCGATGACCAGATTTCGGTAGCGGTACAATACGTGTCGATTTTATTAGCACACATTACGTTGACAATGCCCGTCTGGTTTCCTGGTGTTTTCACTTTTTTCTCCTTTGTTCGATTTCGGTTTTGTAATTTCATCGACTGTGTTTTTTGTCGAATAAGAAATACATTCCGGAAAATTCCGTTAATGAGCCTGATTTTTTATATCATCCGTTTTAGGGCGAGGGCATTAAAATGGAAGCAACGCGCGTATTTATATAAATTTATGTTATGGTTCTTATATAATTTTATAATGTACTTAAGAGCGCTTAAATGGAATTCAATTTCGGTAAATATTTTTGAAGTAATTGAATCTCGCATGAAATTGGTCCATTACTAAATGATAATACCTAATTAGGTACGGTAATTGTTGTGTAGGTCTTAAAACTTTCTTGTATTCACTGACATACCTATCAATCATCCTGCGCTGCGATAGGTATGTTTTATATACTTATTCACAAAGGCCGATAATATAAGTAGTGCAGCAAAGAAATCGTTAATCAGTAAAATGACCTAAAAATGTATATGACTGACCCCTGGTTTGGCATTAATTAAAATACTTTAAGGCATTTGCGCGGCCATCGGACATTCCACAATCTGTCCCGGGCATTTGTTAAAAGGCAAGTTTTGATAAAAACACCGATTGCGACGAATTTTCCGTATAAACAAAATGTTCGCACAAAATAAAGGTTAAAAACATCCGATAAATCTTGGTCCACCTTTTTGTAGTTGGTATGTTGAACATAAAAGTCATATTACGTTTTTGTTATACTCCTTTTTGATGTTATAAATTGTACCTGTTTTTTGGATGATGCTGTCAGTAAAAACGTTTAATTTTTCTTAACTGTCAGTTCTTTTTGATTCTTCGAGATTTGCAATCTCTTAACAATTTACTAAAATGCAAAAACCATATCACTATTGCTTTTTTTATGCTAACTCATGCACAACAGCACAATAGTGTGGGTTACGTGTGTATATAGTTTATACATTAAGGATATTATTGTTAGGTACATCTTAACATGTACATAACTGTTTCTTGTCCCTTACAAAAAAAAATTAAAATATATATTTTATGTAGACGCCTGCAAACTTTTATTATTAATTTGATAATGGGTAATGATATTTTTCTCAATGATGATCAATACATTATCGCATTACGCATCGCCTGAAAATAAAGCTTACAAACACGTCGTGTTATCACTATCCACACAACAACGTCGAAACTAATTTAAATATCGAAATGCATTAAAAGTCAGTGGGCACACGCTGCGTTCTTTTATTTCTATTTAATTAAGGCCAAATTAGAGCAACAAGAATGTTGGAAAAAAGAAGTACGATGAACAAAAGGTTCTCGTATATCGTGAAGCGCGTTTTGCATACGATTCTCGGCCGGTTAGGACAGCCGATTGACAAGCACGGCTCATTAAGTCAACGAGATCGATCGCCAGACCTGATCAAATTTCCAACCTGACTTGCTGAACACGTACGTATTACTTAATGTAAAGTGAATCTTTACTAAGTAACATTGTCAGTGACATTGACGATAACCTTTTTTTTTGTTTTAATATAGAACCTATTCGTAAGTAAAAATGTCGCCGCCCGCCTGAAAATCTAGCAGTAAAAATGCCGCCAAGTGGTTATGGAAAATATTCTTTGACAGTTGTCCAGACAGTTCCACATTAATTTCACAAATGTGAAATTAGGTTAAATTCAAGATAGGCTACAACTAAATTGCTCGGTACTTGATGGAAAAATAAACTGTGTGGTAGGTGTAGATTATTATATTTAACTTCTATTACAAAATCATGAAAAGTTGACTAGGGCTGAAACATTTAGGTTAGGGATAATACAACGCGGTAGATGAAGTTTTCCAAAACTCATTGACTACTAGGTATGCGCTACTCTAACTCCACACGTAAGAGTACAAATCGATTTCATAATTTATCATTGAACGGACCCACGTAAGGCACGATTTAGCCGGCCAAATGAGCCGACCACGCTTGCAGCGCCTCTGGACTGATATGACAATGATTTATGCATTGTCAAGCGAGAAATATCTGAGACGGGCGTTACTTTCTACATTGTAAGTCTGTAACGAGCTGACGCGTATCCAGACGCAACTACTATTAATATCTGTCTCAGGCACGTCCCGTTGCGGTCGGATACATAACTTTATTACAATGCCTTTTTAGTATCGTTCGTTACAAGATTGATTTGTTACGTGGTTTATTGGTTTTGATAATGTAGGAAACGATGCTGAAACAAGAGGCACTATCGTAAGGTATTGATCGTCGATAAGGATAATATGACAAAATAAACAATAAAGCAGCACCAAACAAATATTTGTTTGACCTACCGTGCGTCCGTCTATGCAACCGTGCAAAAAACAAATTTTATCATAAGCGAGTATCCTATAGTATGCATAAATAAATTCTAAGATTATCATTAAAAAATCTAAGAATTAGTTATATTATCGGCTAAAATAAGATTTTATTATTTCTAATTAGTTCATAAAAATGGTAAACCTAAATGATATAAAAACTTTTGCAATCGGACACGGGACAACCTAGGTACGACGTGTGGTAGGATATATTTAATATTTAGTAGAATAAGATCCCATGAGGTCAGGTATATTTTATATTAAGTAGAATGATTTATTAATTTAACATTACGAACGTACAGTACAATAAAAATAAATGGACCAGCCATCATATAAAGAAACAGGGCCTACTGCAAACAGGCGCGTATAGTGAGTAGGTACATGGCCTTTGTACAAGGCACTTTCTTGCGATGCATTCATTGAGGACAATTACACGAGATCGGAATACCGACAGCATCTTCTTATATTTATTCAGGCAATAAAGCGAGGGACCCGGAATCCGCGGCATCGGTCCGCCTCGCCGCGCCTGCGCAACAAAAACCTGACTACACATACGCTGACCAGTTATTTGTCAAAAATAAAATTATGTTCTGATTATTATTTCAAGCAAGACGCGGCGTCCAACGGCAGAGGGTGCACGATGCAGGCGATAAAGCGACAATAAAATATATAAATAATTCATATCGCGGAGCCGAGTATTGATTCGCAAGAACGTGTTTCAAATGTTTTATTGTCAGTGGTATTAATAAATGGGGCAGATGTATAGCCCGTTGTTTTTCCCTGCCACATGATTGCTCTGCTTGGCAGTTCAATTAATAAAAATCAAATTTGTTATTTTTGCAACGACACGAAGCACTTCTCTGAATTTGTTTCGTAATAATCACCAGACTTGTTTAAAGCATTATGTACGGATATTTCAGATTTAATGGATAATAGATAGATATTTAAAAAAAATGGCATATAGATATCTGTTTTAATCAAACTTTTTGGTGATTGATTGAGGGCACTGATTTAAAATACAGAGAGGAAAAAGTTTTATTTTGTAAATTGTAGACTCGGAAGACAATACTTACTAAGATGGCAATATTAATAGCATCATCTTGTATTACATTGCCACGTTGTTTCATGGTCATTAAGATAAAAAATCATTATTACTTTATTATAATACACTCGCACATATAAAGCAAAAACGGACTCATCAACGAGTTCTACAATCGATCATGATCGGCAACGGCAATTCATTTATACATCCTTTTAAAAAATATAATTGTGTCATTACAATTCTGTATCGAGTGCAACGAGATAGGTATATCGAATTCGTAATTACTACTGCTGAAAAACTATCACATGCTTGAATATATATACTCATACTATGCCTATACTGCACTGGTAGACCAATGAGCTGCTAGATTTAAGGTCAGCTCAAAAGGTAGGCGGAACCAGGCAGGTGCATCAACTCATTTCTTGCAATACATACTTACATATTGCTTTTGTTCCCATTTTAACTGTTACTAGGAATGGAATACAAGATCTATATTTGTAAAGCTACGGTAAACTTGAGCAGCTTTTACATCTAGGTTTTTCAAAAAAAGAATCGTTTTTTTTATTTCAAAAGTATGTAATATGTACATTTAGTGGCGACCAGTAATGTTGTAACAGTAACGAGAAATATCAAATAAGGTTAAATGCTAGCGGAATGAAACTATATAGAAAGGTTATGGATTCATGTCTAATACTATTTACGAGTAAGTAGTTACAGTATACTATAACGGATCTCTATGTTTTATGAGGTATTAACTTATAACAATGCATAAATTCTATGTAACTACAGTCGTATGAGTAAAATTACTGCTAAAACCGTTAAGTATAAGATTTCCGCAAGAAAACTTAACAGACATTTAATGGGTAGGTAGGTAATTAATAAAATATTTTCTCTTTGCCGCCGGGAACTTGAAATAATACATACTACTTACAAGTATTTTTTATATTTTACCATTAAATAATATGAAATATCCAATATTAATAAATAATATTAATTAATTCCTTAACAATGCAGTGATAGCCTAGACCACTGGACTGCCAAGTCAAAGGTCTCGAGTTCGAATCCAAAGCACGCACCTAACGCACCTCTGACTTTCGAAGTCATGTGCATATTAATAATTAATTATCATGCGCTTATACGGTGAAGGAAAACATCGTATGGAACCCTGCATGCCTGATAGATTTTCTTTACGGCGTGTGAAGTTTGCCAACCCCATAGAAATATAAAAAACTGCCAACCCGCAGTAGACTGGCGTGGTGGACAATAGTCTATTTCCGAGATCCGTGCCCAGCAGTGGGACAATGTAAAGGGTTGTATTATTAATAAATCTTTTTAATTTAATAAAAGTACTCCTATAGGTAGTGCAGTTGTCTCCTATAGGAAGGCTAGGGTCCCACGTTGGTGCCAAATCCCATATTAGAATCATAGGGGCCTCTACGCGTTGAACCTGTGACCCTGCGCAAGCCTATCAAAGGACTGATTGTCTTCTTGACGAAAGATTTGCTGTGAACACCGAAGGAGATGCAAATAATATTACCTACCTATTCTTTTTTTTTAGTTATAAAGGATCACACATTTATCAAAACAAAAATATCATTGGGATTCACCTATGTTCTCTAGACGGACAAACAGTACGGAACACAGGCACGGCAACAGCATTTGCACTTGTATTCACTAGTGTATAAATAGAGATCCTAGTCAAAATTAGTAATTTATACACAAGCACGCGACGTTTTTTATGGGTGACTACTCCGTCAAGGTGATTTAAGCTACGAGCACGATAATACGTTTCATTATCGATAATACATTTCATTTTTACCCCTGACGCAAAATGGACGGGGTATTATAAGTTTGAAGTGTCTGTGTGTGTCTGTGGCATTGAGGCTCCCGAACGGATGAATCGATTTTTGATTATTTTTGTTTGTTTGAAAGGTGAATTAGTCGGGAGTGTTATTAGCTATGTTTGATGAAAATCGGTCGAGATATGATGTTATCGTCGAGGGTTTTATACATGTTTAATTTAGTAATTATGTACAGTTTTTTCGAAATAAGTAAAACGATCGGAAGTTGTCTGCAAGTGGTTTAGTTTTTTTTATGGAATAACTCGGCAAACGAGCAGGCGAGCTACCTGATGGGAAGTAGTCATCGCCGCCCATGGAAAAATGGAAAAATTTAATAGAAAGAGTCGGTGTAAAGATAATTAGAGTCGTATATGTTTCACATTTATAATTATTTTGTTTACTAATTTCGATATTTATGTATTAAAACACTTAATTAAACAGTTTTATCACCGCGGTAGTTCGGAACGGCTAACTTCCAATCGGCTTACTTATTTCGAAAAAACTGTACCTATACCGATTTTAGTTTCTTAAATGACTACATTTACAAAGCTTCAGGAGCTAGCATTTATTGTTTAGGTTTACTAGCCTTCTTGGTTTGGTTAATATGAAGGAACAATCCGATTGGGGCATGAAAATAAAGCAAAAGCTAATTAATCCTTTAAAGACATTTTTGCAGTAAAAAAGTACATCAAGAATAGTCCAATTGCAGTATTTATAAAATGTATGAGGTGTACATCAAAATTAAATAATACAGTGGTTGGGATCAAAGAGGCCGCGGAATGAAGATTTGCCCCACAAAATGTCAACAAGACACTGTGTGCCGACAAAGGCGAAGCAAGCGGGCAAGTGGATAAGGTTGCCACTTGACAGTCGTCCTCAAAATTCAGGATTGTCTCTAAACAAAAAGCTCATTTTTAAACATCAAGGCATCCAAGTCCTCAGCCTGCCTGTCATAGATACGAAACTTCGGAATTCAATAATATCAATATTATGATAAAATTTGTACAAAATATAATACCTACCTATTATTCTTCAAAAAGCTTATCTTTATTGTATATTACAACCGATTACAAATAAACAGTTCACTTACTATTGTGTTGAATATAGTTTAATTAAAAAAATAACAATAAGTAATTTCAATTCAATTTCACGATAAATTTTAATTGTCTAAGCTATTTTATCGTAGGTTTTCTTTCGTAGACTATCTGTATCGAAATTATATTTCATATCAGTAGCCCGATTCACGTAATTAAAACGTAGCGATGCCGCAGCGACTTAATCGTTGAAACAGTTTTCCAGTGTTATGTGAGTCACGTCACTGTCAAGCCAAAGTTTTAGAACAAATCTCGCCTGTTACAATTTTGAATACGGTTCAACGATTTTTCAATAGGACGACTCCTAAATCGGTCGGATATGAATAGGAAAACTGTTTCAACGATTAAGTCGCTGCCACATCGGTACGTTTTTAATTACGTAAATCGGGCTACTGGTAGGGAAGGCCAGACTAAACAACTTGCGTTGTTCACCTGATACTCTAACAATATGTCACAGGTATTTCCTGTTCACGCCAACCCTAAGTGTGTTCCAGGGGTCGGGCATCCGTGGCCCGCCACGCTTATTCCACAGTAATCGTTTAATTGTACACCCTTAACGAGTGCGAGACTATCGACCGCTTCCACCAGTCACCATCGAGATGAACAAGAATAATTGTTGGTACTTGACGTACACATAATTATTATAAGATATTTGTAAAAACCAATGTTTTATCAAAATGTCGACTGCATAACTCCTTGAATATTTGACCCATAGTGACAGTTAATAAATAGTGAAAGGGAAGCCGGAAGGGATCGAGTTGCATTGAGTCTTCGCGAATGAGGAGTCGTCAAATATAATGCAGTCAGTGACTGTAAATCTTTCCGTAGCGTTTTGATAATAAGTAGATTTGTTGATTGATTTGTTTTTTGATGTATCTACCTATTGTAGCATCCATTTCTGAAAGCAGATGAGTCAAGCCTTAATTGGTCAACTTACTTGAATTCTAATTGATCTTGTAACGAAGTACCTGTAGAAGGACTTGTTTAACCGCCACAAGTAATCTGGCGGCACGAGTGGGTACACAGTAAACGCAATAAACAATACATAAAGCTTAAAGTCAGCTACGAGCACGTATCTGAAATGTAAATCTGTTCTAAATTCAATAACTTCCACTTAATAAGTATTTTGCATAACTGCATATCTGGGCGCAATGAGTGCACATTTGTTGATAAATATTGAAATTTGCGTTGATTTCCATTACCGACCACACACGGCGCGGCGTGTTTGTGTTGAGAGAGTGCGATATTTTAACGGTTTGATGCGCATATTAATACATGACATGTGTCAACGGTGCACAATCTCCTTTATCTCCTCAACAAAGAATTCGATTAATCCTTGATTAAAATATAATTAGCCATTCGCTGCGCAGCTCAGCGCGGACTCTCGCGGTGCGCGCGCGCCACCCGAACCAAAATCAATTATTATGAATACGATGACATTAACTTTCAATTGAAGTCATAGCCCGAAACTTTACTGCTTATTATGCTCTTTAGTATACAACCGCGATAAGTACGGTGGCACAAAATAAAAATAAAAACGGTTTAGAGTTTCGTGATTTTTTGTTATATCCATGAATTTATAAAATGCGTTTTTAAATTATTGACTTTGTTTTACTTCTTATATTAAGTATGGACCTTCCGTACTCGGTAGCAATAGAATGCAATGAAAAATTATTATTACTTAACATAATGTGAATACATATTGAGAACGTAACCAATAATGACCTCGGCCACAAGCTCAATATAATTAACCACCATTTAAGATTCAGTGATAAAAGTTATTAAAATCATAAATTATTGCAAAGATAAGTACCTATTGATATTCGACACCCTATTTATTGTACAATCTTAAATTTTCTGCTAAAGAGATTTCTTAAAGGGATGCCCTTAAAATATTAAATAATTACATTTATTTTATTATCTCCACGAGTCGAGATAGCGCAATTAAGCAGTTATATAAGTTATATTAATCGTTATTATATTATTTTAATATTTTTGTCTTTCCGATAGATATAGGCGTTGGAAACTTATTCTTATAATTATTATACTCCAACCTGTTAATAAACATTCTAAGTACCTACGTACTTTCGTATTTCAATAGTTTTCATTTTGTTTATATATTTAAAAAAGTCAATTATTTGCCTTTACTTACAAAACATTGACTAAAGTAAGTAAATATACAGGTAATTTCTAATATCTTTTGTGCTACACGTCTACCTGAATCACCCCTGAGAAAATATCGTAAAACTATAAACTAAAGGGTGGCGAAAGTGTACAAAAGTTAATCGTGGTTCCCAAGGACCGATGTCTGCCGTTGCACTGGAAAGGAGATTTTATTTCTCCCACGCTTACCTCGTTAAGGCGAATACTACTACTACTTATATTATAAATGTATGTACATTAATGTGTGGAGGAAGTATTTCGCAGTAGTAGGAAAAAAAATGTTAAGCTAACTAAACAGCCGCAATTCTTTTATCAATTGATCGAATTTTCGTAAAGGTACTCGGGTGCAATCATCATCATCATCATGAGCTATGTCGACACTCAAGTGCAATATTGGATTCAATTTTAATAAATATCTTCTCCCGATTGTTTTACGTATTTAAGACGCTATACATTTTCTTCCACGGAAAATACTCCTTCCTATTGTTACTGATGATAATCTATGTAGGTACCTACTGCTTAATATGTTCGTTATTTACTTCGTAATTAGAATAATAATTTAAATTAAACAATTAAGTAACTACTTATTTCTAAGTAAGATGCTACCTTTGGTATTTGAATCATATAAAAAAAAAACATTTTAACTAGATAAGAGTACCTACTTTTTACATTAATCATTAAATTCCCAGAACGGTATTTTGCGATTCATACAGAATTTACCTCCCCTTAACAAAGTTACTTGAGAACAGCATCAAGAGAGCAAAAAGTGTTCATTGATTGATCCTTTCACTCCATTTGCTATGGTTTATACCAAAGATTCCCACAAAAAACCCTACACACATCTGTATTGGAAATAATATAAGTAATAGATCTGATTTTTTTTGGACAATGACCAAGATTTCTTAGGTAACGACGTACCTACAAGACAGTCAGTCCCAATATTGGTATGAGTGTCATGTTTCATGTTACTGTAAACAAAATAATACTTATTAGACTGTCTCGTTAGTCTAGTGGTCCCAAGCGCGACTGCTACGCTAGAGGTCCTGGGTTCGATTCCAAGATCATGCAGTGTTATTGAAATCTTCTATGAAATTCTCTCTAACAGCTTGGAGCCTGGATTTGAGCCCGTTTAATGGCAATAGGCTCGCCCCCCATTATATGGGACCTAAACATACCGGCGAATCGTCAGAGTACATTACTAGGCACACCTCTGCCTAATAAAGAAACATTACTTACATTCAGTCAGAAATTAGAAAGATCACTCAAAAGCTAGATTTAAAACCCAACAATAAAATGTCACACATTATGCATTTCTTGTCATGTTATTGTATTCTGATTTCTAAGATATTGAAGTAAAGTCGAACTAGTTGCAATGCGATGCTAATAGCTTGCTTGGGATGACCGTGGGAGGCTCACCCGCAAGCAAGTCTTTGCTGTGGGAACCTATGAATAAATGGGGTCTGTATTCGATTTAAGAGCTGTCTCTACATATAATTCAAACTGCTAGTAAGTTAAGCAATATATAATAATCCTACTTATTTATCTGTTTATAATAGGTAAGTAGCTACACCAACAGCACATCATCATCATCATCATCAGCCCATACTCGTCCAGTGCTGGACGTAGGCCTCTCCTAGTGAACGCCACAGAGCCCGATCTTCGGTTTTCCTCATCCTCACGAACAGCACATCACACATTTAGTACTTACCTACCTACAACATATTTTTACAAAAAGAGACGCCTATATCCAGCAGTGGGTGAAATGGGGCTGCGTATTATGATGATAGTGATAAACCGAAACAAACATTAAACATAAAGTGATTAGGGGATCAGATAGCTATACACCAGATTTTCCGATGATGTCTGATAGTTTTAAATGAGCTATTCAACTTTTTTATATAAAAGTAACAAAATAAGACATCATCATCTGATCCGATCTTGATAAAGAGTCAACTATCAATTTCAGCCTATTTACTGTTAACAGTATTTTCATGCAAAGTTAAGATTTACACATTCTGAGCCCACTTTATTAATACCAAAAATAAGTGCAGCTTTAAGCAGCTTCATCTTGCTTGATGAGCGTAATCATAATTTAATGAAATGGCGTCTGGCACTTAACTTTTTCGGAGAGTGAATATGCACCGCCAATTACCTGTCTAATAATGAAAATTACGTTAATGCAGTGGTTCCTAAGTGTATATTTATAAAAGGTTGTCCGTTGTATTGGTTCAATATTCGGACAACACCGATGTTTAATAATTCCTCATTCTCAAAATTACACGCGCCAAGCGACAAATTACTCAGTTACAGACTATTGAAACAGTGAGAATTGTGAAACCTTTTTTTTAACTACTTAGACTTACTTACCGTAAAGTTAACGCTTAATATCAAATCCAGATCAAATGAAAAGTTTTTATTTGATCTGAGTATAAAATATGTCAACTTTTACACTAAGTTTAAGTTTTGGGAAACTGATCATCTCCAGACGGAGGTACACACATACGCACATAAAAATTAATAAAAATATTGGACCCAAGAGACGTTATTGATTAAATTTTATACCCTCATATTAGGTACCAAAATGCGTGAATGTATGCATATCAATCGCACGTATCAATCTATACAATAAAGTTTTAATTTATTATAAATTCATGAATATGCACATAGTATAATCGACTTCTATTCGGGATAACTTTAATTAATGCAATGTTACTTGCAAAAAAAAACGATTCAAAACTAAAGTATTCTCAACCCCTTAACTGTCGAATACAAGAACAAAAGTTATCGATTCATGTCAATATGTAAGTCATGAATATGCAAAAATAACAATTAGAATGGGTAATCAATATTGGCTTTGATCTTGAATTTTTGTCAAGTCATTTAGCATCATTAATCTCTACGTAGCAACATAGAATTGATCTCTACACACGACATAGAAAGGGTTAGGTAAGCGGTACACCTGGCACCTCTGATTGTAAAAAAAGCATGAGAAAAAGCATAGGTAAGTACCAAATTGTAATGGGATAGAATATTTTTTTATAGTTACGTGGGGTTTTAGGATACCTACTACCTAGCTTAAACATACGATTGCCTAACCCCGAACTGCTACTAAGAACTGCACATAAAAAACGCAGCCACACTCTGCTCGACATGGGAATAGAACCAAGGTTCTCTAGCTGCTACGTTAGAGAACGCTGGGTCAGTCTCTAGATACTCATCACTGGATCGGTCTTTTGAGACCACTAAACTCACGGAAGACCTTATTTATCTCTTCCGTGACTAAACTAATGAAGCAGTTATATTGTCGCTTTTTTCAATTACCTAATTATACCTAATTCGGTGTTTTATTAGATTATGTAGTCAAGCTACAGCTACATAAGTCAGGGGTTAGAAGACTGTCTTCGTATTTAATTAATGAAGCATTATTAAAGATTTTGCCCACGGAACAGGTAAAACCTCTTTATCTTTTCTGTGATTTTGCTGATGAAATTCAACATTATCATTTTAGTAGAGATGAAACAGCTATCCGCTATTTTGCCGAATACCGGATATCCGACCAGCTGGAATAATTAATAGAATTACATAAGTATTGATGTTATTTTGAGACTGCCTCGTTAGTCTAGTGGTACCAATCGCGACTGCTACGCTAGAGGTCTTGGGTTCGATCCCCAGGTCGAGCAAAGTGTAATTGGGTTTTTCTGTGAAATTCTCAGTAGGTAGCAGCTCGGAGTCTGGATTTGTGCCCGGTGAATGGCAATAGGCTCGCCCCCTATTACATGGTACCTAAACATCCCGGCGAACTGTGGGTGTACATTAAGTACACCTCTGCTCTCAGTATGTTATTTTGAGAATAATTTGTATTGTCAAATAGTATCTATGTGTCTACAAGTCCAAAAGCTACGAAATAATGTAATCAGTCAAAGGAAGGTCGCCCACTTGGGAATATTTTGATCACAATGAAGGCCCCTCTGTTCTTCGGAGAGCGCGTTACGTCGACGGTCCCGATTATCATGCGAACGCCTATAGCAATCATTAGCGGTAGACAGAAGGCCAAAGTCCTTAATAACTAGTCTATCCAAGGATATGAATGGATGGATGATGGAATCGCTTCGTATAGCTTTACCTACTGTTATTCAGCACCCTGCATCTGGTAACACTGGAAGCTGACTTCAATAGAATTGGAAAACAAAATGTAAAGCTGCAACATGCTTACAATGCGTTCATTGTACGTCATACTGCTTTAAGCATTAAATGCTGAAAATTAATATACAAATGAAAATCGTTTTAAAAAAGCAGTCAAGTTTTATTTATAAAACACCTTGACAATAATAAAATATAGTAATAGCAGTTCTTAAATCATCAAATGCGCAATCAATATACTGCATTATATTGTTATTCAAATTCGGATATTTGGAACATCCCTTAGCATTAAATGCATTTCTCATACCCTATCAGTACACTCAAAATCACAAGGTAAACATTCAACAAGAAACTTAGACAAAACAAAAAGATCTTAAAACAATAGAACACAATAATGATACTATCATATTGAACCACAGAACTAAATTTAATAAAAATTAAATGTTTTATGTATGTACTTTAACAAAAACTAAAACAAAACCGAACCATGATTTTGTAGACAGTTTTTTTTTACTTTGATCGAAATTGTAAAAAGTCACAACTTTTGAGAAAAATTTGGAAAAATTCAGCCCCATATTAATGAAGTCTAACTACAATTTAGACATCCAGTCTTGCAATGTCTTGATGTCTGCCGGTGTGTCGTCATCGCCGGTGTTAGCTGAGCTCTCGGTAATGTCAACGCGACAGTTTAAGTGGGAGAATTCGAAGTCCTTGCCGATCTTGCCGAGGAAGACTGTGTTGTTGCCCTGGGCCGGATCCACTGATTGCAGCTGACTGGACTTAGTGATGCGCACTAGGTTTCTGGAAAACATTTTTAATAGTTATCTTTTTGTATTTTCCATGTTGTTTGATTTGATTATTGTTATTTTAGTGAAGGAAAAATGGCTAAGCCACCGCGAGTTGGGACTCGCGGTGGCTTAGCCAGCTTAAGCTTAGGTTAGTCCAAAAATGTTTACATTCATGTTTTACTTCACATTTTTTTCATTTACGTCTTTGAGGTGACGTTAGTGACATCTGTTGAAACTACGCTTTTCAACCGACATATTATATACAACCGGTCGTATTTTTCCTTCGCTACAATATTTTTTAATAGCAGCTTATTTAGTTGAACACAATAATTCAAAAGTAATATACTTACATTTCCTTCTCAAGCAAACTCTTGATGACCTGGCTGCCCTTAGCCAATGGCTGATCCTGTTTGTTGCATAGTATCAGCAGTGGGGGATTGTAGCTCTGCAACACTGGATCTGACAAAACTGTATACAAGTACCTAGAATAAAAACATAAAACTTCAGTTTCTATGAATTAAAAAATGAGTTTTTGTTTTGTTTCTTAAAAAGGACATGGAGTAAATGAATTTATTAAAAAGCCATTTTTAATACCGAAATATATTAATAATGGTCACATAAGACCAACATTATTTTCTCAAAAGGGCTGTTCCAGTCAATTTTTTCAGTGTGCTAAACTAGGAACATATTCTTTTAACATTTAACATAATAAATGTGAGCACTTACTCAGCAACATCTCTGATCTCTTTCTGTATGGTAACAGAATCAATTACATATACAATAGCTTTAGCACTGTTCTTGTACTGATCAAAGAATTTGTTTCGCAGTCTTTCCTGACCAGGCAAATCTACTATCTTCAATGAGTCCTACAAAGAAAACAATATTTAGTATTAATTAATAAAATTATAATCTTTATTTATTTATTTTATAAGAAAGTTATTTATACTGTTTAAAATTATATTGCCACCTACAGATCGTACACATTATATTTCAACATCAGTTCTGCCTTATAGAATTGATATAGCAATTCGGTTATTGACCAAATCCTAAGACCGAACTCTGTCCAATACTCTAATCTAACCAAATGGTCTAGTACAGCTAGTAGCTGAAGTTCTGTGATCTTATGGCTAGAACAGATAACACATATTATCAGGTTATAGACCAACATAATAGCTTTTTTGCAGTGCATCCACAAGCTTAATCCTAAGGCCTTAATATTCCCGACTTTTTAAAATTATCAAATCATCTACATTACATAGTAAAAGCTCAGCTCACCAAAGCAATACATACTGAAACTACTTACATTGGATGTAAGATATTCTTCAACATTTTCTTTCATTGAAGTAAATGTTTGTCTGTACTGTGAGTATGCCAGTCTTACAAACAACAGTGTTTTACCAGAGTCCGAAAGACCCATCAATAATACAGATTTACGAAGTTGCCGCCTTCTTGAGAAAAACCACCAAAACACTGAAACATAACAGTACAATTTTAATTTTTAATAAATAATGTACAAGCCCTATCCCGTATATAACAGCCATTACAACAATGTTGTCCGTAACAGTACCTATGTTGCACGTGGAATTTATGTTTTCGTTGCAATGTTGGCACACTTTCTCTTAGAGTAAGATTGCAAGAGGAAAGGACAACAAATAAAATATTTTTAACAAGACGGTCAGTTCAGATGTAGTCACTCAAAGTTAACGGGAATTTAATGATTATGTTTGACCTATTCAATCAGTAATAATTAAATATTTTAATTAGTCCTACTTACCCAAAGTAAAGAGAAGTACTATTAAGCTCAGTAAGGTTATGTATCGAGGATCATTTAGCATAGGTTCTGTATGAATCTTTTCCTTTATTACTTCGGACTCCATGATTGACCAGTGTATGATTTTATAATAAGATAAGATATTTATTTTTTATGTATTTCTATGAGTGGCGAATTCCAACACACACAGCTTTTGACATATAGGGATGTGTTGACACTTTGTAATTTGTACACAAACTATTAGTCGAATATTATTGTCTATTGATAAATGGAGGACAGAATAAATGATAAATAAATTTCTGCTTTAAGACTCCTGAAACCAATAAAGATTATATTACAAATAACAACTACGGCATTCATATTATTATATTAAAATTATATAATACTAGATTTGAAAAATAAAATGAATTTGGCAACCAAGGCGTTTTAGCCATATGGTAAAGGTATGCGAGTAAAGATATATGAAAATAGTTGTATATCCATTGATCAGGAACATTATATAAACAAAATTCTTGTGTCTCAAAATGTGTTGACAAGAAAATTCCCTATCAACAACTTATAGGAAGTCTTATGTACTTGTCTGTTTTAACGCGTCCAGATATTTCATATAGCGTTACTTACCTAAGTCAATTTAATAATTGTGTCAATTCTATTCATTGGCATCATCTTAAAAGAGTTTTAAAATACTTACATAAAACTAAATCTTATGGCTTGATGTATAAGAAGGATAATTGTGATTTAGAGGGTTTTGTATATGCAGACTGAGATTTGTGGGCATCTAATGCTATAGATAGGAAGTCCTATGCAGGATTCTGTTTTATAGTCTGTTTGCAACCGTTCCACCGTGTGTTTGAATAAAAAATATAAAAGCCGGACACCGCCTACTCTAATTTAGCCGCAGTCCCCTAGTATATTATTCTACTCTTTGCGCAGTCCGCCCACTCAACCAAATAGCCATATTGTGTCCGGTCTAGTGATGGGCAGATGATAAATACTCAGAGGATATATACTCGAGTATTTATCCAAAACGTATAAATACTTGTTTTTACTCCCTTTTATCGGATTTTTACTCAAAATGATGGGTATTTATATTTTTGAGCTGTGGACTTCGAGCGACACGGAAAGGGAGAAGCCATCCGTTAGCGTTCCCCTCTGCCAAAGTACAAAACTAGTCTTGTAATCTGTGAAGTACAAGCCCAAATTGGCAAATGCATTTAATAAAACTAGTTACCGCTCGGATTTTTAACTAAACAAAGTCCAGCCGCGCTAGTGAACACAGCGGTTCTCAAAATGCCAAATTGTTCGGTTTTCTACTGCAAAAAGAGGTCTGGAACATCAAATCAACTAAAAGATAGTATTACATGTAAATAAATCTTTACCGTATTTTTCTATTTTACCAAACGGCGCTTTCGACCTTTCTTATTAGCGAGAGCCTTAACTTAAAAAGCGTTTTAGCGCTGCATGTTTCTTCATTTGGTTATATGGCTATTTGCTGTTTCAGCGCTGTGCAAGGCTTGTTGATAATGTTTAATTTTGTATGTGTTAGTGTCGTCGTTACAGTTTTAGTTTTGTATGTAGTAGTTCGGAACTGCGCTTGTGTGCACATTTGCCCCCGCAAAAAATGGCAGAACGATTTGGTCGGTAATACATCGTTAAGGCCGTTTGTCCACCGCCACCGTCACCGGTACGGCACCGTCAACGAGATTATTTCTGGCCGAGATCACGTTGACGTGACGGCGGTCGTTTGTCCACCGCGACGATCCGATCTCGGTGGTTCAGTCAGTTGTTTGATAACTTCTCCTTCTGCTTTTGTATGTAAGAAGGCGTAGGCGATTCAAAGAATTTTGGATTCATCCGATAATACGAGAAAGATACATTATAGGAGCGTTTTATGTATTTTTATTTTATGTTTAATTCAAGTTGCGGCAATTTCTTGGGCATTACAAATAACATATTTTGAATTGATTAAACCTAGAATGTTTTATAAAGCAGAACCGTTTTAGAAGAACCAAAAAAAATTGAATTTGGCGCCCAAGACGCACTAATATTTTCATAATTATTTTATTGACAGCGATTGACGGAAAAGATTTTGGTTGTAGTGATCTATTGATATTATATTTTAAAATTATTTAAGTAACATACAAATGTATAATTTTAGTGTAACTTAAACAAAAAAAAAAAAATTGAGTGAAATTATTACAGTACGCACAGATACACATCAAGCTACAAAAAACCAGTTTACGCTGGGCTCTAATTGTATGGGTATCCTATACAATGCGAGATCAGCTTAATCTGGATTTTTATTGATTGACCTGTAGCATTTTGTACGTATTAATAAATTGGGTTACGAATCTATATTTTCCGATTATCATTTCCTTAAACCCTTTTGTCTGCCTTATTAGTCTAGTGGTTTATTTTTTTTAAATAAAACTCAATGAAGATTTGAATTTGAATTTGTGGTTCTAAGCGCAACTGCTACGTTAGAAGTCTTGGCTTCGATTCCCAGTCGAGCAACATGTTATTGAGTTATTCTATGAAATTCTCAGTTGCAGCTCCGAGTCTAATTTGTGCCCGGTTAAAAAAAAAGTGGCAAAAGGTTCGCCCCCTATTACATGGCACTTAAACAAACCGGTGAAGTGTGGGTGTGTTTTGTACACCTGTGATATTTATGATTGATTGTATTGTACAGCAAACAATAATTTTATGTAGTTGTAGCACAAGTCTGTACAAGTACCTTCCTACTAATATCAAACCATTAAATGACTAAATAATATTTATTTCTGTAAAAGTGTTGTAAATAAATGTACAACACTTTTACAAGTCGATTTTCTACACGTGGCGCCGACACCAGTCAGTCAGGGGTATATGTGTTCTGTGAGTCAGGGTCAGCACTTTCACTTCACTCCAAAGAGTAGAATAATAAGAAAAGAGAGCCCTCTCAGCAATATTCGTGTCACCACTCACCACAACTGACATTTGTTGAACACTAAGGCCATCTTTTGACGTTTCCCACGTACTGATTGTTTTATATAGAGATATATATATAGATATATGTACGTATCTACGTTTAATATATATTAATATATATATTAACCTATATTAGATTTATATACTTCTGTATGTGGTCATAGTGCATAAAAAAACAAGTTTTTCAGAAATTTCTTTTTTTCGGTGCTTTTTATTATTTGTTTTTCATAATAAATTTACGCCATTACAATTTACGTCCATTGCATTATTAGTCCTCATTTTACCGCACAGAATTCGATTAACACTTTTGCACTAACTGTAAATCAATATATTTACTTTGTCTTTGTGTGTTTCACATCGAAAACTTACAACTTAACACAATTTCTGAATAATAACGCACAAAATATCACGAAACAGTGACTGAAGTTGAGAGAAAACAACCTAACTTAACAACCACCATATTCCACATAATGTCGATAAAACAGTAACACTAGTACCAATTCTTGGAATAAGCTCCATCTATGTTATTATGAGGCACAACGCAATGAAACTTATTTTTGTTTTATGGGATTTATCGAGAGATAGCGCTACTGCCTACACAATAAGTATCAAGTATAGAAGTGTCCAGCCCCTGCTTCACTCTTCACTACTCTTCCTTATCAATCAGTGAACCTGTCTAATTCGTTCAATGACGATCAATAAAATAGATTGTATGAAGTGAAGATAGCTTACCGTGATAGTACCGCTCCTATCAAAGAGTACCTACTTTAAATAATCGATTACGACTGCGACGAAATCTAATTTAAGTTAATGTTAAAACGTTTTTTTAATCTGACGTATCCTAGCAGCAAGCTAGGATTTGATAATAATATAAGAAACATGAGTATTGATATTGGAGGTAAGTTTTTATTAATTGTTGTAGGTAGGGTCTCAAATTTATTCACAAGACGATTCATCTTTTTGTGAGTGTATGTACAATATCTAGAGTTTTTCTGATTGATGACATTTTGCAGGAATGAGAATAAGATATAAGGATAAGGATGAAACCTTTTTGGAGAAGCATTTGGTATCCAAAGAACCTTTTGGACAATTTAAAGCATGGTTTGAAGAAGCATGTACTAAGAAGGAGATTCTAGAACCCAATGCTATGTGCCTGGCAACTGTTACAAAGTAGATATTTAGATAATATCTTGTATTTCACACATACACTCACGCCTTTTTCCCATAGGGGTAGGCAGAAACTGCAGACCACCCTTGAACTCATAAGTCAAAAATCACCCAATGACAATAAAATTGATCTTCCAAGTTATTGTTGAAAAACACTTTTTTAATTTTATCATTGGAAATGCTACTTAAAATATTGTAACTTGTGATTAAAAGTTGAATATTTAGGAAATAATTTCTTGTAAAACAACTGTTACAACAGTTACCAAATAATATTTTTTTACAGAGATGGTTTTCCATCAGCAAGATTTGTTTTATGTAAAGGATATGGAAAAGATGGTTTTAAATTCTTCACAAACTATGGAAGCAGGAAAGGCAGAGAGATGGTATGTAATTTTTACCTAATACTTAATGATAATGTTTTATGACATCCAACACAACATAACTTATCTCGGACAAACAACATCTACTTAAGTTAATGATTAGAACCAGATAACACTTCCTACACAATATAATTGAAAATATTTTTGATTATTTCAGGATGAGAACCCAAATGTGGCAGCAACATTCTACTGGGAAGTTCTAAACAGATCAGTTCGGATTGAAGGTCATGTGGAGAAATTAGATGAAGATGAATCAACAAAATACTTCCACTCACGACCAGTGCCTAGCCAAATTGCAGCATGTGCAAGTTTTCAGAGCACTCCCATTGAATCAAGAGATGTTCTATGTGACAGGGAGTCTATTTTGGAAGCAGAATATATGATTCCTGGAAAAGAAGTCCCAAAACCTAGCTTTTGGTTATTATGTTTTCTATATGTTACTTGCTATCATGCCTGTATTTCCTAAAGGGTTGGGCTAAAGTATTAGATGTACTTATGGCACCCATGGTGGGTTTGTATAGGTCCCATGTCATGGAAGAGTGTAATTGCCATTGCAAAAATTCATGCTCTCAAACAACTTATATGACCATCAAACCTCAGTAGAGGTTCTGCGATTGATTCGACAACAACAGCTACATTAATAGGGTACATTCCCCTTCATCAATAATTTCATAATCATCATAAATGAAACTTGGTCAGTTTTATACTTTTCTAGAGAACCTTGTTAGCTTGTGTCAAAAAATATGTTTTTGTCTGTTCTGATGCTACTGATCATTATCAAGTTTTTGTTTTGTTCATTGTTTAATTTAAATTTTAATTCAGGGTCGCAAGTTGATTATTTCTGGCCGTGGTTAAACATTAAAGTAATTAAGACTTGAAATAGATTCAAGTTTAATATCTACTTGCTGTCTAAAAATAATTGTAATTTTTTATTACAGGGGAGGTTACATAATACGTCCCAGGGCTGTTGAGTTTTGGCAAGGTCAAAGAGATCGACTGCATGATAGAATCAAATTCAGGAAGGCCAAAGATGGAGAGGTTCCTAATGGAAAGATCTTGCATGAAGGTGATGATGGATGGGTGTATGAAAGATTATCTCCATGAAACATGTTAATTTAAGTTATTGTTAGAGAAAGTCTTCCAAAATGTTTTTATATAACAGATTTTAATTGCAAATATTAGTACAAATCGATTTTAATTAAAGTTGTTATAGCTACACATGATTTATTTTTAGTATTTCTCTTTGAATACCACCTGTGCTTTTCCAGCAGGTTTCACATTTAAACTTTCCAATCTTTTTAATACTTTGTTCAAATTGTCGGAGTCCTCCACCAACACCAAAGTAATATGTTTTAGCAGCTAAATAAGCAACTCCAGTTCTGCTAAGTCTATCTACAAATAGTGAGATAAGTTTATCATAGTTACTTTCATTGTAAATAGTCTCTGATGTAAGGATTACATCATATACTTCAGAGCTTGAAAGCTTTTTGTTGAATGAGTCCCAGTCTCCTGAGTAAAATTTACATCTTTTTATTTCTTTTTCTCTGTCATCTTCCTCTTCAATGTTCAATAAAACATTGGGTATTGTGACATGCTCTAGAACTTCCTTGTTCTGAAAAATAAAATTATGGAAACAGGCTAAATAGGTTTGATATTACTTCATTATATTTATTCAATTGTCTGTTGTTCAAAAAACTATGTACCTAGTCTACAGGTTGATTGTGAGGTCTTAGGAAGTGACCACATCAAAATGGAGCAAACTTTTTAAGAATTATTGTTACTTCTGGAGTTTCTGCCTTTATTGTACTACTTTCAACTATTTAAAAGAACAAAAAAACTGCTTACATAATCCTGAAATGTAATCTTTGAACCATTTAAAAATGCATATATTCCTAAAATTCCAGCTCCACATCCTAAATCCAAAACACTGCTCTTTTCAAACTTGATATCAGTTTCATTTTCTTCCAAATACTGTATTAAATCATAAGTGCACTCCCAAATTTTTAAGCCACCTGTAATATATAATACCTATACTTATGTTATGATTAACACTTAGTCTTATCACTACATATTATAGAACAAAGTCCTCCACCACATCTCTCTGTCTGTCTGTTCATGTCTGTTTTCTCCAATGGATAGCATGGTTCTTGAGGAAGGTTTATAATACATACCTACCCAGAAACTACGCGGGCGCAGCCTTAGGGGGAAGTAGTTGGCGGAAAGCTAGTTAATACTTGCCTTCGTATTTGCCTGCAACTAGATCACTATGCTCCTTTTCTGCAATTTCAACTGCGTTTTTAAATCCACTCTCTTCTATGCTGGCTAATGCCTCACTTACGACTACGTGGCCAATCTCGACATCACCGCAGGCAAACATTTTTGCACGTGTGACCATACCATCAACACTTTTTATTTGTTTATCTGGTACAACTTCTTCACTATCCGACCATAGAATGGTGTCTTTCGTTTCTACTGGGTAAATAATTGGTGTTATTTTTTCATTTAAAAATTTATAGATAAGTACTAGAAAATAAACAGAAAAGATAAAATGTGCTACCTTCTAAATTACTACAGTCGTCTTCACCAGAAAAATTAAATCTAAAAGTAGCCATACCTACATTCAGAATAAATAAAGTTGAATTAGTAATTTAAACGTCTTCGTATTTTTTTATGCGTTGTATTGTAAAGTATACATAAGTAACCTAAGCAAAAACACTCTTGTTTAATGTCCTTCCTTTACACACCGATGACCGAAGACCGCATGTTGTTTCAGTTGTTTGTTTACAATTTTGACATAGTTTGACAGTGAAGCCACAGAGTACAAATATTTCTTACGATTACGAACACAAGCCGAAAGCCAACGAATGAACAAACTCGACAATCCTCTTTGTTCTAATGCGAATGATGGTGATATAAAAATATACACTACAATTTATTTTAGATAAAAAAATTAAAAAGTTGGTTATGTCATACCGCCATAACGTAGCAAAAATATTGAATAATTAATTTATAATGGAAACGGATTCTAAAATAAATGAACAACTAAAGAAATCGGTATTGATGTGTTTGTAATTTTTTAGCTTAGTAACTTGTGTTCATAAATAACGCCGAGTGAACGCTTCGAAACTAACAAAACCAAATTCATTTCATTCATTCATACACACGAGTTGTTAGCGTAAAAAGTTGTGTGGAAATATACAGTATTTTGTATTACAAGGGATTTATCATAGTTAAAATCCAAGTTAAAATAATATTAGCACAATGACAGACGTTGCAAAGAAGGTAAACCCATTATACATTTTCGTGATACATCGCTTTGTTTGACACGAGTAACGTACTTTGATTAGTGTGTGTGTGACCTCACAGTTTTCCTTACAAAGTGGTCGCGATTTTTTTTTGTGGTGTTATCTAGCTCTTATTTAACTTTTCACTTTGGACGAGCACTGTAACTATTTATTACGATGGGAGCGGTAGGTTTTGCGTATAAGAACACATAACCTCAACATATTGCGACCGTGGGGTATCTAGGCGTAGCAACGAATAATGGCTGTTGTGTTATGTGGCTCATATAATTCGAGCACGTGTATTTTCAGGTACAGGACTACAAGGATTCCCTCAAGCAGAAGGCTGAGCATCTAATAATTAAAGGATTTCCAGAGAAGATAGTGAAACTAAATGAGCTTCTAGAAACATCACATTTCCAAAATAGAGATTTATCTGATGTTCATCAGGTACTTATGTTTTATGATCTTCAATTGTTTAGTTAAATTTACGACTTTAAATTGAATTTCAACTATAGTATAGTAACTATTATTCAGATACATTTTCCTATTAGTCATGGTGCAAAAATGTTGTATACTTGTTAACAAAAATGTAATATAATATATTAAAATATACATAGTTACCATATGGGTAGGCAGAAACTACTTTGGTGTTCTGTAGTTTCTGCCTACCTCTATGGGGAAAAAGGTGTGAGTGTATGTATGTATGTACATTAAATATCTACAGGTATACATATTATAATTATGTGAAGCTACCCTATGTTCTTTGTTATTGATAATTGTGTTAATGTGATTTCAGGATCTAAACATTCCAGTGCCACCTCCTGCATCAGCAACAAATGAGCCCAATGCTAAACGCCCTCGGGTGGACTCATCTGAGGTGTCAAGCAACACCACTGTGGAGGGCACACATGTATATGCATTGCCCAACGGCACAGTGCCATGCAACAAGCCACTTAGTGACCTCATACATCTTGTGAAACCACACATTAGGGAACTGGTTGAAGATTCCAATTTGGTAAGCACATTTTTAAGTTTATTAGGATGGATTTGAAGAACTCAAAATTCTTAAATATTTTATGGTAGATTTTACAAAACAACCCGAGCAAGAAGATTGTTAAAAAGAAGAGAATACAAGCTTAATTCCATCAACCGTCTCAGCCACTGCTTGCTGGACATAAGTCTCTTCCAAGTAGCACCAAACAAAGCATAAATATTTGATGCCCCATGGTGGCATTAAAGTTATTTTGTTGTTACAAAAGAGATCCCTATTGTAGGTTTATTACATTACTGATTATAATATTATCCTTAACCTATCATACAACAAATTACATGTCTATTGTTTTCACTTATAATAATTGATTTTTATTCGAGATTTAAGCTCAGTTACGTTTGTTTAATGTAAAAAAAGGACCAATTAAAAGGTTTGTAATAGTTTTCTATAAAAAAATTAAAAGTTGATGTTGACAAGGAAATAATTTCATGCAGAATGGTTTTTGTTCTAATATTGCTGTTACTTGAAAGAGACCTAAGTTCAAAAATAGTAATACTATCATCCTATCAATCAACTGTAGTCGACTAATGATAACCATTAGGTATTATTAAATTTGGAGAATGAAACCAATATCTATTTCACTATTAACACATGCATACATGTATTTGGAAAACTGTGTCATAGATCTTTCTGATTATATGCTATTAAGCCTAATGGAACTCAATCGCGATCGACATCTGCACAAACACTGCGTATGTCGCCGTGTCAGTCGCCAATTGAAACTACGCCGTATGACGCGACACCAGCGACCGTCCAATGATAGATGTTAATTCCCTGCGCACCTCACAAATTGGGTGAGTTTAATTCTAGGGAGAAATTTGCGTATTATCATTCCATTTTTTCCTACTTTGTGGTATGATTTGAAGCTAAATCCATGTCGTCGCGGTGTGATGTAGAGTTTCAATATTAAATGTTTTTACCTCAAGGCATTATTTTGATTATGAATCAACTGATGCAGCACCCAGCGAAATAATAAATGCAAATAAACTAGCCATTACCTTATTTTTTAAAATAATGTTTTATATTCTAAAAAAGTTGACATTTGCTAATTATATCACGCAATACAAGTTTCTATTGAAGTTGTAACAGTTTTATTGGAAAGTGTGAAGTTGTGAAGACTTATAAAGTTTCTAGTTAGAATAAGTTCGATGGCGTCAAATCGTGTCATAATTACGCAATTTCACATTGCTTCATGTTGTGTAATACTTGTCATTTGGATATGACGACATAAAGGCCATTCCCTATTTTCTGTTGTAACTGCCACTAATGGATTTTTACAGGTGAGAAGGCAACTGGAACCAATCTGCATGAAGGACTTCTTGTGGTTCTTTAGATCCTACTTTAATGGATTTAGCTGCTGGAGATACTAAACCCTATAATGTATAAAAATAGTATTAAACCAAGTACTTAGATAGTGTTTAATTTTGTTTCAGCTGAAAATGTGGATATCATTCATGATTCCCAAAATCGAGGATGGCAACAACTTCGGTGTATCAATACAAGAGGACACGCTTGCAGAGATACAGTCAGTGGAGTCGGAGGCCGCCGCGTTTTTTGACCAAATCTCTCGATACTTCATCTCTCGAGCAAAGATCGTGTCTAAGGTCGCCAAATACCCACACATTGAGGACTACAGGAGAGCTGTTAGAGTGAGTAGATAGAAAGTTTATGTAGTCCTGGCAAACGGTGATAGCACATACAAAAGTTTTGATAGTTATGCATTTAGGCTAAATGTTCAGCCTTGGGCGCGAAATATTACCGCAAGGAAAATTATATTTTTTTCTTAAATTACTGCTTGGGTGGGAGAAAATGTTTTAAAAAATACTGTAAATATATAATTTTTCTCAATTAAGTGCGTCAAAATTACTATAAAATGGCTATAAGTCTGCTGGTCCTTTAACACAGTAAAACCATATAAAGAGCTAGCTGCAATGGAAATACATTAAATGGTACAATAAATGGTTGTAACAATAAGTTACTCAACAAATTATTCACACTATAATAAAGGCGTTTCTATGCCTACCATTTGCAAATCCAGCAATGTGTAAAATTGCTGGATTTTAGTATGAACAAAATCATAGAAATTTTTGCTTGCCAGGAATTGGACGAGAAAGAATACCTGTCGTTATGGCTGGTGATGTGTGAGATTCGCAACCGTTACTGCTCGCTCCACGACATCGTCATCAAGAACTTGGAGAAGATTAAAAAACCACGTTCATCAAACGCGGAGTCTCTATATTAGGCACTATTTCAATCTCAAGTAGTAGCTCTTTAGTCGCATGCAATTGTAAGAATACATTGTGGATCTAAGAGTAATACTTAAACTGGCTTTGATGTATTGTTTTTTATTCACTAGACAGTGCTTCTGTAAATAATTTTATAGCAAATTGATATGCACGAATGATCTACTTGTGCTATTCATAAACTGTGAAACATTTTATAGTATTATATACCATATTCCTAGATCTACGCAAAGTGTAATGTAATGCTTACCTCATAATTCCATTCTAGGTGCTGAATAGTCTAGTGAATTAAAAATAATCACGTTTATTATATTGTGGTCTCATAGCAAGGTGGAGAGGTTGAAGACACGTATTTAATTGAGACTGAGTACTATGTCGTAACACAATAATTGTGACATAATATCATGGTGATTTCTTGCTTGACTGTGTATGACCAGTAGTAAAGACGTTACTACAAGTAGTAACATTACAACTTGCTATGAAACTACAATGTGATTAATTTATAATATTCAGTCAGTGTTTCAAAAACTATTCATAAATAGGTCTTAATTAAGCTAAAATATTATGTTGTTACTAAACTTCATACCTTAATAAACCTGGTTTTGAACTTCTAAGAAAATCTTAAAATTTCTGTTTCAAGCGCCTCTAAATACTTCAGGTTGACTTATCCTAAAGTGATATAATTGGCTTATAGTCAATATTTAATTTAATAATGTACCCAATGTCAATATAAATGAATACATTTCTATAAATGTGTAAAAACATAGTTTTGATTTGCCGCCTGCCCTATTCAATAAGAACATTGAAGACTATTGAAATGTGCTTCGTGAATTTATAGCTAAAAGAGCTAAGTAAATAGAACAGCGAACGGATTTTCATGGAACATAAAACTGCCACTTACTCTGCCAGAACGGCCTTTCTCACTCCACTCGAACTGACATTAGATACCTACCTTCCAGTATACTATAGTAATGCCTTGCCGCTCGCTGAACTTCATTCTACTGTTCGTTGTCCTAACTTAAAGGTCTGCGGATGAAAGAATGCCGCTCCGAATGAGGGAAGGTATCGGAAACGTGGGTGCTGCTGCTACCCAACGCAGTATTTTGTATAATTCCAATTTCTAACATACCACCACCTCTGTTTTCCCCGTAGGGTTGGGCAGAGGTGTAGATATACTAGTACACCTCTGTGAAAATAAATGAAATTTATTATTATATTAAACTTATTACACACTTACACGATGGCCGGTACGTGGTACCACATCCATTTTTTTTTACGGAAGCGAATCCAGGCCTTCTAGCGTACAGTCGCGCTTGGGACCACTAATGAGGTTCTAAGTTCTACGTAGCAATAAATTTTAGTTCCAGAGACGCGTAAGTCTAAAACATAATCATAATATATTATGTTATATGACACTGTCAAATAACATAATATATTATGGTTGCAGTACGTTCATATCCCATAGGATCCAAATCTCAAAAACTCCAAGTTTTCCACTTCTCTCTGGCACAGTCAGACCTCTAGCTCTCATGAGCAAGTGCTGCGGGCCGAGGATTCCTCAAGGATCAGACAAGAACAGACGGCGGCGCGCGTTTATTGCCAAACGCAACGCATTAGGTAACTCCCGCCGTGCCGCCTGTAGGTAGGTAGGTACTCGATTATAAACACACTTATGCTACGTAACCCCACGTGTCAGTTTCTAATGTGTAGTTTTTCATATAAAATCTAGTCCACCGGTATTCTTAGTTCGTGAAATTAGTGCAAGGAGTTAATAGTATGAACCAGTCATGTATGTATATGTCCAGCTTATGCGGTGCAAAGACAGTTGGAGCCATGTTTCTTAGGTTCTCGTTAATATATTTAACATACATACCTACATACTATCAAATCACTGATGTCACTCGCAAAACCAGACAGCTGAAATGGGACTGGGTAGACTTTTGCCGTATGCCAGACGAACTCTGGCCAAAAGATACCACAAATTGGAATCCACGGAGCGACGCGACAGCTTGGTCGGTGCAGGCAGAGGTGGCGCGATGAACTCGAAAATGATTGGGTCAATAAAGCGTCCGACAATGCGGCTTCGAAAGAGGGAAGGGAGGCCTTTCCCGTGCCTCAGCAGTGGGAATAATCATAATAATAAACATACCATAACGCCTATTATATAAAAACATTCAGTAGATATTTATTTAAAGCCTTAGTGCTAAGGGTACATAAAATAATCTTCATCCCAAAATTTGGCGTATAATGGTTACTCCCAGTAGGTGAAATAAAAAGTTATTAGTGTTTTCAATAATTACTGGTTAGTTACAAAAGGCAAATGAGTTTCGTTTTCAGAACCATCCATATTTTGACGTAACGTTCTTTTAGGGTAAGACATTTTGACAGTCTACTTCTACAACATACATTTTTATATTTATTTTGCTTCGTCCGTATTTTGTATTTTAGAATTATTGCTTTATTTAATTATGGTAATAAATTGTTAAAGGGATTTGAGGTAATGGCGAGCGACATCGACAAAGGGAACTTTGGCGACAGCGCCCGTAACACTACGGTGTATGAATTGAATTCGAGAAATTCCAATCATATTTTTGACGGTGCTGGTGAAAATATACAATACCATAGTGATTCGGAATCTGTTGCTTCGAGAAAAAGTAAAACGCGTTATATTAATCCAGCTATTTACATTGAACCAGTGGAGTCGACACATTCTGTGACATCTCTGCAAACGGACTCTTGTATCTCTGATGTCACCCCACATCCACACAGTAGCTATAGGAGTAACTCCACCCCACTGTTAAGCGGTCGAGACTCAAGTCTTTCATCAGGTAGTGTGAAGAGAAAGTCGTGTCGACTGACAGGTCCGGGGAACTTCCACAATTTAGCCACAGAAGAAGAAACGCCGCGATATAATCGCACTTACCGTGAAGATGGACCCGACACATTTAGGTTATCAGTGGCATCCGTGTCGACCACAACTACAGCAAAGGAGGAACGGGAGCGTAATGAAAAGAAAAAGCAAGAAGCTTTCAAACAATGGGTGGCACGGAAGGACCAAGAGGTAAAATAATGTTGCATAAATTGTTCGTGATTTGGTGTGTGCAAAATTCGGATTATCGGTGAACGGTGAATTGTGAAGATTTAAAGGTTGAATGGAAGTATTATGTACCTATAAGTTATAATAGTAACAGTAAGGTAAGTACAACAGTATACACTTATTAAAATTTTGGTAAAGCTTTAAAGTGAACACTAAGTATTTTAGATTTAATAAAAGTTCAGAAACTCTATTAGCAATTGTAGTTACCTCCCTACTCTACATTGGTGCTTGCCTCAATTTTTTTCCGAACCACCAACAAACTACAAATTTTATCGGATTTTTGAGTTGAATGAATTCTGTAAATATGAGCGCTGTTTTGATACTGTGAAAAAAACTTGTTTATTTTAGGAATATCTTACACACCTTGGAAACCTACTAAACGGATCAGTAGACTGTCCCGAGCTAGTAGAAAAGATATTAATCCGTATCAATGTTATTCGTTTTAGACTCTTGCTTTACGTACCGTTAATCACAACCAACTACTGGTAGTGCTTTTATCCCGAGAAGTAGGTGCTCACCACCACCAAATAATTATCAATACTTAAGTACATAGTTAGTAGTAGGATCCTTGTGGGTACTGTTTAGGAGTGTTTGAATAGTAGGTACCTGACTGTAATTCAATATCATGAATCTGTATTTTTATCTGTTATTGTTCGACAATCGATTAACGTAACCGTGGAGGTTTGTTTTTTATTACTATATTTGTAATATATAATTATGTAACGTTGTAATGAAATCGTTTCATTAATTAAAAAGTTAATTCCTAAGGGCCTTCAAGCCCTTTGTAGTCTTTAGAACCGATGGTCATGTACCAACTTAAATGGGATTACGTTGGAAGTATAAGCTATATATATGTTAATCTTTTTTTTTAATAATAACAGAAACGTGACAAAGCTCGTCTTGAGAAGATGAAGCGTCAGACGGGACCTTCAACATCACAGGAGCAACGGGAAGAGTCATACCGAAGGTGGCTTGAGCGAAAACGAACACAGACGGAGCGACAACGGGCCGAAGATATCATGCGGCAATATCGACATAATGAACAGCTTGAAAGAGAACGAAACAAGCGCGAAAGAGATAAAGAAGAGAAACTCGCGGAGTGGATACGTCGGAAGGAGGAGGAAATGAAGGGTAGCGTTGTACCTGTTATTGTTTAATTTATTCACGATAGCAGTGATATTAATCGTTATCATCCATTACTCGCATAATACAATACAGTAATTCAGGCTTTAAGATATCGCGAAACGCAAGGACACCGATCCACCGTTTGCCTCCTGTTACGATTTTAGTATCATAGGTCTCGAGTTCAAATCCCAGGCATCTTTGAATTTTCGGAACCATGTGCGTAATAATAATTTAAACCGCCTAACACAGTGAAGGAAATCATCGTGACAAAACATGCACGCCTGAAAGATTTTCTCAACGGTGTGTCTTCACACACCGTTGACAGTACAGTACAGTACAGTGACACACGTTTAGACAGTATACGGGTTGATGAAGATGATGATGATTTTATCGAGGCAATTTACAGAAGATCTCTGTTGAATTCTAAATTATTGTTGACGTATCAAATTCAACTACAGCGATGAAAACGCGTGAGGAGCGTAGGGCGGCGCGTGCTGCGATAGATGAAGAGCGCAGGCGCGCGAACGGTGAGCGAGCGTACCGGGACTGGCTGCGAACGAGCAAAAATAAACCACTTCCCGTGCCGCTTAACCAAGGAGAACTTAGTAAGTGCTTAGGGCGGATTGATTAACCTAGGGCGCCATATTATATTTTAATTTTTTTCTTCTATTACACATTCTAATATCATGGGAGTCAGGGAGTGAGAATTACGACTACGACAACTGAGTACCAAAACGTTTGCTTAAATATCGATATCGTAACGAATAGTAGTGTGAAATAAAAATTAGTACTTAGTGTAAAATAAAGGATTCGGCCAAAATTTACAATTTATATTACTTAATATCTGCTACGTTATTTAAGGCGAAAAGATCCACCTTAACATTCTTCTTTTAGAGCTTCACTTGTCATCACTGTTTGTATTTGCTCTACCTTTGCATTTTTTCGTTCATTAATCGCGTATTTAGTTTATTTGTTAATCGATATGTTTTGGTAAACATCCTATATTTGCGTATCCTGTCCTATTATTTGGCATACTTGTACCTATTTACCTACAGAGTAAGTCAAGTAAATATACCGTTCGGGATTCATGTAGTTACTCTGTCTAGATTACTTATCTTCTGCTACGAGATTCAGAGTTACCTAAAAAGTTAATTAAAGTGCTGATAATTATTTTAACATAAAGCCATGCGACCTGGAATACCATTACCAGAGTACCTACAAACCATCATCAAATAATATAATACTTTACTTCCAGGTATGCGTGGTTCCGTGTCACAAATGTATATAAATCCCATACCTTGGCAGTTCCCCACATGAACATCTAGGAAGATATCGTTGTAATTAATTGTAGGTACTTTTAAAATTAACTGATTAATAATTATGATCGGTATTATTTTGTGCGCACGTCAAAATCGCAATTTTGTGTAATATAAACTGTTGTTATTATTTAGTAATCAATGTACTTCATTTTAGAATAAATTTTCAATTTTTAGATTAACATTTTGTTGTAGTCGCATTATTTACTTTATCAGGGATATTGAGGTGATAAATATAACAGACAAGCTAAACGCTCGTTTAAATAAAACAAGGTTGTTTATTTCGACATATAGTTTTATTTTATTATAATTTTCAAGGTATTTATTAGGGTCCCATCAAGTTAAATAAGTTTACGTAAATACATACCATAGAAAATTCACAAATATGAACTATTCGGCACGCGATAATATTCCTAACTTCCTAACGTTAACTACGATGTCTTAAAATATAGTTTGCGAATTGCAAAATGTGCGTATAATAAAAAGCAACAATTTGTTTCTACTTTGTAGTTCCTACACTCATCTGTTCAAGCCCATTTACAAAGTTTTAGTTCAAGCCACAGCCATCTTTGACGCCTAAGTCTACTTTTGCACTAAATTTGTTTTGAACTATGTTGAGTCTACCAGAAGACTTCCTCTTCCTCCTTGAGTCGGAGTATTTCCGATTTGTTCATGAAGTAGTAGGTGGGCTGGCGACCCTTGAGATCTTTGAGTACTCGTTTCGCTCCAGCTCGGATCAGCACTCGACTAAGAGACTCTATCTTCTCTACGCCCATCGCGTAGTGCAGCGGTGTGCGTTCTAACTGTTATGAAGAAGAACTTTTTATAATCAGAAAATCAACTTGACTTTTTTATGTATCTTCAGAACAGATGGTTAAACTCCAAAATTTCAAAATGATGGAGGAAAACACCGTAGCTGCTCTAACAGATGTAAAAGAATGAATGAATTCTGACATGACGCGTAAATATTAAATAAAATATTAACATGCTGCTGAAAGTAATAATTAAAACGTTACATCTACGTTGCATTCATAAAATCGACTTACGTTATCACCAACCCGCAACAGTTCGGGATAGTTCTGCGCGAGGTGCGCCACGACGTCCTCGTGCTGTGCCAGCACGGCTACGTGCAGCGCGGTGCGGCCGAACCCGTTCTGGCAGCGCGCCAGCGTGCGAGCACCCGCGCCCGTCAGCAAGCCCTGCACGGCCGGCAGGTCGCCGCGCCGCACTGCACTGTGAAGGGCCTCGCGGGACTCCTATAGAACCAAGTAATTAGTTGACAAAACTGCTTAGTTCGTCTGCTTACTACTGCATTACCTCACCATTTTTATTCCTCTGGATAACGTCCGAGACTTAACTGAAACCTCAAGATGATGCTAAAGATGGGCTTCGGTTGCCGTTTACCATAAGACTACCTTACTCTTGTTTGTCATCTTATGACAAAATAAAAAAAACTGGGGTAGTTTCAAGCAACAAGACTGCCTCGTTGGTCTACTGGTGCTAAGCGCGACTGCTA
This sequence comes from Subacronicta megacephala, assembly GCA_958496365.1. Classification (NCBI taxonomy): domain Eukaryota; kingdom Metazoa; phylum Arthropoda; class Insecta; order Lepidoptera; family Noctuidae; genus Subacronicta; species Subacronicta megacephala. The sequence goes on from OY292527.1 coordinate 8,998,324, forward strand.
CGCTAGAGGTCCTGGATTCCATTCCCAGGTCGAGCAAAGTGTTATTGAGTTTTTCTATGAAATTCTCAGTAGCAGCTCGGAGTCTGGATTTGTGCACGGTTAATGGCAATAGGCTCGTCTCCTATTACATTGGACCTAAACATACCGGCGAAATGTGGGTGTACATTAGTACACCTCTGCCTAACCCTTCGGGGAATACAGGCGTGATGGTAGTTTCAAGACAACGCAGTACAATATCAGCCTGTATCCTCTGAAGAAGTATAGGTATTATTAATAGAATCAAACCTAGAACTTGACACTTCGCAGCTTTGTTAGAAATTATTTACATTTTAAGAGGTGAAGAAAGTTCTGTCTGATATATTTCTAATACGAGTATTACCACTATTTATCATTAGATACTAGTCAGCTTTAATAAAAGCGAGGAGTTACCTCAAAAACGGGTATCGAAGCAAGCAAGTTGCTCATCTCAGTGTCACCGCGTTGAGCGATCACTTCTGTTATTGGAACTCCCGCTTCATCAACCACGTCCAAAATATGATCGTATCCTTCCATTATTAGTTCCATTATTTTATCAGTGTTTCCTGTTGACAGAGCATTTTAGGAACATTTTAGAGTTCATAGGCCAATAAATTGATTGGATTGGAATCTGATACTATTACACAGGTTTCTCACCTCTTGCAGCCAAATGTAAGATCCATTTATCAATCTCGATAGTATTTTCTGGCACATTGGCCTGTATGGATACGTCTCTAGCAGTTCGGTAGAGTTCGTCTCTGTAGCCCAGGCTAATATCAGACTCTTGGAAGAGCTGGAATAATGCGTTTCTCGCGTGCGTGCGAGCAGCAGCGAAATGCAGCACTGACTGACCGTGTTCATCCTGAGAGAAAGATATCCATCAATTGTTAAAATAATTTTTACAAACATGATACGTGTCAAGATCTAAAAATCTCATATCTATTCAATTTTTGAGAAATCGAGTTTATAGTTTTATAGAGATACTCAAAGATTTTGAAATATAAACGCAGAACTTCAAACTAACTTGAACTTTAGAAGAAACATTCTATCCACGTTATAAGTACAGGCAGTAAAAACCTACCCTAGTAGCACTACTGAAGGCAGATTCGGGTGCATCGGGGCTTGTAACGGGCTGTGGGTCAACTGTGACGACGTCAATGGGTCGCTGATGTTTGGTTGCTGTGCGGGAGTCTCTCACTGCGTTGGGTGCGTTTGATTGTAGAGGTTCTGTTACGATGGACGGCGGTTTTCCGTTCTCTACTTCTACTGCTTCTCGCGTCACTAGTGTTTCTGGTTCCAGCTGTGAGATTCATAGAAACTTGTGATGATTATTGATCATAGTTCATCAACTATTATCAATGAATCACCATCAAGAAATAAATAATTTGGGTTAGCAAAAGAAGTACTTAATTAACTATTTCTTTTATGATTCTTTAAATATTTAGTAGTATCACATGACAACCTGTAAATACACCTCTGCCTAATCTGTACAGAACTATAGTGGTATGTTAGATTTAAGAAAACCGTAATTGATACTTCAAAACGAGCGCGTACGAAGGTTACTGAAATTGTGTGAGCTACGCCTATAGAAAGTTATTTCTGCTTGAAAAGTATGAAACGGCAAAGTGTACCTATTATTTTAGATGGACTATAGGCCACCGTAATGGATGATAGAATAACCTATCTCATTTTCTGTGCCACTGCTGAACATGTCTCACAAGAGACTTATGTTCAGCAGTGCAACAGTTGGGTTGATGATGTGATTCAGAAATTAACCCACAATAATCGTTGACAAAGTGGAGTAACTAAATAAGATAATTTGCTCACCTGCGTACCTAAATTTGGTTTTTCCCGTTCAGGAAAGTTATGAAGAAAACTCGCTAGGAACGCGACCGGATCTTTAGGCTTTATATTAGCCACTTCGGTTAGACCTTTGATCAAAGGATCGCCGAGAGCTGTGAACACATTGTCCATATGAACGTCGTCTTTCACAATTTCCATTTTGTCACCAAATCAATTAAAGACTTTATTAAGAGCTTACACTTAGAAAGATATCTGCCTTCTTCGGTCCGAAAGATGGGAATGTCCATGTGGCCGTTGTCGGCGTGACTTGAGCCTGAAATCGATCAATTATTCATTGTCGGCCTTCGATAGCTTTACGTGGAAGGGGAAGGGCTGCGAGAATACATCAAACACGTGTGTTTTTACGCGAACGTGAACACCCTATGGGGGCAGTGGGTGGTTGATTACAGTTAATGGTTGTGGCGGGAATTGAACAAAAATGCTCTATTAGCATTTGTCAGTCATAAATAATATGACCTATTGATTGACTGAACGCCGAGTAACGTTTCTTTTAAAAGGATATGACAGATTGAGTTATGAATTGCTTTGTTGAATATTACAAATAATATACATAAATATTATTTATTATCTACGCAACGTTGATCCCAAGCACACTCAATGTTAAGACAGGACAGCACATTTTCGACGCCACACTATAATAATTATCTAATGTTGGAAAGACAGAAATGGTTGATGGTGAGCGTGCAATTAAATCCAAAGCATTTTCAACTATTTATTGTGCAAGCGTGAACGTTTGCAATAATTCCACTTGGTGTAAGACTCACACGAACACACCACCGCACAAGAATAAGAACAGAATTATTCAGTACTGACCTAAAACTTTAGACGTAAATTTATTTATACATGTGTTGCACAGCCGCTACCATAAACAGGTACTTTTTCAGTGCCTGTAATCTTTCCAACATTCGATAAAATAAATAGTGAAATGTGAACGCCAGCGTGAAGGTGAATACAAGTTTAGCATCGATTGATAAGTTTAACATCTATATTTTTTCTCTTTTCTCTGGACTGTCTTGACCAGTTAAGCTACTTCGTTTTCTACGAAAAATGTTTGATAACATTGTTGCAATGTGTGCTGAGTTTTGCATTGATAAATCTTTTTCCAGGTGAAGTAAATTAGAAGCTGCTGTCACAAAATCATTGAAACAATTAATTTCAGACATACTTAAACTTTGATAGTTACTGATTCTAGCTATATCAGTACTTAAAGTTTCACGATACTGCAGCCCTCTCATGGCACATAGATGTTTCATGTTATCAACATCTTTTGATAAACCAGGAAAATTAACAATAAGACTGAAGCGAATGCAACTACCTAAGAATGTCGGTCTAGCGGATAAAAACCCTAGCCTTGCATTCCATTTAAAGTCAAGCTTTTCATGAAGGTAAGTCATGATGTAAGATATTTTACTGAATGGTAGGCCGATTTCTCCAGGATAATCTTGGGATGAAGAAACAAGTACGCGAACATGGTCGTGCACATTAATCCACACGGCTACATTCTTATCATCGGTGACAAATACTCCACGACCGTAAGGCCAATGCTTTCCATGCAATCTCGCGCAATCATCAATCTCGTCTCTATCGCAAAGCGCGATCAGAAGGCCATTTGCGGCTAAAGATGCACATATCTCAGACGGTTTTTCCAGTACTTCATTCATTGTGTAATAAGTCCCTCCTTTTTGATCCGATTCAGGATTAGAATTTTCACTAAATTTTGAAAAATCTTCTTTCATCAATAGTGTTGTTACAATCCTCTCTATAGTTTCTAACTTCCCAACTTTTAAATTTAAAGGTAATTCAAAACCTTCTAAATTACGTGAACATTCTATTACTCCAGAAAGTACAAATTCATCACTTGGATCTATATTTAATTCTACAAGAGGTTCAGAAGATAGTTTGGCAGACGAGGTGGCTATGAAATCTGATCTTGGGTGTGTTGGTAATTCAGAATTAACGTTTATGTTATGGAGATCTTTCACAAGTGGTACCATAAATTCATGAAATACATCATACACATAGTAGTCTGGAGCTGTTATCCCTCCTGGAAAGTCTTCTTCGACTGTTTGAATAATATTTTTGCTATCTGGAAGTTTTTTTACAGCTGGCCAAATTACGTCAAATAAGTCGTGATCTAATTTGGTGACTCTATACTTTAAGAAGTCGAATATAGGTTTTTTAAGGAAACGTGCTAGCACTAGTGGCGGTGTGGCCCTATTAGACGAGGCTGACAAAGGCGTTCGAGGCGGCCTGGCAGACGCTAAGAGACGGTAACATCGTTCCAAGGTATCCAAAGCTTCAGGAGCATCCAAAACACGACGAGATGATACTTGATCTTCAGGCACTAGACATACTCAAATTAAAATATTGTAATCATTACACATACAATAAGTGAGAGTTATAATAGTATTTTATATGTAGCGCAATTTCTTTTTAATGCAATTGCAATTTAATTCAATATATTATTATATTTAGTAGGAAAAGTGCGACGGTTTTGTCGCCGATTTACATACCTTTGTCGGAGAACATACTTTGTGCTGCTTCTTCGCTAATACCATAATCTGATAGTAGCTGGTTAAGAGATAGTAATGATGGACTTTTTTGATATTCTTCAGCGGACTTCCCATTCTGCAAAATATTGCTTTGTTTTATTACCTCCACACGAGCAAATTGTTATTAGGTTACTTTATTAAATATTCAGTAGCAGCTCGGAGATTGGATTTGTGCCTGAATAATGGCAGCAATAGGGTCGCTCCCGTGCTTGCATGAGAACTAAACATACCGGCACGCTGGGTGTGTTTACATATAGTACAATTCTGGTGAGTCCTTTGAAGAATACAGGCGTGGCGATATGTTTTATGTGTTTATGTTTTACATTTACACAGACACTTCATAGATATACCAAACGTACATAGTATATTACTTAGTTCTACGTACGTCGTCTAAATCTTTGGAATTCGCACCGAGCTGTTGAAGTAAATTATAGTAATGACCATTGTCTGGGAGCACTGCTGCATAATGTAAAGCTGTTCTTCCTTCAAAGTCAACTGCTGACAGAGTTTCAGGAAACCTATGAGACAAATGTAAACATAGTATAATTGATTTTAAATAAAACAAAATAAATAAATAAGCATTTAAAAAAAAATAAGTTAAGTATTACACGAAAATATTTTTAATTAATTTATACACATGCTTGGAGACTCTTGATATATTGACAAATGAAAATACCTTCCACCTAAATATTTGATGATATTAGTCTTTCCAAATATTGTTGCCACATGTAAGGGGGTCGCTCCGTTTGGTGAAATGGGATCGCGAGCTATTGCAAATTTCCTTCTATCTAGGGCCGCCTGCAGATCTCTTATATTACCTTCTCTTGCAGCTTCATGTACTTTGTTTATTTTTTGCTAAAACAACATTATTTTTATTTTCATTACGTATATTTTGTTAATTTTACTATCATTGCATTGCCCTTTATAAATGTTTTAAAATTAACGATTACCATATAAGTTGGTACATTGTCAAGAAAAGCTTGTAATTCAGAATTTCTTGAATGCCTTCCTATAAGCCTTGATCCTTCGCCATTTAGAACTAATGTTGCTAACATTTCCATATTTGCACTGTTAATTAAATCTGTTACCTCTGGGTCTATTTCATTGTCCTGTAAAATATATTTTTTTATTTAATTATTACCTTAGAAAGAACTTGAAGTATAAAAACTACAATCGCAGGCTACCTAATTGTATTTACTTGATAGAAAGTACAAATAACTAAGAAGCTGGCAAATCAATTCATGACAGTGGTGTTACGAGGTGTCTGTGAGAGTACACAGTGCTACAATGATGCTTCTACTCTAATGAACACCACAATCAACTAATCAATTTACTTATTACCTTCTCTAGTCGGTCGATTGTCTTACTTGTTGCTACAAGTTAGAGAAATACTTACAACTACAAGAACTTCTCCGTGTACTGATCCATCTCTTTGCATCATACTTGCATCCTGCGAATCCAACTCGGCTTCACCATTGACAACACCTTCTATAAGACTTTCCTGTGTACTTCGGCCGTTGGTCACGCTTCCTTAATTAGCAAAATAATCAAAAATATTGAACTTGTCAGGGACCCTCTTATAATTGATTAAAATAACGAGGATTATATTTTGATTGTTTCGTGTATAGTGCCAGAAGAGATTTCGGCTTTACCTCTCTTGGCACTTCCCAAGTCAGACAATTCCGCTGTGCTTTTAAGATTTGAATCACTATATTCAGACTGGGTTTCTCCTTGCACTTGAACGTCATCATCATCTTCAGTGTGTGCACCATTAGTATTACCTTCATTTAAAGTGGCACCAAAATCCTCTGCACCTTCATTGACTTCATTGTTATCTTTAGATTTGATTTCATTTTCATCATCCTTTTCGGAATTTTGAGATTGGATTTCTTCAGATTCTCCTTCATGGTTCACATTTTCTGTATGTTCGTCATGTAATTCGTTTTCGTCGTGCTCTATTTTTGTTATATCTATATGCGTTTCTTGAATATGATCGCTATTATCTTCTTCATCCTCAACAGTTTGTAATTTATCCTCACTGGTTTCTTCCATATCCTCATCAGTCTGTTTTTTATGTTCAATGATATGTTCTGTAGTTTCATTTTCAGTTTCCCTCTGACTCTGCTCTTCTTTTTCCTCTGATGATTCAGCCTTCTCTTCTTTCTGGTCCTCAGAATTACTAGCATTTTCTATGTTTTGGTGTACATCTTCTGCACTGTCAGAGATGTTTTTATTAGTTTCATCTTTATTTTCTGTTTCTTCTTCAACATGCTCACTTGTCTCCTCGGGGCTCTGCTCTGAGTTGTTATCTTCTTTTGAGTCCTCTACATTATCTAGAGTTTGTTCACTATCATCGGGTTTTATTTCATCGTCGGTGGCTGCTTCATCAATTTTGGGTTCATTTTCGTCTTTTTGCTCTTGTTCATGACTTTCTTCGACTTCTTCTGATTCCTAAAAAGCATAAAAACAAAATACATGCAGATGTTTATCAAAAAGCGAAGCAACTTAATTGTGATAGCATTCCGTGAAAACGTGACATGCAATGCTCACCTTGCTACTTTCTACATTTTCAATGTGATTTTCAGTTTCATCTTTTGCTTGTTTTGCATCATCTAATTCAGGTAAATTATTAATGAGCTCATGCGTGCTGCTGCCCTTCATGTCACCAATACGATTATCTATACTATCAGAAGCAGTATGGGTATTTGTGTCTTTTGACGAAATATTTTCATTAGATGCTTTGTGATTCCTCCTCCTAGATTTTTTATTCAATTCAGAGATGACTTCAGTGTCTAATAACTTCCAATCCCATGAATTAGGGTAAGCACTAGACGGAGTTCTGGGTGCATCTGGTAGTGTTTTGAATATGTTTTTATCTATCTCTTGAGGCCTATTTACGTAATAAGCTGGTGTTTTATTTTTCTAAAACCAGAAAATATATAAAACATAATGTTCGGGACTGTTTAGTTTTTGATCACAGATTGAGAATGCAAAGGCAAGGAAGAAATCATGTATTTCTACATTTTGAATACTTACGTTGTCAACAACACTTTCATCAGCCCCGAGGCTGACCAAGGTGTTATATGTATGGTGGTCATCCCTCACGGCTGCAGCGTAGTGAAGAGGTGTACGTCCATCATTGTCTACGTCGTTTATACCTTGTGGATACCTTTCAGCGATGTACTTCAGGATGCCGCCGTGTCCTAAACCTGCCGCCTACGTACAATATTGCTATCAATAATTAATGTAATCTATCATGGCTTATTTAAATATATTATACCTTTATATACTGCTACAGCAAACTTTCGCGGCATAATAAGAGTACTTTTAGTGCACATACACACTTTTTACATTTTTAATAAATTTATGTTTCAACAATATGACGTGCCTAGCCCTAAGCTCACAAGCATTTACTTATCCTTGACCTATAACTAGAAATAAAAACAAGAAAATTTGCAATACAATATACTTAAACATACGATGCCATCTAAAGAAAAAACTATAGTAAAAAAAATATTAACATATATTTAGGTCAAATTGTTGGTCATTGGTTAGTTCAGAGCTACTTCTTTTGTCTAAAAGTTCAGCTCTCGTCGGTGAAGCAATCGTTATTGCTTTTAGACAATCAGTAATATGTGTAAATTTTAACTTTTATCCCACAATTATTGTAAGCTTTACAGCTTAATGTAGGTCTGTGCCTTTCTCATTCTCCTTAAATATTGCTTTATAAGATTTTCTTAATTTTGATTTGATCGTACCTTATGCAATACAGTCATATTGTTGATGTCCCTGCTGGACAGAGCTTGTGGTGGTACCGGATCACCTGCGTGTTTCATCAGACCTTCTAGATCATTCTGCACTACCGCCGAGTGGATATCTCTGATGGTGTTCTGAAATCATTAAATGTAAAATTTTGTAACTACATAAGTAGGTTTCTTTAAAGGGAATATATAAACATTTGAAAAGATTCAATTTCCTACCACTATTTATTGAATGAATGAATGAATGAATGATTTATTTGCGAATGAATGATTTATTTGCGAGAATATAGGTACATTTACATGGTTAAATAATTAGAGTCTCACTATATTCGACTTAATAGCCGTGCAAATATTTTAGTTTTACAGTCATGCTTTGCTAGTATTCATAACATTACATTAAAAATATCGCATCAATCATCATCAATATTGCATTTGTCATAGTCAAGACAGTCAATTTTATTATATAAACAATGTCAGAAAGTTTACATTTAATTAATTATGTCTCTATGTCAATTTGAAGTTTAAATAGTCATCTATTGAATAAAAACATCTGTCACAAAGCCAATTGTATAGTGTTCTGCTAAATTCTAAGTCATTCAAGTTTCTCAATTTTTCGGGTAGTTTGTTATAAATTTTCAACGCCATGGGGTAGCAATTTTTGTTACATAGCTTTAGCTTATTGCATTAAGAGTGTTTTCTTGAAATTGATGAAATTAGTAAATCTCCATAATATTATACTTTTGCTTTTCTGGTACCGTTTAAGGTTTAAGGAAATCATAAAATTACCTTATTAGTAGCCACGAGAGAATATATTACTTATTAAAACTAAAATTCTTATACTGATAGACAATAGTATTAGGAATATCCATAGGTAGGCAAGAGTAAGAGAGAAGAGAATGATCAATACACTAACAAATTACGTATACCTATATATAAAAATGCGGATTTTTTTTACCATAATATAAGGCACAGCCTCCAAGAACTTTTTGACGACCGGCTGGTTGGAGACTTCGCTGAGGAGGCGCGAACCGTGGCCCTCCCACACGACGCGCTGTAGCCGCGCCATGTCGCAGTCGTGGCACCATATCCGAATGTTGTGCCGCTTGATCACCAAACCTGACAAGAAAACATTGATTGTATATCGATATAGATTTATGAAAAAGAAACATTGATGATTTGCAGGATTTGAACCTACATCCATCATACATATACTGGACGCTTTACCCAATTAAGTTACCGCGATCGAGAACGATTGATCAGATGACATTTCTAAAGCTTATCAATTTGATGTCACATTTTCATATCGATAACGGAGATCAATAAATTCAAAATGTATGCATATAAGTACATAAATAACAACCTATAATCGAATATCTTCTGATTCTCACCGCAACCATTGTTGTGGCCCTCAATTAGAGTTGCTGTCGCGATAGAATAGTATGTATTTAGGAATATTTATTGATTGTTGGACATTTTACAAAGTGCAGTGATAGCCTTGTGATATGACCATTGGACTGCCAAGTCAAAGGTTTTCAAGATTTCGAATCCAGGGCACGCACCTCTGTCTTTTCAAAGTCATGTGCGTATCAATAATACATTATCACGCGCTTAAACGGTGAAGGAAAACATCGTGAGGAAACCTGCATGCCTGAGAGATTTGACGGCATGTGAAGTCTGCCAACCCTCAGTAGGCTAGCGTGGACTATAGCCTAATCCCTCTCGTTCTGAGAGGAGACTCGTGCCCAGCAGTGGGACACATAGTAATGGGTTGATAATGAATAATGTTGGATTTTTTTTGAAAATATGGCGTTACTACAGGTCGCTGTCTTGCAATAGCGTTAAAGGAGAAGATCATCGCTTCATGTTAATGTTTACTTTTATCACAATGTAAAACATATAACGTAAGTAAGTACAAAAAAAATCAAAGAAATTTAAATACTTAGAAATCGAATATTTTCAACACAGTTTCCAAGTTCAAACCAAATTTCTTTTAAAATAAGAAGCACAGAGTTATCGCTAGTAAACAGTAGGGAATTTATATATTATGCCACATAATTTAACCATGTTCTATGCCAGCAAATGCCTCGCGTCGCTTGCTCCAAGTAACGTGCAAGAAAGCACGTATCGCTTTACCGACACATTAGTTTGAAAGGAACGTCAAATATGTGCCACTACTTATACGTAGAATTACAATCGATGGAAAAGTTCAAGGTAAACACCATTCACAAGAAAAAATGCTACAACTTTTTTTGAATAGTCCAAAGCTTTAACTGTTGTTAACGTTTATTGGATTTCGTTTCAGGCAAGTAACGCGTGGGTAAGTAGGTACGTCATAAAGTTTTTTAATAGTGGCTGATAAGGAGTTATAGGTTTGCATAATTATTTTATAAAAATGGTATGGTAATATATGTAGGTATAAGAAAGCACAACTATGTGCTTTGTTAAAAAATATCTACTCGTTCCTTAGAATATTCCTTATATATTCTAAGACTCATTAACAGAATATATCTCGAATTTAGAAGGAATATTCCTTGAGTACATTAGAGGTGTCCGTGATAAAAACGCGAGTACTTTCGCAGGACGCGGATAGTCTTAAACTTGTGTACTTTTAGGAATGCCTTAAACACTCATTTACCACTGTCTGATCGTTATCATCCAACAACACAAACCGATCGGTTTTAAATACTTAAAGTTAAACAAATCGATTAACGAGGTGCGTGCCAATCGGGCAGAATCAATCCACTGTCGATTGAGTGCCAGCAATTATTTAAATACCTATAGAACATTCTAGTTTCCAATAAAGAGGACACAACCGATTAAAGCTTGTTTAAAATTGTTTCATGTAAATATTCAATTTCTCATTGGAACCTACGAATAAATATGTAGTAGATCGGAACTTTATTTTGTATTAGTTCGGTGTAATTCAGTGGTTCAGTAGTGGACGGCAATAGGCTGATCGATATGAAATATAGTGGCGTAGGTTCTATTTGGATGAAATCAATATCGATAAAGTCATGGAGTAATTGCGTATTACTAATGTTCTATTGGTATAATTAATAAGTACCTATTGATGTTTGTGTTAGGTTAGCCAGCACATTTGATTAGGGGCACAGATGCTTAGGTACGCCGATTAATTGGTCGTAATGCATATCGTAATAACTTTGTACGAGAAATAAAAAACAAAATCAACAAAATGTCTCAAGAATCAGTTTTTAGCAACCGATTCCTTGGTTCAGATTATTTCTTTAAAAAATAAGACCTATTTATATTGCAACTACAAACATAATAATTATAACGTAACATACCACCACGCCTGTATTCCCCGAAGGGTTAGGCAGAGGTGTACTTAATGTACACCCACGCTTCGCCGGTATGTTTTAGGTCCCATGTAATAGGGGGCGAGCCTATTGCCATTAACCGGGCACAAATCCAGACTCCGAGCTGCTATTGAGAATTTCATAGAAAAACCCAATAACACTTTGCTCGACCTGGGGATCGAACCCAGGACCTCTAGTGTAGCAGTCGCGCTTGGTACCACTAGACTAATGAGGCAGTCACACATATTAATTATATTATCACATAATAAGTATATACCCGCCTTTATCTCAAAGGGACATAATCTTGCATAAGTAGGTACGTTTTTCTCAGTAAGTAGTATGTGATATAGCAAATGAATATCTAAATAACAAAAAAAGAATCAAAAAGCGTAAAAATAAAGCCGTTGTGTGGAACAATTGAATAAAAACATTTAGTTAAACTGTTCTGCGATGCATAATACATGAAGCTGGCCGCCTTAAAGCCGGATTTCTAAGTAAATATTTATGGCTAGTTACATTTATGTTGACTTAAAGTGTCAAGGACATTCGTTATACTATTCAGACTGGCTGAAAGTCAGACAGATAGGTTTTAATGTTTAATGAGTTGGCCATCGATCGATCACAAACACCTGCTGTTTGCCCTTCGGCCCCCACATGTCTTTCAATGTAGGACGATCATCAAGTACGAGGTACGCTTTTGTATAGTTTTCAATGCTTGGTATTTTTCCGTATAACTATTTATACCAAGCTTTTACTTTAAATGAGTCACCATTAAATTATGAAATATTTAATCACTTTGTATTAAGGAGATAAGGTACACGATATTTTGAATCGTACCCTCAGATCAAATAAAAAGTTACCTACGTAAGCTATCAACGATGTGTAATAAAATGAGGTTGTTTTAATACTTTTCTACATAATAATTCTAAATTAGGTATGATAATGTGAGTTGATTCTAATTCTTTAAGAATATAAGATGATTATATATTATATGAAATAGCAGATGATATAAATACAATAGATCATATATCATTACGTTATTCCATACATTCTACCACATAGTTAAGAGCGTACAAATATAATTTGTGAAAATAATATGTAGTCTAAATTAATTTCTTATAGAATATAATATACTTAAGTGTTAATTTATTTTTCAAATAAGAGATAATAATTTAGGAATATATAACTACTTAAAAGAGAACTAAACTATACACAATATATAAAAACAAATTGTCACGCCCAGGCGTCGAAGTATTCCTCCGCATCACTGTCGTCTGGTAACGTGCCCAGAAGACTGGCAGCATTGCCACGTTGAATGGCAATACTAATTCTTTGTCCCAAGAATAACCCAGCCCTCTGGTCACGTGAAGAGTCGACAAGTCTCTTGGAGATTTCCTTAAAAAGGAGGCGCGCACTTGGACCCCATGGCCCGAGCGTTTCGACTCCAAACGGCTCAAAAATATAGCTCCCATTGAGGTTACTATATTTTCGCCGCTTTAGAGTCTCTGCGCCCGCAGCAGCAGCGCCAGCACAGCCTGCCGAGCTTGGAAGATGAGATGGCGCAAGGGTATCGACGCAGGTTGCGTCCCACACCAGAGGCCTACCCAACTTCCACGGCAAAAGTGACATACCATCTGGTCTCTTCCCATCGTCACGTGCCAGGCCATGAGGCTCTAATACAGCTGGCACGCCGGCGGTAGCAAGAGCACGACGAATAATGTCATTTATATTGGCATGTCGCGCTATACGCCCAGCACTTCTACAGCACGATTAGCAGCAGCATATTTCTTATACCAAGTACCTAAAATATAAAGGTACTATTACCTAAGTACTTCTTAGATAACTGTAAAATATGCACTATTTCCCGAACCATTGCCATTTCCCATTTATCATGGTTCTACGTTCATTTAAAAACGCATTATTTCGCCTTTTAAATATTTGTTATCAGGATCATTTAATCATTTCACTGTAATTACAGCTACATACCTATACCTAAATAGTTGTTCCATTTTATAGTTAAATGATGAGTTTGAGGAATCGCTTTTATAGTCAATAATCGTAGTGTCAGATTATATTACGTACAAATCATAAACTGCCACAAAATTGGCGAGCAACAAGTTTGCGTGCCAGCACACGTTCACCGAGATTAACATAATGGGAATCAACAAAACAGTCCCAAAACCAACTAGATTGTACGCGTGATACACTTAATTACTGAATTCTTCAAGTTTCAAGAGTCGGGCCTGTTGTTAAGTGTATTTGAATTGCTATTATATTGTTAGGAATGGGGGGTTGTGAATATTTTATGATTGTATCGTAGTTGGTTTGTTCTAGATATTTAAGGGCTTGTGATTTTTTTCCATGAATCCATACATATTTAGATACTTTAGATGCACATAGAAAATCAGTCATTAATGTGATGCTTATAACGTTATCTATTATTGTTTGTAGTTAAGACGTAATATGGTACTTAAAGCTTTATTTAAAATCTAAATAAAGGTATTATTTAGTTTTTAAATAAAGCTTGAAATAAACATAATTACGTCTGAACTATTTTGGTATAACGATCTTATTATGTTCGAACACGCTTACTTAGGAATAAAAAAAGGCTGATAAAGTTTATTGTATTTGCTGTTTAGTGTTTAATGCGTAAAAATAAATGAAATTATAACTTTAATTTTATTATAATCCATGTTAGTACTTCTGAACCACAAAACTATTTTCTTTTGTTCTAAAAATATGCACCGTTAAATTCATTGATGTCCTTCGCATATAAGTTACGGGTACGAATGACCAATCGTTTTTGGTGGACGCAAATAAAATATAATAAAAGGGGAGTGTCGTGTGCCTTCAGAGTAGAAAGGCTTCCATAAAAATAAATATTCATGACCACGCAAGCCTGAAAGCCGAGCCTTCCACACGCTAATGAAATTAATGTATGCTTGTCTCTAATATTGGAATGGACAAGCCGATGACAGACAATGTCGTGACAGAAGCTTCCTGCAAGCGTTGTTGATGTGCCTGATGTTATATTAAATTATAATATAGGACACCTTCAATATGCCATAGCTAAGTACGGGTACGGTCGAGCATATTGTAAAATAATGTTGCTACGATTAACCGGGTAAAAATCCTTACTCCGAACTGAAAGAAAACTGTTGCTTGTTTTTAGTTGGTGTTACTTTCACTCCTACAATATTGGTTATGTGCGTTGTGTATATTCTAAAACAGGTACTACCTATAAGGATGAGGTTATATATATATTCTAAAATACTACCTATACGGATGAGATTGTATAAATATTTCGATTTTAAAGGGACTACAAGACTCTTTTTTTATTTTCCCCTCTGTTTTTATCTATAGATTTTATGTATATATGCACAAAACTTTATAGTTTTGGACCGACTTTACATACTGTGCACGAATTTCAACAATATATTATGAAACCTGTATTTGTATGTGTATATACGGTACGTATAACAAACAAACAACTTTAAATAAATTGTTTATCTGTCTGTTAGTCTTTTGTCCCGGCTAATCTCTGAAATGTCTTGACCGATTTTCACTGGCAAATAGCTGATGGTACCTATAACGAATAACTTAGACACACACATAGATACCTCAAACTTATAAGACCCCGTCCTCTAACCCCCGACGCAAAAACGACGGGGTCTTATACCCGTCGTTTTTGCGTCGGGGGTTAAAAACTTATGTGTTTAAGTCAGCACCAGCATTTATATTTCTTTTAACCTTTGAAACTGAATTGAAAATTTAAATGATGCAGTTTTCAACTCTATAAATTGTCGGGTTTAAAAATTGTGTAACATAAACATGTCTCGTGTGTCCGTTGAAATACTTATCTAAGTTGAGGGTGCCGCCGCACGACTGGCTAATAACGAGCAGCTAGCGAGCGTTTTAAATGCAAGTTGACATGATATTAAGCGCGGTGTACACACGACAACATGTCAAGCTATACATACAGGTGCACTACAAAAAACACCGCTATTGCGACGGAATACGGGTTGCCCTATATCTAATCTAATAATGTTACATATTACTATAACTATACTAATAGATTAAAGCTGAAGAGTTTGTTTGCCTGAACGTGTTAAGAACTCTAGAACAACCAGTCGGAATAGAAAAAAAAATACTGCGAAGGGCAAACCGTACCGATAGCTTAATGTGTCATCGTGTATAGAACCTACAGAGCTGAGACTTCCCTTTTTAAATAAATGATTAAAACTAAACGTTTAAGAAACTTAATAATTTTGTCTAAGCACTAAAGGACCTACTCTAGTACTGGACTGATATAGGCTGAAGAAGAACTATATAACAAAAAATACAAAATAAAAATAAAGGCCTTGTAATTATTGTAGCTTTTATCATATGACTATCTATCTATAATAAACATAGTGCATATATTATATACTAATAAGGCATGCTCGTTTGTAGTTACTTTTCTAAGCTACCTATTTTCAATCTTATTTTAGACGTGCACATAAACAGCAAAAGAATAAACAAAAAGATTCGCATAGTCCTAACTCAAAAGCTTAAACAAAAACTTTTTACATAGGAATCTACTGCCTAGTAAACTAAGTGCCTGCCTTGTAAAGCGACGCCTTAAATTTAAAATCGACAAACAATTTCAAAGCATTATATTGCATGCCACTAAAGTTCTTGCATACTTGCATAGTAAGATCGTGTTAGAATTCCGAATAGATTTTTCCATTTTGTTATCGGGTTACGTTTCCGTTGATATTTCTATATAGCGATGGATTCGTAGCCGCAACGAAGTTATCCGATAGCGAACTAAAGCTACGGACATAGCTCATAGGATTAGTAAGCTGAAATGCAAATGGCTCACTGGTCTTATCTGTCGTCCAATTGACAAACGCTGGAGCAAACGAGTTCCCGAGTGGAAATTGCGCCTAGGGACCTAAGCGTAGTGTAGGACGTCGATTGGCCAATGGAATGACGACTTGCGGAAGATGGCTAGCAGTGATAGATGAGTAAAGCCGAAGATCGGGCTCTATGGCGATCACTAGGAGAGGCCTAAACCCAGCAGAAGGCGAATATATATAAGTAGGTTGATGATGATTATGATGATAGTTATTTCTCAATGACATATTATTAGAACCTATTTAAAAAGACTAAAACTGAACTGCCTCATAAGTCTCGTGTCAAGCGCGACTGCTACGCTAGAGGTCCTGGGTTCGATTTCCAGGTCAAGCAGTGTTATTGAGTTTTTCTATAAAATTCTCAGTAACAGCTCGGAGCAGACTCCGAGATTTGTGCCCGGTTATTGGCTATAGGTATAAGCGTGGGTGTAGGTACATTACTACACCTCTGCCTAAACCTTCAGGGAATACAGCCTTGATGGTATGTTATGTTGTTTAAAAAAGATAACATAACATTATATTAGTTTTTGATGAAAAAGCTGTATTCAAATGCTGTTCGTCGATATAATTTCCAGTGCTATTCAGCACCACCAGTACCTATACACATAATTGCCGGTTTCATGTTCTGTCACCAATAGTCGGCCACCACGTGAACTTACATAGAAATATGTAATCAATATGATACTATCTGTGGTTCAAATCAGAAATATTTCAGGTTTTAATACGTTTTTCCCGTGTACTGAATGTAATTACGATTCATATACGGTATAAGGGTATTTTCCGAGTTTTATTGCGATATACCAATGATTATCATGCTTAATACTTTTATAAGTCTACGTCTAAATATATTGTTGTTGACAGAAATGCAAGGATAAGCTGTGCTTTTCGCGATCGGTTTAACGATGGGTGAAAATCAAGATACCGGTTGCCATACGCACACTTATAAAAACGTGAATTCCTAACAAACAGTTAATAATTAGGCTATCGTTATAGTCCAGAAAATAGGACCTCATAAAATTTCATACTTTGTTAGACTAGAAGGTGGAGATGATTATATTATGGACAGCACTAAGCCTACTATGTATATTATGACCTATTAATCCGGGGAAAACCGTCTAATTACTAACCAGTCAAGTCAAGCAATTTGTAATAGTCAACTAGCGAAAGGTATGTTTTTTGTTTCATTGCTTACAAATGACAAATTAAGGCTTCATTAGACTTAAAAAGCAAGCATTATTGATTAGTTTTGCATTTCAATATGATCTAGACTTGTCCCAGTTTCAACTACATTCTAGTATTATATTTGTTTCATTAAAATTAATTTCCTTTTAGATTTCATTAGGATAGTCCTGGGTTAGATTTCCAGGTCAAGTAAAGTGTTAAGATTTTTTCAATTGAATTCTCCGTTACAACTCGGAGTTTAGATTCGATGCTCGCGCCCTATTTGATTGTACCTAACCATACCGGCGAAGAGTGGATGAACAATAGTAGATCACCTCTGCCTAACCCTTCGAGATATATAGGCTTATAAATCCAAGAACTAACATAAAAATATATATACTTTAAATTTAACAGGTATGTATAACTATGGATTATACATAATACACATTAAAAATGATTAAAAAACTACAGGTATGTCATACATTGCTTTATGAGCCATGTAGTTATTGCTCATAAGCATGCATTCCTATGGTTTGTAATATGTTCAAATTATATATGCGACAAATATGGTGATTAGCTAGTTATTGTTGGCGGCACCAAAAATTATGATATTTGTGGTAAACAAATATATACACTGGCAGATATGCCCTTTTTAGGGTTCCGTAGCCAAATGGCAAAAAACGGAACCCTTATAGATTCGTCATGTCCGTCTGTCTGTCTGTCCGATCGTGTCACAGCCTTTTTTTAGAAACTATAAGAAGTATGCTGTTGAAACTTGGTAAGCAGATGTATTCTATGAACCGCATTAAGATTTTAACACAAAAATAGAAAAAATCAATAAATTTTGGGGGTTCCCCATACTTGGAACTGAAAGTCAAAATTTTTTTTTTCATCAAACCCATACGTGTGGGGTATCTATGGATAGGTCTTCAAAAATGATATTGAGTTTACTAATATCATTTTTTTCAAAACTGAATAGTTTGCGCGAGAAACACTTCCAAAGTGGTAAAATGTGTGTCCCCCCCCCCTGTAACTTCTAAAATAAGAGAACGATAAAACTGAAAAAAATATATGATGTACATTACCATGTAAACTCCCACCGAAAATTGGTTTGGACGAGATCTAGTAAATAGTTTTTTTTTAATACGTCATAAATCGTAATGATACGGAACCCTCCGTGCGCGAGTCCGACTCGCACTTGGCCGGTTTTTTATACCTAGGGTAGGCATTTAATTAAGTTATTTCATTGGCCGTAAGCGCTCATTACTATGCTTGAGGTCCTAGGTTAAATTACTCTGTTAAGTAAAGTGTTATTGGGCTCTTTAATGAAATTATTAGCAGCAGCTCGAAGTTTGCGTTTATGCCCGGTTAATGGCAATAGGCTTGCTTCCTTTTATATGGAACGAAATACAATCGAATTTAGGGTGTTCATTTTAAACCTGTGATTAACGCTTCGGGGACTACTGGCGTGATTGTATTTTCATATATGATTTTATGTTTTGTGTATAATATATATATAATGGGTGAACCAACCATTACAATACCTTTGTCTTTTACTGAGAATTGCTCTGAATCATGTGTTTACCAACAAAATCGTCTCAAATAGCACAGAATTCTCATGTTAATTGTATATCTAATCTTTCGGCTTAATCATCATACTGTAATCGTAAATCCGCAGAATTGTACCGTCTATTTATAATGGAATAAAGGGGTCCTCTGTTGATTTTCATGAGTAAAAATTATACAAGAATAATAATTATACTGATAATAATCATCGACAAACGTCAAAGATGTTTATAATTATATAGTCGGATATCATAAAAATAAGTATTTATAAGAGCTTATACAATTTTTGTATAAGTTACCGTATTTCTAACAGATTATACAATTTTGCAAATGAAGTTTAATAACTTTAGTATCAAAATTGTATAGTCATAATGCATTACATATGTACTTGTAATAAGTGTATGTAATATCTGGTGACTGCTTCAGACTGTTACAAGCTATTCAAAGTACTTATATTGTTTAAGTTCTTATAACGTTAAAAAATAATTTCAATCAAGCTCTTTCAACTTTCCAAGTTGTTTTAAAATATCTGAAATTTTGGTGGTGTTGGTGGATATAATCCATGAAAATCCATCCTTTAAAAGGTACACTGATTATCAAGCGAACTTTTTTTCGACTTATTGTAACTTAAAATAATAATTAAATTCATTTAACTGAGTTAAATACTTTTATTTGGAACTAAAATCATCTACAAAAATAAACTACTTTAAAACTATAAAACATCATCAACTCATTACACTGGCCCACTGCTGGGCACGGGTCTCCTCTCAGAACGAGAGGGATGCTATAGTCCACCACGCTAGCCCACTGCCGGTTGGCAGACATCACATGCCGTTAAGAAAATCTCTGAGGCATGCAGGTTTCCTCACGATGTTTTCCTTCACCGTTTAAGCGCGTGATAATTAATTATTATTATAATTAATAAAACTATAAAAGGTCTCCAAAAATTATCATTACTAAATTATTTTAAGTATAAATATAAAGCACTATGTCCACTAACCTGGTGCGTTCTTGTTGTCGCGCGCCATAGCGTCAGGCAAGGCGAGCAGGTCTCGCGCGTGTCCGCGGTAATGTGCGGGCGTGCGGCCGGCCGCGTCGCGCGCGCCCCGCGACGCCCCCGCGCCCTCCAGCAGCGCGGCCAGCGAAGCAGAGTCGCGGCACACGGACGAGTAGTGCAGTGGTGTGCGACCCTCCTGTGTACTTACTAGCTTAGCTAATATTTGCATGTCACTGACGAAAAATGCTGGACTGGACAGTCAGAGATAAGACCTATAATAAAGTTTGCAGCTAATATATTTTTTTGTAGTCACTCGACACACTCCTACACACTTCTCTAACTTTTAATGGTTATAAGCGCAAATTCGGAACGGGGGATCACGTGTTTCATTCTCAAGTCGGGCAGTGTTATTTAACAATTCGAATTCGAAATTGTGCAGGATTGCCTTGCTTTTAAGTACAAGTCAGCCTAATCCTTGGTTAACACACAAACAACATTACAATCCATCTATTGATAGAAAAATCTCAAAATTATAACTTAGTACTAAATAACTAACAGAATCCTTCTGATGTACGAGCTGAGGGTAGTTCTTTACGAGATACTCGGCGATGTCCATGTAGTCGTAGAAGACGGCTTTGTGGAGCAGTCCGACGCCAGCCTCGTCCCGACACATCACATATTTACGGCGGTTGTAGTCGCGGTCCAGCAACTCCTGCGGTTAAACATTCAACAAGAGTCACTGATGCCTCGTAAACAACGTTAGTTTACATGCTACGACCCGTAGCGCTACGCCGTAGCAATATGCTACGAAATAGTTCGTAGCATCATTGTAATCACGAATTTTTACTCAGGTTAAATACTCGTATGGTTTAGTAAAATTCCAGCCATTTCTTTTCCGTTTTATATTTTGTTTGTCATTGGCTAGAGCACATATTTACATTGATGTTACATGAAGCTACGGGCTACGGGCTACGTTGTTTGCGTAGGCGTATTTGAGCCTGTCCATGAAACATTAATGCTAGTGCCGCGGAAGTGATGCTAACTAAATGAATATAAATATATACACTAGTTTTATACAGGCTATAAAATTAGGGCTAGTAATTGGAATTGGCAATTACATAAGTAAATAATAATAGTGATATGATAATAACAGATACATTAGTATAAATTGGAAATCCGGTTAGGTTACCACTTGTAATATGTGAGTAACTTCTATAGGCCTGATCGAATGGATACTTGGTATCCTGTTATTTCAATGATATTGCAAGAACATGAACATTGAAGTCGCATATAATATAACTATTGTCTGGACTTTAAGAGACCATGATTCTCTGAGCTTGTTTCGACGTTTCTTCTCAGAGGTCGTCAGATAGGAAGCGTCGGCGCCCTCTAGTTTAAAAAAAAATGTTAAAAAACTACTTGTAAAAGTGTCTTAAAGATCTAGTTACAGAAATAAATATCATTTCGTTTCATTTAATGGTAACACAATCTTAACATGAGGCTGCTGGCTTTTAAATGTTGTAATTCACTACTCTGTTATACAGTGTGTATTACCAGTAATACCTGGAGCTCAAGCAGAGAGCCTTTCTCCACGGCCGAATGTAGCGCGTCGCACTTGGCCACTAGGGTTGGCAGGTGGTTGGACAGCGGCAGAGCCTCGGCTTCGGCCATCAAGCGCCGACCCTGGCCAGCTAGGACGGCACGCTCCACTTTGCTCTCGGGGCCGCCGCGTGCCAACTGGCGGAGCTGAGCTGCAGTTACTACACCAACCACTGATGATAGAAATGTGCTGTGAAGATTACGCCATATTTCAAAATTTAAAAGATTTGTACTCAGTTAATGACAGTAGCTATCCTATTATATGTTTTTTTTATATTCTTGTTACCCCTCGTACTAAGCTTAATACTTGTATTACAAGTGGGTCCACGTCGACAGGGCAATGGGTGGGTTTCGAACCCGCAACCACATCATCGCAAGTCCGACGACCTTTCCATTAGGCTACCCCTGCTGAATAAATTGTATGTGTTTACTAAATGTTAAGTATGGAATTTTAAGACCAAATCGGTCCCGCCGTTCTCATAATATGCGATTACTTACTAACATCATTTCTTTTTATTCGTATAAATAGTATTAACGAAAGAAAAACTTAGATTGATTATTCAAATATAATTATTGCAACGCATATGTTATACTTCACGCGTGACCAACAATGCTAGACGAAAATTTGTTAAAATTTAGCCGTAATATTTATACTGTCAAGGCTCTGATTAATTATTATATATAACGATAATATAATAAATATAAAATATTAGTACAATCAATCCACATTCATATAAAAAATCACGAAACAAACTATCTGTTTATCTGATTTTATGTAACCACTTCATGCCTAAACCTTTGAACGGATGTCGATAACGTTTGGAAAAAAGATAAATTCCATCAAAGCAAGTGAAATCGCGGGTTACGGCGAGTATTATATAAAGGTTACGCTAGATTGTTATGTATTACAGGTATAGCAAACGAGGTTAAATACTATCAATAAATAAAATCAAACAATAATTATACACATTACCTACTTATTCCTAATATCGTAATTGGAAATGGAAAGAGTTCAGCAATGTCCTTGGTAATTCAAAGTATTATTATAAAATATGGTATAAACTATTGACGAAAGTTAGTCAAAGCTTTGTAATTCCTACCTGCTTTGTATTATATATTTTCTTTTCCTTGGGATAATGCGATAATGCACGGATTAAAGTTGGTGGTAGCTAGGGCCCGCATTAACTGAAACAGTAGTCGACGCAACTCCAGCAATCGTCTTCTAGCATAATTGCGACTCTTGATTTACTGATTGACTTTATACAGAGTGCTATTTTTATCACATCTTATATTTTTTTGTAAAACAATGAAGTCGTGTCATCGTGAGGTGAAAATTCTTATTCACGATAAAAATAGTATCTGATTCGTATTGAGTTTTGAGTATTTGAGTATTGAGTTTCGTATTGAATTATTGAGCAAGTCCTCTGAAATTAATTAATTAATTTCAGAGGACTTGCTCAATAATTAAAACATTTTGGCCCACGTGTAAAATTTTGTAAGTTTAGTATATAGGCTAATGATTAAATCAATATATTGCAATTCTATGCACAAGTGCATAATTACCATTTAAATTATGTATTACAGTAATAAGTACGTCAGCAATCATAACTCAACCAATGTCAATTAAAATAAACTAAATAAATAAAATAAAATTTATTTCAATAAACTTAGTACTATTTTACAACTTATTTTAGCAAATTTATATTTTAAAAGCAGATGAAACAGCATCTGTAGCCGAACTAGGCAAGGCCTGTACTTCGGTTATCAGCGCCAATTATGACGCTAAGATTTTTATTTTTCATAAAACTGAACCTAAGTGTAACGATACTGATTAATTAAAATATACTAATATCTCTAATATAGAATCATGCAGAAATGTACAACATTTCAAGTCTGCGTTAATTTATTTACAAGGTTCTTAATTTAAAAATTACCTTTACCTTTTTCAATAATAAAACAATTATTTTTTATATAGATTACGATACGAAAAAAACAAATAAGAAACATCCTGTTTGCAGGCAGCTATTTCTGGTGTTAGATTACGAGATTTATGTGCTAACAGCGGGTTGTAGGCGACTTATCGTGACATCTGCTGACCTTATACTCTTGGGGGTAAAAACACCCAGCATGCAAAAACAACTACTTTGTTATACATTGACATTCTATGGATATAGCTATCACGCGAAACGTTTTTGTTACCTTAACCTTTTTGTTACTTTGTAGAAATGATTAGGCAAATGTTGTGAATCTTATGGTCGTGGATATAAGGGTTGGGAAGGCCAGTGCGGTTCTTGGTACGACTCCGATACTGATCCAAGATTTCCGCACCTCAAAAAGTAGGTACTTTATTCGCAGTAGTTTCTGTAATATTCATCACTAGTTTTTCTTCTACCATGTCAAACAGCTCAGCGTATTAATGATATGCGACAAGTTCATGCTAACATAATTCAATGTTTACATGAAACTGGGTTAATTAAGATAAAGTGTTTTTAATTATGCTGCGATTGAAAAGTGCTTTAGGGCGTAAAACTAAGTGAATTATGCTGCTGTATTTGGTCATGGCATTTTAGCTGTATGAAGTAAAAGGGAGGATGATAATATTTTTTTAAAGTGTTTGAGACAATTGTCTTTGCAAATATTAACTGAATACTACATACGTCACCCGCATGATTTTCAGTTATTATAATAATCAATTCGGGGTTGGTTAAGAAGTTTGTCTTTTGGTTAATAATATATAAAAAAAGAAACGGCTAGTCTATACGTGTGATGTTTCCCAGGCCGCACAAGACTATGTATAATTATGTATGTTTATGTACCGTACTCATCTCGTTCAGGTGAGAAACCCGTGCCTAGCAGCGGGACAGTAAATGTGGTAATCATTTCAATATCAATATATATAAAAATCAATGCCACTTTTCGTTGTTATTTTATAACTCAAGAACGGGCTCACCTATTTAAACCAAATGTTCAGGCTTTGTTCGGACTATTTAGTAGATGGTTTATGTGAAGTTTGCACAAATCGGTCGAGCGGTTATTCATTAATCAATTTTTTTTACATACATATTAATTAACAAGTAAGTACAGGAAAGTCAAGAAAACAGGCGGGCGAAGCCGTGGGCGGAAAGCTAGTATTTTATATAACTTTGAAAGCTTTCATCCTAGCCGGCTGTTATAAGAATCATGAAAAGGTTAATACATCAACAGTTAGGTACCCTACATACCAACTAAATTACATTCTGAATTACGCTGTAGTATGCTAGCATGTTAGTATACGTCAGCGAGTTGACACCATTTAATAGATCGTTATGGGTGAACAGCCGCGGGTGATCGAACTCTATTAATATTGACGTCCGCTCCATACGCTCTGGTTATACGACTGATTCGTAATATATTGACGCGTATACATGAGTAATTAGAGACTTATTTACTGTTAAAATTAAACCAATATTATTTCGCCTGCCTGCTGCATTAGTCTAGTGGTCCTAGGTATGACTTTTCGGAGTCTGGATTTGTGCCCGGTCAATGTAATAGGCTCGCCCCCTATTACTTAGGACCTAAACATTCTAGCGAACGTTGGGTGTACGTTATTACATCTCTGCCTTATTCTTCCGGAAAAACAGGCATGATGGTATGTATGTATCTATGAAATTTTACCCTAATTAATTTCAAACTTGTTTTAAACTTATACAAAGAAAGGCTTCATAACGTTTTGATACTTTTTTGTATAAGATATCTTTACATACCTACATACAATAACAGTGGACTTACTTGAATGTACGTTGTAGGTCGAAGGCTACTAATAGTTTTTTTCCGTTTTACCATCTATTGCTGCAAGATTAAGCCTCAATAATTTTTCAGCCCTTACCGATGCCTCAATATATAGGCTAATGTAATTTAATTAAACTGGCTATTCTACAATTGCAGATTTCTAAAGTTAAGTTAATTAAGGTGTAAATTTTTATCATATCACGACAGCTCTGTAGTGGGAGTCTTTTTGTGTTTAGAATAGACCTGTCTGTTCTGTAAGTTTAATTTTCTACTATACTTAATCATACCTACTTTATGTATTATTCAAACTTGGCAAACTTATATTTCAGATAAAATTTAATATAAACGTGGTATTAATAATTAATTTATTATGTGGTCTAGCTAGCCACACGGTATTGGGTAGTTGCAATACATGTTATTTGACATTTATGTGCTGCAAAACGAACTCTCACGACATCACGCTAAGGTCGCGGCGCGCCCACAACGTAAATGAGACTTGTTGAAGTAAATTACTCTTTAACAGTATTATTTATAATTATAATTATTTATTATTCGCCCATAAATACACACATGTTTACACCTTGCCCTACTAGACTTGAAATACTTATTCTTAATTTAAATCTAGTAATTGTTTTGTAATATTTCATTTGCTTGCAACTTTGCAACCAAGTTAATTATACCTATTATAAAACTAGAATTCCAATGAATAAAATAGGTAATAATAATATTCTAGACTTCAAACTTTTGCAAAATACTTTTACATAAGTTTAAATTTTAAGCAAAAGGTAAATTAGATTGCCGTCAATTTTGTGAACTGTCAAATTGACTTTACTCAATTATTGTTTATTTCCTTTTTACCCATGGCTTTTATTATGTGACATTTATAAACGATTTTTTATTGAGGGTTGAGGTTTTTCATTTTATAAGAAGTGCGTGGCTATAATGATTCAAGTAATCGTTTTTAAACAGTGTTTGACTTGCACTAGTTTAAATTGCAATGGAAAAAAGCTTTCAACTGTATATGGCAATTTTGTACGTTTACATTGGTTTGATGGAGCGTCTGCTAGGGTGGATATTTTCCTGGCTAGCACGCAAGCTCCCGTACATTTTACGGACAGGTCTAGAGGGGTTGTTTATACAGCCTTATTTTACCCAATATCGATTCACACTTAATACTTTTTATTTTGAAAATGGAAACGTTAATGGTAGATAGTTTCAAAATAATGGAGTTGATTAAATTGAATAGGTAATCATTGAAAGATCATATTGCCAGGTATTGCCACTTTGAATATTTTTAGGTCTTCATTTGCCGCTTGGTTATACTACATCGACCTCACATTTCAGAAAATAACATAGGTATTTTTAGGTTTAAGCAATTTAGTTACAGCTAAGCAATTATGTTATATTAAACCCACCAACATTTAGTAGGTTTTGATTGACTTGGATTGATTTATATCATAAGCACAAAAAGATTCATCATAAAATACTTACATTTTGGCGGACTGTAATGCACATACATCCCATTTTTCTTAGCAGTTCGTTCTGCCAGCCACTTCTTTACACCCTCCATATTAAAGAGCAGGTAGAGACGTGCCCACGAGAAGCAATCGAAGCTCATGCCATAGGTAACCAATTAAAAAAGACTGTAAGTGGATTAATAGGATAATTGTTTGTAATAGGAACGTGATAAGTAGATAATGTTTGAAAATGACTGATTATAATCAGTCATTTTTAGAACATGACCAGGCAATAATAATAATTATTGCCTCACTAACAATTATTATAACGGTGACTACCGGCACATTTATGTTAGTTAAACAAATTGAAATAAAACTACTTCTTACGATTGTTTCGGATCCTTTACAGCATTCATCCATCCATCCATTTACAGGATCCGAAACGTCGGGAATAAAAAATAACAATATAACGCGATAAAATCGGTAAAAAGTAGTTTTATATCAATGTCTAATATTCGCGTAAGTGTTAGAAACTAGTAAGATAATTACACAAATATTTCTCATACAATTGAAAGGTGTTGGAAGGACCAATTTTATTTATCATTAAATAGTGAAATATCAAATATTGGTAAACTAACTCATAAAAACATAATTTTATTATTTACTAGTAACTGATTTTTTTCTTTTGGAAATGTACATTTTGATTAAGAAATTAAAATTGAAGACCAAGTGCAACTTTTTTTAAAATTGCAAAACAATACCACTTATACAAAATATATCCTAACAACCAAAAATATAGAGAACTGAAAAGGTAACTGATATAAAGACGTAGTTTCTTTTTTTTTATTTCGATTACAATCGATTCCGTGCCACCGTGACCGATCGTTCCTTATAAAATATTTACCGATGTCCGACTAACATCGTTTAGCTGGTCGTAACTCCCATTGGAAATTACTTTCACAAAATCTTTATGTAAGAAACAAAATACTTAAATAAATTATTCAAAAAATTCTAATCTCTTTTCATATAGTTAAATATGTATAAGTTACACTAACTCATACATTTTTGAAAAAAGGCTTACTAGTACTAGTAGGAATGTTAACCTAGAAAAGGTTTTGGTAATAAGGGTGGTTCAGCATCCAATAGAAAAGAGAAATAGCTTGTTTGAAAGATTATATAATTGATGTAAGGAAGGCTGCGATGACAGTGCACGCACGACCAATAAACTTATAAGGGATGAGTATTACACATATGATATAACTATGTGTATAGAGTAGTTATAATTGGAGAATAGGGACAAGATGATGATGATATGGTATTTAGGCTACACGCCGTAAAATGGGAATATTTTTGATCCCAGACAAGATTCAAACGCCAAATACTAATCTTATTTGTGTAAACACCACTTTTGTGACGTCAATACGTATCGCGCACTAAATATCGTTATGCTACGTGTAGCATCACTTTAAAGTTAGGTATAACTAGTCGATAAGAACTGGAGTGATAGCAGGTGTGATATCAACTGGACGGCTGACGTCGTTTCACATCAATCGCGGTATCTAGCGATGCAACAATACGTACACCTTGCGACACAAGTTTCTGCTGAT
This sequence comes from Subacronicta megacephala, assembly GCA_958496365.1. Taxonomy (NCBI): domain Eukaryota; kingdom Metazoa; phylum Arthropoda; class Insecta; order Lepidoptera; family Noctuidae; genus Subacronicta; species Subacronicta megacephala. The sequence continues at coordinate 9,026,885 of OY292527.1, forward strand.
ACAGAAATACCACTAGTTTTTCTGTTTACGCTTCTATTATTGGTTATGGTTTCAACAAGTTCAGGCTCAAATTCGAGCGACTACAAATATATCCCTTCTGATTTTGTCTACTTTTTTCATTATTTGTTCTAATGGTAAGCAGAAATTATTTTGAGAGTAGCAGTTTGTCCTAAAAAAACAGTGTTAATAATAATAGGATGTCTGAATCTTGAATGTCTAATGGAATCTCCTATGTATAAAGGAAGTGATTTTAATTCAAGTTTGTGAAAACTGCAAAAAGCAGACAGAAGCTGCACTATTTTAATATTTCCTCCTGTATTATAAAAATCAAGACCAGAGATAAACGTCAACTTTATTGTATTTTCATTATCGCACTTGAAGGAAAAACTTTAGGCGAACGTTGTATGTGATTCAGCGGAAAAAAATAATATATACCTAATGTGAAGACACAAAGGCAGCTGACACCGATATTAATGATCACACCAAACCATTATTTTTCTAATTACACTCTTTCAGTTCTGCGTTTCTTAGAAAATTGGTACTTACAGGTAGGTACAAGAGGCAAATTTTATTAATGTACGATCAGCTATATAACTTTTTATAAGTATATCATCACAAACATACGTATATGTGTAGTTCTATCATATAATTTAATATATTTTTTTAAAGCAATGTGGGTCGCACATTATTAGTTATCTTGTTAACCCTCGTACAGCTATATGCTTGTATTATAAGTGGGTTCACTTCGGTAATAAATGAGTGAATTTTGCGCCGGCAACCACATGATCGCAAGTCCCAGGCCCTAGCCATTAGGCTACCGCCCCTTCAATACCAGCCGCCGGGCATAAATCCAGACTCCGAGCTGTTACTGAGAATTTCATAGAAAAACCCAATAACAAATTCTTTAGTTATATTGGTCAGATATACATACAGATAAATAATATATCTAATTAATAATAAAATGCTCTCACCCAAAGATATACTATATTTAAAAAATATTTAAATTACATATAAATAATTTATATGAAAATTTAACTATTTCATATGTTGCGGGTATTCACGCCTCGATGCTTTTACTTTTTGTTTACGTGCTCTGAACTATTGGACAAGGTGATATTGATGTTCAGTCCAATATTCTTCTTATAGGGGCCCTGTGACGTACTTGGTTGCGCAGGTTCAGGAGCGGCACTGTTTTGAACTGAAAAAAGATTGCATTTTTTAAAACGACTGAAAATAGTTGACCCAGTTCTTAACTCATTTTAGATAGAGACCTTAATAAGGGTAAGAAGGTTTACTAGATGGGTACCAAAGAGGGATAAATATAATGCCTACCGTTATTTAGCTGAACGTTTAGAATGCGATGATACAATTCATTGAATTTCTTCTGCCGCTTCATATTAGACGGTGTGCGAACAACTAAAGTTGGCAGTAGGATGTAATGTTCGAGATTAGGCTCATCTCTAGAGTGGTGCTTCCGATGAGACGCGACTTTTTTCACGACTAGCCGAGGATTCCTTGGCCTGCACGTAGAACTACTGCCGCTGGTTAACTCACGACTTCCGGTGCGACGCTTCTTAGTTCCACAGCAGCGCCTTTCAGGTTTTATGGGGCTGGATGCCTGGTAGCAACAAGTTGGCTCTCTACTCGCTGGAGATCTGTTTGCCGCGTAACTTGGCCCTGGAGAACAGTCTTCATATCCATGTCTGCGCTCCAGAGAATGACGATTTTGTCGCATCTCTGCCCCAAATCGATCATGACTTCTTGGAGTTCTGCGCAGACCCGACTCATCCCAGCGTCTATCGGCTATCATCGCGCTCGCAGCGTTATGATCACTAATTGCAACCTCGTCACCCTGCCTATTTTTATGACTGGCCACGATGATATCTCCAGTTTTACCTACCGGTCTACAACTTTCATGTCGATGATTTAATTTTACTATTCTATAATGACGTCGCCTTCTGCGCTCCACGTGTGCGACGCGCTCTCTTAGCAAACTGTCTATCAGTCGTTGCAGCTCACATCTCGTACTACACCTCTCCGAGTGAGCCACCCGTCGTCCAAGCCGAGCATTGGGCCAGTGCGTACGACAAACGTCTTCCCAAATGATATCGCTTAGTACAGCCTCGCGTGAAGGTGTCAGTTTTATGCCATCATCGCGCGGAGCAAATTCACCCTGCGCCAGATAATGAACTGTATCCATAAGCCGGTAATCGCGCACTGGATTGAGTTTGTGTCGAATCTTGTGCACTCTTTCAGCCGCCATTTTTGGGATATCGTCCCTTTTGCATGGTACGGACGCACACTGTCGCCGGCCACGAGCAGTTATGCCGTCATAAGCGGTGAAATCACGACCATATTGCTCAGAATTGTGTTCTTTTTCTAAAGTGGTAGCTTTACTTGGAGAAAGCGGCGCCGCTTGCTGCGCGTAGCGCTGGAACGCCGAGGTTTCAGGAACATGGCTATACTGCTGAATGTAGCTACACCCAGGCCTCCCGGTCCCAGATGTAGTCCTCATTATGTTACCTTTGGGCTCTTCATCTGATGAAGACAGAGGTATATTAGGATCTATAGAACGGAAAACCATTTCTTGTCTCAAAATTTTACGCTCCAAATGATCTATTCTTTTATTCAAATTATTAATTGTGGTAATAGAAGGCGGTGCTGTATCTTCAGAAGATGTGTTCGTGATAATTAATGTGGCAATATCAACTTTATTAGGGCTTAAAGTCTTTTTGTCTATTTTGGCCTCGACTTTAGGAAGGTTCATATTTAACTGTGGTTGTGTATATAAGTAGCATTTTTCCGCAGACCTTTGTTTTGCGTTATACACATTTATCTTTTGAGCCGTGCTGTTAGTGTGTGAACATTTTGAAATTACTGCTGAGCTCTCTACCTGAATAGTAACCGAGGATGCTTCGTCTGTTTCTATTTCACTTTTCGTATGAAGCTGCTCCGTACCACAAGCAATTGAATTTATAATATTTGAATCATCTTCACTAATATCTGCAACAGTGAGACCATTGTTTGCCAAAAAATATAACCATTCAGAAATAAAAACGTCTATATATAAACTTACGAGTGGTAAAAGATGAATGGTCTCCAATACCAAGACGTGAACCCGACTTATCTGAACCCTGGAAAATACGTGGATGGTGATTACGATGCCAACAATTGACAAAATCACTTAAAAAGTTGTATTAACTTACCTTTTTGGAGTGAAAACGGCTCTTCTCTGCAATGTACAATGTTTTGATGGCGGGTGCTCTCGGTTTTATGGATACGAGTACTCTTTGTGAAGCCGGACGGTGCGTTGGTCTCTTCTGAAGTATCTCTAAATCTGGAAATTACCGCCTTGTGTTAGTAGTCAATCGACTTCGAATATACCTTTGTTAGAAGATCAGTGTTACCCAGAAGAAGTTGTTTCTTAGGCAGGCGGGCCGACCCTCCTGCGAGAGAATCGTAATCAACCTCACGTATCAACTTCTCTTCTTGGATGGACAATAACTTCTTCTTGGATGGAGACTGTTTATTTTCCATCACATTTTATTTTCCTCTTCCCATGCATAGTTCTAAAATCAACCCGCCCGAACTATAATGATATGTGGCTAAAACAATAATTTAATTTTACAGTAAAAAGAAAATTTTACATTATTCTGACAGGTGCTTTGACTGGAAATGTTTTTCTTCTTTCATCATGAGCAGAATTTATGGTTCTGTAACTTTTAAGTTCGTATACATGGGTAAGTTTATTTACTTTAACAAAGTGGGAACGAACCATCAAGATATCAAAAACCAGAAGCCAACCAAGAGACTGTCATCTAAAACGCAATTACATTTTGCTCGACCTGGGACTCGCACCCAGGACCTCTAGCGTAGCAGTCGCGCTTAGAACACCTATACTAATAAGGCCCTCAAAGGGTTTTCTAAAAGTATCTCATGTATCTGGTATTGGCGAGTGAACTTTCAAGTTGTGTTTGACACTTTGTAATACGTGATGATGAAAAGTAAGTGAGGAAGTTTGGCAGTGTCAGTGACTATATAGGGAATGCGCGTCATTGGCACGCCAGTCGCTGGTTGGGTCAAAAAGCGGATTGCATAAAGATCTGGATCAGAAGCAAATGAGAGAATAATGGCACGCGGGGGAGGGTTATGCCCAGCAGCGGGTCAAGTATACAAGCTAAGTTTGATGAAGTAAAATAAAATAAGCATGTATTCATTACTTGGTTATTTCAGTTCGTGTTAAAATGTTTTTAATTTTTTTATTAGTTTTTATTATTATTTTGTTTAAATCCTTTGGCCAAAAAGAGAAAAGGAGCCCACTTTAGAATTTCAACTCCGGTAAAACTACTTTCAGTAGTTCTATAGCAGAGAAAGTGTTATGATATGTTATAATTTTTATTAATTAAACCCCTCCGTTAACTTTCTCTCCGCTGGAAAGAGTTTTACTAAACTGAAATGAGTAAGTCAAATTTAATATTTTGCGATGGAATCCATTTTTGTTACTGACAAATTTACTGCCATGGCTTGTTGAGCCACTTTATTTCTAAAAGGTACTTGCATAAGGCAATAGATATCGGAACCTTAAAAGCATTGCAATACTTTTTTAGACAATATATAGACACATTTCGAAAATGGAAGTCACAAAAAAAAACAAGGAAGTTAGCTGTCAAAATTTACAAAGCGTGACGTTTCACCCATTTGTGCTTTTCTAAAAATTGTTAGCCATTTTTCTGGTTACAAATTAGTAAGGATTTAGGGTACATATAACGTATGGATGCTTGAGTTATCGTGGCCGTGAAAGATGTCGGAACAAGAAAAGCAAAGTGGCGGGGCTGTCCCCAGTGGTGGCTCACCCGTGGTAGTGGTAGAGCAGTCCACAGCCAGCAGGCACAAGCCGTACCGCCCCACGGATTTGCAAGACGACACTCCGCCCGACCTACATCACAAGCGCTCGCGCGCGCCCGCCGTCCCATGTAAGATAATACTTTACTGTCAACATTGAAATAAACGCCATTTAAATGTCACAGATGCTTTTTATGTGATATTAAATACTAAAAGAGATAGCCCCAGGATTAGTTTTGTAATTTTTTATAATCGCAGCTTTTAACACTTAGTTTTCTTGACACACTTGTTTTTTGTCACTGTTATCTATCGGGGTGTGGCCACGTTCACATTCTTTGAGGCTACTTCTTATTGTATTAATTTATTCAAAAGATTCTTTCTTTATCGTAAATGGATTATTATCTCTCCAACTTGTTCAGGAATATAGGTACCTACCTCGGGCAAATTGTGCAATTAAGTAGATACAACTTTGAGAGGGAACCTATTAAAACCTTGTCATGTGTTCTCGTCAGTCATACCACAGTGCCTTAATCTTAGTGCCTTTATCAGTGACAAGTCTTCAATGCGTGAATCTTACCAGTTATCCTTACCTTAGCAGCTCCTTCACTAGGAGAATCTTACGTCCTACACTGTATAATATAGGTTGATAATGATGCTAATGATAACGATGATGATGTTTTCTTGACAGCTGTAGCTGAAGAATTAAAAGATCCCGCAGATAGTACTGATATCAAAGAAAAGGAATGCGAACACGGTGAGATTATAATTTAATAAATAAGTAAAACAATTGTGAGTATTATATTATTATGTTGTCGAAAAATAATATGTTGTTAATTTAATTAATAGAAATGTCTTCCGAAAAGCAGAAGCATATCGTCGCAAAGAAATTATCTTCAACTACCAAGAGGCGAGGGGTCTCGCCCGAGACAGTTATATTGGCACCTTTAGAAATGGAAAGAAAGGTGGGGTCAATGAATCACAATACACCTATTATGTCCCCGTTCACGATGTTCTATCACAAATATCTTTCTAACACGCTACTGTCGTGTGATAGCGGATTCGTTAATGTACATGATAATTTAAATGCATTGTTATAGCAATTAAATATTTCACGCGATGACGTTAATAGTGAATCATGCTTATGGGTTTCTCTAAACTTTATTTTTTATGTTGTAGAGTTCTATAACACCACCATCACAGCCCATACCAGCGCACGTGGGGCCTGTGGCATCAGGTGTCACTGATTTAATAGAAACGAAAGCAGAGGCAGATAAGAAGAGTGACGAAGATAGCATAACGGAGGAAATCGGCGAGTTGCGGACTTTCGATGCGCCCCAAAAAGCTTCTGAATGGGTACGAATATTATTATTCCCTATTTTGAGCTACTTGGTTGTAGTGGTTATAACCGCATGCTGTTGAAACATAAAACTGTTACCGGTCATTATTTTAAATTTCTCTACAGCATTGAAACTGTTATTGTTTAAATTGTGGAATAGTTGATAATCGAGTTGGTAGATCGTACTGTACAGACGCGGCAGCCCGCACGCTACATAGCCGCTAAGCTTCAACCTCACCTAAAATTACTCAGTTTTGAGCCCTTGATACCAAACAGCCAAGACAACATCATCCTATACTCTTTTACGCATAAAGCATAAAGAATTGGGATCGACATTGCCGCATGTAATCTCTCCATCGTAATGTCAATCCCATTTTTTGAAGTCAGTGGTATGCGTGGAGGAGTTTCGTTGTTTTGGGGCGAGGGTCAGTGCTGTGTTGCGTACGTGGCACGCGGTAACGTGTTGTTGTGGTTGTAGTCTGACGATGAGGAGGCGGGCGGGCTGCCGCGCAGCGACTCGCGAGGGTCGCGCGTGTCCCGCGCCGTGCGCCAGCTGTTCTGTTGCGGCGTGCCATACGAGGCCCCCTCCGAGGAAGACGTGTCCTCCCCGCGTGGCCTCACCGACGGCATTTAATCCTGCCTCTGTAACCGCATTATATCACACACGACCTGTGACGACGTGTTCGCGGACCCAGATGTTACATCAGCTGGCCATTTTCGACCGTCGTGCCTCTATCTTAGTTAGTCGTTTAGCGATTAAGCTATAAATGTTTTGTGAACCCTGTAAGTGATGTAATAAGCATAGTTCAGCGGCTAGATCATAAGTGTCCACCAAAACGCGCTACCAAGATGTCTGTAGGTGATGGCGCTTGGGGATGGCCAGCTGAACAAAAAGAAATCTTACCATGTGTAAACATCGCGTGTGTACTTAGCTGTGTATATAAAATTAATAATAAAGATGGTTTTTCTTTGCTTTTGAGAGCCTGGACACCTATGGGATTGGTATATCTACAGCTCATTCAGTATTAGGTGTGACATTTACAAAAAAGATTTTTTATTCGTATTGTCCGATTTAATGTTGATTTCATTATGATAATATTCACATTGTTGATTTAGCCCAAAATGGTTTAAAACACATAAGTATATTACTAAGAATAACATGAATACCTATCATTTATTAAACACTGTATGATTAAAGCAAATTAAAGTTTCAATTAATAGACCAATAAATGTTTTACTGCTTATAATTAACCAGGAGGTCCCGACATCGCTAATATGCTTTATAAATTGTATTGTTCCCCTCAGTGGAAGGTCGAAGACTTGTCTGTTGGGGTTTCGCACAAGATCTCATAAATTCCATGACCCTTACCATAGGCACAGAGTTTATCTTTATAGATAACATATTTTTTGTGCACACCAAAAATTAAGGACAAGTTAAGGTAGCATGTTAAACGAAAAAGATGTTTTAGGACATTGAAAATCGTATACAACATGTACCCGAAACTCAAGAAAATGAACACACTGATCCATTGACGGGGACATTGCCGAGTGAGATCATTATCAGTGTAGTAAGTAAATTATTAACTTTCTTTACCCAAAAAAAAATTACAGCTCCATCGGCTCTTACACTAATGTATTTTTTATTCCACTCGTACCTCCACACGTTCCTGAGAAAAACAGTCTTGATTGATCGATAGATGGTTAGACAGACACCCGAGTGATCGTATAAGGATTCATTCCGTTGTGAATAAATAAAGTTTTCGAAAAAAGATCCGATGACGCCGCCGGCCCCCTACATTTTGGGAACTTTCTTTTCTTTGGTGATCTGAAATTCTATTTCAAAACTTGGGGACTATGAAAATACAATATAATATATGAATAAGTTTGTCGCACTATGCAAGGTGACCAAAGAAGTGACGTCAAAAGTTACAATAATAATTGTGATACCTTTTATCCGGGGGCATCCGAATCATCCCGCAATTTTCGGTAGATTAGGAGATAGAATAATTTTAATGTTTCTGATTCTTTTCTCTTTCAACTGAACAATTGAGGATATTTTGCTTTACCTACCATCATTCATAACCACTGCAAAAGTTATTTTTAAATATAATTGTATTATAATTGAAGGGTTAGGCAGAGGCGTACTGATGGACACCCACAATTCGCCGGTATGCTTAGGTCTTCATGTGGGTGATAGGGGGTGAGTGAGCCTTTTGGTAACACGATATACGTATGTCAGTCCTATGTCAGTTTCAATTTATCATATTATCGAACTAGCTTTCCGCCCGCGGCTTCGCTCGCGTGGTTTGTCGGGTTTTTCTCTATTCTGTTTTATATATAAATTTCTAAAATAAAAGTAACTTAAGTTACTCCTTATTTCATAAGATATCTGCCAGTTCAAGTCCCGTCAAAATCGGTTCAGCGGAGTTAAGTCGGAACAAAAAGACAGACAAAAATTGTAAAAAATATTATTTTGGTATATTATTATGTACCTTGTAGACATCCATATGCATTTAGTAAAAAGCTGTTATTTTAATATTACAAACAGATACTCCGGTTTTATTTATTTGAATAGATTGTAATGTAATTACAAAATTTGAACTTTATATCAATGAAATAATGGTCATAACACAGGTGTTTTCGAGATATAATGACTATAGATATTTATTAGAATAATACATGTGTTTTAGGTTAACGAAATAGAACAAAAGGAAGACGATCGTGAAACGGAACCCACAGTTCCATTACAAAGAAAATTAGGAAGTGAGCTTGTAAATAAAGCTGTAAGTATTATTAAACAATTTTGCTAAATATTATATTACCCACTTTAAAACTTAAAAAATTAAGTACTCGGTTGGCGCAAAAATATTGAGAAGATTTTAATTCTTTTTGGAAAGCATTTACTCCAACTTCAAAGCTGTGGTTCATCTTATCTCGATTAGTTGCCCAGATCCCGTGATAGAGCTTGACAAGACCTCTAGATCGTCGCGGTTGTTTCTGATTAAATTATTTTATTCGTCCATGGGAGCCAAACCGCGGACAAGAGCTAGTATCTTATATTTAAAATTCTCGTGTCACAATGTTAGTTACCATATTCCTCCGAAACGGCTTGACCGATTTTTATGAAATTTATTTTGCATATTCTGAGAATCGGCTACGATCTATTTTTCATACCTCTAAGTGATAAAATAAAAAAATGTTTGCAGAATTTTTTTTTTTTTTTTATAATTTGGCATTAAAAATACATACACAAGAAACGGGCTCTGGTAATATAATAATTTACTGAAAGCAAATCAACACAGGTACCTACAGTTTTCTGAGAAATTCACGCGAACATAATGTTTTTTCAGATCACGAGTACGCAGCAATTATCAAAGAAAAAGGAAATCACGTGGAGTAGTGCGACCTACGTGAACAAGGTGCAGCTTCAGGTAAATTTGGAAGACAGGCAGGGACTTAGAAGACACATATTTTTACATCGATTATTTGTTGATTGACGGTGGCATTTCCACAGTTTTTAGTCGGTTTGGCCCGACATACCCCGTGATCAACCACAAACTGCGTCATTCCTTGGATCAAATATGCTGTATTTAAGGGGCATTTACAACGTTTTACACCCAAAAACTCTATCTAAAAAAACGAATATACATCTGTTGATATAATCGCTACCAAACTTCAAATGATCGCTCGCTGGGCTAATCAGAAGATTGCCGGAAAAATGTCATCAAAATCGATCAAGCCGTTTTGGAATCAAAAAGGAACATACATACATCGCATTTTAAGAAGTTGCATTATGGAGTAACGTCGTAATTTTCAAAATATACTCCATAAAAATCAGATTTTACTAGGTACTTACTTTTCTGCAGGATTTAAATGATCGAAGCGCAGCTTGGATATTAGAGCGGAAAGCTTCAGTGGGACCTTGTTATAGAAAAACCATGCCCTACGGAGAGCCTTCCGGAATAACCATCTGTTTACCAAAGGTATTTTTAAACTTTAATAATTGTTTATTTCTCACCACAAATCAAGTATAAATAAAAATCTTAAGCTATTTACAAAATAAATTTTTTGACATATTTACATACATACATACACTCACGCCTTTTTCCCATAAGGTAGGCAGAAACTACAGAACGCCATCTGCTACGATTCTTGCATACTTCTTTTGCTTCGTCCACATTCATACATTTTGTCATACACATGCGCCGGTTGTGGGTACTACGCATCATATATATACGAGTATACATCATATACTATTTTGATTATATTTTGCTTCTAGAAATCGACAAGAAACATTAACGAGAATTGCAAGCCGACGAGATCGGGTATAACTATAACCGTTTCGAAGGTGAGTACGTGTGTCAACTTTGTCTTGTTTAACACTATTCATATACCATATCACTCCATAAAAAAAATCCTGTAAAAAGTTTTTCAGAAAAAGAATAAGAAATACCGAAAAACCCACAAGAGTTCTTATCTGAGACGAAGATCTCGTCTTTGACTAATTAATGGGAGATTTTGTATATCGTTAGGTAAAAATATCGATGATATATATTTTCATAGCCTGTTGAAATTTAAGGACTGGCACAGTAGATGTATCCAAAATTGAAATATTGTATTGCAATAAATTATTTTAGTGTTTAATGAAAAGCTTAATATAGGTACCTACTTATAACATCAATTTGGATTACTGTTAAGATGCTACAATTAAGGCAAAAATAAATAAATAATGTATTGGACATTGGCTCAAGGGGTCAAAAAAACATTCTACGTTCAAGAATCTTTATACCTTGTCCATTATGTGAACCGTTTTTTGACAGATGGAACTAGTGATTGCAGGAAATTAATATTGCGATTATCGATCCGATTATTGACACTTTGATTACTGTCTAGTATTGATTATCGATTGTTTGGTTGTCGAATCGAAAATGGTGCAACGACGACCTAATAAATAAATATGTACAGGTATAATCAGATGAATATCTGATTGTATTAATTTTTATATAATATTCATTTTCCATCCATTTCTATTCAAAAATATTGTTTAATTTATATTTTATTGATATTAGAGTGGATGTCATTTTCCGATACTGATTTAATGTCATTGTTCAAAATGATTGCAGGGAATACATTCGATTGCATCACTAGACACGATAGAATGTAGTAGAATGTAACTAAATTTAATACGCTTAACAATAATTATTTTTTTTGGAAAATCCGTTACATTTATGGTATTATAAACTATATAGGCAGTCAAAGGCATCTGTCAAAAAACGGTTCACATAATGGACAAAGTATAATTATAGTCCTTACCTATCCTTCATACATTATTTCAGAGATGCATAAACAACAATTTAAAGCTGAATATCATAAATGATAATTTGCCCAGAAAGGAAAAGAAAACTGGATTAAAGGTAAAAGAGCAATCATAATTTTTGCCTGGTTCCAAACGTCCGTCAGGCTGGCCCGGCCCCATCGATATTGATGAAGTGATTGGTATCAATCGAATGTACTCCTTTTTACAAGCATACAAAACCTTATAATCCTAATAAAATGAAGGAAGTACATATGCTTGTAAAAAAGGAGTGCATTCACATCATCAAAATCGATGGGGCCGTGCCAGCCTGACGGACGACGTTCAAATAGTAACGTTACCTATGTAACGTTACTATTTGAACGAATACTGAAATGTATTCCGCCGATCTGGTATCGTCGTTGGTATCAAAGTCCCTATGGCTCTTTTTTCAACAGCGATATAGCTCTTTCTTTAACAGACCATTTAGTATAATGATGACTCGCAGTCATATTTTGACTGATTATTCGAGTTTATAGTTCTAAAAATATATGTTCTTTGTAAGTTAGTCTTTAAGAAAAGTAAATGTCACTTATAATCGGGTCACGTGAGTGAAAGTGACCCATAACGCAAATATAGGGGAGCCGATCCTAGGTAGCTTACTTTATAAAATTTATCAGTTTAAATAAGGAAAAGAAAATTACTAATGACTGCATAAAATTTCAGATTGAAGGGGAGCATTGCGACATTTTAGGAAATCTCAGAGGAAGATTCGATATTTTACGTGGAAAAATAAAACACGTGCTGCACATGTAGGAAGTAATTCAGACGCCATTTTAGTACTTATCTGTATTTTGTTTTCCTAGTTTTGTTACGAAGTAAAAAATAAGTTAGTTTCATAATATTTTTATTGATAAATATTATTATATGAAAAGTTATACTTTTATAGACCCAAACACACGGTTGCACACTTGTAAGAATACTGCTTCCTATTTATTTACTGCAAATATACCCACACAACTTTTCATAGTGTTATTCAAAATATTTCAAGCTTCTGAATAGTGAAAATGTATTTATCAATACAATTTTACAATATATATGTAACTCCCTACTTATTCATACATACCTACTTCATAAAACTTCTACGAATTTGACAACTTCTAACACAAGAATCCTGTGCAAATTTCATTTTGTCGAATGAACTCATTACGTTTACATTATCCAGCAGGAAACATATAATTATCTTCTCTATGATTATATTAATATAATGAAAAAAAGTAGTAGAAACTTATGCTGAATGCTCCTACTGGAATTGTCTAGCAGTTGAAGTGTCCACACTGATATGATGGGTTTCTCAATCCCTAACAAGCTGTACAATACACATTCTTCAAAAGTGCACAAATTTCATCAACACGGAAGTAGCTGTATGACGTATAGTAACTTCGTAAGTACTACAAATCGTCAGCCTTTTATTTAAATGCTATTAAAGCTCTGGAGTAGCATTACAATAATGAACGTTTTAGATTTTGTTTATGGATGCCGTTTCACAATTCTTCGCGTATGCTTCTAGATGTCGTAGCTCTAATTGTTGAAATGTGGCACATACACAGGTTCCTTAATCTACAAATTGGAGAAGCAGGGGTCCCGGTTCTTATCCCTGATTTCTTGCGCCATGCGAACGCTCCTGGGGACCTTGCAATCGCAGGGTGGGCTCCGCACTGGAATTTGGTGCGTAATGTTGGCGGCGCGCGCTGCATCGTAATCTGACTCGCGCGGACGCCAACAAAGATCCGTGCCACCACATTTGCACGTCATGTCTCGACAGATCTATCAAGAACAGATTGAATGAGTTAAATACATAAAAGAATAATAAAAGGATTCTGCAGCGCTGTTAATGCTTCACGTTAAACACTACCAACCCGCAGTAGGCTAGCGTGGTAGACCATAACCTAATTCGTCTCATTCTGAGAGGAGACCCGTGCCCAGCATTGGGACAATAAAACGGGTTAGTGATGATGATATTCTAGCCCCCGACAATCAATTAAAAATGGCTTACAAGATTATTCCCAGAGCTCCTCTGGGTTCGCTTCCCAAGTCAAGCAGTGTTACTGGGTTTTTCTATGAAATTCTCAGTAGCAGCTCGGAATTTGGAAATGTGGATGGGACATCGACGTACAACCGCTGACTATGAATTCAGTAGCTACAGTTTGTTCGAAATAAGTAAGCCGATCGGAAGTAGGTAGTCTGCAAGTCGCTGCGCAGCAGTCATTTTTACGACAAAATCAGTAGCGCGCATGCGTGTAATGGCGCGAGGGGCGGGGTCAGCGCCTCTTCGCTGTTTCACTCCATCCTTAGTGTTTGATGCATAATTCTGTCTCGCTCCCCCAGTGCAAGTACACAGTCAGTGCCAAAAGTGCTACGCGTTTCTTTTTATTTTGACGTTATTGTTGTTTAGTTCTTGGATATTGTTTTTGTTATTTCTCATTGCTAATGTGTTATTGTGGTTTGTACTTGTTTCTTTTTGCTGAAAAATGCCTAAACGCAACACTGCTTTGCAAATCTGTGGACTATTTAAAATTTAAATGAGAATTTAATATTTTTTTGAAAATTCAAGTATGGATTTTATCAATGAAGCAATCCAGCAATATTACACGTAATGTTAGCAAATTATTTATCTTATTTTCGAAAATATTTGAAAACGTTTCCGAACGCTTACACTTTATTACGCGACTGTAACTGCGCGGCCCCAGAAAACGGCTAACTTCCGATCGGCTTACTTATTTCGAACAAACTGTACATGATTCTGGACCGGATTTGAAATTTTACACTTATTAAAAAAATACAGTTGTTCCATACATTTTCACCGTGTACCGCGTAACTGGCGAAAAATATCAACGCAAAGAGGTCCAGAATCATCTACTGAATTCATGATAGGTGATTGTGCATCGATATCGTGGTGGACTATAGCCTAAACCTTCTCGTTCTGAGAGGAAAGGCCTGCAGTGGGAAAATGAAATGGGTTGATGATGATGATAGTTAAAATGTATCGCAACGTGATGCACGATAGGTACCGATGCTAGATACTCGTCCCTGCAGGCGTCGGGGCTGTCGCAGGTCCAGGTGGTGGGCGGCACGCACGGCACCACGGGCGGCGAGTAGCACGTGCTGGGGTGGGTGTTGCACGCCGCGCAGCAACACTGCTGGCACATCGTGTACACCTGCAACACAACAACACACTTTATTACATACTAATATACTAATAAAGTGCAACATACCATGCTTCTGGATTCAAGAAGCATATTTTTAAAGCAACTTCACAACATAGTATAACACAAAGTCGCTTCCCGTCTGTCTGTCCCTTTGTATGTCTGTTTGTCCCTATGTTGCGTTTGTTTACGCAAAGGATTTTGATGCGGTTTTTTTTTAATAGGTAGAGTGATTCAAGATGAAGGTTTATATGTATAATTCAGACATAATTTATAGTACAGAAAAGTCCAAAAAACACGTAATACACCAAGTATATTATAATGCTACTAGATTCTAGAAGAATATATTTAGGACAACTTATATTGCTTCTAAATTCTAGAATTCTTCTTCTAGATCCTAAAAGCATATTATTTATGTTTTGAGTTCGACACTCGCAATAATTTAAGCTAGTGGTTAATAATAATTAATAACATAACATACCATCACGCCTTCCTCGATGGGCTAGGCAGAGGTATACTAATGAACACCCACATTTCGCCGGTATGTTCAGGTCCCATGTAGTAGGGGGCGAGCCTATTGTTAAATCCAGACTCCGAGCTGCTAGTGGGAATTTCACAGAAAAACCCTTTGCGCGACCTGGGAATCGAACCCAGGACCTCTTTCATAGCAGTCGCGCTTGGGACCACTAGACTAACGAGGCAGTTTTTCTAATTAATAACCACTCTTGCATGCCTGAGAGATTTTCTCAAGGGTGTATGAAGCCTGCAACCTGCAGTAGACTATACTTTGTCCATTATGTGAACCGTTTTTTGACAGATGGAACTAGTGATTGCAGGAACGTAACAATGCGATTACCGATCCTATTATTGACACTTTGATTGCTGTCTAGTATTGACTATCGATTGTTAGGTTTTCGAATCGAAAATGGTGCAACGACGACCAAAATAAATAAATATGTATAATATTCATCTGATTATATTAATTTGTGTATAATATACGGTTTAAAATCACTTTATTTCTCAAAGATTATAAATCACTTACATGGAGAAATAAAATACAAATAAAATAACAAAAATGCGTTGACAGGCAATCGTAAAATTTTAGTTTTTTTTTTTTTTTTGCAATGTCGGTACTTTTAGAAAATTGTTCACCGGTTTGCTGTTGAGCAAATATAAGGGACGGTTTACATGAAGGTGGTAATAATGTTTACCTAAGAAATAAAACTTATTATATGATACTTGTTCACTATGATCAAAAAATAACAATTATGCTAGTATTATAAAGAATTATTATTTTGTTGTTAATTGTTATTTAACTGTTTTAGCATAATTGTTATTTTATGATACAGTAAACATAAACAAGCAGTTTAAGTGGTGCCCTTAGAAATGTGTTGTTTTAATAATTTTTTGAATAATATTAGCGTCTTTGCGTCTTTTATATGTTTAGGTAATGCGTTGTAGATCTGTGCTCCTTGATACATTATACTACTTTTCCCGTAGTTGGTCCTGGGTTTAAAAAGTTTTATGTCATTTGCACGTCTTGAACTACGTTTGTGTACATTTTTCGTAAATTTTAATTGTGTATGTGTATCGTGGTTTAGAATTTTTCTTATTAAAATAGATGTGTTGTAGTGATAAATTTGGGAAATATTCAGTAATTTAGTCTCATTGTATATTTTAAGGGTTGGAGTTAAATAGTTATAGTGGAAGAGAACTTTAATTAATTTGTTTTGTGCCCTCTGTAGCATATTAAGATGTGTTTTGGCAGCTGATCCCCATACCTCTACTAAGTAGTCAATATGAGGTTTCACCATTGAGTTATATATAGTATAGCGAATGTTAAGGGGAAGACATCTTACAATGCTTCGGAGAGTGCCTGTAAGACAGTTTATTTTAGAACGTAAATTCTCAATGTGTGGTTTCCATTGGAGTTGACTGTCGAGTGTAAGTCCGAGATACTTCTCCTTGTTTACCCTAGCTAGTACAGTTCCATTGATAGTTAAAGGTCGGTGATTATGTATTTTTTTATTCTTTGCTGAAAATATTATGTAATTAGTTTTTGCAGCGTTTACAGTTAATAAATTATTTAAAAACCATTTTTCTAAGATATTTACATCATCCTGTGCCTCTTGTATAATACATTCTATGGAATGACCAAAGTAAAAAAGGCAAGTATCATCTGCGTAGAGAGAGATATGTCCTTTCAGTCCTATTTCATGAATGCTGTTAATATAAACAAGGAAAAGGAGTGGCCCCATAATAGATCCTTGTGGAACACCACACTCGATTAATTTACGTTCACTTTTGTATTCTCCTAGCTTAACTACTTGGTACCGGTTTTCCAGATAAGATTTGAACATTTTATATGCATTTTTAGTTACGCCAATTGATTCCAGCTTATGTAAAAGTAAATTGTGACTGACAGTATCAAAGGCCTTTTTTAGGTCAATGAATACGCCAAGAGCTATTTGTTTTTGGTCTATGTTGATCTTAATTTTAGTAACTAGATCGATTGTAGCCGAGAGACTATTTGACTTTTGCCTAAATCCATACTGCCGGTCAAATAAGAAGTTAAATGAATTTAGATATTGTGACAGCCTATTGTGGAGTAATTTTTCAAATACCTTTGACATTATCGGAAGAACTGAAATTGGTCTATAGTTTCCTGGGTCTTCTTTGGATCCAGTACCTCGACCATGAGTTTATGTTATAAAATGACGATAGGTAAACAAAATCGCTAGCGTTATAACGTGCATCGGATAGATTTCGATGGCACTTGTACCATGAGTTAAATTGTTGATTACGTCACACGCTGTGGTAAGCTCGATCGTAGATTTCCGTAGCAAGTCGTTCGGTTGGCATTAGTATGTTTATAGTTAACTTCACGCTTAATATAGTCATCCTTTTCTATCAAGGTGTGAACAAAAGAGAAATAAAATAATGCTACTTTTACCGTGTAACCCGACTAAATAGAAAATGTCATGCGTGTGTAAGGATATATTCGTAATGGTGTGATTTCGTTTTTATCTTCTTTATCATAAACAAAAATGTCGTTGTCATGGATTGTATTACTAGTCAAATTGTAAACAAATATCTATTTGTTCATGCGATCGTTGTATAATGTTGGTTATTAATTACTCATAATGCATTTACTTATTTATTACCTTTGTTTAAGAGAATTTCTTGCCTGTCCTGTAGTTGGAAATTTGATGAATCTTTTAACTATACGAGGTTGATTTAATGCATCTGTCACCTCTTTAATAAATATGCCTATGGTTTCTTGTGAGAAGTAATTCAATTCGCCAACAATGCTTTGGTAATCCTCATGAGCATGAAATAGTAACACACGTAAAAGCTGCAACCGAAATACGTTCTAAGTACGGCAAGTACTTGATAGCATAACATACCATCACGCCTGTATTCCCCGAAGGGTTAGGCAGAGGTGCACTTATAACACCCACAAATCATCGGTATGTTTAGGTCCCATGTAATAGGGGGCGAGCCTATTGCCATTAACCGGGCATAAATACAGACTCCGAGCTGCTACCGAGAATTTCATAGAAAACCCAAAGTAGGCTAGACGTAGAAGTTCGTAAAGTTTCACGAACTTCTGTTCACTAATATTTTCTAGTGGATATCCAGCTAGAACTCTCATATCTGCCTATGTTATTCCTTGTTCGCGGCGATTGTCTTCATATTCAGCCACGGCTAACATATCCCACGCTAAATATGGTCTCCCAGAATTTTTTATCAACAAAACTTTATACTACCTATGAAATAAGTCATTCACGGCAAAATTTGTCAGTGAGTTACGTTACTTTTATGGAAATGGTTTTGTTCGATTACGTTAGTCAAAATAATGACTCATGGTGCCAAATTTGTTTATCTGCCATACAAATCCGAGTCGCTATCGGATTGCTTTCGCTAGGTGAATTACGCATCAAAACGTTGTAATCTCATACTACCGATTTTAGTTCCTTACGTAACCGCTAGAGGCGTTGGAGGGTTTTCCATGCAAATATTTTACAGCGGCGCTAGCGTTTTTACGTGATAAAACTCATGGTCGAGGTACTGACTTATGTATCGGGGTGACTTTTGCGATTTTTAGTATATTGGGAAATTGACCATCTTTGAAACATTCATTAATACTCTTGGTTAAGGCGGGTAGGATTACAATACAAATTTTAATATTCATTTTCCATCCATTTATTTTCAAAAAGATTGTTTAATTTATATTTTATTGATATTAGAGTGGATGCCATTTTCCGATACTGATTTAATGTCATCGTTTAAAATGATTGCAGCGAATACATTCGATTGCATCACCAGACATGGTAGAATGTGGTAGAATGTAACTAAATTTAATACGCTTAACAATAACATTTTTTTTTTGGAAAATCTGTTACATTTATGGTATTATAATGTCTGCAAGGAATCATAATTAAGATAATTGAATAACATAATGTAAATAATACATTTATTTTGTTACTCATTTCAAAGTTAACTTTTACGTAATCTGGAACAGCTACGCTCTAAGGTAGTCTAAAACATTTGTCAAAAAACGGTTCTCATAATGGACAAAGTATAACGTGGTATATGGGTTGATGATGATGATGAAATATCTTACCAGCCACACAGCTCTAGCAATCTCGTTTCTTATGTAAGGCAGACAATTACTCAGAAGACAATTCTCAAACTTGGATAGCTCTGGTATGCCCAAGTTTCTCTCCACACCGGAAGGACCAAGTATAACCTGAAAATTCAATGTTTTGTTTTTAAACGTTATAAGAACATAATAAAATATTATTGGTATACTAGATAAAAATACTGCCTCGTTGGTCTAGTGGTCCCAATCGCGACTGCTACGCTAGAGGTCCTGGGTTCGATCCCCAGGTCGAGCAAAGAAAGAAAGAAAGAAAAAGAAAGAAAAATATTTATTGACACAGTCACGGACAATGCACACAATAACTTAAAAAGAAAACAATAATTAAAGAGAAATAAACAAAATAAAATTAAAAAACTTAGACAATAAACAAAAACTCATTGTGTGCCCCACGGCTGTGCCAAATGGCCCAGTTCAGCTAAAAGCCAGACAACTGGTAAGCTGCTTGGCGCTGGTTTTCAACTGGACCTGGAAGTGAGAATCACGAATGCAAACCAGTTTCATAATCCAGAAGTGAGTATAATTAGATTAATTATATAAATAAATACATTATAATACAAGAAAATACGAGTTTATTATAGATACGTGAGCTAATAAATATAATAATAATAAATAAAAAAACGTAAATAAGTGAATATTGACCCATCAAGTAGGTACCTACCTAATGGTATGTGTGTAAGGCGGACGGTTCTGTTGCCAACTCCGTTTGTCTCTCAATGAAACCTGTTTTTGGCGAGCTAGGCCGTTATAATCGATGCATTATATTTATCTCGAGCGCATTTCATTACGCTGTACGCAGCCAGCCAGACTATACTACCTACATAACGTTAAATAAATTCGTCAAATTCATTAATAAATTATTATATTGCATTAAGTAATGGACATTAATAGAAAAATGGTAAGTGTTTTAAACATAAATTCAATTTTTATTATCTAAGTACTAAAAAAAAAGGAAGATAGGACACAGTTTAACAAACACTTTTTTTTAGGTTTTTATTGCTACATTGTTGCCCAGTCACACATCACATCGCCGTCAGATATTTATCATGGAGTGGTGTTTTATATTGGAAGTTTATAAGTGGTACCTACTCCAACCAGCTGACCAAGGAACCGTACGTCTCATTAACAAGTAGGCCTCACCCAAATGGTAAGAACTACATGTTACAAATAATTATAAAAATAAGTAATTCAGACAATGCCCGCAACGGTGACATACAACGTTACATTTTGGTGTTTTAGGCCTCCGCGAGGGCACTTCTGTACTTCGGAACGCACTGCAGCCCCCTCCGAGTACCGCACCAGGGATATTTGATGTGATCAGAGGAATTTGGTATTTACAATTATGCTGAAAATTTATATACATATTATGATACGGTATTATTATATAAGTGAAGCATTCAGTTGTGTCATGCCTAGTTTTCGTTGCGCGTCTACCAGATACTGCCGTAAATGTCGTTTGAAAGTATCGATCGTATTATTCCTTCTAATAGGTGGTGGTAGGTTGTTCCATACTTTGGACGCGGCATACCGGAAGCTACCTCTAAAAGCTGCTGTACTATGAGGCTGAATTGAGAGTTGCTGGGAGCACTGCCTACTTGCACATTCCCGTCTACTAGTGACCCAACTGAGCTTGTTGTATAGGTAGTCTGGTTTCTGGTATTTAATGACACCGAAAATAAGGCAGGCTAAATGAAGCTTGCGTCTGGATTTCATTTTGAGCGTAAAGTTTTTGTTGAGATATGGGGTGACATGACTTCGAGAAGGTATTTTATAACAAAAACGAGCGCAAGCATTTTGTATCCTTTGTATGAGCCGATCTGTACGAGCTAGTAAGCGTGGACCATACACTGTGTCCGCGTAATTTAATTTAGATAAAACCAGAGTTTCGACTAGTTGCTCTCGTAGTGTTTCAGATAGGAATGGCCTCATCTTGTATAGAACCTTCAGTCGGTAGAAACAGTTTCGTACAGAGTCGGCTACATGCTTCTCAAAGCGAAGGCTGCTATCAATAACGAGACCAAGGTTACGCGCTTCATCCACCCTATCAATTGGTTTTCCCATAAGACTCAAACCAAATGCTACCGGTAGTCTGTCCAGCTGCTGCCTTGTGCCAAATACCATGTATTTTGTCTTTAACGGGTTAAGTGTGAGACAGTTGTTTTCGGACCAGACGGCGATTCTATTGAGGTCATCGTTTAGATCCTTAACAGCCCTTTCGTATTCATTAGGTCTAAAGGAAATATATATCTGTACGTCATCGGCGTATATATGATACTGGCATCTCTGAATGCATTTAACTATGTCCGCACAGTATAAAATAAAAAGCATCGGGCCAAGTATAGAACCCTGCGGAACTCCTCTATCTATGGAACCAAGAGCAGATGTCAGAACCGGACCGTCCCCTAAGCGTAGTTCCACAAATTGCTTCCTATTACTTAGGTAGCTTTGAAACCACTGCGTAGCCCTGTAGTCGAATCCGTAATAATTTAGCTTCGAAAGCAATAATGGAATATTTATTACATCAAATGCCCGGGAAAAATCAAGTAAGACCAATAGTGAGCACATGCCTTTATCTTGGGCAGATAATATATTGTCCGTAACGTCTAGTAAAGCTGTAGATGTACTGCGCCGTTTTCTAAAACCTGACTGCAGGTCGGGTAACAATTTATTTTGTTCCAAAAAATTTGTCAATTGGCTACAAACTACCTTTTCTATTACTTTAGAGAGGCATGGTAAGATGCTGATAGGCCTTAAGTCTTTAACATCAACAGGGTTTGAATGTTTAGGCAAAGGCCTAACTGAAGCAATCTTCCATTCCGCAGGAAACGTCGATGACATAATGGAGCAATTTATAATGGCTGTTATAGTCGGTAAAGTATGGGGCAGGGTCATGTTTATCATATCTAAATTAATGTGATCAGGGCCTTCGGCGTTAGTTTTAATATTTTTAATAATACGCGAAATATCTTCCTGGCCTACGGGGGTTATTGTAAAAGTTTCCTCACCATGCCGATGATATTCATAGTAAGTCATTAATGAAATGCTTGCTTCAGTGTGACCAGGGATTTTCAAAAAACTGTTATTAATTAAGTCTGGGTCTGTAAAATGAGAAGGAAGGTCTTGTCTTTGTTTAATAGGCGATAAGGTGGATTTAATGTTTTTCCATAACAGTTTTGGGTTTTTAATTTTATTGTTAATATTATGCTTAAAGTACGCCACTTTTTCATTGTACAGAGAACTAATCACCAAAGACTTAAACTCTTTGTAATATTCCTTTTTAGATTCTGACTTAGTTTTCCTATAATTAATAAGTGCCTTGTCGCGTAAATCCATCATAATTTTAATTGTGTCAGTGATCCAAGGATACGACTGCTCCTTAATAGTGCTCGTTTTAAATGGTGCGTGAAAGTTAAATAAAGAAATTATTTTGTGGTTAAATATATGAACCATGTCATTTACATTGCTAAGCGAAGAAATATTACCAATGTTAAGAAGCAATAGATCCGTATTAAAACTATCTATGCATACATTTTTGAGTGGTCTGTATTTGACTATATACGGTTTAAACTTATCGCGTTTTATACAAAATTCACTGTAGACAACAGAATGGCCGTAAATTGATCCAAAGGGTTCAACTGCTGTATGTCTTGCTCTTAGGTCAGTACATACAAGGTCAATAAGGGTTTCACTGGACTCTGTGAAGTGAGTGGGACTTGTGACTAGTTGTGTCATACTAACGCAATTCAAAAAGTCATAGAATTTCCTAGTCTTAGACTCATTTGTGTTTAATAAATTGATATTAAAATCTCCAAGTAAAACGAAGTGATCACAATTGCCCAAAATACTAAGAGAGTCCGTAATGGCATCAAGGAAAAGGTCAACGTCAAACCATGGTGGCCGGTATGCCGTACCTATGGCAATTTTTTTGCCATTTAATGTAAGCGTTAACCACATTTGTTCGACCGATTCGAACCTGGGATCGACAGCGCGACTCCATGTTCGCGCGCTCAGCCCTTGACGTATATAAAAACCAACACCCCCACCATGACCCGAGCGAACACACTCCGGCCGCGGCGCGTGGCGGAGACGATAGCCGGGCACACGTGGAGCGCGCCCCTCCTCCCCCGGTCGTAACCACGTTTCGTTGATAGCCAGTATATCAAAACAATATTTGTCAAGTGCACCAATTAAATCATCATGCCCGGTGCCCAATGAACCTACATTTAATAAACCAACTTTGAAATATTTTGCAGCTTTAGGCATCATGATAATGACAATAATAATTCAATTATCATATTCAAAGTTACGGCCCATTTGTTATAAGATAAAATAATAATTATGAGTTGAGCAGGTTTTTTGGGTGGTTCAACTGTAAATATGTAAATAGTGTAATGTAAATAGTGTATATAGATAGTATAGAAGTAGAAATTTTCAGGATATGGGTGCAAAATGGCGTTATTTAATAAAATCTTATATATATGTAAATAAATATACGTAAACAATATAGTATTATAAAACTGATCTACATTAAAACCACTGCGATGTGCACTGTTGCCGTGGGACACACACCTAAACATAATAATATAAAAAATAATGACACTTCGGACAAATGTAACGGTTTTGTAGTTATTTCTAAATTCAATATAAAATGATAACAAAATAATTATAACAATATTAAGACCTATTTTTGCCGTCTGTATCTGATAGCGGACCAAAAATGCGCTGTATGTCGGCCTCACAATAGATAAGACAGGCGGAGTCCCCAGGTTTGTTTCGGGCAAAAACACGCCCACGCTTCGACCATACAAACTGCCAACCCAAACGACCGCCGGCCTCACGCGCCCTCCGAAACAACTCTCGATTCAGCTTAGTAAGTCGTTCGTTGACATAGAACCGTGTCGCGGGACCTGCGATACCGAGGTCAGCAGAAGTCATGCCCCGGCGCA
Organism: Subacronicta megacephala; assembly: GCA_958496365.1. Classification (NCBI taxonomy): domain Eukaryota; kingdom Metazoa; phylum Arthropoda; class Insecta; order Lepidoptera; family Noctuidae; genus Subacronicta; species Subacronicta megacephala. The sequence continues at coordinate 9,051,171 of OY292527.1, forward strand.
CTCGCGCGCTCGCAAGCAGCTCATCGCGTAGATCGCGACGCGCGAGGCGCACAACTAAGAAGCGTGGACGGGTCTCCACGGGCGCTGTTGACTGCGTTACATTAATACGCCTACCTCCAGCGCGCTCGGCATTTACAATATCCCGCGCTTCGATGTTCACGCCCATCTTAGACGCAACCAGCATTACCGTATGAATGGGGTTCTCGCCGCTGATTTCAGGTAGATTTGTTATTTGTAAATCATTTGCGAGCAACTCCTGATCTCGGTCATTCATATCGCTACGCAGTTTCGCGATGGTGTCAGCCATATCTGTGTATACTTGGGGCTTTTGGCTCTCCATATCCGCCACTCTTTCCTCTAAATTACTGAGCCGGTCATTTGTCGCCTTCAACGATGTTCTCAGCTCGGCCAAATCATCACGGAGTAAACTAAATTCAGTACGAAAGCTATTAAGTAACTCCTCTCTGAACATCCTCATCTCCGCTCTAAAAATGTCAAGGCTGAGCTCCTGCGTAGTGTCCGACGTTGTGTTGTTCATGGGACTGGTGTTTATGAGGCTCGCCATAGCTTGTGCATGTCCCCGTACTGGGGTGTCAGCCTGGTTGTCCCTCGCCAATCCTTTGTTGCATTCGGGACAGTGCCAGGGGGTTGGCAGAGAGCCGGTGAGCTTCATGCCTACGCACAGTCTGTGATAGCTGGACCTGCATTTGTCGCATTTAGCGGCCTCTGTTGGCGAAAGGAACTTGCCACATCCACCGCACTTTGCCATATCGAATGTGTAGCAGTTGATCTTGGTATCGATCTAACACAATGGTACACTTAATAACCAAAAGATGGCGCTATTTTAAAATTACGTTTATGGCAGTATCAAGGTGTTTTATGGTACCCAGTAGGTAAACACCATATATGTTGATGCACAATTTCAACGTTAAGGCACACGCACTGAAACTTGTTCACTGTTATTATTAAGATTATTAAAGTTTTTTTTTTTGTTATGATAGCGGGTAGTAAATTTGCACTATTAGAAACTGTTTACTATTTTCAGCTTTTTGTTATTTAACACTGTACAAAAACACAAGATAACAATGTAACTTATTACTCGCACTTATAACTGTGTCTTAACAATAAAGTTTAACGATTTAAATGGTTGATGTTTTTATTTATACTCGAGAAGTACACAGTGAGCTTCGGGCTGATTGACATCCGTGACGTCACTTCCAAAGTGTTATTGGGTTTTTCTATGAAATTCCCAGTAGCAGCCCGGAGTCTGGATTTGTGCGGATTTGTGTGTGCAATAGGCTCGCCCCCTATTACATGGGACCTAAACATACCGGTGAAATGTAAATGTAAATACACCCGTATTTACATAAGTACACCTCTGCTTTCCAAATAATAAATGACGTCAAAATCAAACAAAAAAACCATTGAAACCAACATCAGCCGTCAAAAGCAAAACACGTAAAAGTAATTTCACAACAAATGTAAAAGACCAAGTAGAAAATAGAATTAAAAACATTTAATAGAATACAGCAATGTCTTTGGCACAAAAAACTGCATTGCTGATTCTAGGAATATAGCGAAAGGAGGGAACGCTATGAAATCAAACTCACATCACTAGCAAAGAACTGACAGTCAGGTGCGCAAGTATTGAGACTGTCAACGAAAGCGCACTGCGTGATCTTCTTGCCCTGCAGTGCCTTCACCACGTTGATGGTGTTGCGTGCTATAGCATACGCGCCAGCGAGGCATGCCGTCGCAGTCACGCATCCCTTTGCCGCGCACACCGCTTCGTTGCCACTCATTATACACGAAGTAACGCATTCGATCTGAAGTATAGATATATTTTAATTTGAACCGAACTGAGAAACTTATTTGAATTGGAACAAAATTGAAATCTATGGATTAAATTTGTTTCGATTTATGGCCCAGATATAATGGATTGAAATGTTTATTTAGGATACGCTGGGACTGACATACGCTAAGTGTAAAGGTTAAAAAAAACCGTCAAGTCTTGTATGTTCATTAATTGATAAAAGATTTCACATGCGAAAAAGTCGCCCAGCATTAATTCTTAAAAGTGAGGATACTTATAGTAAATACGAGTACTCATTAGACCTACACTAAGATTTACGTCTCGGACATTGTGCCTTTTCAATATTAAGAATAAAGTTTATCTAATCCGGTTCAAAGTCAAAAGGTCAAAAAATACGATAAATTAAGTGTTAAGAAAAGGCCTCTCAAATTTTTTGACTGCCAACAACCTACTATAATAACATGATCGGCATACCATAAAATAACAAAAAAAGTAAAAAGCTCACAAAAAAAAGGTTAGTCTCGTCACGTTGGTACCTGTTGCTGAGTCATAATGCAGGGATGCACAGCAGCAGACAACACCGGCACCATGGTGCAGGGCGTGGCTCCCCCAATCACAGGCACGCGCACGGCCTCGGGAGGAGCCCTCAGGAAGTCCGCCAGCACTGTGTTGGCCCTCACACAGTTTAGCTCCACGCAGCCGAGAAGGGATCGAGGGTTGTACACTCCTCGGAGACGCTGGATTTCGCTCACTAGAGGCACCATACTCTCCACGGGTTCTGTCGCCACTATTGTGAAGGCCTAATATGGATGAGTAAACACATTTATAAAACTTTCCTTCTGAGATTCTTATTTCTTAAGATTACGATTCTTTAGACAACTACTATCTTATAAATCATGCTGAACTAGCAATATCCAGTTTGGTAATGTCCAGCTTTTTACTAAAACCTACGCGATAAAATTCGTGAAAACTAGTTTTATTTTAATGTTTAATATTCGCGTGTCAGAAATTTTAAATTTCTAGCTTATTAATTAGCCAGCGTATTATTAGCTTAGTTTTTATTAGCTACTAGCATTCCGCCCACGGCTTCGCCAGCATGGACTATACGTTTCTTTTTATGTTACGGGATAATATATAGCCTATGTTACTTAGGAATAATGTACCTTTCTATTGGTGAAATAATTTTCTAAATCGGTTCAGTAGATCCAGAGATTACACCGTACAACGTCACAAACTGACAACGTCACAAACTTTAACTCTATATAACATTAGTATAGCAATATGGATAAATTTTAAATTGTCTATATTCAAAATAAGCAAATACAAACCGCAGGGCATGTGTTACAGATCTGCAGCGCAATCTCAGATACAATCGGCGCACTATGTTCGAACGTGTCTACCATGTTCCGAGCCACGAGAACCACTATCTTCGCACCCTGGAATTATGAATACAGTTACTAATAGCGTAGTTACGGTCGGTGCACACCAGTGTAAAATATTCATGGGGCACTAAGTATATTGAAAAAATTTTTTTACTTCATATGTCGAACAAGTAAGTGAGAAAAAATATTATATTTTTTTATATAATGGAAAACGCTCTGTCAATCACTGATTAATTGTAGCGCAATGCAATGTTTTTTTTCCGTATTGCAAGCGTAGTAATGAAATTTCGTAGGCTACTACGCTACACTACTTGCTACGTACGTAGGCAGCGTAGTTAACTATGCTACACCGCTACGCGCGTGATTAATTTGAAGTTTTAAACATTTGGCGGTAGTTTTTTAGGCTAGAATTGTAAGTTTATAAGCATGCTAATCGTACTTTTAATGCGTCACAAAGCATATGGCGCCCGGAGAATGATGACACCTTACACTTGGTGTCCACATGGCTGAGTTCCATGCCGTAGCCGCAAGTAGCGCACTGGTCGTACAGAGCTATCTCATCCAGCAGTGGACATTGTTTTAGTAACAAGGCTAGAGGCTGACCTACCGAAAGAAATAAGAAACTTTACAAATCAAAACAAAAATAAACAAACAAATCGACTTATTTGAAGCGGCGGTAGCCTAATGGCTAGAGCGTCGGACTTGCGATCATGTGGTTGCCGGTTCGAAACTCACCCATTGCACTACCGACGTGAACCCACTCGTAACACAAGCATTTAGCTTAGTACGAGGGGTTAACGAGATTACTAGCAATGTGCGACCGTATTGCTAGTAAGCTTTTTTTTTTTAAAAAAAAAATAAAAATATGTAAAGTTAATCTGATTATTATAAGTATGAGTGCTATTTGCACCGTTCGATGTATCATTCATGAAGAAAAACTAGTTTCGGATTTCTGAGTTTATATACCTCAAACTATATAGCATTTATATTTTCTTTATTTACTTAAATACATATTTTTTTTTATTTCTAAATATTTTCTTCAACATAAATATAAAATACATTACTTATATTAAAAAAAAAACATTTAAAAATATAAAAAAATAGGGATCCACCGGCATGGGGAACAGGGTCCAAGCTACCGGTGGTTAGGACCCCAGAGACAGGAACCTCCTCACAATACGCGCCGTATCAAGGAGTACTGCCTTCTGAATCAGGCCCTTAACCCAGCCACCCAACTCGAGCCTCCTTAGGTGTTGGTCGAGGCTCTTGGCGATAAGTCCATTGACCGTGACGACTATCGGCACAATGATGGCCGAGTCCACATCCCACATGGCGACCACCTCGTGGGCTAAATCGAGATATTTTAGCTGTTTCTCTTTCTCAGCCTTCACGAGGTTCTCGTCATGCGGGACGGTGACATCGATAATCATTGTGCATTTATATGATTGTTATGGAGTTTAACTAGTATGATATCTAGATTTCTATTATTATCTGAACCATTATTACGTTATTATAATACGAGGCCTTTAAGATACCCGAAAGTAATTTCCTTACAGTCGGTAGAATAAAATTAAAATGATCAAGATGTTACTTGTAAGTGAGTGATGTGACCTACCCGTGCAGCCTGCAGCCCCACAGATGGTGACTTTCATCCCAGTAGGACAAGTACTATAACTTCGTTCATAATTATTTGTTCTTCGTTTGACATTCCGCCCGTAGAATTTATCAATACACAACGCATTGCATCTCGAATCCAACAGTTGCCGCCTACCCCCACGGCACCCTCTGAAAACAAATCTCAATATTTGCATGTTTTTTGATACTTTTTAATTTAAAAATAAACTTTTATAATTTTATCATAATTTTACATGACTTAAAAATTTCAAGATTTTGAAGTATGACTTTATTTTTTTCTTCTGTCTGTATTTGATGGTTGATAAAGAGGTTTTATACGTTTTGCTTGAAGGAGAATGCTCTTAATTATTTTTGACTATGGCGATGCACAATTCGAGTGGTTACAATCAGAACCAAAATTGTAAGCAATTACATAGTTCAGTTAATTCATTCATTGTTAGCAATTACGTTTTACAATTAAGTTAAAAGTAGTTTAGTATCAGTACTATAATGATTATCCACACTAAATAAAAGCCATTCATGAACCTACCTTAAAATTCATTGATGTAGGCATCATGCAATCCCATAGTGTTTACAAAATATACGTTACAACGCACAACTTATAATTTATGCTACTGTGACACTGTAGTTACATAATACGTGACAATTTTGATATACATAATCCGTAAAGGGATTTTACTGTTGATAGATATTTAATACCACGTTGTGCATCTAGGCATGTATCTCTCACTGAATAAATAATGTGCAAAGATACTATCGCCTCACTTTGTATATTAATTGTTTTACAATAACTGGTTGGCGATGGGAGAATCATTCGTATAAAACGCGCTTGTTAGTTGTGCTCTTCATCATATTTCAGCCAATAAGTACATATTTTTTAAACTAAATGTTTTCGGACATAAAAAAATATTTCTATACAAATCAGGATGAAAAACTCAATGTTCGCTATGTATTTAAACCTCTCTATATCGTGCTATCGCTATTCGGTCTGTTTCCTTACAGTATCAAATTCAACAATAGCAAACGTGGTTTAACGATAATCAAAAAGTCAATATACATCAATTCACTGTGCTCTGTTTCATATTTATTGCTCCTATGGACTTTCTTAGCGTTGCATGTTCAATATGTTTACGATTCCATGGGCGACACGACGATGACAAGAGAGATAATGACTCAAGCCAACTACATTGTAGAACTTATTACGTTCATTATTTTTTCTGTAACTGCATACGTTTGCGCATTTAGAAATCGTTGTGCTTACGTAAAAATAATAAATAAAATAGCAAATACAATTGAACCAATAAATATGCGCACTGAGAATGCTATAAAGCATTTTCGCTTTCAAGTGAATGTTATCATGACTTCTCTGTTAATAGCGTTGTTATTGCAAATGTCTGTAAACTTCTCGCGAGATGATTCGTTTTGGAAAATGATCTTAGTGTTTATCTCGTTCCTGTTGCCTCAAATGATTCAGTTCACAGTGCTAGCATTTTACTACGTGCTTATTTTAATGTTGATAGTACTATTGAAGGATATAAGAGCACACATTGAAAACATAAAGAAAAATAAAATCATTGTTATGGATTATTATGTTAAGGCAGAAACTAAAATTTTGACACTGCAATATATAGAATCTTTATATGAAAAGGCTTTTGGAGTAAAGAGAGAAATAAACAAGGCATTCCAAGCACCTTTGTTGATCACAACTTTGCAATGTTTTCACGCTATAGTCAGCGAGTCTCATATAATATATCACGGCGTTGTAGTTGAGAGAAACTTCTCCGTGCATCCTATCGTCAATTGTTCTATTTGGATAATATATCAGATAATTAAAATTTATATTATAGCAAGATCGGGAAATTTATTGAAGCGAGAGGTGAGTAAACAAACGTAGTTGGTGTTGGATGAAAACGAAAATATAATTCGTATCGATAAAGAATAGCTCTATGCAGCGACCGCCGATCTTGTGCTAACTCTTTCGCACGGTACAAAGTAGAGTATTGGCAGAGAGGGAGACGACACGAGATCGGTAGTTGATGCAAAAAAAAACCTATTTTATTGGCACGAGTCATAGACATACATTTTTAAACATTAAACTAAAACTATCTTTCAGGTGATATTAATAGGCCAGGCGTTGCACAACATTCCAACTGAAAAACACGATATAAGATTGTTGTTAGAGGTAAAAGTTTACTATTGACCAAGTAGGTCTAAGTACCTACTGTATATTTAAAATTGCCTCATACATAAAGCCTGGTGGTCACAAACGCGACTGCTATTCTAGAGGTTCAAAATGGATCGAGTGTAGAGAAATATTGGGTTTTTCTAAGGAATTCTCAATACCTAATCGCTCAGACTCTGGATTTGTGCCCGGTTAATGGAGATAAGTTCGCCCCTTATTACACTGGACCTAACAATACCGGCGAATTGCGGATGTACATTAGTAGGCACACCTCTACCTTTATGAGATATGGACCAATGTTAGCCAATTTAAAAAACAACTGGAGAAACATCTCAGTTTCTTAAACTAACTTAGCCGTGAATACAGGCTACACAGGCTCGATACCGGCTACTATCAGTGGTCTCAACTGCCTGTCTGTTAATAAATAATGATAATATCGTATATTACAAAATACAATATCTATGTTTTTCTTCGCTAGAAAAAAGCTAATTATGCAAAACTGACTGCCAACCTTCACTACTTAGTTGGAGAGGCACAACAAGAAGAAGTTTGACACAGGCATAAGAGACGATTGTATTTTTTATGTTATTAATAAAACTTAATTTTATTTTTGGGAAATTTCTAGATTCAACATTTTTCATCATTAATTTCGTATCAAGGTAATGAAATAACAGCGTATGGACTAGTATCTCTCGATGCCGCTCTGCTCTCAAAGGTAAGAAAAATGCAATTTACGCATCATATAAATTTCATGCAATTATACTTAATTTTATGAATATTCTATTGTGTCTTGTAACACGCAGTGTTAAGATTTCATATCTTTATTTTGCAGTTGATTTGACCTATGCTTGCTTAGCTGCTAATGGTGCATCCACGCCTGCCGCCGGCTTAACCGCCGGGTTACAGACTGACATCCCGCAAGCGACACTATTTTGAACCCCAAGTGAACTGCCGCCAGCATCCAAAAGCCGCGCTTACCGCGGCTAGGCACAAAAGGAAAGAAATGGAGCCCAACACAAAGTTTGTGGCATGTCGGTCTGAAAGCCGGTGGGATGCGTGGATGCACCATTAACGGCCGTAGCATGATGTCGAATAGCCTAGATATAATTTCATAGAAATGACATGACTGCGTCGTCTTATAAAATAAAATTCTCGAGTCACAGTGTTAGTTACCATGCTCCTCCAAGACGGCTTGACCGATTTTTATGAAATTTTATATGCATATTCAGTAGGTCTGAGAATCGGCTACTATCCATTTTTTGGACTTTTTTTTTTAATAGTTAATATGGCATTAAACAAGGAACGTATACTTCACGCGGGCAAAGCCGCGGGCGGACAGCTAGTTATTCTAAAATATTATATCTAGTTATTAATATTTTTGTAATTTAAAACTACTTATGTACCTATTGAAATTTTACAATGTAGGCTCAATGTCGGTATGTGGTGCGCTGTGCGTTTCGCACTAAGTAGGTATTAAACTTGAACTATTTTAATAGGTAAGTACGTAGTACATTATCTATTGCCTAACTAGAGAATTCATAAAATAATAAAATTAAAGTAGGTAGGTACTTTTTATTGTCTTAAGAAATGTATTTTATATTATTATAATTTTTTTTTTACAGATCCTTGCATCATCAGCTATGTACTTAACCATCTTGGTGCAGTTTGATAAAAAATAAAAATAATTAAGTTTATTTGGAATTTTGGAATATTATTGTAATAATTATATATAAGTACTTGAAACGAATTCATTATAAAGCAGATTTCTACTCTACTGATTAATAAACGAATTTAAATTTTATTATCTACCTACCTATGGATTTTCAGATATCAATGAGCTACCCACAAAACTACAATAAAAACTGAGAATTGTTTTTAATATCATTGCTAATACCTATTGTGACATTAGTATAGTGATACCAAACGTGGCAGCTCAGCATGAGATCCTGGGTTCGATACCCACCTAAAAAGAGTTCTATGGCGTTAGCTTAGCCGCCAAATTCAAATTCCGTATGTAAATCTATCATTCTAGGTTCATGTCAGTAGAAATTCACTACTGAGCTATGAATAAATAAATAACCTACTGAGTACCTACCTACTAAAACAAATCGTTATCGTAGATAGATAGATATAGAGTAGCAAAGATATTGTAGATTGTAGGAACACACGGCTACTCACCAAGCTACACAAAAGCAGCTTAGACTGACCTCCTATTGTAAACTTTTTCCGCACAATTCAATTCCAGCCTATACTGGTTTTGTATAGCTTCATGTGTTGCAATTACTACTGTCCTGTAGGTATTCGTAGAATGTGTTATAGACTTAAATTTGCGAACTGGGTGAACGATCTAAATTAAATAATCCCTACTAATATTATAAATGCGAAAGTAACTCTGTTTGTCTGTCTGTCTGTTACGCTTTCTTGCCTAAATCACTCAACCGATTTTGATGAAGCTTGAGAAAGGACGTAGGCTACCTTTTATCGCAAAAACTTCCTGAAGGAGTTGAAATAGCGTCGTGAAAGAAATCATGAAACTTTGTATTAAGGCTTGAGATGAAATAAATAAATATACTAATAGGTATTATGGGCGGAAAGCTATATTTGGATAATTTGCAAAATCGTGCCTGAACTGGAAAAAACGAACAGGAAAAAAAGTATAGTCCACACGGGCGAAGCCGCGGGCAGAAAGCTAGTTTATTATAAGACAAAGAGATTTGAGGTAAAAAGTTTTATAAGGCTGCCCGCCCACGTCAGACTTTTTGTAGGACAGATAATCGGGCCGATTTTTCCTCCGATTCTTAGGACCGATTTTGTGGTCGACTCAACGCCTACGTCCGTCATGGACAGAGAAAATCTCATGAATATAAGGAGGAAGGTGGATTTACAGAGGAAGGTTTGTCTTCGGCTTTTGAGGAACAGAAGAGTGAAAAGAAAGTTCAGGATGCGCCGATTTTTAATGTTGCACTATTGCTATCAATGTGTTCTATTTTTCTCCTACAAAAAATTGGTCACCGATTATCGGACGTGGATGGGTAGCCTAAAGTGGTATCACTGACCTCTGTAATAATAAACACAATACTGATTAGTGACTTGGGTGTGTAGCATCTTGCTAGCATATACAGAACCAAATAAATTATTTTAAAAAATGGGATCAATAACCCCAAATTCCTGAATGACAACCAAAATGGCGACGTGACTATTTTGATTGTCATTCAGGAATTTGGGGTTATTGATCCCATGTTATATTTTTTTTATGGACTGCCTGATTACTCACAATTCTAGTTTCAATAATTACGACCCTTGGGTCGGATAAGTTCGTTGCACTGTAATAGTTTTAGCCAAGATAATTATTAACAAGGTTCACTTTTAGAAATTGCATTAGGTACTTAATGCGACCGTTGCGACACGGTGACCGATTCAGAAGCATAAACTTTATCTAGCTATAACTTATAATATAATCAATCTGTTATGTTTCTGTTCGTATAGATTTACGTTCAATTTATATACTATTACTATGTAATCAGAAATAAGAGTTCGAGTTCGTGATTAACCGTAACGGACGAATCGTAGCCAAGAATATTTTTATAATTATTATAACATATTAATAATTTACTATATTATTTATAATTATTATGTATAACGATCTCGATTTTTAAGGAAAATGATTACACATTACATTTACATTAAAATGATTACATTACCATTTATGAATACACAATAATTATCATATAAGAAGAAGAGTTAAAGAATAACAAAACCAAATAAAAATTGTAATTGGCGCCCCAGGGTGAATCGTTAGTGTTGCCAAATTTAAAAAGTAAAAATATTCCATTATAATAAAAGTTACCCTACCAAAGAAATTTCCATTATATTTAGGAAACTAATGCAACGTCAGATTAAAATTGTGTCAAGAAAAACGAGGTCAATACAAAATATCCCACTGTTATCCCAATAATTATGGGAACTATATTTGCTATCACCAAAATTTATATTTGTCATCAAGTTGTATCACCTAATAAATAGATCTATCGCCACGAAATATTTTCGTTCTCAGATAAACAAAAATTGTTCCCAGGTATGAATTATCAAATTAATGTTAATATATGTGTAAAATAAGAGATCGATAACCAATAAAATTATATTGCATTACATGAATATAAACTTCGTTCTTATAATAACAATTTTGTTACTTAAATAATAGCTCTGTGCTCAGAATGGTAGATCTGTCACCAAATAAATCGATTATCGATCCCTGACTGCGACTCCTTTTTATTTGATATTTTGTCACCAATACAGTAGTAACATTTTATTTCGTTCAGATATTAAATTAATAGTATTCGTTACCAATTTAATACATCAATTTATAATTTTAATGAAAAAATGATCAAAGGGGCGGAGACAAATTGGCGCGCTTTAAAAATTGACCAATCCGGCCTCAACGATGGGTTGTTTTATCTATTATTCTGCTAGCCATAAGCCAGCTATTTTAAACCAGCGCTGATTGTTCAGTGGTAATTATTTTAAACAATAAATATTGATTATTTTGACTTTAATTGTTTTATTTACTACTCTGCTAAAAATTTTATTTAAATATAATTTATACTACCAGTGGAAATTTAAAACCTTGGGAGTCTAGTTAAGTAGCAGAATCTTTTGGTTGAAACGATGATGACAACCCTAATTTTTTATTTGAACTTAATGCAATTTTCTAGTAACATAATATGATTTATTGGTGATCTCTTTAAATTAGTTTGCTTAAATACTTATTAGGACACACCTATTATAATACATACAAAAACATTTATTTGGTACTAGACCTTATATCTCAGGATTTTAGGTGATTTATTGTGGAACTGATTTTGCATTGTTTGGTGACTACATTTTGGTGACAGATCTACTATTTTGAGGACAAACCCTATTATTTAAGAAACACAAAACTAATTAAATTGGTGATAGCTTAAATGATACCCAATAATTATTGCCAAAGCCGCCTTCTATATAATATTCATGTAAATGTAGTGATTTAGGAATTATTTTGTCAATAAAAACATTTAGATACAATCAAGTATTAAGTTCCGTAATATTCAAGTTAAACATATAAATAAGCAAGACCAATAAATTGCACACCACCTGCACTTTTACCATTTGTAATGATGAATGAATATGAGTAGATTAAATTGTAATTACTTAATAATATTATTAATAATAATTACATAATAATATTATTCTAAAGGTTCAGTTTTACTACTGTTGTAACGTAGTGTAAAGTGCTACGTGCCCGTGGGGAGTATTAAATTTTCACTCTGACAACCGGTATATCTAAGAAATTTCAATATTTTCAATAATCTACCGAACTGAATCTGAAGTGGAATAGAAGTGCAGCTACGGCGGCAGCTTTCCGTGGTTAGTATTTTAAATAGGATTGATTGTTTATATAATACCGTGATTACATGTAAATAGGCAACCTATCGTTATTTTAATCTTTCAGTGTTGTTCTACTAGTAAAAGTACTTCAGAACGAGAATCTTATACAATGGTAAGTTCTTTTATATTCTAGTGTCTAACTAATTATTAATCTGGCTGTATTATTATTTATGTTACCTAGATTTACGTATGAAATATACAATTGGATAGTTTATGAAATGCCGGATGCCGGCATGCATGCGGTGTAGCCATTTTGTTAGATACCGTAATGGCTGGCGGCCGCCATGTCACAGAACTGAGAATCTGATAAAGTTCGCATGTCTCAAAATTTTAGTAACCTGCTGTCTCAGTGCAGTAAGGAGACTCCTTTTTAGTTTTCACTGATTTGGTAGAAAGTGAAACTACGTGTCTTATTAATTTCGAACTTAGTGATTTTCATAGTCTTAGGTGGGAGTGGTGATATCAATACCGATTTTGTAATACTTTCTACTATCATGTATGTTCTTAGGACTCAGGTGAGTCAATCATTAGGATTTTACTACATACCTTTCGGACTGTATTGTGCAGTGATTACAAAGTTTATGTATTTGGATTAGACGTCAGGCCACGTCATGATCGATCAGAATTTTATTTCGTTCATAGGTGCACTTGTTGTTCTACGTAGGTTGATGATGGATGTTTGTGTTTAGATGGACGGTAATGTAGTGCACCCGCATCCGGGAGTGGTGCCGGGCGGCATCCCAGGCGTGGTCCACGGTATGGCGGTGCATGGTGCCGGGCCGGACGGCGAGCACGCCCCGCACGGTCCGCGTCGTCGTTACCAGAATAGACCTAAACCTCCAAACAACTTGGAACGTTTACCACTTGATGAAGCAGCAAAGAGGGTAAGTAGCTTATGATTGTCCTTTTTAAGGCTTATTATTGAATTCAAAGGGACAAGTATTTTAGCTTTTATTCACTTGACACCTGTAACGGTAGTAAGTGTTATCTGATGTGTATAATACAATTGAAGCAATTAATTACTTTCAACCTTAAAACACTGTATAGATAGTACAACTTTTATGAATGCCATTGCAATTTAATTGCTACAAATGACCCTTTACAATTGATTATACTGCTAATTGCAGGAGATGGAATCTCTTCCCCTAAAAACACCTGTATCTGTGCTCCAAGAACTGCTGGCACGTCGTGGTACTGTGCCTAAATATGAATTGGTACAAATAGAGGGCATGATACACGAGCCAACCTTCCGCTATAGAGTAACTGTTGCTGATTTAGTTGGTAAGTCCTTGCAAGTGTATACTATACTTATTTCACATTTACAACAATGTAATAACAGATGTATTTACAGCTATGGGTACTGGACGCTCTAAGAAGGAAGCCAAGCATTCAGCTGCAAAGGCTTTGCTTGATAAGTTGACGGGGGCTGCACCTGCTGATCAGAACACTAATGGCAATGTGCCTGAGACGTGAGTACTACGAAATAAAGTTATACTATGTTAACATACCATCACGCCTGTATTCCCCGAAGGGTTAGGCAGAGGTGTACATATGTACACCCACATTTCGCCGGTATGTTTAGGTCCCATGTAATAGGGGGCGAGCCTATTGCCATTAACCGGGCACAAATCCAGACTCCGAGCTGCTACTGGGAATTTCATAGAAAACCCCAATAACACTTCGCTCGACCTGGGGATCGAACCCAGGACCTCAAGCGTAGCAGTCGCGTTTAGGACCACTAGACTAATGAGGCAGTCATACTATGTTCTTGAAAAAAAAAAAGATTCTGTAATGTTGAGCTGAGTGAAGTCCTCTGTGATACAGCTGATGGAGGGCTACCATAGGGGACTTCAATAACACATAATGAACACTACCTATTTAAAACCACTTATCTGATTTTATGAATTTTGTGTTGTAATTGATTTTTCTGGTTTTCAGTGGAACTGTGGTGTCATCATTTGAAGATAAATTAATGGGTAACCCTGTGGGCTGGTTGCAAGAGCTGTGCATGTCGCGATTCTGGCCACCGCCTTCATACCATGCTGAGAATGATGACAATGTGAACAGGCGTAAGTTAAATTTTAAAGTATTGTAACATACAAAACATTACAACAAATTGAACATTTTACCACTAATGTATAATAGGCTGCCTCGTTAGTCTAGTGGTCTCAAGCGCGACTGCTATGTTAGAGGTCCTGGGTTTGATACCCAGGTCGAGTGGTGTTATCGAGTTTTTCGATGAAATTCTCTGTAGCAGCTCCAGAGTTCGGATTTGTGCCTGGTTAATGGCAATAGGCTCGCCAATATTACATGGGATCAATATATATCAGCAAAGTGTGGGTGTACTAGTACACCTCTGCCTACCCCTTCAGGGAATGATAGGCTAACTTATTGTATTCAGGTTTGAAGGTACACCTCTGCCTACCCCTTCAGGGAATGATAGGCTAACTTATTGTATTCAGGTTTGAAGGGTAGTGCAGCAGTTAAATTACAGGGCAAATTAGACTTATCAAATGTCGGTTTTCCACCACAAACACTACTTCCATCGGTCTGTGGTTGACATTCATAATCAGTCCACCAGTAACCTTTTTAATCATATCTTCAAAAGCTATTTATAGCAGATACCTACATTACTTTAATAGAAGTTGTACATTGAATAGAATTGTTTCAAAGAATTATTGTCACATATCCATGTGATCTTAAGGGGTATAAATTATTAACATTGATTGGTTTATTCTCTAGGTTTGCCCCATGAGCGTCAGTTTACTATTGTCTGCACCCTGCTAAAACGCCGTGAAGTCGGAACTGGCAAGTCTAAGAAACTTGCTAAGCGCCAAGCTGCTTATAAGATGTGGCAAGCTCTTCAGGACAATCCCCCAGAATCATTCCAGCCTGAGGAAGAAGTATAATGCATTTATTTAATATGCAAACATTTGAAAAGAATTTTTATACAAATTAAAATTATCAATGCTAAAAGCATTTTGCTGCAATGCTAATTGTGATGTGACTAACTTTATATTCATTCAAGTATAAAGCAAATTACTGACGTAATCAACATTTTTCACAATAACTAGCTTTGCCAATAAATAACTGATAATATTTCAGTATAATATTTTACTGCCTATGTACTTATACTTGTTTTACTTCCAATATTAATGAACAGATCACTAGATTAGCATCAGCCATCCGAGTGGCTCTTTTGTATCATTCATTGAGAGGGTTGCTCGCACTTGGCCAGGTGTTTTACTATCTTTCGGTCGGCTTCTGCAGGCATGAATGGACAGAAGGGTCACTCGCGTTAAAGTTTCTTGATTTTATATTTCGTGTTATGTTCTAGGGCGGAGTCGCGGCCCGTTATGCCGACTTGAAAGATAGTAAAATCTCCACTCTGACTACAAGTCACAGCCACAAGGTGTCGCAGTTTCACAAACATCTCAAACAGTCTGTCGGCCCTAACCTGGCCAAGTTGCAGGTACGCTATATTTATAATTATTATTATACAATAATGCATGGATGTTTTGCACAAAATTGAACTGGAATGGCATTGGTATTATTAATTATGAATGCATCAAATCAATAATACTTGGTGTGTTGTAGTAGTTAGTATTCTGGCTATGGATAGATAATTTATAAGAGTATAGATACTAATTTGAATGTGTTCTTGCAACAGGTGACCCCACTAAACAACAAGGACTTTAACTTCGTACAATTCTTGCAAGAAATTGCATCTGAGCAGTCATTTGAAGTTACCTATGTGGATATTGAAGAAAAGTCAATGACTGGACGTTGCCAGTGCCTTGTCCAGCTTTCGACATTACCAGTGGCTGTTTGCTATGGATCAGGACTGACCAGCAAGGATGCTCAGTCTTCTGCCGCTCAAAATGCTCTTGAGTACCTCAAGATCATGACCAAAAAGTGAATATCTCATTATCTTGCGACATCAGCACCAATTGCCGAGTGCCCCACAGAACAAAATATAATTTGAAATACATTAGTTGAACAGATAGTTTTTGGATGTGAACACAGCACTTGAGCTGGTGATTGATGTCGTTAGGTTTTGAGCCTATAACTTATCTTTATCACCACTTCCCATTTGAATATGGCATTGTGCCTGTGTGCCAGCAGCACTTCGGGCTATGCTTTATAACTGGCATGTTTGCAGTATCTTACTCGTGATTATTTTTTCCAATATTATAAAAAATGCACATTAACACTCAGTGCAAATTTTGGAATACCTAACTTACGTTTATTTTTCCCTTTACACTTAACTTTAAACATCAACAAGTGACTTTTCACTTGTACTATTACTGCCAACGTGCGAGGATAAATGGCATAGCCCGTAAATTTAAATGAAACAAAGTATGGA
Organism: Subacronicta megacephala; assembly: GCA_958496365.1. Taxonomy (NCBI): domain Eukaryota; kingdom Metazoa; phylum Arthropoda; class Insecta; order Lepidoptera; family Noctuidae; genus Subacronicta; species Subacronicta megacephala. The sequence goes on from OY292527.1 coordinate 9,067,973, forward strand.
GTGGTTACATAACAAATACAAGCTATACTTTGCATAGAATTAGTGTAATTTTCCCAGCGTGGAAATTACTAAATAAAATGAAAAAAAAAACAAAAAAAATATAAAAATATATAAAAGTAAAAAAAAAGTGTGGATATTTCCAGTTTAATATTCAGCATTATTTAGGCATGATTTTTGCATTCATATTAATAAAAATTGTATACTTATCAGACAAAAGTTGCAAGTCTTAGCTTTTAATGTATATTATAATCATGGCATAGCCAGTCATATTTTTTCATTTTGTTAAACCAGATATATACTTATTTTACTTAAATTTAGTTAAGTGTCGTGTGTTAAGAAGCTATCTAACATGCTGAGCATTAAACGGAAAAACATTTCTCAGCTAGTAAAGTCTTGTTGACGAACTGCCCGACCTTTGCTTTGTGACAAGCTCCAACATTGCGGTAAACTCAAACTTAAAAAAAAAAAAACATATTTTTATTTCTAAACGCAAAGGTTGGAATTTGTGGATGAATCATGAAGGCAGGATTGCAGTGTTTTTATTTAAATTTGAACCAGTGATTCTAGGTTTTCTTTTGAATACAAGATGGATAACTTTGCAGGGAAGCTGAGAACTACGTGCTAGAGTGAATTTATCACTGGAATTAGTGGTTGCGAAGTTAGGATCCCTTGCCTGTGAAAATGGGCATTATTTTAATGCAAAGTATAGAGGTTGTAACATTTCTAACTGTACAGTGTCGTCGTCGGTGCTTTGCATTTATTTGCCGGGCAATGACGAGGATCCTGCACGCACCAAGTTTCTTTTAAATTGAATGGTGTGAGTTCAACCTGCCCTTGTAAAACATCGCACTGTTCAAGTTAGAAAAGACTATTCGAGTAAAGGATTGGAGTTCCGTTCAACCAAGACCAACTAAATAAAATTATGATGTCCGACCGTCGTGGCATTTTGAAGTTCATGTATTATTTTTATGTTTAGTGAGTCTTGGTTTTACATGTTCTTGTGATTAATCTTAAGATAATAAAAATAAATTGTAGATTTTTGTCAACCTTTTGTGGACAATCACACTTCTCACCTATTTACATATGTGAAACGGTTTTATTTAGTAATAGATTAACTTTAATTTTTGCTATGAATTATTTTAGCGCTAATTTAAATATAAATTTGATGTTGCTTCAAGTTTTTTTTTATTTTCAATGTCCCTCTTAAATCAAGAATAGTAATAATATATATTTTATCCAGTACTAGAGTTGCCCGCGGATTGGGGCGTTATCCCGTGGGATAATAAATGGCCTATGTAAGTCTGGAATAATACATATGTACGATTTGGTAAAAGTTGGTAAGAAGGTAAGTTACCTATATGATAGTCTGATAGTATTGATAATGTTCAAACAGAATTACAGTTGCACTCTCATAATGGAGATTCAGAGGACGCAAACACTATCCAAATGCCAACGTATTCTGTTCTCACGTTGCACTTATACATATAGGTACCTCCCGACATCGGCAGAATTATCGTTCGCTCATCTTTGCAGGTAGCGACGGCTACATATGAAGCTATAGGTACGAATCCAGTATAGGCTGGCCTCGCATTCTACGGAAAGCATTGATAGTGCAAGGTAAGTCCAAACTGGATTTGTATAGGTTGACCTGTAGCCGTGTGTACATTATGACTTTATGAAGCGTAGTCTGTATAACTTATAGTGTGTATAGAGTGCAAGTTGCAACTGACCAAATGTACCAACCTGTTTAGGCAGAGGTGTACTAAATGTACACCCAAATTTCGACTGTATGTCTTAGGTCCCATGTAATTGGGGGCGAGCCTATTGCCATTCACCCGGCACAATTCCAAACTCAGAGCTGCTACTGAGAATTTCATAGAAAAATTATCACATTCGAACCCAAGACGAACGTTGCGTTGCATTTCGGATTTAGACCAGTAGGCTATTGAGGCATTCGTTGCAACGAATTTGATAAAATATATTGATTTATTGTGGAGGCATATGAAGATTATAAGAGTAAGTTTTAAATTGATCGAGTGCAAATTTAATTAGACCCTGGTTGTAAACCACACGGAATAAATAAAAAACATTTTGATGTTGGTAACTTTGTATGTAGTGTTTTATTTAGGTACTAAGGTTTATTTCTAATTCCCAATAAATGTACTCTAAGCCTACTCTAAGCTTATTACCTATTATACTTAGATCACATTGATAGGTAAAAACTTACCTAGAACCATGTGTACCTAAGTGTCTACTTTTTAATTTTTAATTTATTTTTTTGACTTACCCTAAATTTTCCTAACTTAATTTTTCTAGAACACTGACTGTTTGGTAAAATGAAATCATTTCTGATATTTTTATGCATTACTGTGTAAGATTTCCCTGGACTTATGTTCACCGAATTGTGAGGCTCGTATTCCCAACTATGTTCCCGAGATAAATTCCATGTTTCTATTTCTTTAGAAGGTGTTAACTCTGTAGGACAGTGGTCATCAAATATACATTCATTGCATTCTGGATATCTTTCTGTAGAAATATCAATCTGTGCATCTCGCGAACACTGACTAACATTATAATTTGTAAAAGCAACTTCAGCAGCATTGTAGTCAGGTGAGTAACTAAAGCCGTCACAAAATTCTGGAGGAGGAGGAACTATTTCATCGCTGTCGTCGTCCACTACACATTGTAAAAGAGTTTTTGGATCAAACATGGACTGGTCTAATCTAAAATCATGTGAAGTTTCTAATTCGACATTAGCCGGTAAATGGATCGGCTCTAAATCTAAATCAGTGATGTTCTGATATTCTGGAACAGCTTCGTCTGTTGACCTCATCTCAATCCATTTTGTGTATTCAGTATCATTAAAAACTTCATGTTGGTTTTGTCTTTCATGGTTGTCTTGTGTTTCAACAGAATCATTCATTTTTAAGAATCCAGCACTGTTCTTCGCTTTTGGTGTAGTATTTATAATAGAGTTAGGTAAAGTGGCATTTAATTTATTAATGTCACTTATCTTAAATGGTTTTGATTTTGAGTTTATGCTAGGTGATTTGGTACAGTTTACATTCTTATGGATTCCTCCAGCGCTTAGGGTTCCGGTCTGTGTAATATTTTGTCTGAAAATTTATAAATAATACATAGATTTTATGCAAAGTTCAAGTCAGGTTGTTAACGATATTACTTATAGGATATTTTATGCATATGACTTCGAAAAGTCAGATGTGCCAGGGATTCGAGCTCGAGATCTTTGACTTGGCAGTTCAATAGTCATATCACGAGGCTATCACTGCACTTTTAAGGTAATCGATAAAACAATGACATCATCACTACATCACTATCACTACATACCTATTATAAAATGAAGTCCTCAACCGCGTCTAATCTGTCTGTTCGCGATAAATTCAAAAACTACTGCACCGATGTTCATGCTGTTTCACAATGGATAGCTGGTTCTCGATGAAGGTTTATTGCTTCGAGCAACACGTAAGGTTTATTGTATAATACATACCAAGAAACCAAGCGGGCGCGGGCGAAGCCGTGGGCGGGAAGCGAATGTACCTAATATTTATATTACAAGTGATATTTGTCCTATTTAATTCAATTAATAATAAATTAAGTACGTACCCTAATATTTTACTGTATTTTTGTAAAATATTTTTAATTTTACAGTCCTTATTAGTTGTAGTGTCTTCAGAATCTGTTTCTCCTAGATGTCCACTTATGTTTAGACTATCGAAACCAAGAATATCATGTTCTTTTATATCTTTATGTAAAACGTCTGGACTTTCTACCTCATCAATGTTATTTCGTGACTGGTTTTCTGGTACATTATAATTACTTGTAGCTGTTACTTTAGCAATTCTATTAAATACTTTAAGATTACTTATTGCATTTGATTCTGGTACCATCACTTTATTCGTTAGCTTGTTGACCGGTAATAATTCTGCCTTGGGAAATGTTAAAGCTGGTTGGAGAATCACTTTTGGTGTGCTTTGTATTTCATCAGTAGCATTATTTATAAACTTATACGAATCTTGATTAGTATGCTGCGAAGTATTTTCAGGTTTGGGGATTGGTATATAAATATTTGTCGCCTTATTTCTGTTTACTTCACAGTTTTCTGATTCCTTACAGTTATTTTGAAATGAATTATGTTTACGAGATACTATTGCTGTTATGTCTAGGTCCATTTTCACTTTCTTTATAACTTGTACACAATATTCTGAGGTTTGTTTAGTACAAACATCAATTTTACTAGTAGAATAAGTATATCTCTTTACATATTCTGCCTTCTGTTGATATGTATCTATTTGCTTTAAAAAATTACTTGAATCCTTTCGGTTCTGGTCCCCATTTATAAAATTTGTGGAAGAATACACGTGATTTGCCTTAGAAGAAGTACAATCGCTGGTATTACTGTAGGGCTGATTAAAATTTACAATACGCTTCATATCTTTCGTTTCGTCAAAAGAAATTATTTCTTTGCCCGGTATCATGGCCAAATGATCTTTATTGTTATACTCATGCATATTTGAAAATTCCTTGGTATTGATTGGAATACTACTGCCACGTAATGTGTCGTTAACCCTATTTCTATTAAAATGCGTAGACGGCATATCTGAGAATGTGGTTATTTTATAACATTTGTTGGGATTTTTGCTACTTATATCTGTATGTAGTTTATCTACATTTTCCGCCGGGCATTCATTGTTATAATTCCTAGTATAACCATTATCTTCACCTTTCATATTGGTTATGGTGTTATTACATTTATTACTGTTTCTTTTATCATTTTCTTCATATCTATGCATATCTTGGGAGGTACCTCTATCATCAATAACTACAGCTTCGAGCTTATTTGCCCTGTCTTCAGTTTGTTTACGCAAAGTTCCTGTAGAAGCATTTTCTCCACTAAATATTGCAGTTTGTGTATTAGGCAAAGATAGCTTGTCAACGTGAAATGTATTGATAATTTTATCTTCTTTAATTTGATCTTCATTATAATTAAAATTTAGAGCTTGCTTTGTCTGAGTATGATGGATGTTGTTATTTTGTTGAATTACCTTTGTGCCACCTAGAATTTCCTTTATTTCATACAGAGGAGAAGAAGTATGATTAGTTGTTTGACACTCATTATTTTTTTCATCATCATTTAACTGTTGAACTTCAGCTTCATTTAACAGTATTCCAATGTTCCCGTCTGATTCTTTAGTTTTATTCTTAGTTTTGGCTATATATTTCTGTATTTGAGTTTTTATGGCATCTGAAAATCCGGTATGTTTTTGAGGCACATTAGTTTTATCATCGTCCTCGTTTATACTTAAATCTCTTTCCAATAAATCAATGAAGTTGTAATTAGATTTTGGCATAATAGGCAGTCTTCGCTTTCGTGACCCACTAGCTGTTTTAAGATTACATTTAGCTATCAAGTTTTCACTTGTCGTGTTTTTTATGTCAGAGTCAGATTTTAATTGAAAAGGTCTTGGAGATTGTATATCTTCTTCACGAACATAGAAATTGCTATTACTACTTGACGGTTTAATATTAACTTTTGAATTCGTGTTACTTTTACACATTTGATTTTCAATCTCGTTAAGTATGCTATCAATTTTTTCGTCATCTATAAATTCATCGCTATCAATTTCTTGAATATTTTTATCTTCGTTTACCAAAGAATTTCTGATCGTTTGTGTGTTTATAACGCACGGCAGCGTGCTTCTTGTATCACTGGGCAGTGTAGTAAAGCTATATTCATGTTCTTTAGAATTAATGAATTCATTTTTATAATTTTGTTGTTCACCTTTTTGGTTTACATTTTTAGAAGCTGCTTTAAATGATTCTTTGAGGAATTTAAAATGTTCAATGATAGCATTATCTCTTTTTTTCTTTTCTTTTGATTGTGTTTTATCTATAGCATCTGTGTTTTTCCTTTTGCGTTCCTTAAATGTTTCCGTTATGCATGTTTGCCTCTCTGTAGTTTTTTTAGACGGAACTTCACCTCCAAAATATTGATTCAAATCATTAAATAAATATTCTGACTGTACATCGATACCCACTGAAATAAAACAAATAATAATCACGTGTAATCACAAAACAAGAATGGTAATCCAAATGAAATATATGCACATTACTAACCAAAAGTAGAACTGATGCAATGAGCAAATATTTTGTGTTCAACATTAACCTTTCGTCTCACTTGATGAGTTATGGTACCATCAAAGACACTTATTAAATCTTTGTCCCTGAAATATTACCAAAACATTATATTATAATGTCATCGAATATCTGCAAACTTATCAACCGACTAACCTTATTTACTTACTATAAACTTATTTATTGTTATTATTTTACTAATTTGTATCTAATTAATAATTATATTTTAATATTCGATTTGTTTACTTGAAAGCTATTAGTAACAAGAGGTGGTTGTTGGAATCGCCCACGATGATATAACTTTTATGGTTGTCTCCCGCCGTCAGGTTCTCCATATTCTCCACCAAGTGACATTGATTTGCCAGCAGAAGTTGTACGGTCACGGTCCTCTCGTCTACCGGTATCATCGTCAGTTGATACTTTGGCAGCAAACTAACTTGTTTGCGTAGTATATTACCGGCAGGGGCTCCCTTGTTCATTATCTATTAAATGTGCTCATAACATTAAAACGGTAATGAATGATTTTCTACAGATTTAGTTTAGTTGTTTCATCAATAGTTAGGTGACTAAGATTGTGAGTGTATCAAAAATGTTGATAATAATTTTGGAATCATAAAAACTAATTCTAAAGTATATTTATTGCAAATCCTTAGTTAACGACTCATTCTTGAGTTTGGTCAGTAAATAATTTAACGACACAGTCATCAACATCATTATCTTCGGCCCATTTACGGTAATGCTCATGGGTCTCCTCTCAGAATGAGGGGTTAGGGGGTTAGGTTAAGTTAGTAAATGTCAAACGTTGCCGCCGCGCGCGCGCCGTCGAAAAATCTCTAAGGAAAACGACGAAACCTTTGTTAGGTGTCCTCACGATTGTTTTCCATCACCGTTTTAGCAAGTGATACTTTAACAAAACTATCAACATCAAAGTTAACAATATTACATACCCTTTCCAAGTCTCTCGGATGACTTTCCTCAAGCAACATAAAATTCACTTTGCCAGCTGACGCCAGCAAAGTACTGAAAGTTGGTCCTATGCCTTTAAGTTGTTTGCTAACAAACTGAGAGTTCTCCCAAAGATGGGCTGCTACACACTTTGCTAGAATGATCGTGTTTAGCACAGCTGAGTAGAACTGTGGTTGATAAGATATTAGGTCTGGTCGAGTTACGTATGTTACTAGACCTATAAAAAATAAATAATATAGTTAGATACTTATTTGTCTGTAATTTGAACATTCTACAAAATGTTCTAGAATTCCTGAAACGCTTACAATAACCTTCATATGGGAGAACCTCTGTGGGTGGGTAGGTATAATAAAATCCTGATAATCTTAAAACACAGTTAAAGGTACCTAGGTATATCTTAATCTAAGCTGTAAATCTGTACAGTCGTCAGCAGGTCAATGTATACTGTAACTGTCAAATTTCTCCAAATGATTTTAAACATTAAATTGTTGAAAATAAAGTTCAAAATCAACTGAGAAAATTTGACATTTTGTGGTAACTTAATGTGCTGGCCACCGTACAACGTTTTTATATTAGATCTTGTCTTGATGATAATTCGTAGGTTCTTAGTTGAATCGATTAGGCGAACCGTAGCTGTTTTATGGTCTGCGAATGTTTTATTTTTTAGTAAAATGGTTTTGTGAGCATCTCAGAATATCATTAATTTGTGTCCTTGGTGGCTATCTCGTCACGATACATAGCCTTATTGTTACCCTTGAAGTAAGTACACAAAATTTACGTAGACCTATGTAGATAAGCTGATAGTTTCCATAAGAACTTAGTACCAAATAAAAAAATAAGTCAGTAAAAGTACTAACATTTACAAATTCTGTCTGCAATTCTCATAATTTTCATAGCCTCTTGGTTAAGAGACGGATCGGGTATTGTAAGGCACCCAAGAACAGCTTGAATGATGCTACAAAGGAAATCAAAATGTAGGTATAAATATCAATATGACTATGGTAGGCTTCACCAGATTCATTCTTGCGAAAGATTTTAATATTGTCCTTGTCTGCGACGTATAACGGTAAGTAATGACTGTAATGAATTACCTGAAGTATGCATACAACTACTATTGAAGGTAAATTTATTCATAAGAGAACATATATGTCACATTTATCATATTATGCGACCTTTGCTGATAATGACTCTCATCAGCTCACGTTGAAAAGTACTGACCGGAGATATTGACACAATCAGCAAGCTTAAGCCGGCCGATAGTTATTAGGAGTTTGAATTTAGACATCGCACGACAGCACAGAAATAACGTCAAATTTTAATCTCTAGTTGGGAAAACAATCGTGGGTTTTTTTATGGGATAATTCGGCAAACGAGCAGACGAGCTATCGGATGGTAAGAAGTCATCGCCGCTTATGGACATCTGCACGACCAAACGAGTTGCAGATGCCTTGCTGAGCCTAGTTAAGGAAAAGGGAGGGGAAGGAAAAAAGGAGATTGAAGGGGACTTAAAAGGGGTTAGGTTATCCATTTTGAGACAAATCGGGAATTGGATTATAATTCCAGCTGTCGAATCGATGTGCTTTGGAACACAGGCAAGAATATTGTAGTCAGGTATTTTATAGACCTAAATTTTGCGAAATACAAACAAAATTAAAATGGCGGGCTAAATTTCGAACGATTTACATTCCATTCCATTCCGATTTATGATTTACTAGCTTTCCGCCCATGGCTTCGCCCGCGTGGTTTATTGGCTTTTCTATACTAAAATATGTATGTATTATACATATAAACCTTCCTCTTGAATCACTCTATCTATTAAAAAATACCGCATCAAAATCCGTTGCGTAGTTTCAAAGATTTAAGCATACAAAGGGACATAGGGACAGAGAAAGCGACTTTGTTTTATACTATGTAGTGATAGAAAATCTGACCGCTGGGTGAAAAAAAAACGTAGATGCCAAATTAGTGCTTCAAAAATTGAATCATGTACTCACCAATTAAGCTTCATCTGTCGAGTGTTGATTTTGCCCTTCATAGGGAAGCGTATGGTTGCTGCGGCATTGTTCCTGTTGAGAGTGTTCAGACACCGCCGCTCATCGACCCGCAAGTGCATGTCAGCTAGTTCATGGCTCTCGCATATGAGAGCTAGTAAACGTTCCAAGGATTCTGTGCCTTCGATCTGGAGTCGAAGGGAATTAGAGTAGCAACGCGTTAGTAGTATTTTCAATGAGTTACTATATAGTAACTCAGTAGCTGAGTAGGTACCTATAATAGCTAGGTACCTTTTTTCTCTCCTCCGTGGTGGGTACCTAGTCAAGAAGTACCCGAATGCTACTACACTTAGGATAAATTGGCAATATAAAGTACAAAATCTTTTTTATGATTTTAGAACAGCATTTCCCAAACTATGTTGTGTTGTATAGAATAAGAGTATTTTGGGTTGGGTCGCGGATAAGTAAACTTTGGGACCCACGGTCCAGGTCATTATTGATCATTCCTTTGGTCAAAATATATATAAAAGATAACTTTTAATGTCTTGTCAATTAAACCATGTAATAAGGATAATACTAGACTTTTCTAATAGATACTAGTTTTTTGCCATTTTAACTAAACCTAACCTTTAAGCAAAAAGTTACGCGTCAATACCTAATTCATTATTTTTCAATTAAGTCCAAGATCTTATATTGACCTTCTGCAAAATGGCCAATTAAAGTTATACTGTTGCACGAGTACATAACGTACACATTAAACTTTACAATATGTAGATAGGTAGGAAAATTATCCTGCATCATTAAAATCTAGACAAAAAATAAAAAAAACAATATATAATAACAAACATAACATACCATCACGCCCGTATTCTGCGAAGGGTAAAGCAGAGGTGTACTTAATGTAAGTTCACCCACAGTTTGCCGGTATGTTTAGGTCCAATGTAATAGGGGCCGAGCATAATGGCATTCACCACATAAGTATCCAAATTCAGAGTTGCTACGGAGAATTTCATAGAAAAAGCCTCTAGCGTAGCAGTCGTGCTAAAGTCGTGCCACTAGGCTAACGAGACAGTTTATATAAATAGTTCAGTTTTTTTTCTATTGCAAGGAAACAGAGTTAGTTATATCTAAGTAGTTACTACATATTTGGGTACCTACTTAAAATCATAAATATGTCAGCTTAGATAACATCGCAACAACCGAGTTTCCATTGCATCGTGGACGATTTCGTGCATCGAGCTGAATCTTATTTATAGATACCTTTCATCCTTTTTTTATTTTGCTGTAATATATAGAATATAATAAAAACCTTCATAATGTGCTTCATGGTTTCCAAGTCCAAGTAAAAGATGGACATGAGTCGCCCGGCTTCAGTCGATTCGATACAGCTAGCTTCGTCCATTGTGATAAGTCCCGAAGAAGCTAAGCCGTTCATCGCTTTCACACACAGTTCTGTAAAGCAAAAATAATTATATTTTTACCTTTCATGTCGATTATTCGTATTGATAATATTGTATTTAACTGCCTCATTAGTGTAGTGGTCGTAAGCCCGACAACTACCCTAGAGGTCTTGCATTTGATGCCCAGGTCGAGAGTGTGACTTGTATTTTTATGGAATTCTCAATAGTAGGTCGGAGTCTGTATTTGTGCCCCGTTAATGGCCATAGGCTCGCCCCACATTACGTGGGACATAGAAACATACAGTAAGCTAAATGTTAGTGTATATGAGTACTCCTCTGCTTAACCCTTCGGGGAATACATGCGTGATTGTATGATAATATTGTATTGACAGTTAAAGGGGCACAAATGTGCAGATTTGTTTATTGCAAATAAGTTATAACAAGTTCTAGGTACTGTTGCATTCATCAATAATGTACCTTAATACCTTTATTTTAATTAATTTATTATATTTAATTGGGTTAAAAAAATACAAGTTACTACAGAAAAGACAGTTTCAAGGTCTATTATTATTATAATTGCTCGACGACATAAATTATTAGATACGTCATCGAACAAACGCACCCATCATATAGGTTAACACATTCACAATATTTATATGGTACGAAGATGCATCATGCACCTTTTAACTTTTCCAGATAAGGGCATCATTGAAGAATTACACTGTAGATATGGGAAATTAGATATAATCAAGGTACAGAACAGTAATTATTATAACTAAAGTGAAGATGAATAAACATAATTGCCATTCCAATGACGTGATATTTACAAGAGTTTACTACGATTTAGCACAAACACAAACACATTATGTGTCTTCGACGACATCAGAAATAGCTTTAGCGTTTAAAGGGCAAATAATACCTACAGCGTAAAACAGAGACATAAAAATTTGTCGTTTAGATTGTTATAACTAACTGGCCAACCGTTTTTGTTCCTTTTTTAACTGACTTCCAAATATAGGAGGAATTTCTCAAATTGGATGTAGGTATTTATCACGGAAGAGAATCTCTTCTGTCAATCTCTTCCGTGGTATTTATGTATGTTTGTTATCTCAGAACTGTTTGTTATATCAGTCAAAGCCAAGAGACGGCCTCCACCAGTAGGTACCCATGGAAAAATTCATATCAGAGAGACACGTGAAACACCATCGTCATCAAGAACTTTATAGAGATTTGCATGGATCACGTTACTTTACTTGATGTACGTCAACGTAAAACCACTCCATCTCTAATCCAAACATAGATTTTTAAATTTCAAGATTAAGTAATTTGCGGCAGCAATTACGTTAATTTAGACGATAGCAGATTGGATCTATTTCTAGACCATATAGATATTTTAATTCAAAAATGATTTTACCAGCTTGTATTAAAATATATTTTTAGGTGAATTCCTTCATAAAATACTTGACCTTTGCACGCATCAGCCCTTCACTGCACCAAGGAGATGAGGATCGCGTGCATCGACAATTGCTTAGGATCAGCGCGTGTGGACAAGAGTCGATCATCAATCACGATCCGGAACTCAAGCGAGGCCGCCCAACAACCAGTGATAGCGAACTTGAGTGACAATCTAATGTTTACTGACGTGATGTCTCATAGATTATTTAAAGAAGGGCTCAACATGGGATCATACCAAATTGCTAAACGAATTGGGTTTTAATATGTATTCAATTGTTATGTATTATTATACCCAGTAATTGTGAATTGATTATTTTGATTTCGTCAAGCTAGTCTTTGATGTCGGAGGTTGCACGATTGCTGAACTAGCGAAATAAGCGAGTGAATAATTCAATACAACGATGTTGAAATTGCGATAAGTTCTTATAATTTGTGTAGGTAACGATGTAAGATGATTTGTTTGGAATTTTATGTGGAGATGATACTTCAAACAAATGCGAGGTTTATTTCAACAATAATGTTGTCATTGACACATGGCTTTTTTCAAGGTTTGACCAAAAACTTACCAAATAATATGACCTACAATAATGCTTATTTTTGTTAGTTTTTAGCATTAAATATTGCGAAATGTTCACAAAGATATGAATTTTCTAATTAAAGAAAATTTCTTAGTGAAAGAAAAATTCGATCTCAGGCAGGGTTTGAACCTGCGTCTCTCTGGTTAAGTACACCAGAAGCTTTGCCAACTAAGCTACCGAGACCACTGTGTGTGATGTCGTATTTCTCTTCCACATTTTACGTCTTCAGGCGACGTCAGCACCATCAATTGAAGACATTACTATGTCTTTCAACCAACACGACTGTCTTTCCACGTAGTTTAATGTCGAACGATGTTGCCTAACCGTATTATGCTTATTTTTTATTCGTTTTTAGCATTAAATATTGCGAAATGTTGCGAAATTCATATCTTTGTGAACATCTTTATGTTATGCTATTAAACATCGTTTAATGCTACTTAACCGGAGAGACGCAGGTTCAAACTCTGCCTGAGATCGAATTTTTCTATCACTAATATTTTTTTTTAATTAGAAAATTCATATCTTTGTGAACCTACAATAATGTCAATACTTTTATTTTATTGCATAAGCAATATAGCATAAGTAAGGATTTAGGAGATACGCTGATCCTAAAATGAATTCTGTATGTTGCTTACTATGCACATTTGTCATGTATTTAAGTACGATTTAAGACTCAGAATTTTGAAAATATTATCATACACACATGCCTGTATTCCCCAAACGATTAGACAGAGTGACATTTAGGTACCCACGATTTGTCGGTATGTGATAGCTTTAATTTAATAAAAATCATTCTAATTGCCACAAATTCAAACTGTGACCTGCAACTGAGTATTTCTTAACGGTACAACCCAACCCAACAACGCTGCCTGACCTAGGATTGTTGTTCGATCCCAGGGCGTAACTTACACGACTATGATAATGCAAAATATTGTACGCAATTATGATTTAAATAAAATAAAATATATAAAATTTTAATCATGAATGTTTCATCAGAACATCTATAAAATTCCAGGTAGGCAATCAACTGTTATGAATAATATAATCTTTTTGAGTGTTATGATGTAGGCATAATCTGAGAGGCTTATGACCAGCAATCGATTGACTGATTTGGTTTGGTTTGAGACAACATATTTAAAATAAATAGATGTCATTACTGTTTATTTTTTATTTAAGCAGATAAACAAGTTAAATTAACGAATACGAACCATCAAATTAAAAAATAATGGCCCGTGTTTTTTTTAAATAAAATATTGCTATCGTAACAATTATATCTGTGTATTTAATTAAATAGGATCTTCCGACATCTAATGATCTGAAACTTGTTCAATTATCGATGTTTTCATTATTTAAGAAAAAAGTCGTATCTGATCATTTTTATTTATTTATTTTGTTGTGGTAGGGCCACGCTGCTTCGCTTCGCAGCATGAATGGGCCGGCTTGACCGGGGAAGTACCACACTCTCGCAGAATACCGACGTCCGAGTAGTAGCGTTTCGTTACTGCGCTTCGTTCGGTGAGCGAGAGGGCCGGAGGCCCAATTCCTCCCCCAATCCCCTTCCTTCTCCTTTTCTCCTTCCCCTCCCTTTCCTTAAATAGGCTCGGCAACGCATCTGCAACTCCTTTGGTTTTGCAGATGTCCATGGGCGGCGATGACTACTTACCATCAGGTAGTTATCCCATAAAAAAAAAAAAAAAAAAAATTTGGAATTGTGGATTTCTGACTGCCGGAGATCTTTTACATCATCATCATCAGACTAACATTCCACTGCTGAACGTAGGCATTTTCTAATGTGCGCCATTTTACCCTGTCTTCGGCTTCCCTTTCGCATTTTTTTAAAAATCTAGTATTTTTGTTAATCCCTCGTACTAAGCTAAACGCTTGTATTACGAGTGGGTTCACGTCGGTAGTGCAATGGGTGAGTTGTCACTCTATCCTGGCACCTGGTATCCTACACTATGTTTTCCAACTTAGAATACGTCTACCCCAGCGTTTGGTGGTTCTTTTACACTATTCTAAAACAAGACTACTACTACCCGCTGTCACTGTAACCACAGAACCCTGGTATAATGTTTCAGTACCTTATTTCTACCTTGCCTTAGAATTACAAATCACTTACGATCCTATACGTTCAGACGCCACGACTCATTTTCTACAGCCTATTCAAAAGCAATTTTTATTTATTCCACCAATTAAAACCATTATATCGATCCACAAGATTTTTTAATTTAGGTAACAGATCTTTTTAAAAGGGAAAAAATGCGTCAACAATCGTAGTCAGTTAATGGGTTAAGTAATTATTTTAATTAAAGTAATTTTATTACAAATGCTGTGATAACATCGACATGGTATTACAATAGAGTTAAATATACTTAGGTACCTAAGTACTAAGATTAAAATACAATGCATGATTATCCTATGATGCTGGAAATACAAAATTATTTTTTAACCGTCGCTCTCTCGACTTTCAGCTGATTCAAGCTCACTTCTTGGTTGTTACCAATACTTAATTATATTTTCGAATTTACTTTGTGAAAAAGTAAGGTACTTATAATCTATCCTATTCATTAATATTTTTTTTAAAAAAAAGCTTACTAGCAATGTCGGTCACACATTACTAGTATTCTTGTTACCCCTCGTGCTAAGCTAAATGCTTGTGTTACGAGTGGGTTCACGTCGGTAGTGCAATGGGTGGGGTTCGAACCGGCAACCACATGATCGTAAGTCCGATGCCCTAGCCATTAGGCTGCCGCCGCTTTATATGATATTTATATATGTATGTGTGTGTATTTATATATTTATATGATTATTTTTTTCAGGTTTTTCAGGGCTTTCGACTACCACTAACAATATTTGTGGATGATACACAGAGTCTAAGGCACCGTCGGTCACGCAACTTAGCTTAACTTATAATTAGCTTAACTTATAATTTAGACACAATCATTGCAGTAAAATTCAGTAGGTTCTAAATTCTGTCAGGAGCCCAGCACTGGGATAATGAAATGGGGCGATGATGATGAAGGCGATATTTTGGTAGGTAATCTTATCTTACGCTTAATCACGGTAAGAAAATCTGTAAAAAGTTTGATTTGATAACAATTAACAGTTGATAACAATTTTTAAGTAATCAAAGAAACTTACCTTCTATTTTCTTAGAGATAAGATGCTGTGGTGAGTTCTGTGGCAATCCAAGATACCTGTCAGAAGACACAAATGAATGCTGATTATAACACGAAACATTGACTGCCTTGATGAAGGTTATTTTTGTTGATTGGCTTTATTTTTTATGGTAATCGTTATAATAAGTAAAGGTCATAAAAATCTAGCCTTTTCATCAACACTAGATTTTTCTAGGATGGGCAAAGAGGTTTCTACAGTAGGCATTGCCAACCATTACGCCCATGGGATTAATCTATATACCTATATATAAAAATCAATCGCCGTTCGTTAGTCTCGCCTAACCGCAAAAACGGCTTGACCGATTAGAATAATTATTTTTGTGTTTCGTTTGTCATAATACAGGGGTGGTTTAAGAAGAATAATACAAAGCAAAATCTTGGAAGAACACTTAAAAAAGAATAAATAATATTGGTATAGAAATCATTGAAGTACCTTAAGATATACTAAACTTTTTCGTTTTGCTGTACGGTGCTAGAACGAACAACGCTGATGGTTTTCCTCAAGGTGCTTCAATAATGGGAAACTACCAGAGTGTCGAGTGTAACCCAATCTTAGGCGGAGCGAATTTTGCTGGGCCAGCTAGCTAAACCATATACTATCATCAAATAATGAATATTTTTGAATTTGAGCATGAAATTTCATTAGCACATAACATAACATAAGATCAACATAAACATGAAAAATTACTTTTAACAAAAAAGTTAAACCGCCTTCAAAAAATAATAAAATAATGTTGTCTAAAACAGTTTGGGAAATCGGTGACTTCTATTTGAGTGGGTCTTTTATTTTCGCCACCGACTTCCCAAACTGTTTTAGACAAAATTATTTTATTATTTTTTGAAGGCGGTTTAACTTTTTTGTTAAAAGTAATTTTATTTTGTAATTTTTTAGTGTAAAGTTTTGTTTAGAAGTACTTCTTAGCCATTTTTGATTTTTGTTGATATACTCAAAACTGCTCAACCGATTTCGATAAAATTTTAACGGGACCACCTCTGAAGTATGACCTACCAAACAAAAAAACAATCATTAAAATCGGTCCTTAACTGGCGGAGATTTCGCGTAACAAACATACAAAAAAAAAACCTACAGACGAATTGAGAACCTCCTCCTTTTTGAAGTCGGTTGAAAATAACCTGGTGACCTATTACCAAAGTCTTGATCAGAGTGGATAAACGACCCTCTGGAGTGACACGACTCTTCAACAACAGACGAAGTCGCATATTATGGATGAAAAGAGCTGAAGGTCGGGCTCTGTGGCTTAAAAAGCCCTACGTCCAGCAGTGGACAAATACAGGCCGATGATGATGATGAAACAAAAACAAGATACAATACTGGAGTGTAATATCGTTGTCGAGTCGGCAAACTATCGGCGTTGTTCGTTCTAGCACCATACAACATTATTAATTTAAAAAACCCCCGACAATTGCATAATAGCTCGACCAGTTTTCATTAAACATAGCTAAGAACACTCCCGACTAATTCACCTTTCAAACAAAAAAAACTAAATCAAAAGCGATTCATCCGTTCGGGAGCTACGATGCCACAGACACACACACACACACACACAGACACGCCAAACTTATAACACCCCGTCGTTTTTGCGTCGGGGGCTAAAAACGAAAAAGTGTAGTAGGGTAGGACGGGGCTAAAAGGTCCGCGGGTAAAAAGGTCCACTATGCATATCTCCGAAATTATGAGCGCTTTAATGAATTGAAGGACGTAAGCGCACGAAGGGATTACGGTAGGGGTACACATACCACTTCGTGCGGCGAGTTTTCCAGTGCCATTAAGAGTGCACGCAGACCGCATGCAAAAAAATCACATAAGTATTAATTTCCTTGTTTCTTATTTTTAGGCTGGGATTTGTATTTTCAATATAACCAAGCTCAGCTTTTGATATATTATTGTGTGTAATTTCATGTTTCACTTCATGCTATAGTAATTTGAAAGGGCACTGTAGTTTCTTTTCTATAATTTTAAATAAAAGTGTACCTACCATGGGAGTAAAAAGGTCCGGTCATTTGGACATATTTAACCGGCTTCATGCAACTTTAATAATTGTACCTATTTGTTTTATGTAATTGTAAGGCAATAAGCTTAGGGCATACCTATTTTTGAGTGGTTACCTGCTTTAAGTGACTTCTGAGATTTAATGACTTAATAAAGAAAAAGATTTTAGTAATATTTAAAAAAAAAAATGTTTTTTTTTTCTTAGTTTAACACGGGTAATATAATACATGTTACAGAAGGTTATTTTGAAGGTAGGTATAATATATTATAGATCGACTTTTAAAACAAGGTAACGACTAATTATTAAGACCGAAATGTTTTCCTACAGCTTTAAGCTTTAACAAGTGAGATTTATTGTTAAACATGTTCCTTTTCTTAAATAATTATAAAGATTTGTTGATTTTGCATGTTTCACGTTTATAATGTTTCCTTAATTAACCTTAGAATAGTATTAGATGATGCTGGTCCTTAGTACCCCAGCCCTGGTGGACCACTGGACACAATGTTTTAAATCATGATTATCTGGCATTTAGATATAATATTGGCCAAATTCAACTATTACTCCTTAAACATGAAGAATTACGCTACTCAAAACAGATGAGAGTTCCGTTTAGAAACCAACAGTTAAAAAGTTACAGGAGGATATGTGTAAATTGGATCTTTTAGCCCCGTCCTACCCTACTTATATCTCAAGGTGCTTCAATAATAGGGGTCTACCATGCTGTAACCACAAAATCTAACGCATAACGAAGTTTGCTGGGTCAACTAGTCTAAATATATATAACTCATAGGTGACTGACTGACTGACATAGTGATCTATCAAATCACAGCCCAAACCACTGGACGGATCGGGCTGAAATTTGGCATGCAGGTCGATGTTATGACGTAGGCATCCGCTAAGAAAGGATTTTGATTAATTCTACCCCCAAGGTGATAAAATAGGGGATGAAAGTTTGTATGAGAAAAGACGCGGGCGAAGCCTAGCGGAAAGCTAGTTATCTATACTTTTTAGATGAATGGGCGGAACAACCCAAATCAGAAGATATTACTTACTTCTTAGGATCACGAGCCGCTCGTACGTACAGAAAAGTGGAACGCAGCCATTGTACGCACTGGGCAACATCGCCAACAGTACCTAAAGCCGCCTCACTGTTCAAATTCTCTGCCAAACGTTTGTGCAGATAGCTTTGCAAAGGCTCGCATCCACCCACCAGGGCCTGATAACGGGGCTGTAAGAAAATAATATAATAAACGAAACAGCACTATTATTAATATTTTTTTAAAAACATAATATCTTAGTATACTTTATAATATTTCGTTCATGTACGGAACATACTCTACTTACTTCAGTCAAGTCAAGTAGGTATTTAAACATTATATATAAAACTTTTTTGATTATGACTGAAAATAAAAATATTTTAATATATTTTCCGTTGACATTGTTCGCAAATCGCAAAAAAATAAAGGTATTGATAATTATTTTATTTTGTATACATTTTGACCATTTACCAATAACTTAAACTATTGCAAAAATGGGGTTAAGTAAAGAAGAGAAAAAGGCCCGAAAAGAGGCGAAGAAACTAGAAAAGTTAAGACTAGAGATCGAGGCTCGGAAACAATTAAAACGTGAAGAGCTCAACCGTGAGATTGCTGCACAAGCTCTGAGACGCGGTGAACTTGACAAAAGCTGGCGCACGATGATGCTTAAAATAAAAGAACCCGTATTTCGGCAGGATATTGAAGTAATGTGGCATGTCTTCGAAAGAGTGTATGATAAAAAAGATCACTTGATAGGGTACACCATGAAACTCATGGACGTTGCCGATGACCAATTTCAGCGAACTGTTGCTAGCTTTTGTGACACTATTGATAGGATGATCAACAAATTTTTATCTGACTTAGAAGAAATGTGTAAAGAGAATGATCGTAGAACAGGTGAACTTTTGAAGAGATCCGATGACGAGACCGCCAATATAAAGTCTGATCACGCCGCAGCGGAAACTCATTTACAACTACTACTGTATCATGCACACAACACAGCTGATACCTTGGCGTGGACTACGAGGGGAGAAAACATGGTAAAAGCAGACGAAGAACGTAACAAATATACTGACGAGCGTGAAAGTTTGCGGTCATTTCTTGAGAACAATTATAACGCCACGTGGGATGAGTACAAGGCGGTCCTGAAAGCTTACGTCCTTGGTACTGCTGAAAACCAAAAAGCAGTGCGTAAATTAAGACGTAAGGAAAATTTGATGGCTGATATAATTGCCTCCCAAGGCAAGAAAATTGCTAATAGTGATGGGCTGCTTAGGCGTTTACGCACAGAGCTAGCTGCGTACGAATCGGGAACAAAACAAGCTGTCTTTCGAGAACGTCGTACCCGGCATAGGGCTGCTTGCTTTAGGTTGAAAAACCTTATGTATAATGGAGTTGCTACAGATGTTAAACAGTTAGCATTATTAGTGAAAGTTTCTGATGATGCCGTCGAGTGGTTAGAACAGGCATACAAAAAAGTTGATAAAATACTCCGTATGGCTGGACTTTGCCGAAAATTTGAGACACAACGCGAGAAAGTTCTGCCCTTCGGTTCCTCTTTGCCTCATTCTCCAACCCAATCGAAACTGAATATCCGAAGACAACAGTCGGATGATTCACTAGTTTTAAATGCTATAACATCTACAAGTGGTTTGACAAGGCTATGGCATAGGATATCTAAAGCCGAATTAACAAAGAGAGCTTTGTATCGCGAAAAACTATTGTTGGAAGAAGAAAATGCCCTTATATTGAGTCGCATTCAAGAATTTAAGGAGAACAAAATGGCATTGGATCCGAAAAAGTGCACATGTACAAAACCTACTCCTGAACAAAGACTTTCTATACAAAAATCTTCTGTAGTACATCCCGTCGCAATAGACGGAGTTGTTGAAGCTAGTAAATTAAAGCTTCAATCTACCATTCGTATGTAAAGGTACAATTTAGTGGGATTTATTATAATATTACTTTATTAAAGAATAAAAAGCTTGTCAGCATACAATATTTTCGTGTTGATGCATCACGATGCTCATTAAACTCTTCCGTCATATAACATGGAAGGTGACATAACACTTTGTAGTTTCGAAGGGGTTCTATGTGACGTTTGGGTTTATTTCGTCGATCACGGTGCAGGCGCGACATCGCATGCGCATGTCGCAATACACGAGACCCTTGCAAGGCGCAAACGATGATACTTTGACATTACCCACATCTTATACTGTGGCACATATATTAAAGGTGAGCGTCAAAAATGTGAAATAACATCTCAATTTTTTTGTAATATACCTAATATAATTTGTTCACTGAAGTCTATTCTATATATTCTGAACTCTGAAGTCTATTTTTTAGAGAATGTATAGTTTGATTTCAGTACCAATGGAAATGTACGTACTTATGTGTTTACATAGTATGAATATGGGATAATAAACATTTCCTATTTTTATAAATTGAATCTTATAACTTGTACCATCTTTTTGCTTAACTCATACACTGGGACTAGCAATAGGTACGCCAAGGTTGATGATTCTCAACTCCTGAAAATATCCATAATTCCCATCTTATATCAGATTTTTAAATCTCCCACCAAACTATTTTTTAAATATTCTTATTGTTTTGACCTTGCACTTCGTGTGTGGTCATGTAAGTAGGTGAACTTAACGCCTATTGTGACCAAGAATCACTTTCGCACGTTAATTTAAAAATAATTTAAACTGTTTCACAATCAACACTATTCATATATTTAAACTGAGTATCTACCTACTTCAAGGGTCTAACCGTACCCTAGAATGTATTTGTTATTTTATTAGAGAGGGATACAAATACGTAGTTTCAATTTTAATGCTACAAATTTTATATGTATTAATGGCTATACTTACATAAATCGCATCGCGATTGTCCCAAGTCGTAAGTATGAATATATTAAGTCCTACGTCTTTATTATGTAGCTATTATGAGAATGAATGGAATACAGGTCTTGTAACAATAAAATTACGATCGATCATTGGTTCCTATCCATGATATTGCAATGATGCTTATTCATTTCGCAAGAATTTTACTTAAATATAAACGTTCATTTAAATTTTAAAGTATTGAAGTAATATTGTTCCTATAGCTTTCACAACAAGAAATTCTGCAAACATGGATAAATTTCTTACGATTTTCTATGCAGCAATACTTGGTTATTATTATTTTAGGCCTATCAGTATTTTGAAGAGCGTGCTCGGCTAAATGACATAAAGGTATAATATGTGTTCTACTTCCTCATAATGAGCGTTTGATAGATAGTCGCTTTCACCGCTAGATGCAAGGATATCTACAAGGAAGAAGCTCTGACCCACTCAGTGTAATGAACTATATTGTACTTTAAGCATATTGTAGGTAGGTACCACGGAGGAGAGAAAAAAGCGGAGATGCCACAAGGCAAGTAGGTCATGCGCCTCCAACTAGGTCATGACGTCACAGTGGGCGGGGCCGAAAACCTTAGTTTCGAATGAATCTTGATCGCGTTCGGATCCGTGGATCCGTCGTATTTTAATAGGTTTTTAATATTGTTACATTGTTTTGATAACGAAGTGCGCTGTTGTTGGATGCAACAATTGTTCCGGATCAAAACTGAAACATGTTGATGGCATAATATTTCACGTGTAAGTCCCTAAAATTAATATTTTCAATTTATAAACACAGATTTTCTAGCTTGATCGCCAGATTGAAGATAGAGACATCTACCGTTGAAGAGAAGCATTCTAAGATTTCTAACAACTTCTTATAGATTACGTGTTTTTATACTATCAATGCATGTTATTCGTAGCCAATTTTCTGCTCAAATTACTTGCTAATGTTTATTTTGCTTACTAAAAGTTACTTTATAGATAAATTATATACCTTATGCATTTAACAAGAACAAGAATTGAATATAAGAAAAATGCGCCATCTGTTGGTAGGTAGTCGGTTTTAATTGATGAGCCATTCTAACTAGGGATGTGACTTTGCGGTAAAAAAAATCAATTATTTAAAAATGGATTTTTATTTTCTGGAACATCAAATCTACTAAAACATGGTATGACATTTCACATGTAAATAAATCTTTACCGTATTTTTCTATTTAATTACATTTAGACACCAAATTCGTGTATTCTATTTTAAATTATTATCAGGTTTGTGTACCAACATTGAGTCCGCTAGCCCCTCCTAAATACGTATCGGTCGAGCGATAAATCCGAATTCTTACCGATGAATAATTCAGTGATGTTAATTTTGTATGTGTTAGTGTCGTCATTACAGTTTTAGTTTTGTTTTTAGTAAGTAATTCGGAACTGCGCTTGTGAGCACATTTCCCCCCGCAAAAAATGGCAGAACTATTTGGTTGGTAATAAATCGCTAAGGTAACTCCCTGTTGCTCGAAGGTTATCTACGAACAATTTGCAAAATAATAACGAACCCCCCCCTGCCCTCAAATGGATAGCGGGTAGCGGTTATCGTTTTTTTTTAAATAGTAATTTGCTCATAAAAAAACGATTTTTATGAAATAATAATCGTTTTTTTAATAATCGATTATTTTTTAACATCCCTAATTCTAACGCACATAGAATGTTCTGGATCAAAGTATCATGCTTTGTTACGCCATAGTGGCAAATAGACGAACTAAAATGAAAATAACTAGTTCAATTTGACTGTAATAATTCCATTCACCACTAGATGGATTTACAAATAAAGGGCGGATTTTCTATCGTGGGGTGGAGCCATCGCCGTACCTCGTCCCCCTGTCACCCGCATTTAGGCGACGCTGCTTTCTAAAGAAATTTTGACTTGCGGCATCTCCGCTTTTTTCTCTCCTCCGTGGTAGGTACAGTCAGCATCAGAAATATCAGGACGTACGAACTGTTCAAAATGTTCTGAACAACTAAGGAAATTAAAGTGTATCTCAGACAAAAATGATGTACCGCATACGGCAGCTATAATTCTGCCATGTTTTTTTCTGTTAGTTTAATTAAGTAAATATGGGCTGCCTCGTTAGCCTAGGTAGCCTATTACTAAGAGTGACTGCTACGCTGGATATCTTGGGTTCGATGTCCCATGTCGAGCAGTGTTGTTCAGTTTTTATATGAAATTTTCAGTAGCAGCTCAGAGTTTGGATATGTGCCCGCTGAATGGCAATAGGCTCGGCGAACTGTGGGTGTACCCACATTAATTACACCTCTGCTTAACCCTCAAGGAATATAGGCGTGATGGTATGTTTTATAGACAATTATGAATTTATGAGTAGTCTGTTCGTTCCAATATAATATATCTGATGCTGACTGTACCTACTTGCACATATTGTTAATCATACATCAGTGTATTCCTAGTCTTCTAAAACTACATAACATTGTTATCATGACACGTCTCTTTTAATATAAAGATCTAAAGTGAGATGATGAAACAGTTTCCTTGTTAAAATTAAGATAAAATCAATAAAACTAGACGTTGCTTCTGGTTTGTAAAAATAAGGACAACATTTAATGAGTGAATATAAATTAATTTGGTATCATAAACAATACGTAATGTGTAACCTGACGGCTCAAAAGAAATATGAACAGAGTAATATATTTTAGGTGAATCATATAACCAAATTTACTTAGTAGATAAATGTGACAAATATATTTTTTTATGTGACCTGACTAGGTTTGGTACGCAAACACAAATCTTACAGACACCCAGACCCATAACAACAATCTGTAGGGCATACAAATATTTGTCCCGTGCGGGGATGGAACGTACGAATCCGCTTGATCAAACCATTGTGCATTGCACTAATCGAGCCGCCAAATAATTGTTTAATGTTTTGGATAAAATTAGCAACTAGTCATGAAAAAACAACAGTATCAAGATTAAGAAACAAGGAGTCGTTATTCAATGCAATAGAGCCTTAAAGTATAATTAAGAAGGTTCACGGTCACGTAATTTGGTATTTTAATTGGTTTATAACTGAGAAGGCAGGCTCAAAAGTCATCACATTATGAAATAATTACTAATGTACAATGCCAAGAAAAGGCAAAAATACACGTGTTACGAAAGCAGTGTTTGGTGAAGCTTAATCACGCGATGATAAACTCATTGATGTATGGATATGTATTGGGAGGCTTGTACTTGCGTACCGGCTATACTCAAGTATGACAAGGGTAATGTTGTGTGTGGATCGATGATATAAGTAGGTGGAAACGGTGATACTTAGTCGCGGTTATCGACGCATTATCAAAGCTGAGATCCGTATGTTTCGGAGGGACATATATCATGATAGGGCGACATTGCGGCATCTTCGCTACGTCGAGGAGCCGTGGGGTGCGTATATAAGACGGGGACGAGGCCGGGGCGCGCCACCAGTCAGCTTTGCACGCTAAACTACGATCATTGTCACCGGTACAGATTGTTACAAGTTGTGTAGTGTCGTGCTTATTGTGTGTACGTGCCTTCTAAGGTGAGTTTGCAAAAAAATGTCTACCTATGGTGCCGCCGTTAAGCTAAGGACGCCATTATAACCTTGTATTACTGGAGCTAAGGGTATTCATTATGGCTACCAAATTATTCTTGCGGTGAGAATATTAAAGATTATTAAAGTTCATTTTTTAAATTAAACTCACAAAAGAATTAAGATACCCTTTAAAAAAATAGCAGGGTTAATTTTAATTAATTTAATATTCATTCCGGGTTGAGGCGCACGTTATATTTTGTGCGAAAATATAAGGTCCAGTTGTTTTTTTATCATAAAAAACAATGTTAATTTATTTCCTTATTAGATACTTTACAGACGCCTGTGAATCTCTAAGATATATCTATTAACATAATAATTTAACGTTAATTAGAATATTTATTATGACTATGAACGAACAAAGTATAAGTTAACTTATAAGATGTGGGAACCATAGTCCCCTAATATGAATATCATGGAGTTCTACTTATCCATGTTGGAAACAGATTATTGGAGAGATTTACAACCATAAATCGGTGTTGTAATCGATAATTATGTCGATTATTTATCTAAGAATGTTATCAGTTGCGCACTGTCATGAAAATCGATTGTTCTAAAGTGAAAAACGTGTGAGTGCTTATATATATTACAATATTGATTTATTGAATACCATAACCATTGGTAACTGAGCAAGCAACTGCGAAAATGCAATTTCGTCACCTATGCCATTTCTTCCTAGCACTGAGGCTGGAGGGCCCCAATACAGTAGTATTTCCCACGATACAAACAGAGCATAAAATGCATTTAAAGTTAAAAAAACTGTAGACAGCTGATGGATAGACACTGCAAACATTTCGTTTATAATCCCATCAATTTAAAATTCAAGATTTTTTCTTAATTGAAAATTTAAGTAAATAACAACTCTTTTGTAGTTTTGAGACCACTTTTAGTTAATTCGGTAAAGTTTAACATAATTTTATAAATCTTAAGGGTCGCGTCCATCATTGTTGCAGATTGTGACCCTTTTAGATTGCTCCATTTATATAGCTCAGTATAATAGCCTAATGAAGGGCCATGTTCATGATGGCTAGATAACCATAGTTTTTCTAGTAATTTTAAGAATTGCCGAGCATAAAGTGTATTAATGCGTTGACCTGTTGAACTACAAGAATATTAGTCTAGTGGTCCTACGCGCAACTACTGCGCTTCAGTTCGATTCCTAGGTCGAGCAAAGTGTAAATAACTTCTATGGATTCTCAGTAGCAGCTCAGAATTTAGATTTGTAGGTAAGTACGCGGTTAATTGTTAGGCTCGCCCCTAATTACATGGGACCTGAACTTACCGGTGAAATGAGAGTATACATGAGTACACATCAGCCTTCCTCTTGGGGAAATACACGTGATGGTATGTTATATTAACTTCAATAATAACTCACGTCTTTCCAAAAATTTTACGTACACTACGATTTGTACGGTACATTACATTGCATACGCTTTTGAACACCAAAATTACGCGTGAAACGATGTAAACGATAGGTTCGCACGAGCTGTTCGTTAACCCATCGTAAACCTACAAACAGTGAGAATAGCATTTTGTTTGTCGACATTGACTAATTACACATGTAATAGCAACACTGTTTCTTGGGATTTTAAGAATATTGTTTATTGAGAGCAAGGACTACTGAATACAGATACTAGTAAGTCCGACTATGAGAAAAATGATAGTCTTTGGAACAAAACTTTAATGGAATTTTTATTTGTGTGAGATTTCAAGACAGAGGCCGTGAAATAAAAAGGAGATATACTTCAATTATGATGTAAATGCCTGATAAACGAAAGATATAATCAGCAGCTGGTCTCTATTGTGTCTGTTATTGAGCCTACATTATAGGTTAATTATAAGGTACACCTTGCGATGCGGAGGAATACTTCGACGCCTGGGCGTGACAATTTGTTTTCATGTATTGTGTATAGTTTAGTTCTCTTTTAAGTAGTTATATATTCCTAAATTATTATCTCTTATTTAATTAGGTACACCTTTATCTAGCAATTATAAATTTTACTGTGATACAATTAACCCACACAACTACTCATAACTATACCTATAGTTAGTCTCATTTCAAATCAATGTGACGAAAATAAACAGGCCTTTTCTTCACATCGAACTAATCGATTTTTCATAGTGTCTATAATAAGGGGCATGAAAGGTTAATAGATAATACAAGCGACCTGCCCCGGCTTTGGTTGTTCACAATTATCGGCATATTTCAAACAATTTACACAAAACTAAACCGCAAAACCGCATAAAAATCCGTTCAGTTGTTTAAGATACGAACTACGAAAAAAAGCTACGAACACAACCATATTTAGTTAATAAAGATCTCACGAAAGATTCTAATCATAACGACCTCATTTGTTGTTAAGCGATCATGTTTCTGCTTCTAAACGTCTCATACGCAGTAAAAATATAAATCTTCATAGTCACCAAACTATCGATGACGGTCACGATTTTTTCTCGATAATTGCTTAAGTAACAAGCAGATTAATCGTTCCCACATTCAGAGGAAATTCTCAAACTAGCTATGTGTTTTCCTTGGCTTTTCATAAACAAAAACTGCCGAATAAGTGCGCAACCACACGTCCGCAAGAGATTGCGACGCGACAAGACAAAGCAATTCCCCACAGGAATCGATCACGCGAGGCCAGACAAATCTCAATTATTGACATACCTGCTTTAATGTTTTATGCAGATTTGCCGCCAATGTTCCCTCTATCAGGTATTGTTTATGATAATTAGCCTTTTTGTCAAAACCTAATTAAGTGTAGATAGATAATATTGAAATGAAGTAAAATTATTTTACAATGTGGATAATATAAGAAATGTTAAAATATTTATATAATATAAGTCTTTTTTATTGAATTATAAAATATATCTTCAAGTTACTTAATGCACGCCTGAACTACTGAATTCAGAATATTTAATAAAATTTGGACTTTCCTTTAGAGTAGGAAATAAAACCGTATTGGCTGAATAATGAGTTTTGGCTTTATCGTTTCAGTTGTATTGACTAGTCACTGCTTTAGTCCCATTAGTACCTATGCTAAAATGCACAGTTACTTCCTAATCTTCATTATTACTACAGCGCGTTAAAAATACTTTTGGCCTTTTCCAAATACGTAATTAATTTATTAATTATGATTAAATGGTTCGGTGTATAGTAACTTTTTAAACGTGAGATTCATTATGTCCTACTACTAGATTCGACTAGATTTGATTTATCGTCATTTTGCAGACTATACTATTATCTCCAACAGTCGAAGGCGAAGATTGACGAAGCCTGCAACAAATCTTTCGGCATAGCTACTATGTATTACAGAAATTAATGAAGCAATTACCAAATAAGGATAATGAAAATATAAGTTCAAAATTGTGACGACGTCGTAGCACTCAGGCAAGACTGACTTGACATGAAGATTGACCTTATAAAATCAACAAAGGACATGAGTTCCCCAAGGCTACTGCACAGTAAAAACATTCGTAGCTGATAGTTAGTTAATCCTCGGGCGTGTGGGAAAGTCCACAGGCGTGCGTGTTTCAAAAACATAAAGCTAGACATACGAGTAATTACCGTAATAACCGTCACTTTATAGCTAGTTCGCTAATAGGGTGTTTATTTATTCCACATAAAAGTGATATATTACATTCGAGTGTCATGAACTCATGACTCACAAGTCCTTTATGGAATTTTCAGGTTTTATTTGTGGCATGTCCACATGTCCAGCAGTGGACTAGTATAGGCTGAGGATGATGATGATGATTTGTGGCATGAAGTATTAAATCATCATCATCATCAACCAATTGTTTTGTCCGGCTGCTGGACACACTGGCTCCTTTCTCATCACGCTAGCCTAATACAGGTTGGCGAATGGCGACAAGAAAATCTCTCAGGTGTCTTCGCGAGGTTTTTCGTCACTTAAATACGTTATAATTTTTTTATTAATACGATATGGTTTTTTTATCACCGGGTTTATATTCTCTTTTTAAATATCTATTAAGGTTACCTATTTTGTTCACCTTACAATACATTACTATGGATTTATGTGCTAATCATTAAACGTTGACATTCTTTACCCACATTAGCTTAGTAATTACTTATTGTTTTGATTGAAGAATCCACGGAAATGATAAATGCTCATGTAACTAAACATCGTATAACTACAAGTAATTAAAATTAATCATTATAATAATATTATTATGGCACTTAATATCATTATAATATTTAAATAACACATACATTTCTGAGGTATATAACGGCAATTATCGTACGTCGAGTAAATTGCTTAATTTGCGCAGAGTTAATTAATAGCGAGATGTTGGTCAGTGTTTGTGGTTATGACTCTAAACATGCTTAATTGCTACAAACTGGCCAAAATATTTTCACACATAAATAGCTTATTTCTTAATTTCTGTGCTAATTAATGATGAATTAAGCACTTTATTCTGTCGCAGAGTACAATAATTTGGAAGTCCTAAATTCGAGATAAGAATTATTACCGTTTCAGATATTCAATATTATAGCAGAAGAAAATGCTGCGAGGATGGGAAACAGTGTTTAGCCACCAACATAAAATAATATTTTCTTGGTACCTACTTATCTAGCGAATGTGATCTTACCAAAGGATAGAAATATGGCCAGTAGTATATTTTCCGTACAAAAATGCCTGAGGCGATAGGCACTTCTCTGTAGGTAGTAAAATATGTCGCATGGCGTAGAAAGTTCCTAAATTCGCTTTCGGAACAATTTAGACCTATTGAACGCTGCCCTTCCTCATAATAAATAACAATTTGTTTTTCCATAGATGTCGTCAACAAAATGGTTGGTGTGTGCGCTCGTGGTTGTGTGTGTGAGCGTACGGCAAGCAAGTGCTGCGCCCGCGCCGCAGGAGCAGGAGTACCCACCTATGCCAGTAAGTCTTTTGTTATGTGACAATATTGACTGAATCAGTATTCAGGAAATAGAGCCCTTTGTAGCCAATTATAAATTTGTAATGAAAAACTTTTCTGGGTAGAACTCACGAGCTAACTAAACGGGACTCGGTCTATGTACAAATGAAACTTACTTTCACACTTCGTTAAAAACTTTGTGATTATTTTGATATCAGGTGAGCTATGGAATGTTCAAAAATAGATCTGCTGAAAAACTTTTTACTAAGGTATTAGTAAACTGATTGAATTTCAAAGTCTCATAAGTATTACAATAGTGCTACACAAGATGACACCTATGTCCCTCATTAAACTATTTATATTCTTTACTACAAGGAATACAAAAATAAATACTTGCCTATTTGGGGAACAAACTCGTACAGATGTTACAACACTTATTGCTTGTATCGCGACATATTTGATTAATGTAACTTTAATAGATAGTGAAGGAATACGTTATCTACGTAAGGAATCGTGCCCTTTAAAATGACAATGAGAGAACATCTTTACATTTTAGTGCTATTTATAGGATTGATGACCCAGTTGATTATCAGAATGTTGTGTTGAACCTTCCACATATAGGCAGCATTCAATATATATGTAGTAGGTAAATAAATATAGATAACTAAGTGGTAATAGATAATTATTATATTTCTTGCTTACGTAGGTGCATGTAATAAAACCTGAGTAGGCAAGGATTGAACATCGAGTTTTTCAGTTATAGGTATATTTTTAAAATACTTTGGTTAATTAACTGCCATAATGATTGTATTAAAGATGTACTTACAATTTACGAAAGACCAAAAAAATATTTTTGCACCCAAGGCGAGACATAATATAACTATGTAAAAGATTAGGCTATGAAAACATTTCACGCATCAATCTGTCATCATCATCATCATCTTCATGCCCTTCTTCCAATTTATTTGGGGTCGGCCAAGCCTGTCCTTTTCTTCCATTCATCCCCGTTAGTCGTCATCTCATAATTCCATCCCTTTTCCATCATATCTAACTTCACACAATCCACCCATCCTTTCTTTGGTCTCCCTCTACCCATCCATAACTCCACATTCGTACTCATAACTCTTTTATTAACATCCGTTTCATCTCTACTCATCACGTGCCCATACCAAGACAAACGATTCCCTTTTAAATTTTCTGTCACTGGCGCCTTTCAGCTCTTTTAATTAAAAAGCCACATTATTATCTAAGTAAATACGTACTATAATTGTCGTTTTCAACAACTAGAAGTTGTTTACCTTAACATATATGCAAGACGCCGCAAGGATGCTCGTACGTTGGCAATAATTTAAACAAAACGTGAATACCTTTGACCTACGGCATTATGACTATGGCAAGTTTAAATCATGTAGATGTTAATTTACGACACAAATTGAAGTTAACAATAAACTAAACGATGCGTCAACAGTAGAAGGAATGTCATTTATTTTAATACGGAGGCTGTAATGAAATCATTACAAACAATAATAACAGCTTTGACTCGCACATCTTCTAAAAATCCATAAAAGGATATTTCTTTTTTAAATCGTTAATATAAAATGATAACTTAGCTACTAGAGAAAATAAATTGGTGTAGTTGCTAGTTCTATCTTCTGTAGTAAAACAAGTAGGTAAATGAGAACCATTAAATTGGACTGTTAAAAGGGAAAATTATCGATAAATCAACATTACGCGGCAATAACTCTTAGAAGACAAAGGCTGTCAAAAGTTCATTGTAAGATAAACAGGCATTAGCGTTATTAAGTAACCTAAATTTATAAACGCTGAATAATAATCGTAATTGTAGGGTTCTTATTTGTTTATTACAATTATTTCACAGGCTCACCAATACACCAAACACTAGCCTCCACTATGTCTCTCATAATCTCTCATGACATATGTTTATATCAGGCAATGGTCACACTGCCATTATGCCAACTGACAGCTGTTAAGTCAAGCTGTCGGCTACTGCTTATGTATGTGAGACAGTGTTATTATAACTATTAAATAGATATAGAAGTACAAACACTACATCCCTTCCTTTTTATATATTTGATTTGAATCAATTAAATCATAAGGTAATCAAAAGTAATCATAAATATTAAACTTTAAAAGTTATTGCTATCAGTATTTAAATTAACTTTATTCACAAGAACTATCAACTGCTATATTTTTTATTTGCAATATTCTCGTTCTCGACAGGATTAAAAGCCGAAGTAAGTTTAGTAGCCCTAACCATGTCTTTCACATAAACTTCATTTCCTTGGTGAAGTTCCGGCTTCTCAGCCTTTTCTTACCGTCACCCACCGTACTTTTCTTACCGTCACCCACCGTACTCCTTTCCTTTTCTTTCAATTCAGTCCCTGTCTTTCATTTCAGAATCGTCGCGTCATTATTAATTAATGTGAAAATGTATGTACTACCCCCATTTGTTTTTATGGTGACCCCCCGGTCACCTACAGGTGACACTGAGAATTGAAGAATAAGCCATTCCAATGTAATGAAAACCCTTTCCAATTGAATGGACGGTACCTTTAAACCATTTCCAATTTAATTGAAGCCCCTGGAGACATTTTTGACTCATGGGTGGTACCTTTAAACCAATTCCAATTTAATGGAAGCCCATTTAGACTACATTGACTCATGGGTGGTACCTTTAAACCAATTCCAATTTAATGGAAGCCCATTTATACTATTTAACTCATGGGTGGTACCTTTAAACCATATCCAATTTAATGGAAACCCATTAATTCTAGTTTGACTTATGGGTGGTGCCTTTAAACCTATCCAATTTAATGGAAGCCCATTTATACTATTTAACTCATGGGTGGTACCTTTAAACCTTATCCAATTTAATGGAAACCCATTCGTTCTAGTCTGACTTATGGGTGGTGCCTTTAAACCTATCCAATTTAATGGAAGCCCATTTAGACTACATTAACTCATGGGTGGTCCCTTTAAACCTATCCAATTTAATGGAAACCCATTCATTCTAGTTTGACTTATGGGTGGTGCCTTTAAACCTATCCAATTTAATGGAAGCCCAACCAAACTAGAAGAACTAATGGATGGTACCTTTAAACCATTTCCAATTTAATGGAAATCCATTAGATTTCATCTGTGGGTGGTCGTTAACCAATTCCAATTTAATGGAAACCCACATTATCCAATTCCAATTTAATGGAACACCTTGAACAATTTTGCTAATCCATGGGTGGCACCTTTAAGCCATTACCAATTTAATGGAACCACATGAATTTGTTTATCATGGTCATGCATGAACTTTTCCTGGAAAATTAAATAAATTAATACAAAGATAAAATAAAATAATTAATATCCATAAGGTTGAAAGAGGGCTTCGAACCCATATCAATTTCTACGGCGACCACTTTTGTGTGTATAGACTTAGCCAGACTAATTATTTATATTATATAAAATTATCTAAATAATACAAGTTTGTATTTTTATTTTTTCCAGCAACACATTCCATATTCTAGTGTCGACCACAGACTAGTAGGAACTGACTGTGTAGACTTGTGCTATCATCGAAAATAAAAAACAAAACGAACTATTGTCTATGGTTTTCTTTTCAATTGGTGTTCCCGCCAATTTATAAATGTATTCGAATGATTTGAAATTATTTATGTAATTATTCACACAATATCTCTTGATATTCATGTAGTCTACACTCAACTACAAAACCCTAATAAAGCAAGATGAAACATAGATTAATCATATCCCAGTATCATAATGTTATTCACATACTCACAAACACCTCACGTAGAACACCCCCATTTTGCAGTCTTACCCTGCGTTCACCCTACACGCCATTTTCCATGAACACAAATTATCTTAACAATATTAAGATAATCCCATCCTCGTCGCCACTTGTAGGGTTCTTATTTGTTTATTACAATTATTTCACAGGCTCACCAATACACCAAACACTAGCCTCCACTATGTCTCTCATAATCTCTCATGACATATGTTTATATCAGGCAATGGTCACACTGCCATTATGCCAACTGACAGCTGTTAAGTCAAGCTGTCGGCTACTGCTTATGTATGTGAGACAGTGTTATTATAACTATTAAATAGATATAGAAGTACAAACACTACAGTAATGATAAATATACATGCCATGATTATTACTAGATGGGCAGTTTTAGCACCCGTTGACAGTGAATATCGATAATTGAATCATAAAATGGTCAATTATAACTTAAATAGTTATGTTAGCATAATATATCTTATATGAAGTGTATCAATAAATAATTATTATAGGCAAAAATAAGCTCCTTCGAAGTTTTGTCAGAGAAGTTCCTAACATGACAAAACATATTTGTAGATAAATGTTTAGTATTTATATCAAAACAAGTTTTTTACCGCGCCTAAATTAGCGTAACAATTTGGATTTTCAAGGAAACCTCATGTAATGATAATGATCGAAATAATAATTTCGTTACTTTTTTGGTCTAATGTATGCGTGAAACTGTATTTAATCGTTAAATTCTATGTTTGTTTTTTTAGTTTCCTGTGTTCAGTTTAGCGCTAATTGCGTGTAACAGAACATACTCGTACATGGATTTACATCACGTTCGATATACATCTATAGATTAGTCGCTAAACCTTAGGACGCAGCTTGTAACAAACGGTCATTGCCCCGTAACTAAACGTCAAAATTGTTAAGTATTAAAGTACCTATAACCAGCTCATCATAACTTATCCCCTGGATATAGTATTGTTCATCTGCAGCGAAGTGATCTAAGTTACTATAACGTCCGTGAATTATCGGATGCATCTTACCAACGATTATGTTAATGATGTGAACGTTTGCAACGTAAACTCTACTAATTGGACGCAATTGCGTTCAACCGTCATTGTGAGCGTTATACGGCTTATCTCGATTAATTACAAACACTACACAATAAAAACCTAATTGAATCACGTGCATGTGTTCGTACCAAAGAATAATGCAAACGCATAGTCAAAAATTTAAGTTTATTCTCATAATACGTAAATGTTTTTAGCGTAATTGTATAGTACAAATTATAATTATTCCATATTTCAAGCGCTTTGTCTTTGCATACGAATGAAGCTTACAAAACGACTTAATATGCGATGTCATTTCGGACAAAGGGAGATTATAACTATGGTGAAATTGAATTTAGCATAAATAAATATTGAATAGGTATTTTTAGGAAGCATTGCGCGCACATTTTTTTTAAAAATATGTATATATTTTTGCATAATTACAGTTACAACAACATTATGAAGGCCGTTGTTTTTAGGCAGATAGGTGTACCAAGTATTTATAGGAAAAATAACATTGAATAATATTGCTATAGCATATTGTAAATTTTTGATTACCATATTGATTATTATTATTTTATTGACGGTCTATCGTTAGTCGATTTATAGAGATTTGTAGATTTGATAGAATTTGGACAGAAGATGCAGATACAATAACAAAATTGACCACTAAATGTATCTAAAGCAGTTAAATGGCCATGGATTTACATTTACTTAGAATTAACGAATTTATTCGTTAACATTTAACGATTACATATTACGGGAATAGAACCTTCTTAACTTACATCTCAAAAAGGAATTCGTAAATAATAAATTCACCTCAGATCACTGCAATTAATGCAATCGGTAAAAAGGGAAACGCGTGATAATAGGATGGTTGTTATGACGGAATAGGAATCAATCGATACAATGATCGCTTAACGCATATTTTAAAATACTCTCGGTCCCTATATTGTGCTCTGTTTTATGTACGCTAGACTGAGTATACCGCTTCCGCTTCATCTGCCATTCATCATTATTTTGTAATGTGAACATACGTATGAAATACACACAAAATTTTAAAGACAGATATGCATCGTTGATCTTGATAAAACATGCTACTTTGACAAATTACCAGAAACAGTATGGATTTATTTTTTTTAATTGTTAATTTGCTATTATCTATCTATCTACAGATGTAGGATAAACCTAATTTGTATTTAAGTTAGTTTTGAACTTTTTTAGAAATAAGAAAATGCTTAGATAATCTTGTAAACGTTCAAGCGATCTTCTGTAACATCCCTCAAAAATTTCTATACCTGACTTTTAAAACATCATAGTTCTTTGTATTATCATCATTAGCCATTATATTGTCCCACTGCTGGGCATGGGTTTCTTCTAAATGAGAGGGAGTTGACGATTATAAGTGGACCACAAATTCCAAATCAAAACAAAAAATGGTACCAGGACGATAAAATATCATGTGAACAATTGCAAATCACATCAATTTTGGTACTTTAGTTACCAACTTCCTACGAATGAATTATTCCATCCAATGGGCCTTTTACTAGCCAAGATCGGTAGAAACGTATCTTTAATAATTTATTCAAGTTTATGATAACATGATTTGCTTTTATCCACAGTATGAATACAAATATGACGTAGAAGACCAAGAGAAAGCTCTATTCTTCGGAGCGAACGAAGCAGGAGACGCACAAGGCAAGGTCATTGGCGGTTACAAAGTCCTACTTCCCGATGGTCGCCTTATGACCGTCGAGTATAGCGTGGAAGGAGACAGTGGCTTTGTACCCAAGATCACATTCGAAGACAACGCGAGCCCCTTCGGCAAAGGAAAGTAAACCGCATAATGATGCTGACAAGACTGGTTTCACGATGAATTGATTAATAGTTCCAATACTAATTATACACCACGACTCCTGAATTTCATGCGATTTCAAGAAATAATTTTTATTTGAGTTTATTTTCGGAAAAAAGTAGCATCTGTTCTTATTTTTATCTGCAATAGGCCAAACTTTACATTGTTATGACCTTAATTTTGTATAAAAGCCTGAAATTCTTAAGTTAAAATGCAGAGAAAAAGTAACTTTCGATTTAATATAGGCATTTTTGTGAATATTGTAATCTATCAGGGATCTAAATATGTAAAATATTATTTAAAATTAAGGATAAGGGATAATAAATAAAAAAGAAAACATTCGAATATTTAGATACTTGTAAAACAGTAAGGAAAAATAATTATTGGTAGATAAGAAAAAACACCAGTAACTTTTTTCAACGATGTAATCTTCTTTTCATTTCAGTTTTTTTTAAGTGTACCTACTCTAATTAATTTAGATATAGTCAAAACTCATTCGCCAATAAGATTATGTACAGTCAGCGATCTCTGCGTTAATTGGTGTAATGCAAATATCGAGTTACCGATACTGTGATCAATTAGAACGATTTTAATATAGGCCATGTTTAACATTTAATGTAATAAAATTGTAACGTAGATTACTTTGTATTATCAATTAGTACTTAATTTCATGTAGATTTTGATACTTAATTAATATTTTTATAAATATTTTGTATTGAAATATTCCATGCTGTTTTATTAATTAACAAAGATTCAGAACCTATACTAGATCAGCACATAGGTATAAGGATATCAATAAATTTTCACCTTTGCCTACTGCGTGTAAGAAGAATGGTAATAAAATAATGAGCTGATGATGAAACTAAACAATTAATTTATATAAATGATGCAAGCCGATGCCATGCTCGAAGATGCCTAGGTACTCGTAAATTGCTACCTCACATCCTACCTTAAAAGAAGCATATTAACTGACGCAATCTCAATATTTTAAACTTCACTGAACATTAAGTTATTTTAGTGAAGGAAAAATACGACCGCGGGCAGGATTCGAACCTACGTCTTCTGGTTAAGTACACCAGACGCTATGACCGCTAAGCCACCGCGACTGCCACCCGCCATGTCGAAATTTGCCTTGACATTTTTAATTTACGTCTTTGAGGCGACGTTAGTGACTTTCTAGTATTTTTCCTTCACTAAAATAACTTAATAATCTTTGCATGGAAAATGCCTAAAAAATACAAAAAGATAGTTCACTGAACATTGGCATCAATAATTTAGTAGTAGTGTCATTCTGACATATAAAAAGTATTTTTAATTGTTACATAATAATAACTAGTCCAGCGATAATAACTAGTAACGGTGAAGGAAAACATCGTGAGGAAACCTGCATGCCTGATAGATTTTATTGACGGCGTGTGAAGTCTGCCAACCCGCAGTAGGCTAGCGTGGTGGACTTTAGCCTATTCCCTCTCGATCTGAGAGGCGACGCGTGCCCAGCAGTAGGACAATGTAATGGCTTGATGATGATGATGAATAACTAGTCTAATGTTATCATGTAACATTAATTAATAAAACATCATTCCGAGCTGCTACCACTGCTAACATATTTATGCTAATGTCCTTGTTGACGAAGCGTGTCATTATGACCGCGGACGCTTCAGGATCATAGGACAGGACCGCAAGACCACAAGGTCCACAAGGATACGACGATATTGAAAGAAGGGAAAGGAGACTAGTGCGTCGAAACGGCCTAGAAGAGCAAAGTTTAAATAATGTGTAGAGTGGTCATAATGTCTTCTTAATCAGAAGACGCAGGTTCCTGTCCACAGTCGAATTACTCCTTTACTAAAATTACTATAAACTTCACTGACAAAACGGGATTAAGTAATTATTTAATTCTAATTATTAAAAAGGCGGTATGTGAAACTTAAAACAACGGATCAAACCCTCTTGCACCAGTGATCCTGTTATCCATCAGTAAAAAATAGATTATTCTAAAGGTATCAAGTAAAATTGTGACACTCTGCAGTAGATTTAAGGCGAGGAAGACAGACGAAACCCATGGCCATGGCAATGCAAGTGCTGTGCCTCCCCAGGTGGCAGGTGGTCTATGTGGATTTTACAGATTTACTATAAAAAAAGGGAATCAGGTTTTGTTACGCAAAAATCAAATAAAACCCTTAATCTACCTTGTGAGTTAGAAACAAAAAAAAATGTTGGTTTACCCCAAAAGAAGGATAACAGGGGTTATGTATCCAAGGCCAATATTTAACTTCCGTTTCCTAGTTCAATGCTAAATCCTTAAGTATAATATAAAGTTGATATTAAAATAGACTGGCCTTGTCGGCGAGGCGCGTCATGATGACCGCGGTCGCTTCAGTGTCGAACTGCGGTCGGCCAGCTCGACCCACCATCTGTAGCACTGTGCTTATACTGTACTCCTATATCACAACAAAGTTATGCGTTACTAAATAGTTATACAAGGACTTATCCAGGGGGCACAAACTTGAAAATTGTTCAACCAATTTTTATATCTTTTGTGTTAGTTTGAGGGACAATTGGATCCGGACAACGTCTCTTGGATCCACTGAAATCAAGAAAATTGGGTCCACTAGGAATATACAAATAAAGCATCAATGCAGATTGTAGCATTTCTAGTAGCAGGTTGGCGTTAAATCTAATCGCAATTGATCTGCTGTAGTAAAGAGGTATTCGACAAAATCTTACCTGGTAAGCCCCGTTAACATATTGTTGCGTATTCTTAACGATTACTAAATGAGCAGGGAGATTAACACCCATTGCTGAAACAAAATATAGGAAACATGTTATAATTAATTTAAAATTACATATTTATAGTATTTCTATCTCATTATTCTGGTAGTCCCAAGCACGAATAGAAGTCCTGATGTCTTATTGGGTTTTTCTATCAAATTCTCAGCTTGGAGTTTGGATTTGTGCCCGTTAATGGCAATAAGCTCATTGCAAACATTACTATCTAGATCTCTGCCTTACCCTTTGGGGAATACAGGCGAGATGGTATGTTTTAATTTCTGCAACGAACGTTATAAATGTTGTCTAGAACAAAATGTACTTGCCTAAAGTTGTAGTTGTGATCAGTATGGGTAAGTCTCGGTTCCTGAAGGCCAGTTCTATGTTCTGCCTCTCTTCATACAACAAGCCGGCGTGATGGCATCCTACACCGTTCATTATCAAGGCCTGAAAATTTGGTGGGTATAAATATTAGGCAAGCTTTAGCATCAGGGTATAACCAAATGCCTGGTAGTTTGCTGAATAGGCCACGAAAATGGAATCGAAGCTGGTAGACCGCTAGGAATGCTGATTGATAGCTTAAAGGGTCTAGTGCAAGAGTTTCATTTCACCATCTCGATTTTACACGAAGACCGCGTTATGTGTGCTAATTGGCCTGCTCCAAGCTTTTCATCAATCAGAAAACAGAATGTGATCGGTGCGTAGAATCGAGATAGCGAAATGAAACTTACAATTAGCACTCAGGTGCAAAATTTTACTTAATAAAAGTATTAATGCCGCTTATTCGTAACTTTCAAATTAAAAACGCCTCTACCTTCTTTAAGTTCCTAATGTCCTTAGCAGTGTTTTACACTAGGCACTAACTCGCACCGGGATCTTTACAGCTACTATAGTATCTATTACTACTCAATCGGATTTCTCTAGAATTTATTTTGTATCAGTCGTCAAAAGCTCACTATTTTATATTTTGGAGATTACCTAAATAATAACTTTTGTTAAGCCTATGTAGGTTTTGATACAGACAAAATTGGGTAGTATGAACTTAACAGGACAAATCAATTACAAACCAAACGAAGGATTGGTGAAATTTATGGTAAATTAATTGATTTTCAACTCGCTCTAAAAAGATCCAAATTATATTACATAGATTTAATGATCAATTTACCTGCAATTTCTTATTCTTGATAGAAGAGGCTACCGCAGTTAATTTTGCTTTTTGATCCGCGTTGAAGCTAATTGTTAGCTCCCGGGACAAAGTCTCCGCCGTCAATACAACGCTTTTACGAGTGTTGCAGAAAATCTGAATGTGACGAAATGTTATTATCACTGAACTAATTATGGCGAAATGTTGCTGAGACAGACATAAATTACCATTGTGAAGGAATTACATCAATTATTTTGTAGCATAATTAGTTAGTAGATTAAGTCTGAATGTGTGGCCACCGTCGTGATGTTTTAATAGACGACGGTAAAGATAATTCATTAAAAGAGTAACAGAATAATAATTTATTCCTACTGGTTCTTACAAAAATTATCTTAATCACAAGTTAGTATTGATTGATGACGAATTTATGCTTTCAAGGACATTTGAATTAATTTTGGAGCTCTATTCGTAAAAAGATATATCTTACAAGGGTCGGTTTCCCAGAGTGGTACTTCTGTATAACAGGCCAAAGTTTGTAGTTGAGGATGATATCGAACTTGAATATGCTGGTGCCTTCAGGGCAAGGATAGCCTTCTACAACGCGTTTGAGTTTCACTGGACGACACTCGTCACCAAACCTAAAGGCGTTGATGTTTAAAGAGACAATTTATCGTAAGAAATTCAACTAAAATAAGTACCTACACAAATTTAATAAAGGTATCAAAAGACTAAATACTTGAAAAAAAAAATATAAAGCTTTTACGATACTTAGAGGCAGAAGCCTATATCGTTGTTGCTAAGGCGTAAACATTTTACGACGTGGAATTGATACGGAGCGTTTGCCACTTGTCTAAGCCCGCAGGGATCGCTAGTTTTTCATGGACCTAGGTGGCTAACGCAATATATGGGAAAAGTAAGTAGTAAGAGACAAGTCGAAGTAAAAAAAATATCAATCAATCGAACGATCAAACACAATTATATAAATTAAGCCATTATAAAGGAAAGTTCAAACTGCTTGTTATAGCCAAGCTGAGCTAAAATGAAGGTAGGTACACAACCCAAAGCTCCAAAGGGATTTTCTTCATCTGTGAACTTATATAATTTGTTTGTGCAAGAGTACGCAAACGCATTGAAGTCATAAACTAATGCAATAAGTACTAACTTAAGTATTTTCAACAAGTTTCCTAATGTTTACACTCACTTATAAAACACAGCGGGCTTATCGCTTGTCCCGAGCCAATCAGCGACGTCTTCAGGATTGCTGACGGTAGCTGACACGGCGACGAATCTTATCCTAGGTGCTGATTTGTTAGATACAGCTTCCCCTTTAATTTCTTTTTGCAATTTTTCTATACGGTACACTGATTGGGCTGAATTCTGGTGAGTGTAAAGTAACTATGTCGGTAAGGATATGATGTTAATGAGCTAGAAACTATAAATAATGATCATTATTTTGAAGGAATTGAAAATTAAGAGTCATTTTTATACCTTTGTTATCACCTACAAAACGGCCATTGGCTGTACTTCTCTTAGATAAGCCAATAGCTCGTCTGATGGCAGTAATACTTTCTAGAGTGCATGGTTTGCATAGTTTTCATTCAACTATTTGACAATGACTATATACATTGTGGGTAAAGCATTAAAACAGGACTATCCTTTATCAATGTTTTTTTTTTATTAAAAGCTTACTAGCAATGTGGGTCTCACATCACTAGTATTCTTTTTAACCCCTCGTGCTAAGCTAAATGCTTGTATTACGAGTGAGTTCACGTCGGTAGTGCAATGGGTGAGTTTCGAACCGGCAACCGCATGATCGCAAGTCCGACGCCCTAGCCATTAGGCTAACGCCGCTTCAAAAAATGTGGTAAGAAGGTAATTTTAAAGAAACTAAGATGGAGCAAGTAAATGATAATTGTGTAATGTCACCTCAATAGTCTTCATCCTGCTAACAACAGCTTCGAGAACGGGTCCTCTTAGTTCATCGTTTAATATGTGGACCTCGTCTATAAGGAACAGCTTGATGACTTCCACTAAACCTCGGTGGTCGCGCCATCGACGAGTCAACATGTCCCATTTCTCTGGAGTCGTTATTATTATTCTGGAGAACAAATTTTGCTTTCCAGTTCAAGTTGTTCTGTGTTACCACATTATGAACTAAATAAGCACTCTGAACAGCTGCGTATCTATTCATTTGACGCCATGTTGTTCTCCTACATTGCGCAAGGTAAATCTGGCATGTAACTGTGTTTGCTACATTCTTTAATGGAACAACAGCACTCCTCGTTCCATCCAACAGTTTATTTATTTAACACAAAAGTAGAAAGACGTCACTCAAACGATCAATTAGTTATTAGAGCTTCGCCGTTCTTTATAGATTTTACGGTAGTTTAGAAATAATAAGCTTGCTCCCTAGTCTGGAGCCAATAGCAAAGGCTACATCCATACAACTTGATTCCTACCGGCTTCCCGTTTTAATGGTCACTTTAACCCTGTAACGCCACGATTCCACTGACGACAAAACATGTTGCAAACAGCTACCTATCCCACTCACTTTTTGAAAATTAGATAGAGTTAGATAGATGTTTGCAACATGTTTTGTCGTCAGTGAAAACGCAGGGTAATATAGCAAGACAAAGTAAGCATTTTAAGCTCGGGCTTCCCTTTCCAATGGCAGGGGCTGACTTTAGCCAAGTGTAGTTTTTCAGTAGCAGAAGTTCTTATATCAAATGGTTGTACCAACATCAATATGTAAACTTACTTGTATGGCTTTAACTGCGTAAAGTCCACATCGGTGTCTCCTGTCACTTCGATACACAGCAGGCCTAGTTTCGTGAACTTCGAGTACCACTCCGTCAATCTTTCCGTACATAACGCTTTTACGGGTGCCACTAAAATTTAAGATTCATCGGAAAATTGTTTTTTGTTAATTTAATGTTATTTTTGGTTAAATTGTTACTGTTAAACACCTGCGCCTAAAGATACAAGAATAAGATTCTAGGTGCAATGTTGCTTGTTAAATGGTTGTAGGTTCTTTAAATGTCACATCACGTTATATGTACGTAATATTTGTGTAAAGTTTTACTTTATTTTGGGCATTTAGGTATACTTATTGTTCATACTTATGCTTAGGAATACCTATGTAGGTACCCGTACCATCACGGACAGAGGCCGACAGAGTTTATCGAACTCGAAGACTACACATCAAGCTATTCATTTTTGTTTAACATGACCTCGCTTTCCATAATGATCCTCATTAAAATGATGAGGTAGGTACACTGGAAATGTATGCAAAAAACTGCACTGAAGTCTTGAACCTAGGTCATGGCCATAAGATTCATGAGCACGTTCACGTCTCCAACGGATGCAGAATTTTCGAACACATCGACCTATACAATTCCAGTATAAGCTGACCTCTCACTATATGGAAAGTCTATACAATACGAGGTCAGGATATCCTGGCTTTGTGTAGCTTGACGTGTAGCCTGGTGAACCTACTAAAACATCTACCAAAACATATCGAAAGTTTTACTGTAAATAATTTTGAAGTCCTCGTTGTTCTGTTTTTGTTCTAGCTCCATTAGTAATTGTACAATAGCCATTTCAAATACAACGGTTTTCCCGGATCCGGTGGGTGCGCATACCACCATAGATTTATCTGTAATGAAAAACTAATTTTGGCTTTCAAAACTGGTACTCACGGCTACATATCAAGCTATACAAAACCAGTATAGGCTGGTCTTTAATCGTACGGAAAACCTTTACAATGGGAAGCCAGTCTAAACTGGATTTGTATAGCTTGATGTGTAGCCGTGTGTACTAGCAATTTGGTAGTTTAGCAGGAAACTACGGAGCGGAGG
This sequence comes from Subacronicta megacephala, assembly GCA_958496365.1. NCBI lineage: Eukaryota > Metazoa > Arthropoda > Insecta > Lepidoptera > Noctuidae > Subacronicta > Subacronicta megacephala. The sequence goes on from OY292527.1 coordinate 9,112,606, forward strand.
AGCGGTGGTGGCCCAGTGGTAACGGCCAGGTCGTTTGTTCGAACACAGACAGGCACTTTACTTTGTGTAAATTATTTCATCACCACTGCTCCCAAAACGGTGAAGGACAACATCGTGAGGAAATTGGCATGTCCTAGACCAAAATTTCGAAGAGATGCGATATCTACCGACTCGGTCATGGCCCGCGTGGTGGTTTATCGACCATTCCCTCTCACTGAGAGTACGCCTGTGTCGCAGGAGGGGGAACATTATCAGTAGGTAGACCGATTACGTACAGTTTGTTCAAAATAACTGAGTCTGTCTGAAGTTTTCCGCAAGTGGTTTAGCAGTGGTTTTTAATAAAAAGAGTCGGTGTAAACACAACTAGGGTCGTATATGTTTCTCATTTTTTATCGTTTTCTATTATTTCGATATTCAAGTATGTATAAAAACATACGAATAAATAAAAACACTTAATTTGTTTAATACTTAGTTTTAATTTAAAGTTTCTGGAACGTGACTTACCTGAGTATAGCGCATCTTCAATTACACTTGACTGCACGAGATTAAAATACGGATATGAAAATACGTCTCGGTATTTTAGGTCTGAAAAAATTGTTAACAGAAACAATACTGTTATATGTTTTGTTACAAAAGGACCTGAGTTTTGATAGATGTAATTTCGATGGTATAAAACACCACCACGCCTGTTTTGACCGTAGGTTTAGGCAGAGGTTTACTAATACACCCACACGTTGCCGGTTTGTTTAGGTCTCATGTACGGTCGCCAGCACATGAAGTTACCACAAAATGTTAAATTTTCTCAGTTGATATTAAACTTAATCATCAACAATTTAAGGTTTAAAATGATTTGGTGAAATTTGACCGTTTTGTTTAACCTGATGTGCTGACGACTGTACCTTATTTAGGACGAGCCTATTGCCTTGGGCAGATATCCAAACTGAGCTGAGCTGCTACTGAGAATAGAATAGAAAAACCCATTTTTTTCAATATTGGATTTGGTAATCGAACCCAGAACCTCTAGCAAAGGTCAAGCCTGTGTGTGAAATGTGCAACGCCCCGTCGCCGTAGCCATAAGGCTGCTGTGTACCGCCGCTTCATTAATATAGGTAATATAATAAAATTATTTGCGTCGAAAACACGGAACCTAAAAAACAGCTACATATTCCATATTCGGGAATGCAAGCCAACAAATAATATTTCTATTGTAAATGGAATTACATTGGAATTATTGGCGTCGAGAACACGGAACATAAAAAACAGCTATTCCACGTTCGGGAATGCAAGCCAACAAACAATATTTCTATTGTAAATGGAATTACATTAATAGTATTAAGAAATGAGGTATTTAAATGTACCTATTTCCTCTGTGCTCCGAAACTGTCCTTGTTGTCCAGTACCTTTTGGCGGACGTTTTATGGTTTCTGTATCAGCAATATTTGAATTGTATATATGTAAAGAAGTAGTTTTACTTCCAGCAGATGGCGACAGTGACATCGGTTGGGAATTGCCAATTTCATCGGCTAAGACATCAGTGAAGTTCCCACTAAAAAGGAGACGGTAACTATAAAAAGTACTTACCGTATGGTGTATAAATAATACAATCTTTTGTGTGGAAATATTGTGACGGATAATTTCTTACATATTTTTTTTACTTTACGCACATTAAAATCTCGCACTCTCTTAAATAAAGTATTTCCAAGATAACTTACAGATTTATATTCATTATTCGTCGTTAGTCACGGTGTTTATCTAATAAACTATTAAAAACAACTACAAATGTAAAGATTTTATTTTTGCATCCCGCCAAAATGATATGACAGTTGTTTTTTTTTTTATGTGTTCTAGGAACAGGCTAACGTCTGAGACCATGCTGCCTAGTCATCAGTTTACATTTTTCTTGAGTAAGGTAGATCCAGTTCAATTCATCAGTATGTATGACAGTTGATAATGACATGGCAAGCGTTAAAAAAAATATTAATGTTACAATACAAATACAATCGATTTGCGAAAATTATTTAATTACATTTTTGAAGTCCTATTTTACTTTTTACCAAGGACATTATAATTTTATTTAATGATTCTTATTTTTATATTACTTCGTACATAATATGTATATGTTTTAAATGAGTCAATGTCGAAGTAGTTCAAATACCTACTTCGACATTGGCTCCTTTAAAAAATACACGAGGTATAAGAAGGTAGTGCATAATTGAAAACACACCGAATGTCTGCGGTCAACAATGGAATTATTAATAATCAGAATTCTTTATTAGAAGACCTAATTTAGGAACCCAAACGTCTGCGACCAGATTAACGCCTGCGGGTACACACAGCTACAGGTCAACCTATACAATTTTAGTACACACGACTACACATCAAGCTATACGCAACCAGTTTAGACTGACTTCCCATTGTAAAGATTTTCCGCACAATTCAAGGCCAGCCTATACTGGTTTTGTCAGTGGATTAGGTCCAATGAGTAGTAAGACAACTCAAAAACCGACTGACAAATGACAAATATTGAAGTAATCAAGAATCTTGTACGTTTTGTAGGGCACCCAAAGCTACTAATTTCAGATTGCTTGTTATACACTCGTTATACTTACTTATAACTCAGACTAATTATGATTGTGCCCAAAGCCATAGCACAGCCATAGTGTAATGAGTTCATAACACTATGCCAAAGCTATCAGCTGACATTTGTAGTTTTGTAGTAGTGTCATATAAGTCAAGAAGTGTCAATGATGACAATGACAAGATTGAGAAATGACAACTGACAAGATAGGTTGGTTGGGTTTAGGGATGTTCCAGGTGTTTTATATCGATTTTCTGTATCGTAATGCATTGTATCGATCCAAGAATCAATATTCTATTCAATACGATTTTTGGATCGATCCGGTATCGTATCAATACTCTTAAAGGCCTTCAAATAAAAATGTGGGATTTAACAATTCGTCAAAATCTTTTTTTTATGTAGGTATGTTGCCACATTTATCTTTGCTCAAAGGGCCCTACATAGATTTTAAAAAATATGGCCTGAAGAGCATAATATTATTTTTTGTGAATCTACTCAACCTAAATTAATCTTTAATATTATAAAAACTAGCTTCCTAACTACTTAAGTATGGATTATACTAAAGTTCACAATATCTTATAAATATCAATATCAGTTTCAAAATATAAATATGTAGGTACCTTTTTATGAGATAAATGCTAAAATAGTACTTACAGTATCTTGAGTATCACTCTCGGGTACAGTTTCTGTATTTTAGTGATGTCTGCTTAAATGTTTGGCCAAAGTTGTGTTTCCCTTGGTTTTCACTTCTTGGCAACAAAGTTAAACTTGCTTCCACTCGGCGTTCTTGTGAAAAATGACCAAACAGTAGATTTTTTTGGTGGAGCCATAATTATGTATTCACAATTAGTATTAAATAAGTTGTCGGTTCACGAGCGAAAGACGTTATACGCAAAAATTAAATGATCTATCATCACAAGTAATTATGCCGAAATTGAAGGTATATTGAAATATAATATAGGTACAATAACAACTGATCTAACATAATCTAGCGCCAGAGAAGAGAAATATTTATGTTAGTGTAATAGGAACTTGTTCATAGTAAACCATACTTTGTTTGTTCATAGAAACCATTATTAATATTAAGGACAAATATTATAACATAACATACCATCACGCCTGTATTCCCCGAAGGGTTAGGCAGAGGTGTACTTAATGTACACCCACAGTTCGCCGGTATGTATGGGTCCCATGTAATAGGGGGCGAGCCTATTGCCATTCACCGGGCACAAATCCAGACTCCGAGCAGCTACTGAGAATTTCATAGAAAAACTCAATAACACTTTGCTCGACCTGGGGATCGAACCCAAGACCTCTAGCGTAGCAGTCGCGATTGGGACCACTAGACCAACGAGGCAGTCATATAAATATTATGGTTAAAAATAATCTTTTTTAGAATTTAATAGAATACAAATTGGGTCAATTTTTCGATCCGATACTTACTATTCACGTATCGATCCACTAACGTATCGAAAGTAGAGATGGGCGTCTACCCGGTAAAAACCCGATGTTTGGGTAAATAATATTTTTAATAAATAAATAATTTTATAGCTGTAACCTGACCCACCCTAGGTGGGACGGCGGGGTCTCGGTGGGTCTGTACATTTCATTATTTTTTTTATATGTAGACAGTATATTTTTGATAAAACAAATATTGGAACATTAGAATTGCATAATTATTTTACTTTAATTAATGTATTGCCGTGTACCATTTTAAGATAGTACAGAATAGCCGTACAAATGGCAACGCTGTAGGCAAACATGTGAAAATTATGTTATTTGGTTTATTATTTTTTAATTTCTACCCGGTATAAATTATAATTGGGAAGGTAAAAATTGGTATTAATTATTATTTACCCAAAGTTCGGGTTCTTACCGGGTAGACGCCCATCTCTAATCGAAAGCCATTGTATCGATACAAAAATCGAATGGATCGTATTCTTTTGTATCGTTCCACTCAAGTATCGGATCGGATCGAACATCCCTAGTTGGGTTGCCTTTTTCCTTATTTAAATTTTCAATCTGAGTTATTGACTAATATTGTAATATGTGTATTCAATTGTTTTAATTAAGTTTTTAGTTATTTGAATATTCCACTAGGTAGTTGACAAGGATGTAAGTTTTGCTTATTGTTGATATTTTGTGTACCTACTTGTCATAATCATGTATCGAAGAAATAATTAACTCAATATTACAGGGACAATCTAAATGATTACGAAGATGCTGATACTATCAGTGTAGACACATTGGCTTTAGAAGAAATGGTACAGCAGGAAAGAGCTAAAGAGATAACGGAATTGCATTCATTGAGTAAAAAAGCTAGTTTCCTCCACACAGATTTGTTGTACTATCGACATGCAAAATCTGCCATGGGTTCATCATGTTATCAGTTATGGAAAACTTTGCTGAAAAAAGTTGGTGGCACTCCAAATGGATGGCGGGATCTTGGTTATGCTTTAGGCATTTCTCAAGACGATTTAAATGTAAGTTTTAACAATATTGTAGTGTGTTTTATTTGCAACATGTTTATTATTTAGATATATAGGTTAGGCATAGGCATTCTATATATAAAATGAATGTGATTAAAGTAATAAACCGACAGTTCTTGGATGAAAGAAGGATAGAAGAAAGAAAGGTTTATTTATCCAAAAGCACAGGAGACAGTACATACAGTTGGATGCTGGTATCTGAATTAACTGAGTTGCCTACTCCAAGTGCATTGATTCTTACTACAGTAAAGTTTTTCTTCTTTGCAGTATATAATGCACTCTGTAAAGGAAGATCCTGTTGATATGGTATTGAAGGTTTTTAGACAAAATGAACATGCAACAATTGACAAGATATTGGATGCTTTCATAAAACTAAAACGCTATGACATATTAAAATCAATTGAAGACCCACTTTGTGAAATAGCTCAATATTTCAGTAATGATGACAGTGGTTATCAGAGCAAAAGCTCTGGAAAGAGAGAGATAGTTAGTCTAAAGAATCTACCTAATGATTTACCAGCACCTTTAAATAAAAACATTGTAACTAAAGATAAAGATCCAAACAAACCTAAACAATCATTATTAAGACCACCTGTTGCTACAAAGGAGCCTATAGTGAATGATAGTCCTATTCTTTTCTTGACTTATACACAAGATGGTTTTCCAACTGCAATAAACATACAAGAATATGTTGAAAACTGGCTGGATGTGCCAAATGTTGAAGTCATTACTTTGAACAGTAAAAGAGAAGAATTATATCAAAATCCAGAGAAGTTTATAAGGGAATATTTTGAAAAGGTAACTCTTCATACTTTCAGCTACTTTAAGTTACATGATGTGCCTATTTTCAATTTTATTCAGTTGTCTTATAGATTGATAAGGATTTTAATTATATATTATTTATATCATGTATTAACAGTATAATAGTAATATTTTTGTTTTCACTTACAGGCTGACATCATTGTTCCTATCATAACCTCTGGGTATCTTGATGAAATAAAGTCTCACAATCCTGCTGTTCCCAACACATCTGATAACCTGGACCATAAATATGTAAATTTTATTTATAATCTTATTATTAATCACTATATACATGCAACTGGATGCCTTAACAAAAAAGTTAGAAGTGTATTGCCTCAAAATGCTAATGTTGATTTATTTCGTCGTATTACTATGTATCCAGATTTAATGCCATGGACATATGAAACTAATTTTGACGAACAATTCAAAGTTTTTTTGAGAAAAGAGTATTCATGACCATAATAAATTGTCAATCAGTATTTTTATTGCAACTTATTATATTGTCTTGCCATATACAAGCTGTTACGGAAAGGGTATATACATATCAAGTGCACGGCTTCTTTGGATCATAATAAACTATATTGCAAAGGTTTTTAAATCCTATATCTGCATGTTAGGAAGATATGAGGAATGAAACCAAAAACCCAAACATTTCAACTTGAAATTTACACATCACTAGCAACCAAGTCAGCTGATCGGTGTAAGTAGGTCACTCACGATACATTCACCTGTGAAAACAAACCTCTTATGCTCTTACTCCTGGTATTTTTGGATAATGGGTTCTGGATATTTTATTTTGTTACTCACTTTTTCTGACAAAAACTGATTATGTTTGTGAACAAGCTAAAATACAAATCCTTTAAAAATTAACAAATCATCAATAAATCATCAGTAAATCATTTGTTAGCTTGAAAATGATATTGAATTTAGGTAGGTACTTTATGTAGGGATTAGTAGGGACTAGTAAATAATACTTAGTTACCTATCTACGTAAAACAATCTAATAACAAACATAACGGAGTATGTAATGTGTGAATCTACGTAATTATTGAAATTAAACCACAGACACAGAATTTGAGTATCCAACATGTCTTTTTTATGTTGGTTGACATACATAGGTACTCTACCAGAAATTAATTGCTTAGGTAAATACTGCGAAAGAACCTAATGAAACCTAGAACAGAAAAAGGATTTCGTAACATAATTTATTTTCAAATGAATCCTAAATAACTTTCCTCCGCAACTTATGTGTGTCCTGGTACATAAATAATGCTAAAGGGTTCTGTGTTTAGTTTAAATTAAATAATTAAAAAACTAGGATTGTTTGTAAACAAGTTCAAATGCAAATGCTTGTTTGCAGCTTGGAAAATTATTTTAAAACTTAGGCTGTAGGTAATAATAATAATACTTAAAGAAAAGTAACAAGAATTACGGAGTAGGTACCTAGTTCACGACTTTCGGTGAACGTGTAAATGTAGGTGCCTAATAATTATGCACATAGTAACTTTCTGCCACATTTTTTTACCTCACAATAACAACAAAACGGGATATAGGATAACGATACGAACGATCCGTTTAATGTTGATTTTTTTATTACCGTAGTAAGTAACTAACTAAAAGATTATGCAATTAGAAATGTTACAGAAAAAATATTTTGTAACATAATTTATTCAAAATGAACCCTAAATAACTTTACTCTATGCAACTTATGTGTCTCCTGGTAGAAATAAAATGCCAGTGTGCAGTGGGTTCCGCTTTTATTTAAATAGGTAGGATTTTAAAATTAAATTATGTTGGTAGTTTTTGCCATTCCAACACGCACACGGCTAAACAACTCGCAGAAGGCCAGCGTGATGAACTAACCCTTAACCTTCTCATTCTGAGAAGAGGTCCGTGCCCAGCTGTGGGACACTAATGAGTTGATAATTATGATGATAACAACACTAAATTACAACTGAAAACATTTAAAACGTATCAGAAGTTTACATTTTGTCGGCGGGCCCATTTGACTGAGACATGGGTTGGTGGTGAGTTAAAACACAATAAGAAAATAGGCCGCAAAAATGTATTAAACTATGGAAATAAATTGTTAAAAGTACTAGGACCTCATGAGTAACGAGAGTTGTTCGGACAGCATTTGCGAACAATAATAACTGAACCCTAATTTCATCGGGGGTTACACACACAATGATATTAAGGGTAAATGAGCCAGTTGCAGGTAAATAGTCATAGTCGTAGTGATAGTCTTAGCTGGTAGCCTTCAATAAATAAATAAATCGAATCAATACTCAACTTATCTGTCGCTATTTTGATTAATCAATACTTACAAATTAAGACTATGTACTTATGTAGGTACCACCCCCACAGTCCACATCAAATTATCTTATCGGTTTCGTTTGTCAACTCAGCTCATAGGTTTTATTAATTAACTGATGCCCTGGCCTAACTCTTCTTTAATCGGTGTGCTTCAATGTATTCAATTTATCACAGTTTTCTTGAAATTATTATTAGGTAGCTGGGGGGAAAAGCGATACTGCGCGGCGCTACGATTACTGGATGCAAAAGGCGGGAAACCGTGTGTTGTTTGTGGCGCAACTTGAGAGAGGCCTATGTCCAGCAGTGGACTGCGATAGGCTGACTTGATTAGTAAATTAAATTTGACAAAAAATCGAAAATAAATTCAAAATGTACAATAATAATTGGGCCAGCTACCCTATTACTAGGATAGTAGAAGAATAGAAGTTTTATTTTTCGGTTCTTCCGGAGTTTCGTCAGTTGTTTAATAATACTCGTGTGCTTCGGTCGCTCCCTCTATCCGATTCAGTGTACCTAGTTGTGATTTCGTGATTGTTAAAAAAATGTCGTTCAGTAATAGTGAATATTACGAGATGATGATGTGTGTCGGAGCAGTGGACGGTAGTCTGCGAGCCGCCCGAGAGTTGTATCGTCACCGATTCATCCAGGATAGACCAGATGCTGAGCGTCGGCAGCTGCCTTCGTTGGCGTGTTTCAGTCGGATGACACATCGTCTGTACCAAACCGGGTCCTTCCACGCATCTGCTTCGGAAGGTCGTCCGAGCAGAAGCGATCCAGACTTTGAAGAAGCCGTACTGGAGCATTTCCAAAATAATCCACGCACTAGCACACGTCGAGCTGCATTAGCGCTGGGTGCCTCCAACCATATTAAAGTATGGCGAGTGCTGAACAGTGACCTTCTGCGAGTGGTATCGAAGCCAGATAGAAGCTTCACCAAGTTTCGGTTCAAAAGTGCTATGGACCGATGAAGCATCATTCACGAGAGCAGGGATAAGTAATATCCATAATGAACATGTTTGGTCTCACACGAATCCACATGCTTCGACAGAGTCGTCCTTCCAACACCAATGGCGACTAAACGTGTGGGCTGGTATCATCGGAGATGTTGTCGTAGGACCAGTTTTCTTTCCGCAAAGTTTAAATGGCCAAAATTATTTAAACTTTCTGGTTAATGAATTAGACGATGTACTCACTGTGCTACCCGTATCAAGTTACGTGGATCTCGTGATGGATAACAATATGGTATTCCAACACGACGGTGCACCGGCACACTTTGCACGTGATGTACGCGCGTACTTGGACGTGCGTTTCCCTCGATGGATCGGGCGCGGTAGCAGGAGCGTGGCTTGGCCTCCGCGGTCCCCAGACCTAACTCCGTTAGATTTTTTTTTGTGGGGATACATTAAAAACGTAGTGTATGCAGTGCAGTGTGATACAGTGCAAGAAATGCAAGTGCGGATCGAGGCCGCCTTTAGGACAGTAACACCTGACATGCTGCGAAATGTTCAGTTGTCCATGAACAAGCGCGCGGCCTTGTGCATACAATACCAAGGGCACCACATCGAACCCCATCTTTAAAAATGTAAGTTAATTTGCTAAATTAAGCATGGCTCTTAGATTTTATTGTTTACGTAATAAGGGATTAAAACAAGCTTAGTAGCTACCTACCTAAACCTTGGTGTGAATTTTTATGTACTATTTTATTAACTTAGGGGATGGGTCGGAATAGTTGTTGCTCCACTGCAAGTCGACCAGCAGTCGGCAGCGTGGAGCCTTATTTCACTGCCATCCTTTGCTGGGCAAGAGTGTACCATCGTAGACCGCACCATCTATTAACATCAGGTCAGGTGGCGGTCAAACGCAAGCCCATTCCTTAATAAAAAAAAAAAACTTTTTTACGTCAGTTTTTTTAGTTAAATTCGTAGGTTATTCTGGGTCCATATTAACGTGTATGTAAACCGTAAATAAGTAAATTACGTATTGCATTATTAGTTTTAAACCAAGGAGTACCTAAATGCCTAAAGTATTTACAATTGCGCACACGCGCTCGCTTTGTCGGCTCGTGTGATCCTTTCAGCCCGCGCCGACACAGGGCGGCGCGGCGGCACACTACCTACAGCGTGTACTAGGCGCACAGATCGCGAAAGAGATTTAACTTCAATATTAAGAAATGACGTGAAAAGTTAATGACCCTCGTAGTGCAGGACACGTTTGTTATGGTTTGATTTCAATAAACTTACGAAACCAAAAGTTTGGTATGAATTCCTTGAGTAATTTATTTTGCGTGGAAACTTTGCATAGAGAATCTATACCTGATGTAATCATCACCCCTTTTGGATGAATATGGTCTTTCCGTAACACGTTGTATACATTTTTTTTTGTGGAATAAAATATACTATAGAGCTGTACCTGAAATCAAGCACATTATTAAAACATTTTTTAAACACTAGTTACCTTTATTTTTTACTTTGTAATACAAAAATAGAAAGTTGATATCTATCTTATCCTTTATAGCAATAGTGATCCATAAGATGGTATGTTCAGATTATGAAACAAATTAAAGAAATTAGGCAAAAAGGCTAGAGAAAACCACCAAGACCTATCTAGTAATGAAAATCATAATAAAGTCAAGAATGTAAATAACAACAAAATATTATTACATACTTTCATCACTATATAAAACACAATTTTTTTTTACAGAGGATACCATTAAAAAAAGTGTTGAAAGATTATCAGTGCATTTAATTATAAACAAGAAAATATTTACTATTATAATTATTAGTATTTTAGTAAGTAAGTAAAAAAGGTAGCTTGCTATTAAATTGCATTTAAGGCTTAGTTTTTAACATTATATTACATAAGAAAAACAAATGCAACTTCAGTAAATATGAATAAGTTATGTTCTCAAATATCTGCTCTTTAGTCCAGATTATCTTAACTGATTTCAACAAAAAATTACACACAATTTAACTTGCATCCAATTTTTCTTAGGTTCACATGTTTATAAAGAAGTACATAAACGTTTTTTGGTATGAGATGTCATCTCAGATAATACTATATTATGCCTGCAGTAAGTTTCAGTAGGAGCTCACACTCTTATAAAAATTATGGTCTAATCTTGTTTAGCAGTCTTGGTCTCAATATCATCAGTAGTATCATCTGCAGTAGTGTCATCAGCAGTGCTGACATCATTCACATCAATGCCAGTGTCATTGTTGCTGCTGTTAGCAAGTTCCTCCTGAAATAAAAAGAGAAAAATTATCTCAAAATACAACACCTCATTCTCAGATTATATAAAATGAAGGAAAGAAAAGTTATTCACAAGAACTTGAAAACAGGTTTCTGTTTGGTGTGGTATAGCAGGCTATTTTCCACAGCTCCATGGCAAAGCGCTTTTTTGTGTTCCTTTTGAGTATTAGAACTAGGATAAAACTTGCCTTGATAACTTCAACAAAGCTGTTAGCCTCATCCAGCATTTGCTTAAACAGTGCATTTTCTTCTTTGAGGTCTTCAATAATTTTTCGAAGCTTCTCATTCTCATCTAGAGCATCTTGTAAAGCAACTCTGCAAAATATTAGTTTTTGATAGATAGTGGGTAATCCCCTTTTAACATTTCAGGGCATTCATAATCAATTATTTAAAATATGAAAGGTAAAAAAATTAAATAAAATAATTTCAGAATGACAATTGATATGTGTCTAGTGCTATCCTCATTCCAAAACAGCCATTAAATCACATTATATAGTTACTTGCAGACCCTACAGACATGTGCTTGGGTCATTGTGATTCTAAACCATCCAGGGACCAACTCAAACATACAAAGCATTAGTTGAAAATCAGTCCAGCCATTCAGGAATTCAATGGCATACACACATATCAGTTAATATCAGTAGTAAACAATTAGAAAAAACAGTCGGCTTTAGTCGAAAATGAAATCTACTACTGGATTACCAGATAATATTAAGATTGAATTAGTTATGACCATTAGTTACTCAAGGCATGCATAATTTATTTAACCTTTTGACTGCCATGCCAAACATGCAAAACTGTGCCCTCAGCACCAAGTTATCAAAACATGGGTCAGAGAGTAGCCTTAAATCTGTCATGTAGTTGTGACAGTGGCTTGTTGGGCACATACATGACTGGCGGTCAAAAGATTAATGACATTGGTAGTGATGATACATTTCAATATTCTTGAGATTTTATGGTAAAGTAGGTCTGCTGCATAATAACTTGCTAGGAATTACTTACTGACGCTTCTCAGCTAAGAGTTGCCAATACTTTTCAGATGGTCCTTCGGGGTTAGTGAGATCATCAACAGTTATTTTCGAATCAAGATTAGCTTGAGTTTCTTTGGTTGACAAGTTCTTGCGCTTAACCTCAATATCACTGTAAAAAAATAAGTTAAGTAAATTTTATTATAACTTAAATTAGAAATGGAAATGATATACTTAATAAACTTTTTACTACTTACACAGGTGACTCCTGACTTAGTTGATGCTTCAAACTTTTTGATGGTCTACCCACTAAATTTTCTCTGTCTGAAGCAGTGTGTTGAAGTGTTTTTAGGGACTTCCTAGTAACTCTCGTCTCCTACGATGACAATTTGAAAAATCATGAATAACTTTGTACCGGTACAGGTACAACAATCACGATAAAGCTAATGTTCCGTGTCGCTTACCTGAAGATCTTGACTACTCATGATGAAAATAATTTCACTGATTGAAATATATAAGAATAAGTCCACTTCCAGCTAAACTAAATAAACAAAACAAATAACGATACTAAATTAGGTACTTTTACACTTAGAATAACAACTCACTCGCATCGCAAATGCGTCTCATCGCATGAAGAATTTAAGATTGACAGTTTTGTTACTTTGTTTGACAACTTTGACGGAGAGGTTTCCCGCCAAGCTGCTGTTTCGACCACAGATTATAATAGACTAGGTGTCGACTTTGACCAGAGTTGCCAACTGTAAGGAAAAATCCCTCGTACATATGCAGCTAAAAATCTCGTATCTTAGCTTTCGAACCTCGTACGCACGGCGGTAACCTATACAAATCCAGTTTAAGCTGATCCCGCATTGTATAGGCTTCTCATACAATAAGAAGCCAGCGTAAACTGGTTTTGTATAGCTTGATGTGTCGCCGTGCCGCCGTGTGTACATTTATTATGCACTAGCTTTTCGCATGATGGGCAAAGTGGCTGGAAAAAGATCAGTAGGCCGAAGACGAAAGTCGTGGCTGCGCAATATTCGCGAGTGGACCAGCATTAACAGCGCTGCAGAACTGTTCCGCCTTGCGAAGGACAGACTGAAGTTTTCCGAACTGACGGCCAACCTCCAGTAATTGGAGAGGCACTTCGAAGAAGAAGAAGCTTTTCGCCCGCGTGGTTTCTCGGCTTTTCTGCATTTTTAAAAGGAATATTTTTTCCCGCTTTTGCAACATTTTTCATTTATACTCCGCTCCTATTGGTCGTAGCGTGAAGATATATATTTGGATGCTGCGCTCCATCGCCCTCTGACATACCATTAGTTTGGACTTCAAACAATCGGTCAAAGACGAAGTCTGAGCACCGTAGGTTAGGACAGGCAAAATACACATGTCAACGAGTTTGCGGTTTACTGATATGGGGAGACTTCATAGACCAGTAGCCCTTCCAGGTGTTCTTAATGCGGTTTGTACAAGTTTTTCCAAGATTTTACTATTATAATTAAATAACGGCGATGCAAAATGTTCGTATGGCCTTATTATCAAAATCTCGTACATAATTGTACGAGGTTGGTAGTGTCCTCGTACCTCGTACGGAAGACCACAAATCTCGTATTTGTACGAGGAACCTCGTACAGTTGGCAACCCTGACTTTGACTGACACTTTGAAATTTTTTGTAACAAATTATTTGCTATTTTGCTTATACTTTTATTAGTACATATATTTTGTTTAAGATTTCGTTATTTTAAGAAACATTTTAGTACAGTCGCCAGCACATCAGGTTATACAAAACTGTATTTTTTTTTCCAAATAATTTTAAACCTTAAAGTATTAAAAATAAAATTCAAAATCAACGGAGAAAAATTGACATTTTGTGGTAAATTTGATGTGCTGGCCACCCTTCGAGCAACACACGGAAATGGGATAGGCTTAAAGGACTTGTATCCAGGGCCTTAAAATAAATTAAAAAAAAACACACGGAAATGGCCACCGTACATACTCGTTGTTAGCTAATTAAGAACGTAATAAAATGTAACTGAATGCTTAGTAACTGAGAAAGAGTAGTATACTTACGACTGAAAAGAAAATCCTGGCATTTCGTTCCGCTATCACTTTTACACCGTTTAAAGGTACAACGCACCATGATTTTTGAAAAAAATGTTGAAATAGTAAGTCTACATTGTTCAAAACAAAATATAACATGATCATTATCATTTATCACGGAAAAACTGTTTTATAAAGGAAGACGATAGCTAGCTGCACGTCAGCTGTCAAACTTTGTTTATCAAAGTAGTATGCTAACCTTGAAAAAGCACGGCATGCTCAGTGAAACAAAAAATCTCATCGTCCTGTTTCATTTCTTTACACGATAACGTCTTATGTTACTCTTTTTCTTGTGTGAATGCGGCTGAAGATGTTAGTTTGTCTATTGGATTCTCTGGCCACGGTAACATTCTTGCTAAATGCTAACGTCAGTTGACACTGCACTGACATTCTCAATTCTCAGTTAGATTTTTAGCAAAGACACTATTACACAGTTGACTTATATTTTGGCAGTAGGGATGCATGATACTTACATTTTGTTTTGTTTCGATACTTTGGGGTGATCTGAAGTAAAACTATGCATGATGGAAGGATTGAATTAATCCTAATATCGGAAATTGTATGTACGCACAGCTACACATCAATTTATAAAAAACCAGTTTACGCTGGCCTCTTATTGTATAGAAGCCTATACAGTGTGCGATCAGCTTAAACTGGTTTTTTATAGGTTGACCTGTAGTTGTGTGTACGTACGGTGGCCAGCACATCAAGTTACCACAAAATGTCAAATTTTCTCAGTTGATTTTGAACATTACCTTCAACGGCTTCAACTATCAACGGTTTAAATTCATTTGGAGAAATTTGACAGTTTTGTATACCTTGACCTGCTGGCGACTGAACTTCATTCTTCTAAAAATGGGAATTTCGTGGAATTGGAATGATTCGAATCGACTTATTACTTCTATACAGTTGTATTGATACTGTAAAGAATTGGATTGTACATCCCTACTTGACACTCTTGACAGTTTGACAGCAGTTGGTAGAAGTCCGGTTGGGGAGCAAGTTGTTTATCGTGTGAAGTGAAAGATTGTGCTAAAATTATTGCTTTTGCGCTTTTAATATCGAACATTTTGCTATACCTTGAGTCCTTGTTATTGTGTGGTAGAGATCCAAAAACGTAAACTCCACTCATCTAAAAGATTATGGTATAATGTAATGATTGTGTGTGGTGATATTTTCATTTAATTAATTATTTCTATTCATATCTTATCTGTCTATACCTGTAGTATAATCGTGTAAGTGCATAGATCCGACCGAGGTTCCGATAAAGTGTAACGAGAGAAAAAATGGATACACTAAGGTGAGGCTGAAAAGTTACTTCTACGTTATAAGTACGTAAGTGTGTACTTAGAGAACTTGCGTCAGAAGAAGTCAAGGTTGGATTAAACCGTTTGATACATATATACTTGACCTTTTTATGGATGCAATGTAGTTAATTATTAAAAGTCATGATACTATGAATATTTCAGGTTTTATTTTGTAACATGGAATGTGGCCACCAAGAATCCAGGGCAAGATCTAAATGCCTTATTAGACTTTCCGTCTCAGTTCAATAAAAACAAGCCATTACCAGACTTTTTTGTGATTGGGTAAGTAACTTATTTACTAGGTCAATGTAATACATAATCCATCTAGGTACTAACTTCGTAGATAAAATACTGACTAAGAGTTGTGTCTGTAATTGGATGAGGAATATGCCACTAGTATCTTGATGTACCCCATTTAATAATAAACTAATTGTGACATAGTATGCCACTAAAATGTTCTTTAATACTTTCACAACAACATTACATAATACTGTACCTATAAGGAAAATTATATTCAATATGTGTTGCTATTAGCAATGGGAAGTTATATTTAATTAACACATTCATATGAACTATATAAATGTAATGTATGATAGGTTTTTAATAAATATAATGTTTAATAAGTTCTCTCTTCAAGGAGAGTGTCAGTAGCAAAATCTACCTAGAAATTGCAGTGTGACAAAAATAAAATATTGAAACGAAATATGTCTATCAAATAATATCAGACATAATTGAATATCTTACAGGCTATGGCAAAAAGAAATGACAAAGAAAAAAAAATTAGAATTATTATTTACAGGAGTAGTATATTAGAGTTCTCACTGGTGTTTCTCCATAACACTCTTTATTTGGAACCATGCAGGTTTTGTCAATGAAGAATGTTAACGAATTTTGATTATTAGCACTCCATATTCTCTGTTAAAAATAAAAAATACCAGTGAAAGAATTACTTCGATACGTCAATTAGTTTCCGTTTTAGAAGTAAAACAAGTTGTAACCGAACGACGCGGGCCGCCGGTTACGGTGTGACGTCATAGGACAACGCGCTCAGTCTGGCTCACTCAGTCCGCTCGCAGTCGCGCGTCTGTGCCGTCGAAATTATACCTAAATTCTTTTAAAAATGTCCAATCCAAATACTAGGAAATCGTGTGTTGTGCCTAAATGTAAAAATACATCTAAAAAGTTGTTTTTTATAGTTCCAAAAGACGTTAAAATGCGAAAAAAATGGATAAAAGCTATTTATTTATTTATTTTTATTATGGCACTAAATAAATAAATAGCTTTAATCCATGTTTTTTGCATTTTAACGTCTTTTAGAACTATAAAAAAACCGGCCAAGTGCGAGTCGGACTCGCGCATGGAGGGTTCCGTACCATTACGATTTATGACGTATTAAAATAATCTACTGACTGACTGAGATCTCGTTCGAACAAATTTTCGTTAGAAGTTTACATGGTAATGTACATCATATATTTGTTTTAGTTTTATTATTCTCTTATTTCAGAAGTTACTGGGGACACACACACACACATTTTACCACTTTGGGAGATTCTCAGGCGCAAACTATTTAGTTTAGAAAAAAATATATCAGAAACCTCAATATCATTTTTGAAGACCTATTCATAGATACCCCACACGTATGAGTTTGATGTAAAAAAATTATTAATTTCAGTTCTAAGTATGAGGAACTCCCAAAATGTTCTGTTTTTTAGGGTTTCGTAGCCAAATGGCAAAAAACGAAACCCTTATAGATTCGTCATGTTTGTCTGTCCGTCCGTATGTCACAGCCACTTTTTTCCGAAACTATAAGAACTATGCTGTTGAAACTTGGTAAATAGATGTATTCTGTGAACCGCATTAAGATTTTAGAACTTAGAACTAAAACTCAATTTTTTTTTTCATCGAACCCATACGTGTGGGGTATCTATGGATAGGTATACAAAAATGATGTTGAGGTTTTTAATATCACTTTTTTCTAAACTGAATACTTTGCGCGAGAGACACTTCCAAAGTGGTAAAATGTGCCCCCCCCTGTAACTTCTAAAATAAAAGAATGATAAAACTAAAAAAATATATGATTTACATTACCATGTAAACTTCCACCGAAAATTGGTTTGAACGAGATCTAGTAAGTAGTTTCTTTTAATACGTACATACATACATACATACATATTGTCACGCCTGTCTCCCATGGGGGTAGGCAGAGACTATAGATTTCCACTTGCTACGATCCTGGCACACTAGTTTCGCTTCATCTACATTCATTAATCTCTTCATGCATGACAGTCGGTTTAGGGTGCTCGGAACCTGGACTTTTTTAAGAACATCCGCAATTTGGTTGCGGATCGTTCGCCGAGGTCTTCCCCTTCCAACTCGTCCATCCATACTCACCATATATACTTGTTTCGTCAATCTACGTTCATCGATTCTCTCTACATGACCAAACCATCTTAACATACCTTTCTCAATCCTTGTTACTACATCTTCTTTCATTCCACAACGCTCCCTTATCACACTGTTTCCCACTCTATCTTTTAGCGTCACACCACACATACTTCTTAATACGTCATAAATCGTAATGGTACGGAACCCTCCGTGCGCGAGTCCGACTCGCATTTGGCCGGTGTTTTTTTCTATTTTTGTGTGAAAATCTTAATGCGGTTCACAGAATACATCTACTTACCAAGTTTCAACAGCATAGTTCTTATAGTTTCTGAGAAAAGTAGCTGAGACATACGGACGGACAGACAGACAGACATGACGAATCAATAAGGGTTCCGTTTTTTGCCATTTGGCTACGGAACCCTAAAAATAACTTTTCCGGCGAATTGGTAGTTGTATTTTTATATTTAGGCACAACACACGATTTCCTAGTATTTATTATAAAGAGGTTAGATCCATTTGGAGATAAAAGTACAGTTTCTTGTTGTGAAGACCATTTTGACTTTCGTTTTTATTCCTCGCATTTCGGCGGCAACGAAATGACTATATTTTGTTGATAAATAATGCGCAACCATTAATCCATCTATTTTGGGTAGATTATCCGATTGCCCTTTTTCGAATCCTTAATCCATTTTATTAATCGAATAATATTTACTATTATTAGACTATTAATTTAATACGCGGACAAAAACAACAAAATACTGCGCAAGCTATTACACCTACTACTATAACCGCTGGCGACTTGATACTATAGTGTAATTAGATTTCATTACACTATGTTGATAGTAAGCGGGCCGCGGCCCACGCGGCGCGTTGTAACATGACGTCACAAGCGGTCACGTGACTGTTAGCGGGACTCGATATTTTTCGAAACTTTGAATGCCAATAAAATCAAAACTACTAGGTATTTTTGACTACAACAAAAACTAGTGTATTTGTATACATACAGGCTTTACGGAGACAACATTTCAAGCGATTTAGCATACCTAGTAACATTCTCCATTCAAAAGTATATACATTAATAATGGTCTCAAAGAAAAAAAAAAACGCCTTTGAACTGGTACCTACACTTAAATTTAACTTACTCTCGTTATATCTTCTTGAGGATAATTACTTGGATTGTTATTTGTTTTTACAATATTGCTGTCCATTAAAGCAAACTTGCTTTTATTCAATCATAACATTGTTGAAGGTCAAGTTGTCTTAAGATATACTTAATGGCTGAGACACTTAAAAAAAAACGAATGCCTTTTTTATGAAGTCTTTTCCTTCATACAAAAAGCCACTACTTTACCTATTATGAATTTATTTTATACGGATCTTCAACAAGTAATAAATATTACATGCTATGTTTAAAACAATTTAATATTTAGCCTTATACTCCTTGAATTAAATGTTTTGCCATAATATGGCAAAACATTTAAATGCTGAATTTAATTAATTCATTTAATAAATTAATTTGTAATAATAATAATTTAATTAATTCATAATAAACTGATAGGAATTTTGCAGCTAACTAGTACAATGAATCTATTATGATGGTACATAAGTATCAACTGTTTTCCCTCTTTTATTATTGAGTCAACTTATTTTTTTGGCGTGGGACATAATATAATATTAACTTATTTAATTAGAAATTTTATTAAAATTTGTTTAGCATATTAGTTTCATATTCACATATATTTTTACAGGCTACAAGAAGTTAAGTCCCAACCACAGAATTTGGTAATGGATTCTCTCTTCACTGATGCATGGACATCATCTTTCAACAAAATACTTTGCCGGCAAGGGTTTATTATAGCCAAGAGCACTAGATTACAGGGTATACTGTTGTTGGTGTACACACAAATGAAGCATGTCACTCATCTGAGGGATATTGAGGCTCAGTACACCAAGACTGGACTGGGAGGAATGTGGGTAAGTGGATCTGTGTTTATTGAATCGAATATGGGTTAAGTTTTGAAATGGAAGTATATGACCATATCTTAAATACTTTAAATAGAGATTCAAAGATTAAATATTTCTTAAATATAATTATTGGACCCGACCGATTTTGAACTGGCGGAACTCGATCGCAGCGCCACCTACCGCGTCCAATTGTGAGTCAAAAACCACTTGGAGACTCAAAATTTCATCAAAATCGGTCGCGCCATTTTATAGTTTTTAACCCCCGACGCAAAAACGACGGGGTGTTATAAGTTTGACGTGTCTGTGTGTGTGTGTCTGTTTGAAAGGTGAATTAGTCGTGAGTGTTCTTAGCTATGTTTGATGAAAAGCGGTCGAGATATAAAGCAATTGTCGGGGTTTTTTAATATTTTTTTTGCAAGAGTTACAAACAAGATTATAGTATGTAGGTATTTTGCAGTTATTATATATATATAGACGAAGTTATTATATTGGAGGGTAGTATACTGTTTGCTAATAATCACTACATAGTATAAAACAAAGTCGCTTTCTCTGTCCCTATGTCCCTTTGTATGCTTAAATCTTTGAAACTACGCAACGGATTTTGATGCGGTTTTTTTTAATAGATAGAGTGATTCAAGAGGAAGGTTTATATGTATAATACATACATATTTTAGTATAGAAAAGCCAATAAACCACGCGGGCGAAGCCGTGGGCGGAAAGCTAGTCATCTATATTATGAAAAGCATGGAGGCAATATGGTTAATATGCCTATATGATTTTTATGACTATCCATAATATAGTATCTTCAGACCGATAAGATGAATGCCAATTACTGATAAGTTATGTATCGTCCATGCTTAACAGAGTATGACAAAAAAGTGTATTAAATGGAAATAAAATGACACTTTTGCTAACTACAATATCCAGCTAAAAGAACTTGCAACATCCACAACAACTTCTATAAACAGAGTATTTTGCATTTCATCTCACAGTTATTTGTAACACATATTACGTTACATAATTTACACATTCCGTGAACAGAGTTGGTCAGAAATAATGGAAATCTACTTTGTATAAGAATAGTGAAAATGAGTTCCATTGGTACTTTTAACATGAACGCTAAATTATTCATTCGTACTTTTTATATTACATACCATCACGCCTGTATTCCCCGAAGAGTTAGGCAGAGGTGTACTTAATGTACACCCACAGTTCGCCGGTATGTTTGGGTCCCATGTAATAGGAGGCGAGCCTATTGCCATTCACCGGGCACAAATCCAGACTCCGAGCTGCTACTGAGAATTTCATAGAAAAACTCAATAACACTGCTCGACCTGGGGATCGAACCCAAGACCTCTAGCGTGGCAGTCACGATTGGGGCCACTAGACCAACGAGACAGTCGTTTATATTACTATTTATATTACTACATAAAATTATCACGCAATCAAGAATAAAAGGAATATGTTATTTTTTATAATATTTTCGTATTGTTAAATATCTGATTCTATAACCTTATAATTTTTTAGTGATAGAAAAATACGATCTCAGGCAGGATTTGAACTTGCGGCCTTCCGGTTCCGGTGTACTTAACCTTAGGTGCGCAGGATAAGCACTTGTATATTATTTTTATTTATCACTAATTAAAAATCATAGTTTCGCTGACATTCGTTTTTTTATCGACACGGAAACTTTTTTCGCGATTGTACCCACGGCTACACATGAAGCTATACAAAACCAGTTTAGACCGACCTCCTATTGTTAAGGTTTTCCGCATAATTCAACGCCAGCCTATACTGGTTTTGTATAGCTTGATGTGTAGCCGTTAGCCGTGCGTACATAAACTATATACTACGCCCTACAATCTCAAAATTTACCTTGTTCTATAAGTACAAATAATATTATAGTTGTTTGTTTTTTCGTCCTCTATCTGTTCCTATACGATCCGATTGCGATGAAGCTAATACAAATATCAAATATACAAAAAAAAACATAATAAAAAGAGGCATTACAACGGATGCCGCGCTAGTAATTTAGTTACGTTAAAGTGTGTTATTTAATGTGAGGCTAATTAACGTGTTAAGTGAAACTTTTGCGAAAGTATCGAAAAGATAAAATAAATTATTTTTATTACTTAAAACTTACATCATTTGTGTATTATTAATTTATTTTCTTATATTACGCATATGACCGCATATGAATTATGATACTTGCAGTTTCACTCGCATTCCAACTGACCTTTTGGGACAAAAGGTACCCTATATTCTTTTTCAAGGTCAAATTTACATCTTTACAAAAATTGGTTTAACGGTTTAGGCGTGAAAATCTCATAAACACACAGACAGGGGTACCTGCTTTCATAACATACTATCACGTCTTTATTCCCCGAAGAGTTAGGCAGAGGTGTACTTATGTATACAACACCCAAGTAACACATAAAAGCTGTATAACGGCAGACTAACAGCATTTTTGTATCCTTTTAGCATTTTGAGTTAGTTCTTTAAGAGCATTATAAACGTTTATACGGCTACTGTAAGTCTTATTTGGGCACAAATTATACAGCTTTAGATCCTAAATAGGGTCACAACATTTGTTTAATCGCATCACAGGCGCGTTATATTAGCATTATTGTGATTAATGATGTTGCCGATCGCATTACAGAAGCATTCTTACGGTCACGGAAGTTGCCGATCGCAATCCAAAAGCATTATACTGGAAATATTATTGATAATGAAGATGTTTATTGCAATATAAAAGCATTAGAAAGTATTAAAAGCGTTATTGGAGCTATTTAAGTGTTCACATGTTAGAACTTAAACGAAACCTTCCATCATTGCAAAAACATCTCTAATGGTATAGTACAAATGTTATAATCCAATTAATGTAGTAATTTCACTACTTTGTCTCGATATAGTATGGACGAATAGTCGGTCAAAATTGAGTGAGAGATACCATAACTGTTTACAAAATTAATCTGGGTACCTAAGTTAATTGACTTTTGTTCTGTCATGCCTTCAAATATTACTGCGCAATCTAGTTTACTGTAAATGTCCATATGAGTTTCATTGAAAATTTTCACGCGCCTTCGATATATTGTGGTTTTGATATAAAACATTATAAAAAAGTATGTGTGAAGTAGCCAAAAAAAAATTTGTATTCCTAATATAGAACGAATTTAGCAAAATTAACATAATAATATTGGTTGAGTAGCATTAAATTAAGTTATACCATTATAATACAGGTCTTTTGCTTTTATAGATAGGTCCGAATGATAATATTTTTAGGTTATAACATATTTACAAAATGGTGTCGGTACATAGCAGCCCGGTGAGCCTTTAAAAAAGATAATTAATGCAGCAGGAGATATAAATACTCACACCTGAACAATTATTAAGCCACAAGCCCGAGAGAATATGTTTGGTAAACCACTGTAGTGCCATTGTCTATATAGTAGTTCTATATGGGTTCACCGGTATCCTAAAAGAATCGATGTAGTCTGAAATAGTGTCATTACTTGAACGCAATTTTGGGGATCCTTGGGCAAAATCATAAATGAATCAACCCATACATCATTTTCGCGAGATCTTTTAACGCTATTTGATTAATATTCCTTTCAATGGCCCACCTTCATAAATTTTCTCAAATGAAGAACATTTTACATATTAATCAATATCACTATCATCTTCACTTTTGTTGGAGCTCTCAGGTCTTAAATTTTCAGCATCAAACGGGTAGTCCGTTTTTAAATAAACAAGTTTTTGTTGAATATTCTCATTACCTAATGGCAATAAAATATTTTTTGAAACACAAGGTTTCCATATCGATCG
Source organism: Subacronicta megacephala (assembly GCA_958496365.1). Classification (NCBI taxonomy): domain Eukaryota; kingdom Metazoa; phylum Arthropoda; class Insecta; order Lepidoptera; family Noctuidae; genus Subacronicta; species Subacronicta megacephala. The sequence continues at coordinate 9,136,590 of OY292527.1, forward strand.
TATTTCTCATGTTGACAGGTCCTACTTGATTTTGGTGACCTACGGAACCTTCTTTAATATCCTATTTTAATATCCTCAATATGGCCGACAAAAGGTTTAACAAATACAGTAAAATGAATTTATATACAGCTTTACGCATTACAATAACTCACGTATTTAATTAAAGAGCTGTTAGTTTTACAAGAGAACTCAGTTCACCTTTAAAAATGCAGGCATTACATTGAGTCACATTTATGCTGTTCAGCAGCACTAGGCATTAACTTACCACTTATAAGTGCTACTACACAACAAAGTGCACTAAGAACAACTCAAAGCTGTATAACGGATTAACGGTGCATTATAGTGGTAAAAGTTGATGCTAGTTAGCAGCATTAGGCATTATCTTACTACTTAAAAATGCTATTGTAGATCCAAATGCACTAAAAACAGCTAAAAGCTGTACAGCTGCGTTGTGGTTTGCTGCACTAAAACTAAAGGCTTTACAAAAGCATTTTGGTATGCCATTATCCAACCGTTTTACAGTGTAAAGCATCATAATGGTTTTGAAATGCTAATATAAAGCGTCAAGATGCTCCGTGAACTTACATAAGAGTTTATACGGACCTTAAGTTCTACATAAGTTTACTATTCGTTTCTTAAAATGCTTCCTGTGTTACTTGGGCAGTTACCCGGTATATTTACGTCCCATGTAAGAGAGAGGGACGCAATCCAAACTCCGAGCTGCTATAGAGCTTTCTATTGCACTTTGCTCGATTTGGGGATCGAAACCAGGATTTCAACCATAGTAGTAGCGCTTAGGACCACTAGGCTAATGAGGCAGAGTTATTTTCGCATTTATATCAATAAATATTAGTCTGTATTTTTAGTTATGAGTAGAAGTCTGATATTTTCCTTTACAATAACTATGACTTCATCTGCTATTTCAATTTATTAATAGCTTAAGGAAAATTGCAGAGTGTAGGATATCCATCATTTTACACTTATTGTGATTGTTAGTTAATCCAGTACACGAGCCCAATCCTAATAAAAAATAATCCTAATACGAGGTTCTAGTCTAAATGATAGGTGTAACCCTCTTACGACACTATTTACTTTTGCTTCAACCACAGCCGTCCAGCGCCATAAATTATTCAGTACCTACGTGTATTTTGAACATTTATTTTTATACCTTAAATATAAAACGTCTAATGTGCCTCTTGTAGAACCATTATTTGTTTTGTCTAATTTACCACTTGATATCTATTTTGTGGCAGGGAAAAGAAGACAAAACACATTAAGTATATAATAGCTATATAACATTTTTAGACGTTATATAATATTTTTATGAATAAAACGGTTAATTTAAGTCTATACCAGTATGCTAATAATGTGTTTAGAGTCAAACGGGCGTCTGGCGGTCAGGGTCGGTACTTTATAATATTTTATTACAGGTTTTTGTCACATGCAGCGATCTTTCACATTCTGTTGCTCATTAAAAGTGTATAACAGTGTACGTAATAACTGTTGGCACAGTTTTGAGTTTGCTCCCATAAACAAATCGACCATGAAGGTAAACATTCAATTACAGTCAGGATAACCCCGCGTTTCTACCGACGACAAAACATGTTGCAAACAGCTACCTATCCCACTCACTCTTTGAGAGTTAGATAGATGTTTTGTCGTCAGTGACGCGGGGTTAAATATAACTGAACGTAAACAATGAAAAAAATTATCCTTCAACAAAGAAAATAAACCGGATCGTTTCGCCTTGTACGTAACGTCTGTAACACATTACAGAATCACGGCAGTAATAATTGCGACACGAACTGCCACTTTTTAACTGATTATTAAAACTTTTGGTTAAAATTCTTTATCGTAGCAGATAGTGGTGTAAATTGACAATTTTCGCCGAATATTCTATTCCTTCTGTTTCTAGCAATTTACAGCGACTTTTAGCAGGTCGTTTGTCCATCTTGTTGGACGTCATCCCACATTGCAATAGGCTAATAAATACTTAAAACTGCGTCATTAGTGTAGTGGTCCTAACCGCGACTGCTACTCTAGAGGTATTGGGTTTGATTGCTCGAGTTAGTAAGTGTTATTCGAGTTTTACTATAAAATTCTCATTAGCAGGCTCGCCCCCTATTACATGGGACCTAAAAATACCAAAGAACTGTGGGTGGACATTAAGGACACATCGGCCTTCTCCTTCGGGCAATACAGGCGTGATGGTATGTTAAAATTATGTTTTTGTTTCAGGGGAACAAAGGTGCTGTTAGTATACGATTCAACATATACGGATGTTCGGTGTGCCTCGTGAATTGCCATCTGACCGCGCACGAGCATCTGTTGGCGGATCGCATCAACGATTACAACACAATCATAAAACAACACACGTATCACGTTAGCGAGACGACCAACATCTTGTTTCATGAGTAAGTTCAAAACATATGTTTTTTCCTTTATTTGCCCTCTGAACAACTAAATGCTACCTAATGGCTAGGTATCATGTGGTTGCCGGTTCGAAACCCACCTATTGCACTGCCGACGTGAACCCACTTGAACACAAGAATTTAGCTTAGCACGAGGAGTTAACAAGAATACTAGTAATGTGCGACCCACATTGCTAATAAACTTTATATATGTATAAAAAAATCGACCCTTAAGACGTAAAATGTGGAAAAGAAATTCGACATCACACACTGTGGTCTCGGTAGCTTAGTTGGCTAAAGCGTACAGTGTACTTAATTGGAGCATTGGCCAAGGCCTAATTTTTTCCTTATTTTTGAAATGTTTTGAGTCAATCTAAGTAGGTTATATACCTTATAAAACTGTCTAAGCATAAATAATTATTACTTTCAGTAACTACAAATGTAGATAATTCGAGTCAGTGGTCGACAAATGCCACCTTTATCATTTACCTAACAACTTTTATCAGATTTTCGTTGACTCATCCGCTGCAAGCATCGATAATAACAATCAATAGACGTGATATAGCGTTAATATTGACTATATTTAGCGTTTATGTGATAACGGATATCTTATATCTTCATATATCTCAAAATCGATGTGTGTATTTATGGTCCCTATGTACTCTAAAACACCTGGACCGATTTTGATTAAATTTTCAGGCAATCTTTAGATAGGCACAGTGAGTGATGCTGTGAAGTTTTGTACCGATCGATAAAACACAAACGGAACAGATATTTAATAAAAAATATCAAAAACAGTATTATTCATAATGTAAAGATATTAATCTCTGGCTTAAATAGTTATATTATCAATACCTTGTTTATTCCAGCTACGTCATCTGGATTGGTGACCTAAACTTCCGGACGGATCATCCTACGGGTAGTAGTCCTACATCCGAAGAAATCATAGCCACATTACAGAAAATTGAGAAAGACAAGTACGCGTCGCTTCTCAAACACGATCAGCTGATAGCCGTCATGGATTCCGGCGACGCATTCTCCGAGTTCACAGAGCATGAAATACGGTTCCCTCCGACCTACAAGTTTTTTATTGGCGGGGATGAGTACGATGTTAAGTAAGTGTTTAAGATTTTATTAAGTTAGCTGTTGGATTGTGGACTTACTCGCGTCCAAATTTTTAAGCTTGACTTCCAGCAATACAACTGTGTAAACCGGATCCAATTTCATGCAGTTAGTTTTTGCGCGATGCGCGCACTAACATACCTATCGGCGGATGGACGAAAATGTTGTTTTGACTTCTGTTGCACTAATAAAGACCCCCTTACGACTCCTACGTTTAGTAAATATTTTTAAGTATCTACCACATTTATATCTACACGAAGGAATGTGCTTTACTCAATGCTAAAAAAAATGTGGCCGTCGATAATAGTTAGGCTTGTTATCAAATAGAAATACTCAAACACAGAGTCAATAATAAATAAATGTGCCGTCTCCCTACATATCACCGTAGCACTGGTTAAGTACCCGAGTGCAATGCTCCTAAATACAGTTTGTTCGAAATAAGTAAGCCGATCGGAAGTTGTCTGCAAGTGGTTTAGAAGTGGTAAATTTTAATAGAAAGAGTCGGTGTAAAGATAATTAGAGTCGTATATGTTTCACATTTCTAATTATTTTGTTTACTAATTTCGATATTTATGTATTAAAACACTTAATTAAACGATTTTATCACCGCGGTAGTTCGGAACGGCTAACTTCCGATCGGCTTACTTATTTCGAACAAACTGTACCTATTATTATTTTTAAAGTAATTCTAAATAAATGAAAACATTCAAAATAATGACAGACTGCTGATTACCACTGCAGATGATTGCGACGCTCCGTGCAAAAAATATTGTGATGATTTAGGAAATTCCAACCACGCTTAGCGTAGCGCGTAAGCCTTCTCGATTCCATTGTTCATATTTTCCCATATTACTTTGCGCAATATTTTGCATGTTACTGTAAAATCTCGCGTGGAAAATTCATGGTTAAGCGTCGACTAATTATTACTGTTATGAATATAAAATTATTGTCAAGTGTCTGGCGATAATAATAAATGGTTGGTCTCTCAACTACTTTTTCTTTGCCGTAAAAGATCGATAAAAGATGGCGATACAAGATTTTCTTACTAACATATTATTTTTCAAAAGACGTCTGCTGGTTACAACCGTATATGCCGCCTGCGTCCAACAAATCCCAGCAACTTTTACCAGGTCGTCTGTCCATTTCGTTGGAGACTGTACTAGACTGCGATTTTCAGTCTCCAGTATCCATCCAGTACCTATCAGGGGCGTAGCTACCGCTGTGTCAATGATACGGGGCCCCCGGGCTACAGGGGCCCCTAACGTGTAAAGAAACAGTAAACAGAAAAGGGAGGTAATAAAAAAAGGTGCCCAAAATCTTTACCCTTCATTTGCCTCCCCCCCCCCCGAACTAATTCTGATACAGGGCAAGGCAGGCTACGCCACTGGTACCTATCCTTCAGCTGACAGAGCAATCTATTTACAAAACTTCACTAATAAAAGAAAAAACGAGAGCAAACGTAAAAGAATGTAGTGTTATTTACAACATTAACGAAGACTACTAGTGTTAACTTTATGAGACGACTTTTTGTTCTGTAGGAGGAAACCTTCATGGACCGACAGAGTCTTATACAAAGTAAACGCGAACAACTACGAGAACGTCACGCTGAGGGCAGAGGTGGTCTCTTACAATCACATGCCTCACTACACGGTCAGCGACCACAAGCCTGTGGTCGCGCAACTCAATATAAAGGTCAGTATGTCGCTGGATATCGCATGACGTATCGCTTTGTAGGATAGTACATTCTGTAGCTAAGTCCACTGTACTTATTTCTGACGTGTTTGTACTTATTTAGGTATTTATTTTACATTTTGATAAATGTTAATTACATTAGCATAACCTTGGTATTTTTTTCGAGCGTCATCACCATTCATCGAATAGCTGTATAATTTATTGAGCTTTGATTTTTGTTCTACAGCTAGTCTGAGACCTGTCTTTACAATGAGAAAAATACTACAATATGTTGTTTAAGATCGTATCTAGATTTTGGTCTTTAATTTTTTTGGCACTGCCTTAGGCATCCCTATTAGATATAACGAACCAGCAAAATGTATGGGAAGTGGCTTAGTGCCTAAGAACGCTCAAGATGTTTGAATAAGTTATTCGTCAAAACAAAAGGACAATTAAATTCGAAGGCAACCACATTTATTGCTTTAAACAAATTGCCCGAAATGAAAAGTATCTATAGAAGACAACGATAATACTCCACAAACTCCTATTGAAAAGTTAAAAGACAAACATTGACTTTCCTTCAATTAGACATGGCGGTAACAAACAGGTCGGAAATTTGATACAATCACAATTATCACTCTATTGATGCACGTAACATTATTAAGTTTACAAATACCATAGTTTGTTGCTATGGGTGTTCTTTATTGTTGTGCACAGTAAGAGCATGTCTAATTTATTTCACATGATGGTGCTAATTTTCAGTCTGTATTTTGGTATTATATACAAATAGGTGTGGGCGTCTATTAACTGTTTGGGACTGACTGGGAATGGAATTGTTTGTGTTGAGTAAATCACTATTTTTTTAATAATGTTGAAATAATATAAGGGGAGATGATACGATATGAAATTGAAACTTCAGCTTAAAAACAATTTCTTATTATAAACTGCTTTTTTAGCCTGAGCCTTTTGTAGGCCGAGGTTTAATTTAATTTCATCTCCAACCTTTCTAATCAGCATTTCGTTATTTATCTCATAAAACATGGTAACGTTAGTGTCCAGCCTTTTTGTTTTTTTTTCTTATATTAATTTCACGTAAATGCCTATTCAAGCTAAATGCTTACACGATAAAATTGGTTTTTATTACTTAATAAATAATTTAGTTGAGTAAAAATATATAAAAATTAAATGTTGCCTTAACTAAACACATATTTTTCCATAAATACTTATAGCTTTTATGTACCTATATATATACTACAAAAACACTTTTTCTTTTTTTCTCTTTCAAATAACTTTAGGGTGATCGTATAGTTCGATGCTTACTGTACTTGTGTAGTTAGCAGTTTCAAAGTAAGCTTATAGTAATAACGTAATCAAATCAATGGCTGATCTGAAGCAAGCGCACACACTTTAGGTTTTACACAACAGTAGTTTTCAACAAGTATGTGCTTAATTAAACCATCACGCTTGCATGCTAGATACTTCACGGCTTCGCACGCTCGATAACGCCTGAGACACTTTCCAACCGGTCTTCTATCCGCATGCGTTCATTGATCATGCCTCCGAATATACCCGAAGAGCCAGTTCCTCGGTCTTCTGGTGATGAGACGGCTGCAATGGCTACTTCCAGTGACACGAATGCGACGCATAGAATGACCGCAGATAACGAAGTGATCGTAGCACATGTTTCGGAGTCATCGGTAAGAACACCTGCTTATTGGATTTTGACAGCTATTTTAATGTACACATGACCAATTGGCAGTAAAAGTTTTAAAAATATAATTCCGACCACAAATGTGCCATTTTCGATCTTTCGATCTTCGACTTGATAATATTTAATTATTCAGAGATAATTACTTTCCTTTTTACCTAAAATTTTCACCTATAAATGGGTATTTAAATGAGTTTGTAAAATAGTTGGCTATATGCTGGGGGCATGTGTTTTTCTGTCTAAAATTCCTCGGCAGAAACACACCGATAGTCATTAAGTTCCTATTGAAAAAAATTACCCAGTATAGGTTGACTAAAATAAAATAAAAATGGTTTTAGGCAAATAAGGTTTCCTTATCTGAAATTAATGTCGAATTATGGGACCCACGCTTCTGCAGCAATAATGGCACAATTTGTTTGACTTAGCATTAAAAATTCTGGTATCGTAACTAAGAAGTATGATGTGCTAATAACTATACATTTTCCATACAGACATTCTCCAACTACACGGAGAAGACGGTGGAGTTCGCGCCCATCAACCGGATCTGGTACATTGGTGACGCTGACTTCAGGACACAGTGCACGCTCACGCCGGACGTGCAAGTCAACTCTAACGATTGGATTGGTATTTATGACGTAAGTATTAGTTGCGAAGGGTCGTTTTTGCTTAGAGGGACGACGGAGCAAGAGATGCTTACCTTGAATTGTTATTATGCAACAGCAGATACTAAATAGTGAGGGTTCAAAAGGGAAGCCGATAGAGGAATTCAGTTGTATGGAGTCTTCGTCACGGGGAAATATTCAAATGAATAATTAGGAACGACTGATTCGACGACGACGAAAATACTTAACTTGTTTACAAGTTATCCTCCGTTTAGCTAAAACCTAAACCCTAAATAATGTTGGTATGTAGCTTGCTTGGATAAACCAACTTTAAGAAGCGTTGAGATTATATTTCTCATTATATATAAGCATGCGTTGCATAAGTAAAGCATAATACGCCTATAATGTTCCCACTGCGGGGACACAGGCCTCCTATGGTAAGTGGGCCGTGACTTACCACGATATCACATGTCTTCGAGTTCTTGGTTCTAGGATATGCGACGATTCGTCACGATGTTTTTCTTAACTGTTTTAGCGCCTGTCTAGGTTCCAACCACCACCACCACCGCCACCACTGCTCCTTTATTATTATCTCTCATTATATTTTTTTCCTTTAGGCCAATTTCCACAATCTAGACGATTACATAGCATACGAATACTTGGCGAAGGTGAGCTTGCCGCTAGGCCCGGCCACGACCGGTCAGCCGCGTACCATCACGCTCAGCTTCCCAGTGGGTAGCGGAGTTCGGACGCCTGGCTTCTACCGGTTCATCTATTTTAGTCAGCCTAATAATGACGTTAGGAGCGCTTTGGGTAAGTTCCTCTTAGTTTTGAGATTTTTTTGTCTTCGTTTCCCGTACAAAAGAAATAATATAAGGGGTTGAAAATAGTCCGCATGGCTTCGACAAATGGTACGGCCGTGCCTTTTTTATTTGGCTTGGCGGGGGCACTATCACGCCGCCAGATATATGGGATAAATTCATAGTTACCATAAATTATCGCGATAATATGTCACCATAAATATATAATATAGTTTGTAATAAGTAATATATAATATTAGATATCACAATTAATGCACTAATTTAATTGATTCCACAAACGCAATAATCGGATTAAACAGATGAGATCTCTACAGAAGACTCAAGCTAGAATTTCCCTTCACAGGAGTATCCGAACCTTTTGAGGTAAGCAGCAAAGAGGACAAACTAGTAGCGATAGATCCTTGTGAGCAAGCCTCCAGTAGTTCCTCGCCGGGTCGGTCAAAACCCAGCACCGCTACCACCGATATCTTCACCGACTTCACCGGCCTCGACGTCGCCAAGCTCTCGCGACACTTCTCAAACGATCTCAGCATTGACTGACTAAAGCCCTACCTGCCAGGCTCGCCTGCAAACGTAAGGAAGAACAATAACCGTGTTTGATTCGGTGTTGTCGGTGTTCTCCTAGCTTTAAGTGTAATGAACAATTGAAAGGTTAACTTCGGATCTAATTTGAATAATTTGTGGTGCAATGTTAACACTTTCGGACGCAACTGTACGTGAATCGTCGCAAAATAGTATTGTTATAAAGTAAAAGGGATACCAGACTTCATTAAAATTAACTTGTTTCTTAAAATAGAAAATATCGGCTCAAATTCATATCTATTCGACTATACTTTCAATTTTAATTTACTAAGTATTTGTTGTTGGTTATATGTAGACTTAAGAAATAATATTGCTTCTTTTTATTTTATTAACTCGCAATGACTTTCTAGTCGCTGTTGTACTGTAAAGCAAAGAGTTGGGGCAGTTGCTCTCTAAACTAATAATTATATTACAATTTGTAAGTAATGCCATAGTTGTTGTTCAAATATTATATCATATAATGCATTTTATTGTAGTTGGATACACAGCTTTATTACCAAAAATCGATGAATCGTCGATTATATTACTGGATAGAAGCAGATTATGTAGTAAGTTCTTTACTAGGAATGGTGTGATTGGGCTAATAGGTATAATCCTGTATTTAGTATTGTTAGTTGGGACATATACACAACTCTGGTGTGTAAATCCGCTTTACATAGTACCTTATTAACATGTATCAGGAATTGATATTTAATGTATGTAAATAATAAGCTTTATTGTTGAGTACAATGTGTAATTTTATATAATTATTCATTTAGAGCATTCACTGATCAATCGTTGTATAACATTTTGTCATTGTAATTATTACATAATTAATACTAATCTGCGTACCGGGGTTAATTTGTAGGTATTTGAGGCGTCACAATTATAGGCAGTATTATAAAATATATTACTTAAAACCTACGAATAAATATTATTTATTCGTAGCTTAAAACATATAAATTATATTAATACGTAAAATCAATGATCAAGGCGTATTGCTTTTTTCTGTTAAATAACATTCCTGCTATAAAGCTTTATATTGAAATTAAAATTGCGTTTAGCTTTTCACACGATTTTAGGGCAACATTTTTACTGGCAACATAAAATGCCTCTCATTATAATTACTCTGTGCTAAGTTACTTACCAGTGCGGTTTTTTCGGTAGAAACATTCCGAATCGTTTTAGGGAGAATCCTTTAATAAAGATGGTTTAGGTAAATTATGCATCGATCCATAATAATTGTTAGTGTCCCTTAATAGCTCAGTTATAATAATGACAATAAAATTGTTAGTTAAGTGTTGTGATGCATATTATTGCCATTATTTTTTTGTTTTTAGAACATTAGACCTTGTCCATATTTTTTATTTTTAAGCTTTAGTCTGCTCAATGGAAACCTTCCCTATTTAAGTACAAGTACAAGCATTTTGAGAAGTGGTTTCAACAAAATATAAATTATTATATTAAGGCCACTTTTTGAATGGTTGGTATTGAAAAATATCTTTTCCTATTGATATATTCGGGTATAGCAATCCAATTCTATTAATAACATTTTTATTATTCTTAGTAATTTGTTGAATAAAAACCACCGATTTTAAACACAAATTATACTTTTTTGTATCTATTAATTTATAAAGTAATATATTGTATATATTACTAAAGAAAATAATAATAACCTGTAGAATGAAAATAACAATAATATCAGCGAGCAAACAAACTTTTCAAAGGTACCTACTCAATGGATTTTGTATGTATTTCCAATGGCCTATAAAGTTTTATTTTAGTTACGTAACACTTGTGTGGCTCATTGTACTTTTTATAATGTCTATAGTTAATTATATTGATTGCACTAAAATACTATTTGTATAATCTGTCGTTATATGAACTAATTTAGTGTTGGGGCTAATTCGTATTTCATACTATTTTAAAAGAGAAGTTACATGTTATTTTAAATAGTGTGTGCCCGGGCAACATGTAACATTCAAGTGCATAAAAAAAAAATCTTGAATATTGTGACTTGCATGGCAAACTTTGAAAGTACCTGTGTTTTGTGGTAACAAAAGTAAATACAAATATATAAAGTATAAACACAATGTATGGTCGCCAGCACATCAAGTTCCCACAAAATGTCAAATTTTCTCAGTCGATGTTGAACTTAATCGTAGACATTTTAAGGTTTAAAATCAGTTTTCAGTTTTGTATAACCTGATGTAAATTTAATAATTAATTATCACGCGCTTAAACGGTGAAGGAAAACATTGTGAGAAAACCTGCATGCCTGAGAAATTTTCTTGACGGCGTGTGAAGTCTGCCAACCCGCAGTAGGCTAGCGTGGTGGACTATAGCCTATTCCCTTTCGTTCTGAGAGGAGACCCGTGCCCAGCAGTGGGACAATGTAATGGGTAGATGATGATAACCTGATGTGCTGGCGCCTGTACCAAAGGCAATTGTCTCTCAAATCACAAACATATTTTCGTATTAACAGCGGCTACACATCAAGCTATACAAAACCAGTATAGGCTAGCCTCGCATTGTGCGTAAAGCGTTAGCAATGCGAGGTCAGTCGATACTGGCTTTGCATAGCTTGATGTGTAGCCGTGTGTACTTACACACAACTAGGTAGTTTAATACGAATACTATATAAAATATCACTTTCTTCCATGTAACAATCACAAATAATACTGAGATTAATAGATTTCCATTGACTAACATTTTAGAAGATTTAAGATCCTAACCTCTGGTTTACTTGCCATTGTATGATTTATTTGAAACAGTACTTATTAGTTAAGTAGCTAAATACAAATATTGCCAAGTCTTAGAATAACAACACATGCCACTTAATCGGAGTTTTCAGGTATTCGGAATATTATTTGCAAAAACAAAATAGAGAATTATGGTTTGTATTACAATTTGCATAATTAAACTATCCTCGGCCTCGGGCTGATGTTTTAATGGTCAGGTAAGTTAAATAAGACGAATAAATTTGACGTTTTGACAGATTTTTCTACTTAAAAAATAAGTCAAATTTATATGTCGGATAAAAGTAATCTGATGATGGGAAAATCGCTCCTAAGTTACGATATTTATTGAATTATCTGTGTGTGCTATTTTGTTACAGCGGTTGTAAGAAACTATGCTTCTAAGTGTTATTATTCTAATCCAAAATTCATTTTATTGTGTCACTCTTAAAGTCGGAAATTCGACAGCCTATAATTTCTTCAACACCTTGTCGTAGTCGTTGATGAGCGGTAACGGAAAACATGCCGAAATACATAAGAGCTAGTTTCCCATCGGCTTGCTTCATTTATACTTTATAATATTACCTACTTGGAAATTATTTGACCATTGATACGATAAAAAGAGTTTTTTTAATAGCTTACTAGCAATGTGGTTCACACATTACTAATATTCTTGTTAACCCCTCGTGCGTTCAGCGGTTCAGGCGTGAAAACGTAAACCAACCTGCCGTGGTAGTTAGTACCAAACATAGGGCAGAGTTACCTATTTTATATTAGTTAGTTATATTAGTATGGAAGTATTGATGGATTTGTAAGAATTTCCGACTTTAGCGGTAACATGTTTTTACCACGCGTAGATAATTACGCTTATTATTGAAATATGGAATTCGTTATACTTTTTGTAAACGATACGTGAGTTACTTACGCTTAGCAATTTCACTGTGCAGCGATTTATTAATATTTTGTTGTTAAGAGCGAGATTGTTACCAATGTTACCATCAGACATAATAAATTGGCAAGTTTGTGCAGGCGCCAAGTAACGCGTTACTGTATAACTTAGACATGTATAACAAGTATGTAACAATTAATTAACCTATTGATGTATCAATAAATATCTGCGAATTGCACTTCTATTGGTCCTTAATGAAATAATGGGATTTTTATCTTATCAGTTGGCTACTCAATTTTCAGTATATATGTGTCGTGATTCGCTGCATTTAAAATGCTATTAAGATTGTAGTACAAAATGATTAATTTGTAGTTGTCACAATAGTTGTTTTAAATTATGGGAATAGAATTTATTAAGTTGGAACGATTTGTTTTATTTACTCGTTTCTTTGGTAATTGCGTGTCGTAATCGCTGTCAGGGCGCGACACGATAGGTGTAATGTTTGCCCTTATCAAATTAATCACATCGCGATAAAGACTACGCGATATGTAGCGAGGCGAGGGAGGCGCGGCGATGATGTCGAATGCGTGCGGCTCGTAGTACTGACTGTAGCTCGTAGCGATATCGGGAAAGTGCGGGAAAATCGTGTCGTAGCGAGCTCGCTTCAGTAGGCTCGCGGCCGCCGACAGACATGGACGGGTCCGCGCGCGCGCTCGCTTTCGTACTCGCGGTCGTAGCGCTCGCGTACGCGCGCGCTCACATACCCTCGCACGATAACATCCTGAGAATACAATTGTGGGATGCGGAGGGTCTAAGCAGGGATCCCATCACTACGCAAGCTCCTACCACCACTGTAGCTCCGAGAACCACTAGGCGCCACAAGTTAAAAGTGAATTTGGACTCTCTTTACGACGCTATGCTTGAGGAAGGCCTTGGTGGTAGTTTCGGCAGGTCCACGCGGCATAAAGTGCGACACAAGCGGCGCCGGCCTAGGCAGGCTGGCACCAACCTGCCGTGGAGGTTTCACGCTGGTGACAAGTCTTTGAACGTGGCCGAGTACAACTACGATGTTCCGTGGGAAGTTATCGAGGCTGACAATGCCGGGACGGTCGTGAATGCCAGTGCAGTGAGTGAGAGTGCCAGTTCCCCAGTGAATGGGTCGCGGGACGTGGGGCCCCCCATGTTGCTGCGTCAGCCTGAGGACGAGGTAATGAGTGAGAGCAAACACCGTATACATTAATGTAACGTCGCCTTTCATCGTTATCGTCGCCCCGAGGTGGTTAATAGCCATTCACATTACTGATAGCCTGCCGGCATTGCCGTAGGGATTTCTATTCACCGCTCCTTTTCAGCATAACCCCTCGGGCGACGATGCGTTGATAAAAGTGAATGCCCTTCATTGTTTTTAAAATATTTTCTCGCCGGTTGTATGTAGATGTTATCATGTCGCGTGGACGCGAGAGAAAAAATAATTTTCAAGGGGAGATTGGCGCACGTAGGATCTTATCAGTACGATACATTTTGCGGATTAGCTTCTTATCTGTTTGTTGTATGTTTACGTTCTTTTATCTGCTATATTTTTCAATAATAATTTATTTTCGCTTGTTTCTTCGTTATTATCAGCCTGATAGTCACGAATGGCCCGCATTTTTTTGGTTAGGTATCAAGTGACCGCACTAAAATTGCAATTACACGGACCTAATCAACTAAATATCGAGACTCAATCACTTAATAACTATCGATAGTCAGTTATGATAAAAAAATCGATTCAGCTGTTTGATGATCATCAGACATCAACTCTTTTCTAGTTTATGATGGGATGTGAGCAACATCCACAGGTCTGATCGATTCGAAATTTAGAAGTATTCCTGTTACCTACTTTAATGATATTTTAAGTTCTTACTTTGACTTGATAATGCGGGTTTTATTTTAATTCAACATTTTTAAGGTTGCCGCAGTCGGGTGCCATTAGCGTCCGGTGTATTGGACGCAGGTTCAAACCTTGAGATAGAATTTTTATAACATACCGTCACGCCGGTATTTCCCGAAGGGTTAGGCAGCGGTGTGTTTATTGTACACTCACAGTTTGCCGGTATGTTTAGGTCCCATTTAATAGGGGGCGAGCCTTTTGCCATACACCGGGCAAATTTCCAAACTCCGAGCAGCTACTGAGAATTTCTTAGAAAAACCCAATAACACTTTGCTTGACCTGGGAATCGAACCCAAGACCTCTAGCGTAACAGTCGCGTTTAGGACCATTAACCTAATGAATTTTGTTTTCAATATAATTTTTCTTTTGCTAAATAATGTCAAAATATCTTGTTTCTGACATAATTAATTATACCTATTAGTTTCGCCAAAAATGTAACTAGAAGTTCGAAATACAGTTTGATTCAAGGCTTCAAAATCTTGACGCTTATGTCTGTATGCTTAGAAAAACTTAACTGCGTTGTTCATTAAAACAGACGCCCATAAAAAAGGTACGTGTCCCTTGAGAATTAATATGTATAGGCATGCATTGCTGTGTTTAGTGTTCGACCTTTTGATTGTTAACCTTTCGCGAAACTAACCAAGGGTCATGCAAACGATGGAGGGTTGCCACCCTAAGTCATTATACTTTCACATTTATATACTCGTATCCTGTTTTAACATAAACGACTCATTTAACCGCTTCCACTTAGATTCATGGTTACGGGTAGTTCACTTGATTTAATTTTCACAAACCCCGCAATACACCCTAATGTAATTTTGGCTCGCAGACGATTAAATATTCTCTACTCTAACTAGACATTTACTTCATAAACCATAAATAAATAAGTTGCAAGCTTACTTCATAAACCTTATATAAATAAGTTGCAAGCTTACTTCATAAACCTTAAATAAATGAGTTGCAAGCGGCGATATGACAATTGGACTGCCAAGTCGTAGGTTTCGAGTTCGAAACCAAGCTAGGCACCTCTGACTTTTTGTTATCATGTGCGTATTAAATAATCACGCACTTAGGAAAACATCATGACGAAATTGCATGCTTCAGAGATTTTCTCGACTGCGTATGAAGTCTGCTAACCCACAGTAGGCTAACGTAGTGAACTATAGGTAGAGTAAGTCCTGTCACTCTTAGAGGAGACCCGTACACAGTAGTGGGATATCTATGTGTTGAAAATGATGAAATAAGTTGCATATAATGTGACGAACGATTTCAAATTGAACGGCTTTAATCGATTGCATAGATATATCGATAACGTTTCCAATCAGTTGCTATCGAATAGCACGTAATCTTGTTTCGTCCGAGTTAATCGTTTACCTGGTGGCGAGTTACAGCCCTGACCGCGTGTACGCCCGCTGCCCGCAGCCCGACCGGCGCCAATCAACCGGAAATTAGGCACAAATCAATAATTTCCCAGTCAATATTGTCCACTATACGTTGGTGCTAATAGAGTCTGATTGACTCGTCTGCCGTCCATATACTCGAGTGATGCAAAATACAAAATTTCAATCAACATCGATCAGTGTTATTAAGCGGATGAACATTTTCGCATCATGATTAGATTGACGTGTCTACTATGCTTACAATACCTACCGGATAATAATTTACCAGTCGCTTATTATATTCTATCCATCTTTCTTTTAAACCTGGTTACAGAAATTTCAATAAAATTATTAATTATAACTAACGTTGCAATGGCTTGCTTGGCATAGGTAATTTGTAATATTAATTAGTTATCTAAAGTGCGAGCAAGATTACATAACAAAGTGCTATAATATTACTAAAGACTCCTTACGTAGAATTTAACTTGATTAAGATCTCGGTATTTTTATTAAAACATTGCTAGCGTAGGCAGTAACTGGTAGAGGGAAAATGCTTTGTTATTTCTTGATATTATATACCTATTCGTTGTAAACTTGGTACATAATTCATAGCTAATGTATAAATTCATCACTCAAATGTTAATTAATTTATGAAGTAGGGATCAGGTGTGTAATTAAGTATACCGCATTGCACCTCACGGACACAGTTAGGCCCTACATATTATTGTGCCCCGGTGTACACTCACCCTCCGTCTTCATTACTTTAGAATACGAATTTAATACTTGCAAAGTGTTATTTCGTCGTGTAAAGGACTTTATTATGTTACAGAATTGGAATAAGGAAAGTATGCCAGAATATTAAGTGAAAACCATAAAATCGTCGTTAAAAAACTTCCTTCATTAGACAATTTAAAGCCGAAGTAATTCCCGAATATTCTTAATTAACAATTTGTTCTTACCGCTGCTTGTTCTTAACATAACGACCATAGATGGCGTTTAAAATTTTATTATCCTCCTTTGAATTTATTATTCCTATAAAAAAATATGAAACGTAGAGCGGTAAGAAAACCGTAACAAAAGTAATAATAATGGTTCCCCTTTGTGACGGCATTATAAAAAGGAAAGATGTAATTCCTTAGTGAATCAAACATCTGCCTTTGAAATATTGTCAGTCGTCAACCAAAATAATTATCTGTTTCTTTCCCCCAATCGTTAAGTGCGATGAGGCGAGTAGGTACCTGCCTCCTTTTGTGAAAATCTATGGGTTAACTTTCGTATGTAGTCCTACATTACACCTGCGACTACACAAACATGTTTTTTGAACAACAATATCGTAAGAGGCCGGAATTAATAACAATTTGTAGGAAAATGAGGTCGGAAAACTTTTTGTTTTTCTGTACTTTACTGAATCATTATTGAAATTAAGCAAAGTGAAAAAGGAATATAAGATGGGTAGATAATTCGTTTTTATAAAGCTTAGGTTACTATGCTGATAAATCGATCTGCAGGATTATAATATCTCACACCTAGATCTAAAGAGAGTTAAGTCAAAAATCTGTGTGATTGAGTTATGCTCACCATTTCATTTTCTATACGGATACCTATCTGACTAATAAAACTTTGTTTTATCGGTAAACTTTGTTTTATTGGTCAGATAGGTATACCGTATACCTATCTGACCAATAAATAACAGGTTAAAACAACAATGGTATCCGTATAGGAAATGAAATGGTGAGCATAACTCAAGCACACAGATTTTTTACTTAACTCTCTTTAGATCTAGGTGTGCGATATGACAATTGGCAGTGGTAGGCAGCAGCTTATTAACCTGGCAACCAGTTTATTTGGGTTACAGAATGTAAAATAATAATGTTAGATATTTGGTTAGATTGGAAACTGACCCCAACAGGCAACATACCTAGTTTGGAAAAGGGTAAAAGGATAAAGAATTGTGTGTAACTATGATACACGCTGTTCATAAATTGTGTGTCATTGTCTGTTAACTGTGGAATTAGGTATATTCCGTTCATGATTAGGTAGATACTGCACCAGGTAAAGTCTCCGTAAAAACCCGAGTAAAATTATACAGCTATAAGGCCTGTTTTTATGGTCGACCACTTGCAAACCAGCGGCTTTGTCACGCATAGAATTAATTTATGCAACGGAAAAATGCAATTACTCAGTCATTTTGTATAATATCCCCAAACGGTCCTCAAAAACGCACTTCATCGCGTTATTGTAGTTAAAACCGTATTTTAATCCACACCTTGGTAATGCAGTTAACTATAATTTTACGTCGTATTGTGATATGACAGAAAAAATGAATCCCTATTACACTTGGTCACGCTACAACGGTAAAACTAGTTTAAGCAAGATTTAGAATGTTTTCTAGTAACATACAACATACTCACTGAGGTGGTCGTGGCTAAGTTATAACGGGCGCTGATCCACACGTCTGCAAGGTTAAGCTACGCTTGCTGCAGCCGACTATAGATGGGAGTCCATTCTTAACACATTAAGACCACTCCGTGCCGTTGTCATACGGACTCCTATGAGAATCGTAAGTGGTAATTTGAACCTCAAAAAGCCTGATAACGAGTCTATCTTTCGAATATCGGTGTTGCCTAGAAATTGGGTTGCAGAGATCTTATGGGAGTCACTGCATATAAAATACTGATCTCCAGCCGTACGATTAGACTAAGAAATAACCCCAAAATTATTGGTTAATGGTTAGGACGATGATGACTGTTATTCATCATATTAATACTTAATGTGAATTCTAAACCAGAAGCTCTGTTGTATTGTATTTATTTTCTTCACTTTTTTTTATTAATTAAAGGTTGCCAGCTATCCGGACATTGATTGATAGATAACTAGATAAACGGGCACTGATTGAAAGGTTCCGAAGTCTGACCACATTTTGCACTCAACGGCTTAGCGGGGATCAGTAGTTGAGAAGTAAAACTGGGATAGTTATAATTTGTTTGGAAAACGCCTAGTTTACTGGGAAAATAATCCAAATCGTGATATGGATGAGACTAAACACAAAACCAAGTACTACATCCTAAATATTTCAAGTGAAAAATTTAGTGATTGAATATGACTGGGTTTTGTTCTCATTTACAACATGCATTTCTGTATAAATTTCAGTTCGAATTCCGTGTCTCTCAAAACTAAACATACGATCTACATATCGTCTGTTCCCTGAAAGGTTAGGCAGAGGTGTAATTACTGGCCCATGGTAATACGGGGCGAGCCATTAACCGGGCACAAATCCAATCTCCGAGTTGCTACAGAGAATTTCATAGAAAAACTCATGATAGGCCGCCCCCTATTACATGGAACCTAAACATACCGGCGAACTGTGGATATACATTAAGTACTTACACCTCCGCCTTACCCTTCGGGGAATACATGCGTGATGGTACGTAATGTTATAATACCTATGTAAGATGAATAACAATAACATAACAAGAGATTCACGCTATCGCTTTATCAGAATTAGTGATGCTTATTGCTTGTATCGTAAATCAGCGCGATGACATTTATCACTTAATTTATCTTTATCCAATGTGTTCCGCTCGAGCCGGCCAAATGTTCGGTAACAAAGGAAAATTATGTTTTGTTTCCGATATTCGGTTGTTAGGGGATGGGTTTTGTTCAAGGAGTGTCGTGGGTGTGTGTCTACTATGTTATAATTTTCAATTCAAGCCACCATTTAGGTATCTGCTTAATGAAATAGGTTTCACCTTTTTGGCTGCCTCATTAGTCTAGTGGTCCTAACCGTGACTGCATTGCTAGCGGTCCTGGGTTCGCAAAGGTCGCAAAGGTCCCCAGGTCAAGCAAAGTGTTATTGGGTTTTTGTATGAAATTCTCAGTAGCAGCTCAGTCTGGATTTGTGCCCGGTTAATGGCAATAGGCTCGCCCCCTATTACATGGGATCTAAACACACCGGAGAAGTGTGAGTGTACATTAGTACACCTCTGCCCAACCCTTCGAGGAATACAGGCGTGATGGTATGTTATGTTTTAACCTTTTCTTGACAGGATATGTCTGACACTTACCAAGCATTTTCCTTGCACTTTAGACATAGCCATTGGATTCGTCACACTCACCATGACCAAGACAGGCATATCGTTTTTGACTTAAGTAAATTTTAGTAAAGTAAAAAGGCCAAACGTTAGCATTAATTATAGGCCAAGGATGCTTATGATTATTGTATAGAAATGCATGAAAATGATTCCTAAACCTGCGTCAGGTCTTGGGTTTCAGTGTTTGAGTATATCACACTTGTTACTTTAAACTTTATAGATCTATATTTTAATCTTCCTCAAGCCACCGGCAAGTTAATCAAATATACTTTCCGGAGTATAAACAAATCGAAAAAAATATTTTCTTTCCTTTGAAAATCTGTACAAAGAGCTCTTGACATTCTCATTCTGTTACGAATATTTTATATTTTTTTACCTTTTCATCTTCAATATTGCATGTGATAACATCTTCCTGCTTATCGACAGGGGGATACGTACCTTTGAATTACATAGAAACCAGATAAAAGTCAACGTTATCTATGAAATTATTCCATATACATAATTTCAAAGCATGAGTTTCCGATGATACTGTCAGGAGCACGCTCAGGGATTATCGCCGAAGACGACTAATACTCTTGCTATGTCGTGCATTAAGGCAAGTTCACCGAGATTTATGTATGAAGAAACGCTTAAGTGATTGGCTGCATCACGTACCATGTAAAGTATGTTATAAGTACGTCTATGTAGAAAGATTAACGACGAATTGGAAGTGAATATATTGAGAGACTCGACAAGCCGGGGAGTCTTATTTAAATATTGGGAAATATTTATGCAAATTGTTGGTACAACCATGAAATTGGTAGTCGATTTTAATAATTAATTAGTCAACAAAATGAGTGGGTAGTCTTTGTGCCAACAATAAATAATATAATATCCATAATCAAGATTGTAAATATGAATTATTAAGCCAGTTTAAATTTAGCTTCAAAGTTCCTTTCTCATATTATCTCGTAACCTGGTATAGAATATGAGTTCCGTGATAGACAAACAGATGATAAACTCTGCGAACCTTTCATTTTGCGGAATAAAAATGACCACATGACAACCCAAAGTCCCTAACTATACCTATATTACTTCGTTCCCTACACTCAGGCTGGAGCAAATAAACATACAAAATATATTCGAGTCTACTTTAACGTCTCTATCAGCGAACTATGTGGGAGTCACTGCGGTCTTGTTAACATGGTTCAAACAATACCCTGCTCCTACGCATTTCTGTAATATGAATTTTAATAGTATACCGTATTTTATAGGATTTAAATGTCGCTGTTCTTTTTTCAAATGGATGTGTCTAGTGGGTAAGGGAATGACGTAGGTATACAAAAGAGGTTGATTAAAAAATACTTTCTTAAATTAATATTTTTAATATCAACAGCTAGAATTAGACAAGATAAAACTATATAAATTAATCTTAAAAGTATCCTGTTGTTATAATAACAACATACAAGTTACCAACACACGTTAAACTATTAAACTAAAGTGGTTTTAAGGCCAAGTAAAATGATTAAGTCATTAAAAAAACATGAAAGTTCTATCGGGACCGGGAACCCTCTTGGAAACCTGTTTTAAGAATAATACGTTTTGCCAGTAATGTTGGGCTAGTTTTAAATAGGGTTGTCAGGATTTTGTAATTTAAATTGAACGAATGTATTTTGAAATATTTTGTTTATTTTTAGTTTAGTATAATTTAAAAGCCATTGTTTTTTTGATAAAGGTTAAATTTCTGAACTTTTTACTATTAGGATTAATGGATAGGATAACTATTGACATTTATAGTTTAATGTTATTAACCTCCAAATTCACATTCTCCAAGTTCAATTTGTAAACACTGTGTGATTATGTAGTTGGCCGATCTATAATGCTAGACCTAGTGTAAAGGACGTATTGACAGCTATTGGATAAATGCGATAAAAGTTACGTCACTCTACTCTCTAATTTTAAATGTAATTTACTAGGAACATAGCGCATCTAATAGTTACATATCTTTGCTTACAATATAATGTACTGTATGAAGTGTAACTTGAAGTTTATTGATTCTCATAAACACTGGAATGTTAATAGCAAGTACCCATACTTTTCTGTGCTAAGCTTATTTGGAAATACCTTTACGTCGTCAGGTAAGGGCTTCCGGCTAGGTTCGAAATATTAGGTAACTTTCTATTCGAAATATTAAACTTCTAATAAGCCTCTTAGAACTATTATTTGTTGTGTCTTGTTTTGACACCATGATATTTTATGATAGGGAAAATAAGACAAAACACATTATAGCAATAGGAAATTTGTAGGACGTTTTATTTTAAAATTAAATAATTACCTATTTAAAACTCTTTCATTTATTATTTTGCCTTAATTATACAAAAACACATCTCAAAAATATTATCCTAAATTTTGACGTTTCTTGCCATTAATTTCAGTTATCAATTTTTGATTTTTTTTTTATTAATAATAATGTAAGATTGCTAACCCTGATTATTAGCGTAATATTAGTGTGCGTTATTGCGAGGGTTAGTAAATAACACTCGTTAGTTACAAAGATACCGATCGGTCAGGATGTGAAAATGATCCTGCAGGAGCCAGTTTTGATATTAAAGTTCTTGATTACTATCTTGACTTCTCCGATTAATAGAATAATCTTGCTTAATTATTAGAAAAATTCAGTTTTTAATAGTTCACCTGCCATCGCTGTAGGTATTCCTTCAATTACTTGAATATCTTCTAGGGGTAGGAACTTAATAAAACTCTTACAGTGTCTGTGGGTCTAGAAGCATGCAAAATTGCGTAGGAATTCTGATTAAGGACTGATGATAAAGCACTTTGGATGTAATTTTAGGATTTTTTTAAGATCATTGCAGTTAAATCCTTGGGGCACCGCTAGTTTATAACATCAGATTGGAAGAAGTATAAACGAACCTTATGTTCTAAGTAAAACTCTTAATTAAAAGTTGGAAGTATTTTTAAATATTAACCGCGTTGAAACCTCCGGAAAGTATTAGTTTCACGACTAATTGATACAGAATTTAATTAAAATATAAATTATTTGATTAAAATAATGCGTTTTTGAAACAAATATATTCTTGTTTCGCCTGGTATTCAAGTAGTTTTTGTTGCTGTATACATTATTAGCATAGAAAGTTGAACACTAAAACCATATTTATGCATAGTCGAGCTAAAACTAATGTTATTAGAGAAACGTTAACGGTACCTATACTTAGTTATAATAGTAGATACCTACCTATCTCATAAATACATTTTATTGTAACCTTTTATAGTAGCTATAGTTAAGTATCGTAGATTTAAGAATAATAAACTCTTATGGTGTCTTACGTATGGTAAAGTTAATAATAGCTCTATTAAGTAAACTATGTTTTCCTAGACCAATTTAGATGTCTTTTGATATAGAACTTTTCACATCTCAAAAAGTCGGGCAAAGACACCAGCTAGTATTAATAGATTTGTTATAAGTTAACTATAGATACTTGCAATTTTTCGGCGACAGGTGCCTACACCATATTTACAATAACTCCATTTCATCGTAATTTCCGATAAGGAAAAGGTTAGGTACCTACACAAATGTTAACCTAAATTTAATAAACAGCAAAATAATATTTCTACGAATACAGATATTACGATCGTAATATGAAAGGTACTTTCTTTCATGTTCAAGTACACGGCATATCTTGAAAATGTCAAAAGTCTCGACACTTCAATCGCGAGTTGTTTCCGCGCCACGCGATTCATATCTGCTTGTCTGGGTTACGCCTTAATATTATTTGTTGCCAGAATTAATATTAAACTGAGCTTAAAATTCTATAATCCATCAACCATCTTTTCTTCTAACTTCTATTCTCCTTATCAATCCATTTATTATTTCACTGATAGACACGGTTTAGGAGGATCTATAGAACTCTGAAAACGTTAAACTTTAGTATTATTAAAGGCGATACGTGGATGGGATGGGACCCTGTTGAATAATATAAAAGACAATGAGGAACATAAAGAAGTCATTGTAACATTCAATAAATCGAAACAAAAAAGAAGAACACTTATTGAAAAAATAATAATTTAACTTTTACTTACATACGGCGATTGTGTCTTTTTAGTTTAATTGTTTTTTATTGTGCTTGTTGTTAGACGTATCCCAGTTATGTAGGGAAACCTATTATTGAAACAAAACTTATCGACGTAGGTATGAGTCTGCCATTCTTGTCTAGGAACTAAAAAGATTAAAAGACACCTCTATAATGTAAGCGTTTACTAAACTTATTACATAAATATCTCTGGGAATTTGAGAACGTATGCTTGTAATTTAAACTCAAATTATAATTTAACTTTAAGATAAACTGTCTCCAACTAAGTAAGTCAAGTCTATAAATTAGCGTCGTCGCTCGTCCCACCTTACTTTACTAACTTACAATCTAATTATAAGATATCAGTTTACTCATTACAAGATTTATCTTCACCCTAATCCCGTAAATTTTCATCCGATATATGAAAATAAATTTACTTTCTACGGTAATATGTTAGGGATCCCTGTGATATATGATTGTTTCGTAATTATTTCTACTTCATTTGAAAGCGGCGCATTCATCTTATTTGAAATAGTTATCGACTATGGAGGTATACGTTATAGTGAACAATCAGAATTGTTAGACAGACAATAAATAACATTCAGAGACTCGTTGAGAAGCAACTAATTAAGTTCTTGTGAGTTCGGACGTCGCGTGGGCGACTGATACCCCATCTTAACGATCCAAGAATTTATTGTCACCAACGAATCGAACTTTACTGCTACATTCCTAAGGGTCGTATTCGATTGAGAAGCGGCAAACTTATAAATATCTTATGCAAATTCTTAATATTTAGTGGTCGATGCTGACTCTATTTTAATAATTGATAATGCAAATGAAAAGTCTCGTATGAATTATGTTTTTTAATGACCAAGGTTCAAATGAATTATTGCTACAAGTTCTTTTAGTTAAAAACATGTCTCCGGTTAATAAGAGTTCAAATTACAAATATGATGCTTAAAAATTAATATGACGACATTTATGATTCTATTGAGAGGGCCGTGCTGCCCCTAAAATAACGGCAAGTACTAAATGAAGACCTCCAGTCTACACCTGCTGCCTCAACCTATCAAAAGCTTTTGATTTTGTCCTCAAATGATTTGCCTTCATAATGTAAAACGTGAGATTGACACATGACATAAAATCCTGAATTTGATGATGGGAACAATGTTGTAATTAAGTAATTCATTTGTCACAAGATTTTTCTCTTACAATATACGTAGGTATTGCTACTAAATTGAATGTCCAAAGTAGCAGAATAATATTTATTTGATATTAATGAGACACACGCAAAAGTATGTCTGGACCATTCAATCACATTAATAAATAGAAAATACATACTCTTTTTCTAGAATAAATGGACCTTTGAATCCTGAATCTGACACGCGATATATTACCGTTGTAACAATAATTTATTGCCTACTCATTGTATTTAGAAACAACAGACTTTATTTCAACAGACTTCGATGTTATTATTTACGTAATTATGACAAGCGTCATACAGTTTTACTGTGTTCCATCGAATGTTAGTACATTCACCGTGGTCCGAAATGGTACTTACTTACGTTAGTACTTTAATTGCGTGGTCCATTTTAGACAATATGCAGACAAGACTAGAGAATCAAGGCACGTGATGAGGAGGGATGATACGCGTAAGAAGTAAGATATGATGGAAACGGGATTTACCGAATGATGAGGTGACGACTAACAGGGTTGAGTGGAAGAAAAGGACAGGCTGCGCCGACCCCAATTAATTGGGAAAAGAGCAGGAAGATGATGATGACTAGGAAATTTTCCCTGATGAAATTATTCTTCTCCGTTTTAAATGTGTTTTATGTTCTATAAATTGATAATGAAAATCAAGATTTATACCTGGTACCTTTTATACCTGGTAATATTTCGTGATTTGAACAGTTTAAGATATTATCAATTTTGTTCTCTTACTCGAATTTCAATACGATTTCGAGTAAACTGAAATTGATCTCCATGTTTGATTTCTCACAGACTATTACCCCGCGTTTCCACTGACGACAAAACATGCTGAAAACTCTATCAACATCTACCTCTCAAAGAGCGAGTGTGATAGGTAGCTGTTTGCAACATGTTTTGTCGTCAGTGGAAACGCTTGGTTACATTCACATGTTCTTATACTGCTATACCATACTAGCTATATCTAGCCGTTTCACTCGCGTCCCGAACTATGCCTTTAGTCTTCGCGTAAGTGCAAGCAATAAATTGACAAAGTTTTACTGCCATCGGTTGAACGATATGGCAGCAAATAAAGTACGAACAAACATTGATTTTTATCAATATGATAACATAAAACACGTCAACCGTATTCATAGGTTGGTTCCATGTTCCATCCATAACCTTTCTATCATAAACGAACTTAATGACTGGTCCAGTGGACCTCCAGTACCGGCGGCCGCGCAGCTTAAATCACAGTGATCAATTCTCCGACTACAGGCTAGAGAACAATGTACGGTCGTCCTCACTGTTTTGTTACCAAACAATGCGTTGAGCGAACAATTTGTCAAACTTGTGTTCTTACCTGTCCTTAGTGTTGTTTACTCGCCACGATTTATGTATGTATATTCTGACATTGGTCAATGACACTTTGTCGTAGTGGCGCTAAGAAAAAAAATGGACAAATATTTTTTAAGGTGTTTTGTTTTTGTACGAGTTTAAGATGGAGATTGATTACTGTTTAAATATTGTTGTATCACCTTGAATTGTTTTATGGTTTACAAACAGGGGCCGTACTCCAAAGTGTTATTGCGATCGTTGTTCGTTTGAGAGACATAGGCATATTATTATATGCTGTTCTAAACATTAAACAGCGCCGTCCCTTTCTCACAACCTAAAAAGGATTGGATTACGTCGTTGATGTACGGCCTCAGAATCATATGTAATTATGATGTCTGTTATACAATAATATCATATTTGCCCTACTAGGTACAAGCGCTTTCGGAACTCATAATATCGTAAACTTTCTGACACTAATGACACTACAACACCATAGGACTTGATGAAAGAAGCGCAAATTTTAATGTGTGTTATTCTGCAAAACAGCTTTCTAAACATTTCTACTTATAAAACTGAAATTGAACAAATCTTCCATCACTGGTTCCATAAATCCTAAAACAAAATCACACGACATGAAATTCATTTATCATTGTGTATTGCATAAGGTCATACGTAAGCTTTAATGGACAAGATGTAGATTAAAACGCTGTCATTTGTATGCACTATTGTTTTCGAATAAAGAGAACAATATGACGGAACTTCTTATCGATAATAATGCATTACTCGATTTGAAATCGTGAGGTCCTCTCTAATGTTATGAATTATGATGTAAGGAGGTTAACAGTACGTGAATGTTTAGTATATTTGTCTTTAAATAAAATATTGATTTAAATATGCAGTAATATAAGAAAAAAATATGGGTTTAGATAAAGATGACCTTAACATTAATTGATATAGAAAACATACTTATGCCATAATCAATGTTGCTGGTTATTAACAGAGTATCTGTGTTACTACTACACAATAAAATGACAACTTATTTATACATTTCCTTTGCCACAATTCAACATCCTGCCTGTATAGGTATGGTATAGGTATAACGATGGCTGATCAATACTATCTTCAAAAACCATTTTTTTCAAAAAGCGAATTTCAAGGTCATAGCGTCTGGTGTACTTAACCAGAAGACGCAGGTTCGAATCCTGCCCGCGGTCGTTTTTTGCCTTCACTATTAAAATAGTTATGTAATCTTTGCATGGAAAATGCCTAAAAAATACAAAAAGATAGTTCAAAAACCATATTAAAAATATTGCTATAATAAGAATTCATGCAGGTAGGTACTTAGTCCTTATACTATTAAATCCAATATATATGCCTTAGACGTTTTCTCCATTACTTAACGCCTAAGGAAATCCTAAAAGGTCAAGAGAAGGAGAAAAATATTTGCCTATATGTTGAGAATATTGTGTTAACTGTATTTTCTATATTAAAAAATATGAGTGTCATATTATATTGTACGTTCTAGAGATAATCGACGGCTTAGCTTTCACTCCTTGTAGGTTATATTTATGGTCTATTAAATCATCTTACTCAGTGATTTGATTGAAGCGGTGTCCAGTTTCGCGCTAGCTCCATCGAGATAGCGGTAAATATAATTTCTCGAAATAAACAAGAAATATACCTATCGGTTTTGGTATGTGAATTCTTGAGAAAGATCGGTACGTACCTCTGGGCTGCCAATGACAATGCTTTAGAGGTGGCTAAGTTTTGGGCGAAGAGTATATAACTATTAAAAAAAAAGAACCTTCGACTTGAAGAAGAAGAAGGTAGGTAGGTATGTGAATACTTTCTATGTTTTTCGAAAAATCTTTTGCTTTTCTAATTACAGTTAAAAAAAATCGTCGTTTCTGAATGATATAATATCATGTGTGTATCGTCTATTTAGTTAATATCTGCTATAAATTTACTAATTAGAAGGTGTATTTGGAAAACAGTTGTTTAATAATGTAGGTAAGACACGTCGCCGTCTGAGAATAAAAAAATACTTTAATATTATCTATGTCCATCGCAATATTTTTAGTCTTGAAAGATAATGTTTGACTTTTAGAACAGTACCGATAGCGTTTCAAACATTTCGATCGAGTTACGAGGGTCGCAAATCTCAGGATTTATGTCTTGACCTTTTTCAAAGGTTTACGATCTATTTCGGTCGCTATGCGATGTTAAACAGTTGTTTAACGAATTTGCTATTTAAGGTGTCAGTTGTTCATGGATAATCGTTAAGGAAAACGTCTTTATCGTTGACATGCAAAATAGTCTCAAGGATGACAAACTTTTTCCCGATTATGTTCAGGTTGGCTTCGCGTCTAACTTATTATTTGCCTTATTCCTTGACACTTTTTATACCTTACAAATAAACAGATTGTCAGGCTTCCGGGCTTCTAACTTGAGCTCATACATTTGTTTGCAAATTATGTGCGTGAACCTCCAAAAAGACTTCATTTCGACTTTCTGCCTTGATATTAAACGCTACATTATCCATTAGTGTAGCGCAGATGAAAAACTGCGCAAATCCATTTCGAATTCATATAACGCGAGTGCACATTATACAAAAATATTTCTAGCCAGCTTAAATTTCTATTTAAGTAACACCGAGCACAACAGTGTTAAATATTACCAGCAGAATAAAGCCATTGCTACAAACAGAACGCAAAAATACGACAAAAAAATTGAGAGCCGAAAACAATGCGACACAAAACAGAGGTGACGTCGTTTGTCGTCACTATGCTAACAATTTATGCATGAAGTCTAATGGCCCGCTCCATCAGGCTTGTTTGCAAAGCTTTTTATGAAATTTTATTCGGTAATAGCCCGTATAGGCTTCCACGTCTTGCCTCAATATCACATTCAATATGAGTTGTTTTTAAGTGATTCAGGGAAGAAAAGTTTCACATTACCCCTTTTAAGTTAGCCGACTTTTGTCTATTGTTTGTTTACTTACTTCTAAGCAATTTTTGGATTAAGTCTAAGGTCAGTAGATTCCCGATTTTTATACATAATATCATTGCCCATATTATATTTGAAGAGTATTTTTAATCTATTTTCAAAAAGATATTTCGGTGGAACACTTCTCGTGTGCAAATTGAAACCCCAGTTACATACGGGGCAACGGAACTGTAGAGAAACTTGCAGTAAGATTATCAGATAAAAAAACTTAAAAAATGTTTAGCTAAGTTCAGGCAAAGATCATTATAAAAATAGCATTGTTTATTTTGAATATTTATTAAAATTAAACATGTTAATTAAATGTAACTTATTATATACTTATATAAAAAAACTACAAATAACAGCGGAGTCCACTCAGAGCCGGAGCCTGTTTCTAGAAAAGTCACAAAATAATCAACACTGCCTACCTCGTATGACAAAATATCGAAAGTGTCTATATAATAGTGGTCTATTTGAGGAAAACAAATTCTCCAATTCCAACACGTAACCAGAGTGGTTGAATAATATGCATCATGTTACAAGGAGACAAGAACATTCGAGAACTCGGAATGTGTTGAATAGAATTCTTCCAGTTTCTTTATTGGTTTTCGCGATCCTGCCATCTATTCCCACCGACTTCGGTCACTATTGAAAATTCCTTCTTATTTTTTATAAAAAATGCGACAAAGTAAGTGTTTGCGTCCTCTCCTTACCCGTTTTTGAATGTGAATTGTGAATTGAAATTCTACAATCACACAAAATGTGATTGTAGAATTTTCAAAGGAAGAAAAATTTTGGAGTAATATTAATTTCCGAAAACATCAACAAATCTTCACTGTTATATGAAACAAAGGCTCTTTATTATTTATAGACATCAGTTCAATAAATCTTCTTGTTAACCATTCTGCCTCATTTGTTTTTCTTTCTGTCAAACTGATCTCTACTGATGTGTAGGAAAATATAATATCTGTGTGATGCAATATCCGTGCAAAATAATGATATATGATGATATAATGACTGTAATAAAAAAAAAATAAACAAATTATTTTAAAAAATAACATAGGTGCTACTTGATCATTCATGCTGGGGTTTCCATATGATCGACTTGGCAGTTAGGGTTTGCCATTAGCATCTTCATTCCTAATCAGATGACGCTGATTGATAGTTTGCAAGGCACACATTATTCCTTAAGAGTTCACATGAATATGTGATGAGATGATGCAATCCACATAATTATTATACGAGTAAGTACCAGCTATAGTAAATTTTGATGTTTAGCTCATGTAAATTCAGAGAGCACATAAAGCCGACGGTCCTGGTTGTCATACGAACGCCCATGCCAATCAATAAAGGTAGTCAAAAGCGCAGCCTGACAACCAGTTCATATTTTGAATATCGGTGTTGTCCAGAAATTGGGTGGAGGTGTGATGGCCATCGGTTCATGTAAAATACAGAATTTTAGCCGAATCTGGTTAGACTGGAACTCGACCCCAACATAATTGGGAAAAAGGCTAGGAGGATGATGAGCTCAAAGTAAGCACTCTAGGAGGTAGAACTTGCTGCGAAATTCGTCTGGGTAGGTAACATACTATCACGCCTGTATTCCCCGAAGGGTTAGGAAGAGGTGTACTTATGAAAACCCACATTTTGCCGGTATGTTTAGGTCCCATGTAATAGGGTGCGAACCTACTGCCATTAACCGGGCACAAATCCAGACTCCGAGGTGGTACTGAGAATTTCATAGAAAAACCTAATAACACTTTGCTCGACCTGGGGATCGAACCCAAGACCTCTAGCGTAGCAGTCGCGCTTAGGACTACTAGACTAATAAGGCAGTCAATAAATAATAATAATAACTAAAAAATCAACATAAATTCCCGACGTTTCGGATCCTTTACAGCATCCATGGTCACGGATGGACTGAGGTGTTGGTCGTCCCAATGTCAAAATTACATTAACAGCTACCCTACATTTTGGTGAATTATTATTCAATACATTACATATAGTTTGTTACAATAGGTATTCAATATCCACCTGTATATATTAAAATTAGAATATTAATATTATGAGTTCGTCTCACGCTTCAAACATTTTCGTGACATGATGTAATGATTTTCACGTCTGCATATCGAATAGGGTGCAACATTGTCGTATTCATGAAAATAATGACATCATTCAGTCATAAAGAACGGCGTGATTAATGGCATTCGCGAAGGACTGACTTCGTCCATTGATGACATCAATTTGAACTGTTAGGTTTGTATTGGTAATCAATAGTATGGAGTCGGAAAAAACCTTGCCAAAAATCTCAGATTTTTTGGACTTTATCATCACCAACCTTCTCTTGCCTCACCGCTGGGAACATGTCCTCCGCGACAGGCCTTGTTCCCTAGTAAAAATAAAAAAACCCAATACAAAAAGCCTTAAAACAAAATACTATAACTAAAAGTTGTCCTTCTAAACGTTAAAAGAACATTAAAAAAAAAACAACATTTAAAGATTAAAAAGTCTTAAATTTAACGAAATATAAGACTTTTTAATCCTAGCGTCGTTGCGCGGGGGACCTATAACATCGATTCGGTCTTCATTATATGAAACTTATATCATTGGCCATCATTTTATGATGGTCCCCCGACAAAAACAAAATCAATATCCGTTCATCAGTTCAGTTGTAAGTAGGCATATAACACCTCCTTTTCCGTCATCGGGGGTTAAAGGGAAAATAAAGTCCTATCACAAACAATGTAAATAAAACTTAATCGATAAAATCTTATTTCCCTGAAACAGGCCAAACCTTTGCAAGTTAAACTTCGAAGTACATGAAACCGTCAAAGTCGGGCACACGAAACTGGCCAGAGTTCCTGTATTGTTTGAGCAGACATCCGCAATCCCCGGGGATAACCTGGCCTTATTGTGTGTTGGACATGGCTAGATCATTGGACAGCAGACTCGATTAGTTTCTGAACTCAATGGCCTCCCAAATAGCGAGGGCTGTTAGAACATTGTCTCTCGATAACGTTGCCAGCGGTGTATCAAATTGAATTTTTCCACCATTGTTCTAATTTTAAATTACTTTACAATTATTTTTTTTGGTTTGCTTTTTTGTTATTTGCTAGCTAAGTACGTTATAGACACTTCATTCTTTTGTAATGGCATTGAACGAAGGCGTTCCCCATAGACTTCATCAACGACTGGTTATATGCCGCCTATATCCAACGACTCCCAGCGACCTTTACCTTAAGTCGTGTGTCCATCTCGTTTCAGGTCGTGCCACACTGCGTTTTCAGGTGCCTGGTCTTATTCGAGAACCTTTAACTTAAAAAAATGCAGTCTGCACAGTTTAAATTTTAAATACATAAGTTCAGAAACAAAATGCGTTACATTTTTTACCTTCTATTCTCCTATCCCAATTTAATATATTTATTTTGAAATTCTATTACCCTTATAAGGTACTCATAATTTATATGATTCTGTTTATCGAAGGAATCCATTATTATTCGTTTTCCTCTTACAAATTCTTGACAACAACTTGAGCGGGAAGATACTTAAGCGGGTACATATACCCAACCTGTTTTTCTTACAATCAATAAGGAAATTATTAAGTATTGCCATATAACAGAAAATACTTAGATAATTACGTTACATAAATATTGATGTTTATGTTTTTAGGTTGTCAACCCTACCAACATGTTGCGTTTTATTTCATTACATTTAAAGATCACCAACATATTATTTTAAAATTATAGTAAGCAAACGAATATTGTGTCTTTAATCGACAAGGGAATTGTAAGCATTGACATTTATTAGCGACAAAAAAACGTAACATAAACACTGCTTGTTATATTTTTATATTGTCAACCCTAGTACGTAGCATGTTGCGTTCTATTCGTAACATCACATTTAAAGTCCGCCAACAGCAACTGGAAGTAAGTAGGCGAATAATTTATCGACGATGGTAGCGCCCATCTTGTAATGTGTCGTAAGTAATTTGTTGGTAATTGGCTCTGTCTACTAATGACACACTTAGGCTGTCTTATTGGAAGGAAAAGGGAACCAAATGGGCAAAATATACGAACCAATAGCGATATATTGTTTTCATCAAAGTATTTAGACGCTTGTTTCGATAGCAAGAAATTGTTTAACACGATACCAGTTATACAATTACTTTTTCATTCCGGTCGCATGTAATAATGTAATTATAAAATTAATAGGGTATATAAGTACCTATTCATTTTCGCCTACTTACTTCCATTTCGTTCAAGATATACTGTATGTATGGAGTCTTAATTTTCTTAATGTTAAAAAAAAGTACAATCAAGTACATATCTAAGTAATTTCAATAACATTAGGCGGTAAGACGCCCAACCGCTCGTGTAATTCGCCTGACAAACTATTGCGGTTTTGGGGTCGTATATTACGACGCAAGCTGATGTGATATTTATAATACGACAGTTTTTACGACGCCATGGCGCAGGGAAGATTGGGTCTGTGTTGATTACTTTATGTAGTATATAAGTACAGGCAAGAAATTAGTTATTAATGAATGTGTTTAGATAACGCACAGGATGAACTGATTAATAGCACAAATAAATTATGGGAAGTAGATTGTTTGCGATTCAAGGTTTAGAGTTAAAACGAAATATTCATGAACGGTACGTGTATTTAGTTTTTCTAAGACAGCTTCCGCCCTGTGGTACAACCCTGCACCACGGGGAACTTTGTTACATCTAGACTACCAGCAGTAGGTGCTCGAATCACTAATCTTTACTTAATATAATAAAGCTTAAGATTTTGTTTGTTTGAACGCGCTAATCATTGGAACTACCAGTAGGATTTAAAAATATAATTTGTATATGATAGCTAAATTGATGATGAATGATCCTTACGAGCGGGGAAAAGCTCAAACATAATACCCAATTACCAATGAAACCCTTCCTTTCCACCTATTCCGTAAATTACAGAAAGATAAAGGATTGTATAACAAACTTGTATGCAACTCCACGCCAAGCCTGTACAAACAAGCTTGAGTTTTATGAATATTTCATGATTATTAAGTATGTCCCAATTTAATACAAGTATATTTGGGGTGAAGTAACAATATCATTAACATATAAGTAGTATAGAATACTTTGGATAAAAGGAAAGTGTATCAATCATACCATATAATGTAAGCCATAGATCAGGCATAAAAGAATTTTATTTTAAGGCCTTTTCATTCAGCTTATGAAGAATACGTGTAAAACGAAAGGATATTCATAAATAATTTAAAGTGAATGAATTTAGGTTCACATTGAAAGTCATCTTATCTTTATATATATATAAAATTTTTATTTTTATTAAATACTTAGGTTAAGCGTATAACTGTAATCTTTATTTAAATCACCTAATTAAACACTTATTTTTACTTAACCACAAAACACAAATCCTAATTTAAAAGAACATAAAATTAATAATATCACTTCAAAAACCCGGTGCCCATCAAAATAACAAAGATTTTTACCCGAGTATTTCGCTTAAGAAAATGTGAGTGAAAGAGAATGCCTAAATGTGAATAAGCAGGACTTTTCTCATTATGAGAATCTAAAGAACAAGACTGGCGAAAGGGAAGAGGCCAAATTAAGGAAATTAACTTTTTATAATAAAAGCTGTGCTTCCACTCGACCATTGCAAACGACGTACCATTAATTGTGTGATGTAATTAAGGGTGCAAACAAATAAGATTCAGTACTCAGTAGATTCTCCCTTTTCACTAGGTACTGTATCGCTTGAATGCGGTTCTGTAAACGTTTCGTTGCACTTAGACTGCTTGCTGGCTTCAATGTAATACAGGACGATTAAGGGTTCAAGTCAGCTGTTGGAGTCTGCTATTTATGTCTTAAACATGTTCTATGCGACGAAAACTACTCTTAGTTTTGTTATTTTAAAGTAATTTTCACTTACAATGTGGATGCATTTACAAACATATTTTTTTTAAATACTTATGTCGGTAGCCAAGCCATCTGATGGTGTTTAGTCAGTGCTGCCTATGAACACCTGCAACACTAGAGAAGTTGCTGATGCGTTGCTGAGCCTTAAAAACCCGATTGTAGCATCCGATTAACACAGACGCGTAAAATTCGAATCAAGGAAGTGCTTTACCGCAGACTTCGACAATAAGAAGACAAGCTATGGGGGTCGCCAGGAAGTCCGACCCCAAAAAGTCTTACCTATGAGCAAGTCAGACCTTTTTTAGCCT
Source organism: Subacronicta megacephala (assembly GCA_958496365.1). Taxonomy (NCBI): domain Eukaryota; kingdom Metazoa; phylum Arthropoda; class Insecta; order Lepidoptera; family Noctuidae; genus Subacronicta; species Subacronicta megacephala. Next base: position 9,172,326 of record OY292527.1, read on the forward strand.
CTTACGATATGCCTATCGTAATGCAGTAAAGAATAAATTGTATTCTGAACTCACAAAAAAACTATTATTAGGTCGTACATATATAATCTTCTGTACTGTGCGGCTCCGTGCTGTTCTGTGCGTTTCTGTGCAGTTTTGTGTGGTTCTGTGCAGTTTTGTGCACTTCTGTACAGTTCTGTGCAGTTCTTTACAATTCTGTGCGGTTCATTGCAGTTCTGTGGGGTGATTGACACCAAAAGCTCGTGATCCAGAAGCTAATCCTACAGCTCAACGCCAAACATGCCGGCAGTTATAATTTAATATTATTATTCATTATTATAAACTATTTATACAATAATCGTATAGCTTTCCGCACACGGCTTCGCCCGCGTGGTTTCTCGGCTTTTCTGCATTTAGATTTTTCCCGTTTCTGCAACATTTTTCATTTGTGCTCCGATCCTATTGGTCTTAGCGTGATGATATATAGCCTATAGCCTTCCTCGATAATCGGGCTATCTAACATTGAAAGAATTTTTCAAATCGGACCAGTAGTTCCTGAGATTAGCGCGTTCAAGAAAACAAACAAACAAACAAACTCTTCAGCTTTATAATATAACCGCAGCTGAAATATCTGTGGCCTCTCATTATAGCGATTGTGTTAAATGTTTGGTTCCTTTAGAACTACTTAGACCAAATTATAATTCACACTTACACAGCGGATTCCTTCCAGTTGACTCTTGATCTCTGTAGTTTAGCTAATTGTAGTAGATGACAAACATCAGTGTATATTTCTTATCATTTACTGGAACTATTTCCTGATTGGTTTCATTTTGAGAGAAACTAATATGCCCAGCAAATGGACCATAATGGGTAAAACTATTTTAACTACTTATAGTTATTTCCTTGGAAAACTTGCGCAAGCTTTAAATAAAATAAACTAAGATTTTTTAATGTTAAAATTATTACCCGTCACTTATATCTCTCTTGCAAAACATTGTGACGTAAACACCTCAAAATGACGGAAAACATAAAAAGTTAAGTCCAATGCGTAATAATCTGATACAATAGTGATTCAATCTACAAATATTTGTGATAGATAATTATGACGTTGTATTGTTAATTTGTTGACGGTATCAAAAAAAAATTACATAAGTACTCATGAGTCGTGATAGCAGTATCTTGGTCCCCGTGTTAATAACAAGCACGACAGTTGCATAGCAGATTTACATTGATATCTTGAATACCTGAAGCCGTTGTTAGGCTCCTCGTTCACTAAAGCGAAGCGAAGTACAGGAATAAGGAGTCGAAGCGAAGTAGAGTGAATTAAATGTGAATTTTGTTTGTGTGAGCACGTTTTTGATTGGCTACAGAGATAATTATGTATTGCAATTTCCAACAGTTCCAACCAATCTCACTAATCTAGAGGAGTGAAATTTTGAAGGTTATGGTTAAATTGTTATACGAGTCCCGGATTGGTGCAGTGGTAATTAAAAGTCCGTTAAGCCTGACTATCAATAATTTTACATCCAATGCGATTTTTCACAAGTATTACGTGACAAAGGTATGCTATTAGTCGCATCGTGTAAAATATTGATTTTCAGCCGGCTCAGAATAGTTTGGAAGTCGGCCCAAATATATTTGGAGAAAGATTAGGATGATGATTATGTGACGAAACTGTTACCAATTTCGCTTCAGCCAAGCTTCATATCGCTTTGGTGGACAACGTGGCTCTTAAAGTCTTAACCTAGCTCTATCGCTTGAAACCTATTATTATTGATACACACAAATGATAAAACTAGATAATAATTTCTATGTTATATCTTCAAGAAATTATTGAAACTTGAACACGTTGCGTCTGGTCAAATCGGATTCGTTATCTTGGATTAATAAAATGTTGTGGAACCTGCTCTTTGAATGTATATCTAGTTGATAACTTCAGTTTTAATGAGAACATTTTCCATAGATTTATGAATATTTTGTTTTTTTTTTATGGTATAACTCGGCAAACGAGCAGGCGAGCTACCTGATGGTAAGTAGTCATCGCCGCCCATGGACATCTGCAAAACCAAAGGAGTTGCAATTATTTAGGGAAAGGGAGGGGAAGGAGAAAAGGAGAAGGAAGGGGATTGGGGGAGGAATTGCTTACACGCAACGTGGTCCACGACGATGTTGGGTAAAAAAAGTATCGCGCCGACTTCAAGTTATTTTGTATAAGGGTAAGGGGATGATAATTCTGGAACTCATCAAGTTTTACGCAAACACCTCATAAATATTTTACATAAGACTGTTTCTAAATTACTTATGCATTATTCCATCAAGCCTGTAATTCCGAGGGGTAAGACAGAGGTCTGTTTACCATTTTTTTTGGATCCATGTACCTGATAGGCGAGTCCATAGCCTGTCTTCATTGCTATCTTCTAAAACTAAGATTTGTCACATATATGTAGTGCCTGTTTCCAGACATAATATCGATCAAGAATAAGTAGAACTATCTGCAGGTCATATTTTATTAATATCTGTAATAATATGATGCATGTTAAGTAAACGCATTGCATGAACAGAAATACAAAAATACTTCAGACAGAAGAAAGTAGTTCCATAAAATTATCTCATAAATATGTTTTGAGAGTACTAAGGCCCTGTTTCAAAGTAACCCACAGTTCATACAAGAATGGGTTTGAACAGCGTTCCTCTATAAAATATAATTACACTTAAGCTTTGAAATAAACGCTCCAATGATGCGGTTTGAGTCATAAGAGATGAAGGGGCATACATATAATAAGGTTTAATTAATCGAGATCCTTCAGAAAGGTCAGGTGCGTAGTACCCACAACCGGCGCATGTGTATGACAAAATGTATGAATGTGGACGAAGCAAAAGATATAAGTAGGTACTTATGCAAAATCATAACAAATGTCGATCTGTAGTTTCTGCTTACCCCTATGGCAAAAAGGCGTGAGTGTATGTATATGTAGACGAGTATTTTTGCACGTTATTTATCAATTTATAGTTCCAACATTAAAAATATGCGACAAATCGAAATGGAAGTTTCAGTAATCGTTACTTATTTATTTTTAATTGTTATTAAATTAAATAATTCAGTCACTATCGTCCCACTACAGGGAAGAGGCCGACCTAACCTACGCTCGTTCCACTCCTCTTGGTAGATTTTAACATTTTCATAAACATTATTTTATATAAAAAATCATCTTGTTACCTTAAATGGTGAAATGCAAACTATTAGTGTATTGTCTTCAGGTTAGCAAGAAATACATAAAAATAGAAAGGTAGATATATTATACGAGCTCTGAATTGCTTGTAGAAAGTAATAAGTAGCAATCGGTTGACATTCAAGACACGCTACCGACATTTGTAATCGAATATGTATTACTAAACATTCTTGTTTCACTCGAGTCTTCTCACAGATAAAATGCAATAACCGAGTACTCATGTTATCATCGAAGTAATCTATCGTTTAATTGAAGTAACAGATAGTGTTTTATAGAAGTCATAGTTTTTTTATTGTGTAGAATACTCTGAAGCAAGGTGATAAAAAAAAAGATTAATATATTTTATTTCTGCGTGAAATATTTTTGAAATGCTATACAAATATTCGGATTTTACAAAGTATTGTATAGAAAGCTCACCCATTTAAGAATTCATTTATTATGCGTGTTATAGTAGGTATGCGTGTTATTCTTATCAGTGAATTGCAATCGTCTTTTAGATGTATTCCGGGAAGAGCACCCAGGTGAATATTCCTTGGATAGTAACTACCAATATTTTTGGAGGGTGTTTTTTACGAGAATAAAAATAAATTACTGGTTTCTAACACTTACGCGAATATTAGACATTGGAATACAACTTTTACGGATTTTATCGCGTTATATTGATTATTTTAATTCCCGACGTTTCGGATCCTTTACAGCATCCATGGTCACGGGTGGACTGAGGTGTTGGTCGTCCTAATGTCGAAATTATCAACAGCTACCCTACATTTTGTTGATTATTATTTATGCCGGTCACGCAGAATGAGCTCACCGTATCCTTAGGTCTTGCAGTCTTGTAACTTTCTTCGAATAGAACGCACGGCCTCAGATGACAGTTTGTTCACTCAGAGCTGCTGGGTGGTTGTAAATAGTTGTCGATCAGCCATTAGCAAGAGAGCGGTGACTATGGACGTTACAAAAGTTGAAACAATTTTTTTCTGTTATGTCTGCTATATAATTAGTGATTAATTAGCAGAAAAATAAAAATATAATTCAGTGGTGATGCTTCAAGGCTCTAATGAAACCCATTAACTAATAATAGCACAACTTTAGTCATCGTTTTTGTGACCACCTTCGTTCTTAGATTCTTGGTCACTACTTAAAAACAAAAGCTTTCTTGTCCCACGGTCACCAGTCTATCGATATTGTCATTGACATTAGTCATTCAATGCTACACATCTCTAGTTCACATAATTCAAAAACAATATTGGTGGTAAACATTGGCACGCAATATTGCCAACATAATGCATTCCACGCGACAATAACTCATAGCATAAACAAGTACTAAGCCTCGAGTCCCATAAATTATGGAGCGGTGACATTCGAATCGGAATAAAGGCATTTAGACAGGGCTCAAGGGACGAAGGGCCTAACACTCAGATTCGTCCCAAATTAAGATGGAATTAACTTATTGTTTGCGCGTATTTGTTGTGGTCGAGTGTAGGTATTTATTACGAATTGTATTTCTTTATTTCTGTTTTTTGATATTGGCTTCACTACATATTATAAAAAACAAAAGCTTGTAATAAAAGTCCCCATGCGCAGGGATTATGTTATACAAACATACCATTACGCCTGTATTTCACCCACATTTCGCCGGTATGTTTAGGTCCCATGTAATAGGAGGCGAGCGTATTGCCTTTAACCGGGCACAAATCCAGACTCCGAGCTGCTACTGGAAATTTCATAGGAAAACTCAATAACATTTTACTCGACCCGGGGACCTCTAGACTAATGAGGAAATCAGGCAGGCAGGCTATTTTTTTTGAAAAAAAAAATTGCGAAGCCTTTTTATTACTGCAAAAAATAAGTATATTCGTTCTATTTCAGGGTCAAGTTTCGGATAATTAGTTTTATCCAGTGTTTGAGTAATTATGACAGATACAAACTTCGCCTCTATTACTAAATTATAACTTTGTTATTAGATAAGTTATATTGTTTAAGTTGTATCTCTTAAATCTAATTTATACACTTGAATCCAAGTTTAATTAAGTGATTGCAATATCTGATTAAGTATGCAAAACTGAAAACTATCTAGAGGTCAAAGATTTGACTTTCCCTAAGCTTTTTATCCAAATACTAGCTTTTGCCCCGGTTCCACTTGGATATTCAAAGGATTTTTTTTAATGATAGGTACCTACAGAGATATCTTTTTAGGAAAAAGTAATTGCTTCAGAGGTTTAGACTAGTCTAGTGGAAACATTAAAAAAAAAAAATTTTGCATTTAAAATAATAATTTGGATAAAAAAAAAAAATAAGACACTACAGTAAAGTTTTTTTAAATCTCTGCTATATTATTGAAGTTAATAAACGAGTGTCAAATTGTATTTATTAAAGGATTTATACCATCCATACTCCTTGGAAAGTAAGTTACACACTCCAAGCGCGCTTTCGTCCGTCAAAGGCCCATTCTTATTCTTACCAAAGAGCCACAGTTGGAAGTGGCAAAGATGTCAAATTCCGCAGAAATAGGCCATGTCAAGTTGAAGTTAAGAGTCCCAATGCCCCGCGGCGGTGACGATTATGTAACCAAAGACCGCTCTAGGGTTGACAGTTCAAGCATATACTGTTCCGTTTTAGTATGATGTGTGTGATACACTTTTTTACGGCTGTTCGATATGATGTTTATTTTTTTAATTCCTTGGCAATCCTAGAATAAGATGTTGTTATTGTAAAAAAAACATTTTTTAAGATTGGTAGAGCAAAATCATTGTTTTTCAAAGCTTATTAAAAATATAACTTCGAAACTATTTTCATTCTTCTGTCATTCAATCTCTATTACGAGTATTACTAAAGACAATCTGTCAATTAATAGAGTAATCATCAGATTGTCTTTTGTTAGTTAAATTGAAAATTCTCATTTTATTCGTAGTACCTAGTTTAATTTGCTAAATATGCAATGCTATTTAATAATAACTCATTTGACAAAAAAAATGGCTTTTCGGAATCCGTGAGGCATACAATTTTCTGGAAGCTTACAAATATTTGTCTGTAAAATTTCGATGGTAATATGACAGTTCGCGTCAACCCTGCCACGGTCGCGGTGTGGCGGCACGGAATGAAAGCGCTATGACGACCCTCGTCATCTGAAGGAGTGCGTCGTGGCCGCTCCACATTTTGTGCGAACAACCGCACAATCACAACGCAAACCGGATCACTCAGCGTCAGGTCACTCGATTATTTATTGAACTTAGAGCAACACATATTATTACTTCTGTATTTAGAGCTACACGACAAGCAAAACATTTTTCTTCTCGAACGATGTATGCTTTGTAATGTTTTCAGTAATAAATAATGCTACTATCAATGACTGATGACGATTCGTTCTTTTTTCAATAGGTCATTTCATATTTATTAATTTGTTCTACTGTCTGAATTTTAAAGAGAATTTTTTCCACTGTTTTTACGGTTTTTACTCAGAGGTTGTAATTAACCAGAGTTCAAATATCACAATCTATTTAAATAAAGATTTATTTATCGAAATAAGTATCATTTATCATTGAAGGACTTAAGAGCTTTCCTTTGATAATTTCTTTCAATGAAACTGATATCTGAATGATATATTTTAAATCACCAACCCGTTTTAACACTTGTTATCTTTATCACGAGGGACATCATTTCCATCGTTGATTAAATGTCACCGATTAAATCAACACATTTTTTTATTCATAAATATGTCTTACGCTTATTTATGTATCTGAATACTTAAGAAGCGTCAGAATAACTTTTAATTTACTAGTTTCTTTGACTCCAACTGTAAAGCAAGTTGGTGCAATAAATTCAAGGCATGTATCGATGTTGACGCCCGATAACTCTTACTGCATTTGATTTATTCCGCATCTCGGTGCAGATATCAAGAGTCCCATACTGTGGCAACATTTCTCACTATTTCTCAAGGGTATCGTATGTTAAAGTGTATAAAGTAAATGCATTTCTGCGATTGTACTTGTTTTCTACCATATTTTACAGTCATATTTCCAGTTCCAGTTTACAGTCATACATGTGATTGATTGTAGAATTAATTGGATGGAGTGCTGTTTATTTTTGGTAGTTTATGCATGCAATCTTTTGAAACTTAACTGCTTACTAACTTAACTCATAATACTCGAACGGATTGACTTTAAAAGACTTACCCGCTCCTATCGAAACTTTAATTAGCTAATGAAATATCTACCGTCTTACTCTATTAAAAATGACAAAGAATATGTGTATATATTGCTCTAGAGGTCAGAACAGTACAAATTGATAAGCGAAATTGAAAAAAAGTTCTAGGTACTAAATTTCTATTTTCTATAGACCCTTTAAAATTTCCATTAATACATAGGCATGTCCTATGTTGTGATTGGCACAATGAATAAATCTGATTTATTACAAGCTTTTATTACTTTATCCAAATCGTTGAAGATACATAACATTTTTCTAGTCTCGCGAACGTCGTCACAATTTCGCCTAAATCCGAGGTAGATATATCAGAATCTTGTGCGAACGGAAAAAATACTGCTTATGGAAATACGAAAATCCCGATACCGACACAAACTAGGATTACTTGTCGCAAGGTCCGAATAAATGACTCCGTAAATAGTGCTAAGGCGATTCAATTTGTTCAGAGGATCCAACGTTACATATTTTATAAGGGTTTTGATATAAGCATGGGAAATCTTTCGATGCATCTTCTTTATCTATTTAGGAGCTCGGCTTTTGTCGGTGGTGTGAGCGCCACTGATATCTATTCTCTGCCTTCTGTTTTACGTCTTGGGTAGACTCCCAGTTTGACCTAATATTAGCATCGGAAATATTTAAATTCTGTCTGCAATCGTCATTATTCTCTGCATCTAGATAGACTAGACTCCCACTTTCTCCTTCACTTTTCAATGCATGCCGTTGTTATGTTGTGAAGTATTTCAGAAGATGCATATAAGTATCATGTTCAAGGGTGCTTTTAAATCTAGCAAGTATATTCTATTAATGCATGGTTAGTTTATTGATTTGTGAAAATTAAAGAAGGAAAACTATTAAGTATAATGTATACTTATATATGTATATAATGTATGACTTAGTGAAGAGTTTTTACCTATCTCAACTTATCAGCCTATTCATGTTATCAGAATCAGGTAAACAGAAGGGATAAGGAAGTTGTTGTGAGCACGAACGAGATATCTCTTCCGTGGTTCTGAGCAACCAATTAATTAACTAAAAATCTATTAATTTCAATAATGTAGCAGATCGTCGCAATCTCTGATGAGAGTCATTATAATTGATGGAAGCGGCCTCTAGCTTTGTAGGCCTCCTACTTGAAATAAGGCCTAAATTATTATGACCCATACCAATAACCAATATGAACTGTTGGTCCAGGCTGTTAGCGTTCATATTTGCTTGGCTACGATTCGTAGGTTAGGGCTACTAATCAGCACGGACCCACCACAGCACAAGGTGAAAGTACAAACATAATTTCAAGGAATATGGACATAGGTTACAGCGACATACAGTTTTAAGTGATAGATTTAAGTTCGCAAGTGACCATAAGTTACTGTAATTGATAAACTTGTTGGATAAAATTATGACGTTTTAGACGACATTAAATAACATAACATACAATGTACCTGTGCTCTCAGAAGGGTCAGGCAGAGATGTATGCGTAACCCACAGTTTGCCGACGTAAGGCCCATGTTACTGGGGCAAACCTATTGCTAATAAAAGACCTAAATTCATAATACTTAACTATGAATAGTTACTTCATTAAGAAAAGTACCAAACGCTTTTGCGCAACGGCATGAGTATCTTAAAGGAAAGGTTTCGAACAACTTTCTTCACGAACGTGATTTGTTTAAAGAAAAAACAGTTGACGAAGTTTAATTTTTATTACTTGTTTTGTTCGACAATTGCTTGGACTGTACCTACCAGTTATAAAACACCCACCCATAATTAATTTTATTATTTACACGAATAAACGCTTGATTATTTTCTCCGGAAACATAAAATTTAACATTATATATGTATTTAATAAGCCTCTTGTAGAGTGGACCTGGTATTAATTATAATAGTTCAGTACCGAAGACCACAGAGGTTCCATTATTAAACTTTAAACACTGAATGAGTGAAACTTCGTTATAGTTCTGCACATTTAAATTTAGAATTCTGTTTGAACATAATTATTTGTTTTCTTATCAAGCAATTTGTTTTTTTTTTTTTAATAATAGGGACTGTAGACTCTTTTGATCACGGCATAAAGAAACTTGCTCTATGGTGTTGATGTTTCAATTAAATCTGAATACAAACTATTTATTATTTTGACGGGCCTAACTTCACGGCTTGCACGTACTTGGTAATAATTACAAATAATTTGAAGTAATCAGTTTCGTTCACAAAACTCCTTTATTTTTTGTTTAAGTTATCTAGCAGCACAGTTACTGTATCGTAGCTAGCTGTGACTTACTGGCGGCCGCACAGCGGGAATTCTTTACTATTAATGTGACGTTTTATTAAGATTAACGCTTTTTTTTTCTGTAGGCATTGTTTATGGGTGGACTTGAGTTTATTAAAAATGTTCTGTTATTCTCGTATAATATCTATCTTCGTAAATAATTTTTCAGCGTAAAATATCCTGATGTGTTTCTTGAATAAAATTCAAGAGTTTGCCCATGCATGGTCCGTTTCACACTGTAAGTACACATTTAAACATTAATTGATAATTTGTCTACCCGTGCGTGCCGGCCCTTTGCTCAACGAAAGGATTCAAATAAGTAATAATTACGACCACACTTTGTTTAAGTATATCATTTTCGTAAAAGAGATGTTATTGTAGCAGTCAGTGTATGGTCACCAGCACAGCAAATTACCAGAAAATGTCAAATTTTCTTAGTTGATTTTGTACTTAATCACCAACACTTTAAGGTTTAAAATGATTTGGAGAAATTTGACAGTTTTGTATAACCTGTAAATAAATGTGCCGGAGACTGTCTAATTAGGTCCCAAAAATATTAACAGTTGTGGTCGAGATACTAATCAATACTAGGTCGGTACGTAATAATGGAATATATTTACCTGGGATACTTCATACTAATGTTTCCCAAAATAATGTTGATATTACAGTGAAGGCGCATTCTAAACAATCCGTTTCTAGGTTAGAAACATAGAAGTTAGATAGAGTATGTGAACACGTACCTAGTTGATAATCTGTGGTTTTATATCACTCAGAAATTGATCATAGTTCTGATTCTATTTAAACAATAGACTTATTCTTAACATACGATACAGAACCTTAAACAAGTAGAAAGAAAAATATTTATTTTCACAAATAGGTTTCTTACAAGGATCTTTGTCTTAATATCCGCGTCATGTCAATGACTATATCATCGGTGTTACTAAACTTGTAAGGCGTAATTTTGGATGGCATAATAATATGTGCCCATCTCACCTAATTTTTACTTATTGACTTTTGATTAAATCACATTTTATCCAGTAATTATCACTATCAACTAGATCTTATTCACAAATTCATTTCCCTAAATTCATTAGGTATATCCTAGGTATATCATATTCATTGTAATAACTACTTAGATATATAAAAAGTCGACATCATCGCACTATCATTAAATAATCATCATAATTATTACACTATGGCTTAAAACACTGTCTAGGTCATATCAGTAATGCTTTACGACCTAAACCAATAAAAAAATTATAGCTGCAATCAAAAAGTAGAATTAATAAGTAAAATGGAATTTATAGCCATTAAGAGATGTTTTGTGGTTTTGTAATGGCTAGAGGGGCGAAACAGAACGGAGCGTTAAAGCAGGATTAGTAAAAGCGGTTTAATCATCCGTTTTGCTATGTAATGTATGGTTTCCACTAATTAGGCTGAATTATTGGTATTAAGTGCTTCGATCATTCGAGGCTTGTTTACAGAGCGTTTAGCAGTTCTACATTCAGGCGAATTATAATGAATGAGTAATGTTTTAAGGGTTTTTTAGTTTATTGGGTCATTTTGTTATAAAGTGAGTAATAATACTACTATTTCCGGTCTTGAGTACTATTGAGAAACATAGTTTTTTTAAATAGTCCTTAATATGAAATTGTACATCGTATCGTTACATCCACAGAATGTATAAGGCGATTTGCCTCAGTCTGCATTTAACACTAAATGAATATTCAAGAACTTCTACGTATGCCTTATAATTAAGTTGTCTCACTGCAACTCTCAAGTTTAATTAAATATTTTTATGCAATGAGTTTAATATTGTTAGAAGCGAAGATAATAATAATAATAATGCGTGACTACGGAGGATACGAAATGACTTGTTATATTATAGACTTGTAATTTCTAAGAAGGAGGTATGACGATACGTTGAAAAAACTGAGGTCAACTTTTTTATGAAGGCGATTTTTTTATACTCCATCATTGTTTTGTTTTTGTCTGGCTGAATGTATAATACCGTGTGAGATTTTCATTTGCCGAAATAAAAATTATCCGGTTCATTTTATCTGTTTTTGAATAAAGAACAAGAAAGATGGATGTGTTATTATTTAAAAATGGTTCAATTTTGGTTTTTGGATATTTTTATAATGTGTTGTGTTATATTGTTTCAGGTATGTAAACATTTTTTTATCTTCAACCCAATCATCAGACCAGAGGTGGGTAAGTAATTCTCAACATTTGTATCTCAAAAAAACACTGCAAATCGTTTATCGATAAAAAGAATTGTATAAAACTCGCAGTCTTTTATTTTCTCTCTGTCATTAAATTTAAGCAATTTAAAACTCATACGTAAATATTTACCTAATTTCTTAAGAGGAAAATCTATAATTAAGCACAGAAATGTGGCCGTAGCAGATAAGGGAAATTTGACGTCAAATGCTTGTTCAAATTACGTCAATCACGTAAGGGTTAAGGGCTTAATCAGACCTACGTGACGCATACCAAATACCTATGTAGGTACACATGCCGAAGTAGCTTAAAGTTGATAGGAACTCCTTGATAATATGAGCTAAGCGTCGTTTTATTTTAAAATCTCAGTAATTGAAATTGAAGATCAGTAATGTTCATTTATTTAATTTGATGTTTATTTCATACAGATAATATTAAAATTATTAATTATGACCACTAGCAACCACCATCGATAGAATATTTCTTAATTGTCCACTATAATTGAATGCAAAGAAAAAAAATCTAAAAGCGATAAGTCTAAGTTTAACAGTGATCTCTTACAAACAATCTTTGATACTTTAAATTAATTCGTGAGAAAAGGAAAGATACCTAGGTATTCTGGTTTAACAAAATTTTGATTATTAAATATACCCATAGGTACAAACTAACAATATTTTAAAAGTAAAAATGATATAAATACGTAGGTACTACTAAATATAATGGGATTCATAAAATTATACTAGTAGACGTATGAATAACATTAAGTAATAGTTTCGATAAATTGAGTGAGTGCTAGTGAGTGAGATGGAAGGCATACATATTTTTTTACGATCTTTGTCGTGAATATAATGTGAATTGTGAATAATGCCGGTATTCATCTGTTTTATCCACTGTAATGTACATATTGCGTTATGTAACTATTTGCGTATGTCGAATTATGCTTCGGCTAGATGATTATGTAATGCTTATAAGAACATAAGTTTTACTGCAATTTTAGTGTCGACGTGAATCGGTTGTAAATTATTATTATACCTATGTAAATTAGTGTCAGAGGTGCCAAAGTATTGGTTGTCTACTTAATCTGTTGTTATAGGAATGTGTTGTTAAAGGTATACGATACATTCGTTGGTGTGAGTAGAGCAGCTTGTGGCTAAGTCATAACTGCACTGATCAACAAATCTGCAAAGTTAAGCTACGCATGCCGCGGTCAGTCTGAGGATGGGTGACCGTTTTAACACAGCGGGAAGCACACAACATAGCGACACCGATATTCGAAGGATAGACTGGTGGGCAAATTTTTTGGACTGCCTTTTACATGCCATAATTATATGTATATCGGCTTAACGTGCTCTCCGAGACACGGCCTGCCGTGTCTCGGAGAGCACGTTTGACCACCAGTCTATCCTTCGAATATCGGTGTCGCCCATAAATTGGGTGTCGGAGGTCTGATGGCAGTTGCTTCGTGTAAAATACTGATGGTTAGACTGGAAGCCGACCCCAATAAAAGAGATGAGAAGAGAGAAAGAGAATCCTACCTAGAAAAGTTGATAGGTCTATAAACTCATACTTATTTCTCATAGTGGTAAGCAGAAAGTACAGAACGCGACGTGCTATGTTTCTTTTATACGTCGACTCGTGATCATATTTACCATTAACTTGAAAACATTAATGTACGTACCTAGTTAAAAAAGATTCTGTAATATGATTGGGCCAATGGGCTCCTGGCGTTACGAGTTTACAAGATTAAGAGAAACTAGAAACTTATCAATAATAACTATCTCATGGTGGTGATGTTATAGAGACTGTTGCCACATCATTAAAAAAAAAACCTGTGAGGTAATTTAAATCGTTCATTAAGATTTAAAAAAAAAAAACTCCACGTGTAACTTAAACTGTGTTATTACGTCATTACTTTCCGAACATACCCAACTATTATCTAGTGTCCGATGTAGCTTGAGCTTTGCCATGTAGAATGTCAAAGTCATTTGATTGCGTGTTACGGTAATCGTAGCGACGACGCAGGTCATATTATTTTGGTTGGTTTCTTTGAACTAATGTGCTTCAAATAGTTGTTCCTAGAACTGTGCGCCTGATAAATTGGTTCGTCCGTAGAGCTCCGACGCACCTTTGATAGTGCGCTCCCTCGAAAGATGGGCGTGCTCTACATTTACGCGATAAAGCACGCATGTTTCATTATGAGAACTAGGTAATAATGTGTTATTATATTTTGCAATAGATATTGTTATTCATAGAATCCATTTGTAATTACATACGAAGTTTGGGCACGCGTCTCAAAGTCTACAAATTAATCAGAGAATTCTTAAACCTTATTTTGTGTCGTCTGGATATAAAAATGGTAAATACTTAAAAAAAAAGTTAAAATAATGTACCTTAATGTTTTTGGCTAACCTTTCAAGATATTTGTGTTGCCATATAGACTTTTATAAATGTGACAATTTGTATGTTTGCTTCTCCATCACGCAAGAACGACTAAACGGATTTGGATGAAGTTTGGCACACTACACACAGATAGTTTTAAATAATCTGGACTAACATAAAGTATACTTTTTATTTAGTTTTGACCCAATTATGAAGTGCATGCAGACGAAATCGCGGTCAGAAACTAGTTATGTAACAGGTGTCATGATTGTCATGAATAAAATAGCAACCACATCCGAATTATTTAGCTTCTAAAATACCAACTTGTTTGGGAAAACGTCAAAATACAGAGTTTTGATCTTCAACACGTTGATTTCTTAGTTCAAGTAACTTTATGGTACCTTCTTGGTTATTGACACTAGCAGGTGCAGCCATCAACTCAGTTAATAGCCCTCGGTTTCGGGTTCGGCAGTAAAACGGGTGCCTTATCGACCGATGATCTTGTATTCACTCTATTAGTCTTTATAATGGTTGTGTTTTGGTTAACCTTCGATCGAAGTGTGCTATAAATCGTATTTGTTTTTATTTAACATATTAGTAGCATGTAATTAGGAAGATAAATTAATAAATTATGCGGGTTCTAAGTAGTACCTGTCGTCTTGTGTATGCATGACAACAAATCAAGTTATTAATTTCCAGTATAAGTTGGTATCACATCGTACTGAAAACCTATACAATGCAAGGTGAGATTATACTGGCAACGTACAGCTTGATGTGTGACAGCGTGAACAGTTGTTTTTTTTTACTTGGAACGATGTTTTTAGTTTTTGCCCGATGGGAACTGATACTTAGATATCCCAAGATAGCTCCTGCTTGCGGTTCCCCACTAAAACAGTTACTTTCGCAGTTACTTAGTTTTAAATAAACTAAGTATTCTGTCAACATTTTTAACCTCTGACTTACGCCTTGACATAACTTACATATTGTCACGCCTGTCTCCCATGGGGGTAGGCAGAGACTATAGATTTCCATTGACATAACTTACTTGTTGATTAAATAAAATGCTGCATTTCACCAAGTCCAAATAAGTTGCCGGCAGTTTATTTCATTCAAATTCTGTTCCATTTTTAAATTGATTCGTTAAGTAGCAGGTTAATAATACATAAAGGTTGTAAGTGTGCAAACAAAAAGTAGTTGAATTACGGTTTGTTAATACACTATAATCAATGACATAGAACTTGAAAATTACCCTCAGGGAAAACCAAAAGTACTAAATACACTGATATTCAATCAGTATTCATAGCACATAGGTAATATATAAACTTTAAAATATGACGTCAGTCAAGTATTAAAATGCATCCTTTAACGTCTTCGGGGAATATTACAAAAACAAAATGTAGTCATCGATCGTTTTAAATACTTGAGTTATGTTGAATTGTTTACAGAATTTCATAACATAACAACCATCACGCCTGTATTCCCCGAAGGGTTAGGCAGAGGTGTACTTATGTACACCACGCTTCACCGGTTATGTTTAGGTCCCTTGTAATAGGAGGCGAGTCTATTGCCATTAACCGGGCACAATCCAGACTCCGAGCTGCTACAGAGAATTTCATAGAAAAATTCAATAACACTTGTTCGACCTGGGAATCGAGCCCAGGACCTCTAGCGTAGCAGCCGCGCTTGGGACCACTAGACTAACGAGGCAGTCACTGAATTTCATTATTATAATAATAATAATCCGAGTTCACAGAAATGATTTTAAATTGCAATGAACAGGAGATGAAGTAGATACATCAATGTCACTGCACAGATTCCTGGAGAAGGATTACCGTTATAACCTGTTAGTTAAGAGTAATAGCTCAACTGACTCAGATGTATATTTTAAGCGAGTTGATTCATCGGTGGGGTCAAATTTTATGGTTCTAAGTGTTCCATGACCTAGCCGTCACGAAATGTCTTTCGATTTCGGCGAAATGATTACGTGATTAGTGTGAATGCTTAACTTTTTTAAGTTTTAACCTACATGAAGCTATAAAAGAGGTTGTAACCGAGGTTAAATGAATGGCCCAAGGTTGTCCTAATATCGAAATAGTCTGTTAAATGGAAAATAAGTAGGTGTATATAATCCATAATCAATCGTTTTCTTTCTCATTATAAAATACTTATTATTGACAGAGGAACTACTTTTCGAAGTCCCAACCTTCTTTATAATTTACTTTTAAAATTATGTACTTCGAAACTTTACCGTATCTCACTATTATTATTGTTTTTTTCTTACTGAAGTTTTGGGTTGTACTAATAATTTATTGAACAAAACATACCTTATTAATAAGCCTGTATTCCCCGAAGGGTTAGGCAGAGGTGCACTGATGTACCTACCACAGTCTCATTTCGCCTGTATGTAGTGCCAAATCCGAGCTGCTAACAAATTACACTTTGCTCGACCTAGAAATTGAACCCAGGACCTCTAGCGTAGCAGTATGACTAGACTAATGTTCTTCTAATACGACTAAGGGAGTAATTTATTAAACAGGAAAGAAAAATGTTGGGCGTGAGTCCCATTAGGAAAATTCAAAGGTTGAATCATTAGTTGATGGGGTCATAAAAACAGGCCAACTGGATACTGGATACGACTTCATGCTGTGTAACAAAATTAAAAAAGTAGCATGAATAATTTGTGTTTAACGAAGTCTTCAGGGACTTATTATGTAGGAGTTACGATGTGGGTAATTGGCAAACAATGCTCTATGGTATGTTATTATCGTGTGTTATTACAAATTGTACTTACAAGCCAAGTTATAATAATGTAAATTTATCAAAACTAGCGTAAATTTCCAAATAAATTGAATAAACACTACAACAGTGAACCCTGATAATTTTAAGCTTGTATGGAGCAATAATAATAAATTCCTGTAAAAATCCAAAGGTCGTCAACAGTCAACAGTCGCCAGCAGGTCAACCTATACAAAACTGTCAAATTTCTCCAAATGATTTTAAACCTTAATCTGTTGTAGATAAAGTTCAAAATCAACTCAGAAAATTTGACATTTTGTGGTAACTTGATGTGCTGGTCACCGTACCTAAATTAGCGGATGACAACAATTTAATTAGAGCAAACAAAAAGATAAGCTATTATGCTTATATTTTATTATTTTTTAGCATTAAATATTGCGAAATTTTCACAAAGAACTGAATTTTCTAATTAAAGAAAATTTCTAGTGAAAGAAAAATTCGAATTTTTCTTTCACTAGAAATTTTCTTTAATTAGAAAATTCAGTTCTTTGTGAAGATAAGCTATTAATTAGCGTAGCGGTTACTTACAGATCCAAGCGCCTTGTACACGATTACAGGTGACGACAGCTGTCACTGTCAAAACGTTAGGATTCCACGTTTGAATTTATCTTTCTGATAAAAAGTTTACATTAGGTATTATGATAACTTACAGCAACATATTTTGTCTATGACTAATATAATGTTTGCAATATTACGTACGTATATTACTATTTGAAGTTTAGTTTTAATATACCGTTATCGTTCACGAGTTTCATGACGCGCAAAATTCTTCGATGACTAATAGCATTATAATAAAGGTAGTTATTGGTAGCTAGTTTGATTCATTTGTATAATTAATCATACATGAGAAAGAAAAAAATAATAAAACGAACAGACTACGGACAGTGTCGTAAGGATGACAAATGGTTTTTGCTAAAAAAATACTATCTAGGCATGACTCAAACGAGAATAAAATTAAAAAAGGTGAATTGCCGTATTTGCTTTTATTATAGTATTATTTCATAATATCCAAATTTTGGAAAACAGAATTCATTACGTATATCTATTTAATAAAACGAGATTCCCAATCTGTTCATTACACCGTCATTAAAAAAGATTAAAAACGCCGCACTGAAACAATACTTATTGCTTCCATAAAGTATCCAGCGTTTTATTAACCAATAAAATGAATTTATTTGTATTCCCATTTGGGATAACTCCTCAAAATACCGATCGTTAATGCGCTCAATCATAAAAGGTAATGACAGAATATAGGATCGAACTTGAGGCAATTACGTAAAGAGATAATGTACAGTCGTGAAAACAATGCTGAGGAAGATATATATCTTTTATTGTTTTGCAATCACTTGATAAGATTACGGAAATACGGGTTTTGACATTTAACGGTTCATCACAATAGAATTGAGTAAGTTATGTGTACTATGGGTTTCTTGGTGTTTGTGTTACATTGATGTATTAAGCATTCGAATTTCAAGTGGTTTTCTGTGTGGTGTGAGTTTAGTAAAACAGCAAGCGTGTTGCTTGGATGGTGCGTTATTGAAAACAATTTAATTAAATAAATTTTAAAGAATATCTTGTGCTGAAACTAGATTGATATTAGATAGTTCGAAAGTTATACCATTAAAACCATGGAGTATAGATTAATTTCTTCAAAAGGTGGCACTTACAACTTAAAACCTAGAAAAATCCGAGAGTGTTGAATTATAAAATACGTTCGTGATTTTGATAAATGGTCCTTACCATTTATCAAAATCACTAATGTCTTTTCATAATGTTGATGTTTTTCGGGGTTTTCCTTGAACATTTTCTGGCAAGCTATAAATAGTCAAGGCTAATGTAAGAATATTATTATTTTTATTAATATGGATTTTCTAGAAACACTTACGGAATGTCAATAGTTATCGTCGCGTAAAATATACTTAGATGTCACTTTATTTATGGGCATTTTCACAGTGTTATACTACTCGGGTACTAGACCCCATTTTGACGGGATATAATTATTTACTTTATCACTTATATTCGTAAATGGGTCTGAGTGTAGGTATACCTCTTAAAAGATTTTAGTGATCAACGTTTCACACTTAACGGATTCGTATTATTTGGCTAATTTACTTGGAACAACTATCAAAAGTAAAAATAATATCCAATTAAATAATAAATGTAAATTTTACGTTACTGTCATGAATTTTGAAACCTACAATAATAATAAATATAATATATACCGTGATGTCTGTATTCCCCTAAGGGCCAAAAGCAGATTTTATCTTATATTAGTACACCAAAATTTTACTTAGGTGTTAGGTAATAGGAGCGAGGCTATTGCAGAAAACCCAATAATACTTTGTCCGACCTGGGAATCGAAGCCAGAACCTCTAGCATAGCAGTCATGCTGAGGCCTACAAGACTAATGAGGCTTCATTGTCCCGCGGGATAGCCAGCATCAAATGCGGGCGAAACCGCGCTTAACTCAGTAGTACCTAGTTCATATGCCAAGTTATCTGCGAGCATATTCAAGCGTGGCGTGCTTCCTCGCCATATCTCAGTTGCTTCTGAACTCCGTGTGCGCGGGGCACGCGAGCTAACACAATTAGCGCTAATGGAACGACTTGTTTGTTTGTTCTTACAACTAACGCGAAAACATCACCATACCTTGTTCTAAACACTAACTTCAATTTCTTGTGGAACCATTTTAAAGTCTTGCATGGTTTTCTGTTCTTGTTTGTACGTTTCACTTACCTATGTTTTCTGAACTCATTTGCTCTTTAATGAGTTTTATATTATATCGTTTGTACTTATTCTGTCAGTAGCTATTGCACGCGGTTCCAGTCGCATCCCATATGAATATTAATTTGAGACCAAAGGTAATCTATTTCCAAGGTATAATCTATCTTTAGAACCAGATTCATCGAAATTTGTATAGTGGTTCAGGTGTGAAAATGTAACAAACAGATAGAGTTACTCGTTAGGTATTAGTATGGATAATGATCCGAAAAGTCCTGGGCTCAATTCCCGAGTCATACAGTGTTCTTATGTTTTTGTATCAAATTCTCAATAGCCGATCGAAGTTTGCGACTGTGGTTGATGGCAATAAGCGTGCCCCCTATTACATGGGACCGAAACATATCGGTGAACTTTGAGGATACATTAGTACCTACACATCTGCCTAAATCTTATTATGCTATGATTGATTTGAGTTGTGGCGTAGTGTATGTTATTTGAGTATTAAATTAATAAATAGCTTAATTCATCATATTAAATTTATAATAATTTATCTCAATAAATCATAATTGTGCCATTGCTTAAAATCTCATATCTTATAGGTAACTTAAAAAAATTATAATTAATGATCATGAGTTTGCGTCTACAGATCTTTGGCGACACGATTAAGTATCGTAGGTCCTTCTGCCGAGGTCGTCAACTTAGGACCTCCCTATTATATTCCTTACTAGCTTTCCGCCCGCAGCTTCGCCCGTGTGGAGAACACGATTTTGACTGTTTAGTTTTTTCCAATTCTGGCGGGAAATTGCAAATTATCCTTACATATCTTTCCGTCCGCTTCTTTGCTCGGGTAGACAAAATTTGCCCAACTTTATTATTTACCGAAATATAAACGCAGCTTATATCCTTTCCCAAGGTCTAGTCTATTTTTGTACCAAATTTCGTCAAAATCCAAACGAACTTTCATCCCCTAATTCATCCCCACAAAGGTCGAAATTTCAATAACCCCATATCAAATTATTATTCATTTCTTATCAAGTGCCTAAACACAAAGTTTCAGCGTTTATCTTCAACAATGACAAACTCCCATACAATTTTGCATCCCTTATTACAACCCCTTTTTTTACAACAAAACGTAGTTTATATCCTTTCCCGAGGTCTAATCTATTTTTGTACAAAATTTCATCAAAATCGGTCCCGAGGTTGGGCTTCAAAGCGTGACTTTGTTTGGACTTCCATATGAACATTCATCCCCTCACAGGTCGAAATTTTAAAAACGCTGGAACAAATTTTTACTTCTTATGAAGTACCTAAATTCAAAGTTTTATCGTTTTATCGTACCAATGACAAACTCCCATACAAATTTTCATCCCTTATTTCAACCCCTTTTTTTACAACAAAACGTAGCTTATATCCTTTCCCAGGGCTTAATCTATTTTTGTTCCAAATTTCATCAAAGTCGGTTCCGGCGTTAAAATTGAGAGCGTGACTTCGTTTGGACTTCTGAGCGAACTCTCATCCCTTATTTCATCCCCACACAGTTCGAAATTTCAAAAACGCTAGAACAAATATTTATTTATTTCCTATTAAGTGCCTTAATAATAATAATAATAAGTTTCATGGTTTTATCTTGAAAAATGACGAACTCCCGTACAAACTTTCACCATGTCAACCCCTTCAAAACTATTTTTTGCAATAAAAGGTAGCCTATGTCCTTTTTCAAGCTTTAGTCTATCCCAGTACCAAATTTCATTAAAATCGGTTGAATGGTTTAGGCGTGAAAGCGTAACAGACAGACAGACAAACAGACAGAGTTACTTTCGCATTTATAATATTAGTAGGGATAAATTTTACACCCGCGGCTTCCGCCGCAAGGACTAGGTATACGTTTCTTTTCATTTTACGGAATTATATATAGCCTGTGTCACTGAGGAATTATGTTGCTTTCTATTAGTGAAAGAATTTTCAAAATCGGTTCAGTAGATCGAAAGTTCATATACACCCTACAACCTCAACTTTACCTCTTTATAATATAGATTTGAGCAGCATCGCTATTGAGTTTGCGCCAACCGTTTACGTGATGTTATTCACCATATAACTGTATCAATCGCCTCATATTTGAAATGAATGGAAATTGAAAGTCCTACAAAAAGTTTGGACACTTGCCACTATTTCGGTATTTTTGTACACTTAATTTGCGTCCGTTATACCAATTAAGTCAGATTGATACGACTTGTTTTTTTACACGGTACAGTAATTGATATCGAATGGAATGAAGACATTAATTACGAAACTTGAATCATACATTTTTAGAGTACCCTCAATATGATGTGTACTTAGTTTTTGGTGCTCAAAAGAAGTGTAAACGCAGAGATTTTTTGTTGTACGTTTGTTGAAGGATTTATTTTCATAGACATAATATCATATGGTAATCAGTAAAAGGTTTATTGATAATTAATGTCGGTAACAAGTCAAAACCTTCAGAAGGTGACCCATTACGGAGAAAACTTTCAATAAATATTTGCCCTTTGACTCTTGAGTTAAAGTAATCTACATACATTTGAAAGGTCTGTCTGGATTCAACTTCGTATAAAACTTGTAGACTTACACTCGAAAAAAATGGATCTGGAAGCCACCACGTCACGCACCACCAATGAGCTATTACAAAATAAACTTATACCTGATATACTGATAAACAAACTACAAAGCTATGTATCATTATTTTAAGTGGTCCTATATTTCCAGAAACATATAATATTATTAAATATCGTTACAAGTTCTTTATACAAGAAGCGTCGTCACTTCCAGAAAAAGTTGCCTAATGTTATTACTGTTAGTTTGAACATTTTGTGTTTGTTCGCCTCAGCAAACACGGTAGACATTATCTGTTTGCAGTGTGTGCCAAACTGGCTCCCATTCTGACTTCTTACCAAATTATTTGATTACCTTCCGTCTAACGTTTGTATGACAAACTTTACCTGTTTATTGAATTTATTTTGTATTTTAAAAACTGTTGAGCTTCTCAAGTCGGTTGGTAAGGTAAGGTTTCGATTCCCATGTTTAGCAAAGTGTTACATATTGTGTTTTTCTATGTAATTCTCAGTAGCAGCGTCTTGAGCTCGGTAAATGACAAATGGCTGCCCCTCTATTAGGTAGGTCAATAGGACCTAAGCATATTGGCGAAATGTGGGTGTTCATAAATACACCCTTCGGGAAATATAGGCGTGATGGTATGTAATGTCTCTTCTTTTTTGATCTGATCGAATAATTCTACTTCCGAGATGGTCTCATATAGGTAAATTTGGTTGGAAGATATCCGACCAACACAGAATGCTAGAAGATATATCAGTGTGAATGTAGCCTAAAAGAACAACAATCAAACATTGTCACAGTAGTTCCATTCACGAACAAGCGCGGGCTTCGCGAAGGCGTTGCATGCATTATGACAATGCTCCAATGCTACTTAACAACAATAAAATATGTAACAAAGTACAATACCACTGGCTTATTTGACGTTCATAAGGCCCTAAATTGAATAAATGATGTCTAATTTAAATATCAATTGGCTGCGGTTCAATGGAAATAAAAAACTGGAAAGATATGGTACATATTAATGTGGAGTTCACAGTGCGTGGAATAAATTTTGTATTGTAACAGTTTATGTCAAAGGTTGTCATATTAGGTTATTATTGGTACCACACAAGGCGTTTCCTTCGTTGTAATGCTTAGGGTTGCCAAATATATTTAATACTTATATTATAGTATCTTTCTATTTATTAATTTTTTACTATAATATAATAATTAATACTTATATTATAGTATCTTTCTATATTTAATGTCAAGGTACTATATTGTATATCCTGTTGGATAAATATATAGCAGTCAAATCTACTATAAAATCATCAAAATCAGTCCAGCCGTTTAGGTGGAGTTCAATGACATCACACGTGCATAAGAATTATGCATAAAGATTGGTAAAAACGAAAATTTTAAATAGATACCGTTTACTCTTCTGTTCGTTAAAAAAAAACTTTTTGTTTTTTTACTGATGTGCTTTACTACAAAGCATGAAGCGTGGCCATGCGTACCCAACGTACCTAAATTAGGTATATTTTGACACCCCTTGGCGTGACAGAATAATTTATAATCTACTTTCAACGTACTCCTGTGAACTATTATATTTTATAACCATATTAACTGTTACAAAGTCAATATGTATATCCTTGTTTGGTCTGAAGTGTTGACACTTATCCATTTTGCTCTAGTATCGCGCCGCTATCCAGACAATTGCATTATCTTCGATTTTATCTACTAGGTGCTGTTATATTATGTCTGAAGTGCTTCGACATAGCAGTCTATGGGTAAATCTTATTAGTCGAGAGGTTTAGGACAGTATGGTCGATATATTTAACGAATGAATATGAAGCAAATAAGTTTTTGTACTTAGTACACAAGGAACCTTCTGAAATATTGACTATACAAGTATAGTCAATATTTCAGAAGGTTCCTTGTATACAAATAGTCCAAGGACTATTTGTATACATATAGACTTGGACGCATTCATTGGATTTCCCAGGCATGAATGAAATCTGCAAACCAGATCAAGGTGGGGACCAAATAGTGTCCATCTCTAGCGTAGGTGTGGTGACTGCGACTAAGTGATTATATCAGATGAATGGCGAGTTCCACCTGTACCTTGATAAGAAGTGCACGGAAATGCTGAGCCGATTCTTGGACTTGCATTTATATTGATCAATCGATATTATTTAGCAGATGGCTTCGTGACAAACTCTTGAGATGCTAGTTTGTGTTATAAATTAAAAATAAGCTATAAGACATTAATAAAGCTAATTTAAAATAAGAAATAAGCAAAATATATATTCAAATAAGTACCCCTTTTCATATTTAGAAATAGAAAACCAATTCAATTTGTAACTCGATAATTGCAGTGTACTTTGTAAAGGAAATTTCTGTCGGGGCTGATAAAAAAATCTTAATCTATCTTAAAAATGATTGATGGATTCCCGGTGGCTCGGCGTTCCGCAGTCTGTACTTATTTATTGGATTAACCGCTCTAATCTCCAATCATTCGTGAAATTTTTCCCGCCCCTCGGTCTAAGTAATTAATTATGTTATTTGGGTATTATTGGAAGTTGGGAGGGTCTTTTGTGAAGCGCTAATTTGTTTGAAATACGATAATTTGAGCGTCACTTTTACTTTTTATGAAATCGCTTAAGGAAATTCTTTTTTTTCCGAATGTAATGTTTTATATCGTATATTCAAATATATTCATTTATATATTACAGTATAGGTAAGTTTAATATATTAATAATAATCTTTATTAATTACCAGCTTAAAAGACTTTAAAAGAAGTATTGCTTATATTATGAGTATTTAAAGATATTTTTATGGAAATAGTCTTTAATAAATGCTCATAACTCAGCTAATTAGCTGAAGGCGCTTATAACGAAAATTATGAGTATCTTTGGTCACATTAAAATTCAACAGTGATAAATCGTTCGCTAAAAGGCAGACCGCGTTTAGGTACTCCTCCTAATCAAACGGTAGAACATTTTAAACCAAGAGGATTGAAAAGGATGCCGCATACGGAATACGTGTTGACTGTGCAAACATCAGATGGGAAATGAAATGAAACGAACGAGTTCCCGAGTGTCACCCCTGCGTTAGGGTTACCACTTGTTCCAATGTCGTTTCGGTTACACGGAACAAAAATATATCATTATTTGTTTTTATTGTTTGCATTATCAAAGACGTTTTTTAAAACTTTGTAATATAATTTCTACAACCAAAAATTGTTATAAAAACATTGCAAATGTCCTATAATTAGGTACTATTTTCACTTCATGTTTGAAAATGGTGATATCCGCCAACATAATGTATCGATAAGTGTTACTAGTACCTACCTAATAATCAGATAAGACTAAGCGTGTAATATTTGTTTTGCTTCTTCCGTGTTTAACTACACTGATAGAAAATACTCTTTTTTAAATTTTAATTTTAATAAAAAAAACCGATAAAGCGTAATAATGGTTTTTAAGTAGGTACTTATATTATTTTGTAGAAATACTTGTCAGAAAACTAATCAGCTACCTAGTATTTCGTGGATGTAAGATGGCTATGGCAGCCCTAGAGTTAGCGCGTGCTCTGTGTTGCCAACCTTAGCAAATGTTTACCTTCTATTATCTTTCACGCCATCTGCAAGTTGGAGTGTCGCTTACTTTGCCTCTTGCAGTCACGTACTAAACGTTATTGATGTGGTCATCGTTTTCTCTCTATTGAAAAATTCCATTTTTCATAACGGGCAATGCGAAGTGTTTTAATATTGCATATTAACTTCAGTTGACGGCAAAATTTAATATTAATCTGTGAAGAGTTTAAAGTGAAAATATTAATACTTATTTCAGCAATACCTACTTGAATAACAGAATAGAACATAACAAGGCAACCCAGCTACTATTTTTATTGACGACATAATTTATTACACAGCTAATGTAGTTTGTCTTAAGCTGCGACCCTGTTTCGATGATAAATATTTTCTCAATTTCAACCCGACGTAAACCAATTATGTTCATTCTACATTTACAGCCTTAGGCGATTGTCTATGCTAAAGTTTATTTTAGGCCGGCAACACACTTTCAACAAAGTCGAACGTAGAATAGCATATTTAGGAATGTGTGAGGACTCGCGCAATAGTTTCAAGGCTCCTACGAAGTGACGACGATGCGACGCTATGTCAGATTCCGCCTGTATGAAGCCGGCCTTAGGCTAATATAGTTTCGAGTTAGAGTGGGCGGGCCCCGGTTAGGCTTTACGAACGCTAAGCGTCATGCGTTAAACAGATAGAGAATTCCCGTTTAACAGCCGCAGGGGCGGCATGTGGGCAATCCGTGCAGCGATCTAAACGTTATTGAATTCTCTAAACTCGGTTGGGTTAAAATTTAATCAACTGGGAATGCTTGAAGTATTAGCTGTTTCCGAGTACTTTTGTGTTTTAAAGAAATATATTGGCTTTTAAGCGGTACCTATATATTGGTACATAACTCTTTACGAGTACGTTTTGATTATTAGTTCCAATTACGTCGATGTCACTGTAAGACGTAAAATGTGGAAGGAAATATCGATATCATTGGTAGAATTCTCGGTAGCTTAGTGGCCAAATCGTCTGTATACTTAACCGGAGGATCGCAGGTTCGACTTCGCCTGAGATCATGTTCTACTTTCACAAGAAAATTCATATTATCTTAATAAATTTATAATATAAAAAAAATAGCTTGGTTTTCATGGGTTTTAGCATCAGAGTAAGATAAGGTTATATTGTTGTGATGTTTTACCAGTAAAAAATATTTTATTAATTTATTATTACTAATGGACTGGTGAATAAAAGATTTTATTTTAATCAATCTTCCAAGTTAGTAGAAAATCTAACCGGAGATCCGTTTCATAGAATAAATGTAATAACACACTTAATACTTGGGTTACGATAAAACAAATTAACGATAATAATTAAATGTATGCGTCAATCCGATAAGCAAGTCCGAGGAAATTCATACATTTCGCCACAAAATGTATCTCTAAGTATTTATCGGCCATATTAAATTTGTGTTAGAGATTACCTTGAAATCTACCTACATGTACACATTATCCGACTGTAAAATATATGATACTTATATCACAGTACAAACAGACCTTATATCGATAAGAAGGCTAAGGATACGTTTTCTGATTCTCTCTTTATCTTCACGTACATTCACTGGCACTCTTATAATAATATGCCTTGAAAAATAAGGATTTCCTACTATAATTGCATTCCTGCTTAGATTTTAATCGGAATTTCGTCAGGGATACTACGTAACTAATATATTGAGAGTATCCCATATTGGATATTAATATTCCATATCGATATTAAAACTTTTACTACCTTACATGTGTTAAAAGCTTAATTTATTATTAACTTACATATGTAACCTCCTTTTCGGAAGTATATTTATAATAGGCTCGTTCTTTTTTCAAATAATATATGAATGTCACTTCAATGACGTGACATCACAGAAATAGATGTCAAATGTCAAAACGTTATTTCATTTGAAAAAAAAAAAGGTAAAGGACGCTTGTCACATCTTGAGGTCTCCGTTTATTTAATGTAGTGGGCCGGTTGTGACGTGAAGAGCTTATAAATAAGATTCGTTAGGGCTGGCCCTTCTCTATGCAAACATCAATTTATAAGATCCGTGCTGTTATTATGTTTGATAGCAAAAACGTCATTTAATTCTGAGTGATTAAGCTTTAATTTGTGACTGAAAAAAATAATACTTTTGGATATGTAAAAAGTAAATAAAAAATAATATGATTGTTTTCTGAAAGAATGTTATCATTTACCATGTCCATCATTATCTGGTTCTAATTTCTACTTTTACCATATATATACCCTTTACTTATTTTTACCCTTTAAGTGAGTTTATACAGTGTTATATGACATTTTTATAGCAATTCGGTTTTCGGTTTTTGTATGATACATATTTAAAATATTTACTATTTCGGTAACTTTCGATCCTTATTAATCCTTTTAATGTATTCAGAACCTATGTGTTGTTAGTTGTAAGCATATTAGAGAATCATCTTATTTTACATATACCTAGAGAACTACTAATAATTATGACATTACGCGTTCCTAACGAGTTAGCGGTTTAGTCCCAAAAACCATATCTATGGGGCAACACAAAGAATACATATTTGTCATACGTCACTAGCGTGTCGTGACGTATGACAAATATGACATGTTATGTCATAGGGAGTATGCCCCAAGTTATTTAAATGTTTCTAAATTAAAAGCACATATCAAAGGTTCACACGAATTTATGTCTTAAAGCCTGAAATGCGGGAGCTTTGTTAGAAGCTATTTCTATGAAAACGTTCGTATGTTGCTGCTGAGGAGTTTCATATTACATACCATCACGCCTGTATTCCCCGAAGGCTTAGGTAGAGGTATACTTAATGTACATCCACAGTTCGGAGGTATATTTAGGTCCCATATAATAGGGGAAGAGCCATTTCCATTTATCGGGCACATATCTAAACTCCGTGCTGCTAGTGATAATTTAATAGAAAAACTCAAAAACACTGCCCGATCTGGGAATCAAACCCAAGACCTCTAGCGTAGAAGTCGCGCCTAGGACCACTAGACTAATGACGCAGTTCTAATAATACAAATTAAACTGAAATTACTTCAGGCTCAGCAAATGTAGGGCAGGCACTTAATAGTAAAAATAAGGCGCTTAGTAGTAAAGATGTGGCTCTTAGTAGCAAAAATGTAGGCTATTTGTAGCTTTAGTATTTACTGGCTCTGGGTATCAAACTTTGGTCCTTTGGCCAGGAGCCGCACTTGAAAACAGAAACAAATGAAGTTTGCGTAAATAGTGGTAGTTTCACGTAAAAGTAGGCAATTTAAAAAAGACAATCGCGTTGCTTTTGAGGACGTTAAAATAACGATGGTTTTTTCCTATTTAGAATCCTGTTAGAGTTGCAACGCCCAATAACGTTACATTCCATCTAATGGGCCATCATAGAAATAACGAAGTTGTAAGTGTCAATTAGAGGAATAGGGCTATAGATGCGTTAAACAATGGCCGCGTAAACTGCCAATTATTTTATGCAGAACTATCCTTAAAATCTAATGGCGCCTTTTTCGACAAATGTCAAACTTCAACGCTTATCGATAGATGCGAATAATTATTTCAAGTTCCGCTGAAATTACCACTGCAACGATAATTTAAGTACTTATTATTAGTAATTGTAAAGATATTAAATGACCAAATTTATGAAATGGCAAGGAGTCGAAGCCTGGAATACAATTGGTCCTTTAGTACGGAAATATACAGGTTTAGGTTTTATGTAGTTAGGAATGCTAGTACATATATATACGCTAGTTTAATACAATAAAGAAAACAGAAACATTTTCAGGATTTCGCCGTCTCTATTTTAGAGTTCCATCGCAAAAATGTAAAAACGTAGCAATGTCGCCTGTCGTTCTGCCACGCTGTCAGAGCTTATTTTCTCAAGGACTATTTGGCACAGGAATTTGTTATTTTACTTCATATCTTAAGTAAATAGAAGCTGCCTCTTTCTAACTATGTATACTGAAAATATTCGACTAGTGAAAAATAAACACCAATTTCTTTGTTGATTCCTCTATTCTTGTAGTTTCTATTGTTATATTTCTTTTTTATAATTGTGATGATATAGTCTTTAAAGATACCTGGAGATAGGGGATTTTTTCAAACCTATTATATTTTTGTTTATGAATCTAATGAAATGATTTAACTTTAATAAATTACACAACGTGGAATCTAATATAATGAAACGCTTTTATAATATCGCTATCACGCCTTCGAAACATAAAACTTTCAACCAAAAACTAATGTACGTTAATTAATTAAACTTTATGTTACGAAGTTATAAACCGATAAATAATTAAAAGCCGATAGCATTTTATCGATTCAAATTAAGTTATTCGGAATTCCGAATAATATTACGGACAAATTTTTCGAATTAAAAATAAACTGGACCATTAATTTATTTGGTAGTGTTGGGCAGTTGATTTATAAATGGTATGTAACGGCATTTCTTGCGTGGGTGTATCTTATCTGTGGCTGTCAGTAGCTTGCTACCGTCGTCCCGCGTTGCCACCGCCGCCGTCGCGGCGTGTCGCAGTCGCCGGTGCATCGATATCTTACTCGCCATGTCCAAAGATAAGCAGCACATGCTATTAAATACACGGTTTATGAGGTATTTTGAGACGATTAAAGTTAAAAGATGGATAAAATACGGAACTTTTTAAGAAATATTATGAAAATCGGATAAAGCTGCAAGTTTTAACAGTTCTCTCATTCTTGGAAGAAGCTAAGTCTTAATATCAAAATATATGTTAATAAATATATAACTATATTTATTATACTAAATAAATATAAAAATATATTTATAATAATATATAATATAAAAATATATTAATAAATATAGGTATACAATTTTTATATTCCAACCTTTTATAACCTCATTCGGGTCATGTGAAAATGGGGACCTAAGTGAATAAAAATGAATACACAATACGAGCCGTGTATTTTTGCAAGTGCGCATATTTGCAGAGCTGCATCAAGCTTCAAGTAAATTAATTTTCCTAGTCCGTTAATCAAGACAGCGTCTAGGTTCATTATCCAGCTATTTTGTTTGCGTCCCGATCACGCTGTTTCTTAACGCTCCTGAGACTTCTCCGGTCACCTAAGAACTAGAGCAGAAACTAGCTTACTTTATTTTTAAATTGAAAGGAAATTCTGAGTATTACTTATCTTTAGCCCCAGATGTATGGTTTTGTAAGTAATGCTAGGACCAGAATTTTTACCAATGAAACGTAGAATTGCTACTAATTATCTTTATCAATCATACAATCATACGTGAAATTCTAAATGAATAGAAAATATTAGGACCTGTATTTTAATCAATGATACGTAGACTAGGATCGACAGCACTACATAAAATCTTAGAATCTACCAAAAATATATACAAATAGTTGGAAAGACACGATTGCGTAGGTTTCAGTTACGAGTACAAAGAAAAATAACAAGGAAACAAAACAACTTCCTGACCACATAAACATAATAGGCACGAAACAAAATGTTCCCAGTTTGGATTACCAAGTAACAAGAAAGTTAGTTTGGTATCATTTTTCAGTACAAGCCGTTCTACCCACGTTTTGTTGGCTACGGTCTTAATAAGGGCTTCGAACTTGAAGGTACCGCATGATTACCTGGGCCTGATGCAGTTTTTGTTAGAAGTTAAAGCTGGGCCGCACGATGTCAGATAATTTGGTATGACATACACTTTACGTATCATATCATCATGTAGCATCACGTAGTTTTGTGTTAGACTTAGTACTACTGTGATGGATCATGACATTCATATTTTGACAGTACGCAGTCGGGTGAAACTAGTATTTTCTTTGATTCTAGTTTATAGGTCTACAAGACTGTAATATATCGTCGTTGTCAAACCAATATCTGCTCTGTGCAAAAAGTCTAACTTTGAGATAATTAATATAAATGTTCTCCTGTAAAATTTTATATGAAGTAAATTTTTGAAAATAGTTTAAATTAAATATACAGTTCACCGTATAATGCTTAGAATCACCATAACAGCCCTTTTATACAAAATTTTGATTAATAAACTAGTCATAATAGTCAAAATGTCGAAATCTCCAAAAACTGCACACAGCAGCTATTTGTTTGACAACGACGACATTTTAAATACACTATAGATCTTATGTATAATTTAGACCTATTGTTATTCTTAAAGTAATTCGTTGTTGCTGCGCAATAAAATTTAAATCTTAAAAAAGTATTTTTTATAATCTTTTATCGGACATTACAATTACGCTTTTAATTAAAACTTAAACCCGTTAGACGTGTCCAATAAAGTGTTAGTAGCTAAATGGCCTAACTTTTATTTTAGCAGTCTGCACCAATAACAGTATGAGTAAGATGGGATTGTAGATTGCTTCCTAGTGTGAAGGTAAACGAAGTGTTTTGCATTAATGACGGGCACCATTCCTTATCCTTATCTGGCACTTACGAATACTTACTGTAAATAGCTCAATGTAAGCGTTTAGATGCGTTTAATGTTGTGAAATTTGTTAGTATTGTTTTGTTTTTGTTAAGAAAACGTTTTTCATATAATAATTATCAATTTACATACTATTTGGTATTTACTATGCATTTAAATCAATGCCTATTGATGCGAATTTATAAATACACATTTAATACGGATCAAAAGACCGGATAATAATAGAAATAATAATAATAAAAATTTTCTTGTAAAGTAATATATGTAGGTATGTATGTAAGAGATATATTTATGCGATTCCTGTTAACCGAAGGGCTGGACACAGATCACTTACTAATATTAGGTAGGTAGGGAGCATGAGTATTGCCATCAATCCGACATAATTATAATCTCCATGCTGTAAAAAATATTGTAAGAAAAACCTCAATACTGTTCCATGGTATGATCTGGGATCATACCCATACTCACACTCATCACCGAGCTAGCGATTCATCATCATCATCATCAACCCATTACATTGTCCCACTGCTGGGCACGGGTCTCCTCTCAGAACGAGAGGGATTAGGCTATAGTCCACCACGCTAGCCTACTGCGGATTGGCAGACTTCACACGCCGTCAAGAAAATCTCTCAGGCATGCAGGTTTCCTCACGATGTTTTCCTTCACCGTTTAATCGCGTGATAATTAATTATTAATACGCACATGACTTCGAAAAGACAGAGGTGTGTGCCTTGGATTTGAACTCGAGACCTTTGACTTGGCAGTCCAATGGTCATATCACAAGGCTATCACTGCACGCTAGCGATTACTAGACCATTAAGGTAGTTACTGGAATGCAAATAGTATGTAAATAAATATTTTCTTCTGCTGGGCCAAAGGTCCTGGGTTCTATTTCCAGGTCAAGCACAATGTTATTGGGTGTTTCCTATGAGATTCTTAGTAGCCGTAGTTCAGAGTCAGGATTTAAGCCCGTTTAATGACAAAAATCCTGGCACTGTAGTTATACATTAGAACACATCTGCCGAACCCTTCGGGGAATACAGGCGTGATGTTACATAATATTTGCTCTTATAAATTCTGTCCGTTCATTGGTATTTACGCGAAATGAGGTTTCATTGTACCGTAAAACACAGATCAAATACGGTCATGTGTGGCGACTGATGGTGGTTCACAACTTTGCACTGAGTCAATGTGGGTGGTTGAGCTGCTTGTTATGGGTAAATATTATGAATGCAATGCAAGTTCCTCACTTTACGGAATTTTACCTAATGACAATAGGAAAGGTATGAGATAGATATGATAATATGCTTTATAATACTTATACAGTATCAACCATTGGATATAATGAGTATTATGATCATGAATAGAAATTTGAAATAGAACTTCTCTAGCCATTAGAAATGTGTTAATATTATAATGGTTTAATGGTTAAATAAACTATATTTTTCAGTTCACTGTCATTTCATGACACGTAAGTTTTAGATTTTAACAAGGATTGGGACATTGCAATAGTCATTATTGCAACTTCCGAATCCTTGGTTAAAACAATTGTAAATAGATTATAAGTATGCTTACAAACTGGTTTCTACCACCTGTCAAGTGCCACATACCTCTACAAGATGCAGGAGTATACAAGCTTGATTGTGGTTGCGGTCTCTCATACATAATACTCATAACTCATAATAATTAAATATACGCAAATATCTTGCTGATCTGGTATCGCCGTGCGACGGATCATTGAGCTCCCTAAAAAATGGTCGAGCTACACGAGGACTGATGTATGCGTACCGTCAGTTAGAACAGGTCAACTCAAAACTGTTTGGCTCTTTCTTCAAAAGGCCTGTTCAGATTTTGCCCTACATTGTAAAACTCGCATATCTATGATATAACTATTGTCTGGACTTTAAAAGAGACCATGATTCTCTGAGTTTGTTTCGACATTTCTTCTCAGAGGTCGTCAGATAGGAAACGTCGGCGCCATGTAGTTTAAAAAAAAATGTAAAAAATCGACTTTTAAAAGTGTCCTGAAAAGATCTATTTACAGAAATAAATATCATTTATCATTTATCATAGGCCAAACTAAAAGAAGCATAGGGACCCGCGTAAAAGAACACATTGCCGTTGTCAAACACCGCCGTTCCGGGAAGTAAGCAGTTTGTGAACATACACTTGACAAGGCCCAGCACTACATCAGATTTGATAAACCACAAGTCCTTGCAAAAGAAAACCGATTCCTACCTGGGATGATTCGCGAGGCTATTGAAATTTAAAAAAAAAACAATTTCAATAAAGAAGATGGCGGGGTCTTACCATCAGTTTGGAACCCCGTCATAGATTCCATTAAATCCAAGCACAAGACTGCGAGACCTAAGGATACGGTGAGCTCATTCTGCGTGACCGGATCAAATAATAATAAAATGAATGTAGGGTAGCTGTTGATAATTTTGACATTAGGACGACCAACACCTCAGTCCACCCGTAACCATGGATGCTGTAAAGGGTCCGAAACGTCGGGAATTAAAAATATCAATATAACGCGATAAAATCCGTAAAAAGTAGTTTTATATCAATATTCTTACAAAGTTTATAAAATCATCAGAAATACAAGACTGTGATTATCTATGAGTAAAGACAGTGTCTCATTTCCGTTACACACCTAGCACGCCTCTTTTTAGCTCTTATCATAAAAGGAGGAAATGTTACTTGTAGTCATAAATGTTAACACTATACTATTGCACTCAGGGCTTATTTCAGAATGCCTAGGCATTATCTTTCAGATAAATAAAAAAATAGAATGGAATTTACATGATTGTGTCTGGCGAATAATTTTACCGAACCAGTCACACGCAATTTTATTGGTAAACGTTCGAAAAGGTCTGGTGCGGATCACTCACAACTCGTAATTATACAAGAACTAGAATTCAAATCATAACTACGTAAGAAAAACGGATGAGAAAGTTATAAAGCAAAAAGTTGTGATTAAAAAAATCCAAATGTTAAAGTTAAATTAGAAATAAATGTAGCCACGTAATTCTTTCACCTAATTGCTTCGCAGCGTTTCAGAAAAGAAAATTGCATTTCGCATGACTTCAGACAAATTGTTTTACAACTTAATTGTAGTCGACCTTGGGATACTTTCAGGGAATTAGGTCGCGGCATGCAGGCCTGCTTAACAAATTGTAGCAATGTAATGCAAGTTACATGAAGGACACCACAGGCCTAAGGCTGTGTGAGCGAATAAATAACTAATAAACCTCGATAAGGCCAAGTCCCTATAGCGGAAAAAACAACAGAAGGTTAAGCAAACATGCATATTTCTTGTAATGTCCCCGAGGGACAAGGAATGTATGGAAAAAGCTGCCATCTACAATATTTTACAAATAGACTTTTAAGGTTTGTCTAATATTGAAGCCGCGTGATTATACGATAAATAAAAACTGAAAACTGGCAGGTTTATTAGTTAACATCATTATAATGTATTCCATACTCGTATAATCGTATAATTTATTGATAACTTGATCGTAGGTAATGATAGTTAATAGGTTAGGTTTGTTTAGTTTGGAGCTATCCTGCCCTTATGAACTCTTCTTATTACATACTTGTTTATTATTAACATACTTCTTTATTATTATTTCGGTCTACATACAAAAATGTAGCTCCGGTTCATCTTTTACATCGCGTCTCGAAGGACCAGATATCGATATTATTTGGGCCTTACATTACTTTCCCCATGCCTGCATTGTGGCAGGGCCCACTTAAAGAGATTGCTTCGAGACTCCACGCACCACATTCATTCTCACAAGATAGGATTCAGTTAATATGAGCATTCTTCGCAAAAAAATATACTGCCCCTAGTGCCGAAATAAATATTGTTAAGTACCATAAGGCCGTCTGCTGCAGAGATGTCCTGATATATCTTTGTTGCGGAGATAATGTTGTCTGATAATGGAAAGGGAAACTAAATGTATGGTTGCTTCAACTACCAGATTAAATAAATTTGATGGTGTTTTGATTGGATTTAATAACAGTTGTTCAAAATGATTAAAGTTGTTAAATTGATAGCAATTGTGAAGCTGAGCTTACGAAAAAAGTTAAATTGTTCTAATGAAAGTCTCAAAGTTTCCTGTTATTTCATAATTAACTTCTTCATTTAAAATTTATTTATTAAATGTTAGGAAAGCCTTATATTAAAATTGCAATTGTTATTTCATTAGTGATTTTGAATTTGGATTCTTACCGATACATGCTAATATTAGTAACGTTATTAATAAAATACGGAGCACAATTTCAAACTTAAATAACAAATTATGAAGCCTAATTTACTAATCATTACAAATATATTTGGCTGCCTTAATTGCTTTCAATTTGATGAACCCTTTATTTGGATAACACTCAAACGGCTATTGCATTTAATCTAATTTAAATTACTAACGTACCTCTGGACTCCGTAATTGAAGATCGAAAAATAACATACCTTTAATCACAACACTAACCCAAGTTAATATTGACTTAACATTACTACAGTTCGTTCGAATCACCTGTGCGTATCTGAATTTGTCACACAAAAATTGATCCTTAGGTACTTATTTCGCTAATTATATACAAAACCACTTAAGTAAATACATATACCTGCTCCGCAGTTCGGAATGGCTAACTTCAGATACTCAAAGTTATTTCGAACGAAATGTAGGTACTGAGGATTAATAAAAGTAAAAGAAAAGCCAAAATGACAACTATTACATAGAAATTTACAAAAATTGTTTAAAGTAGAATAGTTAAAGTCGGCATGCCGCAATATCACTAGGAAAGTCCTTTTTTTTTCTTTATCTAGGGGTACATATGGCATTTAGTAGCTACCTACCAATATTCTAACTTAGAGTGAAATATTAGAACGTCAGTATTTGTAAAAGCAATCTGCTCACTGTAAGCCGTACCAAGCCGTAAGCTTTAGCCATGTATCACTCTCAATGTAGCCGACGGGTGTTAGGAGGCTACCACTAGCGAAAATATTTACTTTCTATTACCTGTCGCTACTCGGTGGCGACGTGAAATGGCCCTCTGAATAATTCCTCTATGGTATCACGTCGGTCTACGCGATAAGTGTGGCTGCGTGGGAACAAAATGTCGACGTTAGAAAAATAATTGCTGAGGGTTTGGTTTTTGTTCTAAAAAAAAATCAAATATCAGTCCTATTACAGTCTCATACGTTTTGTTGCATTTCATGTTGGTTGTTCTTTTGACGTGTATAATAAATAGTATTTTGTTTATAATATGAGCCTCTTTCAGGCAAAAAAAAGATACTATATTAAAAGTCTTAAATTGACTACTCTTGTGAGTCGATGACACCGACATCTTGGCCTGTTTGTCGAACTTTATTAAAAACTTGGTACTTCGGCAAAGGCCTCCTCCAATTCTTTCTATTCTGTTATGTTTATCGCGTTCCTAGACCATTTTTTCCTAAATACTGTCAGTATTTTGTTTTTAGACTGAGAAGAAGAAGTTCTAAATGCACTGTAGATTAATAAGGCGCAGAGCATTTTTTAACAGGTTAAGAGGAATCTAGGAACCGCTCGAGGTGTGAACAGCTCTTAGAGTCACGCAAAGCTTAAGTGCGGGCAGGTTAGTTAGCATATTCCACAAGGGGGATACATTTTCACCGTTCCTTAAAAATACTGACTCATTTGTGCTACGGACGTCACAGTTACAACTGCGATGACATTTAAAAAGTTATCAGTGACATGCCTTGTCCGATAGCCATATTACTCAGTAAATATTATAAAAACGTAAAGTAGTTTATATTTGAATGTAATCTCTGGGATTACACATCCAATTCCAAAAATTCTTTTACTGACAGAAAATTACACTATTCCTACGTGATAGCTGTGTTCAATTTCCGTTGAAACCCTGGGTTGCAGCTAGTTTTTTGTTATTTTTTAAGATAAAAAATCTGAAATTTAAACTGAATAACGTTTTATTAAGTGAAAATTGTTGCTGGACGATTTTGTATTGAAGCTCAAAAAACTTAATTCACTATCACTCTTGTATTCTCAAATAGGCTCTACATAATAACCACACATAATTTTTTTTTTATTTTTTTTTAAAGCTTGCTAGCAATAATAATTTATCATCATGCCCTCGTACTAAGCTAATAAATGCTTTTATTGCGAGTGGGTTCACGTCGGTAGAACAATGGGTGGGTTTCAAACCGGCAAACACATGATCGCATTTGTGCTTATCATAATCTCGAAATTTTATAATATCCATATGCGAAGGTTATTTCAAATTAATTATGTTTATGCTTCTAGCTATGTGTAGCGATGTAAATCATTTCTAAAGGTGTGCGTGGATTTACTGATATGTTAAAGACATTTCCAATCTCCTACAGAATACTTATCAACTTATTACCGATACATATTATCATAACCAGGCAAATAGAATATGTAGGAGGTTTTCCAGACGTATTTACTTTCTCCCGATGTCCTAGTTATTACGCGGAACGAATACGTGCCTGGCGTAGTTGAAATATTTTTACTCCTATAACCTGTCTGCGCGTTATGTCCTCCTGGTACCTACCTGATAGCTTTTCTTTTATTAATTCATATGCTCGTCAGGACAATATCTGTAACAAATAGAATTAGGTACATTTATATGGGATATAGAATTACAGCTAACATACGGCTGCTATGCTAAGGGTCCTGAGTTCGATCCTCAGGTCAAGCAAAGTGTTATTGAATTCTCAGTAGCAGCTCGGAGTCTGGAGTTGTGCCCGGTTTATGCCAATAGGCTCGCCCCCTGTTACATGGGACATAAACATACCGGCGAAATGTGGGTGTACACCTCCTCCTAACCCTTCGGAGAATACAGGCGTGATGGTATGTTATGTTCATATTTTGTCAATATATTATAAATCACTGACTGACAACATATCAAAATATTATTATTATGCGATTGATTTACTTGATTTATTATAATTATTTATATGTCTTTAATAAGTACTTAGCTACCTTACCTATACTAAATAACTTAGTTATTGGGATTAGAAATGAAATCAAATAATATAAAAAATATTTCATTCATAATTTTGCAATGTAATCATTCTTGGTAGATATTATTTCGCCATAAATCAGTAATACAAAGGATATTTAAATTGAACTTCGAACACAGTAATATTTATTTCATTCAATTGCATTCTCCGAACTGATACGAATCGGCATTCCGATGTTATCACTGCTAGTGACGTCGACGATAAAAACTTTCACAATAAGTGCCAAGAGCTGTGTCATTGCCGACGAAAATTGTTGACGGTATTTTCAGCTAAATACATAAAAACGTGCGTAATTCCATTCATTCAACGGTCCTTTTTTTCCTTACCTATGTCCACAAACACCAAGCTATATAAATGCAGTTTAGACTTACCTCGTATTGTAAAGATTTTCCGCACAATTCAAGGCCAGCCTATATTGGTTTTGTATAGTTTGATGTATAGCCGTGCGTACATAGCGTTGATTATATTAGGACAGAGTTAGGAACAGTGACCCAGTAACAATTATAGATAGCCATTTCTATTTAAAGTGATTATATTGCATTTAGGCATTTTGCAGACTTAAATACCTTGATAAATAGGTATTTAGTAACTAGACCAGAGCCCGTACCACGTCATGTTAATGCGATCATTTTACAATTAAGAGAGAGGGATGCTGCTCTGCACATGAAATAACGCTACCTCTTTCTCACGACCTAAAAATTACCGCGTTAACCAATGGTAGTAGGGCTGCCTATGTAAAATTTTCACGGTCTCCCAAAAATCAAGTCAATATTTCATTCTTGTTCCTCTCGTTGGACCTGATACCGATGTCACATACATTTATTAGTTTTGTTGTTCTAGGTTAAAATGATTGAATCATTGGTGACTGCAAACGTAATGCCTTTTAAATTACTGTAAGAGTAGATCCTGAAATTATCCCAGCTCTAAGAAATAAACATGCCGTCAAAAGGTATAATGAATAAATATGAACGAGGTTATAATTTCGTCACGAAAACCCTTCTAAAATTCTTTTGGTGATTACCGAACCGAAACATTTTCTGAAAAAGAAAAAAGCTCTTATGAGTATTTTTAAGGTTTC
This sequence comes from Subacronicta megacephala, assembly GCA_958496365.1. Lineage (NCBI taxonomy): Eukaryota > Metazoa > Arthropoda > Insecta > Lepidoptera > Noctuidae > Subacronicta > Subacronicta megacephala. Next base: position 9,212,864 of record OY292527.1, read on the forward strand.
CTTTGCAAATATTTCGCGGAAGTTGACAGTGTCGTCACGGCCGGCTCCCAGTCCCGGGATATTTCCATAAAGAAGCCTTAAAAAACAAATTGTTTTAACATTTAGAAATTCGGAGTTTCCGACTTAAACGGGTCTCTAGGCTTTTGTTCTCGAGCAAAACTTTTTTTGTTACTAATATTTGTTTTGGTACTTACTTACTTTTATTTGGTATCAAAGACGTAACCAAGTTGTTAAGATTTAATGTAAGGTTCTTTAGGAAACCGAATGAATTGACAATATAAAAAACAATAAAATGTGGTGTTAAACTATAATATAAATTGCGTGCTTCAACTTTGATCCTATTTGTGCTTTCCATGAGGCAACCTCGTAAAAATAGATAAAAACTTTAAGGAAGCCTAAATATCACTCATATTTATTTAGAGCCTCCGATATTTCGATGCTGTGACTATATCATATGATCATTGTGTGATAATCTGATAATAGCTTTTGGAACAGCATTCGTAAATATCAGTGAAATTCAAACCCGTGAAAGCCGGACCTAGTCTTTAATTCTATCTAACAAGTAGGTATGAATCGAGGTACCGATCCAGCAAAACCAATAATTATTTCTTTGACAGTCCAAGTGGCGGAAGAACCGCTGGAAAATAACAATTAATTTTCTACTTTTTACGGATTTTATCGCGTTATATTGATTATTTTAAATTCCCGACGTTTCGGATCCTTTACAGCATCCATGGTCACGGGTGGACTGAAAAAAGTAGTTTTATTTCAATGTCTGATATTCGCGTAAGTGTTAGAAACCAGTAAATTAATTTTCTATTGTGTCTGATAATGAGTTACGTGACGAGTAAAGTATTTCTTTGTAAGGTGAATATGTTCGAGTGCCAATCACCTTGACGGATGTTTGACACAACTTTTAAAGCTATACGGTATACCTGTAGTCTGGTATGGTCTATACCAGACTATACTGAATGAAACCTTTGCCAGAGAGTTCATAGTCAGTTTCAAAACAGTAAAAAAACTAAAGAAGTAAGTCTGTACTTTATTTTTATAGTAGGTACGGAAAGTCCCCATGGATCGTCTGCCACCTGAGTCTCGAACCGCCTAAACACCTTACCTTGCCCTGCAGCCATGGCCAAGAGATTCAATGACATTCGTCACGACGGGAAAACCGTCTGAACTGTCTATCGTAGAAGTCAGATAAGACTGCAGTCTATAATTGGCCAATTTAAAATCGTTTTAATGTGCATGTTGCTAATATCAAGCTATCAGCTTATAAATAGTTTTTGCGTGCAAAATGTGTGTATTAGCACTTACTATTTTTAAGAGGATACTTGGTGCTGATACATAGATCCTGTGACAAACAATCGCGTCAGTTCGTGGTTATAATTAAGATAAATTTGTTGACTGGACGGTAGACGTATTAAAGCGTTAGTCAATACAAGAAGCTATACACTCTGGGTAAATGGTTGTGAAGTCAAATATTCTAGGGCATATTCTAAGGTACGCTTGTCCCACCTTGAAGATTTTTGTGGGGTATGTCTACATACAGTAGTCACTCAGCACAGAGCAGTTGACCGTATTACGTGACTACTTATAGTACTAAGCTGGTTTTCCAAGAGATGTGTGGTCCAAACTCCACAAACTGTTACTGCAAACATCCTAATCTGATGTTAACACGTGTTTACCAGAAAAATCACATCTTTCTCCAAATACAAACATGGCGTTCGCACCGTGATCACCCACTTAGACACAAGTTTTCTTAAACGATGGGCAAATATGGATGTTTATTTGACGATTATGGAGGCCCTTTGGATTCCAAACACTACTGGAACAGAGAAAAGACACAACATAGTGTCATCTGTTTATTGACTATTCCGTAGGAATCAATAATGAGGACAATGCACGCATAAACAATACGTTTGGAAGTATAATTATTCCTAAAATTAGTCCAATATAAGAGCGAATGACTGATATAATAATATGTACCTACAAAATAGCGTACCTAGTCAGTTGTTATAACTGTGAAATGGTAAAAAAACACTTTTGATCAACTTGCCTTCCTTTAGGTTCTTTTCTTACTACAAACACTAGAAAATGTTTGAAGGCTTCTTGAGAATATTCTACTTAGAGTGTTAAATTAAATTCTATTCTACCTTTACCAAAAAGCTCCCGTCGAAATCCATCATCGTTGGTAGTGGCGTGCATTACAAAGCAGTTCAGAAGTGTGGATGTCATCAGCCGTCTCATTACCGTTGCGGGCACGTAGCTAACAAGACGCGTGTCAGACGTGGCGCCTTCGATACCGAGCGCCTTTTACCTGAACAAAAAGTAGATCAGATGACCTTATTATGTGAACACAGAATTGGTAGGCTTTGTTGTTACCGGAGATTTTTTTAGATTACGAGCTTCTTCCCGCGGATTTCCTCCTGTGAATGTGTACCGCTGTATGAAATTGGTATCAGCGCCATCTAGTGACATTCAAGCAAATTGACTTTGTTTAAACGAATCTTTCTGTAAAAACTGATGGAAGTAAAAAAACACTTGGTCTTGCTGCTAGGATACTAATTGAAAATGATTTAATCGTGGCCTACCTTAGCTAATAAATTTTTATTAACCATTAAAGAGTTGCTGGCATGGGATCCCAGGTATCCCGCGAAAATATATATACTTAGCTTATTTAATTCTGGAATAATGTCAAAGAATTACATTACATTACATACTATCACCCCTGTATTCCCCGAAGGGTTAGGTAGAGGTGTACTAATGTACACCTACATTTCGCCCACTTTGCTCGACCTTGGGATCGAACCCAGGACCGTAGCGTAGCAGTCGCGCTTAGGACCACTAGACTAATGAGGCAGACGCCAATGCCAAAGAATTACCTATTAGGGAAAAACTTTATCGATATTAAAAAGTTAATTAAGTTACAGTTGTAAGCATTAATCGTAAATGTTAAACTATAAATAACAACTTTAATAGTGAAGGAAAAATACGACCGCGGGCAGGATTCGAACCTGCGTCTTCTGGTTAAGTACACCAGACGCTATGATCGCTGAGCCACCGCGACTCCCACCTTAAAAAAGGGTAGGAAAATGCCCAAAAAATACAAAAAAATAATACAAAAAGATAGTTATAAATAATGAAACTATAATATATTGTCTGTCTTTGCAATGTAATGTCAATAAAGTGAGATCGCATCAAGATCATATCCACTTGAACTATGAAATGTTTTAGAATAAAAGCCAAGGTAAGACTGCTGCAAAAATATCTAAAATACCGAATGACTCACTTCTTCGTTATTCCTTTCAATAAACGAATCGGCGTTCATTATTTCCACGTATATTCCACGTAATTCTCTCTTATACTTTGCTACTATTTCAGCTAATAGGTAATTGGTTTTACACTTGGCATACGCCCCAAATCTATACATTGTAAAATTATTGAGGCTATTTTTATTAATTACAGTTGCTATTTCTATATTTCTGAGTAAACTGTTAAAATTAGAATTCTATACGAAAATTCAACAAATATGTGTTTAGTTAGTTTAAGTTTAACATTTTTTAATTAATTTTATGCCGGAGTAACAAAACATCTGAGACTATACAGATCGATCGTCACATGAAATAGTACTTTTTTAAATGTCATATTCAAATTTTAATTCTCTCATGGCTCTCAAAAAAATGCGGAGGGAAATTTGAAAATCGAACAGTGGTATTTTTAGTTTTTTAAATAATTACAAGTGGGCAGTGTCTTATACATAAAACTTTTTGTCGCAAAACTTTCTGAGTGGCCTGGTATTATATAGAAAATTCAAAATATGTAACTTGGAATACATAGAAATGTTTGAAGTTATAGGAATATACCAGCAGGTCCAAGAACCCCTATAATATTTCGATTCTAATTTTGTGCCGTGGACTGACTATAATTGAACATACTCGTACTATTAAGAAAGACGTGACTGTCTTACATCAACCTCAGTTGAATTTCTTTTATGTGCGTCAAAGATCAAATACTCATGTTGAATTTTGATGGAGCTCACATAAATAAACTTGCAATTTATCATCGTTTAAATGACATCCATAATTATGTTGTCCTTACCTTGAGATTGTCGCGTGACCCAATTTAAAATATAACGTCACTAACAAAAACATTACAGAACTAAATTTCAAGTAAGCGTGTAACGAATTACAAATAAATTAGGCTCTTTTGGGCTTTGACTTATAATTCATGTTATGTAGGAAAAACAGCTGGTAGTAGAAGCTTACGTTGAAAGCTCGTATATTCAACTGTTTCGTTAATTATATTTGTTTCAAGGGAAATGTTTTAATGTATTATTTTACGTTTTCATTAACTCAGCTACCTAACTCAGTTTTATACTCGTACAAAGAGTTTTTTCAAAAACAAGTGAAAATACGTCAAAATGTTTTCTCAATGACAATAAGATAAGAAAGAGGACCGAGGCAGGAATTGAGTTGAATTGTTATTGTACGAATGGCAGACAGGCAACAATTATAGTGACAGTCCCAGCTAATCGACTTAAGTGTCATCAGTGAATTCACAAACTCAAAGCTTGATTTTGGGAGTAAATATGTAGTACAGGGTACTTTTACTTTATTTTATAATTTTAACACTATTCTCTAGATATACCTCTGATTTACTTCAATCACAAAAATGTCTTCTCTTGTCAACAGGACGAAGAAGTGAAAGAGCTGCCAGTGGTGCCGAAATGTTGTCCAAGTGGGCAAAACCTCACTGTTACGATAGAAGACGGCAGCACGAAGACCGTCTGTTCCCGGTCCTCGCTGACCTTCCAGCCCATCTTCCATCAAGCCAACGAGACCCACATCTTCAGTTTCGACAGCAATGTGTACGAGACCATCGTGGGCAATCCGTGTCGCTATGAAAAGTAAATGAAGGTTTTAATTGTGTATATTAAGTATTCAAAATAACTTAAGCATCTTAAGATCCTGAGCTAACTCCGATATTTTCTCTGTCCGATATTTTCATCCACAATGGAAACAACTAACTCCGCTAGCTTAGCAAGCCAAAGTGGGCGGCCTCCGAAACCAGAGTTTTCCAAGTTATAATTTAATGCACTAGATCTTGCTAATGGTGTAGCACACTATAACTAGACTCCAGTCCAACTCCTACCACAGTACCGCGCATTACTAATGTGCTGACTAGTAAATTAATTGCACTATCTGATTGCTACAAAAGACCGAATTGTAGTAAATGTTTATCAAATAATATTATCCATCGCTTTGTGCTATCAAACGATTTCTGATAACACTTTATTTGCCAGAATAATGTATGAAAGGCATGAGCCATGTTATTAGGGGCTTCCCAATCACAATTTGGTAATAAAAACTATGTTCATTGTTTATTTTTGCTGTGTAATAGAGTTTTCTGTTCCGAGTTCATTTGAATATAGATTAGGACAAATTCTATCGCTCATGAAATTGCCAGTGTCTAGTTTTAAACGATACACCTATGTGTTGTGGTTAATTAATTTGCCATTGTTTCTTTTTTTGGACTGATTGCCATTTGCATAAGGGTCAAGTAAATGGGATACGGTCTATTGTGAATATTATTATGACCATGCATTTTTTAGATCTTCATCCGTATTTACGCGATTTTTAATGCTGCCGTGTAAATGCACGTTTTCGTCTTTTCAGTTTATACAATTACCATCTATCTATGAATGAATTGTCCACAGATATAAACTTCAGCCGGATATTCACAGCCAAGACGAGTTCTATCTTCTAGTAAATGGTTCCCTATTCGTCCCCTATTCGAAGCCCCCACTCTTGGGTACCCGAGACTATTGCATGGAAACTTTCTGGAACGAGTCAGTGCCAGCTGGCATCACGTTGCCAGTCGTGTGTTTCACTACACCAATGGAGGATACTAAAACATCATCTACACTTATTGCTTATGCTACAGGTTGGTGCATATTTGGTGATAGTCCCTTAGTAAGGCGAGAGGTCTCAGTGTTTCGCTAAGTTACATTCTAAGTTCAAAAAGGTTCCCGTTGTATTCTATGGGTTCATTTAATATGCAAAAAGCAATCGTCGTGTACTGATCATGATTATGTCGTAGATTTACTTCTAGATAGAAATTTTATTGATTAATCTAATAACAAATCTTGTAAAATGTTTGTGTCAATGTTTGCTTATCGACAGATTATTAAAATTATCTGTCATTATAATAATATCTTTACCTTAATACATTATTTCATATAATTGAACATAAAATATTAACGTTTGATATAAATTGAAAATAAAACCACAGTACCCACAACCTGTTTATATTGTAAACATGAAATATCCAATCGACTATATCGTCTCCCGTGGGAAAATACACGGCTGTGTTTTTCGTCCAAAGTAAATAAGTACTAACTGAGTCGATCATTAATTAATTCAACTTTTTGTTGCTGGTAGCAAGAAACAGTTTATTAACTTTGGTACCAAGAGTCTGGTTACCGAGTTACTTAACTATTTGATCGGTGTTCTAGTCTCCAAAAGATTTTAATCAGTTCTTAGAGAGTACAATATTACAGTTTAATTCCTTTTTGTGATTAAGTTACTTCAGATTTGTTACTTTAAAAGCTTTTATTAATGGACTTCAGGCTTGGGCTGTAACAATTATAAAAGATGGTAATTAATTCAAAGCTTTGGAGACTTTTGAACTTCTGTTGTTAGCACAGTTATAATAAGAGAAGCAATAATAACGTATAATAAATATAAAGCAGCTCCTCCTACAAAATCTGGCAACCGTATACACATTGTCATCATTTATGGGTCTTAAAACACAACTTGTGGTATATCATAATATTTACCTAATTATCATTTATATAAGGAAACTCACAGTGTCTGCTATGGAGTTTAATATTAGAATTATTATCTTTATCTTTAACGTCACAGAACAATTAGAAGGCACAATTGAACAACAAATGTTATAATAATTTGGAGTCTACGTTTATTAATTGATTGTAGAGGTGTACTTACTGTGCCTTTAAATAAAACAAAAAAGACATAAAAGGTCATCATATTTAACCACAGAGAATTTTACGGCAGGCAACTGCTTTGAATCGTTAGCATTACCATGATGACCATTATCATCCATCGAATTAGTCCTTCCATTAACTAAGAGACGAAACACCATACGTCGTCTTCAAATAAAAATTCTAGAACTAAAATAATCCTCTTATTTCTAGGGCTACTTATATCGGTTCCGTTCCTGCTGGCGACGGCTTGTGTGTACCTATTTATTACTGAGTTGCGGGACACACACGGAAAGGCGCTCGCTTGCCACACAGTGTGTTTGGCTCTCGCGTTTACTTGTCTAGCCGCCACACAACTTGCAGGACATGCCTTTCCTGCAGCAGCTTGTACTATTATGGGTAAGTGGTTGGATAGATCATTGACTTTTTTGACGTTATTAACACAATATTAAAATTTTTGAGTTCAATAGCGTCATATTTTTCACCCCGCGGAAACCCTCGAGTATATTGCCTAGTACAGTAACTATATATTGTTAATGTTGTTTCAGCATATTTGATCCAGTTTTCATTCGTCTCTTGCTTCTTCTGGCTAAACGTGATGTGTTTCGATATATTCTTGAACGTTCGGTAAGTACTCATACCTCTTAAACGTAACGTTGTTAAATGTATCGTTATTACATTTATTGCTCGTACGAACTTTATAAGCTTTTGATCGTCGCTTTTAGCGTTTATTATATTAAGCACGTAACTGTGTGCTGAGTGCTTATATATGATGATATACTGCCGTCTACCTATCTTTTTTAAATTTGACTTATTAAATGACATTTACACAAACATTAACACCTTTATACAAAATCACGCAGTTCTTTGTTATCTCGTTCCTCACTCGGATTAAACAAAGTCAAAATATTTTGACGACCTAGAGGCATTTTTTTTATTTATCCCACTGTTTTCCCGAAATACATTTACATTTTTATCCGAAATCTAAGACATCATTCATAGTGTAGGCGACGTGTGCTTGTTTGTCGTTATGATACAACAACAAAAATATTTTAATGACTGTTTGTGTTCGTAGGAGATACATAAACGCATCAGTAACAAGACGAAGTATGAGACGGAGGTTCGCGTGGTACTGCGTGTACGCAGTGCTGTTCCCAATACTCCTGCTCGTTGTGACCATTACTATGGATCTGTCCCCGGCAGTGCCCAGCACGTACCTGAAGCCTAACTTCGGAGTTAAAGGATGCTGGTTTAAGAGTAAGTGGTACTTTTATTTAAATTAATTACTTTCTTTAATTAATGCTGTCATCTAATTAGCGTCTTTCAGACCTAAAATTACATATAAGTATGTTTATTTATTTTATTTTTTTAATCTTAAAAAAAGACTAAAGAAATATTGCAAATTGAACGACGATTTATTTTCCAAGAAAATGAAAATAAATATCTAGCGAAAAGTTTTCATATAAGCAGCCAGATACAGTTAGGTTCATAGAAAATTCTTCGAAATCAACAACAATCTAGCTTATAAATAAAATAGAAATATCTACCCGAGTTCGTTTATTTTCCAAATCAACCAAATATTTACTTTGTTCTTGATGAAATGTAATATTTTGTAAAGAGTCGTTAGTGGAATCGGATTAATGTCAGATGCAGAAAGCTAGTTAAATTTTTAGTAAAACTAGCAATATTTTTAACATTTACAAAAGCTTAGAATTTTGTAGTTTTTCGTAAATTAAAAGCTTAGTAGCTAGCAGGTACTACAAAATAAGAAATAAAAGACTAATTAGTCTGAGCTGGGATTTTTTTATATACCTAATATTGTGCTAATAAGTTTAATTTTATTTGTGAACATTTATGTGTAATGCAGTTACTAGTGACCTCGGTCCTCAGTACAACATGTTTCTGTAACATAATTTACACCAGGCTGCATTGTCGTCATGCTCCCTTAGATGTCATTGCTTGCGGTAGCGTCATTGGTCGGGTCACCCCCTTCCCTCTAAAATGTCGAGGGAGGTGATGGCTGATCCGTGCGTTATACTCGTGAACGGGTGCTGCTTGTGGTGACTGGTCGACTTGCTGGCTATCGTGTCTCAAATATTTTTTATTTTATTTTTTTTCCATTTACGAGTTGACTGAGTTGCCTTGTAGGTCATAGTTATCATGCATAGTATTATTATTAATGTACACTATACCATACAAAATGTAAATGTGAGTACTATGTCGGTTAGTTTTAACTCGTATAACATTTATTTATATTAAAGATTTCTGAAAGTTTTGAGTATTTCCCATGACCTACGCAAATGTCTTGCTGATCTGGTATCGTTGTACGTCGGGTCGTTGGGCTCCCTAAAAAATGGTTGAGCTACACGATGACTGATGTATGCGTTCCGTGAGTTAGGACAGGTCAACTCAAAGCTGGTATGGTTCTTTCTTCAAAAGGCCTGTTCAGATTTTGCCCTACATTGAACTCGCATATAATATAACTATTGTCTGGACTTTAAAAGAGACCATGATTCTCTGAGTTTGTTTCGACGTTTCTTCTCAGAGGTCGTCAGATAGGAAACGTCGACGCCATCTAGTTAAAAAAAATATTTAAAAAAACTACTTGTAAAAGTGTCTTAAAAGATCTATTTACAGAAATAAATATCATTTCATTTCATTTCATTTCAATATAAGTATACACGATGGATACGACGATGTTAATTATAACAAAATATTTTTGTGTTTCGACCAGATCAATTTTGGTCGTCAATATCGAAAAATATACCACCAAAAATTATACTAAGTGTAATTTATATGGACGTAGATTGTATATATCTCTATTAACGCCAAGAGAATGAATGTGCCTACTGTATGCGAGAGTGCACCATTGAAAACATTCAAGAGTTTTATTATTTTCTGCATTTAAATACATACCAGACCATTTTAATTGCTTCCTCTAAATGTGTCTTGAACAATATATTTGTTTGCAGCGGACCAGGCAGCTTTACCTTACTTCTACGGACCGGTGGCGCTGATTCTCTTCAGCAATCTTTGTATATTTTTCTTCACATCACGAGCCATCGCAACACATTACGATAAACTTAAGGATGTCACACGTAAGTGTTTTCGATTTTTAATATGTTTTCTTATAGCGGTTTCTTGTTAGAATTGTTTCCACTAAAAAGAACTGTAAACACTGCTACCCATCAAGCTTTACAATTCAATTTACAAGTATTAACTGTCCTTGCAATGTATAGGATTTCAAAACAATTAGAGGTTAACTTATATTGGAAATTTATAGTCTGTTATGTAGCCGTGCAAACAGTGATCTCATTAAAACCATTTGGATTTGATGAGTTCTCTTTGTAATAATTAAAAAGTTACGCTTTAAATGGTTTCTTTTTTAAACATTCTCCTACAGTAGCATTGCTTTTTGCATCTTGGATTGTCTTTAAGTAGAAATTACTATTAAATTTAAAGGTTCCTTCTTCAATCAACCCGGATACTTAACATGCTGTCATGTTTGCTAGATTTTATTGCACGATTTATTGATGGCGTTGAAAAAAATCGCTATTCACAAAGCATTGTGTTGTTAACATCGTTTTTATGTCACGGCTAGGTAACGATTATGTTTATTGCATTATATGCCTTTTTACGATTAATAAAAAGATTATCATAAAACTTTTATTAGTTGTTTGTATGATAATCAAACTCTTCAAACAATGATAACTGATGCTTCAGTAAACGTTTTTTATGAGCAATCATTATTTGCACCATTCAATGATTTATAATGCTATCCTTAAAGATAAGTTCTAGGACAAAAGTAGGATGTAGAATAGGTACCTTCTAGGCAAGGGCGCTCCATCTTAGACCACTTCGATGCTTAACATCAGGCAGGTTGTGATCAATCGTAGACCTATCAGTGATAAAAAAAAACGTGTTAGCAGACATTGAAAACCCAAACAATATCTATGAATAATTCACAACCTTAAAGATTCTATTTTATCAGCACGAGTCACTATTGTTCTTTATATTTTTTAAAGATTCCATTCTATTCGCACCAGTCACTAGTTTTCAATAAGACTTTTTAAGACCTTTTCTGCTTGAGAGAACATATCCTGTGTCGTAAGGGACTGTATAAACATACAATTAACGAACACAAACTACATCAGACTCTAAACAAATAGCTGTGGATAAAACAAATGATGAAATTTAGCGTAGGGGTAGGTATCTCCTTGATAACTTTATTAAGAAACGTTGGTTTCCAGTACAGAAATATAAAGGAATGTATATGAAGTCATTATGTACTTTTCCTAATTCTGAATAAACAGTAATAGCATCATCGGTCATTGCTCCGATCCTGAGTTATATTATTCCTAATTGCAGAAGATCGTGACTCGTGACTCGCAGTTTAATTATGTCTTTTGGCATGCATTCTTGGCACTTCTTGTGCCAGTTTCCTTTACTCACCTATACAAAATGTTATACATGATTTCATTTCTTGTTCTAGAAAAATTCAAATCCATTTTTACACTCTAATATATCTCACTTCCATTTAAGAGTCAGCTCTTATCGATTGAGCAATCGCCACTGTTCTCTATTATCTTCCTTCTGTTTGACCTCTTGATGGAGTGACCGAGTGAATATAGTCCGTACTATAATCACTCGGCCACTCCACTTTCTCCTTCACTTGTTCAATAAAACTTATTTTACGTCTTCCCCAGCCTCTTAATAACTCTATACAATGTATTATCGTTTCTCAAATTTTTCCCAAACTAAGAAACAAACTTAAAAGTTTTGAATATCTATGAATGAATGAATGAATTTTGAATATCTATATATCTATCTATCTAACAATATTTGGAATGTTCATTTATGATGATTGGAAGGCCAAAAAGCCTGACAAACAATATACAATCGGTGTTGCCCTCAAATTGGGTTGCGCTTTTCCAACTGACTTCGACTGCTATCGAAGTCAGTTGGAAAAGCGCAACCCACTTAGTACCTACTAATATTTAGCCGCATCTGACTTAGAAGGAGGTCTTAATATAGGTAGTTGGGAAAAGACTCAAATGGTGATGAAACAAGTGCAGTAATGGACCAAACCTCGTAAACATAAAATTGACATTTAAAACAATCAACGTTGACATAAAATCGGTCTAAAATTAACCATTACGCTACCCCGCAGCATTAGACCTGACGCACTCAGACTTCAGTACGTCAGACGACTGGGTTCGGCTGGGCACGGTGCTGGGACAGCCCTTGCCAGTTCACGAGACCTCGTCATCCTCGCCGCGGGAAGCACCCACAAATTTCAACCAGAGGCTCAAGAAGTACAAGAAATTGTGAGTTTCTTTATGAATATTTTTAAGATTAATTTTCATTTTAGTTTAACCTAGTTTTATCGGACCTGCAGAGGTCAGATTAACAGAATTCTACCATCTTGCAATAAGAAATTCGATATTTATTGTGCATATTTTATCTAAGTATATCAATGAACCAATATTCCCTGTCAGATTCCGCATGTGCTGCTTACTTTCCTTCATCATGGGTTTGTCGTGGGTGCTGGAGGTGGTCTCATGGGCGGCGGGAGCAGGCTCAGACGTCATGTCCGTCTGGTCTGTGTTCGACCTCATCAACGCGCTGCAAGGAGTTGTCATCTTCGCCATATTTGTCTTGCAACAGCCCATCCGTTCCCTTGTTAAGGTATGTTGTTTCTTCCTACACATAAATATTATATCTGGAATTATACCTAATAAAATTACTACTCTACTCTACGCTGTTCAATAGTTGAAGATTCCTAATTTGGTTTCAAATAAATCAGCAACAAAGATGCAATACCTATTAGAAATAACACCACTCTAAAATCTATTTCATAGAATTGATTTAAAAGTTAAATATTTTCTTAACAGGCATCAAAATTATTCAATACGTGCAGAAAAAAAACGGATGGCTCTGAAGTTTCAGTTGTAAGTGAAAGAAATAGTATTATAGGAACTGGAAGAAGAGACTATGTGTAGTGCAGTGAAGTGACCTAATATAAGTGACCAAGTGAATGAACTTGTAAACGTTCCAGGTAATACGATCGAGACTGATAATGGTAACAGTATTATTGGCTTTGAAGATTTAGTGTTGAGTGGTGCTTCTGGAGACTTTGATTTTAATCCGATAAATGTAAAGATGAAATTCTCTATTACAAACCCACGTTTGAAAGTGGCTCCGTCTGCTTCTGTGAAAGAACATTAGAAAATGATGTACGCATGGCTAGTCAAGCTATAGCAAAAACCAGTGTACGCTGCCCTCTTTTTGTATGGAAAGCCTATACAGTGCGAGATCAGCTTGAACTGGATTTTTATAGATTGATTGTAGCTGCGGGTAAATATTTTAATTTGGTCTATATTATCTTTTGTCATAAGGGGAGAATGATTATGATATTATAGGTATTTAAGTTATATATATCCAATGAGATTGAATTGAATGAAATGTGGACGATTAAAACATTATTTGAGTTGAAGTTAGGTGTGTAAGTAAAATAGTGTTTTATTCTTGTTACAAACATATTTTGTTAGTCACACCGAAAACAGTAGTAGTTTTCATTTGAATTTGTATGTCTTGTATCTACCATATTCTATATACGAATTAATCCTGTTTTGAAATTGCTGAATAAAATGCGCTTTTCCTATAGCGAGATTACGATTTGCTTTCAAGTCACTCTCGTTAAAATCTTCAAAGCATTGCGGAGCAAATGTGAAAGGTGTATGAACTTCATTGATGTTTTCATTCCTGTGATAGAGCCTTAAAACTTGTTTCTAATATTATTTTGCAAAAGTTTGTCTTATTGTTTTGCTTGAATTGTTTTTGATATTATAATTAGCTTAACGTTGAACTACGAAATAACAAGCTGTTTACAGATTGTTTAAGTTACCGTTTCTTTAGGCTGGGTGATCTTGATAGAGCAACGATATGCAAGGCTTCTATAATAATTTAGATTACGTATTTTAATGCAATTGTTATATAAATAATTTTATTTATTTAAGGCTTTTAATAGCTATGACTATAAAACCACCTTAATCCCAGCCTAATAGCTTGTTGTCCGTATGGTTGTTAATACTTAGTATAAGAAAATTAAATATTTTTGTAAAGTACATGACCAAGTTAATGATTTTATCTAAGCATTAGCTGATGTGACCTCAGCATCGGATCCTACATTCTTGATAGATAAAAATGTGTAGTGCCATACTATAGAAAATAGTGAACTAAAAAAGTGGTGCATTTTATTTCCTTTACGAGAGCTAGTCATAAAGTATAATTAATGAATGTTATAAGCAAATAGGTTATTTAATTTATTTTCGTAATTAAAATTAAGGTGGAAAACTTTTTGGACTTGTACATTTTTGTATTAAATTCCGGGCGAGAAAAAGTAAGAAAGTTTGAAGAAATTACATCAACTGCGTTATATTAGATACTTGATTCTGGTCACGTATTTTCCCAGTAGCCAAGCATTTAAAAAGAAATAGCCTTTTGTAAGCCATTTACTGAAATAAGATTGTGATCATGAAGTATTTATGATAAACCTGGAATAACATTCCGTTCCTAATACAAGATCCATCAAAATATTACATAATTTGGTATTAAAATACAAAAAAAGGTTGGTGTTAATCCCTCATATAAAGTCTTTAAAATCCTTTGTAAACAATTGACATAAATGCTGAATTTTATTATGACTTATTATGAATGGGGACAGGAAAACAATATGTTGTAACCTTACTTAACATGCGTAGAACGTATCGTTGTTAACTCAACGCCAAACGTAGTTTTGAAATTGCCTTCGGGGTTTGCCCTGACGAATTACAGAACATAATAAAAAGGACAGACTACAATTGATCAAGGAAAATACAACGTTTTACTAAAAGTAAATATTTCGCTGAGAAAACAATAAATATTGCTTTTGTTGCTCTTTTTTATACTAAATAGACAGATGACATTATATATAGTTTTAAAAATATATATTTATTACCAGTTGATGCTATTTCTATATAAGTCGAGGGTCCGGCACGATGACGTTGAGTGGAATAAAATCGTCGAAAGCAAATGTTTTGAAATCACCAAAATTGGGAAAGGTTCACGCTCGACTGAGATTTTGGCTTTTATTCTAACTGACGCAACTAATTTATCGAACGAAATTTCCTAGCCATAAATTGTTTATTGACTCGGAACTAATTTGCAAACGTTATCGGTACTAAATTAAAATAATATTCTGGATAAGACTGGTCGTATGAATAATGAAACGAGAATACGTAATAAAGTTATTAAAATACCATTACGTGTAGGCGATAAGGAAAGTAAATGTAAGGGTTGATGAAGCATGTTGAAGGAAGATATTATAAATAGTATTCGGTAAGGACCAAATGTTGCGCTTCATAATCCACATTCAATTTTGGTCAAATTTTGACGTTGTGGTTTACTTATAGCATACCAAGTCCCTCCAACCTCAAAGGGTCAGGCAAAAGTGTGCTAATGTATAGTGGGGTATAGTTGTTACCTGACCTACCAAGAGCCCACCGTCCCACCTAGGGTGGGTCATGTAACAACTATAACCCACTGTACATACACATTCACCGATATGTTTAGGTCCCGTGTAAAAGGTCAAGCCTATCGAAATCCAATCTCAGAGCTGCTCCTGAGAATTTCATAGAGAAATCTAATAACGCTCTACTAGACCAGTTGAATCTAGTTCAGGACCTCTAGCGTAGCAGTCGCGCTTAGGACCACTAGACCAAGAAGGCAGTTTGTAGTTTAATACTCGTATTGTGAAAAAAATAAATGTTGGTCAAAATTAATAAAATTCGATTGAATTCTTAAGTGACACGCAACATTTTTTTCTACGCCGAATACAAGAATTCGCCCTTCTAGCTGTATGATTTTGTTAGCTTTGCGATTGCAAACCAAAATTTTTCGTGTGGAAAAAATAAACAAAATTTAAGGACCCACGACAATAATTAGTGTTCTAACTTTAAGTATATTTTATTTCTTTATACACCATTTGTTATGTTCGACCATGAAATATTGAATCTTTATTAAAAGTAAATTATTAAAATGATGTAATTAATGTATAGCAATGAGTTGTAAAAAGTGTATTTATCTTAAAGGCTGGAACACGCTTGATGTACTCTAGACGACTGGTATCTTATTAAAATTTTAGTTCACATCCAAAATTTTAATCATTGTAATTTTTATACGGCGAAGCGCAATGAGAAGCTTCATGTAAAAAAAAAGTTCTTAAGATTAAGATTATATTCATTTTGATCTGACGTCTTCTAGTGTATGTTAAATGTGTGTTCAGCGTTGAAGTAAGCGTGTATGCGTGTGTAACTATGTATTATATTAATTGTTAAATGTTGATGCGGAATTTTTAAGTGAAATGACAATTTAAAAATGTATATTTGTCTATTTTGCAAAACATGACGTTAATAAACAAGCTTTATATAAAATCGTGTTATGTTTTTAATTTCGAATTCCATTTCAACTTACATTTTGTATAGATTTACCTTTGGATATAATATATCACTTCAGTTCAAAGTAGCTTTCAACATCGATAAATTAACCAAACTTTAAGCATAATACTCTAATAAATATCATAAACAATTCCTAAACAAACTTAGCCAATTACGGGCAACTTTACTATTTGTACGGATCATTTCTGCATCGCAATTAGTTGGGGTCCATTGTTTGATCTCAATTGGCATTTGTAATAATAACCGACCATAATAAGGACCGGGGGAATGGGGATAGAGGGGGCGAGGAGCCCAATAAGGGGGATGGTTGTGCTTCCTCCCAGCAGACGTTAATCTTGCGGAATTCCGAGCAAATGCGGATATATCCATCGTCGCTATCCGCTCTTCTCGATTCCGTTTACGAATCGCCGAGAATTATTTTTCACATTACGAAATCGACTTGGATTGGTGGAGCGTATTGGTTGAAGTCGACCAGATTAAATTTCGAATTGCAATAAGTTCTTCTTAGTTGAATGTGTGAATAGTTTGGTTGCACATAAAAGGTCCTTTTTATTGAACAGTGGCTGATAATGGAAGTCAAAAAATTATGAATAGAATATGTCTTGAAAAAATACTAGGTATTTATAGAAATACTCATCGTAAAAGTCGTGCGAAATACATGTTCAAATGATAGTAGGTAATAAATGATAAAAATATAAATGATTTCTGTAAAGTAGATCCTTTTAGACAATTTAAGACGTCAAAGATTTTTTTTGTCAAATTTTGAATCTCAGATACAAAGCTATAGGACACAACTATTATACATACCGAGTGTGCACAAATACGTCGTCACAGAGGCAAACATTCTCTAGATTTATCTGTTTCTCGTATATTACGTTGCTAGGATATTGCCACTAGAATTTCTGTGGAACTGGCTCCGGTATGCGACAGTCGGAACAACACTGAAAGATACCGCAATATGCGCTGGAGATGATATGGCACACGACTATATGCTTTCTGATATTGGAGTGAAGTTTTACGAATTTAAAATTGTTAGGAAATGGAACGTGGAATTTATTGCTTTTGCATTTTGTCGTATGCGATTTATAAATGGTTTTTTTATCGGATAATGATGTTTAGTACCTATATTTTTAATAATGGTTAGTGAAACCGTTCTTAAATATGGAATAAATAAGGAACACCTGTGCAAAATTTCATGTTTCTACAAAGCTGTGCATTGTTAGTGTTAGAATTTTATTCAGTAGATAACATAACATATCATCGCGCCTGTATTCCCCAAAGGGTTAGGCAGAGGTGTCCTTAAGGTCCACCCGCAGTTCGCCGGTATTGTTAGCTCCCATGTAACAGGGGGCGAGCCTATTGTCATTAAACGGACACAAATCCAAAATCCAAGCTGCTACGGAGCATTTCATAGACAAACCCAATAACACATTGCTCGACCTGGGAATCGAACCCAAGACTTCTAGCATAGCAGTCACGCTTAAGCCCACTTTTAAAAACGTGCACTCTACATGCCTATATACTTATAGCTAGGTACACAATGGGAAATAAATTTCCAGTATAAGCCGTTTTAAATAAAAGTCCATGAGACCAATTTCCCACTCCACTTTTCACTATAAGCATAAAAGGAATCTGCCACCTTTCTCCCATAATAAACATGCCGTGAAATATGGCTTCCCAAAGGGTATCCAGGAAGGGTAATGGTGTTGCTATGTTTATGGCCAAGTGTGATTGATGGGCCCTTATCTGCAGGTGCAAGGGGCCCTTCTACCTTGAAATATGGAGCATGCATATTCGGGGATTAAGGAATAAAAATTGTGAGGGGTGTGCATTAGCTGATATTGGATCCGCACTCTGCTTTTACGGGCATGTACATAAGGTTGGTTATCGAAAATATGTATATTATATGCGTATTAGGAATATAGTCATAAGGTTCAATTTTATTTCAAGGTTGTATAAGCATTACGTACTTTAAATGAATGTTTACATATGTGCATAGTTGTTTGTTTATTTTATTATTAAAGGTAGTTTTTAATTTTTCACTTCAATTCTCAATTCAATTAAGTAAGTCTTAATCTTGAGTCGACTATCCTCTGTGTGGATGCTCGGAGTAAGTTTTCTAGCAAATTAGTATATTATTCTTTTCAATTCTTACATCGATATCATACCAAAAAACCTCTTTAATCAAACCAATACCATATATTTTATCAGCCGAACATTATTTATTATTCTGTCGAATAATCGGTATTCCAAACTTTTCTCCAAATTATGATTAATACGGTCGAGTTAAGCAGTAAACGGTTAATCCATCAACTGGTAGGGGACTTAGCGAACGTGACTTATCTCTGTACTTCGCTAACATCCCTCATCGGCATCGATTCGTTTCGCTTCGCTACATAAAACGTGATTCACACAAGACACAAGAAATTCGCTTTCGAAACATTGAACCCGAGAGCTTCTTGTCTGATACTGGCTTTAGATCGGTGTGCTTGTAATAGTCTGATTGGTCAAAAATCTTCATTAGAATATCATTTCTAATCTCCTGTTCTGTCTATTGATTGAACTATACCTCAATTTACAGTCTTGAACCTTTAACCACCAAAAGTAAAATTTAGGATCCATCAAAAATGATTTTTTTTGATGGATTAATACGACAGATGGTATATAAAAGTAATTTTTTGACTAATAAATCGGACTTGGGCAATTACAGGATTAAATTTAATAGTCCTCGGTCAAGAAAAGCAAGTATACAGGCCACCTGATGGTACGCGGCAATCGTAACCTACAGACGCCAGCAACTAGGTAATATCGGTAGGTAATATCAGTAGGTAATATCACTAACACGTTGTCGTCTTGAGACCTCAGTTATTCAGTAATATGCCACTGGAACACAATAATGTTAGCACAACAGGCAGAATATTAAGCAATAGTGGAGCACTGCAGCATAGTTCTATCAATTCTGAAACTTAAAACTGGAAAGTAAGTATCAGAAAGGTATCTTGAAAAGGATTTCAAGATGCTTTTCCACTGGTGAGATGAGGCAAGTATGAATCATGGAGACCAGCCTGACTTCGATCACTGCTGGGTATAGGTCTCCCTAAGTTTGTGCCGCTAGCCGCCGCCTCTTCTAGCTTTGCCTGGCCGGTGGAAAAGAAGCTTTATTCTGTGAAAAAATAGAGATTGATTACGTAGCAGAATTAAGCTAAATGTAGGTCTTTGTAGAAGAAGTATTCAACTAATAAATAAGCAGATAGAGTTGCAATAGACTTCAATGCTCCTTGTTGGAATATTTAAGATAGTGTTTAATATGTAGGACAAATATGATGCGTACCTTGGATACAATATCTAGATCATGCTTTGGCAGTTTACATATTTATTATGACTGTCGGAAATAAAAATGAACTGCTGCTTATTTTGGACGTGGGTAATTATGGCAAAAGAATAATCAAAAGTAACTGTTAGTAAGACAAATGCTGACAAGCTCTTTTATAATCAATTGATTAAAATAACCTACGTAAGCTTTTCATATTTTTTTTGCAAAATAATAATTTTGAAACTAAGTCCCTGTTTTTACTCTCTACTAAATTTGACGTCGTATGCGATTTCATGATTCAGTCGTTGATAAAAGTAAAAGTTAATAAACATAAATTAGGTTGGTAAGTTTAAATCAGACAGTTCTTAAGTTCCAACACCTGGTCTGGAGGCGACGGGAAATGTAAATAAAACTAGTTTAACTTTGCTGTATTATAATAAGAATGTAAGTGGGGAAAGTGAGTAAGGAAAGTGGGCCCTAGGTGGATTTTGCTGCGTTTTTCTGCCAAAGAAAACAATCTTGTCAAGGAAGTACTTCTCCTAACACCCTAATAAACTAGTTTTCAATTTAACCAGTGTTGTACTTAGGAAAATTTCATTGGAGGTACAGCAATTTTAATTACACTTGTGTTGCAAGTTATTTATAAGAACATTTATAAGTTTATAGTATAATTGAATATTTAGTAAAATATTCAACACACTGCATTTTAACTGCTTGCTATCAAAATATCTTTGCCAATATGACGTCACCCCATCTTCCACATTCGAATAGCATTCTATATTCAAACATGCAGTTCATCAGACCGTACACATCAACAGGTACATAAATATTGCCAGCTTAAAGCGTGCATTTTCCTTAATATCAGCAATAATTCCCTCGGAGTGGGTCGACGTCGACGTTCCCCTGTACCTACGATGACACGCCATCCATCTTGCTCATTTTTACTTCGAAGCCCGTCCGTACCGATACACAGTTAGATTTTGATTGGATGGAGCTCCGCTGAATAAAAAGGACACGGAACCGGGAAATTGTTTTTTGAAGCCGTATGGAGCTGTCGCCAATTTTTCGCCTTACAATTTTTTTTGTTCGTCGTGTGTTTATCGTTCGTCACAAATATTCTTTGACGAAGAAGTAGTAAGAGTTAGAAAAAAACAAGTTTTATTGGGTACACTAGGTATTGGTGATATTCGTACACTTTATAAATAGAGATACTTTTTTACCTACTATTTCTAGATTTGGCGCTTGGTAACATTTTCCACCGCCGTGTATTAAAAATTAGCTAAAAAAATTTAATTGGCGAACCGGTAACTTTATTATGACCAGGATCAACAAAATAATGTAATCAAAGATAATTTAATAGATAAGATGGCGCTCAGATTACTTACTTCTAAAAATCCAATCCGAGAAGTTTTGTGTGTTTGCACACTGAAGCTCTTTTAGATAAGTTTATTTCTTCTTCTATGCTTACAGTATCTTGTATACTCAGTGACACGTCAAACTACACAAATCCAGTATAAGCTGGCCTTGCATTGCATAGGCTCTCTGTAGAGTGAGAGGTTCGCTTATATTGGAAATAATAGCTTGATGTGTAGCCAAGAATAAAATGTCCATTCTTTCTTTCTATCAATGAAGAGAAGAAGACCTAGGGAATACCCTCCCACAGAATATCGACGTCAAGTAGCAGTATGCATACTGTTGCGTCTCGGAGGAAGGCCCAGATCCTCCCTTAGTCCCCTTCCTTCTCCTTTTCTCCTTCCCCTCCCTTTTCCTTAAATAGGTTCGGCAACGCATCTGCTCTCCTTTAGTATTGCAGATGTTCATGGGCGGCGATGACTACTTACCATCAGGTAGGTCACCTGCTTGTTTGCCGAGTTGTCCCGTAAAAAAAGTGATCACCGCCGCCCATGGACATCCACAACACCGGAGGAGTTGCAAGTGCGTTGCCAGCCTTTAAAAAACGCATAAGCTCTTTTTTTCCAGGGTTGCCATATAAAGAAAAAGTTTTAATGGACTTGATATCTATCTAAACATTGAATGTAAAATCATATTTTCCCCTATTACGCGATCATGCAAATAGGCCTGCGAAATTAGTCATTAACTGCGATCGCGATACGGGCCAGCCCAGCGATTGCAATCGACCGTCATCAGTTGTTGTAATTAGCGGCTAATCTAATGGAACTTGATTGAAGTGTTTGCTTGTACTATTTTCTTGGAAGTTTGGCTTTGCGTTTTTGCCTTTTTATATTGTAAGTATTTATAAAACAGAAAGATTGGTACGCTTTGATAATTTGTTTAATTGAACTTGACGGGGTTAATTAAGTTTATTTTCTGTTATTTTTAGCTTTTCAGATACGCACGGCTACACGTCAAGTTATACAAATCTCGTTTATGCTGACTACGTATTGTAAAGCCAGCCTTTACAATGTGAGATCAGCATAAGCTCTAAAAGTGTACAAACTATTCCTTCAAAATCGTAATCTTAGCAGATAATAGTGTAAAATTTAGGAGTCTGCCAAAATTGTAAAACTACTATCTGCTACAAGATAAACGAACGATTCTAATCTAACGTTTAAAGTTTTAACTTTAGCTTAGAAATCGTTCTTAACCTCTCCCACGATTAGAATGCAACCTATGCAAAAATGTGCAGTATGCAGGTGCATATATGACTATTATTGCCATCCTTTTCGTTTCCCTACATTTTTTGCAAATTAGAGCAGGAAAAATATAGCTTTACGAATTTCCATGATAAAAAAAAACGCTAATTTTTTTGCACACTTGGTGTACAAACTACATTTGCCGGGTTAATCACATTGATGTCGCAATTCTTACTACTATGGCATCAGAATGTGTTGTATAATTTGAGAAAAACCCAAAAAAAATTAGGTGCCTAAGGCGAAACGACCCGCCATTACTGGAAATGTATAGCTTGACTTGTAGCGAACGTACGGTAACGAAATGCAACAGTATGCATAGTGCTACTTGACGTCTATATTCTGTGGGAGGGTAGTACTTCTCCGGTCGCACCGACCCATTCATGCTGGCATATAGACATGCCAGCGAGACAATTGCTACTAAAAGGTTTTGCATCTAATCAAGAGACATCACTCACCCATACGCAGTAAGTCCGTAAACCACTTAGAAAAACAAACAATATACCTACCTATTTCGTTTCGTCAAACGTGGACGTCCATTTCACAAAGTTATTATAAAAATGAATGCGTCCAGTGTCGTTCGCGATTATGTACCGGATGTTGTTCCGGGGAGGGCGCTGACGTCAATTTCCGGCGCGGGCGCTCGTGCCGGAAACTGCGAAAAACACTTCACTCTCCATATGATTATAATGCAGTGACTGGAAACCGGAATGATGTAAGAGAAATTAGTGAATGCTTATGGTTTATAATTTTTAAAGGTTTATTTAAAATTACATATGTATTTCAAAAAAATAGAATTGTGTTTTTTTTTTAATATTATCTAGTAGGGAATAGTATTGTTTGTTATGCTTATTTTCAAGGGACTAGAACAGTTTTCATTAGTATACAGGTATAGTATTAAGCTAGTAAAATAATTGGATAAATACTTATCATAAATCAAGTCCTCGAGTTCGAATCCAAGGCACGCAACTCTGAATTTTCGGAGTCATGTGCGTATTAATACTTAATTATCACGCGCTTAGACGGTGAGGGAAAACATCGTTAGGAAACCTGCATTCTTGAGAGATTTTCTCGATGATGATGATAAATAGTTTTACTGCTTACAATAGGTACTCAACGTTCACTTATTTTTAAGAAAGTGTCTCAATATAATTTTATTTGGCGAAAAAGAAAATTTTTCATATTAAGCTAATATTATTTTAGGAGCTCTAGCGAAATAATCTTAGTTTCATGTAAATAAAATATACTAAATAAATAAAAGTAGCATATTGTGTGACATAGATGGATCACTTTAGAAAATAAAATACAATTTCACAGGTAAATAGTATGTGGAACGAACTTTTACATGGAGTGGGAGGTTCTACGTGATTGATATTGGATTTTCAGTACCTATGAGTTTTTTTTTTTCAATTTTTTTGGTTGTCGTCTGTCGTTAGTAACTACTGTGTGGTTGCCTCAGTTAAAAATGATGACTCTTGTTATTATATCATTTTTAATATAATAACTGGCTTCTGATTATAGATATAAATAAAAAAATAATTTGACACGCGAGTAACAATCAGTATTAATAAAAAATATTCTATTAAGGAAAATAATTCTAAACTAACATTATATTTATGTGAAAGTAACTCTGTTAGTGGGTTATGATTCCATGCCAAAATTGCTGAACCAATTTAGATATATATATTGATATATATATAGATATATTTATATATTGGACATTGGAGAAGAAAAAAAGCTAGCTTTCGTCTCAAAAGTCCTATAAGATGCGAGTGAAATCAATATACTGAATCAATATTACTATTTATTGCGTGATGATTTTTTATCTCTCAATAAATAGTCATACTAGAATTAAGAATATTCCATAAATTAAATAGGTACTAAGACGCATTACAAGATTTTGGATTTTATAGTAAATCGTTATTGAAATTCAAAATCAGAATCACTCACAGCCTTATTAATATTACGTAAAAATTTGGTATGTTTTGACTAAGTGGCACTGTGGACCTTCTCTTAATTTAAATAATGAACAATATTAAAAGATTCGTTTTATTCGGAACCCCATGTACTCAATGTACCCGTTATGTTAGAGGCGCCCGCGCTCAATTTATTTTAAAGTACCCACATATTTGTTCACTTTTTCATAAATATCCATCCTTATCTCTCCCGTTGCACTACTCGTTTCTCGAATAGTTTGCATTTGGTGATCTCTTAGGATGCACTTGTCCGGTGTGCTAGTCAATTACTTGAGTGTTAACGAATAATTCCGATAACTTCGGTATCCAATTTGATTTACTTTCGTTGAAGAGCATGTAATTAAAATATAGTTGATGTGAAATGTTGTTTTCTTCATCCATTTATTGAAAGACAAAAGTGACTTTTTGTAGTGGGTAGAAGTGTTTCGCTCACGTGTCTACCAAGGACTAGGGAAGTGCTAAGATCCCATCGAATACCGACGTGGATTAGCAGTATGCATACTGTTTTGTTTCTTTCGGTGAGTGTGGAGCGCCGAGGGCCCAATTCCTGCCTCAGTCCCCATTTCTTTAATGGTAGACAGCGGCTTGGTTGTTTTCTCCGCCTTGTTTAGGCATTGTTAAGAGAACACAACCAGTCTAGTCAGGCGGTGGGCACTTACCATCAGTTGGGTCACTTGCGCTAATAGGTTCGGCAACGTATCTGCAAGTCCTTTGGCATTGGGGATGTCTATGGGCTACGATGAACACTTATCATCAGGTGCCTCGTCTGCTCGTTTGCCAATGTCATAAGAAAATAGTAAACTTTTCCTAATTACTTGCAGTAAATTTTCGTCTACGTCTGGTTTACTGATAATCTTCGTCATGTATATTTTGATGTGAAAACTATGTGCCGCATCAGACACAAAGTTTTTTGAGTGATAAAAGTACAAAAAGTGTCATAGTGTTAGTGAATTAAGATGAAGAGGAGCCAGGAGCAGTGGCAGTTTTCAAGGTTAGTCCGTAGTGAATAGTGATATTGCTTTAATTCTTTATTTTCTTCGTTTAGGCTCTTAGTTCTGTGTGTAATCATTCACCTATGTTTACTATCTATTCTGGTGCATGTTCAACTGTTTCGTGTGAAATTAGGATACTTATTTCAATAAACATACATACATACATACACTCACGCCTTTTTCCCACAGGGGTAGGCAGAAACTATGGACTGCCACTTGCTACGACTCTTGCATATCTCTTTCGCTTCTTCCACATTCATACATCTTTTCATACACACGCGCCGGTTGCGAGTACTACGCACCTGACCTTTTTGGAGAACCTCGCCGATAAGATCGGTGTACGTCCTTCTAGGGCGACCTCTCCCGACGCAATAAACATTACATAACAAAACACACTAAGCAAATAAAAACCAGCCAATCTGAAAAGAGAACCCAAAATCCGGATCACTAAGACTAAAATATTAAAGAAAATATCTCAATAACAATGTTAGAAATAACTTGGTACTGACATTTTCCTCTCAAACTTTAGATTTATCTTAAAAAAATTACAACAAAAGTAAAGTAGGAAGTTCCCTAAATGCGAGGGATGTCACTTGACGGCCGACTCGAATGCCAAGTGAGGTAATGCCATTTCCGAATCCGCCTCAGGTACCGCCACGAACTATTAAGTGAATGGAGTGCTGACTCGATTAATACAGAAGATTTTTAGGGCTTAGAAAAGTTGCAATCATGCCATCATCAAATTTAAACAAAATATATGAAAATTACTTGTCTACTTACAGCACCTGTAACATCTTTCTAAATGAGTCATTTACATAACCACAGTTTTTTAATAATTTTTTTTTAAATGTAAAATTCCCCATGTAAGTGTTTATTTGTTATATCAGTCTTTCTGAAATTTTAAATTAATGTATGTCTTCACTTTTACTGTATTTTTTCATCAGATATTACAACAAAACCAAAACGTTTTGTTTGGATTTGTTTTTTTATGATTTTTGTTCGAGAAAGTTAATTTACTGTACCTTTCGACGAAGATTGTCGATGGTTGAGCATGATGCCAATTGCAATGATCCACAATAATATTATTAGCTTGTATGCCTCGTGATTAATAAACGCGTCGCTTCACTTGCACATGATCACTCCATGCGCTCCCTACTCAGTTGTTATGACAGCTTATGTCTGAGCCGGTTTTAGGCCACCGCCAGATTTGCGTATGAAAATTATAAAGGAAAAGTGGCTTTAAGCTGCCAGCTTATTTTAGGGTGGTGAATGGTGGCGCACGTTGTTATGGGGTTTAAAGTTTGCTTAGTACAGCACCTGTATTTGACAAAGTTTGATTTTATAATCTTCTATGAATGGTATTGGACTTTGGCAAATATTTTTTTCATATCGTGAGTATTATGTGATAATTTTTCACTGGAATGATTTATAGAAAATATCGAGTATTGTTTGTTCAATACATAAAGTGGTACTTATTCCAGTATTCGTAAGAAGGTACTATGTTTTTGCTTAGTAACATCTTTTCCCCTATTAAAATTCATTCATCATTGATGGTTCTTTTGAACTTGTTACTTTTTCTAAACAAGACCCGATTACCTACGTATTAAATAATTTAACTTTGTGTAGACTAAAATAATATACTTACACAAATATTACAATTATTATATTTAGTTCAGCTCCAATCTCCCTTTAAACAATTTGATGAATAATACATACAAACATGCATACATAATTTAACGCCTGCCTCTTATGGGGGTAAGTAGAGATCAGGAACACAGATTTCGTAGCAAAAACGAACCCACACGACTCGCCACTTTTGTTTCATGTACGTTCATTAACCTTCTGATGCATAATCGTGGGTTTAGGTTGCTCTCAAAGTGGTTTTTTATTTAGCATAAAATGTGAATAATATAATATTGACATATTTTTTAGGGCTGCGACTGCCCAAAAACGGCAAATTATCTACATAGTTATATTCAACGAAACTTTTTATGTACCTAAATCAGATATTGAATGCCTTACCATAATGTAATTCCATTCCATATTGTCGACCTTAACACGTTACGTTACGGTACAGTTAACACGTACAGGTCAGTACAACATCAGTTCCATTTAAAAAGTTGTAGCGACTCGCCGGATCATGGCTAGTGAAGCGGGATAACACCGTCCTACGTGTCTCGGATTACGTATCGATTGCGACTAATTGTTGGATAATCGCTTTCGATTTTATTGCAGGTATCGATTACGTATGAAGTCGGCTGTGGGGATTGTATATAAAAATCAAATACAATTTTAACTGGATTTCTTTTAGAGGTTGCTATGAGAATTCATTTCGATTTTTAAATATCAAGACTCGATTAGTGAAGTGAGCGATCAGTAGGTAATTTCCTTTATGAATACTTATGTAATGGATGGTTCGGAATTTGAAATCACGAAGTTCGAAAATCTAATACAAAAACAGTTGAACGTAGAAAGCAAACTCGAAGGTTTAAAGAGATCAAAATGTCCCTAATAAAAATACAAAGTTAGTAAAATCAGGAGTGGTAGGCGCGTGCACGGAATTTGTTACCTTTTACAAACTTTTACTATCGGCGGCCCTTGTTAACTTGGCAAACTTCTTTTTTAAATTGTCTTGGCCTTGAATTATGCTTACTCAGTTGTACGTGGATTGCATTATTTTTCCGGGTTCTAAGTTTCAGAGATTCACCTGGAATAGTAATATGACATTCTTGGAAAGTAAAAGTGATAAAGAATTTCTTCCAATAGTCATACGAAACAAGACAGAATAACAAACTTAAACTCTAATATACCTAAGTACTTACTTAGTCCTAATTTTTTTTTCAAAAACAGTTCTGAGCTCTAACACTAGGAAACAATCCCTCTCTTGCTGTGCACTTGACTTACCTACATTAATGGACGCAAAGTACAACTAGACTAAAAAACAAATATGGACCACACAAATATGCATGCAGCGCAACCACCACACAAAACATTCTGGTCTTTTGTGAAAAGTAGGAAAAACTCTGATACTTTTCCCAGAGTAATGCGATATCACAATATATCGGCTAGCACAGGGGAAGATATTAGCAAGTTATTTGCTGATTATTTTTACTCAACTTTTCAAAAACCCGATAACAGAGTAGTTGATAACGTAACCCCACGAGGGTATCAATACCCTAGTATTACTGACAGTGTATCGAATATTAGCTTTATTGACATAACCCATTCTCAAGTGCTAAAATTACTTAAAGCCATGGATCTAACCAAGTCGGGTGGACCTGACCTAATTCCGCCAGTATTTATAGTAAACTGTGCTGATATTATTGTGGAACCTTTATGTATTTTCTTTAAGAGATCTCTATTGGAGGGCATTGTACTAAAAATCTGGAAATCGGCATTCATTACCCCTGTTTTTAAAAAAGGTGATAGGGCAGACATTGAAAACTATCGCCCAATTTCAAAAATTTGTTTATTTGCAAAAATCTTAGAGCGAATGGTACACACATGCGTGTATGCAGCTATGAACTGTAATTTCGGTACTGAACAGCATGGTTTTCTTATGAAGCGCTCCACCACTTCCAACTTAATACTGTCGCATGAATTTATATCCGAAGGGATGGAACAAGGAGCGCAGGTAGATGTAATATATACCGACTATAGCAAGTGTTTTGACCGTATTGACCATCACGTGCTTTTAGGGAAATTACTATCAGCTGGAATACATGGTGACCTGTATCGGTGGTTTTGTTCTTACATAGAAAACCGCACTCAAGCCGTTGTACTTCGGGGATACACATCTGGTTGGATATGCGTTCCCTCGGGTGTCCCCCAGGGTTCGATCTTAGGTCCCCTTCTGTTCACACTTTTTATTGCTGATGTAAAAAATTGTTTTATGCATTCATACATTTTATTATACGCTGATGATATGAAGATACACAAAAGGGTACGTAATACATCCGATTCAATACAGCTACAAGAAGATCTCGACAGATTTGAAATGTATTGTGTACGTAATAAACTTCAGCTTAATGTTGCAAAATGTTTTCATTTAACCTTCTCGCGTCAGAGGTCTTTAATTATGTCAAATTACAGACTAAATAATCAGGACATTGGCAAAGTTAATAGCATTAGAGACCTTGGAATCGTATTTGATAGGAAATTATTATTCGAAGATCACATCGAGAGTGCTGTAAAAAAAGCATCAAAGGCGTTAGGTTTTATAATGAGGACCTCGGCTTGTTTCCGCTCGCTTAAACCCATTAAACTATTATATTGTTCATACGTGCGCAGTCACTTAGAGTATGCATCTCAAGTCTGGAACCCCCAGTACGAGATTTATAAGTCTCGCATTGAGAGAGTCCAGATGAAGTTTCTCCGATATTTAGATTATAAGGCACAGCAATTCTCAGTGGATTATGATCAGCGTTGTAGAAAGTATCACTTTCTGCCACTGGAATGCAGACGACACATTAGTGATATCACCTTTTTAATAAATATTGCAAACGGATCAATAGACTGTCCTGAGCTTGTAGGGAAAATATTAATCCGTGCCAATGATATTCGTTTCAGACAACGACCCCTACTTGATGTACCATTAATCACAACCAACTACAGGCGTAATGCTTTTATCCCGAGAAGTGCACGGGGATTCAATAATATTCCCCCTGAACTATACATTGATTTGTTTTGCACCAATGCACGAACAGTGAGACGGCTCTTAGCACAGCACCTGTTTTTCTCCTAAAATATAACTATGTTTTATGTAAGTAGTGAACTGGTAAAACGAAAACAATTGAACAATAAGACCTGGAATGCTTGTTTAGTTCTGTTACTCATGTTAGTGTTTTCTGTTTTATTGTTTTTTTCGTAATACTTAGTACGTAACTGTTAGCGAAATGCTTTATCATATTTGTGATTGTTCGACAACTGATTGACCTACCTGTGGAGGCTTGTTGTTAGCAAATTGTTTATCTAGTTTTTAATATTTATTCTTCTGTATTAGTCTGTAAGCCTTCTTAAAAATAAATAAATAAATAAAAAATAAAATAAAACATGGGATCAACATTATCTTGGAATTATTATATTTTAGTATATTTGGTAGCAAGGTATAAAGATATGAATTTTAGCAAAAGAGATCTCAGGCAGGCATTCGATCCTGCTGCATTAACCTTGGCCACGATCTCAACATAACATACCATCACGACACTGTGGGTGTACATTAAGTACACCTCTGCCTAACCCTTCGGGGAATATAGGCGTGATGGTATGTATGTACGCCTATATTCCCTGAAGGGTTAGACAGAGATGTACTAATGTACACCCACATTTAGCCGGTAATTTAAGGTCCCATGTAACAGGAGGCGAGCCTATTGCCATTAACCGGGCACAAATCTAGACTTCGAGCTGCTACTGGGAATTTCATAGAAAAACCCAATAACACTAGGCACCACTAGGCTAATGAGGCAGTCTATGTGTTTGTGAAACAAATTCATGTTTGTATCATTTAAAGTCTTCTTCCACCAGCATTTCTTGAAACTGCAAATCTTATTTTTTTTGTTATAGAAAGGAGATAGCTCGCTATTTACAGTTTGGATAATTTATCTCCTCTGCTATCAGACTTGATAGAATATTAGTAGTAGTAAGAGTTGAGTATTTTCTTTTAAATAAAAGTCTACCAAAGTGTTTTCTGTTAGCGTTATCTAAACTGTCTCCGGATTTATTTCGAATAGTTGCGATTGAATGGGCGCTTTGATACTGTACCTAATGTAGTACCTAGTCTGGGAGCTTTCAGTCTGGGACTTTATTGTGATTTTGTGTCATTCGATTTTATGTCCTAAACTTATCTATATTAAGTTAAAAGTAATGTAAATTCAACCTATTATGATGTACTTTTATTATTCACTATTTTAGCCTACTGGATGATCCATTTGGATAGGTCGGCTTGGAAAGAGAGAAGGGAGGCCTTAGCCTAGCAGTGGGGCAAAATGTGCTAAAAATAGTTAGCTTACGCAGGTTGGCAGATTTTGAAAACCGTGAAATAATTGATGAAAAATGACCCTACCACATTGCGAAGGTATCCCTACGGACTTCATACTGCATGCAACCATTCAGGAACTATAAGGCTGCCACAAAATAGAATACACACACACAGTATTCATAAACTTCAACCTATGATGCATTTCAAAAGTAGATAAATACATTTTAATCCAAATTTTGCTAGTATACGCTACATTCCAGAATGTTCTGCATAAAGCGCATTCATACACCGGCGGCTTTTCACGTAAACTTTGGACCAACTTTATCTGAAGCCTTGCGTGTACCCTCAACTTAATTTTCCTCTCGCATTCATTTGCCCAAACTACACTATTGTCTTGTTACCCTCATTTCCATTCGTGGAATAACTAAGGTTGTTCAGTTAGAGTAGCTCTCTGCCAATGTTGGGCAAAGATCGTTGGAGTACTTGTAACTGTTGGTTTTTACTGTAGTCTGTAATATAATGTGATCAAAAATGACCGTGTAATCGTAACTTATTTATTATGCAACTACCTTATTTTTTTTATATAGGTAATCTTTATTTAGTAATTGTTTCTATTTTATTGATAAGCCACGCTCGATGGCTAACATTTTCTACAGACATTGAGTACAGATTAAGCGCATGAAAGGGTACTTAAGGTACTGAAAGTATCTACCTAATCCTTCAGGGAACCCAGGCGGCACGGTAGGTTATGTTACGTTAATATGGCAAAAAAATCCTTACCATTTTTAAGAAAATGCTACTAAGGTATCCTACCACGTTGAAAGTATATCAACTAAGTTTATACAAGTTCTCATTTCAAACTACGGTTTTTCAACCGAGAAAACTCATCCAACTTGACAAACTTCTTGGGCCAATATTATTGGCGCAGTTGGTAATTTGGTACCAACTTCCAACTGCCAACGTTACATGGAGACGTTAAGGCGCTGGTGAAATGTATCTTGGAATTGTTACGTCCAATGTTCTGGATGTTTCTGTTTATTTGTGAAAATGACCTCGGGCAGACATTTTTAAAATAAATTAGCGTCTAGAAAATTTTACCGGAGGAATGAAGTCGAGCTTGTAATATAATTATAGAGAATTTCTTCAAAATTTCTTTGTTGGAATTGTTTGTTATATTTGACTCGTCTGTGTAGAAACGCTTATTTGTAACGATAAGACTAATTGATGCAAAATTATAGAAATCTTATTTATTTTTATAAATAGATCCTAAGCAGGTACACAATATACTCGTACTGTACCATAAATTTTTCGCCATTGAAGTCAAAGTCGAAAATCATTTATTCATCGAGATATACTACTATTTTTGAATTATTATATATCTACAGCCCCCAAAACGACCGCCCTACACCGCGTTCTTGTTTTAGCTAAAATGAAGCAAGAACAAATTCCCTAGCAACACATTTCTGTCTGTTCATTTACTAAGGCGTTACAATTTACATAAGTAATTTTATTATTATCCATATTTTCATTGTAAGTAGCAGAATAGCAAACATACCATAGCGCCTGTATTCCTCGAAGGGTTGGCAGAGGTGTACTAATGTACACCACATTCGCCGGTATGTCTAGGTCCCATGTAATGCGGAGCGAGCCTATTGCTAATAGCTGGCCACAAATCCAGATTCCGAGCAGCTACTGATAATTTCATCGAAAAACCCAATGACTCTGCTCCACGTGGAAAACAAACCCTAGACCGCTAGCGTAGCAGTCGCGCTTGGAACCACTAGACTAATATGGCAGTAGCAAGTGATATTTAAATCATTGGGAAATGACATTATCTGTGAAATGTATGCGGTTATTTTAACAGGTGAATAAAAATATTTGTATCAAAAGAGTAAGAATTTCCACTTTTATGATACAAAAGCTAATCAATAACAATCGTCATCAACCCATTACATTGTCCCACTGCTGGGCACGGGTCTCCTCTCAGTACGAGAGGGATTAGGGTATAGTCCGCCACGCTAGCCTACTGCGGGTTGGCAGACTTCATATGCCGTCAAGAAAATCTCCCAGGCATGCAGGTTTCCTCACGATGTTTTCCTTCACCGTTTAAGCGCGTGATAATTAATTATTAATACGCACATGACTTCGAAAAGTCAGAGGTGCGTGCCTTGGATTCGAACTCGAGGCCTTTGACTTGGCAGTCCAATGGTCGTATCACTAGGCTATCACTGCACCATCAATAACAATAAAACTTGCCAATTAGAATGGATTTCATAAGTTACGACGAAACAAGTCGAAACTCGGTACAAGGACGGCTAACTTAGCGACATGTTCATGTAGCCGTAAATACTGTGCTTCAAGCGTTTTGGTATAGTTTCACTTGATTACATAGAGTAATAAATACAGTAGGCCAAATTAGTGATGTGTTGAAAATTGTTAAAGATCGTCACGTGTAGGTACTTATTATTTTATTTTATATTTTGCGACGGGTCGTTGAGCTTCCTAAAATAGGTTTGAGCTACGCGATGACTGATGTATGCGTGCCGTCACTTAAGTTAGGTCAACTCAAAGCTGCTATGGCTCTTTCTTCAAAAGGCCTGTTAACATTTTGCCCTAAATTGTAAAACTCGCATATCTTATAATATTACTTCTGTCTGGACTTTAAAGATAAGTACCGTGATTTAGTTTGTTTCGGCTTTGCTTTTCAGATGGAAAAAATCGGCGCATTCTAGTTAAAAGAAAATGTAAATAAAATATGGATTTGCAAAAGTGTCTCTACAGAAATAAAAGTTATAAATATAATTTAACATTTATTTTAAAAACGTAACATATTAACCGTCAGATTTTTTAATGAAACGGCTGCTAGTTATCGAGGGCTGTGTGAGTGAGTGAGTAAGACAAATTGTGAGCTTGAATTACATCTCAAGTGAAAATTAATTTCACTTGGGATGCATAATATGCATAAATACCTAATTATTTTAACAGATAATTAGGTATTTATGCATCCAATGCATAAAATATAATTATTTATCTGTCATTATTTAAGAATTAATATTATTAACAAAAAATCAGAAATTGGATTTGTAATACTACTACTACTACTATATTTCTTTCTAAAAGGTAAAAAGTAATACTTACTACTTTATTTCTAAAAGGTAAAAAAAAACGATTTTCTACACAGAACTTGGCAAACATACTAATGTTTTTATTTCTATTATCTCAATTCTTTTATTTATTTATACTTTATTGTACACCACGAATACAGGCTATAATAATATATATTTACTAAAACAAAAGTAGGTTCTTTTGTTCGCGAAGTCGACAACATCGGATATTCGGATTTTTAAACTTGGCTCTCATTTCATATTTATATTTTTGATGGGATTCACATTCACCCGTTATAATTACACAATCATAAAAAAGCACGTTTGTTTTAATATATACGCACCTAATTATAATTTACATTTCAATGGAGTTAATTAAATTATAACGAATGTACGTGACAATGGGATTGTGATAAAATTAATAACATTTCGAAGAGCGGGCGCGTTCAACTAAATTAGCTCCTGTCACTATGTAAACACGCTGTCATAAGTATGCCACCGTAATGTATTGGTAACTGTGTTATACATACACGGGATTGTAGCCCTTATTTTGTAAGCTTTAAAGATTAAAACGGGCTGGTAAAATGTGGTGGTGTGATGTTAATTTATCGCTCTCGTACAAACTTATAAGCAAAGTCAGTATTATAATTATAAACATAACATTATACTTGGTGGGTTGTAAACTATTTACTTATTCAATTTTTGTACATACTTAAGTATATTTTGTTTTGTTGCATTGTCCGTGAATGTAACTTTTTATCAACTGTAGTTGATAAATCTATCGTAGTACCTATCGTTTAAATTAATTCTAGACTGAAAATGTATAGGTAATTTAGTAAGTCTTCGTGAGAGATTTTCTCGATGTTGTGTAAAGTCTGCCAACCCGCAGTAGGCTAGCGTGGTGGGCTACAGCCTAATCCCTGTCATTGTGAGACCCGTGCCCAGCAGTGGGACAATAAATGGGTTGATGATGATGATGATGAGATAACTTTCAAATATTAATAAAATTGCCAGATGGTACACATTTTTATAAAACACAAGCTTAAAAAACAGATAAAGTTAGTGTTTCGAGTATCATGGAATTTGTTACTGGATAAATTTAAAATACACAAAATAACATTCCTACTCCATTCTGTCATTTCCTTCCCTCATACCAAACAAGCATAAATTCAACAGAAATACCAGCAATTCAACAAAAACAAACTACAAAATAGCAATTCCACCCCATCCTGGCATTATAAACTCATGACTCATCATACGAAAATCCGTCGGCGAACTGCTAATAGCCGGTTCGCAACGCGTTCGGAGCCGAATCGAAACTGTTCTGTTACCGTATTATCCGCGACAACGCAACAGTGAAATTGAAACCAATAAAATGCTGCTAAAAGTAAAACGTTTTTCGTGTAGCCGTCAACCCTACAGGGTTGCCCCGCTATTTGACGAGGGTTGTCATAAGTCTTCCTCGGTACACGCGTTTGCCGCTCCAACTATTTTGAGACACTTGACAAGCATGAAGATCTGACGTGTATTCGGTAGTGTGATATTTTGTGGGTTTAATTGGTATATTACGGTTTGTCGCGTAGCGTGGATTCGTTTCAAATGGATTTTTCGGACATGTGTTCACAACTAAGAAGATAAGCTGCCTAAGTTGGCGATTTGGACGGTGAAACCGACCGGAAATTTCGGTGTTTCCACTAAGAATGCTTATCTTAAGGCTTTTGTAAGTAAATTATAACGAATGTACGTTAGCTTCGTTCGGTGAGCGAGAGAATTCCTCCCCCAATCCCCTTCCTTCTCCTTTTCTCCTTCCCCTCCCTTTCCCTAAATAGGCTCGGCAACGCATCTGCAACTCCTTTGGTTTTGCAGATGTCCATGGGCGGCGATGACTACTTACCATCAGGTAGCTCGCCTGCTCGTTTGCCGAGTTATCCCATAAAAAAAAAAAAAAAAAAAGTAAGAATGAGGTTAAACCGTCTACCGTATTAGGCTGAACATATGAAACCTTATATTATTATAACATCTTCCATGTCCTTTATAATATGTTCAAACAAATAAAGAATATCTTATCTTATCTTATCTTACTCTGCTTTCTAGCTTTACTTCTATTTACATATATATAGAGGATTAGTGAGAACACCTTGTTACCTATACTTTGAAACAAACGTCATCTTATCGAAGACAATTCAATGTCGAAATTATACTAGCCAACTACGTTTATTAGCTTATAATTAAAGGTCGTTGTTCTTAAATTACGTGCACCTAAATTTTATGGAATTGAAAAAGAGACTTCTTCATTGGTTTAGTAGTCCTAAGCGCGACTGCTACGCTCGAGGTCCTAGGTTCGATTCCCAGGTCGAGCAAAGTGTAATTGAGTTTTTCTATGAAATTCTCAGCAGCAGCTTGGAGTCTGGATTAGTGCCCGGTTAATGGCAATGGGCTCGCCCCCTATTACATGGGACCTAAATATACTGGCGAAGTGTGGTTGTACATTAGTACACCTCTGCCTAACCCTTCGGGGAATACAGGCGTGATGGTATGTAAAAAAGGAGACAGAATTTAATTCAGAATTCTGCTACGAAGGGCAATTACTTTAATCACATTATGAACACCGTTTTCCTACCACTAGGTATATATTGAGCCTCAATACGTGACCAAGAACATTGAAATCGATATATCGGGTGTCAAGCCTCCAATATGATTGACATTGATTGACTTGGCTAAGCATCTGCCTAGTCAAGCAGACATAATTAACGGAGCGTGCTATCTCTAGGGGGTTGAATGGCCCATTTATAAGAAATTATATCAATCTTTTCAAACATTTACCGTCCTGTTTCCCTCTTTAGTACTTTTTTCCTAATGTCTAATAAATAAACGAATAAAAAAAAATCTTAACCCTAACGACGAAATAATCAACTGAAACCATAAAATTATTCCTATGTCACTTTTTATTAAACAGTTTACTGATTTTTGACTACCCCATAGGTGTAGAAACTATGGAGCCCAGTTAAAAGCCGCAGCCGCATGGATTCGAATCAACGTTTCGATCCACTAGACCATTGAGGTATAAGTATTACATATTTTCTAAAATTGTAATACCATTTTTATTTCTTTCGTCAGTCTTGTTGAATTATTATTATAAAAGGTACACACTGGTTATTAAAAATACGTATTTGCTTAGAAGTCATACTTGATCGAAAAGGTAATCATTATTAAAAGTGAATCAAATTCACATTTGGTATAACTTGTGATTTATTATAGACATTGATGATATATATATTCTGACTATTTTCTCTTAATCTGTCGGTTATTGACCGAAAATGTGTTAAATAAAATAAAATAGTAGTGTAATTTGTCTTAATTAGCTAATAATCTTGTAACGTTTCTAATGGTTCTGTTGTGATTACCTATATCCCATCCATTCATCCCGTTCTATTATCCCACTGCTGGCCTTCTCTAAATATGAAAGGGTAGGCTATTGTCCACAGACTGGCAGGCTTACAGACTTCTCACACCGTAAAGAGAGTCTCTCAGGCATGCAGGTTTCCTCACTATGTTTTCCTTATCCCTGTAAGCGCGCGAGCGCGCTGTTGTGTTGTGTTTAAAAAAAATGAAGACACTTAAAGCGGTATTCTAGTGGGCGTTGTGGACAGTTTTATAATAAAACCTTTGATCTCAATTTGATTTCTGTCTTTAACAGGCTGGCGGAAATTTTATTGTTTTGTCCTCATGAGTCGACTACGTGCGTCAGTGAATTAATTCAATTCAGTCTCCATATTTTTTTAAAACTCTTACAAACGCTTGAGAGATAAATCAATCGAATAAATAGTTAAGAATAAAGCCATTTTCAATTGCACTTCTTACTCTACAATATAATTTTTCTCAGTTCCTTTTTACTCTTGATGCCGACCCGTGCTACTTAAATTTAATGAATCCTTTCCTTTGGTGTTGGTTAATTAGGTAGGTATCTGTTGCAAGCCTCGTGAGTTTATGTATAATTACCTGCGATGTTCAATGTAACGGGGAAAGCTTTGATAGTATTTCCTTGTTAATTAAAATATTGAGAACGGTACGGCTGTTTTGAACGTTCAGTAAGAAGCGCACTCTGATGGATTAATTGCGAAAAATCACAGTTTTTTAAATATCCGTACAAATAATAATCCGTAATACCGTATTTTGGTGTCGCAGGTGAATGAACAAACATACAATTAACGTAAAGTACACTGACTAATTTTATTTATTTATTTATTCAATTCAGATATCATGATCCATTTTGTTAGTAACGTCTTATACTATGTTAGTAAGGATATATTGAAATATTAATTTAAATTATATTAAGGAAAATATACAAATTAAATTAAATTAAATTGAGCCACCGGTCTTAATAATTTTGTAAGATGGCCAAGCAGCGGACAATTCCCACTGTCAGCCACCGCTCCAACAATGCTGTTGGAGCTGCCCCTTATCCGGTACTACAAGGACGATGCCTTTTTCCGCATTATGGCTTCGAAACTGTCGACATGAGCTACCGCGAACATCTCTGAAGCACTGCAGTATCGTGGCAGACCCATCAGCACTCTAAAAGCGTTATTGAATTGGATGACAAAAATATCTGTGGAACATAAATAGGGTAATTTATTTATTTAAATTTGGGAAACCAACAGCTACACATACCAAACAAACAATTAGTTTAAGCTAAATTAAGCTGATAATGAGGAGGTAATCATTAAACGATGAAGTCTATCTCTTTGTTTTAATTTTAACCGATAAGTACTGTCCCACTGCTGGGCAAAGGTAATTTTGAGACATTATTGCTGAGCGGCAGAATATTCGGTAATGCGGTGATGCAACCCTTTTGCTATAGTAGGTACGGAAAAACCGCATCGATCATCTGCTACCTGGGGAGACGGTAAGCTATGTCGGACTCAGACTCGTACCAACTAAACACCGCAGTCGCCTTCCCTTGCCGTATAATCACGGCCATGGAATTTGCGATATTCGCCACGATCACGACAGGCTTTGGTCCAACAACCGTTGGACAGCCTTATTTAAGGCGAAACCTGGCCTCGCATCCTACTCAAAGGCGCCCGTACAACTTACTGGGGCTTACTGTCTGGTCGGGCGGCGGACTCCAAAACCCCCTTTTTTTCGTGTGAAAATCCTCATGAATGTCCTCCGCCTCTCAGAGGAAAGGCGGAGGGTTATGTCGGTCTCGTACCGACTAAAAACACACGGCCGTCCATAATACATTTTGGAGGGGGGCTCCGAGATCTCTAATGAACGCACCGGTGGCCCTCCTGGACTCCCAAACCATACGAGAACTTCAGCAACGTAGTCCACCCGTATCTGTGCTATCATAGCATTCATAGGATCAAAAAGAAATTATAAATACAGGTTATTGATGGAGGATAAGCGAATATTGGCGTGGCATTAATACGCTCCATTCTTTCCATCGAAACCAATTAATCTCTTATACCGCAAGGGAAATAAGCTTGACAATATATCACTTTTCTTTAGGGTTCACCGTTCGCTCATAAAATGTTATTGACAAAATTTTGCTATCGACAAACGGTATCGTATGTTCATAACATAACATAGGTAGGTACTATGTCATCATTTTTAATATTTTGTAGGTACTATGTTTCTGTTTTACATGTGTTTTTTTATCAATAACCTCTGAATAAATAACAAATCAACAAAATCAACTCGTGATAATCCGTCTGTTAATTATGTTGATTTGTTATTGTTGTACTTCTTTTTGTTGAAATGGTAGCAGACCAGAGGATTGAAGAATTCTGAGAGAATATCATTTAGCCTGGAAAAGTGTAGACATGACAAGACAAGACACAAACAAAAAAGAAAAATCACACAACCAAAGGGTGCATATTGAAAATAAAAAAGAGATGTGCAAAAAAAATTGAGGATCAAAGCCGTGCAATTTAATTTGAGCTTAATAAGTAATAAAAATAAGCGTCGGATTGGAGTTAACAAGAAGCAATGGGAGTCTGAACAATCTTCTTAAGAGTCTCTCGGAGCTTTGGCGTCTTGTGATTGCGTCGAGAGCTAAGATATCGAGAGATTTCAAGAGACCGACTTTGTTAAGTACGTTACGTTTTATGATACTGTTGTGTTGCACCTTGAACCTTGAATTATAATCGTAGCAGATAGTAGCAAAATTTTCAGTGTTGCCAGTTCTCAATTTACACTAGGTACTGTTCTGTTACGATAACAATTTTAAAAGTAAAGCTTTAGTACTCACAAAGATATGTATTTTCTAATTAAAGAAAATTTCTAGTGAAAGATAAATTCGATCTCAGGCAGGGTTTGAACCTGCGTCTCTCTGGTTAAGTATACCAGACGCTTTGCCAACTAAGCTACCGAGACTACGTTTTTAGTACTCAGTTGTGAATTCATTATAAGTAAAACGCCTAAAAAAAAAAAAATTGGGCGCCGAAGGCAAGACGATTTGCTATAATAGATAGATGTAGGCCATTTTATATGAATATTAAACGAAATTGATTACGCAGTTTAGGCATGAGAAACTAACAAATAAATAGAGTTACTTTCGCTTTTCTATTATCAGTTTAGATCTGTTCAACGACACTTACATTCTGTAAAACATATTCTTAATAATATGTTAGGAGAAAAGAGACTAAGACAGACATAAGACTGTTACATACTTAATGGTTTGCTTCTGACAACGCGGAAGCTAATGTATACTTACTACAAATGTTTGATAATTTTTAAAAGAAACTCATTATCAAGCATGACTGCAAACTCTTTGAAGCAAAGTGTTACACGGCAAAGAACCGGCAAGCTCTAGAAGGAAGATTATGAAAAACATCGCTTTATTTTACCTTTAAACACTCATGAAACGTCTCTAAAGTACAGTTTTATATAGTTTCAGCTATAAAAGACAAGGAGAGGTTAAATAAGACATTTTTTACCAGTAATGCCCAGATTTTTAAGCTTATCGTAATTAGTTGTATTAATATTGTAGGGGAGAGTCTGAGAAAATTTTATGAGCTTAGAAAATGATCCTTTATAGTTTCGTGTAGGTATAGGTACCTAATTTATTATTATAAATTATTAATTTATTTACGCTTGTAATTTAAATTTGATAATTTTATAATATAATTATCATATTGTACCGTCACGCCTGTATACCCGGAAGGGTTAGGCAGAGGTGTACTCACGTACAGCCATTGTTCGCCCGTCGCCGGTAAGCTACATGGGTTCATGTAATAGGGGGCGAGCAACGATTCGGCGGGAACATAACCAACGTCCAAGCTGCTCTCAGCTTTCATAGAAAATAGTAATTTCATAGAAAACTCAGAATTTCATAGAAAAAATCCAACAACTCTTTGGGTCAACCGGGGGATTGAACCCAGCACCTCTAGCGTAGCATTCACGCTTAGGACCACTAGAAAGATTATTCTAGTTCTTAGATTATTCTACCTTCACATTTCACTCTGTTTCTAAAAGGATTATTCGGTTATTGATATTTTTTATGAACTTCGGTACGATTCATAGTTGATAAATACTTTGATAAATATAATAAAATGTCCACGGGCGGCGATGACTCCTTACCATCAGGTGGGCCGTCTGCTCGTATTTCGAGTTGTTTGTTACGTTTTAATGTTTAAACCGCTGAACCAATTTTGATACATTTTGGTATGTAGATAGATTGGACATAGGAATCCTTAGGTAACTGCACGCAAAGGAAAGCAGTTTATAACAGGACTACGGGATAATCAGAAATAGAATAGAATATAATAAAATATTCTTTATTGCACATCAAAACTATTGTTAAGT
Organism: Subacronicta megacephala; assembly: GCA_958496365.1. Taxonomy (NCBI): domain Eukaryota; kingdom Metazoa; phylum Arthropoda; class Insecta; order Lepidoptera; family Noctuidae; genus Subacronicta; species Subacronicta megacephala. The sequence goes on from OY292527.1 coordinate 9,255,192, forward strand.
ACTACTTAAGTACAAACATAAAATATGATATGATATGAGATGTAAATAATCTTCCCATAACCAGGTAACCCATAACACTTGCACATTGTAATATCAGCACAATTAACCCCAAAACAACGAACTATTCTCACAAAGTTTACAACGCTCTGCGTGAAATTTCACACCTCTATGGGACCGATAAATTCCAGCTCAGTGTCAACACTGCGAAGTTGTCTGCAAGTTGATATGCGCATGACTTGGTGCGCGGTGATGCGAGGATAAAATATTATTTAGTGATGTCGTCTCCCGATGTTGGGGACATCGATTTAAGCATGAATCTTCGAAGATGATTCAGGTGAAATAACGTTCGATGTGTAATTGGATAGATTTTTGTTGGGCAGGTGTGGAATTACATGGAACTGTATCACTTACTATTAAAAATAAAACTTTTAAATGGTTGAACTAAGTATATTCTTAAAATATCTTCTGATTGGGATCAACCGGGCTGATAAAAAAAAGTCTTGCCTGTATAAAAAAAGTTTTATGATGTTTAATGATTTTTCTAATAGTTCTAAACACTACCTATTTGGTATTCACTTCGATATGTACCACAATTTATACCGTTACATTTTTGAAGTAGTATTAACTGGAACTAAATATGTAACAGTGTAACCTGAAAATGTTGAATTATCTAACATGAGAATTTCCCTCATCCTAAACTTCGTCAACATGCCTAAAGCTTTCTAAGTAAAACTTCTAGATCCGTCTTAACGTAACGGATGAATACATCTAAATACCTACATATCACAAATTCGGATTATTCAATAGTTTTCAGAGAGCTCTCCAAAACGTCACGAACTAAGTCCTCCAAGCAATTTGACGTGGGTTATCTTGAAGTTTTACCCTAATTTTAAGTGTCTTGTTAATAATTATGTCCAAAGTTCCCGTTACTCCCCTGTGTGCGGCCGTATTCAGTGCTCTGTAACAGGGTTTTGGGAAAATAATTAAGTTGATTATTTATTTCGCCGTGGGTGTCAGATTTCTAGTGTAGGTATTCCTAAATATAATTAAAATGTAAGATGCTGTAGGTGTTTTGATTATGTAGGTAGAGAAAAGCTCGGAAAATTTGAGAGTAAATACAGACTGAGTTTTGAAACATATTAGATTTTGATGTCAGTGACGAAATGACGTAAACGACCTGCTCACCGAATTTAAGCTTTATTTATACATAAATTCTGTATAAAATTGTTTTATAGAGAACGTTTTTATTTAAAAAAAAAGAAAATATACGTTATATTCTGGATAGTAAACGATAAAAACTTGGTAACTAAAAAGTTCTAAATTAAAGTTTGCAACCTGATTTATGCGCATAATATTAATATGCTAACGGCTTTGTGAATAGGTATGTAATGAGCAACTAAGTAACAAATTTATAAGGATGCATCTGCATTGCATGTGAACTTATATCTATATAAAAGTTCTGTAGCACACCATTTTATGCTCTCATTTCATTTTATTTTAATAATTTATTACTATCTATATTATATTTCATCTACAACCTGAATTTGACTTCATCCACTAGTAGGAACAGACCTCAAGTAGTTGTGCTATTGATTTATTAATATCCGGATTCCCTTCTTTTGGAGTGACGAAAATCCATATAGATCATCTGAGACATGTTACAGTTGTGATGGCAGGATATGTCGGACAAGTTCTGAATAAAAACTTACGTACGCCCATAACGCCGACGCCCATAATACCGGCACCCATAACATCGTAACCGTTGTCTTACGGTGTTATGGGCGTTCGTGTTATGGGCGTCGATGTTGTGGACGTCGATGTTGTGGGCGTTGTCGGTGTTATGGGCGTCGATGTTGTGGGCGTCGGCGTTATGGGCGTCGGTGTTGTGGGCGTCGTCGGTGTTATGGGCGTCGATGTTATGGGTGTTGGTTTTATCAGCGTCGGTGTTATGGTCTTCAATCTTATAGGCGGCGGGCATATTGGCGTCGGTGTGTTATAGCTGTCAATGTAATGGAGTTGGTTTAATGCTTCGTGGGATTATAGGTGTCGGTTATACAGGGTGCCGCTTAAGTCACGTGCATCCGTTAAATGGGTGATTCTACCCGTCGCACTCAACACCTGTTCCTATGAACCATATACCCTATTCGTGCAAAATAAAAACATCTTCCTATAAAAAAGGAAACGGACCACATTTCTGCACGTATGAAATGTAGTTTTTTTTTCACGTATCTGTAGGTAATGGGGTTTAATAGGGAAAGTTGTCAGTATGACGGGTAATAATCGGCACCTGTATAGGTTGTCGTAGGTCGGTCTTATACGCATCGGTCGGGCACCGAAATACTAAAGAAAATTCATGAGGATATTCCGCATCGGCCTGAAAAAAGCTAGAACCTATATTTTTGAAAGTAGGTAAGAAGGTCTTTTTAAAAATAATATAAATATTTCAGAGGCCTCAAGTAACAAATAAATAACTGAAACGTTACACTAAATTACTGAATAAGGTTTAACGCTCCCAAAAGGCCTCCGAATTGGCATTCGTGGAACTAATTTAAAAGTTCTTGATTACAAATCGGTTGACTCAAGGAAGGTCAGAGGTTCAAGGATTTGTAGAAATTACAAATAAGTTTCTATAAATAGGTACTATTCTAGGACAACATATTTGCTCTTAGAACGCTTTTCCAGCAACTTTGGTCTGACTCCTAAATTACCTACGTATCTATTTGAAATTGCTGTAATAGAATAGTTTTTTTTTTAGGACGTACACCGATCTTATCGGCGAAGTTCTCCAAAAAGGTCAGGTGCGTAGTACTCGCAACCGGCGCGTGTGTATGAAAAGATGTATGAATGTGGAAGAAGCGAAAGAGATATGCAAGAGTCGTAGCAAGTGGCAGTCCATAGTTTCTGCCTACCCCTGTGGGAAAAAGGCGTGAGTGTATGTATGTATGTAGAATAGTTTTTTTTAATGCGTAAGAAATATTAGATCTCAGGCAGGATCTGAATGTGCTTCCCTCTGGTTAACATAGAGGATACTTATATTTACATCGTTAAAGATTTTTTAAAATAACTTTTTCTTGGTTAATTTTGCAAACTATCAGACAGACGAGCTACTGATGGCAGGGAACTGACAGCGGTCAGACAGACTTCTAATAACTGATTGAACTTCGAGGAACAGGATAGATCGATGGCAATAGCCTATTACATATCAAATAAAAAAAACATACCCTGGTTAGATTGTTAAGAGTTACTTGTATTACGAGTGAGTTCACGTCGGTAGTGCAATGGGTGGGTTTCGAACCGGCAACCTCATGATCGCCAGTTCGACACCCTTATCATTAGGCTATCGCCACTTAAAGAGTATGTCCAAATTATAACATATTCCTATATAACACAATTCCAACGTGATTGCTATTTTAAGCTATCAATAATAGCATTCCTAAATTTCTCGTTTAATAAGACAAATATATCCACTTTATGGAAATGTTGATTAAACAACTTGATTAATCTGCGTAGAGGTGCCCGCTCACCCGCATTGTTCACCGCATTGTGCGACATTTTGTCGTAGCAAAGAGCATAACCTACCTATACTAGAGAATAACCGCGATGGTTTGACCGTTGAACTAACGAAGTCCCCGCGTCATAAGGACGCCGTACTTAAATGTAATGCGATCAGTCGGTAACAAGCTGTGCAGTTTACTTTATTTTATTGCATGTGATACGCATGTCTGCACGTCGAGCTATACAAATCCAATTTAAGCTGACCTCTCTTAGTACTGAAAGCCTATACAGTTCGAGATTTACTTTTACTGGAAATGTATAGCTTGACCTGGAGCCGTGGGTAGTTGTGTTAGTGTAAATGGTCCGTACCTTGTGCTTTCGTGTTGGTTATTCAAACCATTTGAAGATATTTATATTTTTTCATGACAAAGACATTTATTGCTCAAACTGTGTAGAAGAAATGGTGTTTTACAAAATATAGTAGTCTCAACATTTCTCGAAAATAAAGTTTCACCGGCCGACTTCACATGCAGGTTTTCTTAGGATGTTTTCCTTAACCGTTTAAGCGCGTGATGACTATTAATTAATTATATTGAAATTAATTAAATTATTATTTAATTAATTATTACGATAATTAATTACGAATACCTACATGACTTCGAAAAGACAGACATGTGTGTCTTGGATTCGAACTCGAGACCTTTGACTTAGCAGTCCAATGTTCCAATCACAACGCTATCACTGCACTTTTTTGTAAACCTTGTTATTAAAAGTAAAATAAATAAACCATTAGGTATAAAAATATACACATTATTGGGCCCATTATGTAACTAACTAAACTATGTGTGGCCACCAAGTGAATCGTAATAATCTAACTGTAATAAATAACAGGGTAGGTTATTCCGTGAGGGAGGTCTCCTACATTAGTATCGATCTGGGAACGTTCTGGAAGATATTAAATTTATCGTCCAATATTATAAGTGTTTTCGTTGATGTTGAAGGCCTTTGACGAGATTCGAGTTTGTATTTATAGGTGTTTTTGTTTTGAGAGTCCGCATTCAAAGAATAATGTTGAATGGTGATGTACGCACAGCTACACATCCAGCTATACAAAACCAGTTTACGCTGGCTTCTTACTATAAAGAAAGCCTATTCAATTCCAGATCAGCTTTAACTGGATTTGTATAGGTTGCCCTGTAGCTGTGTGTACTCTGACATTTATTTTTTCTTCCATTAAAAATAGGTCAGTGAAGGTAAGTTGTTCTGGAAAAGTATTTTTAAAATCAAGCTATGAATATCTTTTTAAGTACCTAAATCATAAACGTGTTGTTGTCACTTCTTAATTAAGAATAACTTAATAAAGCCGCTGCTAAGAAAGAATAAATAGAAAAATATTTTTGCCTTGGAAATAATTTTAAACCAAGGAAAGTAAATAATAAAAAAAACTTCCAATCTTTTAACATAATCGCTATTTTCCAAATAACCAACTTGTTACTTAAACTAACGTTAACATATCACCCCGTAACAAAAGACCCCTTCAAACAATTCCTTGGCACCCAATCGAATAGATCGTGGGCAATAAATCAACAATTTAGCGAGGCAATTTTCATAATTCACACAATATCAAGTTACCCGCGCGAGAATAAAGAAAAAACCAATTTCCTTAGGTTGCATTACTGTAGGGACGAAGGAGGTGTGTTTACACTGGGACATTCAAGAAATAGAAACAAAATATTATACAGGATTATACAAAGATTGTAGGACATCATAGACTGCTTGCCTAGTTCTAGAGTTCCTGGTTCGAATCCCAAGTCGAGGAGTGTTATTGGGTTTTTCTGTAGACATAATTCTAGTGGCAAAGGGCTCGCCCCCTAATACCTGGTACCTATACATACCAGCGTACTGTGAATGTCTGCGACTAAGCAGAAGTGTACTAATGTACACCATTGATACAGTTCCCCCCTTCGGGGAATACAGGCGTGACACAGGGTTATATGATGAAATTAGCAAATTTTGTTCTACCAGTTTTGGTAAAACACGCAAAAAAATCACATACAAAACCAATAAAATTAACATTCTAGACACAAATAGACTTTGTATGAAACATGCCTGGATTTTAGTTGGATTTAGTTCGAAAACTTAAATCTAATGAACAGCTCTCCAAGAGAATTATCCAAGGACAGACGCTCTTATCAATAACTAAGTTAATCAAGCTAAAAGCTTTTACTTAAATGTGTCGTTCACGGCTTAAAAAGGCTAATGCTGGCTGACTGGCTATTGATAAATTCTAGTTGTTGTATCTCAGAATTATAAACTATTTTATAGTCACAAGTTACCTTGAGTCAAAGTATTTTTTTTGTTGTAATCTGCATACGTTATATATATACATCAATATGTGTGTGTTGACTATGGGCTACAAAATAGCTGGAAAGATTGGGATGAAATTTTCAGGCAATCTTCAAATAGGCCCAGCGAGCGATCCAGTGAAGTTTGTTAGCGATCAGGCAAAAAAACGCAAATGCGGGTTATGGTTAGTTAGTTTATAAAACCACACTTCTGCTATCCAAAAATCAAATAGTGCTTTTAATTCATTATTTATACCTACTTTTTTATACGCATACAAACAGACAGCAAATTAAGAAATAATCATTATCTTAGAATATACAATTTATAGGAGAACCACTGACAAGAAACTTTATGTGCCAAGAGATCAGGAAAACCGATTCTCAGTTGTGCAATTGGGCTGTGCAGGCTGTAGGGTACAGGGCTAATAATAAGCTAGCTCTGGGAGTTTTTCATATCCAGCAATGGACTTCCGCACATGTCACAACATTTCCAACAACATCTCCCTCCCTTAAGAATTAGAGTCTGAGGTTATCGGTGCTAATTGCGAAATGATTAGCTTATTGCCGTTTTAGCCCGCAGACGATATATATGGCCACTTTGGTTCATTTTGGAGATCTCAAAAGTTAGTCGTAGTTAGAACATTTCTCACTCCATAACTTTCTTTTTCGAGTTCTTTATCTACAATAACATTCTACATTTTCGCAAATTTATTCATAATCGATAACAAAACGTGTGGGAAGCATCAATTTATTAAATTCCCGAACCCAAGTGTGAGCGCGTCCCTAGGAAGGTGTTTCGGATATGAGCGATTATTCAGGGCCACGATAACAATAGGGTAATAAATTATGATTGATGAACGCCCCCGGGAACGCGCACCTCTTTATGGGAACAATAACAATATTTATATTTGTTGCGACCGGGAACATTTGGGGTAATTAGGGGAGTATTGGGTGCTTCAGATTCTGTACAGTGGGAACGCTACTTCCTTGTGGTAGACGAATACCTAAATGTAACGTCTAAAATAATCAGGGCCCTTGACTGTTCCTAGTTCTTAAGGCATGTACCATCTAACATGACATTGTGGAATAAATGTGAATATGAGAGTTAGCTTTTGTAATTTCTTAGGATGCAAGCTATCTGAAATCAGTTCAGTGATACAGGCAAGACATAACTACTTTCACATAAACAATGAAAGTCTTACACTAAAGATAAGCGAGGACGAAAAAACTTGCAAATTGTTAAACGCTATATTAATTATATGGGACCTGAACATACCAGCGAAGTGTGGGTGTAAATAAGTAAAACTTTGCCTAGGGTTAGGCAAAGTTTTACTTAGCCTAACCCTAGGCAATACAAATTTCGGGGAATACAGGCGATACTCAAGCGATTTCCTTCACACCTGCTTATTCCTTAAGGATTTAATTTAGCTAGAACTCGTTCAGTTTCCAACTGGCAACTACTTAGTTCCAAGATAACAAAGTCTTCATACAGATAGTTGCTATTAATCAAAGTCGCCTATTGAAAGTAAACAATAAAGTGAAAACCGTGAACCCTGGACCATTTCAGTTTCAACAAACAACATTAGTCATCTGTCACACCGTACCCTTCCCGACAAAGACAAACATTTTATGGACGATGGTTCAACCGGAGATATTACTTTTCGAGCACATATGGATGGCTGCAGAAATATTTATAAACAAGAGAAACGACGGTGTGAATAGTTCCGGGCTTTGGGAAGAATAATGTAAGGGTAGCTGACTGATGTTAAATTTATTGAAAATAACAGGCCTATTGTAACATAAAATTTAATATAAGACGTACTAGTTCAGACTGCCTCGTTGGTCTAGTGGTCCCAATCGCGACTGCTACGCTAGAGGTCTTGGGTTCGATCCCCAGGTCGAGCAAAGTGTTATTGAGTTTTTCTATGAAATTCTCAGTAGCAGCTCGGAGTCTGGATTTGTGCCCGGTGAATGGCAATAGGCTCGCCCCCTATTACATGGGACCCAAACATACCGGCGAACTGTGGGTGTACATTAGGTGCACCTCTGCCTAACCCTTCGGGGAATACAGGCGTGATGGTATGTTATGTTAGTTCAGAATTATTGAAAACAAACCGGCAAACTGTGGGTGCCTATGACTACCATGATCACACCTATATCCCCAAAGGATTAGTCAGAAGTCTGTCTAATCCTTTGGTTTATAGATGTGATAATTGATATTTTGTGATAGTCCAAAAGATATGTTCTTGTTATCTGCAACTACACTTCATAGCGCATATATACGCGTTGGCGTGGGATTCATCGTCTATCTGAACGTGATCCGAACCGATCTTGAGCCAGGTCTACAAGCTTTCAATATTGCTGGCGACATCTTGGAGATTACTAGGGCTACTGAGGTGAATAGCCCTGTATATGGTGAACCCAGGAATGTGCAATTGTATGTGAGCCGCCGTATTTTCTTCTTCCAGGCAGGCTCTGCACGAGATATGCTATGCTTATCATCAATTAAAATGTTGTTTTATTTTTTCAGCTCTGTTTAAGTTCAACTTATTTATAGAACATAAATTTAATTAATATCATCCAAAAATCAAACTTAAATTAGATAGTTACATCATAAATACAGTGTGACAATGGTTAGTTGTGGGAAACTGGTGCCTAAAATTAGGATGAACACTTATTTATTTATTTATTCGTAGAATAGAGATACAATTTGCGTAATACCATAAAACAATTAATTTGGCGCATAGGACAGACACTCGAGATTACCAAAAAATATAGCTTATCATCAAAATCAGTATTCCAAACAATACTTATCGTGTTAAACGTTGTTTAAAAATTTGTACTAAAGAAACTTCGGTAAAGCCATTATGAAAAGCACCAGCTAACCTCGAAACTGAAAGTATTTCAGTCTAATGCGTGCGCCTGAAACTTTCAGGCATAAAGATGTTATACCGTTAACTGCTTCGGTTGCTTCAAAACTTTGCTGAAACGTGGTGCGAACCACAATATTGTTTAAATATTATGTTGTTCTTTAAGTCCGGTATTATTTCCTAAATACTTAAGTTTATCTTGTTTGAATTTTTATTTCGCTGTAATTGAATGTAGATCATGTTTGTTTTATACTAGAGCATTATTGAGAATTTCTCCTCTGAGAAGAAATGCCAAACTCCGGAAATCATGGTCTTTTATGAAGTCAGGACAGTAGTATTATCAGATATGCGAGTTTTACAATGTCGGGAAATCATCTGAACAGGCCTTTTTAATAAAGAGCCATAACCATATACATACGTTCATAAAATATGCGGAAATGCAAACCGGTAGTCGCAAGTTCACAGATACCAAATAAACATTATTAGTATGTTTTCACACAGATACCGAGCGGTGTCTTCTTACTCGACAAACGGAACGTGTGTAAAGAGACTTAGATACAGCACTAAAATAATCAGTTCCCGTTGATGACTGTCTTATTAGTCTAGTTGTCGGGTCCGATGTTCAAGCCGAGAAAAGTGTTATTGGGAAAACTGTGAAATAGTTGTGGAGATTTGTTTTGTTCCCGATTAATAAAAGCAAAAGGTTAGTCCCTAGTACTAGTTCAGAATTATTGAAAACAAACCGGCAAACTGTGGGTGACTATGACCACCATGATCACACCTATATCCCCAAAGAACTAGTCAGAGTTCTGTCTAATCCTTTGTGTTTATAGGTGTGATGATTGATATGTTATGATAGTCCAATAGATATATTCTTGTTTTCTGCAACTGCACTTTATAGCGCATATACTCGTGGGGGTGGTATTAATCGTCTATCCGAACCAACTTTGAGCCAGTTCTACAAGCTTTCAATATTACTGGCAATATCTTGGAGATTACTCGTATTACGGGGTACTTAGCCATATATATGGTGACGCCAGGAATGAAAAATTGCATATGAGCCGCCGTATTTTTTTCTTCCAGGCAGGCTCTGCACAAGAGGCTATCTAAACTCGTATATATAACGTGACTATGTAGTGAGTACCATCTTAAGTTCTAGCTTTGATTGATGTGTACATTTCCCTACCGCTGCAATCAAACTGCACAGTGACATAGTGTTGATTCATTATATTCTCCGACATAACAGTGTACAGTCGACGCAACAGTTTTAAACCTATCTATATACTTATACATAGCTATTGACATCTCCATATTGCCAAAGATTGTGTAAATAAAATAATAATAAATAATTGTGGAAATATTTTTTGGTTACTTAACGGATCAGAATTGCCAGCGTCGAAAATCTGCTTCGCTAGGCACAGACTTACCCAACCCTTAAGCAGATATAGAATAAGTACTGTGTGGAGTTGCAATCATTTATAATCAATATTAAGACGCGCAAGATGTTAGCTACCTAACTGTTTTGTTGTTTGTACATAAGGTACTTTTTAGTCGTGTCGCAAATTGGTATCCCACGCGAAAAGCCTACGCGAACTTCATGAACTTCCTCAGGCGTTTCACTCGCAGATTAATAAAGAAAAAAACTAATTGAAATTATGTTCACCACAAGACCGCCGACCAAGTTCACGACGGTGAGCGCTGCAATACGGAGTTTTATCTTAATAAAAAGCGTAAAACTTGGAGGTTATTTTTAACGGCGATATTCTGCGGTTTCCTGAGTGTCTCTAGTCGGATTTAAGTTTGGTAATTAAAAGTTGTGGTTCGTTAGCGCTGTGCGGTTAACACTTATACTGTCGAGCCAATTTGTAGCGTGTATGGTCTGCTGGTTGACGCGTTTGTGTCCAACGTCGAAACGCCGCCTTTTTGACGGATTTTAATGTTTTAACAAGGCGTTTAAATTCGCTAGCATTTTTTTATACAGATTATTTTTGTGTCGTGTCAGTGCTTGGCAAAGACAGAGTTGTATGAAAACAGTTTGGGATGAAAAATCTTGGACTCATTCAGGGCTGGTCTATTAAATTAATCCAAAGTCCCTAAACATTTAATGTAAATAGACTTCAATTAATATGAAAAGTTAACAGAGTTAATCTAGAATATTATTATTGGATTTTGTGAATTTGAGTTAAGAACTTAAATATATTCACAAAGAACTGAATTTTCTAATTAAAGAAAATTTCTAGTGAAAGAAAAATTCGCAATATTTAATGCTAAAAAATAATAAAAAATAAGCATAATACGGTTAGGCAACATCGTTCGACATTGAACTACCTGTAAAGGCAGTCGTGTTGGTTGGAAGACATAGTAATGTCTCCAATAGATGGTGCTGACGTCACCTCAAGACGTAGAATGTGGAAGAGAAATTCGACATCACAGGCAGTGGTCTCGGTAGCTTAGTTGGCGTCTGGTGTACTTAACCAGAGAGACGCAGGTTCAAACCCTGCCTGAGATCGAATTTTTCTTTCACTAGAAATTTTCTTTAATTAGAAAATTCAGTTCTTTGTGAAAATTTCGCAATATTTAATGCTAAAAAATAATAAAAAATAAGCATAATACGGTTAGGCAACATCGTTCGACATTGAACTACCTGTAAAGGCAGTCGTGTTGGTTGGAAGACATAGTAATGTCTCCAATAGATGGTGCTGACGTCACCTCAAGACGTAGAATGTGGAAGAGAAATTCGACATCACAGGCAGTGGTCTCGGTAGCTTAGTTGGCAAAGCGTCTGGTGTACTTAACCAGAGAGACGCAGGTTCAAACCCTGCCTGAGATCGAATTTTTCTTTCACTAGAAATTTTCTTTAATTAGAAGATTCGGTTCTTTGTGAAAATTTCGCAATATTTAATGCTAAAAAATAATAAAAAATAAGCATAATACGGTTAGGCAACATCGTTCGACATTGAACTACCTGTAAAGGCAGTCGTGTTGGTTGGAAGACATAGTAATGTCTCCAATAGATGGTGCTGACGTCACCTCAAGACGTAGAATGTGGAAGAGAAATTCGACATCACAGGCAGTGGTCTCGGTAGCTTAGTTGGCAAAGCGTCTGGTGTACTTAACCAGAGAGACGCAGGTTCAAACCCTGCCTGAGATCGAATTTTTCTTTCACTAGAAATTTTCTTTAATTAGAAAATTCAGTTCTTTGTGAAAATTTCGCAATATTTAATGCTAAAAAATAAGCATAATACGGTTAGGCAACATCGTTCGACATTGAACTACCTGTAAAGGCAGTCGTGTTGGTTGGAAGACATAGTAATGTCTCCAATAGATGGTGCTGACGTCACCTCAAGACGTAGAATGTGGAAGAGAAATTCGACATCACAGGCAGTGGTCTCGGTAGCTTAGTTGGCAAAGCGTCTGGTGTACTTAACCAGAGAGACGCAGGTTCAAACCCTGCCTGAGATCGAATTTTTCTTTCACTAGAAATTTTCTTTAATTAGAAAATTCAGTTCTTTGTGAAAATTTCGCAATATTTAATGCTAAAAAATAATAAAAAATAAACTTAAATATATTTTTTGAAGTAGTAAAAAAATTGAATCTAGCTGAAAACACTTGAAAATTCCATAAATTAAGTTGAAAGGAATTTATTCGTAGAAACAGATCTGGCGATGACGTTCTTAATGTACCTAATTAATCAAGTGGTTCTTTTTTATAAAACTTTACTAATTACTTTAATAATATTATTTGATAACAATTTAAGTTTGGGCAAAAAAAAATTACTTTAATAATTAAAGTATTTTTTTTAATAATTTACTTTAGTAAAAAAATACTTTAATAATTAAAGTAATTCTTTTTAATAATTAACTTTAGTAAAAACTTTACTTTAATAATGAAAGTATTTTTTTTTGCCCAAACTTAAATTGTTATCAAATAATATTATTAAAGTAAAATTAGTAAAGTTTTATAAAAAAAAACACTTGATTAATTTGGTACATTAAGAACATCATCGCCATTTAAAAAAATTTTAGGCATACAAGTTTACACCTAAATTTTGTAAACTTTTTGTTGTTTCAATTCGTTCCTTGTCTGTTTGATTACCATACTATACGACAAATAAAAAGAACATACTAAATGACTGCACCGGAGTTTAAAAAAAAGAAAAACCAACACAAGCAAAAGAAAGTAACTCCATCTTTTATTTACTAATAGTAAAGTAAGTCAGTAGTAAAAGTGTCTCGCTGGCATGTCTACATGCAAGCATGAATGGCTAGACACGACCAGGGAGGTAATACTTTCCCACAGAATATCGACATCAAGTAGCAGTATGCATACTGTTGCGTTTTGTACAGATAGTGTGGAGCGCCGGAGGCGCCTTCCTTTTCCTTTTCTCCTTCACCTCGGTTAAGTAGTTTAATTAATTATGTTTCCATTTCAAGCTACATAGCACAACGTGATATAGTCTATTGCCAGTAATCTGCCACAAATCCAAGCTACCAGCTGCCACAGAGAATTTAATAGAAAACCCAATAACACTTTGCTGGACCTGGGAATCGAACATAAATCTACAAGCGTAGCAGTCGCGCCTGGGATCACTAGACTAACGAGGCGCTTAATCTATCAACCTTTGTTATGTTAATAGAATTGAGTATATTTGACCAGCCAGCTATCAAAGTTTCTAATTTGCTTATAAAAAATAACATCACTCTCTATAGCGTGATAAGACTTGACATTGACAGGCCGCCCAACAAAAACCTACGAATATTGCCAAGTTCCAAACTTTCTGTCAAGTCACATAGGCTAAAATAGGCACTTAACCTTAATGGGGAATGCCATTAATTTTGCGCGAGATGCCTTAATGCTTTTGTCGCTGAAAAAATTGCCAGTGAATAGGTGAGGGTCGGCCGCGGGGTCACTTGTTTTTTTTTTATCACTAATTCCATGTTTAAAAGCTTAGGTCGCTTCACAGATGAATGAGTCAGCACATTGTGATCGCTGTTGTTGTTATAAATATTTTGGCGAGCCTTTTATTTAAAAAGGAAGGGGTATGCTTACCAATTTTAGAAGACGGCATTATTAAAATAGATTTGATCTGTGTAAAACTCGTTAATATCACAAAGTGACTAAATATAGTAAGTACCTGTATAGTAAGTAATAATTAATACATTTTGGAAAAGCTGAACTAATTTAAAACCAAAATAAATCAAATAAATGTAAAACGTTTAATTAACTTTGAGATACTATTACTAAGAGTGTAGAGTTTACTCTTAGCCTGTCGGTGAACTGATAAAAGCTGGAGCAAAAACGAGTTCTCAAGAGGAGACCGCGTCTAGGCAAGTGTAGTAGGGCGCCCGCCGGCCAGATAGAGCGACGACTTGCGGAAGCAGCTGGCAGTGACTGGATGAGAAAAACTGAAGACCCCGGGGCCTAGACAATGTTAAATTTCCATATTGATGTGAAATGTATGGAATTGGCATAACCTTTCGGTATGTCACGTGATGAAATGATGTCATCCATACATTGCGGATATCTAACTTCGTTATCGATAATGAAGAAATTATATTGTTAAGACCCCCGGGTTCTGTGATGTTTACTAGGAGAGACCTGCGTCCAATAGCAGACGAATATACGCTAATGATGATGATGACTAAGAGTGTGAAGTTTACTCTTAGGTAATATTTCTATTGTTATTGAAACAAGGTATTGTATGTTGAAACAAGGTTCCGTAAAAACATAAACTAATTAGCGACGGGAAAACTTTATAGTCACTTTCAATGTTTTCTTTCTTCAGCTCGCAAAAACTTGAAGCGGAGAACACAGAATGATATTTTGAAATTTCTTCGACCCTTTTTCTCCTCAAACATATCTACTTCGTTGAAAAACTTTTGCAGTCTCGCAGACGAATAAAAAGTAAACAAGGACCACAAATTAATTTCGAGAATTGAGTTACACTTTACGCTCAAAAACATAATGAAGAAATTTCTTGCCGGTACAAAAGACCCACTTTTAAGAAACGTTCTATTAGCTTGTTATAGTTTAAAAGTACAGGTACCTAAAAGTACAGGTAAATAAAAAGAAATAAGAGGCAGGTTTCCAAGAATCGTAGCAAGTGGCCGTCGTAGCGCTGGTAGTTTTTGCCTACCAGCCTACCTCTATGAGATAAAGTCGTAAGTGTATGTATGTATTTGTATTATATACACAATTTCTTAACTGCCTCATTAGTCTAGTGAACTAAGTGTTATCGAGTTTTTATATATGGTTTTCAGCAACAGCAGTACCTACAGGTTTGATTTGTGACCAGTCGATGGCAAAAGGCTCGGCCTCCAGTACATGGGACCTAAATGTATGTAAAACATGCTATTTGTATTGTATTGTATTAAAACATGCTATTTGTATTGTATTTGTATTAAATTGGTATGAATGGCCATTCGCATCGAGTTGCCATAATCTATCAAATTTCTTTGAGATATTAACAACAATAATACAAAGCAATAAGGCTCAGTTTCAATTGAGAAAATTGACAGTTTTGGATGGGTTAATGTGATGGCGATTGTACCTTTCTACTTTTCTAATGTCTCAAGAAACTGTACCTATCTGCATAAATAAAAATATAAAATATGAATGTGGGAGCTATGTCTGCCAACAAACTGCTATGCAGTTTGGCAGAAGTATTAAATGTTATGTACTTATACGTTTTTTAAATGTGAATGAACACTTTCTTCTTTCTTTCTTTCTTTAAACATACCAGTGAAATGTGGGTGAACATTAATATATACACCTCTACCGAACCCTTTGGCAAATACAGGTGTTACGTTATGTTTTTTCGTTAAAATATTCAGGTAAGCGTCAAACATATGAAACCTAAGTCTATATTCTCCAAGTTTTATTTCACCGTTCCTTTTTTCATGTCTTTTCGATTGGAAAATTATTCAACAAATCAATACGATAGGCAGTCTTCGAGATACGGGCCCGGTTCACGATAAAACCCAGTAATTGGCCCCTTTACAAAGAGAAGTAAGAATCGCTTTCGGAATTTTTCGTGTTTATTTTCCTGATCGTTGAGTTGTTATTATTGTCGTTAGTATCCTAGTGACGAGAGTGGAATGATTTTGTGTTGCGTAATGATATGATTAAAGCATATTTTTGCGGAAAAGACTTAAGAATATTGATTTGTTACCCTACATATCAAAATAAAGCAGGAAATATAATTTCTATGAACATAGGTAATGTTCCTTCATATTTCTATAGTTTTACCAGAGTTTAGTGAGGTGAGATTAGTGAGTTTATGCTAGTGTTTGTGTTTTTTTTATATATTTTCCATTTCCGGATTTGTGCCCGGTTAATGGCAATAAGCTCGCCCCCTATTACATGGGACCTAAATATTCCAGCGAAATATGGATGTACATTAGTTTACCTCTGCCTAACCCTATGGGGAATATAGCCGTGATGGTATGTTATGTACTCCATGTTTGGAAAATTTTCTGGCCTGAGTAGTTACAATTTCATTAAACTTATTTAGGATCACGCAAATAAGTTAAATACCTATAATTACTTGTTATACCTAGGGATCCTTTTATTGTTTTAATTAACATTAACATCCCCTTCCCTTAACTAAAAAGAGATACTGTGATATGGTAAAGTTACCAAAAAAGATGTGAATACTAAAAACTAGGTTAATGCAGGTTTTAATCAAACTAAGCACTTTTATATTAAAGCAGAAAAATTGCATACGAAACACAAAATTCGTTTACAATCGTCGGTTTGGTCTAATTAAGAAGTTGGTGCCATCGTTACTATGTAGTTGAATCGAGTTCGTTAGCGAAACTCGGTTACCGCCCGTTACTCGTTGATTGTCGGTGAAAGTGAGAATGCGAGAACGTTCCCGGTAACTTACTTATACTCCTGAAGAAGTGTACTCACTTACAAATTGTCTATTAAACGAACATATTTGTACATGTGGATTTAATGATGATTGTGTAGAGATGCGGTTTTGAACTCTGCAGTTTCGTTTTCCTCAATGTAGTCTCTTTTTTGGCCCACTAATGACATGACTGCAAGTTTAGCATCGAGTTAAGGGTGGTCACCACCTCACTACAGTTTCGTTGCGTGTCGTGGCTTGGATTGCCACTCTAGGCAAATTTCCAGGTCAAGAAAAATGAAGGGTTTTTCTATGAAATTCACAGTAGCAGCTCAGAGTTTATAGCAATTAATGGCGGAATTAATGGCAATACCTATAGGCTCGATATGACATTGGACCTAAACATACCGGCGAGCTGTACTGTGTGTATATTAGTATACCTCTGCACAACTATTCGTGAGTACAGGAGTGATAAGAAGACACTCTATATTGTAACTTATCATTTATTTATTGCTCATACTATTGCGTTTCTCAATGTGGATGAAGTATTTATGGACCTACTTTCTATATGATTGTAACGATAACATAACCTTGTGCAAGTTGTGTTTACATCTAGTAGGATATAATCATGAAATGTTTAAATAGTAAGGTTTTATACAACTATATTTAAGATTGTATCCAGTTTTGTGAACCATAATAAAAAAAAAAAAAAAAATATGTTAAACCACAAAATTCTTAATATCATATTCAGAATTCATCCATATCTCTAAATCTGTGTTAATACTTTTAGTCGATTATAAAGGTATATAAAACCCGCTTCGCATACATAACACATCCATGCTAATTACGCGGTTCAGTTAAGTGTTAGTACCGCACTAACTTTGATACCGGTACCGCATACAAATGAATCGGTGGGTTATCGCGGGAACCACAGGTGTTATCGTTATTCGTATCGTTAAACGCGGTTACTGTGGCACCGTTCAATTCGAATAATCGTTATTTATTTTACAGAAGTATCGGGCTTTATGTTATAATATCAAATCGAGGAGTATGAACGGTCTTGTTAGATGGGTATTTTGAAAAAACTACGTAATTGGTTTAGTTATTAAGTTTTTCTATGAAATTCTCTGTAGCAGCTGAGTTTGGATTTGTGCCCGGTTAATATCAATAGGCTCGCACACTATCGCTTCAAATATAATAATCTAATATTTTTTATTGACATAAGATTTTGTACATACATAAGTAAGTTTATAAACAGATATACATAATACTTAATTTATATTTAAAAGATTTAGACTGCCTCATTAGTCTAGTGGTCCTAAGCGCGACTGCTACGCTAGAGGTCCTGGGTTTGATCACCGGGTCGAGCAAAATGTTATTGGGTTTTTCTATGAAATTCCCAGTAGCAGCTCGGAGTCTGGATTTGTGCCCGGTTAATGGCAATAGGCTTTCCCCCTATTACATGGGACCTAAACATACCGGCGAAATGTGGGTGTACATTGGGACACCTCTGCCTAACCCCTCGGGGAATACAGGCGTGATGGTATGTTATGCTATATTTAAAAACACTAATATATTAGTACGCACGGCTACACATCAAGCTATACAAAACCATTTTACGCTGGTCTCTTATCGTATAGGAACCCTTTACAATGCGAGATCAGGTTAAACTGGATTGTATAGGTTGACCTGTAGCCGTGTGTACTAGGCTGTCACTATAGTACTTTTAGCTATTTACTAGCTAAAAGTACTATAGTGAATAGTATTATATTAGGCAAGTATTTGTTTTTGTCTTCTTCATCGCAAAAGAAGCACGATTTTCTTTTTAACGACTTTTTTATTTTAATTCATTCCTCATATAAAAGCTCTATTCTCGTGATTCCACTTGGGAATCACGAGAATAGAGAATTTAATTGAAGCTATTTAGCATCAATTAAATTCTCAAGTGGAATCACTAGCAAATTAAATATAAATGAGGCTTAACTCTACGTCTAGGTAGCTTTTCAAGGCGAGCGAGGATCCATAGGGAATCGAAAACTCTTATAATGCAAAAGAAATCACATTCTAGTACAAGACCTACTTACTTTTTACAACGTAACAAGATTAACGTTTTTTAAACTCACCTAGACTATATTACGGAGTCTGCCAGTGATAAATAATTTGTTCTAATTTTTAGTAATGGTATTCAAAACGTACTTATTCACTGTATTCAATGATTTTAAAACCCGTGAATCATGTGTGGAATTAGAACTTACAGAGAATATTTCGTAGCATAAAGTGATAAATTGTATCCATCGACAATACCAATGTCAATATTGTTTTTTATTTTATTCAATCTGTGTGTAAATTGCAGATTCCAAAAAACGTTTTAAATAAAAACAACTAACTCTGTACAACTAAACATTTTCAAAATTAAGTAATAGAGATAAACATGAATGTGAGGTATACTTCAACTGAAAATGATGGTTTCATCTAGATAGCGCAGTGATAAATACATCACATTACCTTCCTCAGTTTGGGTGCCAGTATTTTCATTTTGTTTCCTTTATCTAGTAAAAACGAGACTACAATATCAGAAATATAAATCAAATAATATTCCGTGGTTCATTGCTGATTTTTTATAACTTTGTCTTTTATCGTAAGCTGGTAAAATGAGATGCTAAGATCAAGAATCGAGAAAGATCTTTTTGAAGAAATTAATAACACATCGTGTCACCATGTATTTTATTGTATAGAATGTTGAATGTCTTTAGTTTACTGAAAGCATCAAATACGTCTGGGAAAATCATTTCCGGTCACGTTCAGACTTCCGGCCAGTCACTGGAAAAAGTCGTCTCTATTGTATAAATATTCCTTCTATCTATCCATATTCTAACCAACATAGGACCTCACACTCAGACGTCGCGTTTGCATGCAATGCGGGCAATGAGGTAGTTTAGGGAAAACACAATACAAGATTAATATTATTGTTTATTTTGTACTACAAACAATACATAATGTAAATTACACACTAGCTAAGATACATGTTAAAGTTTACTTTACTGTATGAAAACGTAATCTCTGAATGGTCTTTATCAAAGTTTACGTTAACAAAGATGCTCTATGAAATTATGTAACATAAAATCGGATTATCTAACACATATTGAGCAGAGGGGAGATATAATTATGCTATTAAAATAAGCGCTACTAAGAGGATTACAGAGGTTACGAAGTGTCACGACTTAATAACGGAACTGATTTTTGTATACAGTTTTTCATTGCTGATAATATCAGTTTGATTATATTATATTATGTATATTATACATAATATAATATCATCTTGTATTCTGTCCTGTGTATCAACTTGTATCTAAAAGAGATTAGGTAGAAGTGTATTGAGTTCTAACGTACACCTACAGTTATTAGCATGTTTTAAATCTCATAACAGATTAACTTATTGCTATTTGCCGGGCACAAGTATAAGAAAAGTCCATTATTACTGTGCGACCTAGGAAACGAACCTGGGACTCTGCAGGTGCACGATTGACACTAGACCACTCAACCCATCAGGCACTATTAATGGTTTTATTTGAGTTAATTATCCTAAATATTATTAATGTTTCTCATGAACATTGCATAAGTTGAGGATTCCAAAAATTTTACGTTATTTATTCATTTTATTCGAAAAATCGGCACTGAACTCCGGCCTCGCCTGCTATGTTGCCCACAATCATACCACAGCTTATCTACGACCGAAGAATTTACCAAGTTCTGGCTCAGCAACTGATCGCTTACGAAGCGTACAGAATGTCGTGTTGTCATAATCTCTGCCTTAACTTATTTTATGTAACTAACCTTGTTTATTAAGTTAACAACAAGCCCTTTAACCCTCCACCTACCTACCTTGAAATTGAAGATACACGTCAAATGACAAAAGTTTTGAATAACTCAACTTCGACTCGACATGCTTCAAATTCTCTTCTTTAAGACATCACCATAAAAATGATCACCCTTCCCAAGCATCTCAACGGGACCTTAAAATAAAAGCCCCCTTTGACTTACCCACTTTCGATCTTAGCTTTAGCGTTATACGTAATAAAAATATGAAGAAATCCTTACACTTGAACGATATATTACTGCCTGCGGAAACATAAAAACTATGGCGGAAGCACGGATTTGGGGGACGGGTTGCGAAGGGACCCCACTAGATTAAATATTATTTTTTAAGAATTTGCTTACGTATCTCGGGAATTTGTCATTTTAATGTGACATTGTGGAGGTAAAATACAAGCTAAATATTTGATTCTGATAGGCAGACAGACAGAATTACTTTCGCATTTATAATATGTTTGGATTCGTAACTCTTTGGAAGAGAAATTTCATAAAACAGGCAGTGATCTTGGTAGCTTAGATTGAGCGCGAGTGTGCCTGCGGAGGACGCAGGTTCGAATCATACCTGCGGTCAACTTTGGAAAATATTTAGTTTGCGTAAAATGGTATGCATGTTACGCCTGTATTCCCGGAAGGGTTAGACAGAAGTGTACTAATGCACACCCGCATTTCGCTTGTATGTTAAGGCCGTATGTAATAGAGGGCGAAACTATTGCCATTCACCGGGCACAAATCAAGACTCCGAGCTGCTACTGAGAATGTCATAGCAAAATCAAATAACACTTTGCTCGACCTGGGAATCGAATCCAGAACCTCAAGCAGAGCAGTCGCACTTAGAACCACTAGACTAATGAGGCATCCCTATATGGCGTAAAATACGAAACACAATACAAAATGCTAGTAGTACCTAACTCTGTTATTGTTCTATTTGTTCGATCCAATTCCAATCTAATTTTGTTAAAAAATTAAGATCGAATAAAATAAAAAACCTGCCGAATCATAAATAAAAAATTACACCCGACCTAACCCCCAAATCCCTACCTGTGTCGCAGGCAGTTATTCTGACATCACTCGCCATAGGGGCGCGCGATGCGTTAACAGGATGTTTACTTTCCTCCCGCAGATAAATGTACAACCGAGGTTGGAGGGTTAAGTATCCCTTACTTTTTATCAAGTCGAGATAATGCGTAAATATCCTCATGGCATCATTATCTTGATAGATTTCTGTTGAGAGTAATTAATTATCGATCGTGAGCTTAAGTTTACCGCAATTTTTAGCCACTTTAATTTTAATAATAAGTGAATCTTTCCCAATTACTGCAGATTTTTTTTATTCGTCAGACAACTACCTACTTTGTTGTTAACTTAACTGATTGTAAATCTTGCATAAATGAAATTTACTTAACTTATTCAATGTTTATGCAAACATTGTGTTAAGGTCAAGGTAAATTTTGTGCATGAGTAACCTTTTCAAGTTTATGTTTATTTGGTTCAGCAAAACATTATTTTAAAGTTTAATTGTGTTATTTACATCGTATGTATCGTATATGAAACGTTAACCTTGTAATCAAACTAATAACTATACTAATTAATGTAAATACTAATACCGTAGCTAGCGTTCGCAAGGTGTATTGCGAAGTTATGGTCTTGGGTTCGTTTTCCATGTTGAGCAATTTGTTTTTGGGTTTTTCTCTAAAACGCTTAGTAGCAGTTCGGATTTTAAAAATAGGCTGACCTCTATTTCATCGCCTAGCAAACTGTGCCTATATACCAGCAACAACTCTGCGGAACTATTCGAGAAAACAGGCGTAATCTATAATATTAAAATGAATCGCAAAATGTGTTGGTAAGCGCATAACTCAACAACGCCTGGACCAATTTGGCCAATTCTTTTTTTAAATGTTCGTTGAAGTTCAAAGATGGTTTTTACGGCGAGAAAAATTCTAATAATTGCCGGAAAAACCCTAAAAACAGCCCTTTTCTTTTTCCCATACAAACCACTCTGTCCGTAGGTGTCAATCATTTGACGTCAATCAAAACAAAACAAAGGCGCGTTAGGATTATCTTTGGTATGCATTCAAGTTGATTAGAGGTTGCATTTCATTTCTATTTCTAATGTACGTGTCATCATTACTCCCTCGGTGCGTAGCATTTTCTTGGTTGTCATTTTGTTTTAAAGAAATAGGGCAGAACAAGGTCTGCCGGGACAGCTAGTTGTGAATAAAGTCAGACCTTTTATTTTAAAAGAGTGTCATAGACGCTTTTAAAAGCTTATCTATCTATACTAAAATTATAAAGAGGTAGGTAAAGTTTGTGAGTTTGTGGCGTTGTTAATTTGTGACGTTGTAGGGGGTAATCTCTGGATCTACTGAACCGATTTTGGAAATTCTTTCACCAATAGAAAGGTACCGTATTCCTAAAAAATCCCGAAAATAAAAAAAAAGTATAGTCCACGTGGGCGAAGATGCGGGCGGAAATTTGAAATAAAAACATTTGAACTTGAAAGTAACGCGACATAACACGCATTGCACAATACCTAATCTCTGTAACATTTCACGAAGATCTTGAATTTGTTCCGTGAAACCAACTTAGACATTTCCATTTACTTGACTCGGTCTTGACAAAGCTGAAACAAAGTTGCCAGGTTCAGATTACAAATTAGACTTTATTTCAAAGGCGCTCCGACTTGTATATAGTTTGACTAGCTTTTGGTTTGTGACAACATTGTATTTAGATTCTAGATAATCTTGATTCATTAGGATTACTTTAATTATTTGATTTTGGATTGAGATTTTAATGAAGTAACTGATTTAATTGTAGGTTGTAATAATAATAATTTACACAGATATGAATTTTGTAGTGAAAGATTAATATGATCTCAGTCAGGAGTCAAACCTACGCAGCTCCAGTTAAGTACATCGGACACTTTAGCCACTATGCTACCGAGACCACTGCCTGTGATATCGAATTTCTCTTTCACATTCTGCTTCTTCAGGTGGCGTCAATAAAAAATAATTAATAAATTATTTCCATAGATAAAGCGAGTGCCACGCTTGAGGTACTAGGCTCAATTCCCACGTCAAGCAAAATGTAATTGGATTTCCTGTAAAATTTTACAGTGGAACTCGGAGTTTGGATATGTGAACGGTGAATCGCAATAGGCTCGCCCCATATTACATAGGATCTAAACATACCGGCAAACTGTGGGTGTACACCAAGTACACCTCTGACTAACCCTTTAGGGAAAACGGGCGTGGTGGTATGTATAATAACGCTTTAATATTTATTTATCCATGTTAGACTCGTGCTTAATATTTATACTGTTTTCCGTACTGTGTATGAAAGGGTAGGAACATTAATTGACATTTAATTAAGTTTTACTTCGAAATAATCCATTTCCATATTTTCAGCAATTCCCGGAATATCCAATGATGTTCTAAAACTGAAATGTTCCGGTAACGTAAATGATTTTCACAGAACATTCGATTTGTAAACAGAAACCCTGATATTGTGTACATCGATAGCCGTGTTTGCGTTGAGCCTAACCTAACCAATTTGTACTACCCAGTAAATGGGTTTATATTCATAGAGCTAATATACCATTAGTACTAGAACCACGTTTCACATAATATGTGCCTGTAGAAAAGTGGCAAAAAAGCACCTTTATTTTAACCATCTTAAAAAAGGGAGGAGGTACTCGTTTGTGTTTTTTTTGTTTTCATGCGTTTTTTTTTGTTCATGTAAGTATAAATTTGTAGCATTCAGTTTGTGTCTGAGAAAAGTTCAGTTGACTTCTGAGAATCCGGTTTGAAGATATAACGGTTGGTTTTCTTTCCATATAAAGTTAATTATTTCAGAGGCTAAACAAACATGTTTATATTATAATAATATTTTCTTACATTGTTGAAATAGGATCATTGGTTATCGAATAAGCCTCACATTTGTTGTAGCTTCAAATCATGCAGTTATAGAGCTACTTCCTTAGTGGTAGATTTGTAGTGTTTACTTAATATCTCAATGCTTTATGTGCTCGTTGTATATTTGTCGATAGTTTATTGAGTCAGTATCTAAAATTAGTTTTGATTATTCGGTTCAGAACTAAGAGTAATTTTGAGGCTAGGGAACTAGCAATAGTTGCCTAAAGTTTATCGTAATGTTAGACTTTGGATTAATGCTTTTGATACCGCACCAACCGTAACAGTTAAGAAGAGAAAGGTATTATCGTGAACTTTATTGACTTTAGGATTTTGTAGTTTTCATTTTACTTGTGGTTTAATGTACCTACTGTGTGTATATGTATGTATCTCTATAGTATTGTATTGTAATGTAATATTTCTAAGTTGTGTTTGATTATAAACTCTACGAGTATGATGTTTTAATTTATTAACCCCCAACGCAAAAACGACGGGGTGTTATAAGTCTGACGTGTCTGTGTATGTGTGTGTGTGTGTCTGTATGTGGCATCGTAGCTCCCGAACGGATGGACCGGTTTGGATTTAGTGTTTTTTGTTTGAAAGTTGAATTAGTCGGAAGTGTTCTTAGCTATGTTTGATAAAAATGGGTCGAGATATAAAGCAATTGTCGGGGGTTTTTTTAATTTAAATTTTATAGTTTAATTTCCTTTACATACAATTATTATTGGCACTTTAGACATTTAATTATGGCATACCTTCACGGATATACATACGCTGATTTTCTTTAGGCGAATTTGTAGTCTATGTTCAGCTCTTTTGAAATACACGTCCGATTATTTTTACAACTCCTTGTTTATTGTTAAACCAATTCGCCTGATCTCCATAGCTTGAGTCGTAAACATTTTTATGTTGACATCATAATATTGTTTTATTGTTGGAAAATTTACGATCATCCCCACTGTGGCTTGTATGCTATACCGTATGTGAATGTATACTGGTCACTGATTTCTCTGATTCTGCCTTCTCTATATTATTATCTTTCCTAAACTAGTACAGTGGGTTATAGAGAGTGCAGTGATAGTCTTGTGATACTATAGGACTGCCATGTCATAGGTCCAGAGTTCAAATCCAAGGCACGCACCTCTGACTTTTCGAAGTCAGGCGCGTATTAATACTTTATTATCACGCACTTAAACGGTGAAAGAAAACATCGTGAAACCTGCATGCTTGAGAGATTTTTTCGCTGGCGTGTGAAGTCTGCCAACCGGCAGTAGGCTAGCGTGGTGGACTACAGCCTGATCCCTCTCATTCTGAGAGGAGCCCGTGCCCAGCAGTAGGACAATATATGGGTTGATGACATGACAGTGGGTTATAGCTCTTACCTGACCCACTTAGACTCCGCCGGCCCATCTAGGGTCGGTCAGGTAACAGCTATAACTCACTGTACATGAATATAAAAAAAGGAATTATTATGCAATGCTTTATATGCAGACATACTATATAGGAAACTAAGGTATCCGGCAGTAGCCTTCGACGATACATGAATTAAGCCGGACATACATCTTGTGTCCGGATTTAGATTTTCGCTTACAAGGAGAAATCACTTTACGTATGGTCGCACCGTCCGACCGGAAATACAATATTCTACGTAATTGGTATAAATATATTGTAGACTTTATATTACATACATACATACCATCACGCCTGTTCCCCGAAGGGTTAGGCAGACGTGTACTAATATACCCCCACATTTCGCCGCTATGTTTATGTCCCATGTAATAGGAGGCGAGCCTATTGCCATTAACCGGGCAAAAATCCAGACTCCGATCTGCTACAGAGAATTTCATAGAAAATCCAATAAGACTGCTCGATCCGTGGATCGAACCCAGGACCTCTAGCGTAGCAGTCGCGCTTAGGACCACTAGACTAATGAGGCAGTCTTTTCAGTTCAGCAGTTCTTTTTTATAGCAGCATGATTGATTATCTATGAACTTTTATATCTTCTTCATTAGTCTAGTAATCCTCAGGGAGACTGCTACGCTAGAGGTGTTGGGTTCGATTCCTAGGTCGAGCACAGTGATACGCACCTAGGGTTTATCTGTAAAATTTTCAGAAGCAGCTCAGAGTTTGGGTATGCGGCCCTTGAATGGCTCGCTTGCCCCCTATTATATGGGATCTAAACACATAGGCGATCTGTGGATGTACATAAAGTACACCTCTACCTAACACTTCAAGGAATACAGGCGTGATGTTATACTTATAACACCAAGCCATTACTCTATTTGTTTAACGCCAGAAAATATAGAAACATGATCACATCTTCATTATCCAAAACACGGGTCACTTTAAATGGTCAAACAAATATAAAATTCAACAATTAGAAGCAGGAAAACAATAAACATTCAAGCATTGTGATATTTTTACAAGCAAATTTACTGTCAAAGAGATAGAGGGGTTCCTAGCAAAATGATATAGTAGACATTTATGCTCTGTTTACGAGCCAACTCTTTACCGACTGTGGACAACGTTGTTTGTGTTTTTATTGTACACTTCCGCGTCATAAAGAGCTGTGTGGATTTGTTTTATTTCTATTGTTTGTAATCTGATTACCCTGATTCTATGTGCGAAAACATCATCATCAGACGAGACTGGTTCATAAATTTAAAGTCCCACAGCGAGCTTTGGGGAGAGCTATGCTCGGAGTCTCTCTGAGGGATAGAATCTACAATGAAGTCATCCATCAGAGAACGGATTAGCACACTGAAGTGGCAATGGGCCTGTCACGTCTCTGAAGCAAACGAGTTCTTGAGTAGAGACCCCGTTTAGGCGAACGTAGTGTAGGACGCCCGCTGGCCAGGTGGAGTGACGATTCGCGGAAGGCGGTTGGCAGTAACTGGATGAAAAGAGTTGAAGATCGGCGTCTGTGGTGTTTACATAAAGATGTCTACATCCAGCAGTGGACGAATATGGTCTGATGATCATCCTCCTAGCCTTTTTCCAACACGGAAAAAGAGTTCGGGTCGGATCCCCGTCTAATTGGATGCGGCTGGATCGTGAAGCCAGGATGAGAATATTGTTGATAGTAGTGTAGGAATTGGGCCCCCACTACCTATATGTTATGAAGAAGCGCATAATAAAAGTCTTTGGCTTATAAGATCGTGTATTTTTAGCAAACTTGAATTTCACATCAAATTTCGAGGAATCGCAAATTTTCCCCCTGCATTAGTTATGAAAAACAAATTTGGTAAAAAGCTCAAGATTGTATTCCAAAGAAAAATAATTGAAGAATGAGGAAAAATTACCGGAATATTTTTTTACGTAGTATCAAATTCGCAATGTCATAAAAACTGTAGAGGTCGACGGGGTACTTGTAAATATTCAAATTTATACAAGTACCGGGGCAGGTGGGCAGGCAGGTTTGCATAAGTAAACCTACGTAGGGAGCGGACACGAAGCACAATAATCCGGCTTCCGTTCAATAGAAAAAGCAAAATCAAAATTCATTCCGTTGACCCAAGCCCCGGCCGTAATTCCACGACAGGTCCGGAAACTATTTCTATTCCGAGGGGATCCAACCCCAAGGCGGCACGCCTCCTTGTTTCCAAATATTTTCCTCTCTACAATAATGCAACACAATCGTAATTTAAAACATGCTCCCTCGTTTTAAATTAACGCACGCTCGGTTTCTGCCGCCAGATTTGTGGAGGGAATGTGTTAATTGTTTCGTTCCATACTCGCACGTTGCGGTCGCAAAACACTGATATGCTCTCCCTTGACCATGTAACGGGACAGGTTTAATGCGCGGAATTAATGAGCGGCTACCAAATTAAGAATTTCGGCGACTTACATTTGGGGTCATAAAAGTTCGATGTAATAGAGTTGTTGTAATCTCGGCGGAGATATACAGCGTGGGGCGTGTTATCGCCGGAACGGTAATGACGGTGCGATAAGATCGGTCGGCGAGGAAGCGGGGGCGAATCGACTGATCTGAGACTGCGGCCAGATTAAATCTCTGTAGGAACTGCCCGCAACATTAACTAATGACACTCCGGAGATGGGACGAACTCCGATAGCCTCCGAATGCCCCCGATGGCCCCCAATCCACTCGACACAGACTCGTTTCAGTTCATTTGAGGGAGTCACCGGGGTAATCAGCATTCAAGAGCTCATCGCTGAAGATAAGACAAGTTTGTGACGACTGTTTCGGAGTCCAATTGACTTGTTTGATTATCAAATGTATAGTTGATGTCGTGATAATGGTAATGCTTCATTTTCATCACATAATTCTAGTTTAAGAACATGTATCTTGGGAACTGTGTTCACTTATTAGGATTACGAGACCTTCAAATTAAAAAAGTAAAAAATGTTTTCACTTACATTTTACAACCAATACTAAAAGCCTCAACTTTACAAAAATTTACCTCACGATTCCAAAGAAATAAAACGTTCTCAAGTAAAAAAATACCACTTTTCTCGTGCATTACTCCGTCGAATCGTTATAAATAGCTGTTGCAAATTGGTAATAAATGAGGTACAAAAAGGTCCGATCCTAGCCTCCCCTTTCTTGACAATACAGAAATTCGATATCGCATAGAAGAGCCCCATTAGAGCTCCGACCGACTCGAGATTGCGATAAGTATGTATATTTTATTGTTATTGAAGCTGTTGAGATTCCTTATACAAAATGCATCAACTGTACGATTCGAGTGAGAACAAGAACTTTCAGTTTAAATGGAATTTAACGGTTTGAGCACAGTCCTTGAGACCACAAACTGGCTTGTTGTGGTACCAATAACCATTAAAGACTGCGCTATTGAATACTAAGGGTTGCTTGCACCAAGTCACTAACTGCTTTATACCTACCAGAGAGATATCGAGATTGTATACCTATAAGTGAGATATAAGGTTGTCTGGCAGAAAATGCCTAATGGCATTAAGACCGCTTTTGTACCAACGGTGCATAAAGAATTAATAAATAAATAAATAAGTGATAAAATATAAGTAAGTACTTCTATTAGTTTTTTGATTTACCCATGTTAAATATTTCTCCGAAGTATTTGTGAATTTTGTTAAAAAACGGTTGGCACAATCAATAATGTAACTCTAAGACTCGCGTTTAAAGAATGAAGTAGGTACTTACAAAAAAAGGTAAAACATTAACCTAATACATTTATTATATTATGTTCTTTCTATGTTGATATATAGAAATTATTTCTTTCCTGAATTTTACTGATGCATATTAAATGCAATAATTATGTGTTTTAAGGTTCATTAACTCATTTGTCAAATAAAAACCAAATTCAACATCACTTGCATATACTTACATAAAATAGCAGTTTGCAAACTCGTATACCAAATTACTTCATCGTTCAAAGAATGTGCAGTTTTACGACGTTAGTTGGACCTCATCGATCTTTAATAGATTGATTTGCATGATATTGGGTCATAAAAATACCGTAAAATACTTTATAGCATAATAATAAATACCATTGAAATTAATGATACCGTTTATTGTAACTAGTATTATAAAGAGGAAAGATTTGATTGTTTGTTTGCTTGTTTTCAGTGAATAGGCTCTAAATACTTGACCGATTTGGAAAATTCCTTCACCAATAGAAAGCTACATAATTCCCTACATTATTATTAGCTACATTCACTCAGAAATAATGAAGCTTTCTATTGGTGAAAGAATATTCAGAATCGGTTCAGTAGATCATAAGATTACTCCTTATAAAACTCACAAACTTTACCTGTTTATAATAATTGTATATTTAATGCTTTGTTAATCATATTATTATAATATAATGAGTAATTTTTGGAATTTACTAATAAATTAAAAATAAACACATTAGTTTTTGCGTCAGTTGCCAATATGGAACTTGATGGGATGCTTTGTGCTTTTAACTACCCATAGCTATTTGATGCACGGGAGCACCCAACATACCTCGTCGGGGGTACGTTACAATTCTGAAAGTGGTTGAGTGCGAGAGTTAAAGAATCATGGTCTATGATCTCATTGGTATGTGCGTTCTTTTCTTTTTAATTCAAAAACTCTTTTCTACCTCAGCGTTGCCTAGCTAATTTGCAGCGGTATTGTTTGCATGCCATTTGATGTCCGATGTTGAGCGCTACCGTCCGGATCTTCATTGTTCCGGACAATAGCCGCGTGAACGCTTAGAACACAATAGAACACCCGTTACCTGTACCTGCTGTTATAAAGCTATCACTTACAAATGTTTGAGAAAGCCCTAATTGACGTGTTGAACGGACTTTTCATATTGGTTAAAAGACAAGAAATGTTTTGTTTTTAAGTTTTATAGCGTCTTTAATTTAACTTACCGAGGGTGAGTGGTTAGTTACAAAAGGTAACGTTTCAAAACGATACAAATACCTAATATTGATTAAGTGCAGAACAGTTGTGGAAGTCGATGGATTTGTGTTTTTTCGACGCCTAAAATTTGTGGTTTTTTATTTCATATGATCAAATTTTCATGAAATTTAAATAAGACCAAATGGGAAGTATGCCGTACCAAACAAAAATAGATTTTTACAAATCAGTTCATAAAATCGAGTTCTGTTAAAAATTACACTAAAAACAGAATATTACTTTATTTTTAAGGTTAATGAGTCAATTCCATCGTCATCCTAACAAAATATATCTATATCATCAAATAATCTTAATGAATATTGCAAGTAAAATATTTGTGATGTACCTAAAAGCGAAACGCTCTTCAAATATTTACAGTCTCTGACAAAAAATATCGCAAAAGAAATAAAATACGTACCTACATTCATTGGATTAATTTTTGATATCAGAAAGCAGAGAAATATTAATTAAGTTGAAAGTTAATTAAATAATTTCGTCTCACTCTATATGCTAATTAAATGTCTGTAAGTCAATAATTTACCTTCGACGGTAAATATGATTTACCTGCTTTGTCCGTCTGATAGTCTGTGCCTTATTTTTTATATTATTTTCCTTTCAACAATGTAGTTTGAACTAATACCTAGTAGGTAGAACGGACCAATCGAAATATTAGTCTAAAAAAACCCATAATAACAAACTAAATACAATTATTTTTTTACACAGAATAAGAATAAATTTTATTGAAGTATGACATAATAATATTTTACAATATATTGTGAACGAGTAGTCTTGCAGGAGTCTATGGACGGCGATGACTATTTACGATTTGGTCGTCACTTATTTGCCGACTTATTCTATTAAAAAACGTGCATCGATAATTATATTTCCTGTGAAATTTGTACTGATAACAATTATCCTTACTTCTTTTTGATATTCTGGGTCTTGGCTGAACCTTTTAAGTAGCATTCTAGTGACTTTAAATAAAAGCATGGCACACAACTACGACATTCTACTGTAATGTGGTTGCGTTTGTTTAAATCATCAAGACCGGTACCATAGAAATGTTACTTCGTGCGGAATCGAACCCGTTGCCTGCAAAATCATAAATACCTTCATTTCCAACCCAATCAAACTTTCAATCCGGAACTGCGTAAGCCCAAATCTAAACAAAGTTTAATCAAATCACATTAGGAACCATTGACCACTGCGATCCCGTAAATAGGGGCACATCTTGGGTCGTTATAGTAGATGGGGGGCGAACCGTGTGAATTAATTAATTCTTGCGGCAGTACCCACTAATGGACTTTTGTTGTGATTCGGTGGCCGTTACCGACCGGCCAGTGTTCTTGTAGCGATGTCTGTAATTACACGTGGCAAGAACCGTCAGATTGATCGACGGATCAATCTATTATTAATATCCAACAAAAGACGTAGTATGGCACGTAGACAGGTAGTGTCGATTCTTCCGTCGAAAATCATTTTAACTAGTCGTTTCTCGCGGCATTGCTCTCATCCTAAAAGGACACTTTGAGCTAAAACGTAGCCTATATCCTTCCTTTTTATAGAATCTGATTCCTAGATTTATCTTCTATTGGGGCCGAGTGAGGGCAATGTAAAGGAAAATGCAATCGCGAGCCGATGCCAGCGAGGAAGCACGAGCCGTTCCGACGACCGTACGCTATGAAACCTTGTGAAGAACTGAACAACTAAAGCCCAGTCCGAGAGCAGTTTTCTTTTTTTTTTCTCAAGTTTAGGTATAGAATTTTCTGACTTTCTAGAGTTTCTAGAGCAATCTGACATACATATTACTCGTCAGTGTGAATGCAGCGGAAGCCTCCTTTCGCAACTGCAGCTCCTACCTTTTGTTCATCTGGCTCTCACTCCCCTTCTACGATATTTACTATAAGGAACCATTTTTTTGTGACACAAGCCTCGTTATAAAAAGTATACAAACACTACGCGTCGCCAACATCAATATATAGGTACTACGCGTCGCCAACATCATCGAATTGAGTAACTTTCTCAATTTTAGCTTTTTATAAGTACAGGATAGTGATAAGGCCTTTTGTCTGACAAAATTTAGTTTCGATTTAGCATCGTAGACAATAGCCATCTTTCCACAACCAATAAGTCATCCTCCATTTCCTTGAACAATACACCTGACAGTTCAGTGCAGTCACGACGTCATAACTCATGGCTAATGATGGGACACGTCAACATGCTGTGTGACAGATGACATAATCGATAGTGCAGTCTGCTGGGTTTCGATTGGTAATAGAGAGGGGACTCGATTGTGTTTTATCGATTAGTACGTTGAGTGATGCTGAATATTTAGATAAGCACTTATAACAACAATGTTGTGTAACAAGCGAGAACTTAATATACTTTTTGTTTTGTTTTTATTATCGACTTGTAATTATTAATTTTGTTAGACATAACATGTATGTCGCCTGTATTCCCGAGTTAGGCAGAGGTGCATGAATGCACACCCACACTTCGCAAGTATATCGCCGGGGACGAACCCTTTGGCCATTAACCGGGCACAAATCCAGGCTCCGGCTGCTACTGAGAATTTCATAGAAAAACCCATTAACACTTTGCTCGACCTGGGGATCGAACCCATGACCTCTAACTTAGCAGTCGCGCTTAGGACCACTAGACTAATGAGGCAGTGAATTTCATAGACATAAACATAATTATTAAGATCCATACCCACTCAACATTGGCCCAGACAATTTAACGACATCAATAAATATTGGATATTGAGACAACTTAAGGCCTAACATACACATGATTTGCACTGATTTATGCGATATCATTTGCAATTTCAACTCGTACAGTCGTGAACATAAATATGTAATCAAACAAACGTTTACTAAAATTTGGAGGTGATGTTTTCGTTATAGTGGTATACATCAATATCATTATAGTATGTGGTTTAAAAATACAATCTTAATAACACATTAAAATTTTAGACATACTTTAAGAGAAAATTGCTTTTGAATTTTGCCAAGTGTTTTTATATAATTATATGCTCGTGACTGTACCCAGCCGGCGCGGGCGCGGGCCCTCATACTCATTTATATTTGCACATAGGATGTTTAAGCAATAAATAAATTCTGATATGGTGGATGTGATGAGATTATAAGAAATATTTTGTATGGAAAGTCGATTCTGTATTTTAATACTTGTCATACTTATAAAAATACCATCTGCCTGTATTCCTTCAAGGGTTTGGGAAGAGGTGTTTTGCTGTGCCAATCTTATTCTAACTGAAAATATAGCCTTTGTTTTTCCTGAATAAAGAAGCTGTCTTTAAAGTAGTAAAATATCGTCAGTTGTTTCAGAATTTATCGATTACAAACAAATACGATTTTTTTCGTTTATAATATTAGAAGGTATAGATAGTTTAGATGTATCGAAAGTTTCCATAAGTCGTCTTTTATCGTCCTCGTAGGCCCTCACTATCAGCTGGTGAAATGGAACAGTACCCCACCTACAAATAACTCACAGGACATTAGAACATTCCACTCCAAGTAAAAGGCTAAAAAGTACAAACATCAAAACAAATAGCCAAGTCGTTTCCACGCTATCTTTGGGGTGCGGCCACAGTGCTCCGATTAAAACTGTTTACGTTGCTAATGAAACAGCATAACGTGACGCGAATATGCTACGTCATAATTAAAACGCCGCTAAAAACTGTAGGGTGCGCCACTGTATTAGCTAAAAGATTTTCAGTAATTAAATTCCGCGATAAATTATACGTAACTTTTTGAAGAATTGACCTTCCCAAGGGCGTTATAATCGTGTATTAATAGCTTTAAATGTTTTGTGCTGGTGAAAAATTTGTCTTTAATGTGATTGCATTATGTTGCCAACGTATTTTTTTGTTTCTTTAAAAAATAATTCATAGTAACTCTGCTTGACACAGGAATCGAACCCAGGAGCAGACGGCTCACACTCAACAAGTGCGTTTTTAGCCACTACACCTATTCTTTATTTATTATTTTACGACTAACCTACGTACTCATTAGTGGTTCTAGCATTGGTCTAGTTATTCTAGCCCATTACATGCCACATAAACATACCGGTGAAATGTGGGTGTATATATCTCGCTCGTACACCTCTGCCTATCCTTTTTTGGGCAATACAGGTGTGATGATATGTTATGTTACTCTAAGTACTTATCTTATCGGTATTGTAATAAATTGTTACGCATTTTTTTATGCTTTGCACTTTAAGCTAGAACTTAAACTTTAGAAAAATTATATAAGTATATTGTGAGTGAAAATATCGACCTCAGGCTTGACTGAAACCTATGTGTGTATACAATTATTACCGTGTGAAATTCTGCGTAGTAAACTCCTATGCTCAACCTC
Organism: Subacronicta megacephala; assembly: GCA_958496365.1. Taxonomy (NCBI): domain Eukaryota; kingdom Metazoa; phylum Arthropoda; class Insecta; order Lepidoptera; family Noctuidae; genus Subacronicta; species Subacronicta megacephala. The sequence goes on from OY292527.1 coordinate 9,290,284, forward strand.
AGATCAAATAAAAGTTAAGATGGAACTTTGCGAACAAAGAAGTGAGGCTTACGAACACCGAAATACCGAAACTACGCCTTATCTTGTCAGTCAAGCTATCGAAAGCTCGACTGACAAGATAAAGCGTAGTTTCGGTAGATAAGGTATACGTGTGTGCGTGTTATTGTGTTTATACACGGCAAGTCGTAGTTTTAGCCGGCCTCACTTCTTTGTTCGCAAAGTTCCATCTTAACTTTTTATTTGATCTGAGTGCTCAACACAATTTCAGGTTAAGGGTGTTATGCTATGATTGGCATTTGATATCGACTCAAATTCCCGTTGCGTGTACACACGTCACTTTTGACAGGTGACGTTACCTATCCTATAAGTATCGTGTGTATTTTATCACAGGTTTATTCTATAGTATAAAACATATACATACCATCACGCCTGTATTCCCCGAAGGGTTAGGCAGAGGTGTACTAATGTACACCCACATTTCGCCGGTATGTTTAGGTCCCATGTAATAGGGGGCGAGCCTATTGCCATTAACTGGGCACAAATCCAGACTCCGAGCTGCTACTGGGAATTTCATAGAAAACCCCAATAACACTGCTCGACCTGGGGATCGAACCCAGGACCTCAAGCGTAGCAGTCGCGCTTAGGGCCACTAGACTAATGAGGCAGTCATAAAACATATACCTATTAATAATATTATAAGATTGAAAGATTTGTTTGTTATCGATAGAATGAAACTATACAACCGATTTTATTAATTCTTTCACCATTAGAAAGCTACATTATTCCCGATTAACATATATACTAATGCCCGAGATGACCGGGATCCCACACGGGCGAAGCCACAAGTAACATACATACATACACTCACGCCTTTTTCCCATAGGGGTAGGCAGAAACTACAGAACACGTAACACTTACGAATATATGGTAACTCGCTGTTACCTGCGACTTCACTAGCTTTCTAAAAGGAATTTTTGAGACAACAGGTGCCTGCCAAATGTTATCGAAATCGACATGTATACGACGGGGTGGTCAGAAGAAATTAAATTTATTAGAATATTATTATAATTTTAGTTAAACTTGTCAACTAAAACTTAGGAAAGTGATATCTAGACAACATATTCTTTAGAAATTGCAATTATATATTTTGAATTTTAGTATAAAATTAATGGCTTTTGTGATGTTTCTTCGTAATACAAAGTTTAACAACTTAACAACTGGAGGCCTGAGGCAAACTCGTTCATATTATATAGACGTTAATTTTAGCATGTACCTATTCTAAAATGTGAAAATTTGTTCGTAAACACATTGTAGACGTATTGTAAGCGCTTGCCTTTAGCAAAATTCAATTAGAACGAAACTTGAGTACAATATTATTGCTTTTCCATTGTGCATTAATATTAATAAGTTAAGATACTCTACACTTTTGTTCAAAAATAATGCCAACACAACTCTCAGGATTTGTTTTCTTTTATTAAAACTAGTCTAGGTTACCGGTGGTCGAAATTCAAATGCAATTTTTTTTATAACTAATCTATACTTACCTATCTTATACAGCTGAAGAGTTTGTTTGTTTTACTTGAATGCGCTAATCTCAGGAACTACTGGTCCGATTTGAAAAATTCTTTCAGTGTTAGATAGCCGTTTAACTAGGAAGGCTATAGGCTATATATCATCACGCTACGACCAATAGGAGCGGAGTATAAATGAAAAATGTTGCACAAACGGGAAAAAATTAAATGCAGAAAAGCCGAGAAACCGGGCGAATCCATGGGCGGAAAGCTAGTTCTCTTTATGATCTTTAATTATGCCAAATCTCCACTCCTCTATGCGCGCAATCTGATGTGCCTCGGAGAGCACCTAAAACCTTCTGACTTGGCTGTCATACGAACGCCGATGATGATCATTAGTTATAGTCAGAACCATAAAAGTTGTTAATAAAGTTTATTATTATTATTGTATCTCCACCTTGGATATCACGGCATGCCTCCCGTGAGGAAGACATCCGGTCCTTTGGCAGGCGTGCGGGGGGACACAGGTCCAACGCGCAGAGGCCCCTTGGAGAACTTTAATCTAATATAGGATGGGGCACCAACCCGGGACACTCCACGACTGCACTATAGGAGTACAGCCATGGAGTATCCCGGGTGTGAGCAGGACTATCGTAAAATATGGAATTAAAATTAATTGGAATAAAACTACTTTTTACGGATTTTATCGCGTTATATTGATTATTTTAAATTCCCGACGTTTCGGATCCTTTACAGCATCCATGGTCACGGGTGGACTGAGGTGTTGGTCGTCCTAATGTCAAAATTATCAACAGCTACCCTACATTTGTTGATTATTATTTATGCCGGTCACGCAGAATGAGCTCACCGTATCCTTAGGTCTCGCAGTCTTGTGCTTGGATTTAATGGAATCTATGATGGGGTTCCAAGCAGATGGTAAGACCCAGCCATCTTCTCTATTGAAATTTGGATGTTTTTTAATTTCAATAGCCTCGCGAATCATCCTAGGTAGGAATCGGTTTTCTTTTGCAAGGACTTGTGGTTTATCAAATCTGATGTAGTGCCGGGTCTTGTCAAGTGTATGTTCACAAACTGCTGACTTCCCGGAACGGCGGTGTTTGACATCGGCGATGTGTTCTTTTACGCGGGTCCCTATGCTTCTTTTAGTTTGGCCTATGTATGAGAGACCGCAATCACAATCAAGCTTGTATACTCCTGCATCTTGTAGAGGTATGTGGCACTTGACAGGTGGTAGGAACTGACTAATCTTCTTCAGCGGCTTGAAGTAAGTTTTGATTGAAGCCCGCTTCAAGATATAGCCAATCTTGTCTGTGACTCCTCTTACATATGGTAACACAACAGGTAGTCGCTCAACTGTGGTACGTTTCACGCGGTTTCTGTGATGAGGTTTCGGTATTTGGAGCTTGTTGTCGTGCAGTACTTGCTTGACATGTTGAAGCTCTGCATCCAGGTGTTGCTCATCACAGATCCCACGCGCTCTCTGAAACAATGATTTACCGACGGTAGATAACTGTGTTGGGTGGTGGTGTGATTCACCATTTAAGTATTTGTCTGTATGAGTTTTCTTTCGATACACAGTGTGACTCAAGGTGTTATTTAGATTACGAATTATTAAAACATCTAAGAAAGGTAAAGAGTTATTAGCCTCTGACTCCATAGTAAATTGAATTTTAGAGTTTAAGGAGTTAAGGTGGTCTAGAAATGCTGTTACTTTATTAGATGGTAATATTGTGAAAGTATCATCTACGTACCGCTTGTAGAATTTTGGTGTCACAGGAGCAGATTTTAGAGCAGTCTCCTCGAAATCTTCCATGAAGATGTCAGCAACAATGGGAGATACTGGAGAGCCCATTGCTACACCATCCACTTGCGTGTAGAATTTATTACTCCACAATAGATAGCCAGATGTTAAGCAATGTTGTAATAGTTCAGCATATTCAATAGGCATGTTATTCTCTAATAGTTTCCTAGATACAATTCTGATGCAGTCTTCAACTGGTAGGCATGTAAATAATGACTGGACATCAAAACTGACCATAGTTTCATCATCAGCAAGCTGTAGGTGTTTTATCTCACTGACAAAATGGTATGAGTCCTTCACATGTGCAGCCGTGTTTCCTCTAAGTGGTGAGAGTACTTTCGCCAGGTGTTGAGCCAATCTGTAGGTTGGTGAGTCGATTTGGCTAACAATTGGTCAAAGCGGCGCATTGGGTTTGTGTATCTTGGGCAGCCCATACAGTTTTGGTGGTTTTGCACAACTAGGAATTAGATATTTAACGTCTAGATTCAATGTATCGGAGTGCTTTTTTATCAGATCACTAGTAAACTTTAATGTTTTTGTTGTGGGATCCGTTTTGACTTGTTTATAGTTGTTTACATCCGATAAAAGGTCTTGTATTTTATTATTATCAAAAGGCCTAAATTTTGCTCTAACACCTCGAAAAATACCGGTAGAAAACATAATATGCAATGTAGAAGAGTGCCTGTATAAAAATAATGTACATAAACAAGATTTGGAGGCGATACGTCAGGACATTTTGTCGGTGTTACGTCGCAGCAAACCGCCCAAACTGAATCTTGCAAAGAACCAATTTTTAGCGCTCAAAAGCCTCCGCGACAGGCCCGAATTGACCATTCTACGTGCAGATAAAGGCAATGCCACGGTGGTTATGGATACGTTGGATTATAATAATAAAATACAAGACCTTTTATCGGATGTAAACAACTATAAACAAGTCAAAACCGTACGAAACGCAACAGTAGATATGCATACTGCTACTACGGTAGTAGGTACTTCCCCGGACGTGCTGACCCATTCATGCTGGCACGTACCTAGACATGCTAATAAGTAGGTACTATAATATTCTAGAACTACTACACCCCTGACGGGTGACGTCACGGATGTCAAGCTAGCATAAGCTTGTTGTGGTTATTTTAGCAAGTAATTAATAATTATCTCAAATTTAACCAGTATCGTGTTGCAAAAAGTTTAAATTTAGCGTGATTATTAACATAAAACGTTATCTATTGTGTATGTGCAGTGAATAAACAAATATAACAAAATAACATTTCTAATCCAAGACTATGGACTAAAATCTACCCGCCATGCAAATAAAAAATAAATAATAAAGAAATTGATATAATCTAATAACTTGCGAGTGAGTGGCCGATTTTTGTGCGTATCCGAAGTGAAACTGTATATTGTCAGATCCATGGTGTTTATGTCGTACCATTGACTACATCCCACCGCGAAAATCATAAATACCGCCATCTATCTACTCCCTGCGTAACTTGCCAGCGTGGTCGATCTCGAAGTGCGTAGTGTCATAGTATCTAGCTACAATCAAATCATGCCGGCAGCTAAGTGTGGAGGTTGCGCAAAATTTTTATCGCCGATAGAGGCCGCTAAGTGCACTAAATGTAACACACTGTATCATAGGGCGTGTGTACTCTTACCTTATACGGGCAATATTTCCAACACCTGGCGTTGCCCTGGTTGTGCAGTGAACGTAATTAGGGACAACAAAGAGGAAACACCTGTACGAGGAAAACAGGATAATATACAGGTCGGAGTAAACCTTTCTGCGGACCCTAAAAATACAAATCCATTAAGCCGTGTTGCCCTCGACACAACTGCTGACCTCTCCCCATACCTAGCTGATGAGATCCGTCTTTTTAAGGAAGAGCTGCTTCGTGAATTTAACTCGATGCGGCAGGAATTTAAGCAACTGCGTATAGAAGTGTCCGAGTTAAAGGACTCAATATTAAGAAATGACGAGCGAATGAATAGTCTGGACATGAGGGTGGGGGCTTTGGAACTTAAACTGGAGCAAAACAATCCATCGGAGGCGGCAATTGCTGAGCTAAAATGCCAACTGAATGACCGCGATCAAGAGCTTCTGCTAAACGATGTCGAGGTAGCAGGGATACCCGAGAGCAAAGATGAAAGCACCTTGCATCTCGTCAAAGTTCTCTCCGTAAAGCTTGGCGTCGTTATAGATGAAAAAGATATTGTCCATGCAGAGCGTATTGGATTGACGCGACGGAATCGCATTGAGGACACAAATGAGTCGGGCTCTGCCGGCCCCGTTGCGCAGAGGCCGCGTAATATATCCGTACGCTTTGCACGCCGTGCGACGCGCGACACACTACTGCACGCGGCTCGAGTGCGCCGCGGTCTGACTACCGAGGACCTTAAGATTGGCGGGCCTGCTCGACACCGTGTTTATATAAATGAACGACTAACTCGCATAAATCGCCTTTTATTTTACAAGGCGCGGCAGGCGGCTATTGTTCATAAGTGGAAGTACGTATGGACCAAGGAAGGCAAAATATTTGCTCGCAAAGAAGACAGCCGAAAAGCGGAACGAATCAAATGCGAACTCGATATTGGTAGAATTTTTGGCTGTGTCTAAGTTTGTACGGAACGTCAAAATACCTAGTTTGTTTCATATGTCTGTTCTCATCTTTATATAATGTTGAAAAAAACAATCATATGCATGTGATAATTGTATTTCGTATTTATAATTTTCACTTTAAACTTTTCTTATATGTTATTTATACTTCACACATGTCACATTATAGGACATTAACTATGCGATCACAATTATTCTGGTCTAAAAATCAACATTTTATAAAATTTTATAATTTTGTATATTATGTGTCTCGCAGTACCATATGGTTATGGCCATGTTTCGTCCGTTCAAAACAATGTGACATTAGGCAGTTAACAACGCCAATACTTTTAATACAATTAAATACTATTCACTATATTCACACATTAAACTCGTATTTAACAATTTATGAGATATTTCTTATGTGCATTTATAACAAATTAATTATTCCTTTTTATGAGAGACTATTTATATACAAATATAACCAATCAATTATTCAATTCTATGAGAGACTATTATTTTATATACATATACAACCAATTAATTATTCAATATTGCGATTTAACTTATACCTACATCTTATTCTTATAATTTTAATGCTTCACAATAATTATGTTTACCCTTATACACCATTGTTCATAATCGTTTTACAATGTGCAATCTCTGTGATACTATGTATTTACAATTTTAACCTTTTCATCGTTATAATAATCTTATACAAATTTTCAATTTGCCGTTATCGTTATGTTCAGTTATTACAATACAGAATTATTATTTTCAAAAACGACCTAGCTAAAAAAATTATAATAAAAATGTTATTTTTCAATTTAATAGTGACGATGCTAAGTGTCATCGCCCAATCATACTGCGTTGGCCATGTGAATCATCTTAGGGATGTAATAAAAATTATATTCGTATTTTTTTTCTTTTTTAATGATTGAGAAATATCTTAAGGTTGGTTTGTTAAACGTAGGGTCTTTGGGCACTAACCATGATGATTTCATAGCAGCGATGGAAAGGCATTGTTTTGATGTAATGGCTGTGAATGAAACCTGGCTACGGCCTGGTGAAGAGGGTCCAGCGCCCAGTGTGCCTGGTTACCGCCTGCGCCACACCCCTCGGCCACTCAGTGTGCAAAAAGATAAAATCCCACCCCACCCCCACGACCTCCAGTCGTGGGGGTGGGGTGGGATTTTATCTTAAACGTGGATTAATAGCACGTACATGGCCTACTCCCATTGACTTTAAGCATGGCTCAGTTGAGCAAATGTGGCTGACACTCAACCTAAACGGGAAAAAAATTGCCATTGGCACAGCGTATCGCCCGCCACGTTTCGAGTTGGATGTTTTCCTTGACGCCATTACTGATTCCATCAGCTCTCTCTCAACATGTGACCATCATATACTTCTCGGTGATTTTAATGTAAATTGTCTCAACTATAATGATAATAAAACTAAGAAACTCAGTGAATTTTTAATTACTCTCGGTCTCAAACAGTATGTTAGCACTCCAACCCATTACACAGAGCATAGTCAAACATTAATTGACTTGGTATGTACCGATTTGAGTCCCAGATGGATCACGGCTGATCCATATGGCTCACTAAATGGGCACTCACTTGTCATGGGTGAATTTAATATCAGACGGTTTAAATATAAGCCACATTTTGTAATGTACAGGCCTATAAAAGACATTTGTAAAGAAACATTTTATAGTGACCTACTGTCGATTCCTTGGGACAACATAAGTGGTACATCAAATGTTAACGACAAGATCGACCAGTTTAATCAGCGTATTCTTGCAATATTCGATGCCCATGCTCCGATTAGGACATGTTACATTAAGGCACCGTCTTACCCGTGGATTACACCCGTTATAAAAATTATGATGCAGCTGCGTGATGATGCTTTATCTGCTTATCGTAAAACGAGATCGGATTCAAAAAAAGAATATTACAAGCAACTTAAAACTCTTGTAATAAGTTCCCTATTTAATGAAAAAGTTGCATATTTTAAGTCCAATATAAACAATAAAATAAATGACCCCAAAACATTGTGGCAAAACTTAAAAATGACTTTAGTGCCAGCCAAGCAAACTAGTGAACTCCCTTCAAATTTTTCAGATCCTAACCAAATAAACGATCATTTTTTAAGAGTTCCCGGCAATCCCACTTGTAGCATATCGCAGTTGACCTTTTTCGAACATCACCGCTTCAGTAATTCTATATTTACCCTTCATACAGTTACATCGGATCATATAAGTAAATATATCAGTCAGCTTAAGTCTAATGCTGAAGGTTGTGACAAAATAACATTAAACATGCTCACTTTAACCCTCCCTTATACACTTAAGGTTATCACTGACATAGTGAATTGTTCCATCACCTCAGGAACGTTCCCTGATATTTGGAAGGTTGCAACTGTTAAGCCATTGCCAAAAAATACTAATGCGACTGAGCTAAGGGACCTTCGCCCTATAAGCATTTTGCCGTGTTTATCTAAAGTTGCGGAAAAAGCAGTATGCCAGCAGCTGACGCGATACTTGGAGGAAAATAATATGTTGCCCGAGCTGCAATCGGGCTTCCGTAAAGTCCGTAGTACGTCTACTGCCCTTCTGGACGTAACAGATAACATTCTGTCAGCACAGGATAAGGGCCTTTGCACAATTCTTGTTTTATTGGACTTCTCGCGGGCATTTGACTGTATTAATATTGATTTGCTCTTGTCGAAGGTTAGCTTTTACGGCTTTGATCAGAGAGCACTTAATTGGTTTTATAGCTATTTAAGCAACCGTAAACAGCGTGTTGAAATTCGCCAGAGTGATGGTGTTAAAGTAGTTTCTCCATTCGCTAGTGTTAACAGAGGGGTTCCGCAAGGCTCAATACTGGGTCCCATCTTATTTATATTGTACTGTGCAGATATAACACACTGTCTAAAGAAGTGCAAGTACCATATATATGCTGACGATGTGCAGGTTTACATCTCATTTAGCCCAAATGATTACGACACGGTGCTAAGGGACCTCAACAATGATCTCGCTAGAATAGCATCTTGGGCTGCCAGCAACTGTTTAACACTTAACCCCTCTAAAACGAAATTTATATTGTTTGGAACTAGGTGTCAAATTAATTTACTACCATCAATACTTAGCGTTGAATTGATGGGAGAGACGGTAGGTCGGGTCGGTGAAGCACGCAATCTTGGACTGATTATTGACACAGATTTAAGATTCGAGGGTCATGTGGCACAGTCGGTACGTAACTGTTTCTACCGACTCAAGATTGTTTACAAGGCGAGACCTTACTTGTCCGAAACGCTACGGATACAACTGATTGAGTCGCTAGTGCTATCCAAGTTGAATTACGCAGATACAGTGTATGGCCCGAGACTGCTGGCACGAACTGATCGGCTTATCCAAAGGGTACAAAACGCCTGCGCTCGGTTCTGTTTCTCTATTCCAACAAGAAGTCACGTTACACCGTTTTTAAATGAGCACTCGATCCTTAAGATGAAGTCCCGTCGGAAGTTTCATTTGGCGTGTCTTCTTTTTGGAGTAGTTGTACTTAAACAGCCGACATACCTGTATAATAAGTTGAGCTGGGTCACTAGTAGGAGGGAATGTTCAGGTAGACTTTGCTCGCAGCAGTTATCTATAGAACCACATAGGACGGCGGCTTTTAGAGGAAGTTTCCGTTACGCGGCATCCAAATGTTGGAATAATATTCCGCCGCCAATAAGAAATCTCCCGACATTGGGCCTATTCAGAAGGCAACTGCGTAAATACCTTATTGACACGCAAAAAGAACGGGGTATCATAGTATCAAACACTTCTATTATTTAGAATCAGTGGATGTGGTGTCCATATTTACATTGTCTGTTTTGTTTTGTACTGTGGAACCTGTTTCTACTAGCCTCTGAAATTGTTTAACTCAGTAGTTTTATATATTAATTTTTGTACCTATTAAAGAAATGCCTAATTTACTTAATTAAAAATTGAAATATAATCTGTGATAAATAAAATAATAATGATATAAATATAAATTAATTGAATTATGTATTTTAATTAAAATTATTTATTTTAATCTAATCAACCTAATTTTATTTTTTTCCTAAATAAGTATGACATTATTAATTCATCGAGCTAATATACACACACGCACACACATGCACACATACACATATACACACATACAATTTTATATTAAATGCCTAGTTAACCTGCTTCGACATCCGTATGTCACAACCGGGATCCAGCAGAATACCAGCGCCTGGTGTTACCTGGCACATGCTGAGCTGGACACCCATTTGCTACAGCGAGACATAATAATCACGTAAAACTTTTTGTGAGCTATTTATGTATCTTAATTTAATATGTACTGTTTCCTCATTTTTAGTGTATCCTTCACTCTTATGTGTCTAGTTCGTAGCAAATAAAGATTTATCTTATCTTATCTTATCTTATCTTATCTTATCTTAAAACGGATCCCACAACAAAAACATTAAAGTTTACTAGTGATCTGATAAAAAAGCACTCCGATACATTGAATCTAGACGTTAAATATCTAATTCCTAGTTGTGCAAAACCACCAAAACTGTATGGGCTGCCCAAGATACACAAACCCAATGCGCCGCTTCGACCAATTGTTAGCCAAATCGACTCACCAACCTACAGATTGGCTCAACACCTGGCGAAAGTACTCTCACCACTTAGAGGAAACACGGCTGCACATGTGAAGGACTCATACCATTTTGTCAGTGAGATAAAAAACCTACAGCTTGCTGATGATGAAACTATGGTCAGTTTTGATGTCCAGTCATTATTTACATGCCTACCAGTTGAAGACTGCATCAGAATTGTATCTAGGAAACTATTAGAGAATAACATGCCTATTGAATATGCTGAACTATTACAACATTGCTTAACATCTGGCTATCTATTGTGGAGTAATAAATTCTACACGCAAGTGGATGGTGTAGCAATGGGCTCTCCAGTATCTCCCATTGTTGCTGACATCTTCATGGAAGATTTCGAGGAGACTGCTCTAAAATCTGCTCCTGTGACACCGAAATTCTACAAGCGGTACGTAGATGATACTTTCACAATATTACCATCTAATAAAGTAACAGCATTTCTAGACCACCTTAACTCCTTAAACTCTAAAATTCAATTTACTATGGAGTCAGAGGCTAATAACTCTTTACCTTTCTTAGATGTTTTAATAATTCGTAATCTAAATAACACCTTGAGTCACACTGTGTATCGAAAGAAAACTCATACAGACAAATACTTAAATGGTGAATCACACCACCACCCAACACAGTTATCTACCGTCGGTAAATCATTGTTTCAGAGAGCGCGTGGGATCTGTGATGAGCAACACCTGGATGCAGAGCTTCAACATGTCAAGCAAGTACTGCACGACAACAAGCTCCAAATACCGAAACCTCATCACAGAAACCGCGTGAAACGTACCACAGTTGAGCGACTACCTGTTGTGTTACCATATGTAAGAGGAGTCACAGACAAGATTGGCTATATCTTGAAGCGGGCTTCAATCAAAACTTACTTCAAGCCGCTGAAGAAGATTAGTCAGTTCCTACCACCTGTCAAGTGCCACATACCTCTACAAGATGCAGGAGTATACAAGCTTGATTGTGATTGCGGTCTCTCATACATAGGCCAAACTAAAAGAAGCATAGGGACCCGCGTAAAAGAACACATCGCCGATGTCAAACACCGCCGTTCCGGGAAGTCAGCAGTTTGTGAACATACACTTGACAAGACCCGGCACTACATCAGATTTGATAAACCACAAGTCCTTGCAAAAGAAAACCGATTCCTACCTAGGATGATTCGCGAGGCTATTGAAATTAAAAAACATCCAAATTTCAATAGAGAAGATGGCTGGGTCTTACCATCTGCTTGGAACCCCATCATAGATTCCATTAAATCCAAGCACAAGACTGCGAGACCTAAGGATACGGTGAGCTCATTCTGCGTGACCGGCATAAATAATAATCAACAAAATGTAGGGTAGCTGTTGATAATTTTGACATTAGGACGACGAACACCTCAGTCCACCCGTGACCATGGATGCTGTAAAGGATCCGAAACGTCGGGAATTTAAAATAATCAATATAACGCGATAAAATCCGTAAAAAGTAGTTTTATTTCAATGTCTGATATTCGCGTAAGTGTTAGAAACCAGTATAAAATTAATTGGATTATGGATGTGGGTGTTTGATGGACCGATAACTTCTACTGCCGGAAGAAAACGGCGTCTGCCTAAATCCTCGAACTTACATTCTTAGGGATGGCAGACGGTGACTAGCCAACTCACTAGCTGGGCCCCCCAAAAAGCTGCCAGTACAGGCAGAAGGCGGCAACAGCGGCGTGAGCGGCTAAGGGTGTAGAGAGGTGCGGCCCCGGTTTCACCGTCGCGGGTCTAGAAGAGACCCGGAGTGGGTTTCCCCGCTATTATGCCATTAGACACTTCCACCCCCGAGCATATAGCTCTGGCGGCCCCCCTCTGGCCGGCCAGTTAAGGCAAGACAGAGTCGAGAGTCCTGCGGGCGCTCTTGGAGTTCCACTCCAGCTACCCAATACGGGAAAACTGGAGACGAGGCCCTGACCCACTCTCTGGAGCAATAAGGACCGCAGTGTTGCCACTCACCATCAGCTCGCCACAAGCTGCCCTGCGGTTTGTGCGCTTTTCTTTAGACCTTGTGATACATTTTTTGTTTTATCATCATAGGTTGGTGGAAAGCGATTTTAATCTACCCTCCAGTTTTACGTTAGTCTCATGGTGAGGTAACGTTTGTCCCAGAGGGGGTTTATTATTATTATTATTATAAAAACCCTGACAACCAGTCTATTCTTAGCATCTCTAATGAAGCCTAATGGCAGGCTCGAGCAGGATCCGAGACCAGGCCTCGGCCTTTCAAGAGGTAGACTCTCATGCCACGAACCCCATCATCATCATCATGATCATCAACCCATTACATTGTCCCACTGCTGGGCACGGGTCTCCTCTCAGTACTAGAGGGATTAGGCTATAGTCCGCCACGCTAGTATACTGCGGGTTGGCAGACACGCCGTCAAGAAAATCTCTCAGGCATGCAGGTTTCCTCACGATCTTTTCCTTCACCGTTTAAGCGCGTGATAATTATTTTAGGTAATACGCACATAACTCCGAAAAGTCAGAGGTGCGTGCCTTGGATTCGAACTCGAGACCTTTGAATTGGCAGTCCAATGGTCATATCACAAGGCTATCACTGCACTGCACGAACCCCATAGCCTTGATAATGGAAGGAAAGTTCGGTTTTTTAGTTAGTACGAGTGCGACACTACCTGCCACTTCTCCAGGTGGCCAACGATCCATAAAGATTTTACGTACCTACTATAAAAAAAGGACGTTTCGCGTATAGTACTGATATTCTTTTGCATAGTTGAGAAAAGGCTAGGATGAGATATCCAGCATCTTAAAAATATTGATGATCAGTTCCCCTGAAATCAATTAAATTCCACATTAATTTAAAGGTTCTTTATTTGGTTAATGATTAAGTTACGTAATCAATTTTCAGGGTACGCAATTTTAAGATAATAATTTATAGAGAATCCTTGAATGGACTGATATTGACCAACGTAAGTGAATCTGTGAGGGATGAAGATGGTAAATATAAGTAAGAAAGACTATGTAAGTACGGAACTTTTCTATGGTGCTAAATAAATTATATTTATTTATGTAAAAAGAAATTTTAAAGACACTTTTAGGGCTCAACTTTCACTAAAAGTATTGTGCTCGCTGACTATCTCTGAAAATTAACGGAGAAACAAACTCTTAAACCATGATTTACCATTTTGACCTTTTAAGTCTAAATACCTACCTGCTTCATATTTAATATTTGAATGTCATATTGTAGCGCGATTTGGAATTTTCGGAGTTCATATTACTGAAAATTATAGACAATTAAAATATGTGCAATGATTAATACCAGACCGACAGAAAATCTGTTGTTTTAGCTGTGTCTTTTAGGTGTCTCGAATTTTACGAAAAAACTTTCTGCGTTTGTTTTATTTTTTTGCTAAGAGAAAACAAAACAAGGTTGAGAGACGTGACCTTTCTTAATCAGGCTATTATCATTCGAGCCAGACTCCGTCCCCCCTTCGAGCTGGGAAATAAGTGCTTACGTCGATAAAGGCATTGATATGGAGCAAACAGGCGAAGGCAGCGTAATGAAGATAACGGTAATCTAGATGTTAATAAATCGTCTCCTCACTTGAGTTAGGTCTGGTATGAGATGTAATAAAGTAGCTGCGGTTTTGTTGGTCCAGGAATAGTACCTACCAACTACCATTCATTAGGCTAGTAGTCCTAAGCGCGACTGCGATGGTAGATGTCCTAAATTTTGAGCAAAGTGCTAATGGGTTTTTCTAGGAATTTCTCAGTAGCAGCTCGGAGTCTGGGTGTGTGCCCGGTGAATGGCAATATGCTCGCTCCCTGTTACACGGGAACTTTACATACTAGCGAACTGTGGATGTACATTAGGACGCCTTATGAGGCAGATTAGTACACACACTATTTGCATTTTAATTTTCCTCATACAATTAATAAATTGGCGAATTATGTACCTTAGTAGTAACGCCTTGCTGACATGTCTACATGCCAGCATGAATGGGTCGGCACGACCAAGGAAGTACTACCCTCCCACAGAATATCGACGTCAATTAGTAGTGTGCATAGGTACCTACTATTGTGCCCAATTCCTCCCTCAGTCCTCTTCCTTCTCCTTTTCTCCTTCCCTTCCCTTTTCCTTAAATAAGCACGGCAAAGTATCTGCAACTCCTTTGGTATTGCAAATGATCATGCGCCGATGCTACTTACCATCAGGTAGCTTGCCTGCTTGTTTGCCAAGCTATACTTTAAAAAAAACCTGCTTACACCAAGAAAAAATATTTAAAGGCGTTACAAAAACGACGAGTCGAAAAGTATCATCTTATAAGGATTAATTGCTAATGGAAAAAGATTTTGTGTAATCTCTGCTTTTTGTTGTGGCTACTTATTGGATGGAAATCCGTAATTTATGAGATCTTTCCCTCTCGCAATGGAAATGAATAAAGTAATTACTTTGAGTATTACGTAGAGATACGTTCTTAGAATATTTATTTTCAATAATAAAAGATGAACTGTAATAAATATAGTAATGGACTGTCTCATTGATATAGTAAGAATCTGTTACCAAAAATCCATATTAATATTAAAATTGCGAAGTTATGTACGTTATGTCTCACTATTTCGTTGTTTGTTACCTGAGGGGTTAAGCAAAAGTGTAATTCGCCGCCGTTGTCCGCCGGTAGGTATATTTCAGTTCCTTGCAATAAATAGTAGGCGAGCCTATTGCCATTAACCCAATACAAATCTAAACTCCTAAACTGAGAATTTTATATAAAAGCCCCAATTCTCAGTCACAGTTCGGAGTCTAGACTTGTGCCCAGATAATAAGCAAGAAGCTTTCCCCAGGCCCAATTACATGGAACTAAAACATACCTACTAGCGAACTGCGAATGTGCATTAGTATACCTCTGCCTAACGCTTCGGGGAATAGGTATATGCGTGATGGTACCTATGTTATGTTATCATGCTACCTGGCCACGCTTGACTAAATATGTCTGAATATCAAATTTCGTACCGACAAGCACCTTTTATCTGTGTTTGGCGCGCATATCATTAAACCATGAGAAATTCAGATAAAAATACCTACTTGAATTTTTCGAAAGAGTTTTCATCCCAAATACAATTTGGGTAAAAGCCTTTAAAGAGGTAAGAGGCCTTTTGTTCGATATTTCGTTTGTTTGCCTAACAATGTGAGCTGAATAAGAAATATTTTAGTGTAACAAAATAAAAAAGCACAAGTGTGTAATCGGTTTAATATACAAATAATTTATTTAAGTATAAAATATAAGTTTAGTCGTTACTTATTTGTAATTAAATATAACATATCATCACATCTATGTTTATCCACGAAGGGCTAGGCAGAGGTGTAGTTGGATACCCACAGTTCGCCAGTAAGTATTTTTCAGTCCCATTTAATAAGGTGCGAGCCTTGGCAATACTTACACAAGTTATCCTTGAATTACTGATAAGTTAGTTGGAAAATTCGAAATTACTCTGCGGAGATAGTGAAGTAAGTAATTAATTAGGTTACTGTAATCAATATACGAGATACGTATTCCTTTACCTTATGAATATAATATAATGTTAATCTATACTATATTAATATTATAAAGCTGAAGAGTTTGTTTGTTTGTTTGCTTGAACGCGCTAATCTCAGGAACTACGGGTCCGATTTGGAAAATTCTTTCACTGTTAGATAGCCCATTTATCGAGGAAGGCTATAGGCTATATATTATCACGCTAAGACCAATAGGAGCGGAGCATAAATGAAATATGTCGCAAAAACGGGAAAATTTAAATGCAGAAAAGGCGAGAAACCACGCGGGCGAAGCCGTGGGTGGAAATGTTAAAATAAATGATTAACACATTTTACCACCGAAAATGCTACATATAATAATAATTAATGCTGCATGTTGAAAAACATTTCTTTTAGATCATATAAAGGTATATGTTAATGGTAATGGGGCAAGCTGCTAAAGGATTAAAAGTATATGAGGACCCTTTAATACAATAAGGGTTGGGGCGTGAGGCTTAATACAAAAATAAACAATGTGAAAGTACGACCATATGCGAACAAACAAGATTTAATGAACCTAACGAATTATGACAGGGCTGGATTAATTTTTAATTCGTCTATGTACAGTCAGTAAAAGAGTTAGATACGTAAACAACGAACAATATCTGCAATTGGAAACAGAATATGTACGAGTAATTATCTTTTTGTAAAAATGTGAAAGCAAATTTGGACTTGGCCGGTGGGACTCGCGGTGGCTTAGCGGTCATAGCGTCTGGTGTGCTTAACCAGAAGACGCAGGTTCGAAAGCTGCCCACGGTCGTATTTCTCCTTCACTAAAATAACAGAATACGTACCTAATTGATAAATAATTCAAAACGCAATGTATCGTGAGGCAGGCGTTAGATGCTCGATAATGATGTTTGATTCTGAACTGAAACTTTGAAAACCTTCAAGGAGTAAATTTCTTTAGATTTATGCTAAATGTTTATTTAATACTATCTAAATCGGACTGGTATATCCTAACTGAGGACCTCTGAGAAGAAATACTGTTACTAACTTAGAGAATCATCTCTTTTAGAAGGTCTTTTTAAAGTCCTTAGAGACATCATAGGTTACGTTAGTTACACAATATTTCGAATGGCCTTTTGAGAAAGAGCCTGCGTATCTAATTAATTTGTCGACTGTACCTACGTACCTTTATGATGATGAACAGTCTTAGTTTCTTTTCGTCTTTTTAGACAACTTCTGAGACAATTTTGAACAGAATTTTGAACAAGTTGAACATACCTGATTCTGATTGTATGACATAAAGCCATCACTGTGAATTTTTACTCATGACACAATCATGTTGGATAAAGATAAGGCCTCTGACGTCATGATAGAGAAATATCTAGTCAAATGATTTGGTATATACAAGCATATCACTGCTTGAGCTGAGAGAGATTGAGCTGTTTGCAACTATTTAAACACCTCAGTTTATCACGGTCAAAATATAATTGGATATTTTGTAAAATGCGTTGAACTTTTCATATCACTTTATCACAAATAGATTCAGTGAGAGCTGACTGATCTGAGTAATGAGCGGGGAGTAATGAAATGTATGAATGTATGAAAGTTATGCACGGAACTGCGGAGTTGTGAACAGATACTGTTGAACTGTTGTATATGAAACTATCCTTAGTGGGAACACATTCGGATTAGTTGGATGTTGGATGTGAAAGGAGTACTTCATACATACACGTACGTGACGCTTCTATGGATATTTTCTAAAAAGTTTTGTAATATAAATTGTAAAGGTTTGTAAATATCGATTCCCAGCTATTAGGTACAGTGCTACAGTTTGTACGAAATAACTTGCGCGTCTGAAATGAGTTGGAACTGCCACACTGATAAAATTACGTTATGAATTACGTTATACATATATAAATAAAGAAATTAGTAAGGAAAATAATCACAAAAGCGAATCATTTTGTCTTTAGGTACTAGAAAACCAGTTGCAGTCAACGTCGGACGCGCAAAATTATTTTGAACAAAACTGTACATGCAAGTAAGTATACTCTACTCGTACGCTAGTCACCCAAAAACTCAAAAATAGCTCAACCGATTTGCTTCTTTTTTGTTTTTTTTTTAATTGTCAAGAACAGATTTGAATGAAAGAAATTTGTTTCTAAAAACCACAATCAATTCGGATCTCGTGATGGTATTTTGTATTAAAATCTCAATAGATGTAATTTTCCATGGCGACGCTGGGCGGATATTTCTTAAATGAAAAGCAAAAACTAGTCGTTAAATTTCGCTACAAATTTCGCTACAACACATATAAAACTCTGCTACTCAAACCCACTGTAGTTTCTTCGTCGTACGTAGCTTCAAAGTGAATACGTGTTTTCCTGCGAGAAAAACATATTTCGTTAAGTTAGCTGCCATCGAATGGCCGAAGTTAGGCTATGGTCGGTGCCATATCGAGTGTAAAGAACATGTCTGCCGAAGCCCTATAATCTTTGATTTATTTTATCGTATTGAAAAGTTCTGTTCGAACCAGTCATCCTTTTTATAATTTCTGTGGATGTTTTTCAGTGTATATAACTTTTATCTCATACATACCATCACGCCTGTATTTCCCGAAAGGTAAGATAAAGGTGTACACAGACAATTTTTGGTACGTTTAGGTCCCATGTAATAGAGAGCGAGCCTATTGGTATTAACAAAACTACTGAGAATTTTGTAGAAAAAGAAAATAACACTTTGCTCGACCTGGATATCGAATCCAGTAACTCTAGCGTAGCATTCGCGCTTGGGATCCTTTTATAGTTTCTATGGATGTCTTTTAGATGTAACTAACGTTAATGTCTTCTACAACCTATTATAGTAATAGGTAATGTTTTTTTAACAGTTCAATGTACCCATCAACGAATCCCTGGCTCTTGAACAAGGAGGGCCTGTTTGAGAAGAGCCAGACCTCTCTATTTACAAGGTTTAGCTTGTATGAAGTGCTAAAAAAATAGGACAAAAGGACTAAAATAGGTGTGTCTTTTTTTTGGAGTAGTGCTACTTAGAATAGGAGACAAAATATCAGAGAGTGTTGATGTGTGTGTGTGTGTTATTTACTGTTCCCTGCTTGATGGCTTAGCCGGCAGGTTGGTAGATTTCACAGACTGTCGAGAAAAAATTCTTCTCAGTCATACATGTTTCCGAAGGACCTTCATCGTTGCAGTGTGTAAAAATATTGGATATAAGTATAACAGGCCTACTGTAAGCACGCCTGCTACGCTAGAGGTCCGGGGTTCAATTCCCAAGTCAAGCAATGTATTTTCGTTTTTATATAATTATTCCAGTAGCCGTAGCCGCTAGTAGCCCCCTATTTACATTAGTACACCAGTTCTGGTGTACATTAGTACACCAGTTCTGCCTAACTTTTCGGGGAATAAAGACGAAAGGTAAAAAACTATGCTTAAGACATGATAATATCGAAAATTACGAAAAATACCTCTCTATTTAAAAATGTCAGTGTCCACATCCACTAACAAAATCTAACTAGACTTTCCATATAAAACATTCACCTAATGTAACTGACGTCACGCTATTAGAAACGCCTTTGTCTGACACTTCAAGCGGTTTCTAAGAAAAAATGTCAATGTCCCCTCTCACTGACAAGCTCTTAGTGCTGAAAATTTATAATCGTAGTTTCCATTACTCAGAGTGCCCTCGTCTGAGATGCACGACGCACTTGCGAGAAAATATTAATATTATAAAATCACTAGCTTTTCCCGCGGCTTCGCTCCCGAGGACGACTAGAAATAGAATTTGTAGCGGCAGTAGCCTAATGGCTAGGGCGTCGGACTTGTGATAATGTGGTTGCCAGTTCGAAACCCATAGCGCTTCCAACGTGAACCCAGTCGTAACACAAGTATTTAGCTTAGCTACAGGGGTTAACAAGAATATTAGTAATGTACGACCTTTTTTTAAAAAAAGTAAGAATTTAATCTGAAAGCAACAGTGATGATTTCTTCTTTCTATGGTTCTGCATACAATAGAGAGGTCTAGCTGCGGATATATTGAAATGATTAAAATAAGACGTACCCTAGTGTTTAAGTTATTCGCTGTTGGGAACAGTGAATACAAAATTAATTAATGTATTAAGTAAGTTATGCGCCAAACTCAAAAAAACTGACTAACAGACAAATATCACTATTTTGAGTTTGGTGTCGTTTATATACTCTCTTCTACTTGGTTTGTTTTATAATAGATCTTCAATGTACAGACCATGTCAGGTCTTTTAAGATTTTATAATAGTACAGATAGATATAATACTCGTAGTACAGATAGATGTAGACTTATGACATTGGGATGGGGTGACAAATATGGAGATATTTATTTATATACCATCACGCCTGTATTCCCCGAAGGGTTAGGCAGAGGTGTACTTAATGTACACACACAGTTCGCCGGTATGTTGGGGTCCCATGTAATAGGGGGCGAGCCTATTGCCATTCACCGGGCACAAATCCAGAGCTGCTACTGAAAATTTCATAGAAAAACTCAATAACACTTTGCTCGGCCTGGGGATCGAACCCAAGACCTCTAGCGTAGCAGTCGCGATTGGGACCACTAGACCAACGAGGCAGTCTATTTATTTTATTTATATATACCTACTTTATTGTACACAAAAATAATTAATAAAAGTACATAGATTTTGTATAAGATACATATAATGGGCGCAATGTGCGGCCTTATTGCGATCTGCGATTTCTTTCAGGCAACCTTTAGTTTAACATGTCTCATGGGAAAATAGAGGAGCGGGCATCATTCGTCTCATTAATAGTGCAGTAGTACAAACTCGAAAGCTATTGAAGATTTCCTTAGGTAGGTACTTTTTTTTTTTTTTTTTGTAAAAAAAAAGCTTACTAGCAATGTGGGTCACACATTACTAGTATTCTTGTTAACCCCTCGTGCTAAGCTAAATGCTTGTGTTACGAGTGGGTTCACGTCGGTAGTGCAATGGGTGGGGTTCGAACCGGCAACCACATGATCGCAAGTCCGACGCCCTAGCCATTAGGCTACCGCCGCTCATAAAATAACCAGGTAAGGCAAAATAACTTTGCCTTACCTGGGAATGGTACCCAGAATCTCACGGTCAGCAGCTAGTATAACAGTTAGACTTATAATGCAGTCATAAAATATGTTTGGTATTAATTGTAATTACGTATTCATAAAATGATCGACATACATTTGTATTTCCCTTGCGGCATTATCAATTGTTTGTCATTGCGGAAAATTTGCCACAAGATGGCGCCACTTACAGTGGTCCGCCAACCGTGACCACCTAGAGACCATGAGTTTGCAATGTATTATTACCGTGCATTCCAACCTATTTCATCGTCTAAGCGCATAAATACAGTTATGTACAATGTTATAAATAAATGTGGTGCCCTCAAACATTTTGAAAATGATTTTCATTATGTACTTAAGTATACCTTAATTTAATGTAACTGATTTCTAACACTTACGCGAATATAAAACATTGCAATAATTGACGTTATACTGATTTAATTTAACTCCCAATGTTTCGGATCCTTTACAATATCAATAACGCGATAAAATCCGTAAAAAGAAGTTTTACTTCAATCCTTAATTTAAGTTTCTCTTTTTCAACAATTTTATGATATAATTCTGTAATTAAAGCCACCGGTTTCTATGACACGCTCACATTTCGCCTTTCGGTGTATTAAGGTTGCACGTTATAGGGAGCGAGCCTATTGCCATTAACCGGGCACAAATTCAGACTCCGAGCTGCTACTGAGAATTTCATAGAAAACCCCAATAACATTTTACTGGACCTAGGAATCGAAATCAAGACCTCTAGCGTAGCAGTCATGCTTAGGGCCACTAGGGTACAGAGGCAGTTACATTCATGCCATCTAACTACCTCATTAGGCTAGTAGTCCTTTTAAAAGGATCTTTAGGTGCCTGCATCGTTGGTCTAGTGGTGCCAATCGCGACTGCTACGCTAGAGGTCTTGGGTTCGATCCCCAGGGTCGAGCAAATTGTCGTTGGGTTTTTCTATGAAATTCCCAGTAGCAGCTCGGAGTCTGGATTTGTGCCCGGTGAATGGCAATAGGCTCGCCCCCTATTACATGGGACCTAAACATACCGGCGAACTGTGGGTGCACATTAAGTACACCTCTGCCTAACCCTTCGGGGAATACAGGCTTGATGGTATGTGACTATTTAGGTAATTTATAAATATGTTTCAATATTATGAAAGTTAGTCTTAAAGGGAACGAAACCCTTATAAAGTCTACGAGCCAGCTAAAACTTAATTATTCTACGAATTGCAGAACTAAATCCAAGAGGAATTCCATCCAGCATCGTGCTGCGGATTTGTATTTAATTCCAACCCAAGCATTTGAGAACGTTAAGCGATATCGGATGGTTCCGTATGAGTAACAGACCGACTGTTTATTTGGGTCTGTTTGGCGAAATGGAAAGTTTAATTATTGTTCCAGTTTACATTCGATTCAGCGGCGCATCATTAGTTCGTGTTCCGTGGTTTGTTGGCATATACACAACAAGAGCTTGGTTTGACCGTTGATTGAATAGTCTTTACTGATTGCGACTATGGCAATTATTTGACGAGAATTAGAAGCTAGGAGAGTGAGGAGCTTAGAGATAACTTATTTATTAATATCCATAACTACTTCATTAGTCTTGGGCTAGATTCCCGGAGTGATATTGGGTTTTTCTATGAAATTCTTTGTAGCAGCTTGGAGTTTGGGTTTGTGCCCGGATAATGGCAATAGGCTCGCCCTCTACTACATGGGACTTAAACATACCGGCGAACTGTGGGTGAAAATTAGTACATCTCTGCCTAACCCTTCGGGGAAAACAGACGTGATGGTAGGGCGTGTAGGGACAAGCGATTTTAACAATAAGAGCTTTCTATTATTAATAGACAACCTTTAGACCAATATCTTGATTAATTTATCGAATTCATGCGAATTGCTAAAATGTAAAATACGGTTTGAGTACGGTCAACCATTTATTACCCGACTTTAGAAATTTCGAAATGGAGGAGGTTCGTCTGTATATTTTTTTAAGGTAATAATTATTACATCATCTATATTTACAAATTAACTGCTACAAACTAAAATCATTCTCAATTTGAATTTGTAAATGGAATTGTCGGCCATATTGCAATATCAAGTGGAAGTTCATAGCGTGCGGTTTCGTATCCATTATTCTGGGTAAAGTTGTAAGTGGTCGCTACCCTTTGGGCCAAAGAGACTCTGATTCAATTCACCTGCTGGGTCCTTTGACAGCCAACCGCGCGGTGGATGGACCATATCGGCTGTTGAGGGGTTGCTTTAATGCCAGAAACATATAGTAGAATCGGCTATCTTGACCGTTTACAAGTTTTCACCTCTATTACTAAGCACATAAGGTTAAAAAATCGTCAACTGCTAAAATTCCTCGCTGTACCTAAGTATTATATTGTATAGGTATTCTGCTTTGGTTGTTTGGCTGGACGATATTTCAATTGGAATTCTAAAACCAGGCATTATAGATTTTGCATATTTCCGACTGCGTTTAATTCGTTTTCGCTAAAACAAAATAGTTAGCCGTTTTATGTTTTTACGGAATGATGACTAGAAAATTACAGGAAGATACTACCTACCTATATTTTTTATAATCATCATCTTCAAACCATTATATCATCCCACTGCCACCAATTTGGCAGGTTCCACGCGCCAAGAATATCTATCAAACATGCAGGTTTCCCTAAGATATTTTTTTTCCATTTCATCAAGTGTAAAGATAAAAATACATATTCTAATACAACAAGCTTTTTCTTTAATCCCGGAAAATCAGTTGACACGCGTTTCCGTTTAGAATAAGTATTTTTTTATAAATGAAAAATATTACAAGCTTTTATAGTCCGCCATTTTGGATTTAGATTGACGTCACTTATCTTACCATGCATTGTTATCCAAACTAAATGTGTACAGTAGTAGTAGGTATGCATAATTTCAGGTCAATCACATTAATGACAAGATAAATTTTAAAAGCTTGTAAAACATATTTATTCAATAAGACTGTGTTTTAAAAGATATTTAAACTACTTTAAATCTTAGTCTGACTGCCTCATTAGTCTAGTGTTCCTAAGCGCGACTGCTACGCTAGAGGTCCTGGGTTCGATCCCGAGGTCGAGTAAAGTGTTATTGGGTTTTTCTATGAAATTCTCAGTAGCAGCTCGGAGACTGGATATGTGCCCGGTTAATGACAATAGGCTCACCCCCTATTACCTACATGGGACCTTAACATACCGGCGAAATGTGGGTGTACATTAGTACACCTCTGCCTAACCCTTCGGGTAATGCAGGCGTGATGGTTATTATCTTGGTTTAGGTATTAGCTTCAACTCTGTTATGTTAAAATTACTACCTTTTGAGTAAATTATTGCAAACTAAAAACATATTATATCTATCCTATGTTCATTTATAAAATTACTTGGTAAGGTACAGATAAAGAATTTTATTTATTTATTTATATTTTTAATGTGAAGTCCATCGTATATTATAATCACTATTAATTTCCTTAGTGTTATCTAAGTTTATAATGTCATTGCCATCTGAAGACAACTCGGGTATAATCGTCAGGAAATTGCGGAGTCGGCCGGATGTACTGAATTATTTCCTCAAAATTAATTACAACTGGTTCATGAACTTAAATAATGTCTGATTTAAATTTTCGGCTAACTCGCTCTTATTTAAAGAAATGGAAGGATTTATTTCTGGCAATTCTTCAAAAACACTTTTTAACCGTCATGTTTTATTTTAGTAAAGGAAAACATCGACTGCGGGCAGGATTCAAACCTGCATCTCCTGGTTAGATACATCACACGCTATGACCAACTAAGACACCGCGAGTCCTACCCGCCAGCTCGAAATTTGCCTTCTCACTTTTAATTTACTTCTTTAAGATGACGTTCGTTAGGTTTTCCTTAAAACTAGATGGCGCCGGTAATTCCTAAACTTTGAAATCTTAAATATGAATACGTATTTACCTACTTTTCCGGACCCTTCCCTACCTCATATATATACAGGCCCCGGTATACACAAGCAAGACTATGGTGATATTATGTTCGAAAAGGAGACTTAGAGGGGTGTTTAGAAATTATACAACTACCGCAGTTCGTATATTATTATTTATTTTCATGTTTATTTACCTTAGCCTAAACAAAAATAATTTCGTTTGAGATAAACAAAAAGTAATATTACTTACTAAGAATCTACAAAGCAACAAAAAGCTTTTTATTATAATTTCCTGTAACATTGTTTCTGTACAATCTCTAAGATATGATTGAAGTATTCCACATGGAATTCTAAGAACGAATCTTCGTATACATTATGTAACCGTTAAGGAAAAATTACTTTGATCTTTTAAAAACCTAAACCTCTATGTGACTCTAATGATCGTGATCTTATAGACTAAGACTTCTTATAGATTAAGATGTTGAGTGCAGTAAATCATCTTATTTATTTAAGACAAAGTCCATTCACCTTTTATTAAATTTATATAAAATATAATAAAGAAAATTTATGTCAACTCAACTTCAAAATTGAAACTAATTTGAAATTTCTTAACTTTTACAAAAATATTAAGATATCATAATATTACAAGGTGTTACAAGTATAATGAACAAAACTTACTCTTTTTCGAATTATTTTTATATCTGTGCGTGACACAAAGCCTTTAAAACGGACTTAAAAAAGATTTTCGATTTAGTGATGTTTGGTTTACAAATAAACTTAAATTACTTTTTATATTTATACTAAGTTTGCTCTAGGACTTTTTTAAACTCTGATGTCACATTGTAGACGAACTTGTGACCTAGAAATATTGGCACAAATAATAAAAATAAACGCCGTGGCTATACTTGATAAATCAAATTTATTTTCTCTCCTACCTAGTTACTAAAAAAGTAGAATGATGGTTAGAAAAAAAGTGTTTAGAAAAAAAAAATACACGAGTGAATATTTTTTTTTCTAAACACTTGCACAAAAGTATCATGAAAATGATAAGTGTATCCTAATGTTATCTGTATAAATATACCTACTTACTATTAAATCGTTTTAAAACATTATACAACTGAATAAACTGAATAAATGCAAGTCTTAATATTATCATATCTTTTTTTATTAAATAACCACTTGCTTGTTTCAACAATTCAGTAAACGCTTAGACTTCAATTCTTTTTTCAAACAATATAATCTGCAACATAAATACACAATGGCAAACATACATATTCATGTTCGTAAATAAAATCCGATTCTTTCAGAGATTTAAACCAACAAGACAAAGGTATAAACCAATTTCACCCTTCCCGCGTTTTCCGATACCCGCATTGTTTGAACCCGATAAGTTAAATGAAAAGCAACTTTTGATTGTTCAGGGCACCGTGAACAATGCGCGAATACGAAAATCTAGCTTCGTTTTAGTCCGCTTTTAGTTCGAAAAAACTGTGAGTACGAGCAATTTTTGAAGCTTTCAAAAGCGCAAACAAGTTACGAATATAGTTGCAGTGGAATTGTATAGTGTTGTGTCCGCTACTATGTTACAGAGTTTGAAAGTGAGTTTTTTTATTTTTGTTCATCGTGAATTAGGTTTTTCGTTTGTTTTTATTGTTTTGTTTTGCTACTTTTAATTGGTTCTGATATAGCAATTTACACGTCAAGTATTTAATAACAGACACAAATCAAATCTTAATTAATTGTCTTTCAGGCTCTGCCGCATCATACCTATAAGTATTACTTATTATATTTCTATAACATACCATCACGTCTCTATTCCCCGAAGGGTAAGGCAGAGCTCTACTAATGTACACCCATATTCCGTCGGTATGTTTAGCTCCCATATAATAGGGGGCAAACCTATTGCCCGAGCAGCTTCCGAGCTGCTACAGAGAATTTCATAGAAAACTCAATAACACTGCTCGACCTGGGACTCGAATCCAGGACCTCAAGCGTAGCAGTCGCGCTTGGCAACGAGCAGTCTATATTTTTATATAAAAGCAATATTTAAATAGCTGTGAAAATAATGTACAACAGTTTTCACGTCAACTGTGATTGAGTTTTTTAAAATTAAGGATGTCCTTAAATAATTCAATAAGTGTTAGATATTTTAACGCGTTCTCCACTTTCAGTTCTTCAGCCGTAATAGAAAAAAATCCTTCAAAAGTATTCCACAAAATTCTTAATCTCCAAGAAATAAAAGACCTCTATCATCATAACGATGAATACTTATAAAACCCTAATAAACTCCAGTAACAATAACCAAAATTGTGTAAACATCCACAAAAATTTTACGCCTCCATCTTCTGAGTTTTTATCGGCAATATCATGAAAAACTCTTAAAGTACGGATTATAACCAACTTTAGTATCACATTAAAACGAGTTGAAGGAAAACTTCTGCCAACAAGACCAGAATACTTGAGTAGATCGGTGACAAGTGACATCCACGAAGCAATAAGGAAATGGAGGAATCACTTCAGTTTTCGAATTTTCTTTAGGCTAAATTATTAGCTTGTTCCCCATCATTCTCCCTTGCCTATTTGATTTGATTTACACCAAATAGCTATCCCAGCTCTGATAAAATAAAAAGTTAAGAGCCTTATCTTGTCAGTCGAGCTTTCGATAGCTTGATAGCTCGACTGACAAGATAAGGCGTAGTTTCGGTATTGTTATATAGTGTAAAATTGTGTTTTTAAACGGCTAGGCGTAGTTTTGGCCGGCCTCACTTCTTTGTTCGCAAACTTCCATCTTAACTTTTTATTTTATCTGAGTATCCCAGTTGATAGATTTGTGTTCATAAACAACGATACGATACAAAATTTTGATTTACACCACAATTTCAGCCGTATTTGTGCGAAAACTTAAATAATAGTTTCATTTTATCAATATTCGTTCTGACGCTGTTCATTTCTGATCAATCGGGTGATACATTGCATGACCACTCCATTTACTTACTCATCTGTAAAGGAGCGAGGGTTCTTATTATTGAGTCAAGTTAACTCATATATTCAGATCGTGTAATTGCTGTTTTTACAATGTTAACATTATTTCTAAGAAAGGAAATTCATTGGTCTTCTTCTGTTACCGTTATGTTAAACGAATTCATAAAAAAATACTTTTGTAGGTGCTATTGTTTTTGTCTGGGAACCTTTTGTTTTTAATATTGACTTAAGGCTTAGGCTTACATTAACCTCCAATGTTCTCACATCCTCTTATTGCTATAATGTACCAGGGAATAATGTTACACCTTTTATTTAAAAGTGTTTATGGAGTTTCTTGCCGGATTCTTCTCCATAGGATCAACTGTTTGGAACCGTGCAACTAGAGCCATAACGTTTCATTAATGCTTGTTAACGCTTATTTTGAACTTGAACTTGGTTGCTTGTTGGCCGCCATGGTTACCTTCTTATGAAAGTGTGAGTTAAAGTTGACATGATATAATAGTAAGAAGAAATAATCAAAAACGAGGGCAAGTCTATGTCCCTATCGTTTGTCAGAAGTGAATAAAAAATACTAACATAGAATTAATTTCTAACAATAAACAAAAACAAAAACAATATGAAGATAATTCGTACTATAATAATTAAATAGAAAAGTTGACCATTCCGTAAAACGAAAACTTTACACAAGTTGACAGATAATCCAAGGAAATATAAATAGAAAGGAGATTTTTCTTTAGTCCCAAAACAGAAAAATGCTACTCTAAAGGTAGCCAATACTGACCTATCGCGATTAAATTGAACGTATAATTCTCGGAGGCGATTCTAGTATCCCAAATCGCTGTCCGTGCATAAAAAGAAACGGGAAGGGAGTCGGAGTCATATTTACGATAGCCGTAGGGGTGTTCTTATTGCTTAAAACATGTCGTGAATATAGATTATGTCGATGTTTGAGTACTCTAATTACAATATGAACCGAACGTGCTGGGAAAATATGAATAGCTAAGTTTATTTCATAACATCTACATAACATAACATACCATCACGCCTATTTTATCTGAAGAGTTAGACAGATGTGTACTTTTTGTATACGCACAGTTCGCTGTATATTTGGGTACCATGTAATAGGGGCAAAACCTTATGATATTACAGAAAATCTAACTCAATCTCCGAGCACAAATCCAATATCCGAGCTGCTACTGAGAATTTCCTAGAAAAACTTAAGAACACTGTGCTATAATAATGAGCCAGACAATTTAATTTGTTTCCTTAGAATAATAACTACATTAGGCTCGCCCCCTATTACATGGGACCTAAAAACATACCGGTGAAATGTGGGTGTACATTAGTACACCTCTGCCTAACCCTTCGGGGAATACAGGCGTGATGGTGATGTTATGTTAATAACTACATTATATTATATTATTAAAAAAAAACCTTTGGGATGCGAGTGAAATCGCGGGGAAAACCTAGTCAACATATAAATTGTATATCACAACTTTTAATTAGATATGTTTACGGTTGACTACTTTTAATTAAGAAATTCTACACGCTGTCATTGTTTCTAAGGCATTACATCGAAGTATGATAAAAGATTAATACTAGCGTGTCATAGCCCCCGCCCTGATTGCAACGTTTCCTCGAAAGACTTTTAGCTTTATTTATGGGACCCGGATATTCCGAACACGACGTTCCTATGAATATCTTATAAAAATCGATAAATACTCATTGACTATCGAGTTATCGACAGTCGATGAAGACGTCAGGTTTTCATAACGACACTATTTTATTGTAAGCACGTACATATAATATATGAATGCTACATAGGCAAGCCTTAATCTGCGATTTTAGATAAAATTCCTGGGCTCGATTCCCAGGTCTTTCAAAGTGTAATTATCAGAGTATTTTTATATGAAATCCTCAACTCAGAGTACCTAAGAATTTTCTCAGTCAATATATCTTTCTTTCTTTCTTTCTTTCGATTGGCTCGCATCGTATGAAATTTCTGAAAAGGGATATGATTCCAATAAGAAGTGTTTTGAAAAAGGTACCTAAAACATACCGACGCGAAGAACTGTGACTGCGCAGTAGTACACTTCTGCCAAACCTTTTCGGGGTATAGGCGTGATGGTATGTAGTTTAATTACGGTGAAATGCGTAATTTTCATTGCCAGTTTTCAGTTTTATAGGAATTTTCAGGCAGCTCAAATATGCAAAATATTTTTGCATTTATAGCTTGAAATTTATTTTAAAATTCTTCGCAGAATAATTTGGATTACTAATCTGGAACCAAGCAATATTGACAATTCAAAAGGATCTACTTGACTATTATGACATGGAAATATTTTTATGATATGTCCAGCGTTTAGATATTACACAGATAACATTTTAGTAATTAAATATTGCAACCAAATATGCGTGTGCATATTTTCTAGAGACTTTTCCGCGGATATCATCATCGATCGATCGACGATCGATCATCTCGCAGGATAATAAATATCTAATCTTAATAGGGAATAATGTAGCTTTCTTATGATTAAATAACTATCGGTTGAATACTTACCTAGTTTATCCTTTACAAACAAACACATAAATCATGTCTCTTTATGATATTACAGTATGCTTTCTAATTATTTCGACAGGGTGATCGGAAAGTAAATCCAGAAAAGGCTGATAGGCCTTATGATAATTATCCATTTAGAAATACCAAACGGAAGTTTAATCATAACAAAATAACGCAATCAGGAACATAGTAAAAAATATCAAAACTACCATCCAAAACACAACTTTGAATACTGCAGCTCAACTTTGTTTAAATTCTACTTTTTACAACTGGCAACGTTAAAATGCTCTAGCATTGAACGCAGCCCATTCACAGTGGTGAGACGGACATCCGGGCCGTGAAATACGTCTCTGTTCATGTGTTCTTTACTTGAATACTTGTGACTGTATCGGCAGGCAAAGGCAACAAATAAAATGTATCTGGAAATGCACGAAGAGAATAAATAAAACCTGCTTTTTAAAAAACCTTGCTGAGGTATAGGTACTTTAGCAAGGTTGTTACGAGTATTGTGGATTTTAATAGGTGTTTTATAATATAATTTATAACATACCTATTAAAATCAACAATTATTTCGTGATCACATAGTTAAAATTGATCATACTACGGCTTTATTAATTTACTAAAGCTGAAGAGTTTGTTTGTTTGAGCGCGATAATCACTCGAAATACCTGTCAGTTTTTTTTTGGTTGCCCAATTCTTTAGTAAAGTTATAAAATATTTAACATCATGATACAACTCAGGAGTGGGGCAATACGGGTGAAACTTCGAGGTACAGTTAGCAATTTATATATTAACGAAATTAATATTATTTTAAATTATTCTAAAGGCAAATGAAACTTATTATTACATTTTAAACCCGACACCTAAATAAATTTGAATTTGTGTGGAATTTAATTAATATGTAATATCATACTTCTGTTTGGGTAACACTTTTAATCACTGTTGAAAAGGGATCGTGAATTTTTGTTCAACATTGTTTAATTTATGCTTGAATGAGGTGAACCTTTTTAAACAACAAACATTCATTACATAGATTGAATTGTTAAAGTTTATTGAAACTATTTTTTTATTATTATTGCGCAGTTTAAAAATGTATCTAAGCAAAGTCAACAAGTTAAACTAAGTACTCGTATGTAATAATAGATATCAAAATCCAACCGAATTGGGAACACCCTTCTTCTTATAAAGTTGTTAAAAAAAAATGACTTTTGACGTAATTATTTATCATGTGAACTGCTTCATTGGTTTAGGGGAGAAGTCTTGGCTTCGATTCCCAGTTAATACAGAGAGTTATTGGGTTTTTCAGTGAACTGCGGATATATGTACAGTCGACAAAAGACTTAGGTTATAGTTATGTCATCTGCATTTTGACGAAGATATCATTATAAATAGTTATCCGCCAAGGGATTTGGTGCATGTAGAGAGTCGTTTAAAATGTGTCAGAATATACCTGCATTAATTTTACTTGATACATTATTACACAATCTTTGGATATTTAATATTTGGCTACCTCTATAGCTAACTCTTTTGTTACCTGTAGGTACATGTCAGTACTACCTTAGCCGTTTAGTGTTATATGTATTTCAGGACATTGCAATTTCATCATTGATGACCAAATATACATACTTTCAACACCTCAACATATTTCCAGCAATAAAATGCGACCAAATCTTACCTCTGAACTGTAGTCGCCATTTAGCGTCGGAAGCCAGAGATTGTCACAAACTTGCTACTAGCCCCCAAGTGCCATCCCGATTGGGTTCGATACCGAATTCGTTCACTCTATTTTCAGTTGGTTCAGCATAGCTTCTGCACTACCTGCTAGAATATTTTATTTTGAGATATATTTTGTAAATGAAATGGACTCTATCATAATTTTGAGGAAATAGTAGCCGGATTTTGACACTCATAATGTATTTGATTTGTTGAAAGTTGGACATTGTGCTTATACGTTGAACTACTGAAGGAATGTGATTTGCTCTGGTAATTAATAGTGTCATCTTGTAATAAGTAAAATAAAACTTATTGTATCTCGTTTAATTAGATAACTAAGTACCTCTTTGCGACTGCTACGGTTGATGTCAATCGAAATATTATTGGGTTTTTCTATGAAATGGTCATAAGCTTCGATTTATGCTACAGACGCTATAACAAATATTATTCAATTTAAATAAAAACCCAACCCGTAAGTAACCAATAGGAAATATCCAACTCAATTTTATAAAAAGAAAAGCAATCTCGCTTAAATGTTTAGCTTAAATTCCTTAAACCCACAAATTTCGAAGCTACATTTCCTGAACTAAGTTTTCAACCCTAAAGTTGCCGAAGACGGCGGATGTGCGACCGCTGATGTCAACCAACTTCGATTTTAACATTGGAACTTTAAAATTTTCTATTAGTGTCGACCAAACTATGGCCAGTTTCCAAGTTAAGGCGAAGTATTAAAAGTCGTGATCATTACGGTGGTTAGATTTTTATTATTAGACTTGCCGTTGCCCATGGTTTCACTCATATCCCAAAAGATTTTTTTTTCTTTAATCATTACTATTATAATGTTGTTAATCTCTCGTACTAATATACGAGTGGGTTTACATTGGTAGTGCAATGGGTGAGTTTCAATCCGGAAAATAAGTGGAGAGGTTTCTCCACTTATTTTTCTCTATGAAGCCCGGTATTACCCAGTTTTTTTTGTTTTTTAAAAAAAAGCTTACACACTTGGGTCACACATTACTAGTGTTCTTGTTAACCCCTCGTGCTAAGCTAAATGCTTGTGTTACGAGTGGGTTCACGTCGGTAGTGCAATAGGTGGGGTTCGAACCGGCAACCATATGTTCGCAAGTCCGACGCCCTAGCCATTAGGGTACCGACGCTTTATACGATTGCATTGGCTTCGTATAAGATAGAGATATTCAGTGACATCTGCTAAGACTGGAAGCTAGCCAGGACCAAGAAAAGGCTATATGATGATCCAGTTCCATCTAACCACAAATAACCTTCACATACAAAAACTTAAGACATTACAGAAAATCTCTTTTCTCCAATGAAGATTTAGTTGCAGAATGGTGGTAATTGATAACTTAACATTTGTTAAGCTCCGGCCACCGCTACGCTTAATCGTCGCCATACGTTTCCAACGACATATAAATCGAGCTTTAAAATTTTGTAAAACGCTCCGTTACACTCCTTTTTACACCTTAATAGCTCTGAAATAGAAATACGTATTTCGCTTGTGTAAGTAGAACTTTATGTAAGCGGTCTTCAAACCATTTTGAGATCCATTTCACGATAAAATTGCTGTAGTTATATGGGTTAAACGGAACAAATTCCTTTAAACATCTTATTCGATGTTTACATTAATAATATTATATATTTGAGAGTCCCTTCAGACTTCAATAACCGATATATCATTTGACTAAAATAAAATTGTTTTACCGCCTACCAATATTTTATCGCGTTATATGTATTTATTCTTTTTCAACAGCCCCATTAGTATAGTGGTCCTCAAGTGCGACTGCTACGCTAAAGGTCTGTGGTTCGATTCCCAGGTCAAGCGAAGTTGAGTTTTTTCTATGAAGTTTTCAGTAACAGCTTGGAGTCTGAATTTGTGCCCGACTAGTGGCAGTAGGCTCGCATCCGAACATACCGGGGAACTTTGAATGAGTGTACAACTGAACACACTGAACAAATGATTTGTAATTTTCCAATAATAAATGATATGTTAACCACATTATAATATTTTAGTCTGTAGTCTACGAAGGCTCAATACGTGGCGAACACTACATTACATTTTAAATAATCGTTTACTTTATTGAAGAGGAAATCTCATTATTTATGTCGAAACGTTGATTGTCATCAAGTTTGAAATAGCGGCTAACAAGTAGGCTAAGTAGGTATTTTACAGTAGACATAGAATTAAAAGGAAAAACATTTTCTAAAATGTATAAACACATTGAAAGAGCTACCAAATTTATTACACCCTCAACTAGGTATATTCCGTGACTCAGGATAAATACCTATATAATGGAACGTGATGAGTGAAAGAGATGAATTGTTATGACTCTGGTAAGATGTGAGTGAGATAACGAATAAATGGTAAGAATGTGTGACTTATATTAAGGAAGAACTGAGTGACAGATGACAGTTGACGGAAGCATGACAGATTAGGAGAAGGTGTAAGACGAACCGAAGAGAAAAATCAAAATGCCCAATTCCTCCTCAGTCCCGTTCCTTCTCCTCTTTTCCTTCCCCTCCCTTTTCCTTAAATAGGCTCGGCAACGCATCTGCAACTCCTTTGGTATTACAGATATCAATGGGCGGCGATGAACTTACCATCAGATGGCTCGCCTGGTCGTTTGACGAGTTAATTCATAAAAAAAATTGAATCAAAGTTTGTAGGTACTACAATCAAACAAAGTTTTATTCCAGACCTATAAATAAAAGGAGTATCGAATAATATTCTACTCTTGGATTTATTCTGTGATTGAATGAAGTCACAACAGATAACATCAATGCACTTGTGAGCCCATTTATTTCTCACACAGACATAAAATGTTAATTATGGGACCGGACAAGCTTTTATGACAGAACGCTTTTACGCTAAATTGAAAACAACTCATGGTTTATTCACAACACGCGGGCTATCACAAACCACTATAAGTAGACCCCTATGACATTACCAAACTTAAATATCTTTTCGAATCGTAGGGGCCAATTTATAAAAGTCGTTATTCTATACTGGTCAGCGCGTTGACTTTAGTATTAGTTTTATCTCGTTCAATTTTGCTGTAGTGATTCTTTTCAATAGCTCAGATCATTTAGTGAAGTGTTCGAAACTTTAATAGATATGCAGTTGTTGTGGCATCCATGAAACCAATATTCTGCGAATTTTACAGGGATTGATTTTGTTATGGTTCTTTTAGTGTGGGCCGCAAATCGAGGGCATCTGAGGAAAAGACTTTCGGTTCATATCTTTTTGTATTTTTAGGCATTTTCCATGCAAAGATTATTAAGTTATTTTAGTGAAGGAAAAATACGGTATATAATTAAAAACTTTCGGTTCTTATTATTTGAACGTTTTAACTTACCTTTTTATAAGATTAATCAGCCATAATAACTTGTTTAAAATAATATTTTTCTGGTACGGTTAGAAGGTATCATTTGAAACTTCGAAGTAGGTAGGTTCGTGGGTACTTCACAGCACCATATTATATTCACCAAAATATGTCTAAACTATTTAAATATCTGAACACTTCTAGCTTCGGTGTCACAACGTCTGTTTACGAATTAAAATTTCAGCGAAATACCTCAGCGTGGGAGGGTTAGAAAAAAGGAGCGGTCTCAAAACAATACTAGAGCACAAGTTAACTCCACAAAGTGCTCGGGCATTCCGGTGTTAAACATTGCGATACTGCAGCTTAAGCCACACAGAATAGAAAAATTTATCGTTTTGTTACAATGGGTACGCTTAATCCAATTGTACTGTGGCTTGTGTGATTTTATTTTGTTGATCCACATGAGATCTTTAATGCTTAAACAGTAGGTTTTGCTTAAAAGGAGATTGTATGACTGTAAGAGGTAATTTGGAGCGAAAATAACGATTGCCGTTTAGGGGGATTGGTCATTTTTGTACCAATGCAAGCTAAGCTTCTAAATTATGCATAATTTACAGATGTTTTAGATTATTATTCATAGACGAAGTAGATACCAATATTTTAAAAGTAATTACTGATTACAAGAGAAAGTAACGCAATTATTGTCTTGT
Organism: Subacronicta megacephala; assembly: GCA_958496365.1. Taxonomy (NCBI): domain Eukaryota; kingdom Metazoa; phylum Arthropoda; class Insecta; order Lepidoptera; family Noctuidae; genus Subacronicta; species Subacronicta megacephala. The sequence continues at coordinate 9,326,736 of OY292527.1, forward strand.
TTCAGCTGCTACGCACGACAACATAAAAACCTGATGACCTGGGCAACAAAATAGGAAAATTAAGGTAAGACGAATTTCATGAATCATTGAGGTTAAGTTCGAATCGTATCAACTAGAAATACTATTGCCTTCCCAAATATTGGGGTCATAAGGTTGGTGAATACATTTACCAGTAATCCGAAAGTAGGGAACTTAATTCTTACGTAGGTGTTTAGAATGGCCCGTAGGTCTACCAGGAGTATAATAAACGTCAGGCGATACATGTTGGAAACTAGAGCATTTTTTTTATACCATTACGCCTGTATTCCCGGAAGGGTTAGGCGGAGGTGTTACGACGCCATTAGAACGCCGAAATTTCGCCGGTATGTTTAGGTCCCATGTAATAGGGGGCGAGCCTATTGCCATTAACCGGGCACAAATCCAGACTCCGAGCTGGTACTGGAAATTTCATAGAAAAATCCAATAACACTTTGCTCGACCTAACTGGGCAGTTTTTTTTATTTCACTTTCAACAACACCTATTTATTTTTGTGTTTGTAGGTATTTCTCAGGTTAACTGAGGAACTATAATAAAAACTTTTGAGAAAGCTTTTCTAATGCTTCCGTAAGATAGAAAACAGACAACCTCATTTTTCATTTGTTGAAAAAGGACCACAAAGTTTTCCACCAATTTTCACCAAATATCATTTCTATCAAAATTTATGTTAGTTGCCAAGAGCCATCTGACGAAATAAGTTATTTGTTTATCATTTTGCCCTTTGATCAGTATTGTTACCGAACCTTCAAAAGCATGAATTACAGGTCATCGGGTTAATGTATAAACTTTTCTATCATTATTTTCATCTTGATGAATTGTAGACTCTACAACGTCGTTGTGGTCTCAAAGATATTATGAGCTTTGTTTGCTTATCGTAAATTGAATATACATTTTGGATTGATGGATCCCTTGACGATGTAAATTGGCTGTATAATAGTACACAACTATACCTACGTTAGGTTGATTTTCCATTAACGCTGACTGTTGACACTGATTGAAATAAAGTTCAGTCATATTAAAACATTTTCTTGTTACACCGAACTTTAGTACTGTACTGCATTTGTACATTCTCACGGCTGTTTCCCACAGGGGTAGGTAGAAACTATAGACTATACATAACTATATCGACAACATACGGTACACACAAAGTTTTTGAATTGTATTTTTTTCAAGACTGCCTCATCCCAAGAGCGACTGCTACGCTAGAGGTCATGAGCTCGATTCTCAGGTTGAGAAGTGTTATAGGGTTTTTCTATGAAAGCCCGGCTAATGGCAATAGGCTCGCTCCCTATTACATATGACCTCAACATACCGGTGAACTATGGGTTTACATTAGTGAACCTCTAGGTACATAATCCGTGATCGATTTAAAAAAAATAAGTTAATGGTTTACGTCCATACTCGTTATTTTAAAATTCATATTTATTTTTAATGCATTATCTATTACGAATACAACGTTTTCCTTTTTAGAAAGTAAATTATTAGAAATAGAGACTGATAGAAACTTATCACTATTGCCGTCGATACGTCGGGGTCAAATAAAAGAAACAATATTCTAACGGACTATCGGTGTGATGTCAGTTCGTCTGTCAATTAACTAACTACGGAACCAATTTGAGTGGTGAGAGTAGTACCAGTTTTGTTTTGTTTTTAGCCTATTCGTGAATACGATATTATTGTTTGTTTGTTTTTGTTTCACACGTTGACCTATCTCAGCTATGGATATTCAATTCGAACTGGAATAAAACAAAAAAAAATCGTGTTGTTAAAATAGGCTTTAAATTTTTTAATATTTTTTTATTAATTAAGCAATTTCCTTAATTGTTCTCTCTGCAAGAACCTTTCACAATGTTTTAAAAACATTTAAAAAAAGGGTGAATGAGATCGGTCAAGTCGTTCTTAAGTTTTGGCGTGAACTGCGAAAGGAATTCATTTTCATATTATATAGATCATATATTATATCTATATATTTCATATATATATATATATATAGAACAGGAATTCATTTTCATATTATAAAGAATACGGTACCTTTGAATTTTAGAATCGGAAGACAGATATCGAGACCCTATAACAGGGAATCTAGGGAATCACCTATACCATGTTCATTTATTTAGGAGGGATGGGGTTGGTATGTCTTACTTTTTCTTACAAGGGATAGTTATAGTTCGTTCGTTTAGTAGTTAGAGATAGTTCATAGTTGTAACTTTCTACTTTGAAAAAGCGCGCGGACCTGCGCAAATGCGCAACAAAAAGCGTTCCTAAATTTTTTCTTAGAAAAATAAAAATAAAACAAACAAAAAGTGTACTATTTTTTTTCCATTAGATATATTGTTATGTAGATAATAATTTTTAATCAAGGGGAAGGAGGTCGGCTAATTAGTATTTTTTCATACAATGGAGGAGGAGGGGGTAGAAACCCTTTTATAGCATTTCTTAACTATCCTTTAGGTGAGTTCCAAAATATAAACCTTATTGGTAACATCATCAAGTTCTGCCATCTTATAAATATACAACGTATGATAGATTACTCAAACACAAAAGTCTTTATATACAAATATAAATGAAATGTGCAAGGGTCATGTTTCGTCATTGAAAAGTAAGTAAATACATCAATCACGGCTCCGGAATATCAATCGATACTGACCAGTCATCAGGCATATCTTTATATATAGTAAACTAGCTTTCCGCCCACGGCTTCGCCCGCGTGGATTATTGGCTTTTCTATACTAAAATATGTATGTATTATACATATAAACCTTCCTCTTGAATCACTCTATCTATTAAAAAAAAAACGCATCAAAATCCGTTGCGTAGTTTCAAAGATTTAAGCATACAAAGGGACATAGGGACAGAGAAAGCGACTTTGTTTTATACTATGTAGTGATTTGTAACAGTGAGTGTACAGACATCGGCCATCTGTACAGTCACCATCAAATATATTGAAGCGAAAAGACTGTTCATAGTTATCTGAGCAACTAGGGAAATTAAACTCAATGGGATAAATTATTCCATGTCAGAATGACAGCTGCCGTGTGTAGTATTTATTCTAAAACATTCTTTGTGTCGTTGAGATAATGGTTTAATTTCTGTTGCTCAGATAATTCTGAACAGACTGTTTGCTCCGATGTATTTGATGATGACTGTACACTATAGATATTGAAGAAAAACGAATATCGGGGGTTTTTATTAGAACTACAGAAGCTAAAACACCCATTTCTAGAATGTTTGTCTGTCTATCTGTATGTTTATACACATATTACGCAAAAACTACTGCACGTAATTGGGGGACGTTTTACAGTTGTATTGATGGAGATCTAACTTATACTTAGTTGATAGTTATACCGCTTAGAAGCCGAGTATAGGAAGTAAGTAAATCCTTTTCGGACGTGAGTAAAATCGCGGGAAAGGCTAGTCTATAATAGTCTATAATAGCATATATGGAGAGGACTCAAATATTCTGAAATTAGAATAATGTTTATTCTTATTTTGTTACTTATGGTTTTCATTTTCATAGAATTGTTGGCAATGACTCGCCCATCTCCATCCGCCGTCCGCCGTTCCCAAGTAAATTGGGCTCCAAGTAAGAAAATGATAATGCAAGGAAAGAGTCCATTTGTGATGTTTTAGAAAAAGGAATAATATACCTACTGACTGCAGATACAAATCTAAACGGTTTACTTTCATGTGCTAAACAAACAGATTATTATGAGTTAAAAAGTACCTATTCAATATAAATTGAAGATACTGAAATATAATAAAAACCATAATATAATTCAGTAAGTATCTATATAAGTATTATAATTTTATTCAGAAAGCAGCAGAGATGGTACTTGATATCGAATCTCTGAAAAAAAAATGGTTGTACCCAAACACTATACGGAAAATACGAGAAAGGACCCAAAATAAACACATTGACATCCATATTTCACGCGAAGTACACATCCCACGGCGTCCCGCTGCGTTCAATACCGCCAAAAATCTTTACAAAACCCGTTGATTAATATGTGGACACGGCCCCGATTTTGATAAGGCCCACCAATTGGGCAGAGTGCACTGCGCGGATTAAAATGAATTTTGTCGAGAGCAGCGAAACATAAAAATACAGGAGCCAGAGTGATTGAAATCGCCATCACGTAGTGTTGACACATCGGCCATATCCGACATGTTGGAATAATTCGTAAATTTACAACTTTACAACTGTATACAATGGCTGTTATTTTTTGTAGCTTCGAAACGTGTGTTTGTTGCGAGATTTTTGGAGAGTGTTGTTATTTATATGCAAAGTTGCCATGTAATTGCGAAATAAAATAGGTTCCTTACAACCCAAAGGTGTCGTAAAAGCTGTTAAGATATCATAAATGTCACCGAGCAATGTCTTCAATAGTTGATAGTGAAAGAACAAAGGTAGGAAAATTATGCAAGCGTGATGTCTATTACTGGTAGGTAATTCAAATTTTATTTGAAAGTCTATTTTGATAGGATGTAGGTATTCACTTGATTCTTTTGCAGCCGAAGAAAAGTCCAAATATGATCGAATCGATGAGTTAACCGAATTTTCTTGACATAATTTTATAGATTTTGGATTATCTACTGTGACAGATTTTATATAGAACAAAGAAAAATGATTTTTTGTGATCTCACAAGATGTTACAAAATTTAACTCGAAATAATGACCACGTTCCTAAAGAAATGTAAACCAGTTTTTTCGGATTACTCTTCCCAAAATGGCTCCCTAACTCAAAAATAACGGTAAATTTCGCAAGAATTAGATCGACTGCCAAAGTTCATGAACTGATATAAAACCGCTATATTTCAAGCTAATATCGACGCAAAGTAATATGACGTACGGACGTGACATCACAGTGCCAAAGGAAAAAATATTTTTTCACGTTTTTTTGCAGAGAGCAGTGTTGGGAGAAACTTGGCAAAAAGCGCGTCGCAAACATATGACGCTCGAAATTTTGGGAGCCACGTCTCGCCGTCCAAACATGTAGTTATTGCGGCATTTTTCGACAAAATTGCGCTACTCAAAGTGTACTTTGCGAGTTATTTGGTGTTGATATTGTGTTGTTTTTGTTTGACGGCAGCTTGGAATTATAGTTTTTTCCGATAAGAAAGAGCGACTGTAAATTGCAGATGATTTTACAAAAGTATTGGTCCACTTCTCTAACGAGTTATAAATCATAATTATTAACCGCCATTAACCTATTCATAATATAATTTATATTATAATACGGATTTAAAATATTTTATTATACAGCAGACAATTATTAAATTTAAACAATTTAAGGGTGCTGATATCAATGATGATGATGAATTTGAGGCTGCATTTTGGCGAGCGTTCGGTAGAATGATCGACGAAATGTGCATTCCGATTGAATGTTTGAATTGAAGACCCAATCGGAATGCTCATTTCCTCGATAGTTTTAGTGAATGCTCGCGAAAATGCTTAAATCTATCAGCACCCTACACCTAAGACTACAACACATTAATTTACTATCCCTTCAGTTCAATAACCACATCATTATCCCAATTAAGATGTTATACTCATTATTCTTACTATGAGCACTAATACTCATATTATTATAATAACTGGAATAAATCAATTAAAAATTACTTTATCGTCATTAAAACAATGCTCATAATTCGTCAAAATTACTACATTAACTCTCCGACGACGTCAATTGTTGAATATAAATTAATTTCTATTTCGACATACTTAATGCGTTTCTACATGATTGTAAGTCTGCATTGTTGGTTATTGTGCGTCAGTAGGGGCTGGAAAATTGGGGGTTCTATTGAATTTCCTGCCGACGGGGTCCCAACTTGGCTCGGAACAATCCAGTTTGCTAATACGGTCATATTTTGTCCCGCACCGATGTAGGACATACGCCTATCTGGATAATGCCTTTCATATCCAACAATGTGTTTGAGTGAAACAGTCATAGTTGAATATAGGCTGTTATTATCCTCGGATGGACTAAAAGGATATATGTTTGGTGTACCGATGTTATTATTCTTGAAAATATTTGGAGCGTACTCTAGCACCCTTTTATGAAGTATCATGGAATATTTTGTTATTGTTGCTTATATAGGTGGATGGGTTTGGAGACATGTCTGATATCTCTTAGACCAGAAGAGCCTCATTGTTCAGTGTTTCTCGGTATATTAAGGTTGTTGCGGTATATAAATCTCTCCATTTTTTTATTATAAAAGCTAGCTCTATTTTTTTGGTTAGAAAATTTGAATGTCGAATTTTAATTTGCTATTGTGGAATCGATTTCAAAAAGGCATTGATAAATAAAAATACTAATAATGTTTCTTTTTTTTAAGTTTTTTAAGCTTCATCTGACTTTCCGAAAATATTTTTAAATACTGCCAATTCTTATTAATATAGCTACATCGTAAATATTTATTGCATGTCACTGTCCACAATCCTGGAATCATGTTATATGACATCATTTACATTTCAAATACATTGCTCATATTATGCAAAACTACTATTTGCATGCAAGTCTGCTTGTAATCACGCTGATTCTACAAGAGGACATTACTTTTTATGTTCATTTACGAACTTATATTAAAACCTATTGAATGTAGTGATTTATGTCCGCCTTAGTTCGATGGGAAATGAGATTGCCTCCGTCTTATCCGATGCTCTTAAATTGAAGCGCCTTTTTGTAACAGTGTTGTTGGGGGAGATTCTTAGCTTTGAGGGTAATGAGATGGTTTGTTGCATTGTGTTGGTTTTTTATAGAATGTATGGCTTCTAATGTATTGGCACACTAATGGGTTTGTATTGATTAATTGGATTCTGTTTCTGTTCGTAGCTTTTCTTCAGTTTAAGTAAAAGTTATTCTGTTTAGATTTACTACGCACAGCCACGGAATTTACACATTATAAGCCAGTAAAGTCCCTGTCCAAATGCATGATTAATATAACATTAAAATTCAAAAGTAATATTTTATGCTAATGTACTCGTCAAATGTGCACAAATAATAGTTTTTTTTAAACAAGCTTTTATAGGCCGCAATATTGGATTTAGAATGACATCACCTAGCCACCTACATTGTCATCCAAACTAAATGTTTCTGCAAAGTTACAGCTGAATCAGCATAGGATATCTGCTTTAAAATTCAATTTCAAGATTTGACCCGAACCAACATTGGATTTGGATTTTGTCATTGGAACAACAATACAATCCATACATACATTGCATGTTAAATAAAAGGTTGTAAAGACCTGCATCTGATCTTTCATTTAAATAAAAAATAATTAAGAAATGAAAGTCTGGATAGAAAACACCCAAAATATATCATCCCCGCGATCCATGACCATGAAAAAGGGTTAAAAAACGCATGAATGTTCTTAATATATCATCGTATAATGGCATACCAGAGACGATTATAAACAGAACCAAAAAATGCGTCTGCGAAATTTAAAGAACTGATGTAAAAGACGAGCAGAAGCAGCCAAAATGCAAATTCCTGAGACTGCAAAATAATAACACAGCAAGCTCATGAATATGATTCGTAGTTAAGATTTTCGCAGTCCCATCTTGTTCTTATCAATTTTCCATCAAAGTCTTGAATATGCTTGTTGTTCCTGGAATTAATGTAAACATTAGGGATTGTTGAATAGAGCGCCAAATTTTTTTTTTCTATACCTACATCACTGAGTTGCTTGAAAAAGGGATTTATTTATTTATTTAACAGCTTAGACTATCATTACAGGGTTTACCCAACCTAGTAGTAGATAATAGTGTAATTTGAGGATTTCTCCAAAATTTACAATTTTCACTTCTATCTGCTACGATAATGATTTTTAATTATAAGTTTTAGTAGTCAGTTGTGAATACATTGTAGTTCATGTCGCAATTCATACTGCCATGAACCTAGAATGTGTAATAAAAGTACAATCATTGCAGCGCCAGGTGATCATACTTTCTAGAATTGTAAACCTTACTGATATGAGCCGTTGAAATGTCAAAAGAGTCCGTTTAGCGTTTTGACGGTGTCACATCGCATCACTTTTATATGGCCCATAAAAAAAACGTACTTGATGAGCAAGTCTTTGGAAATACCTGTCTTATTCTAGTCTTAAGCTCTATCGCTATTGCTACGCAGTTTTAGATTGTGCCCGGTTAAGAGGGTACTCTATTGAGCTTCTCCAAACAAACGCATTCTGCCGTTTTCTTCGTAGATAATGGCTCTAGAGCAATGATATTTTTCCAAACAAACTAGATCTAATTCATACGGGCACCTATTAATTCACTTTTTCCAAAAAAAAAATTCCCATGAAAATATGACTCAATAATAATAAAACTCAATTCAAAAAATTCAAAAGTCATGTTCAGGCGACTATCAGACAATTTTAAAATAATAAAAGCATAGACATGCTTTTACTCTAAATTTTGATATATAAATTATTTAGATCAATCCACTTTTGAAGAAGAAAACAGCAGAATACGAAACGTCTTTTGGTCAAGGTTTTTGTAGGTAAAATCATCCTAAGCTGCAGTTGTCCTTTTCGCACTTTACGGGGAGAGACTGGAGGTGCAGCGCGACGGCAATAGTTTCTTCAAATACCTATTTTTCAAATTCCACAGGACTAGAGTCCCCTCTTAATGGCAACAGGCTCGACCCCTTACACGGGACAGTACATTAGTAAACTTCTACCTAACCCTTCGTGGAAAACAGGCAAGATGAGAAGATGAGATATCTTCTGAATACAATATCTCCATTACAAGTTCCGTTGTGTTCAAGGGGAATGAATTTGAATGAAATGAACGGTTAAGCTTAGAAATTGCGAGGAACCTAAACGTAGTGAAACAGACTTTATTGAAGTGGAATGTATAATTTTCGAGGGCTCCCGTAATGGCGTGCTTTCCGTAAATTGCTAGGCTTTTCAATGTGAAGGTTTACAGTCATGTAATATCTGTAATTTACATTTTCGGTTCTGAAAACGCTGGTATTGGAGGTAATTACGAGTAGTTATTGTATATGGCTTTTGTTTTTATACGTAAGTATCTGGGCGTGCCTTTTTAATGCTTCTCGTAATAATGAAAAAACAACAGTAAAAAATTAATTGCATAGTCATAGTTAGAACTGGAAAAAGGACTATTAACGTGACCTCTTAGTAGTATAAGGGTAAACATATCACAGCTGTATCTACGAAGGGCTAGGCAGAATTGTATTTACGTGCATCCATAGTTAGCCGGTATGATTTAGCAAGATGAGCCTATTGCGATTAATCGAGCCCAAATCTTAACTTTTAGCTGCAACTGAGAATAATATTAATTCTCGTAATAATGGTTAGAAAGTTCTTATAGTGTGAACCCGATAAGTCACAGTAACACTCATAGCACCGCATATATCCTGTAAGTGGCAAACTAATTCTTTTACTACTGATGTTCACTTGGCTTAGGCCCGGGGCATTGGTTTTCCCAGCCAGCCGGAAACAATAATATGTTTTTTTTTAATTTGAATATCATTTAAAATTTACACTTAAAAGTGTAATACATTTCAACAATCAGTCTTACAATTAAAAGTAAAGCCTAAAGTTACATAATTATACATAATAATTTCCTAATCGCGAAACCCAACATCTATTCGACCCAGAAATCGAATCCAGAATTTCGCGGTTAGCTGCGCCTTTGTAACGACTATACACAGCATTGATAATAAAAATAATCCGGAATATCTTTGATGATATAAAAAAATCTCTCTCATATTCAATGAAAGACAAGGAAATCCACTTCATAATGAAGTAAACAAAACAAATTTAACACAAGATACTTCAATACAAAGGCTGTATCTTATGAAACAATCGCAGACGATTGTTGAAGATGTTTTGTGCCCGCGAGCAACATTTGAAGTGTTAAGTCTTAATTCAAACTGAAACTCTGCCCAGTCTCTATTATTATTTCACGCTGCAAACGACTGGACATTTTCATGGCAAGCTTTCATTGAAAAATGTATAAATACTTTGTTTTATATTTCATTGCGTGAATGTTAACTGCGCATGGTAGCCTAATGGTTAGGGCGTCGGACTTGGTTGTTGGTTCGAAATCCACCCATTGCACTACCGATATGAACCCACTCATAACACAAGCATTTAGCAGAATTTAGCTTAGCACGAGATTTTAATTAACAAGAATACTAGTAATGTGCGACCCACATTGTTAGTAAGCTTTGAAAAAAAAAAAGCGTAAAACTGAACTTGACCGCAAAGTGACGTTCACCGTCGCGGGGGACTTCACAATTATACAATTGACGGACAAACAAACCAATATCTCATTTTCGAAACAAATACCCGTGGAGCTCTTGAACCCGTGGAAGGGCCTAGCCACTGCGTTACTATGCCTAACTACTTCTAAGGCCTATTGGCATTAACTGGCCGCATATCCAATCTCGGTATCTATTCAAGTGGAAACCTCAATAACATTTCACTTTACCCAGGTATCGAACGGTCAGTAAATGCGCTTTCAAATCTTAGAATCAACATGAAACAGAAAGAGCAACCCTTATGACTTGGAATTATTTGGAACCAATGTAACCTATTTTAATGGTCTTATTAAAATAAAATATTTTGACTTTAAGTATTTAAGAAACACGCACATGCATGAATAATAAGTTTAAATCAAAACTTACCTACGTAAGTACGTAAATAACTGGTTTGTACTGAATCAGAAGCTTATAACCTTCAAAAGCTCCATATTTTATAGAATACACACCATATAATTTAAGGTCAATAACCTGAGCCTATTGTATGGCATTAAGTCATAATTTTCAGAAATTGAATTCTCGCTAATGCCAGCAATTTGCATAATCAACGGTTATGATACGATTAAAGTGTTCGCCTTTAGCCGGGCCGATCGAATTCACTTTTTGCCTTTTAACTGGAGATTAATACTTAAAGATAGCAAAGTGAATTGCGGAATGCCTTATCGCTTCCGTATTTCGTGTCGCGATACCAATTGGGCGGAAAGTTTTCATTATTTTTAAATTAATTTTGTTTTTTTTTTCCGTATCAACATAAAGGTTCAGGTTTTATTTAACTGGTCAACCAGCTAGAATGTAATTTGATATAATGGTATTTTTCTACTCTAAGCTACATGTCAGAAGTTTAGAATATATTTTATTACTAGTATATTTTAACTCATTGACTGAAACTAGATGGCGTTGACGTCGAATTAGAAGTCGCTATGGTTTCGTTACCCTCGCGAGTATAGGTTCGATGCGAACATTTACTGCAATGGCGAAGAATAGTGATTATTATTAAGGGTATTTTTGGAAGTTAGTCGCACGGAAAGTGTCGATGACTGTATAATTAATTAGCAAATAATTGCATTTTTTATTATTTACAGTAGTTTTCAGTGAATTCATTCAATCGTAGCACATACTGTAATCAAATGTTATTACTAACTTTAAGTTATTAATAAAATTATAAGGTGTTGTTTTTTTTTCAATATATTGAATTTATGTATTCTGATGGCAGGATCAGTAGTGTGCCAGGATCGTAGCAATTGGAAAGCTATAGTCTCTGCCAACCCCCATGGGAGGCAGGCGTGACAATATAATTATGTATGTATGATGGCATGGCAGGGGCCAACTGAAAATCAGTGCTGTGCACAGCAATAACTGAGCTATTTTCCTAACTAAACCTGTTTTTTTTTTACTGTTACCTGCATTACTATTTGTGTTGTAAAGTAAAATGAATTTAAATACCTGCCTATATTTTTACGCATTATGTAACAATAACATAATTTAGTTAAGCACGGTACGGATCGGTTATTTTTTTATGATAGTGATTATGCGTGTTATTTTTAATGTTTTTATTTTTCCCAAATATTTTCTTATAATTCCATAATTTATTTAATCAATCACTTACCTCTGACTGCCTCATTAGTCTAGTGGTGCTAACCGCGATTGCTACGTCCTGAGTCCAATTCCCAGATTGTAATTCATGTTATTGGATTTTTCTATTGAATTCTCAGTAGTAGCTCCGATTTTGAATTTAATGCCAATAGGCTAGAATTTTTAAGCCAATAGGCTCTCCCCCATTCTCCCCCTATCATGGGCTATAAACAACTCGGCGAAATATAGGTGTACCTTGGTAGTTAGTACACTGCCTATCTTTACTAATATTTCAAGGCATATTTGATTTCATGAAATAAGTAGTACAAGGAAATTAATTTCCTTGCAGGAATCCGATTTCAAATAATTCTGCCGCCGAAGCTCACTGCTCAGTATATGAAAAGCCCTTTAATTAACGTTTCTTCGGTGCATTTAAACGCTATTAGACAACAAAGAGAATCGATTATTTCCACAAACGTGGGCCATTGTTTTCGTCAGTAATTAATATTTTATATGTAGTTATGTAAGTTGATTTATCAGTCTGTGATCTTTTGTATGCAGTCAGCTCATTAGTGAATGATTTTCGTTTGTTTATAGAAGAATAAGGACCGATAATTAGGTTTCAGTGTTGAAATTGCAAATTTCCTGTATCGATACTGTTATTATATAGAGGAAAGATTTGTGTGTAATCAATTAAAATCTTAAAGTTTATTCTTTCACAATTAGAAAGCTGCATTGTTTCCGATTTACATTGGCTTAAATATACAGCGGGGTAACCAGGATCCTATACGAGCGAAGCTGGCGGCAGTACATTATATACTACTAATCACAACTTTTATTTCTTAGTCAGTCTCCTAAATAACCTAGGTACGCACGGCTACAGGTCAAGCTGTACAAAACCAGTTTAAACTGATCTTGCATTGTATTGGCTTTTCATACAATAAGAGGCCAGTGTAAACTGGAATTTAAAGCTCGATGTGTGTACAAGCACATTCATTTATTAATAACAGATTAAGCCCTTTATACACGCAGGCCGCAAAGCGTTCTTAAGACCTTGCGGCGTACAAGTAGATACCGCACGAATACATCCAAAGTGAATTGAGTAATCTACATAAAATTACCCGCGTCGTCTTGCCACGTGTAATGTTCTAATTGTGAGATACATACTTTAACGTTGTTAATCGTGGACGTGTTCGCTTGTTGCTGTCTCATTATTTGAGACGCAATTAGTCTATTTAGGTTGTGACGTACTTAATTGTTTTATTTTGTGCTCGTGTTGATACTGCAAATGACTTCAAAATGCTTGAGTTCGTAAGGATACCTTGTGGTTGAAATAAAACTTAACTTGCTGTACTTTTTGGCTGTATTCCCCTAGGCATTAGGTAGAGTAATCGTGTTCCACGTAAGAGTGTTCCAATATTACTACTAGTATGTACTACTACCTACATCCACTCTTCGCCGGTATATTAAGGTTATATGTAATGTAGGCAAGTAGCCTATTGTTATTAACGAGTATAATAACAGCTGCCTCTTTAGTTTAGTGGTCTTAATCGCGACTGCTACGCTAGAGGTCTTAGGTTCGATCCCCAGGTCGAGTAAAGTGTTATTGGGTTTTTTTATGAAATTCTCAGTATCAGCTCGGAGTCTGGATTTGTGCCCGGTGAATGGCAATAGGCTCGCCCCCTATTACATGGGACTAAAACATACCGGCGAATTGTGGGTGTACATTAAGTGCACCTCTGCCTAACCCTTCGGGGATGAAGCCGTGATGGTATGAGTATAATAACGTTAATAGTGGTCGTAAGTGCAAGTGCAACGCTAGAGGTCCTGGGTTCGATTCCTGTATATTTTTCAAAAGAAAATGAGACAACGCATCGTCATTTTTTATCATTCTCACATCAATCAAGAAAGCAATTTATCGCACCAGTCATTGGCCTGTGATTTAATATAATCTGTGGTCTCTTAAAAATGTCAGCTTTGCCACTTAAGCTATGTTCCCAACGAGGCGTTAACTATTAATAAATAATGATATTTAAGACCGTATATCCCGGGAAACCGGTCCCGGTAGGTAGCCGAACGTGAACATATGAAATATAATAGTGATGTGAAGATAGATTCGAGTTGAGTTGAATAATCTATGATAGGAACTCACTTGCTTTGCTTGTCGGAAAGAAAAAACATTTAGAAGGGGGTAACCTCAGAACCCTTCGATGATACGGAACCAGAATGTGGAAAAAGTGTCATTAGAAGAGTTTAGATCCAAAAAACTTCTTTCGATGGGTTTAATGCGAAAAAGATACAAATATTTTTTTCCAAAAAACGTTTCTAGGTTCGTAAGGTAATGAGTCTAACAGTCTATGGGTGAATATCAACAAAGTGTATTTTTAGAACATAGGCCTCCCTCAAAGAGCGCCAACCATCCCGGTCTTGGGCCTTCTTTAAATCGTCGGTCCATCGTGTCGCAGGGCATCCCACTCTACGTTTGCCCAAACGCGGTCTCCACCTTAGCACTTGTCTGCTCCTACGATCGTCTGATATCTATGTACATCTATGTACATTATGTCTGTTAGGATGATTTCAAATAAAAAAATCACCTGCTTCCAAGAAATGCTTAATAAATAGGTTTTCATCTCCCTGAAATTAAAATTTAGTTTTACCCGTGCTAAATGAGTCAACAAGGCAATGGTGGAATGGAATTTGAATTTCGGCTTGTCATTCCAACCAGATGCGATTAAATGTCTAAATTTTACATATAACGACTGCCATCATTCAGAACGATATTACGGAGAACTATGTCATCGGTCTAGGTTAATTACTCTAACTCTAAGCATTATCAATTTATGATCGAAAACCGATATCTAAACTTTCATAATGTTCAAGTAGGATTTCGGTACCTAACTTGTTTGTCATGCTGGCAAGTCCCAACGTTACAATAGCCTTTGCATTCATAACTTATAGGCAATTTGAATGATACAAAAATTATGATTTCTAAAATTATTATTTTTTATATAATAAAATGAATAGATATAGCATACCATCACGCCTGTATTCCCCGAAGGTTTAGACAGAGGTGTACTAAAGTACACTTAATTCCGCCGGTATGTTTAGGTCCCATGTAATAGGGGGCGAGCCTATTGCTATTATCCGGGCACAAATACAGACTCCGAGCATGGTAGGAGAGTATGTCCTAGTATGGGAATTTCATAGAAAACCCATTAACACTGCTCGCCTTGGGGATCGAACCCAGGACCTCTAGCGTAGCAGTCGCGCCCCCTCGTCAGACCCCTAGACTAATGAGGCAATCTTATGTATATTATATTATGAGTTTTGAAACTCGAGTATCGAACTCACAGCGTCACTTATGCAGCGCAAATAAGCATAGCATTGCATAACTAGATCATTATAGCAATATCACAATCATATTAGCAACTGAACATTTCTGTTTACCACATTCTTGTATGGTATTTATAATGACCCTGCAACACTCAAGTATACAAACTGGAACAGACCACAGTCGCATCACTACATAGTACGGGAGCTGACTCTTTGTCACGCGAACTACCCCACTGCTTAATAATCAGTCTGTGTAATAATTGAAAGAACATATTATTAGGAGCAATACACATTCTTGAATGGTCTTTATACTGACGATAAAACACTCAAGTACACTGACTAGAATAGACCACAGTCTCGCCACTACGCAGTAATAACATAGTATGGTAGCGGACTCGTTTGTCATGCTAAGTAGCCTACCGCTTAATTACAGCCCATCTGTGGCTTGATTGGCGTTTCATTCGGTTAATTGTTATCCAATTTAAACTTAATAACTGTGAACAGTAATATTGTATGGTATGATGCTGTTTTATAGTGGGTTTTAAGTGTTTTCTGCTAAGTGTTTTTTATTTTGATTGAAATTTATCGCTTTTACATGAAAGTGATTGAGTTTGAAATGTAGTCGGACTTTTGAATGACGAACTATATTAACAAATTGAATATTTGATACCTTTGCCTACAGTAAAGGGTTGTCCTTTAATACATAAATGATTGAGTTTCACTAATAGTATCCTTGTCATTTCAGACGACACATTTCTCTTCGGATCTAACCCTTGTTCTGGATCGATACCCTTGTCGACTAATTTGATTTAGACTTCGATTTAATGACTATCGTCTGTGTTTCATCTTATGGAAATGCTTTACTTACATTCCATCAGGCCTGTCATCCTGAAGGGTTACGAAGACGTGCCCTGATGTATGCCTACAGTTTAAGGTTGAAATTTTAGGTTAGTTAAGCAAGGCTTATGGTAGTTTTAAGATTTTTGTATTGTTCTCAAGTAAGTGACATATATGTTATTGAGAA
The DNA here is from genome assembly GCA_958496365.1 of Subacronicta megacephala. NCBI lineage: Eukaryota > Metazoa > Arthropoda > Insecta > Lepidoptera > Noctuidae > Subacronicta > Subacronicta megacephala. The sequence goes on from OY292527.1 coordinate 9,342,991, forward strand.
TAAAGTTTCTTTAAACCTTTATCCTTGTTACTCTGAGCTGCTATTGTGAATTTCATAAAAAAAATCCAATGACACTATATGCTCGAACTGAGAATTTAACCTATTATTTCACGCTTAACACCCAGACTTGCGACTACTAAACCAATAAGGCAGAGCTTGGCGGCCGGAATCTGGAATATATTTCCTAGACATTTTAATGTACTTGTATTTTGATTACGTCATCTAGTACTTAAGTGATTCTAAAATGTATGAGCAGATAATTTAACTCCGTAATACATTAAGCTCAGCGAATAGGTACATAGATCTTCTAATACTTGTCTAGGTACGGTCTAAATCATAAGCGATGGCGTATAATAATCTTTTTTTATAAATTAATACTATATTGATTTTTATCTAAAGAAGTATTATCATCTTAAAAGTATTGTGAATTTATTAATTTCTGGTACGAAAAAAATCAACCATAGGCTGATGGGGCTTGTAGGAATATGACAAACCTTGTTTAGTACACCAGTTGCTTTACCAACTAAGCTACCGTGGTCTTCGCCTGTGATGTTGATTTTTTCTCTTTGTTACGAATGCTATAGTGTATTTATAAAGCAATATTGAACAATGGTTGTATTGTGTAAGATTTATAACTGCCTCATTAATTTAGTGCTCATTAGGGTCACTGTTTCTTTAGAGGGCCCAGATTGAACTCCCGGGTCGACCAAAAAGAGATTGAGTTTTCCTATGAAGTTAAGAATTTTATAGGAAAACTCAATAACTTTTTGGTCGCTTGGTAGCAGTTCGGATTTAAATTTGTGCCTGGTTAATGGCAATAGGCCTTTCTATATATGTATATTGGGGACAAGCCTGTTTAGTGCACCTCTGCGTAACTCATACTTTAAGTCGCTACCATTTCTGCAACAGCTTATAATTTGTACCGCGTCTTAATACCAAACATTTGGATTATAACTTGGACCAAACACGTAAACATAGTTCGGAAATAAGCCCACCGAACTAGCATTGAAATTGGTCCATTGTTGTGAGATCGATCAAGGGCTCGTTTGCTAACAAAAGGGATAGGTCGAGTAACTCAGTTGAGGGCCATTTCAGAGCCGTAACGAGACCTATTGAAAACTAACAATGGCATCTCGGTGAAACCTCAGCATTCGTGTAATAAATGCGTTTTCAATAATAACCTTTAAGCGGTTCCAACTATTATTAAAACTGCCTTATTTAGATAACATTGAAAGCCAATTTCGAAAATAGAATTACATTATTATCATTGCAGAAACAGGGGGCCTAGACAATGTTACAGTTCCATATCGAAAACGAAGTTAGATTAATCTGAAATGTATGGAATTGGCATAATCTTTCGATATGTCACGTGATGTAATTATGTCAAATCCAAACATTTCGGATATCTAACTTCGTCATCGATAATGAAGATGTGACATTGTCTAGGGGCCTAGAGCTTATTAGTCTAACAATGTTGTATCATAATAAGTCAAAAATCTGAAAGATAAGAAAAGACTACTGTTTGTAAGCGTAATTTTTTCCTGAAGTAATAAGTTTAATACCTGAAGTTATTAAAGCAAGAAAATATGTAGTGAAAAGGCGTGTTGTATATGTAACTTGACTGTTATTATTTTGTGGGTTTACCATAAATTGAGCCGTTTAATAACATCAAAATTAAAATTGGTTCAAAAATAAGGAAGTTATAAGCATTGTAATTTTATGCTAGACAGAGAACGTACTTTAAGAGCTTGTGACGTTATTTTGCTGGAAAGGGACTGAGCATCTCCATTCACAGCAAATTATTATAACGATTATCTCTAAGAACTCTATTAAGTGATTTAAATTATATTTTCAGTAAACGTCTCATATTTAATTATATTTCATAATACGCCTACGATTTTCAATAAATTCAACACTACTCAACTACCTTTTGATTCTAAAATCGACTAGCGACGTAATACATTCTCTGTCTAGGAACTTGAGCGGGGCATCAAAAGGGCACATCGCATTATTGTGGATTGTCAGGTAGTGTTCGATCAGCTTTGTAGACGCCATATTAAAGTCTACCTGAAGTCTAGACTGTAATTCGAGACCAATTCGTTGGCGAGATTTTCTTATAAATCGGCTGGATTTTGTGTCTAGATTTGGGTTTGGTCTGTAATTTATTTATGAATTTTTCAAGCAAAAAGTAGTCTGCTCCTTCTTCGAGGTCCAATTTACCCCTATAAAAATTTATAGAAATCAATTTAGCAGTTTAACGTAACAAACAAACAGACAGACGGGCAGAGTCAGATACCTATATAATAATAAAACAATAAAATTTACTATCATGCCTGTATTCCCCGAAAGGTTAGGCAGAGGTGAAGATACTGCTCGACATTTGCTGTTTGTTGGCTTAGATGTCATAGAGGGCGAGCCTATTGCCATTTACCGGATACAAATCCAAACTTCAAGCTGCTACTGACAATATCATAGAAAATTCCGATACTAAGCAGTTTTCTCGACATGGATGGACATCCAACCCTTTAGTTCAACATTCTTCTCGTTCTTCTTTCTTCGTAGACTACTTAAGAGGTATGTTACAGTATTTAAATCCTTGAATTTATAAACTTTGTAATTGATTCATCAAAATATAGAGACCTTACAACGTATACACGAAACTGTTTTGGAAAAATATCCTTATTTCGTAAGGAGCGTGACACAATAATGGAAATTAGTGATGTTACCATGTTATCATTCGATATTCCATTGTTTTCATTGAATCCAACTGTACTTATACGATGTAGATTAACGGCACACGTTTTTTGACACAAACAGGTGACAATTTATAAACTAAACTCAATAAGTGCTTTGCAGTGACCGTTGGAAATTTCGTTTGTATCATTGGACTTCAAAAAGTGAGTATGGATGTGGAGGGACGGAGGGGTAGAAGGAGACCAAAGAAAATGGATGGATTGTGTGAAGTTAGATATGAAAAAAAAAAGGGATTGAATGATGAGATGACGACTAACAGGGATGATGGAAGAAATTGACTTATAACTTCAATGTTCAGATAAGATTCTATTTTCTTTAATAAAGTCCTTTTTCTTAAAAAACCTAATATTGTTTAAATATTCGATTAAGATATAAATTCGGTTATCTGTATAATATTATTATATTGAAATTATATCTTTAGTGTATCTTCTGCTTAATAGCACACTAATTAATTGAAGCTCTAAATCTCATGTTTCGAATAACGTGGGATAGCAATAAATGGGTATTATTCATCAAGTATGTTAGGGTTAGGCATGCTATTAGCAATATCGACGAGCAAGTACCTGTCTACCAATATTCATTGTTCTATTTAACATAATCAGGTAAGGCAGAGATTTTTTTATGTACATCCACCACAAACAGTTGTGTGTTTTTAGGTCTCATGTTATTAGGATCAAGGGTAATTATTTTACGAACCCTTTAACTCAGATCAAATAAAAAGTTAAGATGGAACTTTGCGAACAAAGAAGTGAGGCCGGCTAAAATTACGCCATGCCGTTTACAAACTTAATTTTACACTATATAACAATACCGAAAAGACGCCTTATCTTGTCAGTCGAGCTATCGAGCTATCGAAAGCTCGACCGACAAGATAAGGCGTAGTTTCGGTATACGTGTGTGCCTGTAATTAAATACTTAAAACATAATAAAAATAAAAAAGCAAATCAATAGTAATTAACAAAACAGAATTTTTAATTTAAAGATTTGCACTACCATTCCTGAATTTCAATTTAAAACAGATTGTGTCAATAAATAAAATAAAATAAAAATAATTTAATTCAGACCATCAAGTCCATATGTATGTTAGTAACAGGAAATTTTTACTTATAGCTAATGTTAGTAATTACCAGTAGACACAACAAATTGAACAGACCGTACCCCTGCAGTTGGCTCACCGCAACACATGCAGGTCAGTGAATCTACTGAGCAGAGCAGTGTCCAGTCTGTCGCCAAACATTCTCAGGAGGCTATTTGGGCTCCCCCGTACTCATCGCACCACCGACACCACTTTCTTACGCATAATTGCGTTGATTTGCGAACAAACAATTGCTAAGATATTTTAATTGAAACACAAAAGAAAAAAATAACTAGCTACTTTTATTCGACAATAACTACACGAATACCTACTGACGGACATCACTACACAAAAAGATCGCGGTCCGTTTGGCTATTTCATTTAAAATATGCATGAGACCCGAGTCAGAATGTCTCTTCTTCGCCGAAATAAAACGATATTGTTCAATATTGTAGAGCAACGGTCGCCTAGAAATAGATTTTTTACGACCATATATAAACGTTTAACTGCCTCGTTACAAGTTTTGTTTTCGGTGACCTGGTCCTACAAATGCGTAGATACAGGCATACGCACATACATGTATACACGACCTATACGTATAATAACATACCATTCTACCATCACGGCTGTATTCCCCGAAGGATTAAGCAGAGGTGTACTAATGTACACCCACATTTCGCCGGGATGTTTAGGTCCCATGTAACAGGGGATGAGCCTATTGCCATTAACCGGGCACAAATCCAGACTCCGAGCTGCTACTGAGAATTGCTTAGAAAAACCCAATAACACTTTTCTCGACCCGAGGATCAAACCCAGGACCTCTGGCGTAGCAGTCGCGCTTGGGACCACTAGACGAAAAATCAAGAGTGCAATTTGAACAATGACGCGTTAAAAAACATAGTCGATTGAACCTATTTACGCCGTCAGTATAACTTTCGAGATAAAGGCGTTATTACATGTACGGAATATAATAAATATTTGGAATATTTTCTCCTTTTCTAAAGTAGGAATCAATATGGTTTCAAATGGGAATCGATAAGAAGATTTTTTTTTGTGTCATAAGTAATAAGTTAAGTAGAGATTAAAAAGGCGGCGGTAGCCTAATCGCTAGGGCGTCGAACTTGCGATCATGTGGTTGCCGGTTCGAAACCCACCCATTGCACTACCGACGTGAACCCACTCGTAATAAAAGCATTTAGTGAAGGGGTTAACAAGATTACTGGTAATGTGCGACACACATTAAGCAAGAATGCAAGTATGCAAGAATCGTAGCAGATGGCGTTCTGTAGTTTCTGCCTACCCCTATAGGAAAAAGGCGTGAGTATATGTATGTATGTATGCGACACACATTTGCACAGTAACAAATTGCTAGTAACTTAAAAAAAAAAACATAGTTCTTAGAAAAAAAAGAAGTAACGTGTTTTCTATTTATTTTTGTTATTAATATCTAATGACTTGACAAACGTTTAAGTATTTTATGGAATCACTAGCTTTCCGCCCACGGCTTCGCCCGTGTGGTTTCTCGGTATATATTATACATATAAACCTTCCTCGAGAACCATGCTATCCATTGGTGAACAGCATGAAGATCGGTGCAGTAGTTTTTGTGTTTATCGCGAACAGACAGACAGACACGGCGAAAGACTGTGTTTGTAATATATAGTGATCAGTATTCGAATCGCAAGTAATCCAATTATTAGTTACACTTAATTCATAAAGATGTGGGTGGCACAGTTGATAGTTGGTAGTGTACTGGAACAAAAATTATGACTTTAATATTACCGAACATTCCAATTGAAGTAGTTTTCTGCTTTTTAATCCTTATTTTCTGCGAAGTTGTCATTATAATTATCGACCTATATATAAAACATAGCCTTAAAGTGCCCCGTTGTGATCGTAATTGCTATATTCCAAATATAACAACAATACAGTCAGAACATTATTCTCCAACAATATTTTTGATTTATTGAGCATGTATTCAAATTTAGAAAATGGCTAAGAGCTTCCACGTGTACCAAGTACAATCTCGTACATAAGTGGTTTGTCAAGAGGCGTTTAGTCTCAATATATTTTCTTGCCGACTATTGAACCGTGAAAAGGATAATACCGCCCGAATTTATTCTTGACATCATAAACAATATTTTGAATTGGCTACAAGAAAACTCAATTTCGCAGAAATGTTTTTATTACTTATTTATATTTTCAGAGCATCTGTTTTGAATATTGAAATTGTAGGACTGAGTTATTCATACATATATCTGGAGGGCTTTCGAAAAGTAGTACTTTCGCAAGTGGAATCTGTGGTGCGGTCGTTGCCAACTATTTCTATTCCATTTTCGCTGTACGAGTTGTCTACTCGTATTATGACTTCTTTCAGTAAAGTCAGACGGTTCTAACTCAGATCAAATAAAAAGTTAAGATGGAACTTTGCGAACAAAGAAGTGAGGCCGGCTAAAACTACGCCATGTAGTTTACAAACACAATTTTACACTATATAACAATACCGAAACTATGCCTTATCTTAGCAGTCAAGCTATCGAGCTATCGAAAGCTCGACCAACACGATAAGGTGTAGTTTCGGTATATGTGTGTGCCTGTAATTGTGTTTGTAAACGGCATGGCGTACTTTTATCCGGCCTCACTTCTTTGTTCGTAAAGTTCCATCTTAACTTTTTATTTGATCTGAGGGTTCTTATAGTTTTGCTAGAAGGTTCCACTAGTAAAGCTAAAAACTGATTCAATGGTCTAGTGATCTTAAACGCGGCTGCTGTTTGATTCCCGTTCGGATTTGATTCCCAGTTACAAAAACATAACCTACTTATACTTATTTATTGGTATTAGTGTCTCAGGCATCTAGACATGCCAGCGAAGCACTACTACGCCGCCCGACCGGGGAATTAGGTACTACCCTACCATAGAATATCGACGCCAAGTAGCAGTACGCATAACTACTCTTGCGTTTAGCACGGTGAGCGTGAAGCGCCGGAGGCCCAATTCCTCCCTCAGTCCCCTTCCTTATCCATTTCCTTGGCTCGGCAACGCATCTGCAATTTCTTTGGTATTGCAGATGTCGATGGGCGGCAATTACTACTTACCATCAGGTGGCTCAAATACTCGTCTGCCAAGTTATCCCATAAAAAAAAACATTATTTACTGCTACGTAATAAAAGTACATTTGAAAGTGAGTGCTTGTTACGTGGTACAAAATCCCAATTAACCTTAACTAACAGATTTGACTAGGAATCCTCGAAACTGTGTTAATAACTCTGTTATAAACCTTACGACCTTGTTACACCTTAGTTAATAAAATATATTCGAAAACAAGTTTCGAACAACACTAAAACAACAAACCTCGCCCATATACCACAACTATAAGGGCTGTGTCACACGTTTATTACGAAGATACAAACGGAAAAGGACTGCGAAACTAACATGATTTTGTCATTAGCGTTACGTCACGATTTTGTGTCTAAGTATACCATCCCAATGAAATTTTAGCTGTTGGGTGTACTGACTCCACGAATTCCACATGGTGGACACGCATTTGGATCATTGCCGTAGCGATGGCGCACCGATGTTTTTTAGACATAAATCATACCATTACGTCTGGGTTTGGAATATTGCAGGATACGAGTCCCTCTAAGAAAAGGGGCTAGGTTATAAGGGTATATTTCATAATTTCTACTGACCTAGGGCAGGTTGGCTTACTATACACGCAGTTGAAATAACTTCTCAAGCAGGTTCCCTCACAATGTTTTTCCGACATACAGTTTTCCTAGTTTGTTTCCCTGCTTAAACAATAAGTAATAAGTTAATAAAATTAACAGGTTTATTTTAAGTAAGTAGCCTTGGCTTCGAAGTCAAGACATTAGGCTGTTTCTATTATGTCTTAGTCTCTAAAAATTACCGTGTGATGTGGCCCTAATTTTATGTAAAACGCCTATCAGCAAGCGAATAGTGTCGTGTTTATTCGACTTGAAAGACTGCGGGAGCAAAAACCCGTAAACACCGCGGTCCGGTCCGTATTTTGCGGAAAGGTGGCCGTCCGTCTAACTGATCGATGGCACAACACTAGCGGAATTAGAGAGGTGGAACCGTGCGGATATCTAACCTGACTGAAAAAGTGTAAAAATAGAAAATAGTTCTAACCTACTTTTTTTTTGTTCCGCTTCGCAACGGTGTTTCCGCGGTGAACTCGGAATGGAAAATGTCGTTGGGTAATTTTTATGTTTGCAAAAAGCATTAATTACTGGGTTCAAGTTTGAATTACCGACAACTAAGTTATTAAAGAAGTGGAACTAGAGTGAGTTTAATATAATAATTATAAAGTTCTCTTTAGTTGGTAGTTTATACTTAGTCCGGAGTTGGTGTATACTGAATTTAATAAACATGAATTCCTGTATATTTACCTTAATTTTATTGATATATTTATAAAGTTATTGAAATGTATTCATCATATCAGTCAAAAGTGGCCCACTGGTGAATGAAGACTTCCTCCATAGACTTCCACAACGACCAGTTATATGCCGCCTGCATCCAACGACTCCTAGCGAAATTTACCATCTCGTCTGTTCATCTCGATGGAGATCTCGTCCCACACTGCATTTTCCGATGCGTGGTCTTCACTCGAGAACCTTTTTATACCAGTGGCCATCACTTCTCCGAGTGCCCCGCCTCCTGCCACTTAAGCTTGTTAAACATTAGTGCTATATCGACAACCTGAAACTGATCTGCAGCTATAAGGGTAAATGTATTTTTTTTAATAATAAATCATGTTTCTCACCGCAAAAACAGTTACATGATTAAAACTACTATCTAATTATAGGTTATAGATCGTTCTAGTTATTACAATAGGATAGCGTAGTGATCTGAAAAAGATTCAAATCTAATTTGTAAATCACTAAAACATGATGATGATGACATGATTTTTGAAAGTCAGTGGCATTGGCTTCGAAATCGAGACATGTTACGTCTCTGTCTTATCTACGAAAAAATGCCGTGTGATTTTATTATTTTGTATACATATATACAAAAAATTCGCCCACAAAAGACAGATATACTGCCGGCCAGACAGCCGTCTCTAAATAATGCAAGCGGCTAAAGTGTCGTTTGCAACCCTCTATTGATTCCAATCGGGTGTGTATTGGCCCATCACGCGTAATTCAGTATTCATAGTCAGGCCATGCAAGCGTGCTCTTGTAAATATTTAGCTGTGAACGGATCATTTGATACGCATTAAGGATTCCACCGGATCGTATTTATAGGATGTTAATTAGTTTAAACCGGATTGAAACTCTTGAATTTACATGCTTGATTCCAGTGAAATAGTCGCATAAAAATACCTTATGGAAGGAAAGACATGGCAATATTACGAAAAAGGACTACTAACTACTAATGAATTATATTGTATTAAATTCGCTAATCTTTGCAATCTGATAAAAATAAGCTTAATTCTTCTTACTCTAAGAGTAGGTACTTGAATTATTGTTTTTGGTGTACAATAAAGAATATTCTATTCTACATTGCCTAATAACGGCAATGTACCTACCTATGGGAATTTAATTAATTGCTAAAGCAATTACATGCTACTAACTATATCTAAAGGCCGTCTGAGAAGAGCCAATAACTTAAATTACGTCTAAATGTTCAAAGAGTAGATACGATTGCATGGCAGCAAAGCACACTTTATATAGAACTATGTAATTATATAGCGAGTTACAAGTTTGATACTTGATTTTCATGTTGGTTTTAAGCCTCACGCCTGTTTTTCCCGAAGGGTTAGGAAGAGGTGTACCTACTAACGTATACCCACAGTTCGCCGGTATGTTTAGGCGCCAACCAAAAATCAGAAGCTGAACTGAGAATTTCATAGAAAAACCCAATAACACTGCTCGACCCGAAATCGAAACCAGGACTTCTAGCGTAGCAGTCGGGCTTGGGACTACTAGACTGATGAGGCAGTTGTACGTTCGTTTTTGATATATAAAACAAGTATACAATACATACAAGAAAACTACATTAAAACGAAAAACAAGTTTTGTTTCACCAAAATGTAGGTACTAAATTAACGATAATACCTCAAAAACAACTCCACCAAGCATAGCGTAAGGCACATTAATTAACCGTAACAGCTACAAAATTCCGTAATCGTGCCAAACCAAATGCGCCAACGCTAAGCGACACTAAATAAAATTCTTATATCGTCATAGTAGCGGAACACCACTCTAGTGCATCACACTGCAAATGATAGCTCCAACAGATCCACCCAACTTGAGCCGAAGTGTCGAAAAAACGTCATCAATGTGATTAATGTGAGCATCGTTCGACCAGACATTTTGTTTTGAGATGTCGTCTCCATCCATCTTGGAGATGCCGCCTTCGCAACAGTAATTAATTAACCCCGAAACTTGCCGCCTCATCCACGCCCAAATATATTGTTAGAAACTGGATGAACTCATTGTAATTAGAGCAAAACTATCTAAGTATTCTCTTTGGATGCTTTACGAGGTTGGTAATGTCTTGATTTAATCAAAATAGGCCTATATTTAATCAAAATTGTGTGGATTTGTTTTATTCAATTACTTTGGAATTGTTCGTTTTTGACAGTTGTGCGTACGAAATGCGTACTAAATCTGTCATTTAGTGTTATGAAGAAGTAATGTGCGACCCTGCGACATTGCTAGTAAGCTTTTTTTTAATAAAAAAATTAAAATAAAATTGAATAGCAGTTGTTTCGTTTGATGAATTTATATACATTTAACTTATTTGTTATAAGTATCTTTCAAGTGTATTATCAAAACTAATATTATAAAGAGGAAATATTTGATTGTTTGTTTGTTTGTTTGCATTGAATAGGCTCTGAAACTACTGGACCGATTTGAAAAATTCTTTCACCAATAGAAAGCTACATTATTCCTGAGTGACATAGCCCATATCATCCCGAAAACAAGAAAAAAGTATAGTCCACGCGGGCGACGCCGCTGGCGGAAAGCTAGTATTAAATAAAGTGCTTACTGAAGCAACTGAAAAAACTTGTTCAAGTACGATGATTCTGTTTGGTTAAATTGGAGTGAGTGAGTGAGCATAAAGTTTTACAATTCTGATCATGATCATTACAATTACCCATTACTACATTACATATTACAATTTACCATTTATTTCACATATTATAGGTATACCATTTCATAGGTAATTTGATTTATTTGAATGTGAATTAAATTGGTAGTTATCGTGGTGGATTAAATTCCTATAACAAAGCTTTTAATTTGTTGGTGGACCAGTTCAGGTTTTCGCCTGAAAATTGTTGATTGCCCAAATGTTTCAAGAAAAAACGAGTCTTTCATCAGGAGTTAAATTTGTAGTATAGAGTGATATGTATAAAACCTAAAAGTCTTACAATTTAGACAATAAACACAAAAGGAGAGATAATATTTTGCAGCTTGGCGGAAACTTGGCTAGTTTCAAATCCGCATGCAGAGCTTGTTCCAACTCTTATCTCCGGGAGGTCTTTTCTCGAATACTTATGTAATCTCTAGTAGTTTGTTACATATTATTTAGAACTTGACCAGAATATTTTTCGAAATACAACATCCTTTTTACAGATTTTAATTCTTTTTTTTTTTCATTTCAACATATCGGATCCTTTACAGCAGCCATGATTATAGGTAGATCTGCGGTTCCCGGTTTTGGTATGTTAAGAATGGTCACCCATCCGTAGACTGATGACACTGAGGGCAGCTGAAACCTGGAGATCAATTGATCTGTGTAACTATTACTTACCTACAAGCCCTGGAAACCGCATTGAATTTATTTTTTTAAAGCTACTAACAATGTGAGTCGCACATTACTAGTGTTCTTGTTAACCCCTCGTGTTAAGCTAAATGCTTATGTTACGAGTGGGTTTACGTCAGTGGTGCAATGGGTGGGTTTCGAACCGGCGACCACATGAATGCAAGTCCAACGCCCTTGCCAATAGGCTACCGACGCTTGTTAAATATTTATATTCATGTGTAATATTTATATATTGTTTGTATAAATATCACAGCACATTTATAACCAATCACAAAACACGTGCTCTACGTGCTCCATCATCGAACACATGTTCAAAATGCTCTACCTTAGAGCACGCCGAAATTCCAGTTCAACGAATATTTTCACAAATCTTTTTAACCTTCAAAGTTGCGACAGGCTTTAGAGATCAAAACATAATTTCATAGATTGATGACATCCCTAATTACTTTACAACTTTTCTTATAAGAAAACTCGAAATACGTTATAAATGGTGGTGAGGCGTAGTGAGCAATCTTTGAGAATCACGACTCGTTATTTACTTATTAAAACTTTGATTTGACTTGCGACGGGAAGTTATATAAACTTTTAAATGATATGACAGATGTTTAAATATTATCTTCAGACATTGATCAAAATATTTTTAGGTACATTTTGTTTGTGAATTCGTAAATCAAATGATCAATAATATTGGTATGTATTTTAATACTCTCGCCCCCTATTACATGGGACCTAAAAATACAGGCGAAATGTGGGTGTACTTCAGTACACCTCTGCCTGACCCTTCGGGGAATACAGGCGTGATAGTATGTATTTTAATACCAAATAACATTAATTGTTTTTTTTTACATCTTCCTCTTCTTCTTTCTCAGCCTATATTCACCCAATGCTAAATGTAGGCCTCCTCTATTGTACGCCATTCCTCTAAATTTTTCGCCTTTTATTGGTTTTTTTTATATATCTGGCATTCAATAAAAGGCTTTGCTGTTGTTGATATTTTTTACTAAAATTTATATCTTAACAAAATTAAGTGTTTATTAGTTATTCTGTTAATTACAATGATAGGAAGGAAGTGCTTCTAGGTACTGTTTTGAATAAACTATTCAAAACAGTACAGCTGACTATAGGCTACCGCCGCTTTATAATAATCAATATCAATCAATAGCATGTCAAATGCATTAAATATTTAACCTCTTTAAATTTATTTAGTCCATGTCTACAATTTTGCTAATAATAGGCCTTTAGTGTAATATTTAGCTGAAAACTGAATAATTTACCTATAACCTGACAGATGTCAAAAAGATTCTGCTTCAGACAGAAAAGAGGTTATGGTATGTCCACTTCACTGATCCTGAATATTTGCTGACAAGCACATCTTTTCCAGTTGTATTAGCTCACAAAACCAGGCACAAATCCGTACCATGAACAATAAAAGCATCAATCGTAATAGTTATTCAGGAAGCGTCTCATCCGCTCCACAATCGCTTTCAAATAAAAATATCGATTTCATTTTCCTTTGTGTGTTTGCGCTTAAAGTGCGCAAATAATAAAATAAGGCGCGCTTACCAAATCCAATAATATCCAGCCACAAAGGGTCCCTCGATTTTGACGGATACTGCGAGTGGAATTTAATATTTTACCCGAAGCTAGATATCTGAATTATTTTAGGTTACAACTGACGTTTTGTAAGGTTGACAGTACTGATTGAGAATGTTGGTAATAGCTTCAGTTTCGAAGTTGTTTAAATAAGAGATTAAATTTAGAATGATCAGATTTATTCTAATACAAATGATATTGATTATAATAGGGTCTCTATGTCATATTGAGGGGTTTTAAAAATTATAATGATAGGTATTAAATAGGGAAGGATATTGAGTTGAACGAACTCTCACTATAACACTAGAACAAATTGCAATGTACAAAAGGCTACTCATCAAGCTATACAAATCCAGTTTATACCGACCTCTATTGTAAAAGTTTTCCGTACAAATCAAGCCCAGCCTATACTGGATTTGTATACCTTGATGTGTAGCCGTGCGTACAAAAACCGCGAAGAGGTTGATACACTCCCAACCTAGTTTTGAAAGATCATTATTAAATCATGTCGATTCCTGTATTCTTAATTCATTACCTCAAGAAAATGTGTCATTAATTCTTTATATTGACACAAGACCCCTAATGACATTAATTACCAACCCTACAATTACAACTATCCACAATTTTTAACCCCCCAATTTACAACATAATTAAGTACCATAAAAGGCCCAAATAAACAATAGAAATGCAATTATTAAATTCTCGGACAGGAAAAATCACAGTCGCAAGTGCTGTGTAAGAAATTTACGGCCCCCCTTTGTACGTGGGGTCCCAGATCCCCTAGGGGCTTTCTATATTAAAGGAGGGTTGTAGACTTATTAAAAGTGGAAGTGCAGTGACGCAGCGGGGAAACCTCGTCAAACACCTTCAGGCTTCGTCCCTTGTCCCTTTATTGGTCACCGGGTGATATTAAACGGTTTTGATTTTGTATTGATTTGTTTGTTTTTATACAAGTTTTGGTGTAATGAGTTTTAATAGAGTGGCTCCTAGAGAGTAGCTTGGAAAAACCTGCTAATTATTTTCTTCTCAGTAATAGAGTCGAGGTGACTATATTAAGAACTCAAAGTGGCACCTTGTGGCACTTTTGTACGATATTTTGTTGATCGATACTATTTAAAATAAAACATTTTGACTTTGACTTTGATACACTGTAGCTCTTCTGATTTGAAATAAGAATTAGTTGCATTTACGTCACCAGCCAAAAACCATTGTAAAAAAAGATCAAAGAATATTTAAACTAAACTTGTTGTGTGTAGAGTTGTTTTATTTCAGGGTACCTAATCATATCGACTCGGACGTCGAAGTCATCATTTATTAGGTTTTTATAATTGTCGCGTGTCATCGTAGCAGAAATAGTAGGTACCTACTAAGTGTAACTTGATAATTTGGGGAATCATAATTTAAACTAGGTACTGTATGCTACGGTTTTTAAGCAAAAGTTTTGGTACTTAGTTGAAAATACATTCTATGTAATGCCGTAATTCCTACTGCTGTGAATATAGAATATGATAAAGACTTAGGTGAAATTGCCAAAAAGAAACAAACAAGTAAGCTTTAAGTGTACTTTGCATGTTATCTGAAACAATGAAACTTTTAGGCAGACTTTTAGCAGAAAAATCAACATATTCCAATAAAAGAAATGCCAAAAGAATAACGATAACATACGTCACTATTTAAAAAAAAAAGTATACTACTTCGCATTCTTATTTGAAATAAGAATGTGAAGTAGAAAAGATTTAGGGACAACGTTTGTAATGACATTGAAATTAAAAGGCAGAGGAAAAGTTTCATTTCACTCGTAACATTACAAAGTTCCGGTGAATTTGTTCACGCACCCTCTTTTAAATGAATTATTCAGGGTGGCAAAATGCAGGGTAAGTTTAAAGAGCCAGTTGTCTATCTAGCTGTCAATAATGTTCTTTAATTTATTTTTCGGTCGCGTGCATTGGGCACGTATTCAAATTAGGTATTTAAGCGTTGTTATTAGTGCTTTTGTTTTGTTTTTTTAAGAACGCTTTTTCAAATTTAATCTAAAAAAACCTTTTTTGTCTAACTTAACAGTGAATGAACTTATAAAACTCGAAAATACACCACCAAACTCTTTTGGTGAATCTTCTAGCTAGATGATGGACAGTATACCTACCAAGATCCTATTGAATGATAGAAGCTATAAGTTTCGTATTTTTATTTCATAGATGTTAGACCTTCAGATCTCACCTTCAATTCCGGTTTTCCATAATATACTATAACGCCTGTTTCTCCAAACCTTTAGACAGAGATGATCATAGATGAAGATGTGTATTATATTTATATTTTATCCCTGTGAATAGATCATTTTTATAAGACACTCACTAGAGATGGGTTTTTGCCCAGGCATTTATTTATTCTGCCCAAAATGCCGAGGCATAAGCCCAATCTTATTACTGCGTACGTACTGAGAATTTCACACAACTCAATAGAACTTTACTGGAAATCATAACCTTCAACGTCATATTGACGCTCAACAGCCGCTTGCGACCAAGACAGTTATCTTTTCCCATATATTATATCGCAATAAACTGTCAGAATCAGTTCTGAATAAGTATATTTTTGTGGCGTTTTAATAAAATTTACTCCTCTATTCCAAGACCCTTGCCGTCTTGACAGCGCGCGTGCAGTTTATTGTCCGTCCCAGGAACGGAGGTACCTTCCGAATTTCTTTTATATATCTAGAAAAGTAATTTGTTTTATATTCGGATTTCTTTGTCCATATTTTCAGCGGTATGCGACCGTTCAATGACTGTTGTCAACATTAATCTGTTTTTTTTTTGTATTTGTTTGTGGAGCAGATATGAGCGTCTTGTTTTGTCGTTTGAGATATTCTCTAGGAAGGTGCCTAAATTTCAACTCTCATGTGTCCGTCACAGTGACTTATGTCATAATGACTTCATGTCATTGTGACAAATCGAGTCGGAACTCGGTGACGAAATTGTAAATTAATATTTGTGTATTTTTGTTTTGAAGACGTGTTAAATGTACAGTGTCTGTCGTGATTACATAATGTCCCTTATTAAGTATTTACTAAACTTGTATACATACTTAATTTACTCAGCTAAAAAAACACTTCAGCATAATGATTAAAAGCTAAATTAGAAATTGAAGCTTAGAATAGATACTAATATTTTTCAACAAAAAAAGGAGTTTGCTAAAACCCTTTTGCAGTTCTAAGTAAGAATTATTTTTAACTTTTCTAATGAATACTAGATTTTGTTATATTTATTATCAACCGAAAACAAAGTCTACGAAGTTATAAAATAGGTTGAAATAATATTATGATAATATTTAAGATTCATAAAATAAAAGCCTGCATTCTTCGAAAGATATTGTCGGTATGTTTAGGTCCCATATCGGCGAGCCTATTGCCATTATCTGGGCTCAAATCCAAACAGCTGTTACTAAGAATTTCATACAAAAACCCAATAAGCCTTTGCTCGACGTGGGAATCGAACCGAAGAGCTCTAGCGTGGCAGCTGTGCTTGGGACCACTACACTTAACATTTAATATTCGATCAAGAAAAATTAATAGGGACGCGACATCAACAGCGAACACGCCATAAAATACCCGTAAAATTTATATTAGCCTATAAAACAGAGTGATATTAATATTTTAGTGTCTTTTGAATCTGTTTTATATACCAATATTAAGATACGATGAAATCATATTTCAAGATGAACGAGTTTACAATGCTTTCATGATTAATTTAGTTTGAACACTATCATCAACATCTTTAAAAAGGGTTTTTGCAGGTAGACAACCTTGATTAATTTCTTTTTGATACTAACAAATGGTTTATTTAGGTTCAGTTCTTGCACAAAAAAAAAGATATTGTCTGCAATAATTTTATTATAACTGCTCTCACAAAGAAATCCATTAGACCTACTCAAAATTACGATAACTGGCAGCATTTAACAAATGGAATACTTTATAGAATTTGTAAAAATAAAATATTTTGTAACCCGTTCGATGCGCACGCCCGCGCCTCGTCGAGCAAAAACGAAACGAAACGATTGTTTGATCACCATTAAAAGTTTTGGAAACATTTCATTGTTTGCCGAGGGTTTGGGTACGTAAACAGAAAATTCCCAGCGTTTAAAAAGCGAACACTGCGTATTCATCTGTTTTACGGTAACAACAATTATAAGACTGAATAACTTTTAGATTGCCTCTTAGCTGATGAAGGCAAGATCTTTGTTGATGAGAAATCTTGCTAATGAATTAAACACAAATTAACAAATGGTTGGCCTTATTTAACTTAGCTAAACAACCATTATGGAATGAAAATCAGAGTCTCACAAAAAGTAGGGCACTGAACTCGACTTGCGAACTTTTTCAAGACAGTTTAGGGAAGCTAAATACTAATTATGATTGTTAAACTTTATATTACTATTACTCGAAGTGTAGAAATCGCCTATCACCACTGGACTGCCTAACCAAAGGTCTTGAGTTAGAATCCAAGGCACAGTCCTGACTCCTCGAAGTCATGCGTACCTACCTATATTCTTAATTAATTATCACGTGAAGGAAAACACTGACTGCCTCGTTAGTCTAGTGGTTCCAATCGCGACTGTTATGCTAGAGGTCTTGGCTTCGATCCCCAGGTCGAGCAAAGTGTTATTGGGTTTTTCTATGAAATTCTCAGTAGCAGCTTGGAGTGTGGATTTGTGCCCGGTGAATGGCAATAGGCTCGCCCCGTATTACATGGGACCTAAACATACCGGCGAACTGTGGGTGTACATTAAGTACACCTCTGCCTAATCCTTCAGGGAATACAGGCGTGATGGTATGTTATGAAGGAAAACATCGTGAGCAAACCTACATGCCTGAGAGATTTTCTCGACGGCGTGTGACGTCTGCCAACCCGCAGTAGGCTAGCGTGGTGGACTTTAGCCAAACCCTTTCATTTTGAGAGGAGACCCGTGACCAGCAGTGACAATATATGAGTTGATGATGATGATTACTCTTAGCAAGTGACAGGCTCTACAATGATTAAATAAGTTCATGAAAAGCGGCGGTAGCCTAATGGCTTGGGCGTCGGACTTGCGATCATGTGGTTGCCGGATCGAAACTCACCCATTGCACTACCGACGTGAACCCACTCGTAATACAAGCATTTAGCTTAGTACGAGAAGTTAACAAGATTACTAGTAATATGCGACCCACATTGCAAGTAAGCTTTTTTTTAAAAAAAAAAAAACATCATTATCTTTAGTTCCAATGTAATAGGGGCGAGCCTATTTACCTACGGCTAACCCAAACTCCAAGCTTTTTATAGAAAACCCAATAACGTAAGTAATCACCTAATGAGGCGATTCATAACAAAATTATTCTATCATAAAAGTTGAACTAGTCTTCTTTAATAAATATTTAAACATTAAAACTGACTTGGTCTCAATTGGCTACTTTCCTTGATGAGTAAACGACTATACTTCGAAAGTTTTTTCTTTAGTTTGGTCTATTTTTCAAAGTTACAGACTTCAATTTGTAGGAAGCATCCGTTTTGTAAGGCTTGTGTTATAACGGATCAATAATAACGCAATTTAATTTTAATTACCAATTTAATTTAAGTACTCGTAATTTTACCTCTTTAAAATTATCGCGTTTAGTAGAGGAACTGTATGACCTCTATTTTCGTTAAGTTTATCAAAACAGGAATACAGTGAGTTCTTGTAGGCATGAATATGTACTTACGAATTTATCACTGCTCACATTCATATTTCGCAATCTGTTAAGTAAATCAAATTCCGTGAAATACACCAATTTACGTACGTAAAAAAATGTCTCCTTTCATAATATTTTATTCAACAGAATTACCCATTTTGCTCCGTATATGATAGCATAATTTCCTACGAGGCCTAGTCAGTGTTTTCATAAAAAGGTTAAGCGGTCCACCTCAGTAAACGCTTCCTCCCCCATACTGCGTCATGAATGTACCCTTTTTTGGCCGATGATCAAATATTTAAATTATGTTTGCTCAACCAATGCATGCACGCCCTAATACGAATATGAATTTAGGCGAGAAACGAAAAAAAAAACTCAAGCGAGTGAATAATTCAGTGAATTGGGAAAGTAAAAGCACTTTTCTGTGGAGGAAAGCGCGTCTGTCAGTCGTACTGTCACTTACTTATGACATTAGAGTTGCCTGGCTAAAAATTACGCAAAAAACCTCCTTGTTCTCATTCTTTGTAAGTGTTTACGCATTTATTATGTAAATGTTACAATCACAATTTGTTTTAGAGATTTGCAGAATACAAAAGTAAATTATATGCTACGTTTGTAATTAGGGCTCAAGCATATACAATGCTATAAGCATTGGCTATCGACCATTTAACCGATTGAGAAACAATTTTTGTTTGGCGTCTTCAACAGTTGACACTAATTATCGTTCCAATGCATATTTTCCTCGTGTAATAAAAAATGTGAACAACTATGTAAGAGACTTGCATATTGACATTTTTCAAACCAATTCCCATTAGTTCCGACGAGTCATATTGAATCAGTTTTTTAACTCTCAATCCGTGACACTAAATTATTTCTAACTTACACATAATAACTTTTTTTTTTCTGTTTTAATTCTGCTTCGTTTTCTGTGTTTCCTTTGTGTTTATAGGCGGAAACTATAGGCTTAAGTTTAATATTTTGTAACCTATTAGTAAGATAAGTACAAGCTGTTCGTTTTTCTAACGTAAATAAATAAATTAATTAATTTAATCTCCGTTTCTGGGAGTTCGGTGTAGCGATTCCACAATTTGTGTATATGTACCTAAGCTTCAGTTCTTAGTCGATGTAAGTATTTTCTGACAAAAAAGCAAGTAGTTGTACACACCAATTATTATTAATAATATATTCATCTCTACTTAAAAGTATATCACCAAGAGGCGAGGCAGCAACAACGCTGTCGAAGTCGAAAAATCACTGATCGCTGAAAGTTAAAAGTATACGTTTATCTAGGTAGGTAGGTAGGTTCATCTAGATCTAGGTATATTATATGCCGTCATACCTACAAATTTTATTTTATCATCATTATTTTCATATACTGCTGATAGAGGTACTCCTACTGCTCATACTCAATACATTTATTGTATTGAGTATGAGCAGTAATTGTAATCGGCGGTAGCCTAATGGCTAGGGCGTCGGACTTGCGATCATGTGGTTGCCAGTTCGAACCCCACCCATTGCACTACCGACGTGAACCCACTCGTAACACAAGCATTTAGCTTAGCACGAGGGGTTAACAAGAATACTAGTAATGTGCGACCCACATTGCTAGTAAGCTTATTTAAAAAAAAAAAAATTGTGGAATGCAATAAATATATTGAGTATTGAATATTGAGCGGAAAATAATTGATTATATTAGGCTTTTTACCAACCTTTCTCGGTATCGCTAGCAAAACTAAGGTCCGAAAAGTATACTTTCAAAGACCCTAAATAAAAATGTACCCCTCATTTGATTCCAGAAAAAACAAACCAACTTCATTTTCTATAGGATCAGTTCTAGACACCCTTAATCAACGCTAAACCACAAACTTGCTAGTCAAAGAAACAATAACCAAACCTTCCTTGAACAAATGACTGACTGAAAATTAAATACAAAGAATATTTGTCGTAATGACCCTCCAGGGACGGCAAGGTCCACGCCTCTTCCATGTTGAGCGACGTAATAGGGTATCCGAAAGTTATCCGTACTTATTGTACATACCTATAATGTACAGTCGCCAACACATCAGGCTACAACAAAATTACAATTTTTCTCAGTCGATTTTGAACTTAATCATCAACTCTTTAAGGTTTAAAATCATTTGGAGAAATTTGACAGATTAGTATAACCTGATGACTGTACCGACACTATTGACTTTGCTTCGCCGACGACGGTTATTTGGCGGTAATTATTCCATAGTGAACTTCTGTGATTGTAATATTGTTTCCTTGTAAGTAGTGTGCTTTATTTAACGGTATTACATAACATACGCCTGTCTTCCCCAAAGGCTTAGGCAGAGGTCCACTAATGTACATCCACAATTCGGCGGTATGTTTAGTTCTCAATCGAGGGCGAGCCTATTGCCATTAACCGGGCACAAATCCAAACTCCGAGTTGCTACCACTGCATAGAAAAATCAATGACACTGCTCGGTCTGGGAATGAAATCCAGGACATTTTGGTATTTCTGGATGAATGATAGTAGTACAGTTTATTCGAAATAAGCAAGCCGATCGGAAGTTGTCTGCGAGTGGTTTAGAAGTGGTCAATTTTAATACTTAGAAAGAATCGGTGTAAAGATAATTAAAGTCGTATAGGTATTTTTCACATTTCTAATTATTTTGTGTACTAATTTCGATATTTATGCATTAAAACACTGAATTTAACGATTTTATCAACGCGGTAGGAATGGCTAACTTCCGATCGGCTTACTTATTTCGAACAAAGTGTATATAGGACCGCTTGAGCGTCATTTGTTTTTTCATAATTTCAATTGTTTATATCTGAAACCACCATATCGTTTACAGAACCCGTGGTTAGTCTTCCATAATTCAGTTAATTGCTTCAGTATTCAATTATATAAACAGTTCGACATCCAGGTCAAAGGTTAGGTTGAATAGGTTACTTAGTTACTAGGTATATCTAATCAATTCTTCGTGGTAAGTCAAGGATTCGATTTATGCCTGGTAATCTGGTTAATGGCAATAGATTTCTCCATCCTCTATTATAATAGATCCAAAATATAACAGCAAATTGTGGAAGCAGGTACTCCTCTACTTAAACCTTCAAGTACAGGCTGTAAGAACAGGTGCATTCTCAGTGATTTAGATTTTAAATTAGGACGTAGACGTGAAAACGTGAAACGTGTTTGATATCGTTGATACTTGTATATTATCATTTCATACACACATACATTTTAATTACTGACATGCCTCCCAACTAAAATAATTAAAAAAACAAAAACGATTTTTCAACATCAGCGATATTTTATCCGGAAAGCCTTCGATCGTGCGTTTGTTGGCACAAAGCGTACAAACTGCCCACTAGAGCGATATGAATGCGAATTCCAGTCTTGTCAGCAAAGCTTCAATCAGTATGCGTGCTCTCAACACTTTCAAATTGATATAGTTCGTTCGAAATATCTAAAACTACGCCTTGCAGTGTACAAACACAATTACACGCACACTCGCACGTGATACGTTAATGACGTTTTGATAGACGTGTAGCGATAGCCCAACTCTGCTCGACTGACAAGATAAGGCGTAGTTTCGGTATACTTGTTTGCTTGTAATTCTGTTTGTATACGGCAAGGCTTAGTTTTAGCCGGCCTCACTTTTTTGTTCGCAAAGTTCCATCTTAACTTTTTTATTTGGTCTGAGGTCATGGCCTAGATTCATGACATTTGTCACGATTATGACTATCTTCATAATATCCTAAGAATACATAAATGATTTCTGATTTTCTGATGTTTCGGATGTCGAACTACGACTAACGATTTAGCAACCGGAACCAATGCCTTAACGTTCACAGAATATCGATAAATTATCTACCATCAGCCATTTCAGTTGTCATTGAATAATTGATATCTATAATAATCATTATCGTAATACGTGACCGGTAACTTTTCACTTTACGAAGTCCATTATTCAGTATTCATTGATCAATTATCAGTAATAACCCCTTAATTGTGCACCACTTCCTATGGCTGCCTCGTAAATAATAACACTGTAATCAACAACAATTATTTTTGATACAAAACTTTTATGAAATATCAATTTTAAGGTGTCAATTACTTTCATTAAATATATTTATAACTTACCATCACGCGTGTATCAAGGGTGAGGCAGAGGTGTTCCCACGTACAGTTTGCCAGCATGTTTAGCTACGAATAAATAATGTTTAGGTATCATGTAAAAAGGGGCAATTTACAAAAGACGTCACGAAACAAAAAACTGTTGTCAGTTTCGTGACGTCACGTCTTTACAGTAAAACTAACATTGCCACCCTAAAAATAGTGTTACTTATTAATAAAAACCCAAATTAATTCGTTCATTTATTTACTTGTGGACTACTGTACATGGATTTGTTTGTTTTTGATAAAAAAGAACAGTACCAATCTATAGTGGCCGACAATAAAACATCGCCTTTGACAACGGCTCACCCACTTGCGTACAACTTCGATATTGATATCGGCACTGTAATTTATGTCTGTCTTGTAATGAATCAATATATATACTGCACACCAAGTACGTATACAGGGTAGAAGGGACATTGACCCATACCTGCTTACCATGAATTGAGGAAATGTTTGGTTAAGGAAGGTTTGCCTATAATAATTGAAGAGTTCCCTCGATTTCTCCAGGATCCCATCATCAGATCCTAATTTGCTGACAATGGGACCACCCCGATATTCAAATTCCTCGGACCCTTTCAAACAAAGAAAAAAAATATATAGACGAACGTATAACCTCTCCTAATCCTCCTTTTCGAAATTTCTAAAGTCGGTTAAAACTTTCAAAAGTCAAAAAAAAAACTCTATAGAGCTACCGGCCAGCTATTTAGGAACGAGAGAACGCCCGTTCATCGGGCAGCTTTACGGACGCGTTGTTTGCAATTCATTGCGCGCTTAAAAATTAAAATTTATGTAAGTAACTGATCATTACCGAGGTAAAAAACTTACGTGATTGTATTTATGGCAGGCGTTCGGTGTACCAAACCTTCTCTCGACGTGTGAGCGTCGATGTCCCTAACTTCCACCCTGTATAACCGCCAAGTTTCGTTAAAGTTGCCGAATGTATTATTAATTTAGGTCACCTTAGTGTTTGCAGGAACGCTAGCCATCCGTAACTAAAGTGACTACTTCAACTAACTTCTAAGATATCACGAAGTTAGTAAGTTGAGTCTGTCTGCCCTAATTGAGTATTTGAACTTAGGTAAGCTTGAATGATAACATTTCCATACAACATTAATGAATGTTTCATGAAACTTTGATATTGATCTTTTATAAGTTTGCATCGGTCTCCATGAATCATATAGCACATAACCGTTCTCAATTCGGTTATATTTATTATGTTTTTTACTCCATTTATGAACCGATTTCAAAAATGCTTATTTTGCTTGGGAGAATCTACTTTCTGTTTGATACCATTAAAATTTTGTGAAGCTGTGATCGCTAGAAATTTAGAAAACAACAATAACATGTACCGTTTTAAAAACGATGACGTCGTCCATATAGGTAAAACGTTGTACTTGGAAGTGGTTGCCACGTACCGTTTGAAAATTGATGACGTTGTCCACATAGATAAAACGTTGAACCAAGAAGTAGTCGCCACTAAAAAATAAAAATAATTAGTCTTTTACCAAAGCAAATAAAACCACCAAACCATGATAAAAAAAATGTTTCTATAGTCATTTCTTTATGTTGTGGTCACCATCGAATTTGTTTACACGAACAGCGATTACAATGAACGAAACAACGAATCGAAACGATTGAATCCGAAACACAATGTCAATTGGCTGCCCTTCGATAAAAAAAAATACATTTCTCTTAGAAAGTAAAATAAACAACTATCTTCAATTGGCATACTTCCCCTGAGTAAGTTTCAGGGAAACAAAAGTACTATCGCGCACACAATTGCACTCAACTGCATTTATTGAAGCGAAAAATTGGTGTAGTGCCAATTTTATTTTTCAATTCCCATCGTACGGTACAACTGGTGTGTATTAGGCCGCCTTTCATTAAACGAGCGGGCCCATATGGTACAGGGAAACTACTCGTACCTACTACAAAAGATTAGTGAAATTTCTTGCGGAGTTTTGTATTACGAACGGCCCAACTTTCAGAGCTGTTGATATTTTGCCAAACGAGTATACATAAGTATACGCTCTATCAATGTTCTTGATAGGAGTTTTGCTTTAGTATATTGTAGCCGTCTTACAATGCGTTTTCCGGTGCGTGGGATCCACTCGAGAACCTTTTGTGGAACGACCTCCACAGAAATGGTCAGACGACCTGGTAAAAGTAATTGGAATGACTCGAGGCTTTCCTTCAGCTGCTGGTTCATTTGGCTGATATGATGATGATGTTGATGATATTGTAGCCATAGTTCTTGTGTTCGAATAACTACAAACTTTTTAAAATGTTTGGTGGGTTAATAAATAATAATTTATTATTTTGATTTCTGACACTTACCTGAGCATAGAGACATTTAAATAATGATTACTCATTTCGACTCGAAAAGGAAGCTGGAAAGAAAGAAGACACTAACGACACAAAATTATTTTGTCGTCCCATATTATCTTGTGAGACGAGAATAATATTTTCTCGAGCGACTGTTGTTAGCTGGATGCCTCAATAATTTTCTCGCTACCACTTGAAATCTGCTAACCTTCACTGGGTCAGCGTATTATATATGTAACCTCTCGTTGTGAGAGGAGAACCATGTCCAGCAGTGAAGAGACAAATGGTTCCATTATTTTTAAATGTCAGTTTCAATACTATCACTATTTTTAGTAACGATAAAGTTTTCGGTTATGAACTTGTGACTGATGACAGATAAAAAAATATGGAGAAGTCAAATTTATTTTCTAAATTATTCCTTCCTTATTTTAATAAAGTATCAATAATAAAGTCTGTCTCCGTTCAACTTATGTCTTTAAACTGATTTTTTATCAGTAAAAAATATGTTACAATGTACCTCTTTAAAATTACGCACCGCGCTTGTTTTGTGAATTGCAATTTTATTTGAACGCTTTTTTAATTTGGGCCCTTTGTAGAGTAAAAGCTTTTACGGGTCGAAGAGCCCCAGGGCAAACAACTCGCAAATGTAGATAAAACAATTCTTAACTCTGGTTCTTAACTAAATAAAATGATACCGCCATTAGTTAAGCTCTATACAACTCCGGAAAGAAACTTCGCTTTTAAACAATGAATTATTGCAAAGTAATATTTTTACTACAGTTACATTTCGTGTTTTACAATAGTCCTTTTTTCTGATTATCATTCTAAATTCAAATCTTAGAATGGGTGTTACTCACGCAACTCGATAAAAATGTGAATGAAACAGCAGATTTAAAGTTGGTTTCTAAATAAAATTTGTTCATTCATAATGATGAGTACCTTTATTTTTTTTTACATAAAAAATTAGGTTATATAGCCCCAACAATCACAACTCTAAATGGTGTTAAATATCGTGTAGGTACTATCGCGATCTTCCTTTAAGTTACTTCGAAATATTTGTTCGCGTCTGAAGTAGTCCGCAAGTAGCTTTGCAGTGATAAATTTTATAAAAAATCTTGGTGTAAAGACAATTTGGATCGTACCTAAATATTTGTCAGTTTGGAACGGCTAACTTCGGACGCGCACAGTTATTTCGAACGGACTGTAAGTGACTTGACTAAGACATTGGGGAACCAGGTCACAGCTTACTTTTGAATTTATTTCATCGCGACTGAGAGCATAATTATTAATATGAATTTTTCAGTTACATTTATACAGTAACAAAACACAAGGAACAGTGACTTAAAAGCGAAGATTTTATTGAACGGTTCCAATATTCACTCTTATTAAAATTGAGTTGCTCACAGACTTCGTCGTCAATTAAATTAAATGCATGTGTCCGAAGTAATTTTGTGAGTTCAACGGCTTTGTTTAAATTAATATGTGTTATGAATATACATATTCAATAATTGAATTAATTAATGTTGTTATACATTCTGCATGTATTGAGCAGGCAGAGGTAGCTATATTGTTCCGGTTCTGAATTAAATATTCTTATTTAGTTTTTAACATTTCTAAATAACTTTATAGAAATAAAATATTTGATTAGCTTTAAAACCTAACCAATACATTACCTGTGAGTCGTGGATGTCATTAATCTGTGATTACGGTTGGTAAAAATGATTGAGCCACTATCAGCTGATAACAGTAGCATCAGCTGATAGTGGCTCAATTATTTTTCTGTTTATTTTTGGTTCCCTTGGATTTCAAAGAACTTTTTTATATCTATCTCTATTCTAAAACATGTCAAAATTAGTTTAGCAGCGTAAAGAAAATTCAAAGAGGCAGACAGGGTTACTTTCATACATATATTAAGGTCCACCAGATTAGATGATCGTGCTGGTCAGGTAAAGGTACCTACGTAAGTTACGTAAGGTAAGTTACACTTGAATGAAGTCCTTTTTTGTATAATTATAATATCATTAACTACTTGGATAATGATATAACAATGCTTTTATCAACCTCTACCACTTCTTAATTTTTTAAAAGGTTTAAATATAGTTAAATGGTTTTTTTTCCTCGCGCCGAAGAAAATGGTTTCCTGCAGTGATTGCAAGGAATGGGCATTTTACTGTTAACCATTATTCTATGCGATAAAAAACATTTTTTTTTTCTAAGTAACTAATTATTTCTAATATACCTATCAAATGATTTTACATGAATTCATTGGTTTTACATGAAGTCAGTTCAAAATAACGACTTAATTTCAGTCACGAATAAGATAATAAGTTATCGTCGTATACGCGTCTGCATCATCATCATCAACCTATATATTGTCCCACAGCTGGGCAAGCTGGGCTCCTCTCAGAATGAACGGGATAAGGCTTATACTCCACCACGCTGGCCAACCGCGGTTGGCGGACTTCACAAGGCGTCGAGAAAATCTCTCGGGCAGATTTCCTGATGATATTGCGTGCCTTGGATTCCAACTTGGGATCTTTGACTTGGGGATCTAAAAGTCATATCACTAGGCTGTCGAAGAACTTGCATGATATGATAAATATATTTCAATTGTCCCCTCAAGAATTTGTCAGTAAATTATTGATTTTTGTCGCCGTCTTACCCCAAATTTCGGTGATCCGAAGCTAAGAATAATGAAGTGTCGCGGAGTCAGTGACGACAAACAATCAATCATGTGCTGGCAAACATAAGCGGATATTCTCTGATAATACCAACTTACTTCACGGCATACTTCAGGCCCGTGACACACACACACACACACATTGATAAAAATATCTGCATAATGCGACTGGATACTCACAGACAGCCATTTGGAAGTAATTCACACATTATGCTTGTGTGTGTAATTCTTAGTTGAGTATCGCGTTGTGTAAGGCCATGTTCACATTGTTCACAGTCACCGGCCTAGTCTCACGATCGTCTTTTGGTCTCTGACGCTAAATATAATAGTACTTTACATATCTATTCAGCGTTAGTTATGAGTTTATGACACACAACTATAAGGTAATGTGGACATGCATTAGCATCAGGGATGGTCAATCTTTTTGGCTGCCAAGCCAAACTTTTTAAAGGTAATTTCACATTGGGCAGCACTATCTACCATTTTGCTTTGGTAGATTCATGTGCGTAGTAAGTTTTTTTTAGCTCGTAATATGAGTCGTGTTTTTCAGTATGCAGAGTACACCCAGTCATCATCATCAACATATTTATTCCACTCACTCCTATACCCCGAGAATAAATATGTCAGCATATATTTCATATTATATATCAGTGTATATTTCAGCATAAAAGGGGTTAGGCTATAGTCCACCACGCTAGCCTACTGCAGGTTGGCGGACTTCACACGCGTCGAGAAAATCTCTCAGGCGTGAAGGTTTCCACACGATGTTTTCCTTCAACGTTTAAACGCGTGGTAATTAATTCGCACATGATTTCGAAAAGTCAGGGGTCGGATTCGAACTCAAGACCTTTGACTTGGCAGCACAATGGCCAATGGTCATATCACTAGGCTATAACAATCGCCAACAAGTTTTTCACTTAATAGGAGTACTAATACGAAGTACCACCACTCGACTTTGGAATGTAACCCGGGAAATTACACTTAGCAGCCTTATGAAGTAGGTAACTAAAACAATAATTGAATAACTTACTTATGATGTGAACAACGCCTCAGTATGCTTTTAGACTTTTGTGGGGAGCGAACTGGATAAGTTCCCAGATGTTTTTGTTTCCTTTGTGTGTCCAAAGCAGATGAGGTTTAAGCAAATTGCCAGACAAATGATAGACAAGACAAATTGTTTGAAGCGCCACAATGTTGCGGCTCGGCTAATTTATTTACGTCGCGACTTTCTGTTATGATGGACCGTCGAGCAAATGATAGAATGAGGGTCGTCAGGGGGCTTAGTAATTATTTTATGAGGGGTTATATATAGTCCCTAAGTTTATTTACTATGACAAATGATAAAAAACGTTGCAGCTATTGCTGTCAGTCGAATCCAAAAATACTATTTTCAGCCTGTTTATAATATTACACGGAACCTAAGCACACCTCTGCCTTACCATTTGTTAATACAGGCATGATGATATGTTCTCTTCTGAGACATAAAGTAGGTAGCCAGTGTCCTTCCTCAGGATATCTGTCAATCAGACTCCTTCGAATTCATAATTAAGTATTTTTAGGATTTGTGATCTGAATGATATCCTAAGATAGTGTTTTGCCTATATTTCTTTACCCACCACCACAGTTCGCTGGGATATCCTTAGGTAATGGAGTAGAAACTATTTCCATTATCCGGTCATCAATCCAAACGCTAATAGTTTCACTCACGAATTGTTCGCGTTTCAGAACTACAATTGTAGATTCATAAAAAGATGTTGTTATAAGTACATCTGCCTGAAAATGCGGTGCCCCGTAAAAATATATATTTTGTGATATAAGGTTTGTTTGATAAACGGAGTTCGGAATGCAATAAAGGTCTTCTATTGAAAGAAAGTCTTTCATTTCATTCAGCGCGGGCTCTGAGATGCCTACAGAGATTACAGGAGCCGGTCACCGTCATAGGACTAACCAAGACCAAGCAAATCGTGTCCGCAGACCAAAAAACATAAAAGGTATATTTTTTTATGATTTGTGGGTATGCCATGCAATATCTTCACTTATTCAGCCCTGTTTGTCTCAATGTAGAACAAAAGCCTCCCTGTATCTTCACTAATTATCTAAATGACTGTATTAAGCAAATCACGATCAGTTTGCAGGTTGAACAAGCAGGCAAGAATTAAGTTCGCAAGCTACATTCATTTCGATCTACCACATCATAATATTGCGTGCACTTATAATAAATTTTATCATATGCGAGCACCCCGCGTTTCTCGTAATATGAATAATGCATACCGTTTGGCTTTTCATCGTATTCAAATAGGATGAAGTTGTTATTTTTCGTTGGAATCTTGCCCTGAGACCGGACATTCCATATATTACGCATTCATTATTTACTGGATAGTATATTAACTTTTTTCCGGCCTTCGTTTTGGCTAGTATCGGATTTTGAAGTTTGAAAAGGCTTGTTTAACTTCTTTTGCAAGCTTTATTTGGCAGCGAATTTGCGTTGAAATCTAACTACGTTTCTTTAACTGCTTTAAAAAGTAAAGTTAGTACCTACCTACGTCAAGCTTTTCTCTCTAGTCTTATATTACGAGTATATTGATATAAGTAATTATTCACCAGTTTTTTTTAATTATGACAAAAATATACGTACCTAAACAATATTAAGCGTCTTGGAATCGCAAACAATGTTGTATATATCAACATAACGCAATGCGAACACACAAATAAAAACAAAATAAACACTTTTATTTCAGGCAATTCGTTTTAAAAACCGAACGTAAGATTCTTAAATAAAATTGCAACAAAAGTCCTTGAATAAAAAGTTTAGATGGCTATTCCGCAAGGTGGGTCACACCGGCGATCACTCAAGCAGGAGTAACCACAAAGATTTTAAGGGCTGTATAAAATATGTGACAAAGTAACCGCGGCACGGTGGCACGATAAACTGAAATCGTCTCAGACCAGTGAACTGAAACGTCTGATAGTGCTCGAAACGGCTTCATAAATATATAAGTATATATTCTCATATATATATATATTTTTCTCTTTATTTAATTAGGGACTTTTATACATAATTTTACATGCCAGTCCCATCATACCTTACTTAACAAAATTATTTAGTTCTGTCTTTTTAGCTAGGTACTCGGTTTTCAGAGATAGGTTTATATAAATAAAACTACCTAAAACTATTTAATTTTATGATGTTTTATTTCAAGTAGTAGTATTTTTTTTAAATTAAATATTTAATTCCCGACGTTTTGGATCCTATATAAAAAAAGAACGTAAATACGCATATGAGTATACGTAATATTTATCTTCGTTATAATTATCAATTTACTTCGCTTGCTATCTGGGGTAAATCTAATACTTAAATACTGATCTAATCATTATTTTGGAAACGAATATAAAACAATATTTTTATTAAAATAGTGTTTCGTCGCCTCGTAGCAATTTGGAAACAGTTCATGTCCAGTTTTCATCCGTGCCAGACTACATCTAAACAAAAGCCAAGCATTTACAATGTTATCGCTGTAATAAGAGCCTCTTTGTTTCTGTTCTAGAATATTTGTTACGATGTTGGCAACTGCTCTGTACAACTCCCTAGAATCTGACTGACCATTCAAACTAATGAACTGCTTGTGAACGCAAGATATTTGCCCGTAGGTAGGTACTATAGGGATCGGAGTGGAGTTTATAAATTATATAGAGTTTTGTAGGTAGGACAAGACATTGACAAGAAAAATCTACGGCAACAGTCACTATTTCACATTTGATGATTTAATTTAGAGTACCAGCCAGCCCAATAATATAAGCTCTTACAGTATCCTGTTTGGTTTGAGTACTGAATAATGCGCTCTAATTTATATCGAATAGAATTAATTTAATAATAATATAACATAAACAAACAAACTGTTTGTTCGAAATAAGTAAGCCGATCGGAAGTTGTCTGCAAGTGATTTAGAAGTGGTAAATTTTAGTATATGTTTCACATTTCTAATTATTTTGTTTACTTATTTCGATATTTATGAATTAAAACACTTAATTTAAGGATTTTATCACCCCGGTAGTTCGGAACGGCTAACTTCCGATCGGCTTACTTATTTCGAACAAACTGTATATCAACATGCTCGTAGAAGAGTCAGGCGTAATGATGGACAGTACACTTGTTTCAGTACACACACAGTGTTTAACATTCTTCTTATTCACCAAATTTCTAATTATAATTAAAGTGTTGAAATTTATATGCTATCAAAAAATTACAGCCCCAGCTGTAGTTGGAAAAAAAATTCATTAGTCAGTCGATTTTTAATTCTTCGGCTTGTTCAATTTTTGTGTTATTCTAACGTAAAATCTGATAAAGGCGATCTCTTCGTAAGGAGGTCCCTTGAAAAAAAGTGACAGGTCTGCGCGGGCTCTTACTATCAACGACGAGTATGTAAACGGTATTAGTGGCAGTTTTTCCATGTGCATAACCAAATTTCTGAAGGGACTTCGACCCTGAAAAGTATAAAAAAATAACATACTTTCCATCACCCTGTGTTCCCCGAAGAGCTATGCAGAGGTGTACTTCACGTACACCCACAGTTGTCGGTACGTTTAGGTCCCATGTAATAGGGGGCGAGCCTATTGCCATTCACCGGGCACATATTCAAACTCTGAGCTGCTACTAAGGATTTCATATAAAAACCCCATAACGCTTTGCTCGACCCGAAAATCGAGCCCAAGACCTCTAGCGTAGCAGTCGCGCTTGGGACCACTAGACTAATGAGGGAGGTAGTTAAATAAAAATGTATCTGGTCAGTAAGTAACAAAGACATTTACCTAAAGCCAAATTGATAGGTACCTATAGTGATAAAGCCAATGATGATATTTAAAAAATTTTGCTTTTTTTGACTACCTCACCACCACCACGCGCTTAGGACGACTAGTCTAGTGGTCCTAAGCGCGACTGCTACGCTAGAGGTCCCCAGGTCCCCAGGTCCCCTGGGTTATCAAACCCAATCAACCTGGATCACCCCAGGTCGAGCAAAGTGTTATTGGGTTTTTCTAGCAGCTCGGAGTCTGGATTTATGCCCGATTAATGGCAATAGGATGGTCCCCTATTACATGGGACCTAAAACATACTGGCGAAATGTGGGTGTACCTACATTAGTACACCTCTGCCTAACCCTTCGGGGAATACAGGCGTGATGGTATATTACGTTATATTATGTATCTTTATTTTTTTAAGTAGATACTCACAGCAGGAAATGGACATGACCAATTTCCTTGCAACTGTTTTGCGTACATCTTACCAAAGTATGGATCCTTGTATAGAAAGTCGCATAGTTTATACTCGAACAGCACCGGTATTAGAACATAATGTCCACTTATATATTCGTATACCTCCCATTTGATCTAAAAAATATATAATAACATGAACACAATACGTAAAAGAAAGAAACCAAAGAAAACAACTAACTTATTAATGTACAGAAAAACTACAGTTTGTTCGAAATAACTTGGCTTGTCCAAAGATGTCTGCAAGTGGGTTTGCAGTGGTAAAAGGGTTCCAGATGTTCGCATTCGAAGTTAATTTCCTCACTAATTTCGTTATAGGTATATGCATAAAAATACTTAAAAGAGTGATTTAACCTGTACGGCTATTCGGGGTGGCTAATTTCAGACTAGTCAAGTTATTTTGAACAAACTGTAGAAACTCGTAATTTTCCACGGGATTGCAATTTACAGGAAATTCCTTCAAATTCGGAAAGAAAGATAGAAATATGAACGATAAAGATAGAAATATGCATGGCAGGCGGAACAATTTTTTTTGTGGGATTACTCGGCAAACGCGCAGGCGAACTACCTGATCATAAGTAGTCATCGCTGCCAAAACCAAAGGAGAACCTATTTACGGAATAGGGAGGGGAAGGAGAAAAGGAGAAGGAAGGGGACTGAGGGAGGAATTGGACCTACGGCGCTCCACACTCAAGGTACTAAACGCAACAGTATGCATACTGCTACTTGACGTCGATATTCTGTGGGAGGCTAGTACTTCCCCGGTCAAGCCGACCTATTCATGCTGGCACGTAGACATGCCAGCGCGACATTACTACTACTATGTGCCTAACAATGTGGCTTAGAAACCCAAAAACCTATTTAGGGCCTGAATAAATGGTATCATCATTTTATTAATGTATTTTAGTGAAGGAAAAATACGACCGCGGGCTGGATTCGAACCTGCGGCTTCTAGTTAAGCACACCAGACTCTATGACCGTTAAGCCACCGCGAGTCCCACCAGCCTAGTAGAAATTTGCCTTCACATTTTTGATTTCCGTCTTTAAGGTGACCTTAGTACCATCTGTTGAAAATATGCTTTCAACCGACATGACATGCTTTACAGCAAGTACGATGTTGTACGATGCCACCTTACCTTTTTTTTTAACTACTTTACGTCTTTGAGGTGACGTTTTGACTAGGCGGGTGGGACTCGCGGTCGCTTAGCGGTCATAGCGTCTGGTGTACTTAACCAGAAGATGCAGGTTCGAATCCAGCCTGCAGTCATATTTTTCCTTCACTAAAATAACTTAATAATCTGTGCATGGAAAATGCCAAGAAAATCCAAAAAGATATTTTAAAAATCATCATTTTATTCTCACGCTTTCAGTATATTTTACCAATTTTGGTAAAATACACCAATTCTGGTAAAAACTATATACCTAAACTATATGTCTATTCCCGTTCAGAAATTGGAAGGATCAAGAAAAAAGTTACCGTAACATTATTCCCATATCCAATGGTTGCGTTATAATCATAGGTTATATAATAGGGGCTGTGGCGATCTCGTCTCCTAAACGTGAACACCGTATGCGGGAAGTACTTGCTGCTGCGGGTTTCAGTCTCTAGTTTTTCGGGTACCACGTCTAAGGTCTGAAAAAAAGTAAACAAGGAAGCAGTATTGTCGTGTATTATGTATACACCGGGTACAGGTTAAGCTATATTTCTCCAGTGCAAGCTGATATCGTATTGGGCTTTCCGTGCAATAATAGGTCAGCGTAAACTGGATTTGTAAAGCTCGGCGCAGTGGCGTAGCACGGGTCACTAGCACCCGGTGCGGATCCCGAATTTGCCACCCCTCAGTTTTTTAAATGAATAACAAAAAATGTAGGGCATCATAAAACTAAACTGAAAAGTAAACAAATGCTCTCACATAAAAAAAAAAAAAAAACATTGTTGATACTGTATTATATTCCACAACGAATCAATCATAAGATACTTGTTTTTTTAAATATTTTTTTGACCACCTGTGAAATGCCGCCCCCGCCAGTGCCGCCCGGTGCGGACCGCACCCCCCGCCCCCCCCACGGTACGCCACTGGCTCGGCGTGTATGTAAAACATAAAGAAAAAAAGAATCAATGCTTACCAATATTTATTTAAATAAAACTACACTGTCTACCCGTAATAATAGGTTATATAAATATATAGGTGATATATAATACCTTTTCAATTTTTTCGAAACGGCAAAAAATACATAAACCATAAATAATATCAATATAGCGTACCACCACGCTTGTATTCCCCGAAGGGATAGGGATTGCCCAGTGTGTTTAGGTCTCATGTAGCACGAGCATAATATTAATATAACTCGATAAAATCCATATAATGTCGTTTTATTTCAGTTTTGTTTTATACGTAATACTTGCCTAAGAATCAGAAACCTTACCAATAAAACTTACCAATATAACTTGAAAACCACATAAAAATAAAAGAAATAACTTCATCATTAAATGACTATTCCAGTCTCCAAATGATTCAGTAATGTACTACTGAATATATTTTAAAATGTAATATTAATACAACTTTGATTACAGTTGATTAAAAATGTGTTTATCCTACTAACGGATATTTAAATGCTCTATAATCATGCAATGATTCGCAAATGGATATTTTGGTGAAATGGGTTCAATTCCACTGGGCAAAGTAAAATTTGAAATTACTAGTATTTCGTAACAAACACTGCTTCATAACAAAAAAAGTGTTTTGCATAATATGTAAAATAGAGATTTCCGTGACATGAAAAACTTGTTAGAGTTAAAAACTTATTCAGCATTTTTTTTTTTGGTAAAATTAAATAAAAGGTTTTGATTGAAACACATTTAAACAGTTTATTTATTACGTAAAATGATTCCCTCGTAACCCTTTATTGTTTTCTGTCAGAGTCTTTAGACTGTTTTTCTTTGGATCCTTCTTTTGAAGTTTCTGTGAAAGTCTTATAAAGGTTTTCCACCTGAAGATTTCCTCGTTCGTAGCAGTTAAAAATCCTTGCACATCAGCTCTGGTCCTCACAGTCAAGGAGGAATAGGTGAACGGTATGTTATAAGGAAAGTTCTCCAAGTGAATTATTAGATTTTTGAAGTGATATTCTCCCTGCAAAATAAGTTTATAAGTATGATAATAATCGAGTATCGTGTCTTTTGTTTTTACAATTCATAAACAAAATAAATAAATAACACAAGTAAGGCATAAAAAAGGTCTACTAAAGGAATACTCCTTAAGTAGTCCTTTTTTGTTACTTTCTTTTGCATCATTAGTTGCTGCTATTTATTTATGATGACATTGATCTCATTCAATAACTTAGTATAATAAATACTTATGAACCCGTGATATCTCCATTAAACAGCTAAGTCATAGGTTTAGAATTAGAATAGAAAGCACGCTCTTCAGACTTTTCGCAAACTTGTTGATGTCTAATTTACTAAATAAATAAAATAGAAGATTCGGCCAAAATGGTCAATTTACACTATTTTCTGCTACGGTAACAATTTTACTCTAAAATCTCGGCACTCAGTTGTGAATAAGTTATAGTTCATGTCGAAATTATCATGAAAAATTGAAAACATACTAAAAGAATTGAAATTGGCGCCGCAGAAACGTGCTTTGCTTATGCGCATCTGCGCACATTACTAGTAGAAGTTACATCACATAATGGAACTCACTGCAGGAAATGGACAGGTCCAATTCGCGGGTAGCTGTTTGGCGTACATCTGGCCGAAAAACGGCTCTTTGTATAGAAAATCGCACAGTTTGTACTCCCCGTAGATAGGCGTCGGTATGTAATGTCCACCTAAGAATTCGAACAATACCATCTTCAGCTGAAAAAATATTGCTACGTTTACTAATTGTCTCACTCAAACCACCATATAAGTATACAACCGACTTTACAAAGAGACATAAGTTTTCTATTTGTCTATGTATTATGTAATTTATTTTTAAGTTTAACTTTTAAATAGAGCACATAATTATCTTGACTAGATAATCTTTCATAATAAGCTTCCTGCCCAGGGATCAAAGTCTGCTTTTGCAATTATATCAATTACTGGTCGACCGGTTGAAATGCAATGTGCTTAAAAAGGGGTAAAAAGATTTTTCTTAACATAACATACCGTCACAACTTTATTCCCCAAAGGGTTAGGGGTTAGGCAGAGATGTACACATGTGCACCCTCATTTCGCCGGTATGTTAAGGTCCCATGTAATAAGGGGTGATCCTATTGCCATTAACCGGGGACAAATCCAGACTCCGAGCTGCTACTGAGAATTTCATAGAAAAACCCAATAACACTTTGCTCGACCCGGGGATCGAACCCGGGACCTCTAGCGTAGCAGTCGCGCTCAGGACCACTAGACTAATGAGATAGTCAAGTCGATTGATTTAGTTTGTTGGTCAAGTTGCACTTAATGACAAAAAGATTGACAGCTTAGGTAGACAAAAATTAAAAAAAGCAGAACTGCAGAATTGAGGCACGAATCATGCAATTACATAACTAAGTAACTACTTATTTTTTATAACAATAGTCAACATTGAGTGTCTTGATTTATTAGACAAAAGTAAAATAAAACTTACCGTAAGATTGTTACCGACTCCCACGGTCGCGTCCAACTCCAAATTAACGTAATGTGGACTATTACGACCTTGCTTCCTAAAGGTTACACTCATAAAATTTAGGTATTTACGGTTTATATACTCCAGCTCGTGTCTTTCCGGCACTATTTCCAATGCCTGAAAAATAATATTTACTATTTTAAGTGCTTATAATTACAATCATCAGAGGCATCCCCCATAGTTTTGGGACCGATTAAATATCGCCTGCATTCAGTGCCTCCAAGCGACCTTTGCCAAGTCGCCTGTCCATGTCATTGGTCGTCATAAGTTACATTTTCCAGGCGTAGTCTCTAGGTACTTGACTTCTATGATCTCTGGGCCTAGCCCACCAAGCTTGCCGACATTTTCATTTCAATTTCTATAGAAAAATTAAAAGTAGCACAAAGACCGACGAATTATATGTATACTCGTAGTTTTAGATTCAGTGGGCTAGTTAATAATTTATCTTGAAATTATCTTTTTGGGAACGTTTGTACATACGAATTCTCATGGTGTATTTGCAAAATTCCACAAGAAATTGTTTAGCGTTTTTCCAAAACCTTATGATATAAGTATTATCGTTATATAACAGGAATTAAACATAATCTTCAGGTCGAAAATAATGTTATTACCCTTACCGAAAGCGATCCCAGAGTATAGAGCAAAAGCAATAGTTTCATTGTTACTACAAGCAGCCTCCGGATAGCAACAGGAACTGTTAAATTTGAATTGAGCTATGATGGTCGAAATAGTCATTATTATTATATATGCGAGTTATATATTAGCAAATGAAATGCGTGTCCGTACTAAGAAAAATGTATGCGTGTACATGATTAAATTAGGCTTTGTTAAATTTACCAAAATTAATTGCTGCTAATTTATGTTCATAAACAGAGATACGAGTAGATTAAAAATCTGCAAAAATTTGCTATATCAAGGATGTTATGGTCATATTTAAGGGTGATGGTGGGTTGCTGATATACATTACGGAGACGATATCAAAATTAAAAGATCCTCCTAAAGTTCTAAAATTTAGACAAAAATGACCAAATCATCCTGAACTTATAGAAACCTTTGCTTTTGTAAAAAAAAATATTGTCTAATAAAAACTTTTACGTCCAATTTGATTTAATTGTGGATTATAAAGTTCGGGTGTGTGCTAAATATGTCTTAACTCTCTCCTCAACAACTTAACCCATTTTAATGATTTTTTGT
Organism: Subacronicta megacephala; assembly: GCA_958496365.1. NCBI lineage: Eukaryota > Metazoa > Arthropoda > Insecta > Lepidoptera > Noctuidae > Subacronicta > Subacronicta megacephala. The sequence continues at coordinate 9,382,183 of OY292527.1, forward strand.
ACTCATGGAATCTGAGGGCAACAACTAGTTTAGATACACAATATAAGTACCTTCTCTGATTATTGCGTTCCGTTCCGTTTAATTTTAAATAAAAATTCACGCATTTTATTGCTTTATAATAACTTCATTATTCTTTAGCTTCCTGTTTTCGATAGAATATATTATTTCCATTGGTACATACTGAAAACTCGAGAATAACAGCGATTTTCAGAGGGGTCTGTCTTTTAAGCCATGTCTTGATGTCATCAAAACTTAACTTTGTCAGGACCCCTTCCTTGTGAAGGAGTCTAAGATCTTCCTAGTACAAAATACAAAAACATGATTAAAAGAACTACGTAGTTTTAATAAAAGTCACCTTACTTTTAAAGTCATAATAATTCAATTTTCCGCAAAAAACAGCTTCGATTACACAAACAAAAGAAAATGTGAGAACGACGCAGTTTTAAGCACGGTGTTATTACATTTAAAGTCATCGTAAGTCAATTTGCAATAAAATAAATCTTTTTTTAACATCATCATTCCACCCTTTATAATGTCCCAATGTTGGGCACGGGTCTCCTCTGAGAATGCGGGGATTAGATTATAGCCTATATATTAATATATATATATATATATATATATATAAGAATCACGCAGTTTTAATCAATATGACTTTACATTTAAAGTCATCATAAAACAATTTGCAATAAAATACAGCTTCTTTTAAACTAAGTTCGGTCACTGGTTCACTCGAACACAGCCCGTGCGTATTCCTTTCACAGTTTTCGCCTTTCATATTAACTCATGCGTTAACGCCGAGGGGAAATATAAAAATGGAATGGTGCTAGAAAAAATATTCTAGATTATCTTTAGTTATATTTCGTGTATGTTACGAACGATGCAAGCGATGTATTAAAATTGCTGCGAGAAAAGTTTCTCCTTTTTTTATATATACCATCACGCCTGTATTCCCCGAAAGGTTAGGCAGAGATGTACTCGTACGTCCATAGTTACCCGGTATGTTTAGGTTCCATGTAAGGCGAGCTTACTGCCATTAACCGGGCACAAATACAAACTCAGAGCTGATCCTACGAATTTCATAGAAAAAATGCAATACCACTTAGGTCCTGGAAATCGCTTTAGACTTAGAGACAGTTAGCAAAAGATATTAATGTTTTCTATATAAGAATTTGGACCTAGAATTTTTCTTTCTAGTCACCAGGCTGCCCAAAACAAAAGATAGCTAATACTCAAGAGATTTGCTATCGTCTACGAACCACTATAATCTTTTAGGATTTACAAAAATGTACACTTATCGGATACTTTGCCAAGACCAAATTGAGTGGCTTGTTTGCCAAATTTCCTACTAAGAAGATTTAAGGCCTCAACATTTTCTCTTAGACATTACTCCAAGTATTCATGGGCCGTATTCACGCGACTGCCGTCTAAATACATGTTCCAACACGGCAATTTCCAGTTCAATTTGAATGTTTGGCAACAGGCCAGGTCAGTCGGGCTTAATAACCAGCTAAATAGTCCAGCATTTCAGAGCAACCGATGTGGTTTAGCGGTTGTTATTGACGGGGAAGTATATCAGGTTATTTTTTGTTAGAACTTTTATTTGTTGTGGTTATTTTTATGAACCAAGCCTTAACTCGATCCGAGTTGTAACACTATCATAATTAACAAGACTATTTTACTAAGCTGAGTAATTCATTTTATATGTCACTAGCTTTCCGCCCGCAGCTTCGCCCGCTTGGACCACACGTTTTTTTTTCATTTTTAACCCCCGACGCAAAAACGACGGGGTGTTATAAGTTTGACATGTCTGTGTGTGGGTGTGTGTGCGTGTGTGTCTATCTGTGGCATCGTAACTCCCGAATGCATGGACCGATCTGGATTTAGTTTTTTTTGTTTGAAAGGTGAATTAGTCGGGAATGTTCTTAGCTATGTTTGATGAAAATCGGTCGAGATATAAAACAATTGTCGGGGGTTTTTTAAATTTTAAATTATACGGAATAATATATAGCCTATATCACTCAGGAATAATATAGCTTTCTATTGGTGAAAGAATTTTCAAAATCGGTTCAGTAAATCTAGAGTTTACCCCCTACAACCTCACAAACTCACAAACTTTACCTCTTTATAATACAAGTCATTTGATACAACAATGTCTAGTAGGACGTAATATGTGTACATTACGGACAAAACTGACACAAAATTATCCGAATTTCGGGTACCACAATCTTTGGTCGCGTTACCAGAAAATAGTGTGTCACCGTTCTATCGTCAATAGACGAGATCGGTTCGACCTCCAATTGGTTTTGTGTCACGTCTATCGAATATTCGAATTGGTTTTAACCTCACTATGAAATAACTTTCCATATTGCGTGTTTTTTCTGTTATTGGCACATCGCTGTGGGCTTCCATTTTATAAGCTTTTTGCTTTTATAGCTACTGAAATGTAGTGGTAAATTTACTGATGGGGAATTTTATATATTTTTTTTTAGTAAACTAATTGTATTTTAAATTGTTTTTATTTTTACATAAATTCGTGTGTTACTGAACGCCGTGAAGGCATCATATTATTCTATGTCCGACAGTTTCACTCGCCGCTTCTGCTCGGCTCCGAAAATAGTCTAAGTGAAAGTTCCGGCGAAATTGAACCAGCCGTTTCGGACCTTAGTCCGAATAAATAACATATTATCAATTATTAAAACGCACATGATATCGAAAAGTCAGAAAGATGTGCATTGAATTTGAACTTAATACCTTTGACTTGGCAGTCCAACTACTCCACTAGGCTTTAAATGCATTTGCCGTGTCATGTTAAGTCATACAACATAAAAAAAAATGTCAACCACTGTAATTATTCTGTAATTTAATATCAAAATTAAAAATAAAAACACATTACATATTCATCAACTCTATTAAAGGTGATTACTTGACGTTTATCCATAGGCTTATTATAATCTTTTGTTAGGGTTTCCATAAAATTTGGGAAAATTAAAATATATTAAAAGCCATTCATTACTTTCAGACCATTGTATGCTTAACAATAGGTTGTCACATTGACAGGAAATAATTTATACTGCACCACTGTTCATGAATGTGCAATCGCGTTCAATAGTAACGACTATTGAACGCGATTATGATTAATAATAATTGATAACGATCAATTATTATTATTCATAGAATAACTCGGTTCTGCTATTTTAGTAGCGATTACTGACTCACTCATACACTCCTCTTCTGGTCTTGGGTTCGATACAGTCGAGTAAAGTCGAGCAATGTGCTATTTGATTTTTCTATGAAAGACAGTAATTAATAGAGAATTTTATATCTGGTTATTGGCAATAGGCTAGCTCCTGTTACAAGTGATTTAAACATACTGGCAAACTGTCGCTATTTAATATTATAGTACACTACAACCTAATACTTCAAAGAATACCGGCGTTTGTGTTATGACTGCTTTGTAGTCACAACAGAGTAGAATTGATAGATAAGTTGAGTACAATAGTTGAAAAGAGTTCAAATTTCATTAATTGAACTCCGAAATGCTCCTTAAAAGAGTAAGTAATCCTAATATTTAGTACTCGTACGAAATGACAGAGAACAAATGCTATAAAGTTTAAATATAAGTGACGACAGTTACAAAGCTCCTAAAATTGAAGGTAAACAGAATCGTAGGCATGCGATAAAGGGGAAATTGCCCATAACAATGTGACACTAAGCCGTGTAAAACGGTCCAATGACAAATTTTAGGGCGTTTTTAGTACTTTGTAACGTTCAAGTTACTGTTTATTTGCTCTACATATTGTCAAACATCATTTCAGTCTGTGTTACAAGTAATTCAGCACGGAATAAGACGCAAGTTTTGTTGCAATTAGAGATTGTCTTGGAACGAACCGAACATATAAGAGCGATAAACAAGTTTGACTGCCTCATTATTCTAGTGGTACTAAGCGCGACTGCTACGCTAGAGCTCCTGGGTTCGATCCCCAGGTTTTGGGTTTTTCCATGATATGTATTTGGGTGTATATTAACACACCTCTGGCTAACCCTTCGGGGAATACAGACATGATGTTACGCCTTGTTATGTAAACAAGTGTGCAAGTGATGTTCCATGATTAAATTAACATTGTTTTTAGAAAAACACATAAAACATGCAGCCTAAGAAACATACTTTACCTCTAGTAAGCAAAGCTACTGACTGATTCGTTATTGTAAAAGGACTAAATGAACGAAATACGATACTTATGAAATCACAAAAACTAATAAATAGGCACTCATCAAGAACGAAATCCAATCCGCTAACTCTATTATATAAGGCTTAAAATTGAAAAGCCGGACAAAAAGGGTGTTGCGAAAATGCAAATTGAAACACAGCCAAGTTCATTAAAGTTGATTTCCGTGATACAAAATATCTGCACGGTGAGTGTTATGCAGACTTCCGACAGTGAATAATGCACTCAAACTATTTAAATATGCATGGCGGTGCTGCCTGGACGCTTCCCGATATGTAATGTGACATAATGCGATCCCCGAATGCAATTAACCTAATTCCTTACTGTCGCATTCTCGTATATCACCTTTCAGATTACTGTTGGCTGCATACGGTCTGCAAGATTTGTGGTTGGTTGATTGAATTAATGATTTAGAAGAGGCTTTAGTTTTAGCTACATAAGCTTTAGTTACATGACCATTTCACCAATCTGGCTTCTGTGAGTACTATTATTAAATCGTCCGGTGTACTTAAGATTCAAACCCTGCCTGAGGACGAATTTTTCTTTCACTAGAAAATTCATATCTTTGTGTACTATTGTACATTTTAAGAGAGAAAATTTAAAAATTCAAAAAGTGAATTAATTTTTGACATTGGACCGCTAGTTGTCCATCATTACAGCCCATATCATCTACCGCTGGACCCTCTCCCCTGATGTGCGCCATTTCACCCTGTCCTCCGCTTTTCACATCCAGCTTCTAACAGTACACCTTGCGCAGATCATCACTCTATCTTTCCGGCGGGCGTCCTACACTACGTTTGCCGAATCGCAATCTCCACTCGAGAATCCATAATCAACCTCATTTTGGCTTTAACCTACATACAAAACAACCCAGAAGTAAAACTAAGGAATTCATTTTAGTTTAACTTAGTTAAACCTAGTAAAGTAAACGTTAACATTAAGTTATGGTTAGGCTACCAGTAACTGCTCTGTATTAGCTTAACCTACCTACTACTTAATGAACAGCTTTGCAATTTCAACACGTAACTTCAGGTGGGTGCACCGATTGAGAACCGCAGTTCTGCACACATTGAAGTTCTCAGCGATAACGTTACTAAGCTCGGGTAATTTACGCTTCGTGCAATTGGTGCATTTACCCTGTCGCTTGCAGAACTATAATTCCAATTTGTAATAAGCTGTACCTAGGTATTACGTCGTAGGTGCAAATGCTAGTTTTTCATTTAATAGAGGAGTTCAAAATAGTTTTTAAGAACTTCACTGCTGGAGTTCATCTGCTGACAATATTATATTCTGCAATACCAGAGAGGTTTCAGATGCGTTGGAGCCTATTTACGGAAAAGAAAAGGGGAAAGGGACTGAGGGTGAAAATGGCCTCCGGTGCTCCACCATCACCGTACGAAACGCAACAGCATGCATACTGCTACTTGACGTCGATATTCCGTGGGAGGGTAGTACTTCCCCGGTCATGCCGACCCATTCATGGCATGGCATGGATGGCCTCGCTAGGTACAACTACTACTTTAACTTCCACATGCATATATCTCATCATACAAACATCATATTAGGTACAATAATGAAAATCATATAAGATTCTAAAGACCCTTTATCTACATATTATATTCCAACAATAACTGCGACATACCTACGCAACCCTAGTGACCGAATGAAAACGTTCCAAGACCTGACATCGTTAGCACGACGCTAGAACCTAGTGAACTACTTAACCCCACCCGCTTTTACAATTGTGTGAATAGAATTAAAAGTAGGGCACGCAATATTTCTATAGCACGGTGCGTGGAGTACACTCTTGCGCCCTCACCTTGTAGTAACGATCCTCTATTAAGAACGGAAGGGGATGTCAAGCACTCCTCCAAAGCGAGAATGTTTTGCTGTTTTGAGTAACGTTGAGATCTTGAATGTTTTTTCTCGTGTAGTCGCGGCTTTATGGACGTTCTTATGTGTAAGGCATAACAATGTATATGTGTAAACATATACATATCTTTGTCTGTATCCTATATTCTCAACCTTTTTATATTTGACATGTTTTTGGAAAAATAAGGACTGTTTGGGTTTTCTTTGTTACGCAAAAAATGAAGAGTCACTCGACAGGGTTGTTTATTTTGTTTTCGGACAGCGTGGATTTTTATAGGAATTTTGTATTTTTTTTTGAATTAATAATGAACAGTAAAAAGTTACTAGGAAGCAATAGTAGGTAATAATAATAATCCCGTCCAGTTTAAGACACATTTAGAGAGGCTCGTTGGAGAGAGGCTTTTTTCGAACAAAAGATTAATTTTGAAATAAAACTACTTTTTACTGATTTTATCGCGTTAAATTGATATTTTTAAATTCCCGACGTTTCGGATCCTTTACAGCATCCATGGTCACGGGTGGACTGAGGTGTTGGTCGTCCTAATGTTATGTGACGTTAGGACGACCAACACCTCAGTCCTCAGTCAAATATCAATATAACGCGATAAAATCCATAAAAAGTAGTTTTATTTCAATGTCTAATATTCGCGTAAGTGTTAGAAAAAAGACTAATTTTATAATTCTAATAGAACATACCATCACGCGTGTATTCCTGTAAGGGTTAGGTACAGGTTTAAGCCCACAGTTCGTCTGTGGCTATGTTTAAGTCCCATGTAATAGGGGGCGAGACTTTTGCCATCAACCGGGCACAAAATCGAGACTCCGAACTGCTACTAAGAATTTCATTGAATATTCCTATAACAATGCTCGACCTTTGAATCGAACTCAGGACCTTCAGCGTAGCAGTCGCGTTTAGGACCACTAGACGAATAAGACAGTCTTTTTTCATAATTCTACGTTCTTTTTTTTCTTATAAATTATCTACACCAGTACGTAAACCTTTAAAAAATAGAAGCATACAATCATACAAGGTATATTTAATTAATTCTTTAAAATGTCCAAACCTTTCATAGCAATCTTAATAGGCTTGGCGTATCACATATAAAGAATATCCAATACACACTGATCTTCAGACCGACAACATATATTTTTTATAAATTTATTGCCATCACAACAGGATAAAACATCAGTTGGACCGATAGCGTTAAATTGTTTGTCCCTTGTCAAATGCGACCAATGGGCGTAAATGTTTGACAACGCACTACATTTGGGAATTTCATGTATGGAAATAAAACTATTATAAAACTTATTTTTTATTATTTTTTAGCATTAAATATTGCGAAATTTTCACAAAGAAATGAATTTTCTAATTAAAGAAAATTTCTACGTCGCCTCAAGACGTAGAAGGTGGAAGAGAAATTCGACATCACAGGCAGTGGTCTCGGTAGCTTAGTTGGTAAAGCGTCTGGTGTACTTAACCAGAGGGACGCAGGTTCAAACCCTGCCTGAGATCGAATTTTTCTTTCACTAGAAATTTTCTTTAATTAGAAAATTCATTTCTTTATTATAAAACTTTTGGAATCCTACTGGAAGTATGCTAAAATAGAATGGCTAATAAAAAGACCACTTTGATTAATCATAATATATTCACATAAGAAAATTGTTTAGGATTTGCAATGGGATTTAAATATGAATTGCATAGGAATTCCTCAAACTGCCTCATTACCTAGTGGTCCTAAGCGCGATTGCTACGCTAGATGTCTTCGGTTCCATTTCCAAAGTGTTATTTACTATGAAATTCTCAGTAGTAGCTCAGGTTCATAGATAAACCCAGTAACACTTCGCTCGACCCGGGAATTGAACCCAAAACCTCTAGCTCATCAGTCGCGCTTAGGACCACTAGGCTAATGAGGCAGTCTTAAGTCAGAAGATTTGAATCGTAAACTAAACTATTTGTAAGACCGCTCTATGACCACATAATTCTACATCTTTCATAATACCAAATCATTTTATCCTAATCTTTTTAGGGCGGGGACAAATATGCGAGGGATTAGAAAATATTACTGTCATATTTTCGGAGTCACCCTAATAATTAGGAGTAGGTACCGAAGCATCTTTCAAAATAATACTGTCATTTATTTTTCATGTAGGGTGTCATTATGATATATTTCATTTGTTGTAGGAATTAATCCATTATCATAGAAAAACCCAATAATACTTTGCTCTACCAGTAAATCGATCCCACGACCTTTAGCGTACCTTAAAATTTCATTTTAAAATTAACCCAAATTCCATGGTTACAATATTTAGGTAGCAAACGATTAACTAGAGCAAGTTAACTAAATGTCTCATCACAGCTCAATAAAACGATTATTTATAAACAAAATAAAATGAGTTAAATTACTAAACAAAATGAAAAACATGAGAGAAGGGTTTTAATGTAATTAGTTTCACGTCAGTCCGTTTTGTGTTTAATTATTGCACACATTTATTTACACATTAGGTTAACGGCAAAAACGGGTCCCTCTTTAGAAATAAATTGTCTGTGTTGTAAGCTGGACTCTATGGCTACCATGATGTTAAATAAAACGACTATTTCGAAACAAAAACAATCCATTGCACTTTTTCTACAACATCATCATTTAACTGAAGAAGAAAGTGCGATGTTAACAAGCAATGGATTTTGATAAATAGATGAAGGGCAATAGTGTTGCTTGTTTTATAGTAGATGCTAAGGGACTTTGAGCCTTAACAATTTGTTACATGTATCGTTACTTGCGTTGGATATTTTAGGGGAAACAAAGAAACTCAGGCTATTGTCCAAATTCTTATCTGAGGTAATCTAGTTAGGGAAAATCAACGAAAAAGTCATTGAAAAGCTTTGATAAGGAAAAATACTGAATTCTTTTTATTTTGCTTGCTTCGATATTGGGTATTTTTGAAACTGTATTTTTAATTTTTTGCCTATATTTTGAATGTTTTCTGCATTAACCTTGTCTTCTGCACTGTAAACGTATTCAATAAACGATTTTCAAATACACAAACACCTATTGTAAGCCATAAAAATATTTGTTCAGTGCTGGAATCAAACCCAAGGGTTCACAAAAGTGCAACTCTGCCGAACACAAATATAGATAACAGGTAGATGAAATTATTAACATTTAGTATGAATTACTTTCAAAATGTTGAATAATATTTCCATGTCACAAACAATGATGAATACGGAATTACTCTACTCCTGTTCAATAGACACTAGAAGTATAAAACGCGTATCAAATTAACAAAAAAATGGAATTTTATGAAAAAGCTAAAGCACTCTTGAATACTATATCCGATGTAGCTATTGTACGAAATTTATTGTAAAGGTACAAAAAATATATAAATTCGAAATCAATTCATAAAACTATTTCCCGTTTTCATTTTGTTAGTCCCCAATTAAAACTCAATTCGTTTATAAAATCATTTTTGATGGAAATATGAAACGATTTTGTATCGACGAAATAATTTTCGTTGAAACCATGAGGCCGATATTGTTACAGTTCTACTGTTGCCAGGGTCGTCACAAAAACTAATTCTCCGAAGCTGTGATATGAAACTCTTCAAATAGAAATACGAGTAAGTGTTCCAAGAAACTGTGATTAAACGGTTCATGATTGGATTCGTTTAGTAAATATTTTGTTATGACTGTTTGCCAACCCTAGAAATACGAGTTACAAATGAATTATTAATTATTCTTGGAAAACTTTGGTTTCAAGGACTTATTACAATTTCTTTATATGATATACGTACATAATAATATAATGAAATTAATTGTAATAAGTGGCGTGTATCAGAGTGTAAAAAAGGTACTTTCTTGGTCTTCATTTTCTTATTTAATTTTATTGTATGATGAGTGATGGGGTGGGTTCCAAGGTTAGTGGTATTTAGAAGCCCGAAAAGCGTAACAACCAGGTTGTTTTGAGAATGTCTGATAGCAGTTGCTTCATGTAAAATACTGTGTAGAATACGTGTAAAAGGATTCGGATCATCCGGATTCAACATAAGACAAGAAAAGGCAGCTTAAGGTTTTTTGTGGTGCGGAAAATCATCACAGGTCTTTTTTTTATGGTATAACTCGGCAAACGAGCAGGTGAGCTACCTGATGGTAAGTAGTCATCGCCGCCCATGGACATCTGCAAAACCAAAGGAGTTGCAGATGCGTTGCTGAGCCTATTTAAGGAAACGGGAGGGGAAGGAGAAAAGGAGAAGGAAATGGACTGAGGGAGAAATTGGGCCTCCGGCGCTCCACACTCACCGTACGGAACGCAACAGTATGCATACTGTTACTTGACGTCGATATTCTGCGGGAGGGTAGTACTTCCCAGGTCGTGGGACCCATTAGTAGTTCATGCTGGCATGTAGACATGCCAGCAGGCACTACTACTACAAAAAGTGGTCTGCCGCCACTTAAAGCTTTACCACAAACCCCTCATGTTATTCATTAATTTATACATTCTTTTTCTTTGCAAATGCCAGACGAATGCTGAACAATTTGTCAATGGTCAGCAGAATTCCATAGAACTGACAAATACTTTGATACAGCCATTAGTATGGCCATCACTGCGCAGCGTGTTACAATTAATTGTCTCTGCATTCACGCCACATGACCTTTCCGTTCGTCCATTTTGAATTGTAGGCTTTTATTCAGGAAATATGATACGTTCATAACAACAGTAACATCCAACAATTCTTTTGGGAGCAATGAAATGTCCGCTTCGTGATTGTTTCATTTTTGTGCTACAAATCCCTATTTTTAGGTAACGCGAGATTCCAGCTAAAAATGATTCGTCATTTCTAATTCAAGCCAATTTTTCTATTCTATTTTATTATCAGATATTTTTTTAGAATGTGTAACAAATGTAAATTTTAGAACCAGTTTGGACGTTGAATTTTTGACTAGAATGTTCACAATTGAAATTGACTGTTGGCAAAGAGTTTTTAGATAGAAGTTATATTATCGGCATAAAATCTACAGGGCTCGGAAAAGTTGCAAGATTGCAACCTCGAACTTAGTCAGTGAAACGCGATACATTACAAATTATTTTTATTCTATATAATAATAAGGTCCCTTACCCAGGAGTGATAGGTACGTTATGGGCATTTTACTTAATGTTAAAGTACAAAATGGTAAATATTGACCATATTTACCATTTTGTACTTTAACAGTAAGTCATAATAATATTGAATCATAATGATTCAATATTATTATGATGCATTATGATTCAGGTTTTTCGAAAGACATTTGATGGCATCATATGGCCCAAATCAATATTCGATTAAGAACAAATTATCCGCCATCTATCTCCCGTATCTAATCATTGCATGTTAGTTGAGTCCATAAATTTTCTCTTAAATACTTTGACAGAGAATTCACCCAATTCCATACCTGTTCTATCCAACTTGATTAATCCAATAAAGCTTGAAGATCAATATATTTAATCCAAAACTATGAGGTGAGATATTAACCCTCACACTCCACAACGGTATTTAGTTACGAGACACAAAGCGTGTATGTTCTGTGCTGTCTCACTTTATTGGTATCAAAATGACAAAGAAAGATATATATTTGTAAGTGTTAATACTCAATAGAGGTATACAAAGCCATTTCGAATAAGGTCCTCAGTCGTCCCTTTGCGTCCCTTCTACAGAACTTCCAATGAAATTATTGACTCTAATCGATGTAAACTTTATGGCGTTTCAGTACGGCAATAACCCTGTGGAATTTAATCAGCCGTCTAAGATATTGGTTCGGGATTCGATATTAATCACTTTGCTATTTGGTAACTTTGCGTGCTTACTCTTTGACACTTTGGGATCATACGGGTTTGTTATTGGTACCCGTGAAAGTTATCGAGAGTAGGAGGTGGATTGTAGAGTACCGTTTCTTCTACCTCGTGTGATGGTATGACGTCATTCAAGATATCATCGTAGGGCAGTACAGGCGGGATCCCTGTACTCACCAAGGGGCCGACGTGTACTAATGTACACCCACAATTCGCCGGTATGTTTAGGTCCCATGTAATTGGGGGCGAGCCTATTGCCATTCACCGGGCACAAATCCAGACTCCGAGCTGCTACTGAGAATTTCATAGAAAAACTCAAGAACACTTTGCTCGACCTGGGGATCGAACCCAAGACCTCTAGCGTAGCAGTCGCGATTGGGACCACTAGACCAACGAGGCAGTCATTCCGTTTCTTCTACATTCTTCATTATTTCAAAACATCATACCATTACGCCTGTACTCCCCGAAGGGTTAGGCAGAGGTGTACTAATGAACACCCATAGTTCGCCACCGGCGCCGGTATATTTGGGTCGGTTTAATAGGGGGCGAGCCTATTGCCATTAATCGGGTACAAATCCAGACCTGCTACTGAGAATTTCCCAGAAAAACTCAACAACACTGCTCGACCTGGGATACGAACCCAGGACCTCTAGCGTAGCAGTCACGCTTAGGATCACTAAACTAATGAGGCAGTACATTATCATTATGTGTATTTTCGACTATTGTGAGTAATATCCATTTCCTATACAAACAAATTTACTATACACGAACAATATATTTCGGCGTCACTTAATTTGCGCAGTGATTCAAAAACAACATCATTAGGACGGTTCATTTGCGCCCATGATTGCTGTTTTCCACTTCGTGTTGACTCATTAAGGTCTTATAATAAATTTAACCAAAATAATGATGTTTGACTTCGGGCAGTTGATATTTATTGAGATTTACCGAGAAACTAGATGTGTTTTTACAGTGTCAATTGTTGTGTTAGTAAGTGGGCCTTTGCTTTGCAAGGTACAAGCCTCAGATCAAATAAAAAGTTAAGATGGAACATTGCGAACAAAGAAGTGAGGCCGCCTAAAACTACGCCTTGCCGTGTACAAACAGAATTACACACAACTAGGCAAGGCGTAGTTTTAGCCTTTCATTCTTCTATCATTTTATTTGATCTGAGGTACAAGCTAGGCTATTGAACTGAAATCACACATTACACCTACAGTACCTACTCCAGTATTTTAAGATCCCATCTTATAGGTGGCGAGCCTATTGCTATTAACGGGGCACAAATATTAACTCCGATGCCACTAAGAAATCAAAAAAAACCTCAGTAACACACTCGACTATTTTTTTTTAGTTGCTACAGAAGTAGGTATCTACACTATGGGAACAGAAACAAAATAACTACTAAACTTATATTTTTGCATTAAATATTGCGAAATGTTCACAAGAAATGAATTTTCTAACTAAAGAAAATTTCTAGTGAAAGAATAATTCGATCTCAGGCAAGGTTTGAACCTGCGTCTTTCTGGTTTGCCAATTAAGCTACCAGACGCTTTGCCAATTAAGCTACCGAGACCACTGCCTGAGATAACTACTAACTTTACAATTTAGTAAACCACCGGTTTTCAACAAACATAGTTAAGTCACTCCCGACTAATTCACCTTCAAAACAAAAAAAAAAACAAAATCAAAATCAGTTCATCCGTTCGGGAGCTACGATTCCACACACACAAACACACACACACAGACACGTCAAACTAATAACACGTATAAGTACGTGCACGTATAAACGTTTTTGCGTCGGGGGTTAATAAAATTAGCAAAGAAACGGATATAGATGGAAAGACAAAGAATAAATAACATCTACAATACACCCTCAATTAAGCTCGAATATTATGCGCCTCATTAACCACTGACGAACAAAAAATAAATTGGAACCAACGTAACTAGTAAAACATTCTCGACGTACTAAATAGTGCTCAACCCTAATCATTGTATTCCGGAACTTCGGACATGGTAACTGGCCGGAACACTCAAATACATTACGTGGACGTTATGACCGTCTGGTTGGCTGTTTGTATGGGAATTTAAATACTTGTGTTACTTGGAGTTAATTATTGTGTTGATGTTTAGAGTTTGTAGTTTGCCAATGTTTGCTAGGTGTAGTGTAGAGCTGTTCTGTTTATTTTCTGGTTTAGCTACCTTCCTCTCCTAACTGTAATGTTTCCTTATTATTGCAATGGATTCTATAATATTCTCTAATGAATATTTCAATAACAGCACATTGTATTTAGAGTTTCAAACATAAATATGACTATGTTTTCATAATTATTATTTATAAATTATCACCAAGAATGTTATAAATGCATGGTGACTAGCAGAGATCGTTACTCAAGAAATAAGACCTTTCTATGCTTCTAAAACTTCTATTAGCAATAAATATTTCTATTTTAAATCAAATATTTCTGATATTCAAAATACATACATTTTATTATTATTTTTGCAGTAAACTAATTTAATATTACATTATTACATATTATATTTGATTGCTTTAAAGACAGCTATTAGTTTTTATTTGGGGTTCTTATTACGAAACTGTTTTTTTCTTTTTTAAAGAGAAAATAAATACCTCTTTTTTAAACGGAAAAAAGAAAAAAAAAAAGATTTGATTTACAAGACATATTATCCACCAAAACATAACCTATCTGTCCTTGCTTACAAGCTCAAAACAGTAGCAACCATGGATATCTGCGTTGAACGCTCAACCTTCAAAAGTCCTTGAAAGTAAAATCATAACAAGAGATAGGAGAATAATATATACACATAAAATTAATTCACACCTAACCCCATCCAGGCACAGATAACAACTTCTAAGGTTATATTAAATTCCATCCAAAAGAAACTTCTTCAAGATAAGGGCGGTACGTAATTTCATTTGCGCCGTTTAAAACTTTAACTTCGAAGAGTCTGATTAAATTTTTAACAATATCTTTAATTTATAGATGTTGGGGAAAGTTTTATTGCAAGACTTTAGGGTGTGCGTTTCCATTATTCGGAATTTTGACTTAGGAAGGATATCTACAAGTGTATATTTTGTCAAGATATTATTTGATCCAATTTGTATCTGCTATACTGTAATGGGTTATAAATATTTATATGTATACGTATGTACATACCATCGCGCTTGCATTCCTCGA
The DNA here is from genome assembly GCA_958496365.1 of Subacronicta megacephala. Lineage (NCBI taxonomy): Eukaryota > Metazoa > Arthropoda > Insecta > Lepidoptera > Noctuidae > Subacronicta > Subacronicta megacephala. Next base: position 9,397,300 of record OY292527.1, read on the forward strand.
AGAGCTAGAAAGAGGTGTTTTTATTTGTCAAGGTCCCATGTAAGTAGGACGAGCCATTATCCAACCAGGGAATCGAACTTTCTCGGGTAGCAGTCGCGCTTAGGATCACTAAAGCCCCAAGGCAGTCTTTATTAATATTTTTATAATCAGATAATATTAATATTTTATAATCAGATAATATCACCTTTCTAGACCAGGTGTTGCATTTTTTTTATGTTTTGACTCGATCGATCGATTTAGGCTCGGACAAAAAGTTGAGTAATTTTCCTCACAACATAATTTAATTTCTGTAATAGGAAATTACATAGTTCCTATTTCATCTAGAATAAATAATTCATTTCTAATTTAATTCAAAAGTCTACAGAACTTATCATACAGTTTAAATCTAATGCATATAACTGGAGACCCCAAACAATACATACTTTTATTATCTACGGAATACACAAACCAAAATTCGTTCATAGTAATGGGTAAACAGATGTTGCTCCCTAAGGGTCCTCCCATTTGGGGGTCCGTTGAAAAGCCGGAAAAGCACTAATCCATCACAAAGAGTTACGACGTCCTAGTTGTTATATACGATCGTGGGACCCACGCGAAGGAACGCTCATATTGGAGCCGTATGTATCGAAGGGAACTGGGTGCAGTAATTTTTTTTTGCCAGTTGACCGAATTTTTGTATCTCTATAATTAAGTTAAATCTGTTTTTCGAATTTCTGTGAAGGGAAATAAACATGAGACTTATAAATTTTAGAAGTCTAAAATTCAAGTCTAGCACTGTTATGTTTAATCACAGAAAATCAGACAAAATATTTTTTAAATATTTCTTAGATAAAAGTTACTAGTTGAAAATGAAAAGCTTTTCTTTATAATATTTTCCTTGTCCAACTCTAAAAACTTCTAAAAATATTTGTCTTTGAAAATTTCCATAAATTATTTCAATTTTTAAAATGTCGAATGAAACGTGAACGACATAACAAAACAAAAAAGTTTCAAAGTACAAAACGGAACAGAGTGCGACGTAACGTTGTTTACGTAAAGAAACAAGTTGCGATCGGGACGCGAAACAGTACAAAAGTTGTGCGTCTGCGGTCTGAACGCAAACAAACATTCAATCTAATTACGAGATACCCAGTAGGTATATTTTTATTTTGCACTTTGTACCTGCGCAGTTTGCTAACGAAACGTCATGTGTGTCAAATTTAGTTCTGCTTTTCATCACGTGTCGCTTTAGTGCATTCGACTTTCAATGGTTTACGTGAGACTAAAGAGGATGGTAGGTAAAAAAATACAACTGATTTTCGCGGAACATGATTGAAATGTTATTTTTTGTTATGGACAAGAGACCGACCTGTATATTGTCTTCTACGAGTATTGTCTATTTATTAAATTAAGCGTTTCTAAAGAAAATGCTGCGAAAATTAATATTCGTCTAGCATTTTCTTGTTAAGACTTTTTTGTTTACTTTTTTATTTTACTTGTTAACTTTTTATTCTCTTTGTGATAGAAGTCGTTTCCTAAGAGGCTTTAAAATACCTAACCAAGACAGAAACTTTCTTTTATATCTGAATAAAAGGTCTCTGTATTTTATTTAGATTTTATTTTTCCCAACTCGATTTTTAGTTCAGCTAGGAAAATCTCTTTTGTGTTTTTCTACGTAAATAAAATTTCCAATAAAGATGTTAGAGGTAAAGCTTATTCAATTTTGTTTTTTGTTTGAATACCTACTTATGATTTGAATTTATAACATATTCGTTGATAGTTTTCGGTCCCGAATATCGAAATTTGACATAAATTATAGAAGAGAATTAATGTAAAATTTCTATATCCCGATTTTTTTTTAAAAAACAACATGAAAGCATATCATCACGCCTGTATTTCTGGAAGAGTGTGCAAGGAAGGCAGAGGTGTGCTAATCTAGCCTAAGTCATAGGGGGCGAGCCTTTTCATGTAATGGCAATAGGCTCTTACCCTTTGACATGGGATCTAAACATACTAGCGAACTTGTGTGTGTACACACCTGCCTAACCCTGTAATGTAATGTTATTATAGGTATTACATTCATACACTCACGCCTTTTTCCCATAGGGGTAGGCAGAAACTACAGAACGCCATCTGCTACGATTCTTGCATACTTCTTTTGCTTCGTCCACATTCATACATCTTTTACACATGCGCCGGTTGCGGGTACTACGCACCTGAGCTTTCTGAAGGATCTCACCAATAAGGTCGCGGTATGTCTTTCTAGGGCGTCCCCTCCCGGCGACTCCACTGACATTCGCTTTATAAATCCCTTTCGTTAATCGCCTTTCATCCATTCTCTCGACATGTCCAAACCATCTCAGCAATATAGGTATTAGTAACAATAAATAAAAAATACATAGAATTTATTCACCAATCTTGTTCAATTTAATAAATAAATTCTTTATTGACAAACTTTGTTCATAATTCAATGAAATCCCTGGCCCCTACGCTAGTATGAACTGTATTGCAGGAGCCAGTGCTTCCGCCCAGTCTAAGTATGAAAGACATGCCAACAAAAAAAATAAAAATAAAAAAAAATGAGCTATACATTACGAATAACAAATTAATAATCTAATGTAGGATGGGTTCGGTACGTGTGTGTGTGTGTGTGTGTGTGTGTATGTGTGTGTGTATATGTGTGAGCGTGTGAGCGTGTGTGTTTCAAGTGTGTAAGAGAGTTTAATTCCTAGTTTTAATTCCTAGTTATAATTTTTCTGTTTAAAATGTTGTACATGCGAGGAGCTATGACTGAATAGTGTCTTTGTGGAGAGGACGTGTTTACACGAGGAATCGGGCAGCCAATTTTTCTTTTTGGTTCATCTGGTAGTGGTAGTAATATAATATATAGTTATTTGCGATAACTCAAGTAAGCCGGAATTGATTCATGAATGAAATATTCACCCCGTATAAAGTTATTGCTAGCATCGCGAATATATCTGAGCTGAAATAAATATGTCTGTAGCTTGTGGTTTTCCTTCCATATTTCTTTTGTTTTTGTTTCACATAGCCAGACTAAATGTTGTCTGGACATATTACTACTTAAAGATTCGGAAATAACATCGACAGTGGAGGTGTCAAAATAAGTGACGCATCGGCAATTTTACTGGTAAGTTTTTCTTTTTTGACAAAAAAAAACCCAATTCATTTTTTAACGAAACTCGAAACAAACTCATAGCTATCTATGCAGATAGCATGTACTTATGTATTTATTTCAGGATTTACTTGTGAATATATTACTCGTATTATGCTTATTTAATATTCTGTCAAAATACAACTAATAATTTTCCCTGTAAAGTTGCATTTTAGAATTTGTACTTTTCCATTGTCGGTATATTGGATGATTTTTATAAAAAGGACACTAGGTGTCCCAATTACTATGGATGGACGTTATGTTGGTTGTACAGGAATTTTGAGAGAAGAGAGAAGTGGAAGAAGAGTGGGGAGGCCTTTGCCCTGCAGTGGGACACTACAGGCTCATAATAATAATAATAATAACCTGAACACACGCGGACCTCGGAGGCTACAGTTGCGTCGAGCTCGAGCGATGAGTATTACTCTCCGCCGACGTCGCCACCACCTGTACGCCGGCGGGGAGCTCGCCGGCCACCGGACTGTTTGGGACAACGAGGCCCACCGGCCTCTGGAGGTGTCCCCGCTTCCGGTGGAAGTATGCAGCGCATGAGATGGACGCAACCAATTAATATAAACGTCATGCGCGCATACTATGGGGCTACAGAGGGGGGAACTAGCCTGACTGCGTACCGTGGTCGGATGCTCTCTCTGTTCCAGGTGCTTGAGCCAGCTATCAACGTGTCGGCCCAACGATTGTCAGATCAGGTACGGGTCATCCAGCGTAATCATATGTTGGATGACTCCGTGCTTGATCAGTTACGCTCGGAAGTACTAAGTAGTCATGTCATACCCCAACCAACGCAATCAGAGTCACCACCAGCGGTGGTGCCGCAGTCAAATCATCTCGATGCGGAGAACGATGACAGGGCTACAAATGTAAGTACCCAGTGCAATGAGCAGCTGAGGAGCGCTTTGGAGAGTGCATTTCAGGAGTATCGCTCCACTCCAGCTGAACTAAGACCACGTTTACCTCGCTTGCCCATGAATAAAAAAAACTTGGCGCTTGTGTGTGCTCTGGATTCACTGCTGTCACATTATTTTGACAGCAGTGAAAATCTTAGTGATACTCACTCAATTTTGTACTGTGCGGCTGTGGCTGCGTGCCGTGTAGCTCACGTAAAGTTACCTGAACCTGATAGAGCTACACGACCAAAACCTGCAGTACCAGCCTGGCAGCGCAGAATTGAGCGACGTATCGACGGAGCTAGAGCACTCATTGGCAAGCTTATCTGCTTCAGGGAGGGCAATACCCGCCCTAGAGTGATGCGCTTCGTGAGACGGGCTTTCTCGGGAATTGATATCAATCCCCGGGATTATATATCCCGTGTCACCGAGCGCATCGACTTCCTGAAGCAGAAAGTTTATGCATGGGCAAACCGTATTCGCAGGTATAAACGGCGCGTGGAGCGGTATGCCCAAAATCGTACATTCCAAAGCGACCAAAGAAGGGTATACAGAAATTGGGAACGCCCTGATAACGGTGTGAGTGACGTGTGCTGGCCGGATGATGACGCTATGAGCTCATTCTGGCGCAATATTTGGTCAGTACCAGTCAATCATACTGAAGGTGATTGGATACGCGACGTCGAGAGAGTGTGTGAATCGCTGCCAATTATGGGGGAGGTAATCATTAGCCCCCAAGACGTGGCCTGTGCAGTCCATTCGTTGCCGAACTGGAAAGCGCCAGGGCCGGATGGACTGCACAACTTTTGGTTGAAATGGCTGCGTAGTTCGCACGCTCGATTGGCGTCTCAATTCCAATCATCTTTAGAAACCGGGACGCTACCAAATTTCTTTACCACTGGAGTTACCCATCTGCTCCATAAATCAGGTAGTACTGCGGAACCCAAAAATTATAGACCCATCACATGTTTACCGACGGTTTATAAACTTCTTACATCCATTTTGAGAGCAAAAATTTGTAATCATATTGATGAGAATTCAATTATGTCTGCTTCTCAGAATGGATGTAGGAACGGGTCCCGCGGTACTAAGGAGCTGCTGCTCATAGATATGACCATTAGCCAACAAGTTCGCCGATCCCGAAAGAATCTGTCAACATGTTGGATAGATTACAAGAAGGCGTATGATTCGGTGCCACATACATGGCTCATGAGGGTGCTGGAACTATATAAAGTAGATGCTACTCTACGCGCCTTCTTGCTCTCATGTATGGGGCAATGGAGGACAGTCCTTCGCTATCCAGGATGCCGACAGATTCAACGAATTGGTGAACCGATTAAGATTGAGCGCGGTATATTCCAGGGTGACAGTCTGAGTCCCCTATGGTTCTGCTTAGCCTTGAACCCTCTCAGCACACTGCTGGAGAGATCGGGGCTGGGCTACCGATTGAGGCGATGTGGTCAAGTGATATCCCACCTGCTTTACATGGATGACTTGAAACTCTTTGCTCCCTCCGATTCCCACCTGATGGACTTACTGAAGGTAACTGAAACTTTCAGTAATTCCATCAGAATGGAATTCGGTGTAGACAAATGTGCTGTCATGCATGTAAAGCAAGGACGGATTATGGAATCTGAGGGAATCCAACTCTCGGAGTCCATACAACTTAGATCGCTTGCCTCAACGGATACTTATAAGTACTTGGGTATGTCCGAGGCACTAGGTATAAACATGGCTGACATGAAACAATCATTGCGGGAACGCTTCTTTGGACGCCTGACTAAGGTTTTAAAAAATCTGTTATCAGGTGGAAACAAGGTACGCGCCTTCAATGGTTGGGTCTTGATGTACTCCTTTGGCATACTCAAGTGGACTCAGACTGAACTTGACGCTCTGGATAGGAAGGTCCGTACACTGCTGACCGCAAATCGAATGCATCACCCACGTTCTTCGGTAATGAGGCTGTACATCCCGCGGAAGTGTGGGGGTCGAGGCTTTTTAAATGCCAAAAACCTACACAACTGCGAGGTGTGCAGTCTCAGGGAATATTTCCAAAAAACCGACGTGGGGATGCATCGAGATGTAGTTGCAGTGGACAAGGGACTTACCCCTCTCTCGTTGGCTAAAGAGAACTGGCGCAAACCTGCAGTACTAAGTACTAACGAACGCAGGGAAATATGGCAAAGCAAAGAGCTGCACGGACGCTATTACCGGGCTCTCCATGAGCCTGAAGTAGATTTTCTAGCGTCCGTGTCCTGGTTACGCTTCGGAAATCTCTTTGGAGAAACCGAAGGGTTTGTTTGTGCAATTATGGACGAAGTTATGATGACGAACAACTATCGGAAATATATCGTTAAAGATGGTACGGTTGACATATGTCGGGCTTGCCACCGTCCGGGAGAATCTATTCGACATATTATCTCAGGTTGTTCGCGTCTGGCTAACGGCGAGTACTTGCACAGACATAACCTTGTGGCCAGGATTATACATCAGCAGCTTGCTTTGAAATATAATCTTGTGGAATCGGAGGTACCGTACTATAGGTATGTGCCCGACCCAGTTCTCGAAAATGGTCATGCTACATTGTACTGGGATCGATCTATCATCACAGACAGGACTATTGTTGCTAATAAGCCTGATATTGTGGTGATAAATCGATTAGAGCGTCGTGCAGTGATTGTTGACATCACCGTTCCGCATGACGAGAACCTCGTGAAAGCTGAAAAAGATAAACAAATAAAGTATCTCGATTTAGCTCATGAGGTTGTCGACATGTGGGGGGTGGATTCAGCAATCATTGTACCAATCGTTGTGTCAGCTAATGGCCTAATAGCTAAGAGCCTCGATCAACATCTCAGGAGGCTCTCGTTGAGTGGCTGGATCAAGGGCTCGATACAGAGAGCTGTCCTTTTAGACACGGCCCGCATTGTTAGGAGGTTTCTTTCTCTGGGGCCCTGACCACCGGTGGCTTGGACCCTGCTCCCGATGCCGGTGGGTTACTATTTCTTATATTTTTAAATGTTTTTGTCTTCAGTTTTTATAAAAATATTTAAAAATGTAACATAATGTGAAAGTGTTAGAATAAAGGAAATAATAATAAATAGTGTTGTGCAAAGTGTCAACTTTGACTCGGAGCTTGCACCCACTACCAGCACCAATAGTATACGCAGACGATGGACAACAGATATGAATAAGTTTATTCTGCGCACTTACCTTCAATTAACGTCCTTAGATACAGATACGAGAACTTATCTTGAACCTCTCCACCTAAAATTTATAGAAAAATATCCTAATATGCAGGTTAGTCGACAACGAATAGGCGATCAGCGTAGGGCAATAGTACGTAATAAACTACTACCGCAACAGACAATAGATGAAATATATACAGCAGTAAAAGACGAGCTAAATAACCTACAAACAACCATTCAATTACATAATAATCAAGATACACACATCCTCACTGAAAGTACACAACAAACTACACAAACCACACAACCAACTCAGACACGAATGCGATGGACCAGAGAACACAATGAAGCGATAATGCTGTCATATTACCGAGTAACAGCACTAGGCACAAACGAAACAGCATATCGAAAGCCTATGTATGAAGATTTTGTTATGAGATTTCCTTCCCTTTCTTACCTTAGTGAACAACGTGTAGCAGATCAACGAAGAGCAATAATAAATAATAAATATATTAGCAATGACAGGCTGAATTTCTTGAAAGCTAAAATATCAGAAGAGTTAGGACTTAATAACAATAATTTAAGCAACTATACTAATGACGTAATAACACACACAGAAATAGCTATGACAAACACAGTAACACCAAATAACAATGATAATATAAACCTTACAGAACTAATTTTGCCTAACCCACAAACAAGTTTAGAACGGGACCCACAAATAGATAAATAAATAAATAAATAAATAAAAACGTTTAATTCTCACCACAAACCAGAAAATACAATGATAGATTCACAGTACAGTTAAGGTTGATACATTTCTTTTTTTGGTTGATGAAATAGAAAAAAGATGAAATATTCCAACAAGCATTACTTTTTTTCAAAAATACAAATCCTGTAAATAGACATTATATTCCTAAGCAAAACCCATCCAAAAATCTTGCAAAAATAGTCGATTACATGAATAAAATAATTCTTCCTGAACACGTTAACATAGACACTGACTTTGATACACTGCAGACCGTTATCTATTGTGCAGCCTGGACGGTTGCTAAGGTCAATGGAGCAAAGATAACACTCAAACCACCAGAAAGTAACCAACGACAACATCTTAAAAGTGAATACAGGCCTAGATGGCAAAGACGATTAGAAAAGAAAATAGATGACTTACGAGTAAAAATAGGTAGACTGACACAATTTATTAATGGTAATAGAAATAGAAAATTAAATAAACATGTAAACTCTATCATAGCAAGATACAAAATCCATACTGTACACGAAGAACCAAATACACAAGCAACACACACATTAGATACACTTAAACAAAAACTCTCAGTCATAGCTGGCCGACTAAAGCGTTATAAAGCATGCACCCTTAGAAAACAACAAAACACTACATTCAACTATAATGAAAAGCTTTTTACCGAAATATCAGACAGGCAGCAACCAACACTCAGGAAAACCATACAACTAATTATAATAATACATCTGACCCTGAGATGATGAAAAATTTTTGGGCCGGTATATGGGAAAACCCAATTATGCATAACACTGAAGCTGATTGGATACAAACAGAATCTAGGAATGATAGTAATAACACTCAGGCAATGACATTTGAATATGTTCCCCCACAAATATTTCAAAAAGTTCTAGACCGCTTACATAACTGGAAATCACCTGGCTCAGATTATATCCATAGCTTTTGGTACAAAAAATTCACAGCTGTGCACAGTTATCTTCATAATTATATAAATAGTTTCATTATAAACCCCAATACAATGCCATCCTATATAACGTTAGGTACTACTTTTATGATACCAAAAGACCGTAACGACTTATCTGATCCAGCAAAATATAGACCCATTACATGTTTGCAAACCTTGTACAAGATTATTACATCCTGTATATCTGAACTTATATACCAGCACACAGACGCCAATAATATCTTAGCAGAACAACAGAAAGGATGCCGTAAGTTCAGTCAAGGATGCAAAGAACAATTAGTCATAGATTCTGTAGTACTCAAAAACGTGCTTAAGAGAAAATCAGACCTATTTAGTATGTATATCGATTACAAGAAAGCATATGACTCTGTCCCCCACTCTTGGCTTATTAAAGTCTTAGAATTATACAAAATTCACCCTACAATAGTAACATTTTTAAAGACCACGATGGAAACCTGGACAACTGTACTTAAAGTCAACACACCAAACGAAATACTCGAAACCAACCCAATCAAAATACAGAGAGGCATCTTCCAGGGAGATGCACTCAGTCCGTTATGGTTTTGTCTTGCTCTTAATCCGCTTTCAAATATATTAAACTCAACTTCATTAGGAATCCCTTTGATAGACACAGATACAAACAGACAGACTGATACACAAAATACTTTTTTAAATCATCTACTTTATATGGATGATATCAAATTATACGCTAAAAGTGAAAGCCAACTTCATGAACTAGCTAAGCTAACTGAACAATTCACAAACGACATCAAAATGGAATTCGGTATAGATAAATGCAAAATAAATTCAATAAGAGCAGGACAGAACTACCAACACCAATACTCCTTAGAAACAGGAGACCAAATAGAATCATTGTGCGAACATGATACATATAAATATTTAGGGTATAACCAATCACTACAAATACACTACTCAGATACAAAACAGAAACTAAAACAGCAATTCCAACACCGCTTAAATACTATTTTAAGAACACAGCTTTATGCACGTAACCTTAATACCAAACCACGTAACGTACGTAACGTACCACGTAAGCAATTAATACCTTCGCTATACCTGTATTAACTTATTCGTTTGGAATAATAAATTGGACCAAAACCGATCTTAAAAACTTACAGCGCAAAATTAACACAACAATGACTAAATTCCGTAAACACCACCCAAGATCATGCTTACAAAGACTGACATTACCCAGAAAAGAAGGAGGGAGGGGCCTAATTGACATTTTAATCCTTCACAACAAACAAATCAAAACTCTAAGACAGTATTTTTTTGCTAAATCCCAATTATCCACACTCCACAAACTAATAACACAAAAGGATAATAAACTAACACCTCTTAATTTGAACGACACGTTAGAACAGAAGAATGAAAAACTAAACGATAATAAATCCAAACTCCTGGAGTGGGCCCAAAAGTCTCTACACGGAAGACATCATCAAGACTTATGCCAAACAAATGTCGACAAAGGGGCGTCGAACGCATGGCTTAGACGAGGCGAACTCTTCCCGGAGACTGAAGGCTTTATGATTGCAATACAGGACCAAGTAATAGAAACCAAAAACTATAGAAAACATATAATAAAGAATTTAGCCACAGACACCTGCAGGAAATGTAATAGCTCCCCAGAAACGATACAACACATTACAGGTGCATGCAAGTCAATAGCCCAAACAGATTACAAACATAGACACGATCAGGTAGCAAACGTCATACACCAAAAACTAGCTCATCAGTACAAACTTATAAACACCGTCGTCCCGTATTACAAATATACACCGGAAACTGTATTAGAGAACGTCTCAACAAAATTATATTTCGATAGAGCTATCCTTACTGACCGAACCATCCATTATAATAGACCAGACATAACAATAATAAATAAAATAAGTAAAATAGGCTATCTAATAGACATTGCAGTACCTAACACACATAATTTACAATCTACAATATCAGAAAAACTTTCCAAATACGCCGAACTGAAGGACGAAATAACTCGACTCTGGCACCTTCAAAAAGTGATAATAGTTCCTATAGTGCTATCGACAACAGGAGTGATACCTAAACAACTACACCAGTCACTAAACACCCTGAACCTCCCCGCAAACACTTACCACCTACTCCAGAAAGCAGCTATACTGAACACTTGCAGATTAGTGAGAAAATTCTTGCAGTGTGAGCCTGATTACGGAAACACATAACACAATGCATTACAACATAAAACATATTACACTTAACTACACCATACGGCTTTTTCTATCCAGTTTAAACCACTAAACCACTGAGTACACTTGGCTTTGGCCCGTGACATCAGTTACCCCGGATAACCGGAGAAAAAAAAAAAACGTAAAAAAATAATAATAATAATAATTAAAGGTTTGATTTCGCCACATTGATCGCAAGCACGTTTGCTGAGCGTTAGGTCCCGACTTCATTTCCCAGATCGAGCAAAGTATTATTAGGTTTTTCTATGAAATTCTCCGTAGTAATAATAGCTTGGATTTGTGCCCTGAGGCTCTCTGTATAGCACCTAAAACATACCTGCGCACACAATATAAAATTAATTAATTTGGGTGCCGGTCTATGCGACGCTTGGCTTCTATTTAGACTTTAGATAACTACAGATACTTTAGATAACTAACTGTTCCTAACAACACAATTACATCGCATAAAACATAAAGTTCTCACATAATTTCTCGACACAGGTATCGTAATACTTGTTAACAAAGTATGAAAGTGTCAAACTATCGCACCAAATTGTTTTGCTACATTGTCCCGGTGGAGCGGGCGTTTCATAACGTTCCATAAACTTGAACGTTCATGTAAGGTTGTGATATGTGTAAAGCGGTTAGCGAGGATTATAGCGAATTAACTAACTTGGATGCAGGCGGCATATAACCGGTCGTTGTGGAATTCTATGGGGGAAGCCTTCGTTTAGCACTGGACTTCATTTGGCTGATGTGATGATGATGAACTATCTCGTCAGATAACTCGAAATGAGACTGCATGAGATTGACATTTGTAGAATCGTTCTTTATTAGGACGGATTATCTATAGTTCTATACTAATAGTATAAATAGGAATTGTTTGTTTGTGATGGTTTAACTGTGAAACTACGGAACAGATTTTAATAATTCTAGAATATAAAGCTGCAATGTGAAGTGTTGAGCTAGAGTGCGAGAACATAATATTATGTATTTTATAAACAAAAATGTTTCACCTCAGAGGAGGATATATACATAGAACAATATATATATATATATCTTGCATGCTTTCTATAAGAGAGAGAGAGGGAGAGACAGACAGAGAAACATGCGCACGCCGCACGGCTTACAATAGCTTACTATAGCAAAAAGTGTCGTTACAACTTTTCGTCTTAATTCTTTCCGTCTAGCCCCCTTTCGCAACGCGCGATAAGGAACTTCGTTCCAAAAACATCACCCGCTTTTTAACCATGTCAGCAACCTAATGGACCCGTCACGTGCTCTCCGAAGTGTCGCCAACAGAGCATGCAATTAGCCAACGTTTTGTGCAAATAATTATGCTCAGAGTATTTTGGTACTCAGTTTGCACCTCTTAATTCACAACAGGCAGGTATCGTGTAAATTTTCTACCCTCGTAAGCCCTCGTTACAAACTTATAGGACAGATTAAGTCGTCTGGGAATGTCGGGTCAACGAACACGTCAACTGGCTTATTTTTCTTCTTCTGTCTAATATAGGAGTAATGTATCAAGTCGAACAAATTAGACAGAAAAATAAACGGAGAGATTTATATCTAACAATTATATTCTAGAACATTCCAAAGAAAACAATCCGTCTGTGATGTGACTGTTTGATTAAATTGAAAGTTGTCCAAAGTAAAAAACGGCAGTTCTTATTTGTTGAATCAAATTAAGTTTTTTTTATGAAATGTTTGGACTCGAATATTCTGCGTTCGTTGATCTTAGTATACAGAAATAACATCAGTGCTAAAATAACATAAAAGAAGATTGAATTTTTATAATGCTCTTAGAGCAATTTTGTATTTTCGAGTTTGGCTATTAGGCTGAAGATAAAGTTAATAAGCTAAATAATTTTAAATTAAATTTAGTCAAATGAAAATTATAAGGTATAATAAGTTTTTTTTTTTTCAAAAAGTTGTTAATCGCACAAAAGGCCGTCTTTGCTTCAATTTGTGCGCATATAAATAAGCTACAGCTGTAAATTTAATCATAGTAACAAAAAAGTGAATTTAAAGTAACTTTTACGTTTCCAATTATAAGAGCTAAAATATAATAGATAGAGGACGCGGATTCAAGTCTCGCCAATTTTTCTTATATTTATTATCGATTAGCCGTTGCCCAATGTTTTATTTTCATCCCAAAATTTACTTACTTTAACTCGGATCCTAGCAGCGCAGCGTATCTACATGAAACATGAACCAGTTTTTGACAACAGCTTGTGATAACATCATCCAATTTCGTGTAGTAGTTTTGGCGTGATGCGTGTACAAACATACAGACAAAACTAGTAAAGACGTACTAAAAAACTAATTGGTTTTTTTTTAATATCTATAATGTACAGACATCGGCCTATAAACATTTTGTTATAATTATGTACTGTACGGAGATGAACTCTTTTTTTTTATTTTGACGTTTAAATTCGAGTTACCTCTTCCTCTTTTTTAAAACCATGATCCAGTGATGTCGCCTCCTTAGTCCTCCGTCAAACAAATGTGACATAAAGAGCAGCTCTATAAAGTCACCTGCATCGTCAGCTTTGTGAATGATCGATGTCAAAGATTACTTTGTGATGCTGTTGCGGTCCTTTTTTCACTTAAACTAGTTAGCCTGAGGCTAAAGTGTCGTATTACACGGACATAGGAGTCCCTAGCACCTTTAAGTTGTCTATGGAAATATGTTGCTAGGTTTAGCAAGTAAGATTTTTTTTTAAAGCCCGGTATGTGCCACTGGCAAATGCCTCTAGGCACCTTCCTTCAACTCCTGATGATTCAGGGGTAGCCCTAACAGTATTTTAGCTACACTGGCGGACAAGGTTGATGGACCATTTATCAGGCTCTGGGCTGGCAGACATGTGCGTGCACATGTTCATGTAGCCAATTAATATTTATAATTATTGTATATTTAAGTTATTGTTATTAGTTACTAACATAGGCTAAGTTCATACTAACACATTATATGGATCCCTTGGTCTGAAATAAAACTAATTTGAATTTTTGACTTTTAAATCTTTTACAGCCCAATTTCTGAAATACGAGTCTAGTTCACATCAATTCAGGACTGCCTCATTAGTCTGCCACGCCAGAGGCAGAGAGATAAAAGAACCCAATAACACTTTCGAACCCAGGATCGAAAGTGTTATTGGGTTCTTTTATGAAATTCTCAATAGCAGCCCGGAGTCTGAATTTGTGCCCAGTTAATGGCAATAGGCTCGCCCCCTAATCATGGCAACTAAACATACTGCCGAGATTCGGGTGTTCGTTAGTACACCTCTGCCAGACCCTTCGGGGAATATAGGCGTGATGGTATGTTGTGAGTCCAGTTTATCCCGCCATCTGAGCCTTCTGCGTCGAGTAACGTCTTGTGAACTCGACTCTGTAACGAGGCTAGCCCAAAGTCGTCCGACATGCAACACAAAAATATAAGACATCCATGTATTTGTGTTTCACTCCAAAAATGTTTGATAAACATGGGTTTATCTTCTTTTTCCTGTCAAAAAAAAACACGTTCCAATACACATTATAGTTCGAAAAGGCTTATTAGACGTTTCATATTTTTATGAATTAGACGGTAAATCTATACAACATAATCCATTAACAACAAATGAATAATCAAAATTCACAATCCTGCAAACAAAACCCGGAATTATCACGGCTTTATTTCAAAACAAACAATGAATAAACAAGGGCTTATTAAACCGTGAAACATGTTCAAAGAACGTAACAAAATGGTATGAATCAATGTACAAAACAAAGCGCGCATTCCATCGCGATCATTGGCAAAATGGCGTTGTCTAGACGGACTGTAGACGAAATATGGACGTTTTATGCTGAGGAACGGGTACTAAACGATATTGTCTGAAGAATGTTGTATTGGCTGAATTTGGTGCGAGTTTTTATTAATAGTAGCTATAAACATAATAGATTCAGAGGGTTTTTGGAGGGTTCAGCAGAGGTAGGTATTTCAGAATTTAGTACCTGGCTTGTGAAAATATCCAATGCAATTTACACTTTTTAAAGTTTTCGATTTTGCATTGTGTTTGTAATGTTAAACTTAAAGGGTTAAGAAACTTTCACTGCATACTAAGAATTACTCACTTTCGTATTAATAAAATGCAATGATCAATCTTTATATGTACTGTTATCATTATTTTTAATTGATCAGTGCATAATTTTCGAAAATAATTAGGTACTTCTACTAGGTCTAGGAAATCAAGATCTATGTGAAAAAGTATCCCTATTTCCCTATTGGTCACGCTATAACTTGAGAAAGACCAAATCGATTTCATTCATTGATTTTTTTAGGTTTTCCATTGTAACATTGGGTTCAGTAATACTCTGTAAAAGGTTCTTAATTTAACAATAATTGCGCGGTGCTTACTGCTTACTGCGCGGTGGCTTAGCAGTCATAGCGTCTGGTGTACTTAACCAGAAGACGCAGGTTCGAATCCTGCCCGCGGTCGTATTTTTCCTTCACTAAAATAACCTAATAATCTTTTCATGGAAAATGCCTAAAAAATACAAAAAGATAATGCGCAGCATATTGGTATGACAGGACAAAGTCTGTCAATTCAGCTAGTAGAAAATAAATAGCACCTACTATCAAAACCTCAAAAAAAATATATTATTATGTTATTTCTGGAAGATGCTCCTCGTCAATCCTCATAACCCTCTCCTGCATTCGGGCAGTGGTGGGCGGAGCAGTGATAACGAGCAACTGTTTACTTTGTACAGCACCGCGCCCCTAATGCATCACATTCTTATCTATTCACTGCAGTGCGCTGCGGAACCACTGGGTGAAATTAGTGGATATTTTCTGAGTGGAACAATAGGCTGCTGAATGGCACCGTAGGGTCGTGAATGGTTTATTTAATGGATCTTATATTTTTCTTCTTTTGTTATTGTACCTTGTTTCTTATGCATAATATTTTAAGTCCCAATTTTGCATGTGTCCAGTTTTCTGTTGAGTTTCCGCCTCTTGGTCATAATTTGTTTTGCTCTCAAATATTAGCTAGCAGCTATCCAAGTTTTCCATACTAATTATTCAATAGTTTTTTGGGCAACTATCAGTCACCACATAAGCAAAATTGAAAATGGGACAAATTCAGTAGCATAGCTGTTGTCCACTTGTCCGCTTCAAAATATTCAGAATTTAATCATTCGTTCCGGAGATGATCGCCTATGCGGTCTAGTTAGTTTGTATATAGGCAGTATTAATTCTATTAATATGGACAAATTCAATATAACTATGTATTTATGATACTTAGTGAATTACCCAGTATTTTTTCAATTAAACTGCGAAGCACTGTTCAAATTCAATTATTATTATTCAATTAAATTATTCCAAAATTGGCGAAAAAAAACCCCTAAGAACACGGGAGCAGTGAATTTGATAAAAAGAGGAATCATTGGAAACAAAAATAGCCAACTTGAAAAGACGGTTCAACAATGGACGAATTAGTAACAATGATTCTGGGTAAACGTGGACTTTTTAAAAAGAATAATTAATTGAAGCGTTAATTTTTCCTACCATTCTATTACATTATGTAGGCACATTTTGGAATATATTGCACGCCTTTACATCCATCTATTGTTATCAAAAGGAAGCTGATTTCGTTCAGAGTTTCTATGGTTTATAATGAGCTATGAAAAAATTACACAGACAAGGACAGATTCAATAACTTAATTTACAATTTATCGAATAAGTTAAGGAAGTTTTTTCTTCATTTGTGAATTTTTTTCAAAGATATCTGATTCATATTTAAATAGCGTATATTTGCATTATCATCTTCCGAATTTCACGAAACTATTCCATCGGGATGTAATATTGTTTTTATCGCGTTAGTTATTAAACAATTTTCGAAAATGATTTACATACGATCACAGATTCCTCAAAGGGTTTAGGCAGGGGTGTACTTACTTGTACACTCACAGTTCGTGAGTATGTTTTGGTCCCATGTTATGGAGGTACTTACATATCGAAACTCCGAGGTGCTACTGAGTTTTCATAAAAACCGCAATAACATTGCTCGACCTAGAAATCGAACCAGAGACCTCAAGCGAAACAGTCGTAATGAGGCACTTTGGCAGAAAGTGACAGGCAAAAAATATTTATATCAATATTCGTTTGCTATTTTATTCTATCAATAACCTTTTATACATAAATCTTCAAGTCTCGAATGATATCCATTTAACTAACGTATTCTATGCCCGACTACTGACACAACTATTACAATTACTTGAATACCTAAAATGAAGAAATCCCTCAAATTCCACTTTAATTATTTCATTTAAGTGGACCGCTCCTGAAATTCTCAATAAACGCCTTTGTTATTAATCCAATATGTCTGTGACATTTTTTCTAATTTCGTGAAAAGGTCTTTTGGGCATTTTAGAGTTGTCTAGACTGTATACTAAGTAATATTACTTTATGGTTAAATTGGATACATGTAGCGCTCAACAGCTCCCTGCAGGGCACTTAGGAGAAAAGACAAATGTCATAGATGCTACATTTGAATAAATATTTTCATTTTGTTGATAACAGACGACGACGAGACGAGAGTGAATAGGTACCTTCTAGGCAAGCGCGCTCCATCGTAGACCACTTCGATGCTTAACATCAGGCAAGTTGCGGTCAAGCGTAAGCCTATCAGTGATAAAAAAAATAACAGAATTCGTAAGTAACTTGAAGAAGTTGATTAGACGAAATGAAACTAAGGTTATAGAACTTATATCTTTATGTCATTTACGCTTAGATATCTATGGCAAATAAAGCCAAGTACTAAACACTCAAATAAATCTACGATAGGAAAATATAACATTCGATATTGATGTGCAATCAATTAACATAATTATCCAACACAATTGTGGGATAATTCGGCAAACGAGTAGGCGAGCCATCTGATGGTAAAATTGGTACATTTACTTATATTGTGGGAGACTGGTGCCTAAACTAGGCGGTTAGCCTGTATTTCAGGACCAGGTCTCCACCCCGTCGGCAATGTTACAATAATTCAATGTATCTCATAATAATATACAAAAATACGGTAAGATAAGACAAAGAGTGAATGTGTGGGTTGTGTGTGTGGTTATGTGAAGAGTGTACTTAAAAGTTGGCGTGGGTAGTGTATGTGAAGGGGGTGCTTGCGTACCTATGTGTTTTGTATAAGCCTTACACCAGAGTGGTTAAAAGTTTTTCTGTTTCTTCGTAGTTCTGTTCTAGAAGCCAGTCGGTGGTTTTCTTTTTACACATATTTTTAGTGAGGCTGTATATGGATAACTTTCAAGTAAGAAGTCATTACCGCCCATGGACAACCGCAATAGCGAAGGAATTGCAGATGCGTTGCTGAGAAATGAGAATAGGAGAAGGAAGGGGACTGATGGAGGAATCGGGCCGCGCGGCGCTCCACACTCACCGTACGAAACACAACAGTATGAATACTGTTACATGACGTCGAAATTCTATGGGAGAGTAGTACCTACTTCCCCGTTCGTACCGACCTATTCATGCTGGCAAAGTCCTGCCACATTAGTCGTGTGATTTGAAGCGCGACTGCTACGCTAGAAGTCATGGGTTCAATTCAAAGGTTGAGCAAAGTGGTAATGGGTTTTTCTATGAAACTTTCAGAAGTAACTCAGAGTTTTGATATGTGCTCGGTTAATGGCAATGGGCTCGCCCCCTATTACATGGGCCCTAAACATAACGACGAACTGTGAGTAGATATACATTAATACATATCTACCCTTCAAAGAATACATCGTAATGGTATGTTATTACGGTGTCCATGCAATTATAAATCCAAATACCTAATTACATACTACCATCTAATTAAAAAAAATACTAACCCCATCATTTTCCTGTCCTCAATATAATTAAAACGACATGACTTAGTAATTAAACATAACAAGTATTTAATAAAGCCTCCTTGTCTTATATAGTTTATGAACGAAAAGTTTATCGTTCATACATAACGCCTATTAAATTCAGAACTTTGTAATACATGAGAATTTGGTACCTTATCAAAACATTTCATATTGTAATCCTCTTATTGGAAATGTAATTGAGCGTAAACGTCTCAGGAATATGAAAACGTAATCTACTTACATTCGATGTGTCGCGAATATTAAATCAGAAACAAAGTAAGTACTGCCAATACTTGCACAGTATATATTCATTCAAAATATATATTATAGGTATTAGATACGGCTATGCTAACGGTTAAGGAAAACATTGTGAGAAAACGCATGTCTGGAAATGTGAATGACTGGAATTCGACAGCGTGTGAAATCTGCCAACCCGCGGTAGGCTAGGGTTATTCTATAATCCACCATTATAGAATAACCCTTCTCTGAGAGAAGACCCGTGCCCAGCAGTGGGACAATAAATAGATTAACGTGACTGCTACGCAAGAGGTACTGGCTCGATTCCCAGATTGAGTAAAGCGTTACTACGTTTTTCTATGATATTCTTTGTAACAGCTCGGAGTTTGGAGTTGTGCTCATTTAATAGCAATACGCTCGCCTCCTACTATTTGGGACTTTGGGACACACAACTGCACATTGGTACACCTTTGCCTAAGCCTTCCGAGAATTTAGGCATGATGGGAAGTTATATACGGCTTGTATCATCATCATCATCATATCATTATCATCATATCAGCCAAATGAAGTCGACTGCTGACCCCCACCGACCTTTACCAGATCGTCTGTCCATCATGTTGGAGGTCGTCCCACACTGCGTTTTCCGGTTCATGGTCTCCACTCGAGAACCTTCCTGCCGCAAGGGCCATCAGTTCTACGAGCTATGTGCCCCGCCCACTGCCACTTAAGCTTGCCAATCCTTTCAGCTATACACGGCTACGGCTAGTTTGTATATGTTTTAATTATCAAAGAAACTAAAAAGCCCTATGGTCTAAGAAAAAGAAAAAAGTTACCTATCCAAAAATAAAAATCTCCATACAATCAATATTGAGTAAGCGCACGCGCAGTGGTTGGTGGTGGCCTACACCTACCACTACTACTACTACTAGGTACTACTACTACAGAGAATAACTCGGATGCACATAGCTTCAAAACAATCTATACTGATCCAGCATAGCCGGACCTCGCGTTGTAATGGATTTCCGTAAAATGAGAGATCAGTTATACTCATTGCTAGCTTGTTGATTTATTGTACATCTAAGACGTGTATAGATACTAATATTGGTATGAAAAATCCTTCTTCAAGTATCCTTAAACTCTCCTCTTTTACATGCAGTGTCTGTAAAAGGTTTCCTGGAAATCCGAAACCGATAAAATAAGTCTTAACATCAACAGGCGCATCTTAAGTTCCGACCTTTTAGTAAAAACTTCAAAAGGCTCTTTAAAGGAATGAAAACTCTTAACAAATAAAGAAACAAACTCGACTCGATATCTAATCACTCGTCGAATGTGTGACACACGGACGGGTAGTATGGAGAGTAATCGTGGTGCGACAGCCGCTCTCGAAGTGACATCTCACGCGACTTCGTTCCTATCCATTTCATTTCACTTGTCTGGAGCAGCCTGTTTGTTTGGTAGTGTGTGTTATAAGGTTGTGTAGTTTGTCGAGCATTAAGCAATGTTACTTATGAAGCTAAACAAAATTTTAACATACGTAAAAGGTAAATGCACTCATGTAAATGTAATGATTCTAATTTCGGTCAATAACACACAATAGCACTGAGTTTCCATCAGTCAATTGCTTAAAAAAGACAATGTTATTTGAAAACTTGATTTGTTATACTTAAAATTATGGAAAGAAAATACACCCCATAAATTTGTTTTTCTATGAGGAAATTCAGCAGCGCAACGTTTAGATTTGTACCCGGTGAATAGTAATAGTATAGTAATACCAGCGTTCATCTAAGTACAGTAGGTTATAGCTGTTACCTGACCCACCTTAGGTGGGACGGCGGGGTCTCGGTGGATCAAGTAACAGCTATAACCCACTGTACACACGTGCCAGTATATTACCTACTGCCTGATTCTTTTTAGGAATACAATAGTTATGTTTTTAGGTATAAAGTTCGACATCGTTACTATCAATGTGTGTCGTTTAATTACTCGCTGCTACTCGAGGCCTCTGATAAACGACTCTCCAACCAGCTCTACTTCATGACATGTTCAGGGTTTTAAGCCTCGGCCGCTAACGATGCCGCTTATTACCATTATCGGGTTAGGATTTAACTGGGCGCGCGATTTAACAACGGAAACCAGAGTCCCACTCGAACTATAACTATCGATTTCCATAATTATAATGATGTATACACCTCACGCTTTTACAGAAATAAACTTCACTGAATTACTGTCTGAGTAGCAATATTTTACTCTATGTGTTTTGAATATCGACGTCAAGAAGCTGTATGTCCATACTGTTGCGTTTCATACGGTGAGTGTGGAGCGCTGGGGGCCCAATTCCTCCCTGAATCCCCTTCCATCTCATTAACTTCCCTTCTCCTTAAATATGCTCGGCAACGAATCTGCAAATCCTTGGGTATTGCAGATGTCCATGGGCGGCGATGATTATATATCATCAGGTAGCTAGCCTGCTCGTTTGCCGAGTAATCCCATGATAAAAAATATATGTTTGTGGGCACATAGCAACTGCCCTCCACAATACATTGGGCTCTTTCAGTTTTTCCTAGGTAGGTATGTACCTGGTTAAGATTGGAAGTGGGAGCGCATGGGAACCCTACCTTACCTTCCTACTGCAAATTATGCTTGCCAAAGAGGCGAAGGAGAGGAATTGTCCAGCTCTCGCCCGATCGCAGGTAACGCACCGGGCACACCTCCGGCCTCCATGCTCTTTGAAGAGGTTAACTTCCGATTTATGTTAAATTTGATAGATACCAATGCTGATAGTTAATTATAATCATTATTTTATGTGAATCAATGGAACGATTTTTTCTGTGTATTCCCCGAAGAGTTGTGCAAAGACGTAGGTACTTGTATATACCCGTATAATAGGGGGCGAGCCTTTTGCTAGAAAAACCCAAAAACACCTTGCTCGTTCTGGGAATCGAACCCAGGACCTCCAGCCTAGCAGTC
Source organism: Subacronicta megacephala (assembly GCA_958496365.1). Classification (NCBI taxonomy): domain Eukaryota; kingdom Metazoa; phylum Arthropoda; class Insecta; order Lepidoptera; family Noctuidae; genus Subacronicta; species Subacronicta megacephala. The sequence goes on from OY292527.1 coordinate 9,419,575, forward strand.
ACACTTAGGACCACTAGAGTAATGAGGCAGTTTAAAAATAGAGATTTTTCAAATATGTTAATATGGTTCTGTTCTCTCTCTATTTCCTACCAAGACAATATTTTTCTTTTGAATAAAAAAAATGCTCCAATTTCTGTTCCGTATCCAACTAACTACAACTGAATAAAATATGAATACATGCGTGTCGGCCATTTAGATAATGATAGGCTCCCGACACGAAAAAATAATACTACTTGACAAATTTTTTTTCAAAACGTATTTACATGGAAATTATACCTTATTACGTATTAAGTAGCTTTTAATATTCATGAGCATTCAAAGAATGACATAGTTAAACAAAAAAAGATACCTATTGTTATCATTCGTCAGGTATTCAAGGTTTAATTTTAAATGAGCTTAATTAGTGGAATATACCTTTATAATCAGCTTTATATTGATTGCATAGAAAATTTAATCGAAGGAAGGTTATAGGTACTTATACCCTACTTCTAAAATCAAAATGAAGAAATGATTGTGAACATAAGCACCAATTTATGTCGACCTCTGTCTCCCAAATATTTTAACGGCTCACGTCCAATAATTAATACGAGAAAGGGACGGGGTAGGTCATCGTGGATTGGTTTTTACGCACCAACATCCAACGCCATTAGAGGGCTCAGCCAGTGGAACAATTTAATTGATTTATTTATCCCTATATCCAATTAGGCTGGCACCAAAAATTGCTTGGTGAAATTCAGACAGAATTCAACGTGGAGATGCCAAATACTCCCGACGGGCGGCCAGTATCAAAACAATGATAGGTATTCAGTCTAAATGATGATGGATTTTCATTAAACAATAAATGGTAGGTATTTCGTTTTAAGCTTTCCGTTTTGCCTTCTGTATTTAATCAAACTAAGGCTGTTATAATACTAAATATATTCAAGTAATTGAATGTTGAGCGGTGGTGACCCAGTGGTAACGGCAGTGACTTACGAATAATTTGTGTAGGTAGTGTTAGGCTCGCCCCCTATTACATAGGACCTAAACATACCGGCGAACTGTGGGCATATATGTGTAAACCACTGCTAATTCCTACGGAGAATACAGGCGTGACGTTATTTTGCATTTTTAGTATTGCTTAATAAATATTCCCATATCATCAATATAAAATCATACAGAATTATCTGGTTCAATGGACGCACAAGTACCTACATACAAAATAATACACAACATCTAACCAATATAATCAAATCACTGATATTACTCGTATCAAATCAAACCCTCAAAAATTTGTAATATCGTCTCATTTATGTGAAGTGATCTCAAAGTTTTAGGTATACCGTACACTGAAGCGAATCGGCAAATTCGGTTCAGCAGTAGGTATTGTAAAACAATAAAACCCACCCGATGGAAGCACTACATAATGTATATTCGACTTTTATTCGGCTCGCGCTGATCGAGCCTGGCATACTGTAACTACAAATATCAAGCTACACAAATCCAGCAAAGGCAGACCACGAGTTTTAAAGACTTTCCATATAGTGATAGTTAAGCTTACACTGAAAAAGCTTAATGTGAAGCAGTGGCATTTCCCCGAATATGACTCAATTATCCACAGTTACACTTGACTAGCTCTTGCCAGTGGATTCACTCGAATCCTAAAGGGTCTTTTGAGAGAAAATGTAGACTATGCATTGCTTCAGGAGACCACCTAACTCCTCGCCAAATAGTAGCGTAATCTTCTTAGCGGTTGAAGCGTGAAAAGAAAAACAAAAAAAGTTTATTTCGCGTTTATGATGTCATTATACCTATATGGACTATGGATTTTAACGGCCTGCTGCGCTGTACCGATTTATGCCGACTCACACCAGTGTATAGCATGCCTTACAAAAAATCCTCGATCAATTTCAATGAAACATTTCAATTTTCTCCTTCAAAATATCAAATCACTTGAAAGTATAATTCCAGTCGGGGAAATTTTAATATCCGTTTAACCAAACTGTGATTAGGTGAGGTCATTCGGCAGACATAATGGACTTAAACATTAGCTTAAATGCTTTTTCAGATTAAATATGATCGTTTAAACAATTCGTTTTGAAAAGCTTACACAGACGGGGATTTTAGCCCACACAGACACCCGTTTGTGTTCATAAGCTGAGCAAATAAAAAAAAATAAAGCCGGTAAATTTTTCATCAAATAAAAAATATTCTGGAACCTAGACAAAGTTAAAATAAAAAATAAACATTCCAAATATAAATATTCATATTTTGTGTATTGTTTATTTTAGCGACTTAAAAAAAATGGAAAGACATTTTACAAGTCCACAAAAGGCGACGAAAGTATATAATTAATGTCCTGTTGAATAAGTAGGAATTTAGACTTGCGCGAAGTTGTTTGTTTTAATTCCGGGAATGTCACGTAGCCTCGTTAAGGGTTAAGTGCCGTTGAGCTACTGCTAGTCAACGCTCACTTGTTTTTAGTGTTTCCACTCTGTTTATTTTATACTCCGTGAGAAGATTTGAAAAAGGAATTATGTTTCAAATATTGCAGCACAGATTGTTGTGTCTATTTACTTATTTATAGTAATTTACTCTTCAGTAAATTACTATAAATAAGTAAAAAACTAAATAAAATCCCAAACTTATATTATATGAAAAGGTCTTCACCTTTTCATATAATATAAGTTTGGGAATAACCAAGTAAGAATTCAACGATATACTTAATAATAATTGGACTGCTATGCTAGAGGTCTTGGTTCCCAGGTCGAACAAAATTATTGGATATTTCTGTAAAATTCAAAGTGTGAATATGTGCCCGGTGAATAGCAATAGGCCCGCCCCTTTTACATGGGACCTCAATACACCGGCGAACTGTGGGTGTACCTACATTTGTGCCTCATGCTCAGTTGCCTCGACTACGGCTCGTAGTAGTCGTACGAAAGATATCAATAAAAACTCGTAAAACAATCACAAACCTCAACTCTCCAGAGTAACCCTCCGGAGACTTAGTAATTGTTTTTCTATTGTGCCTACTAATTGACAGCTTAATAATATCATTAAAATGTCATCATTTGAAAGGTGAAAGATAAAAACTTTTTTGATGATGCAACACCAACAACAACCATTATGCTAACTTTGCTGATACACACATATCATAGTGCATGCAGTGCTCTTCTATAAGTAATGAGACACTTAGATATTTAGTGACAATGTATCTCTTTTGTTATTTTACCAGTGTACTCATTGTTGAAGAGCCAAATAAATAAATAACACTTTGAAGCACAAAGCCGTTTAAAAAATTGTAAATTCATTCGTTCATTCATTCATGAGCAGTTTTCATGCTATCTGTCACCTTTTTATAGGAAACGGGATGCTTGAGTGATATTTTTCTTTTAACATTGTAGCCAATTAGTGAAGGCTAAAGATATTATAAAATAAACTCACCCCAAATTCAAATTATAGTTTATTTAAAAAAAATGAGGAGATTCATTATACCCACAATTTAACAAGTTGATAGCTTGCTTGCTAAGGAAGGACATAAGCTATTTATCTCAAAAAGTCCTTCGAATGTGATTAGAAACGCGAGCCACAAAAAACATCAAAATATAAATTATCCAATTTCCAACAAACATTTCTACCATCAACAAAATTCTATTAACAAACTCATTGCTCCCACAAGATTTAAAGCAAAAATAGGTCATCGACACACACCTTTCATGTTACTCGAAGCAATTTCCCCTTAATAAGCCCGAGTTCCGACGGGCGTTAAAACAAAAGGTGGTTGGTGGGAACGCGAGCATCGTGAAATAGGCTCGTTAACTTTTCAATTTTCCGATCTAAGCTTAGTAATAGTTTGACGTGACGCCCCACAGTGTGGCCGTGCCCTATTATTTGCTATTATTATGACCGGTAGACACGACTTTATGAAAATATTCATAGGGTTTTTTCATTAGAATGATAAGTGTAACATGTTATTTTGGGTAGTAGTAGCAATTTTAGACTTTTCATTATATTTATGTATTTAATTAAATAATTTTAAAACAAAGGTTTTACATATTTCTGAACTCGCCAAACTTTTACTTTTGATGGCGAGGATAGAGATTTACTGTTCTCTATATTTTGTTATTTTTGGAGCGCCGAAGCCCCAATTCCTCCCTCAGTCACCTTCCTCCTACTTTTCTCCTTCCCCTCCCTTTTCCTTGAATGAGCTCTGCAGCGAGTCTGCAAGTCCTTTGGTATTGTAGATGTCCATGGGCGGCGATGACTACTTGCCATAAGGTGGCTCGCCTGCTCGATTGCCGCGTCGTTCCAAAATAAATTAACATTTCTATATCTACTAGTGTTTTATTGTTGTTTTTAAAAAGACACCTCCCGTAGAAGCGAGAAAGCCCTATGTCGCGGAGGACTTCACAAACTTACTCGTAACCCAAATACACCCAGAGACGAAACAAATATCCATAGAACACACAACTATTTGCCTCGGGTGGGAATCGAACGACACGCGGCGCAGTGTCAATGGCGAAGTACACCAAATTTGCAGTCAAACGTGCTGTCCGTCTATGGATGGCCAATCTTTATAAATAAAAAGAATTTTTTTGTAGTAGGGCCACGCTGTTCGCAGCATGAATGAGCCGGCTTGACCGGGGAAGTACCACACTCTCGCAGAAGACCGACGTTAGAGTAGTAGCGTTTCGCTACTGCGCTTTGTTCGGTGAGCGAGAGGGCCGGAGGCCCAATTCCCCTCCCCTTTCCCTATAGGCTTGGCAACGCTTCTGCAACTCCTTTGGTTTTGCAGATGTCCATGGGCAGCGATGACTACTTACCTTAGCTCGCCTGCACGTTCGCCAAGTTATCCCATAAATAAAAAGATACCTGCGTGTCTCAGGGCTGGACCTGAAGTCTAACCTATAATGTAATAATCCATAGTAAACTAAAAGAAAGATTATAGACAGCCCCCAAAACATCCGCCCTTCACCGCCTCCGCCGCGTTACAATTATCATTAGTAGACAACAACAAGCGAAGCTTACACTTGCAAATCGATTGATCAGCGTAGTTACTTAGCAATGTTCACTGTAGTTCCCGCAATCTTCAACTAAATAATCAAATGACATACATTTACCCGTAGGGAACGCCAAGCTTACCTCAAAGTTTCTAGTACACTCAAAGCGAGTCGGTAATAACGTGGTTAGATAGATCCTAACATTAGATAAGCTACTGAGCAGTAGCCAGCCATTGCTTACAAGAGCCTAATTATTTTCGAAACCGGCTACCATTTGTGCGATTGTAACAAGATAATTTTTCGGGATTTTTTAGTTTTTTAAAGTTGAAATGAGGTTAAGTCTTTGTATATTGTAAGCGGATCTCTTCAAATGAAGCAATGAACTTGATTTATAAATATAATATTTAAAAGAAAAAGTGTAACTCTTGGTTACACTTTTCTTTTGAAACATTTGAATTATTTATTTATGATAGTTTGCGTTGAAAACAGATTAAGTATATTAGAGCTCGAACATATCCTTTACCTGAGCATAACTCGTCAAAATTTTATCGGAATTCTTTTGAGACCTTTCTTAAAACGCGGTTACAAACATTTAAATGACATAACCTACATATTATGAGATATTCCCAAATCAAGCAGTATTATTGGGAATTCTTCGTAGTACCTTGAACCGTTACAGCTAAAATAGGTTACTAAGAATTACGGATAGGTAAGTTACTTTTCATACACCCAGAATACATTATAATGTAGCTTCTATACATTATAATGTATTCTGGGTGTATGAAAAGTAACTTATTAGGTACTATTGTGGTGCAGTGCTTAAAAAATACATTAACATTATCTCTAACGTTGTAAATCATAGTTTTCCAAATAAAACCAGAACTGCACTATAAATTAATGTACATTACATATTTTATGGGAGTAGCTATGCAAGTTTAGTATGCATATATATATAAAATTTATGTAAGTGTGTGTGTGTGTGTGAATAGTAAAACTAGCTTTTGTATCGTGCTTCGGTCCATTGATAAAGATACCCATACACGTACACTTGTATTCTCCAAAGAATGACCCAGAGGTAGGTACTTATGAAACCCTCAACTCGGCGGTATATATGGATAGGTCCCATGTTTCACGGGCGAGCCTATTATCATTACGGGCGAAAATCTAGGCTTCTGAACTCCTGAACTGCTACTGAAAATTTCATATAAATTCTCAATAACACGTTGCCCGACCTAGGAATCGATCCCAGGACTTCTAGCGTAGCAGTCGCGCTTAAGATCACTAGACTAATGAGGCAGTTACGTTAAGTCAGATCGTCTCATGCCAAATTATTTTTATTTCGCAATTTATTCGTCTCTAACACATTCTGGGGTCATAGTACAATAGTAGGAATGACGGCATCACCTATTACATTACATCGCTTATTCACGACTGAGGTATCAAATTTAGCTTTGAAAAAAATTTGTAGCAGATCGAAATTGAATCTGACGCCTAAGGAGAGACAATCAGCCTTAATACTTACATCAAGTAAAAAGGTTTTCATTTATTGGTTTAAGTTTTTTGTTTTCAAATCGCCTTTGATTTGCAATTCCCCTAAATAGTAAAATCTACACAAGGAAATAATACCCGTATATTTAAACAAATACAATAAACTCTAAGTACCTACCTATATATTTAAGGCAATATTTCCTAATTATAATTACATATTTGGTTGATAAATTGACTGCCTAATCAATATTGTATTCAATAGTGTGTTGTAAACTTAATGCTAATTCTAATTAGTGTCAGGACCACAATCATAAATAATATTTGTATTTTCAAATATTGAAATTTATATTATATTATTATTGAATGTGCGATTTACGCAATGTATTCATTTAGCAACAGTATTATAGTAGTAGTAGTGCCTGCTGGCATATCTACATACATGCAATCATGAATGGGTCGGGTGACCGGGGAAGTACTACCCTCCCACAGAACATAGACGTTAAGTAGCAGATACTGCTACTGCTACTTTTTGTACGGTGAGTGTGGAGCGTCGGAGGCCCAATTCCTCCCTCAGTCCCCTTCCTTCTCCTTTGTCCTTCTCCTTAATGCCGGGCATAGGAGCTTTTAAAAAAATATATAATTAAAGCATCGAGTGGTACAAAAAAGCAGTAATAGCCTGGTGATGATTATGACCATGAACTGCCAAGTTATGGGTCTCCATTTCGAATCCAAGATACACACACACCTCTGTCTTTTCATATTTATTTTACACACATGATTACGAAAAGTCAAGAGGCAATAATTATAATTATCACGCGCTTAAACGGCGAAAACATCGTGGGGAAACCTGCAGAGCGATTTTCTCGACGCCGGCGTTTGAAGTCTGCCAACCCGCAGTAGGCTAACGTGGTGGACTATAAGCCTAACCCTTCTCAATTTGCCCAGTAGTGGGACAGTAAATGGGTTGTTGACCATGATGATGATACACTGGCAAGGGTTTTTTATAGCATGGAAAATCGGCGGTTTATGTTGGACTGAAAAACCGAACTTGCCTTCCCTATAATTACAGAAGTTTCCTTAAGAAAACTCAGCCATACCTATCATAATATTATACAAAAAAAATATATCACTTTTAGTTTTCCAAATAAATAAATATACCAAAATTCTAAATCCAATCACAACTGAGACAAACTTCAAACTATAAAGATCTAGATGGCACCGATCTTACGTTACTTTACTAAGCCAATACTTTTATCGTATGATATATGTAGTAGAAAGGCGTCCCAAATCCCAACTATATTGAACTTTGGCATTCGAAACACCGCCTATAGTGTTATAAATTATCCGAACGTGATAGTCTCGGGGCCTATCGACATTCTTTTCGGCTTTTTAGATATTATATTTTGCACCGAAGTGCCTATATTTCCAAAGCTGATTTTGAGAAGCTTGTTGCTAAGTTATCACTACGATGATCAACAGATCTGCGCTTGCCGCGGTCAGTCTTCGGATGGGTGACCATTCTTAACACAACGAGACCCCTCCCTGCCTTGAAAAGCACGTAAAGTCGTCAGTCTCGGGTGACTCGTATGACAATCATCAGTTGTAGCCAGAAGCCCAAAAGGCGTGACAAGCAATCTATCCTTCGAATATCAGTGTTGCCCATAATTTCGGTAACGGAGGTCTGATGGTAGTTACTTCGTAAAATACTGACATTCATCCCTATCTTGCTAGACTGGAAGCTACCTCAACATATTTGAGAAAAGGCTAGGAGAATGATCGATACCGATCTTTACCAAATCTTTATATATATAATTCTACTGTACGTGTGTATGTCACTGAACCCCTCCTAAACGGCTGGACCGATATGAATGAATTTTTTGTATGCGTTTGGGTGGCGCCCTTTATGGTTTATATTCACAAATCAGCCCGACAGGTGCCGCTGCAGTCGGTATTTAATTTTTTTAATATCATGCACGACAACGTCTTTCGGGTCCGCTAGTATAATATAACAAATCATCACGCCTGCATACCCGAAGAAATAAGCAGGTGCACTAATGCCAGCCTAAATAAGTTCGCCGCTATTTTGTTAGGTTCCATCTAATAAAGCTGCCAGCCAGTTACGATTAACCGGGCACCAATTCAAAATTCAAGCTGCTACTGCGAATTTGTAGATATAACATTTTGCTTGACTTTGAAATTGAACTTGGGACCGCAGGCATGCAACCACTATAGACCACTATGGTTGTTGTGTTTATTATACTGAAAATGTGAAAGGAACTTGAATTCTCTCACGGAAATGAAACAATAACGCAAACATCTTGGAGTATGGTACATATTTTGCATCTAGCGCATGTTAGAAGACTTTCCTACTTCATACTTTATGATATTTTGTTGTATCTATACAGGATTTCATAGAATAAAATTAATATTAATTAAAATTGTTATATTATAAAATAATGGTCATTTCTTCGGTTTGTGAATCTTTTTTTTCGTTATGCTTTAGTAGCTATTGAGGAGCTATAGTGTTATGATTTAGTAATAATAATTGGGTGGCTCAATTCATGAAATCACTAAGTCCTAAAAGTCACTTTTAAGATGATTGCCCGTCATTGTTTTATTGTGTGTTCAAGTCTTTAACTATGTTTTTATTTATATTTTTCCATCATCGCATGGTTTCAACACACAATAAAACAATGAAGTGCCATCATCTTAAAAGTGACTTTTAGGACTTAGTGTAATTATTATAATAAAATATATTTAATAATATCTCTTATAAAAGCCTGCAATTGGCCATGGCCATACGAAAGGTAAGGGCCACAACTTTGAAAAGCGATTCCATAAAATACTTCATGTAATGAATTACTAGTCAAACATATAGCCGGAGGAGGTAGCGATAATTTCGTGGGCCCGGGCGGCGAAAAGTCAAGCTACGCCTCTGGCTAACCCTTCTAGGAATAGAGGCGTGATAGTATGTTTTGTTTAATCTCCGGTGTTATGTAAAATAACTTTGCGTTGTTATCGCAATTCTACCATAGTTCCCTCCTGAATATATATTTTGATGAAGCCGATTGTAGATACTCTTGAAATGTGTCTTATATGACTGTAATGTAGGGGCATATATTAGAATATTCCTATAAACAGCATTTAAGAATAAGCCTATAAATATACAATATTTATCTACGTCCATATTTAAATTTTTACTTAGCAATTATCGAAATTTTATTGAACCCTACACGCTATATGCTACACAAATAACTCATACAGATTTTATTTTATCCCCAGGCATATGAACTGTAAAAATAATTATGCACTGCATAAAATCCATAGAAGCTCAACAGTAAACCATGGTCCGTATGCAAGCTGTCTGCCGCAAACCAAAATACAGGTAAGAGCATATTTTAAATTTTGCGTTATAAATCCGAACACAAAAGAAGATACAAAAAGATACAAATTCTAGACTGAACGTATAAAACTGTTTTCATTAAAAAAAAAATTTTTATGTGAAATAAATGTTAACAACTTAAGAAATCTTAAATTGCCTCCAAAAACTGATAGATGCTTCAGGGGTGATAATAATTATGCAGTTATTCTACACACATTTTTTTCACAAAATATTGAAACAACATCTAAAACTTCGTCTGAAACATTTTCAAAATAACCTAATAATATATTTTACAACATACTTAAATTTCCAGAGAAAACACAAATTTGTATTTTTTCCACTTATGAACTTTTAGTTTGCACCACACGTACGGCACACAATGCGAAATCCACGCTGTAATTATAAATCATTCGGGCCACGTTCATTTAAACAGCTTACTAAATTTAAATTTTATTATAATCTCCGCTTTTGAACCGTTTTCATTATAAGCCCGTGGCTTTTGGGTGACTCCTCTCTGTAAGCTATGTGCTTACATAGAAAATAAGCGGCTATGCTCCCTTCCTTTTCAGATCAAAAATGCATTTTCATATGCGCGCTGTGTATTGTAAAATATAATTTCGGATATATTTGAGGCATATTTTTCTAAAGTACTTCGTCAGATATAATTATTGATCTCAGTACCTTATTATGTTTATAACCGCTTAATTATTCACTATATCATAAACGGCTGTTTCTAAGGCTTATTGTCCCTCCTCCGTCAAAAATTAGAGTCATTGTATCGCTTAACTATTGCGTTCCCAATCCCAAGAATTACCTAAGTACGCCATAAAACAGGAGTTAGATTTATTCTTCCATCTTATATTTTATAGAACATTGAATACTAAAATGTCGGAGATAAACACTTCAAAAAATCTCAATTTGTGAGTATTCTCAAAAGGGTTGGTAGAGGTGTGCTTCTGTACACCTACAGTTTGCTGGCATATTTAGGTTTCATGTAATAGCGAGTGAGTCATTGGTGCAATAAACTTCGAGCTACTAATCATATATCATCATCATCTAACGACAGCAGTGTATTTATGTGTGCAGGTATACACAATCATACATACAATAAATGTAAATAAGCATAGGACCTTTTTGATGTAGCAATACTATGAAATAAGCAATTGCCAAGTCAATTGTTATCGCATTAATATGAGTAAAATTATTCTTCAAACGTCGGCACTGCTTAGCGGCGAAATATTTCCAAATATCAAAATGAAAGCTGTGCCCATTGGGACGAATTCTGCGAAGAGACCTAAAACCTTAATTTATTTTTTATAGACCACTCCTTTGTACTTATATTCGTTCATAAGTATTATAAATGTGGTATTGTGTAAAAAAGCGTAAATTAACCTGTTTTAATAAATCAAGACACTAAAATAAAGAATAAAGTTGACCCTTTTAAGTCCCAATTATTAACTTAATCATTTCTTTATGAACACAAAAGATGAAAAATTCGGTTCTTTTGCGGAACATTTAAAAATGGCTGTCAAATTTAGGTAATACCAAGTGAACTTATTCAGATAGCTACAGTGAAGTGAAAGAAAGAATGGGGAAGTGAAAGTAGGGAAATTTAATCTCTTTCAGGACTCTTCCGCTAATCACTAACAGAAGTTTGTATTGAGGGCTTCCCTTTGTAGTTCCATACGGAAGGTAAATCAGTAAATCAACTTATTACTTTTGATAAGTTCAAATTGATGATACCAATACGCACAGGTAGGTATCTTATCTACTTACTCGAAAAATATTAAATCTCTGCGGTCAAAAAAAAAATGTTTTTGCGTTCCTTTCTAAATATTTTGTTTTGTTTAACATACGTTTGGTATGATGTTATTCATACAGCTTATGAAAATGTAAATATAAATTAATTTTATAAAGAATAATGGTTTGTTAATTTGTATTCGATAAACACTGAACCGATTTTAATAATTATTTTACCATTAGAAAGCTAAATTATTCAAGATTAAAATAGGCTATAATAACGCGGGATAATTTATCCAATCCCAAACGGGCAAAAGCCGCAGACAAAACTCAAGTTATTTGCATTTATACCTGGCAAATTTTTTATTTGCCCAAAATTTATAGAATTGAAGTTATTTATCACAATTAAACATTACAGTATTTTTTAAGTAGGTACTGTTACACCTCTTCAATAACAAATTTACTTATTTCAATGGCTAGACCAAGTTTACTTTCTGCCTAACAAATTTTTAGGACGAAAGGTTGTGACATGGCAACAGGGGAATAAAATTAATGAAGTTGTTCATTAAGCTTAAGTGGGATTGTCGCTAATGTCTGGCTGGGGTAAAAAATTATGTAGCCGACCAACCATCAGATACCTCCCTTAATTAATTATTAACGAACTTATCCTAGATATTACAATTTAATTTAGATTCTGTAACAATGGCATAAAGCTATTAACTCGAATACGATGCGGTTTGTGACATGCGGACATTAGGAACATTTTCGTATAAAAATGATGATCCAGATTTGATTTGTTTTCTCTCTTTGCCAGGTTGCATATGTCAGAGACAGAGCGATTTAGACAAAGCTATTTGTTTTAAATTGGAAAGGACTAGATTTTTGTTCTTGATTTCATGTCCATCACTAGTAAAATTTAATCACTCAAAGATGATACAGACACAGGTATCCGGAAACGGGTACGGGCGGTACTGAATTAAATGTATTTGCTTTACTATAACTACTTACTTTTTGTATGAAATTTTCAGTAGCAGCCCGAAGTCTGGAGTTGTGTCCGTTTAATGGCAATGGGCTCGCCCCCTATTAGATAGGACATACACACACACATACCAGCGAAGTGTAGATGTATATAAGTATACCTCTGCCTAACCCTTCGGGAAATACGGGCGTGACGGTATGTTATGTGACAACTACTTAAGCCAATTTTTTTTTTTAAATAGCTTACTAACAATGTGGATCACACATTACTAGTATTCTTGTTAACCCCTCGTGCTAAGCTAAATGCTTGTGTTACGAGTGGGTTCACGTCGGTAGTGCAATGGGTGGGGTTCGAACCGGCAACCACATGATCGCAAGTCCGACGCCCTAGCCATTAGGCTACCGCCGCTTCCGCCAATTACCTTTGTACCTACCATGGTACAATATGGTGTACATCGAGCAACCTATATACCTACCGTATTGTACCGTAGCTTCCTTTACCTTGAATAGCAACTGACCCTATTACAGAGACAACGAACGCTACAATAAACTACATAGGGGTTGCGGTGGCGACCCGAAGCGCAGAAGCCAATCGCTAAGTACTATTAAATAGCGAAGATATTTCGGCCAAATGTGTCGTGAAAGAAAATTCACTTTTCACCGTTATATTTTGTAAAAGTATTTAACAAAAGGTAGTGGTCGCAAATAAATAAAAAGTAACAGCAGAAAGTATAAATTCAACCAACAATAAATGTAATAAAGTCACATAGGTACGTATAGTGCCTACCCAACTTAATTTTATAAAATTAGGTACCAAAGAAATAAAGCGCGTTTTATTTGTGCGTTAACTTTTTCGCAAATGAAAAAATATGGGACGCCGTATGTCCCATTTTAAGGGTACGGTTTCACAAAATGTATAATAAGGGACAAATAAAAAAAACATAAACATATAATTCTCTTACTTTATAAAAATTTACTTCGTTATATAAAAAAAAACTTTTTATCACCATAATATTTTCCTGTGAGGGGAATAGAATAATTTAAGAAAGGAGGTACATTGTATCTATACTTTGAATGAGATAGTTAACTCTGTCTATCTGGCTGAACTGATTCCGATGAAATTTGGTCTGGAGATAGTTTGAGACCATGGGAGGGATATGAGCTACCTTTTGTCTGAATGAGTTCTTTGGGATACGAGAAAACCCGCGGGATATGGCTAGTAATATAATAATTGCGTACTTTTAAAGCATTTTAAATAGAGATACGTATTTAAGAGAATCTTAAAATTTGATTAATGGAAGATATATATTATTAAGCATGTCGACACTGTTACCAGACATTGGAAGATATATTACCTTTCATTACTTTTTAAAATGTCAAAGTAGACTTATATTAAATTCCAAATTCCAAAGAAATTTCGTATAAAACTTAATACCAGTCAGAAATTCAATACAAATCAGCCTAATTGTTTTCGTATCTATTCAAAACATTTACGAGCTCGGTGTTCAGATTTCAACCTGACTAAATCGAATCTAATTTCTGGCCAAATTAATTTCTCGTTAAATCCAAGCCTCGGGCAGAGATCAAAGAAAGGAATTAATTTAATTAACTTTTGTTCTTATTTATATTACATTGATGTTTTCAACAACATTGGAAATGTTTGACAGTGCAAATAATACTGCTATACCGAATACCTTTTTGAGTTTCGTGCAAATCGAAAATTTGAAAGCTGTGCAAATAATTGTTTAACAATATTGATACTCGTGGTGATGGTTGAGTGTTACTGTGTTAAATATGTGCTTTAACAATTAAATAAGTTAAGTAATTTAATAAATTAAGTAAATTATTTTTATTTCTTTCTTAACATGTAAGTACCTATTATTGTTAAATTGTAGGATAACTATTAGTTTACACTTGTGAATTGTGCATTTCATCCATGATGGGAAAATTTTCAGAAAAAAAGTACTTATCTGTTTAAATTCACAAATCAAAAATGCTTTATTTAATTTGGATTTTGATGCTACTAAAAAAAGAAAGAACCATAGTTTTTTTTTCTGATTCACAACAACAAACAAACTAATAAAAGTTATGACAAATTAAACCTATAATATTTTTTGTTAGTTTTTATTATGCCTGCAGTTTAAATATTACGTAACACTAATCAGTTCAGTGGAATTATTTCAGTACTTACTACACTCAAATATATCAAAGAAACTCATAAAAAAGTTCCGAGTCGATCCTCTGTTCCCATATTAATAGTAATAACTTATGTCTATCGACCTACAACTATGAAGGTGATTCCCCATTAGAGGTCGTCCCAATAATGGCAATATGTTCCGGAGGGATAATAGGGACCGACGTAAATGGGACTTAGTGACCTTAAGGGCACGTTTACCATAGCTTTGTGGATTGATACGATTTCAATTGAAGATTACTTACTCCCAAGATATAGGTTTTTATATTTTAAGCAGCCGACTGTCATAGTAATCGACTCTATCAAATTGTAGTAATAGGCTTTATATAACTGAATATGTCATTATTATTTATTATGTTGTCGCTGCCGCTCCTCTCCGTGGCTTCGTATTAAATAATTAACTTTATAAAACTGACCTTAATTTTGTAGTAGCTTCTGAGTTATGAGGCTAGTCCCAAATAAATTTACATGAGCGGTCCCAAGTGATCTCAGCAGAACCTACACATAGGTACACAATACAGAAGATTACGTAAATTTGGAAGAATTTAGAACCTTTTCTTTTTGAACTTGGTATGAGTGTAGAAGTTGTCATTTAAGGGGCTAACTTTTATTTAACTAACATCTTTTTTTCCAACACAGGCATTACTTGCTTAAAGAGAAGCTGCAAACACTAGACTGTTATTTAAATGTATGAAGCAATAAACTATTTTGTATTTATTTAATTCAATTCAGCTTTTGTCCATAAAAGTACGCGCAAAAGTATGCCTACGCATTAATTCAAATTTAGGTATCCATTCAGCTTTCGCAGTCGTTATGACTATCACAATATGACGATGCTCTACGCAGTTCATAGGAGTAGAACTGTATAAGTGTACAAAATCGTCCAGCGAAACGCGAATGCAGCTGATTAAATGAAGACGTTAATATCTAACCCGTTTGTTGTGATTTTGAAGTAACGGACGTTAAATTTTCTTTTGTTCTTTCGTAAGCATATTGTCTTGGCGGTGTGATTAATTGCTCGTTCATCCGGGACACCAAGAACAATAGATTTCGCATTGTGTTTATAATTTGTTATTCGACGGATAATTGATAGTGGCAGTGGGCTGGTTATATCTGTAGAAGAACTCACAACTGCCGGGGTAACGTAGTGTAAGCCGGCCTTCAGCAAGATAGAGTGATGATTCGCGAAAGGTTGCTGGCAGAAGCTGGATTCGAAAAGCGGAGCATAGGGTGAAATGGCGCACACTAGATGAGGCCTACGTGCAGCAGTTGACTGATACATGCTGATGATGATGATGATGAAACTAGTTTACACACATACATACACTCACGCCTTTTTCCTACAGGGGTAGGCAGAAACTTTAAACCGCCACTTGCTACGACTCTTGCATATCTCTTTCGCTTCTTCCACAAAAAAACACTAAAAATAGTTTGTACCTAATAATTATATGTATAACAACGACGAGTCGTGGATGTCCCCAAAAAACGGTTGAGCTACACGATGACTGCTGTAGGCGTGCCGTCTGTTAAGACAGGTCAACTCAAAACTGCTATGGCTCTTTCTTCAAAAAGCCTGTTCAGATTTTGCCCCACATTGTAAAACTCGCAAATCTAATAATATTACTATTGTCTGGACTTTAAGACAGACCATGATTTTCTGAGTTTGTTTGGACATTTCTCCTCAGAGGTCGTCAGATAGGAAATGACGGCGCCATCTAATATAAAAACCATGAAAAACATTGACTTATAAAAGTGTCTTTAAAGGAACTAAGTATTTACAAAAAAATATAGAAATTAAACAATTCGAAGAAGAAAGTCTTAAAAGTATAATGGGTATTGTATATAGAGCTTTAGGTCGGAGTTAGCGGGGCCTTTCCGACCATAACAGTAATAAGGATTTGGCTTTAGATACGCAATTAATGGGGAAACTTTTAATAACCAACAATTTTATAGGTTATGTAATAAAGAAATTCTATACCATCGATATTTAATCGTTAACCTTTTGAACGCCAGTGTCACATATATGTGACAAACGAAATCTTACCCTGAACGCCAACGTCACAAATATATGACAAAATATACGTCGCCCATTTTATGAAATAAACAATTTAATCATTACTTTAGTGTGTTTTCACTACCTTGTGTAATTTGACAGAAAAAGTGGCCTGGCGTCAGGGGTACGGCGATACGTTTATACTCTGGCGTTCAAAAGGTTAATGGCGAGTTTTATTGCTTTTCGAAAGCTGTTTGCTTAATGCTCCCATAACTCATGAGAGCGTGAAAATGTTTCATCTAATAATGATGTCATAAAAATTATGTAACATAATGTGATATAATCCCTACTAATATTATAAATGCGAAAGTAACTCTGTCTGTCTGTCTGTTACGCTTTCACGCCTAAACCACTCAACCGATTTTGATGAAATTTGGTACTGGGATAGAATAAAGCTTGAGAAAGGACATAGGCTACCTTTTATTGCAAAAGGTCAAAAAGTCTTTATCAGTTTCACGAATATCTCTGCTTAGATGTTTAGCATATACAGGCATGATAGTATGTCTGTTGTGAAGACTTCGCATGGAATTAATATTAAGTGTTGGAGTAATTCCTTGGCCGAGTGTGGAGTCACGCAGCTTTGTTGATGCCAGCTAAGTAGTAAGGCTCATGATTATACTCCTCTGTTTGTTTTTAATTGATAACTGTTTGCGGATTAAGTAGCATCATACAATCACGCCTCTTTTCCCCGAGGGGTTAGGCAGTGATGTACACAGTTCACTGGGATGTTTAGCTCTGATGTAGGGGACAAGCGTATTGCCATTAACCGGGCACACTCCA
Source organism: Subacronicta megacephala (assembly GCA_958496365.1). Taxonomy (NCBI): domain Eukaryota; kingdom Metazoa; phylum Arthropoda; class Insecta; order Lepidoptera; family Noctuidae; genus Subacronicta; species Subacronicta megacephala. The sequence goes on from OY292527.1 coordinate 9,437,172, forward strand.
GAGTCGGAACTGCAACTGCGAAGTTCACACAAAAACCCAGTAACACTTTGCACGACCTGCCAGCTGTCGCGCTTGTAGCCACTAGACTAATGAGGCAAAATATTCAGGTCTTTTCTTTGCAAAAACGAAATGTTTTATCACAACAGAAGTAATTAAAAGAATCGAATATAGTTAAAAAACATGTCTAGACATTTAAAAGAACAGACAGGTATGTAATATCGGTAAAGTATCAAATGATGCAAAACGTAGGCAGAAAAATAATGATCTAAAATAAAATATGGAAGACATCTCTGATTTTTTGTGCCTAGTCAAAGCAGAACAGCATTTTTTGTAGAATACCAAATCATGGTAATTCTAACGATAAATGGAACAAGATTTGCTTTAACATTACCCTTGAAGAATGTAACGTTAACATACATATTTTAGATACTAAAGTAAGTAAATTTCTCGGTGAGTAAGCGAGTTTATGTAAAGCTGCAAATCAAGAGATTGTTCTAGAAATATAGGTCTACTAAGCAATAATTGTACTGTACATAATCTGTGTCTACATTATTTATTTAAGTTTTATTAGTGATTGTCTAATTATTACTGTTGAGTATTAGATATTTAGAAAGAGGCAAATATACCGTGTCTAGTAGATATTGTAGAAGCACCAGGAATTGTTATCACGGGATCTTAATACTTCTTCATTAAAAACACTCGATACATGTCGTGTCCGCGCTCCGCGCTGTCCCCATGGCTCAGTGTAGTAGGTATGCAGTCTTATTCACATTTACCACTAACAAGCTTTTGCCCGCGGCTTCGCTTCAGCAAAGTTAACGTGTAATTTTTTGTCCAATATTATTTTGCATCGCTTGTGAAAATTTTAAAGTGATTGCCTTAATTATATAGTAATAAATCAGCAGACGCGTGGATTGGTTATTTGTATAAAACGAGATTTAAAAGGGTTATATACTAATAGAATGAGCATTCAATTACATCTACAAAAAACGGCGCGCATACAAAACTCTGGCGGTCGGCAACGCATCAGCAGATCGTCTAATCGTTTGCCAACGTCTATATAAAAAAAAAAAACTATTTAATTTCTTTCTTCGTCTGACTGAGAAGAACGAACGATGCTCAATATATCTATATAGAATTTTTATTGATTAAATATGAATGAAATATAGAATGAAATCGTTTTTTTTTTTAAATGAACACGAACTTCATTGAACAATGTCCCACCAATCAGCTGGCAGTTCACTCCCAACATGACGTACCTACAGAGTGAAGTGTTCATACATCGAGCATCACTTGCAACGCGAACCACTAATTGGGTCACATCACTAGCACGGATTGAAATCAAACAGAGCTTGAAATAGAGTGTCTGGGTGAGTCACTGTGCTAGCTGCGAATGTCTTTGTTATAAGCAAGTTTGTTTGTTAGAAACTAGCTTACCGCCCACGGCTTCGCCCGCGTGTTTTTTAGATTTTTCTGCACTATTATACGTACCTATCTATTATACTTACATATAAACATTCCTTTTGAATCACTCTATCTATTAAAAAAACCGCATTAAAATTCGTTGCGTAGTTTTAAAGATCTAAGCATGCATAGGGACCGACAGACAGCGGAAAGCGAGCTTTTAATACTATGCAGTGATTTGTCTTTATATGACCGTCATTTCGAAACTAAAGGTACCTAATCAGGTTTAAACTTTGAAAGTGTAGAACAGTAGATATTAGTGACATCAAAATTAAGACAATTTCAGCATTATTTAGACTACCTCATTCGGTCTAGTGGTCCTAAGCGCGACTGCTACGCTACAGGATCATAGTACGATTCCCAGGTCGAACAAAGTTAAACCCTCGGGGAATACAGGCGCAATGGTATGTTTTAAACCCAAAAAATATGGTCGGAAAAACCTTAGAATTTTAGGAAAATGGCTAGGATGATAATAGAATAATTAAACCATAAACTGCATGAATACCTGGAAATTTTTACCCCAACTAGTTAGCTTGAAAAGCTGAATTGAGGCCAACTTCGGTAGGCGTCCGGTAATGGGCAAACTTAGGGGCATTGCGCTTTGTAGTTCCAACATACAACTTAATTATCTGACGGGGCTCGGGGTAATTATGTCAGTGAGTGATCGAAAAAGGACAGTTTGGCCCTTTTAGGGTTTTTGAATTTGGAATGTTGTTGTTATTTATAATTAATTTAAGGCTAAAGCGTCAGCCTTAAAGAGAGAAAAAATAGTAGAAATTTTTTACATACTTGACGAAGGAGAGTATAGAGCCGTTTAAAAAATTATTATTGCAATTTTAATAAGGCAGGTTTTATTACTGCGCCCTCACAGAGTTTATTAATGATAATCAGATATCTGACTTATTAAATTACTAGCTCTGTCCTTTCCATGGAAACTCTCCGACAAACATACATACCACTTGAACAACAATGTGATATATTCTTATTGTTACATGTTGTTTGTTTTGTTGTTGTTCCGTTTAAATGTGGGTCAGCTATGTTTGTGTAAGGTTGTTTGTTAAGAACTTATATCAACGTAGTAAAGTATCTGATAAAGTTGTTAACTTTTAGACCCCAAGACTGGATCCCAAATAATATTATTATAAATGCGAAATTGAGTATTTTGTTTGTTATACACTTTCACGCCTAAATTGCTGAACCGTTTTCATGATTTGAATCTAGTTTTGCAAAACTGCCTGAGATCGAATTTTTCTTTTACTAGAAATTTGCTTTCATTAGAAAATTCATATCTTTGTGAATATTTTGCATTATTTAATGCTATAATAAAAAATAAGCAGTTTAAAATCTATATTAACGCGAGCAAAGCCGCGCGCAATACAAAAGAACGGCATTTTATGTCGTTCTCCATGGTCTTATCTATTTCTTAAACAAAATTCATCAAAATTTGTTTAGTGGTTTAGGTGTGAATACGAAACATACGAAAAATCAGACAGAGTTACTTTCAAAATTAAAATACATATTAGTTTGTCACCAAAACTACTTATTATACTGACAGAAATCCAAACTCAAGCCTGTCATTGCAATTTTTGTAACAGAAACCTTAATAGCACTTTGCTGAACCTGAGAAGCTAACCCAGGATCTCTAGCTGCGCTGGCAATGCTAGACCAATGACGCTAGCAAAAAGGTAAATAGTATCTAATCATAATATATATATACTTAAGTACATTAGTCTGCTCTACTTATAGCAGAACGTCTAGACTGCAAACTATACCGTCCTAGGTAAATATATAAAATTATTTCCCCAAAACGTTTTTCCGACCTTACTTTCAAGATAAAATCCCACTCCGTATATCACGCAGTTCCTATAAAGTACTTACACAAACAAAAATATTTGCGACAAAAAGAATTCGATACCATAAATCACTGGCAACGAACAAACTCGAAACTGATAGTTGGGAAAACACTCCAAAACCAAAGGGTCGTACCGGCTTATCGTACAAAGCGAAACTGCACTATGAGCTATTTGTCAAACTTTCGCCGCCGACGAAAACATAAGCCTTAGAAACCACTGTATCTTGAACCCTCATTGCGCCTCTTCCTTCACTTCTCACACCTGCATTCTCAAGTCCACAAAGGGGGCAGGTAGGTCAGGTTAAGTGGTAACGACGCGCGACAGATTGAGAATATCATCTCATGTATAATTCACACGCGAGTTTGAATCGAGAGCGCAGTAGTTCCAACATAATGCATTGCTGTTGCATTCTATGAAAGATTGTAGCGAATAAATGAATATTTTATTGTGAACCGATTCCATTTGTCTGAATGGCTGTTTATCATCCGAGTATGGAAACTGTTTTCGTATCAATTACTCGCGATTCCATTTTTCAAGGCAATCGTGAAAGAATGATAGAGTTTACTTCGCACAAATAGTTTTGAATGCAAAGTTTTTTATCGTTCCATCTTCGTTTTCTACGCGAATATCGACAAGAATTCGAACACGCAGTTTGTATTTATGTAAGACTAGCTTTCCGCCCGCAGCTTCACCCGTGTTTTCACATCTTGGGTTATATTATTGCATTTTTATTACGGATCCCTATTAAAAAAATATATAATATAGACTATGTCACTCAGTGAAGATGCAGCTTTCAAAGGGTGAAAATTTTTTTGAAATCGGTCCAGTAGTTTTTGTGTGAAAACATAACAAACATACATACAACAATTTCCCAAATGTTTCCTCTTTATAATATTAGTTTAGATAGATTAGACTTCCAGCAATACAACTATGAAACTCTTTCAACTTCGTACACTAATTTTGCGTGATGCGCGTACAAACAGACAGACAGATAAACAAACAAATTCAAAATTTTCACTTCTATTGCTCTTATAAAGACACCCCATATTTTTTCCTTGAATTCCCCCTATTTCTATAGACATAAAGCCATACAATTTTATTATATTAGTAAATATATTTTTTTTTAATTCCACCGCAGATAGATCAATCCACTTTCGTTACTTTAGTGTAATGATTCAATTGCGTCAGATTATTAACAGCCAATTCACTTATACTTCCAATCCAATAGCCAAATACCGACAACTATAAATTTGAATGCACAAATCATGCTTGAGATACTGAAATATTACCAACTTTAATGGAAAAAGCTCATGAATCACAATTTTTGACATTCGAATAAGCAAGAATTTTACATCACACTCACGCAAAATAGTTCTTATCTGAAAAGACTTTTCCATCCAAAATATTCCCCGACACATCTAACTGTAAAGCAAAAAATCGAAAAACAGGATTTCATACAGCTTGCAAAATTTATCTTTTCATAAAATTCCATGCGTAAAGTTGGCTCTAACAAAGTTAAAACACATTCGAAGCAAACTGAGTGCGAAGTGCGTCAATGACGTCATAACTCTTTTTTTTATTACTCAAAGGGCGAGTTGAGGTTTCTAATTATTTGCGGTCCACTCGTGTCGAATGAAGTGGACAGTACATTTTAATTCGTGGTCTCCGCAACCAGTTTATAAGGGTCGTCCAATGAATATGAAATTAATAAAAAACCAGTTGGTCAAATAGGTAAAGTTGGCGCGGCCGTATCGTTTATGACACTGTTGGTATTTAAAGGCTTTGAGTTGTGATTTAGACCTTCGTGTAACGAATGTGAAAATGTATAGTACGTAAAACTATTTATTTTTAAAGTATTATGAAATCTATGTATATTCAGGCCGATCTGACCCGTACCCACTTCGTTGGGCTATATGCCTATGACATAGCATTAGACACTCACAAACAATGTAGCTTTCTATTGGTAAAAGAATTTTCAAAATCGGTTCAGTAGATCCAGAGATTACCCCCTACAACCTCAAAAACTACTGCCAATCTCGGAAACTTCTATTGATCACACGATTGAGTACAATGTAATTTTTGCAAATTAGCGTTCGACTATTTATAGTCCCACGTTGGGCGCCACTGTTGTGTAATATAAACCATTGCCACTAAAGAAAAAACTACTGCAAATCTCGAAAACTGTTCTTCTATTGATAAAAGCAACCATGTTATATATGCAAATTGGCGTCCAAAATAAACTATCGTAGTCCCACGTTGGGCGCCACTGTCATATTTTAGAGGTAAAATTAACCATGTCAATACTACCTACAACGTTAAAAAGGAGGTCAAATAGTTATAAATAATAATGTTGACACAACTAAATATTGATCTGCGTACATTTTTATAGGTCACTGAGTTTTTTCACGCAGCTCAGGTAGGCGAACTGGATTTATTTCCCACGCGGAAGTTATCTTTCTGCGTAATGTTGGGATGAATATTATATGCGGGACACATGAGGTATTGGTATGAGAATAAAATTCGAGTTATTACAAAGCGAAAAAAGGCGAATACGGGGAGAATTCCATTATGCGTGTACAGATTCTAAATACATCAAAATATACCATCACGTCTGTATTCCATAAAGGGTTAGGCAGAAGGGTACCCTATAGGTCCCGGATAACAGGGGGCGAGCCTATTGCCATTAACCGGGCACAAATCCAGGCTCCGAACTGCTACTGATAATTTCACAGAAACACCCAATATCACTGCTCGACCTGGGGATCGAACCCAGGACCTATAGGGTAGCAGTCACGCCTAGGGCCAAGAGACTAATGGTGCAGTCTAAATACATTATAACGTTAAATATAAAGCAACTATTATGAAGATGAACATTATGAAGATTAATTATAAAATTTAAAAGCTTACTAGCAATATGGGCTAAACATTTTTTTTATTTTTTAATAAACAAGAATACTAGTAGTATTCTTGTTAACTCCTCGTTTTAAGCTAAATGCTTGTATTACGAGTGGGTCACATCGGTAGTGCAATGGGTGGGGTTTGAAACGGCAACCACATGATCGCAAGTCCTGAAAAAATATCATCATCATCAAGGCATTTACTGTCCCACTGCTTGGCACGGGTCTCCTCTCACTATGAGAGTTTTCACACTTCGTCAAGAAAATCTCCTAGACATCATCCATCTCATCCATATAGTGCAGTGATAGCCTAGTGATGCACTGCGAAGTCAAAGGTCTCGAGTTCGAGTCAAGTCAACGTCTGACTTTTCGAAGATATGTCCGTATTAATACTAAATGATTTTATCATGCGATTGATACTAATCTGCGTGAACTTTAGAATTAGGTCCAACCTGGCTATAAGCTTTAAAATATCTGTGTGTCAAATTTCATCCAAAATGGGATCAGTAGTTATTGTGTGAACATAACATAACATACAATCACGCCTGTATTCTCCGAAGGGTTAGGCAGAGGTGTTCTTATTTTTCGCCTTTAAGTTTAGGTCCCATGTTATAGGGGGCGAGCCTATTGTCTTTAACCGGGCACATATCCAGACTCCGAGCTGCCACTGGGAATTTCATAGAAAAACCCAATAACACTTTGCTCGACCTGGGAATCGATTCCAGGACCTCTAACATAGCAGACGCGCTTGGGACCTCTAGACTAACGAGGCAGTTTTTGTGTGATTGAGTAATAAACATATTATTATAAACTTTCACATTTATGGTAACAACCGCTGTGCCTCGTGGTTTCTGATTTTGATTTGATCAGATCGCTATCAAACTTCACAGCATCACACGCTGAGCTAATCTAAAAATTTAAAAAAAATCTAAAATTTCATGTAATCGGATTTAAAAAGATAAAGGGAACATACGCCCGGCTACACATTAAGCTATACAAAACCAGTTTACGCTGGCCTCTCATTGGGAAGCCTATACAATTCGAGATCAGTTTAAACTATATTTATATAATGTCAGCAGTTTGTTAACATACACTTGACAAGGCCCAGCACTACATCAGATTTGATAAACCACAAGTCCTTGCAAAAGAAAACCGATTCCTACCTAGGATGATTCGCGAGGCCATTGAAATTAAAAAACATCCAAATTTCAATAGAGAAGATGGCTGGGTCTTACCATCTGCTTGGAACCCCGTCATAGATTCCATTAAATCCAAGCACAAGACTGCGAGACCTAAGGATACGGTGAGCTCATTCTGCGTGACCAGCATAAATAATAATCAACAAAATGTAGGGTAGCTGTTCATAATTTTGACATTAGGACGACCAACACCTCAGTCCACCCGTGACCATGGATGCTGTAAAGGATCCGATACGTAGGGAATAATCATATAGTGTAGGGAATAATTATAAAAATATCAATATAACGCGATAAAATCCGTAAAAAGTAGTTTTATTTCAATGTCTAATATTCGCGTAAGTGTTAGAAACCAGTATATATTTATATAGGTTGACCTTTAGCCGTGTGTACAAACAAATATCGAGAAGTAGGATACCTGAGTTTAAATACACAGATTAGGTACTTTATCATTTTGCACTTTTTAAATAACTCTTTCTGCCTAACGCCGCGTCTGCGACATTACATAAAAAAACCTCCCGATTTGCACGACCAGGCTGGCCAACGTCCAAAACTCGCTAATGGAATTCCGTACGGCTGTGACCGAGCACTTCACAGTACACTTGAATGTAAAAATTATGCACCTTCTCTCTGAAAATATCCTTATACTAAGAAGCCTAGAGACGTATCAATATCGCCAATATTTTTGATTCATCGATTGCATTTTTATTTTATGCTTTTGCTTTGGTGGCTATGCTGAGAGGACTAGATAACGTAGACATTTGGAAATAGAACGTCTTCGTCTTTTTAAATTTCGACCACCAAATCACCGGCCAATTAATTATTAATTTAAAATATTTTAGAACAGACAATTGAAAAGTTGCACCACTTAAAAAAAGAGATTTGTTATTCCTACTGTTTTATAAAAAGGTCGAGATAAATATTGTATAAGTACTTACACAATATTTTAAGAAACATTGATGTAACAACGTAGTAACAACATAATACTTACCCATCCTATGCTAGCTATGTAACAACTCAATTATGCCAGCTATTAAATTCTCAACTACATTAAAACCTCCATGCTACATTATACGTAGCAGATTTAAAAAACAAACACCACATCAAGAAGGGTATTAAGATGCACGTACAACCCTGTATCAGGGATGGCGCTCGTTAAATTTTCAATCTCCCGCGAGAGGCTGGCTAATGACAGCTAGAGTCATTACGCGTCGCTTTCTCTATGGTCCAACGTCTAGTCAATGGATAATAAAAAACTTGGTTTTAGTGAGCGGAAAATATGGTGTGGTCCCGGGAAGTTGTAAAAACGCGGCAAATTTAGGTGAGCCGTTCAATTTTTTTACCAAACTATTTGAAACATAAGGGTATTTCTGGTTCCTAAAAACCTTTCAAAGTAGTGTGGTTTATTCGGTTATTTTCGGTGGTTGTATTTGGAAATGTCATAGCAATGCTTTAATCATAAAATACGTCATTGTTGAAATTTTTGTGTTGTTATAAAAACACATTACATTATTTACAGGACAAGCAGCATACGTAAAACATACCATCACGCCTGTATTCCCCGAAGGGTTGTTTGTGTTTTTCTATATTGGATTTTTCTGTGAAATTCTCAGTAACAACTCGGAGTCTAGATTTGTGCCCGGTTAATGGCAATAGGCCCGACCCCTATTACATGGTACCTAAACATTCCGGCAAAGTGTGGGTGTACATAAGTATACCTCTACCTAAGCTTCGGGGAATACAGGCACGATAGTAAGAAAGTTCAGATTTTTGTAATCACAACATAGTGCTGACGATAAACTTTATCTGTCTAACGGACGAGATTATTATTATTTTTTTATCCCTCCCAGGACTCTTTACCACTATCCCGACTTTCAACATTCTTGATCGCCATACCAATTTCCTGTACCGCTATTTCTTTTTCCCGGAAAATAATCTATCATAATAGGATTTCTTCTGTCGTCTGCATTATATGTCAACAGTACTTACGAAGGAGCGACTCCAACTAATTTTAATTTTAAAGTATTTACAAACTTTTGTAAATGGTTACTTAACCATCTAAGTACTTATGAACATTGTGCATACTTATTCTAGAACCTTGTTTTGCGGAGTACCTGTAACTTCTAAAATAAGAGAATGATAAAACTAAAAAAAATATATGATGTACAGTGGGTTATAGCTGTTACCTGACCCACCCTAGTTGGGCCAGCGGCGTCTAAGTGGGTCAGGTAACCCACTGTACATTGCCATTCAAACTTTCACCGAAAATTGGATTGAACGAGATCTAGTAAGTATTTTTTTTAATATGGCATAAATCGTAATGTTGCGGAACCCTCCGTGCACGAGTCCGACTCGCACTTGGTTGGTTTTTTATTTATTGGATAACTCGGTAAACGAGCAGTCGACCTACCTGATGGTAAGTAGGCATCACCGCCCCAAAGGAGTTGCAGATGCGTTGCCGAGCCTATTTAGGGAAAGGGAGAAGGAAGGGGATTAAGGGAGGAATTGGGCCTCCGGCCCTCTCGCTCATCGAACGAAGCGCAATAGCGAAACGCTACTACTAGAACGTTGGTCTCCTGCGAGAGTTTGATACTTCCCCGATCAAGCCGGCCCATTCATACTGCGAACAGCGTAGCCCTACCACAACAAAACACACATATAGGACACAGTCCTCCTCTCCGTGAGAGGAAGCGGGTTCTGGGCCTTAATCCACCACGCGGGCGCAGTGCGGGTTGGTAGATGTGACATGTGGTCGAAGTTTTGGTTTTGAAATAATGATTTGAAATGAAATAATTTACACAAAGAAAAGGGCCGGTCGTGATTCGTATTTATGTCATACCACGCATAAGTTGCGGCCATTACTACTCAGCGCTCCTGAAGAAAAACTATCTATTAAGAGTTTATTTAGCGATTTTGGAATAAGGCTCTTTAAGTCGCTGATGCCGTTTCTTCTACATGTAATGCCCCATCTCAAAGAGGAATCCTTTCCGATTTTATTTTCGCTAGTGTGTGTAATGTTCGCTTTGACTCAAAGTTTTACTTGAGGTGCACTGTGTATGAAAATGTTATCATTAAACTAAGTAAGTCTTGAGTATTTCGTAGAACTTGGGCAGTAGATGCTGCAAGTTGTATTTCCTAAGGTTATATCGGAATTTTGATACCATGCGTTCAGAGTTTATTGCTTACGTTGCAATTAGGTAAATACGTCGAAATTAATGAATTTAGTTTGAATGCATAAGTTTGCCTTGCATATTCAAGCTAATACAAAACCCCCCCCTGACTGCCTCGTTGGTCTAGTGGTCCCAATCACGACTGCTACGCTAGAGGTCTTGGGTTCGATCCCCAGGTCGAGCAAAGTGTTATTGAGTTTTTCTATGAAATTCTCAGTAGCAGCTCGGAGTCTGGATTTGTGCCCGATGAATGGCAATAGGCTCGCCCCCTATTACATGGGACCCAAACATACCGGCGAACTGTGGGTGTACATTAAGTACACCACTGCCTAACCCTTCGGGGAATACAGGCGTGATGGTATGTGTGTACAAAACAGTTCAGGGGCACTAACAAAGGTTCAAACGTTCATACTTCTGTACTAAACTTTCGTATAAATCCAAATATTCTATCCCCAATACTAAGGTTCAATATTCAAGTTCTTAACTCCAACAGGGTGATTCACAGAATTGAAACAAAAAACACTTAAGAATATTTGTAGCAATACTTTATGAAGAACGTTCAACAGAAACCTTTTGAAAAATGTTGACGACCGAAGTTTGACGTTAGACGACGTTCTCGGCGCCGCGAGTAACTCCCAACACCCATTCTTATCTCGAAACGATTCAATAAAAATCAGTTCGGAAAGTAGTTGAGGTAAAACCAATTTGTCCACTGTTATCAAGGATAGTTGATGTATGAGTGTTTTCCGAACGAGTGCGTTGACTCCGTTGGAGATGCGGCCACTGGAAGTGACGAATGAAGGACACTATTGTTTGTCATTTGGGAAATATTTTGACTTTTTTATTGTTTAAGTCGGCAGACGAGCAGACGAGCGACAAATGCGAGTCCTGTTTCTGCAAATGGAACTTTGGAAGACGAATAAGTGGCCCACCTGATGGTAAGTGGGCAACTACCACCCATAGTGACTGTGTGCTAAATAATACCAAAAAGGGAAGGGAAGGAGAAAAGGAGAAGAATGGAGATTAGAAGATATTGGGTCTTTAAAATCGAGCGGAATAACCTGCTTCTAATGATTTCAATACAATAACTCTCCGACGACATACATTTTCTTACTTACCGAGCAATCAACAGACCTGTGTCACGTAATGTCAAAATGACGTTAATGTAGTGTTCTCATTGGTGACATTATCATGTCGTTACGTCACATACCTTCTATCGGCCAATAGCGACAAAGAAACATCGGGTGTTATAATATTCCACAAATTGTTCTGAGTAGTTTCAGATTACGTTTCTTGCGTTCGTAATAAATTGAATAACAGTTACTGCGCTCCAGGGAACGATAGCTCGCTTTGTTGCTGTAGACAGTTTAAAACGGGTTCGGTGTGTAAAGCTTATTTCCTTTATATTTGTAGTAAATAAACTTTGTAGGGAAAATTTATTAACTTATACGAGACATACTAATTTATAGTCACAGTTTGTCGGTATGTTTAGATAACAAATATTGTGAACAAGCCTATTTCCATTACATTTACGGGCACGTATCAAATTACACGTATCTAAACCTGGGAATCGAACCCAGATCCTCTAATATAGCAGTCGTGTTTACGAACACTAGACTAATTACTATGTAGTCCTAAAATTTACGAAATACATACAATAATTTCAATATCGATATTGATGTGTAGTTTCCCTACATCAGTCCACCTTCAGAAATATAAGCGTGAGAACCAGAGGCACGCGTGCCATTGTTGGCACGTGACAAAATAACGTACTTACATAATCAACACTTCACGGCCTCATCAAACATTATTATACAAAAATGGCACATAGATAAAAAAAGTTCGCTATCCCTGGTTTCTTCATCTTCAGCAGAAAACCAGCATCAGGTGTTAAACCCTGACACATGCTAAGCTGAATACCTTTTTGATACAGTCCATGTGATATAGTCGAGAGTTAAAACTCTGAACTTATTTCGTTCTTATGATTAGTCTTGTCTTAGAGTATAGAGTAATAATTTTGTTCTCAGCGAATGTACCCCTTCTGTACTTAATTTTAGTGTATCTTGTACAGTCAGCATCAAATATATCGAAACGAACATACCATTCATAATTAAACTTTATCTCAACGATACAAAGTATGTTTTAGAATGAACACCGAACAGGGCAGCTATCACTTCAACATGTTTTTTATCCCATTGAGATAATGTTTAATTTCCCTAGTTGCTCCGATAAATATGAACAGTTTGTTCGCTCCGATATTTTTGATGCTGACTGTACGTAGCAAATAAACGATTTTTCTTTCTTTCTACATCAATATAAAGTCCTTTCATACTCGTATGTCAAGTAGCCTTCTCACAATACGATTTCAGTGGGAACGACCCAAAAAGAGATTGTTCCATTGCAAGAGTCCTTCGCGTTGGAATGCACATCATTCTGGTACGCCCAATATCACGCGACGTGAACTACGACGACGTGGTGCTATCCAATGGAATATAGTTAAGGGTGGTAGTACTCCGAGAATTTGTAAATTTAAAACACATATCCTAATATGTCGCAAATATTTTTGTTTGTATAAGTACTTTATCAAACTTAGTGTGGGACGACCTCCAACAAGATTGACAGGCGACCTGTAGCTCGATTCACGTAATTAAAACCGTAGCGATGTCGCAGCGACTTAATCGTTGAAACAGTTTTCCAGTGTTATGTGAATACTGTCAAGCCAATGTTTTAGAAGGATTCTTGCCTAATGAACATGTCAGAATACGGTTCAACGATTTTTCAATGGGACGACTTCTAAATCGGCCCGATCGACGGATATGAATAGGAAAACTGTTTCAACGATTACGTCGCTGCGACATCGCTACTGTTTTAATTACGTGGATCGGGCTATAGCTAAAGGTCGCTATGACTCGCTAGATGCAGGCGGCATATAACCGGTCGTTGTGGAAGTCTATGGGGTAGGCCTTCGTTCAACAGTGAACTTCATTTGGCGAATATAATGATGATGATGATGAATACTTTATAGGAACTGCGTGATATACGGAGTGGAATTTTATCTTGAAATAAAGGTCGCCAAAATGTTTTGAGGACATCATTTTATATGTTTACGTAGGGTGGTATACTTTGCAGCCTCGATATGCTGATATAAGTGAAGCAATTAATGTTATTAAGTATATAAACAGAGAAAGCCCATTGACATGACCATTAGACTGCCATGCCAAAGGTCTCGTGTTTGAATCCAAGACACGCTCTCTGATTTTGCGAAGTCATGTACCTACGTATTAATCATTAATTATCACGCACTTAAACGGTGAAGAACTTCTCGCAAACAATGTTGTCAATCTCAGCTCACTTCCTTACTTACAAAACTTACTTAAAAAATTCAATCAAAACAAACTCAGTGTGACCCAAACTTTATTGGAGAACAAGAGTGTTATTTTCAGTGCGATGCCCTTAAGGGAGATTGACCCCTCAATGACCGAACATTTAGTTGTATATATGCACCTTTACACTCTTCTATGGCACCATGCAGATAAAATGAAATGTAAGGAGTTGTAACTTAAGAAATATTTGGCAGTTATTGTTTGTAACAAGTAAGAATTCTATAAGATTATGTTCACTTCTCAGATCAAATAAATAGTGAAGATGGAACTTTGCGAACAAAGAAGTGAGGCCGGTTAAAACTACGCCTTGCCTCTCGCGCCTCTGCGCTCTACAAACACAATTTCACGCACACACGCACGTGATACGTTAATGACGTTTTGATAGACGTGTAGCGATAGCTCGACTCTGCTCGACTGACAAGATAAGGCATAGGTAGTTTCGGTATACGTGTGTGCTTGTAATTGTGTATGTATACGGCAAGGCGTAGTTTTAGCCGGCCTCACTTCTTTGTTCGCAAAGTTCCATCTTAACTTTTTATTTGATCTGAGGTTCACTTATAGTTGTAACAGTTTTGTGAATTTGCCAGAGGTAAATTCAATTAAGTTTATAAGTTACTTTCCATTGAATATTGATTGATTATTATTAACGATTGTCTCAAGTTATAGTTAAGTTGGTTATATATATACATATATGCAAACTATGGCTGGCACAAACTATGGGAGGCCTATAAATATAATACCCAACAATCGTGAACTTTTAAGAGTAGCTTATATATTTGTTTTTCTTAAGACTTATTTCACAAACCACTTTGTTAAAAACAATATTTTAATAGTTTCATTTTGATATTAGGACGATCAACACCTCCGTCCACCCGTGATCATGAATGCTGTAATGGATTCAAAACATCGGGAATCAAAAAATATCAATATAACACTATAAAATCCGTTAAAAGTAGTTTTATTTCAATATCTAATACTTGCGTAAGTGTCAGAAACGAGCATGTTCAACAAAATAAAGACCGGACCTAACATACCGGCGAATTGCGGATGTACATTAATACACCTCTACCCAACTCTTCAGAGAGAACAGGCGTGATGGTATGTTATTTCGGACTTGCTCTTTACTATTCTGTTTTCAAGACCAAGATTTATTAGTTGGTCAGCCACTTCCCCGGTTGCCCTATTTCACATTCCCCTTACTTAACGTTTACGACTTGGGTAGTAAAAAAGAAATAATATATATTTACGTTGTATTCCTAGTAACACAATTAGTATATGGAGTGCCCCTGGTCTGAAAGGGAGGCATCGAAGTACTCCAGATGTTGAAATAAAACTACTTTTTACGGATTTTATTGTCATATTGATATTATTTAATTACTGACATTTCGGATCGTTGACAGGATCCATTGTGATATAATCAGTAAAAGTTGTTTTGTTTGTTTTATTCAGATACCAGTATAGTCCAGATGTGTTGATTTTATGATTATATTTCGCTGTGATAGCAGATAATTTAAGGAATTCATTTATATTTCCCATACATACCTACATAACTATTGTCACGTTGGTCTCCCATAGGGGTAGGCAGAGACTATAGATGCTACGATCCTGGCACTACTTTTGTCTCTACATTCATTATCTTAATGCCTGACCGTGGGTTTAGGTTCCCAAAGACATCATAATACTCATAATACACTTTCCGTGAATTCTACACTGTATCGCAAAAACTGCCTCGTTGGTCTAGTGATCCCAATCGCGACTGCTACGCTAGAGGTCTTGGGTTCGATCCCCAGGTCGAGCAAAGTGTTATTGAGTTTTTCTATAAAATTCTCAGTAGCAGCTCGGAGTCTGGATTTGTGCCCGGTGAATGGCAATAGACTCGCCCCCTATTACCTACATGGGACCCAAACATACCGGCGAACTGTGGGTGTACATTAAGTGCACCTCTGCCTAACCCTTATGTTATGTTATCGCAAAAACCAATAAAATGCAGCAAATGTATGTTTCAATACTCGTATTAACTGAATATTTAAGCTTCTTTTTTTAACTCGATAATTGAAATAGCTACTCGAGGAATAGATACTGCGGGAAAAAGCTAGTTGGATCACGATAGGCCAATATCTGTACATTATAATTATTAAAGAAAATCTAATATAGGGGTCATTATTAGAGCAACAGAAATAAAAACAACATTTTTATGAATTTTTGTCTGTATTTGTACACGCGTCACCCTAAAACTAATTCACGAAATTGGATGAGTTTTTCACAATTGAATTTCTAGAGGTATAAATTAAAATCTGGGGCATGTTCATCCTGATAAGAAACCTAGAAGCCAAAGAAAATACTTTTGGAACGCGAGTAAATCCGCGAGCAACGGCTGGTTATAATGAAACCTTTTTCGGTATATTTTTTGTTCAATACCACTTCGTTGTTACAAGCCAATGAAAGCTACTACAATGATTAGTTCCTCTAATAACGCTAGATGTCATTGTTAGCATTACGCACGTGATCAAACGTCACATTGGCAACAATAGCAATGGCTTCGGCATTTCGTGATTGGAAACCTGAGTCCCTTGTTAATCTGTAATAAGTAGGTATTTACTGCGGATATGTCGATTATTTGGGCTAAAGTTTTGGATGATTGTAGTCGTAACTGCTTCATTAGTCTAGTGATCTTAAATGCTACGCTGGAGGTCTTGAATTCGATGTCCAGGTTGAGCAGTGTTATTGGCTTTTCTATAAAATTCTTAGTAGCAGCTTGGAGTTTGGATATGTACTCTATGTATGAGGAGGTGAATGGCCATAGGCTCACCCTCATTCCTAAACATACCAGCGAACTGTAGGTAAATAAAATAAATAATAAATATGTTTATTTTTGTCTCAAACATATGGTTTCTTACAAAAATTTAGGCTACCCCAGTAAGTAAGTGTACATTAAGTACAACTCTGCCTTACCCTTGGGGGAATACAGGCGTAATGGTATAATTGTAGTATCTGTATTTCTAGCTAATCAGTTTAATACTAGCAAATAGGGCTGTTGAGCTGACCTATAGCAAAACTTTATCATTATCAATCCATTTCCCTAAGTACTATTCAACTGCTGGGCACGGGGCATAACATGGTCCACCACGCTAGTCTTAAGTGGGTGGACAGACTGCACACGCCATCGAGAAAGTCTCTCAAGCATGCAGGTTTCCTTTAACAAATTTAGTCTCTTTATAGGTATCATTCTTTTTTTAAAAACAAATCCAACACAGGAAAAAATAAGAATAAAAACAAAAAATATATTACAGTAGGGAATAAAACCTGTTTTTGCCTTAACGGCTTTTCTTTTCTTGCAAACTAAAAATATTACGCAACGGTCGATTAGCTCGTGCTAATTGCGCTGTTATTCGCATAAAGCGCATGGTACATTTCCGCTTAAAAGACAGTTTTCGTTGCAAAGAGTTTTCTAGATGCAATGTGTTTAAAACGAGAATATTTCTAGTAGTAAAACACGTTAAATAATTTCATCATTAACCTGTAATGTTTACTATCCTATTTTATAGGAGTCTCTTCTTAAAAGGAGTGGGGCTTACAAATCCAACCGTGAAGTAGTTCCATAGATGAGCGTTTGACAAAACAAACTTAAGCTTTATTAGTTAGTAGATATGGATAATATCCATGATTATCCTATCCATATTTGCTTAATTTATCATCATTGGCTCCAAAAATATTACTCAAAACGCATGAAACTACTTACTAAAAAGTGAATTATATATTTACCTACTACATAATATACAACTTATGTAATAAAAGAGTCTTAAGCATAAGGCACCACATGGCTAATCAGTCCTATATAATCCTGAATCTAATTTGCGAAATATCATTACATTACTTATTGAAATAATTATGGCCTCTAATTTACGAATAGGCGGTTGGCTACGCCGTAGCAGATGTCGTAGCACCGTAGCCGGCATGTCTACGAAATGAATGATTTCGTACCTACTGCGCGTAGGCAGCATTAGGTACTTTATCGGTCGTGACTTGCTTTGTTTATTATTTTCTTTGTGCTAAAATTATACTTTTATATGTTTTAATAATATATTTGATACAAATATCAACATTAATCCTGTATTGTTGATATTACCCTTAGGCGTTAGGTCTACCCTTTTGGTGTTAACAAACTCACATGGCAAGTGACATCAGTAATTAAAAGCCGCAGCATAACCTCCGGGGTTGGTAGGCGCTAATTACATCATCTATATTGTTCCACTCACACGCCACAAGTTGAAGTTAGGTATAGTGTTCCGGAAAATTAGGATATTTTTTAAATGATTTACTAAGGCAGTGTATACTTGCTTTTACCTTTACAACTAGCCAGATTTCCAAACGTTACAAATGAGAACGCCAATTGGAATTAAGTCGCAATCAAAACTTGGTATGAATATTATAAAATATGATTAAATGTTGTTAAACATACTAAATAATCGATATAAGAAAAACTAAATGAGTACGTCAGCATCTGGCTTGCGTTCAATAAAATGTATTGAATAAACCGGAAACAAAATTAATGACGCACACTAACTCTGCCCCTAAACCTATACGATATTATAAAACATACAAGGACCATTGAGGTAATAAGTATGTACAAAGTGTACTACAAACGCGACGCACATCGTGATCGATGTATTGCCTACATGCATTGTTGCACCGTTACTCGTGAAGCGTGTGTATGACTTGTAAACGCAGAATGTGAAAAGCATAAGGTACCTATATTGTAATTTATCCATTATATTATTTGCTTATTCACTAAACTATACTTAAAGGACACCTACATACATTTTTGAAATTGACTTTACTTCTATACCTATCTATATAAGTATCATTGTTTATTATTTTAATATACCTATTCGCTTGACTGCCTCATTAGTCTAGTGGTCCTAAGCGCGACTGCTACGCTAGAGGTCCTGGGTTCGATCCCCGGGTCGAGCAAAGTGTTATTGGGTATTTCTATGAAATTCCCAGTAGCAGCTCGGAGTGTGGATTTGTGCCCGGTTAAAGGCTCTAATAGGCTCGCCCCCTATTACATGGGACCTAAACATACCGGCGAAATGTGGGTGTACATTGGGACACCTCCGCCTAACCCTTCGGGGAATACAGGCGTGATGGTATGTTATATCTATTCGTTGTCGTCCGGCGAACTAAGCAAAGCAAGGCACACGTATCGCAAAAGCCACCCTACCTAGTTTCAAACATAATTGAGCGTGTAAACCTTAAAATATTGACAAATAAGTTCAAAATCAACTCAGAAAATTTTAAATTTTGTGGTAACTTGTTGTGCTCGCGACTGTACATTTATATTGTAAGATTTGGACAGAATATCCTTAGTGTGGCGCAAGCCATAGTACATATTCTATTTACATAAAACCTCAACGTCTACAACTTGAAATATTTTTCGAATTTTGTCGAACTAAAACTGAACGAAGCAATATATCTCATCTCGGCGGCCAATGAAAAACTTTTAACGTCCAACTATGATATAGCTGAAGTGTGCATTTCCCGATATCTGTTGTATAGCAACGGTCGTAAAGTTCCGAGCCATAGAGTTATGCTCCCATTGGCGTCTTCATTGGACTTTGGTAGTGGCTTCAAATTTATAGTTACGTTTTATAGGTATGCACTTTTTAGGTTAAGTTTTGGATTTCAGTCCTGTACACTCAATACCTAGGTTTATTAACCTGGTCGTGATGAATTTCACGAATCCCATAGCAGTGAATGAATGCAAGTGCAATAATAAAATTTAAAACAGCCCTGACTTTTAAATTATATCTCAACCGATTTTCATCAATCATAGCTAAGAACACTCCCAACTAATTTACCTTTCAAACAAAATCAAAATCGGTTCATCCGGTCGGAAGCTACGATGCCACAGACAGACCAAACACAGACACGTTAAACTTATAACACCCCGTTGTTTTTGCATCGGGGGTTAATAAAAGGCTTATTAACCGGTCACAAAACTCCAAACTTCTACTGAGAATCTCTCTTGCTGCCTGCTTACTCTCTACCTCTAGCGTAGCAGTCATGCTTGAAGCACATACTAATGAGGCAGTTTAAAGAATAAAAAGAAATCGGAAAAATATGTAGTAAAATGAAAATATCGTAAATAATAATACAGAACCGAAAAACATCTAACAATATTTTATTACGAATCGAACCAAAGCTAAAACGTACCTGGGTTCTTACATTTTTTGTATTCAACGCAATCGTCAAGTGCCTACATAATACAAGCAAGTGGGTACGGTCAGCAACGAAAGTTGCTGAACACCGCCAAGTTTTGAAAACAACACAGCACCAGTACTTTTCAATAGATTATAAATATGGTCCAGTAAGTACAAACACGTATTACTTACAACATCTCGGGTCAGTAAGTTTTGGATAATAAATATGGTTAAGCGTTTTGAAGATTTCATCGTGTTCAGCAACTTTAATTGCTGACTGTACACGTGTATAACATATACCTAATCAAATATACTTATCGAAAGTAATATTTTATGTGAATTGAACATGCTATAAGTAATCCTCCATTTGTGGATAAGATCCGATCTGATATCGTCATTGTGAGACTCACAAAGGAAAAGCGATTTTGATATGAAATATACCCACTAGTAAGTATTGTATCTATTACTTAGATACTTATCTATATTAAAATATTGGACTTACGTGTAACGACGCAATGTGGTAATATTATAGAAAAATTCAGAAAAACCTAACAACAAAAGCATTTCTAAGTTTATCTATGTTGCTCAGAAATTCGGTTGCGGAGGTCTGATGGCAGTTGCTTCGTGTTAAACACTGATATTGAGCCGGCGAAGACAATCTTTGGGACGGTATAAGTAAGTAGTTAGATAATATAACACAGCATTTTACATATTTACAGTTTACCGGTAGTTATCCAAATCCCCGAGCTCATACGGAGAATTAAAAAAAAAAATGATAGGTTCCTTTTTTTATGGGATAACTCGGCAAACGAGCAGGCTAGCCACTTGATGGTAAGTAGTCATCGACGTCCATGGACATCTACAATACCAAAGGAGTTGCAGATACGTTTCCGAGCCAAGGAAGAGGAAGGAGGAAAGGAGAAGGAAGAGAACTGAGGGAAGGATTGGGCCTCTGGCGTTCTACAGTCACCGCACGAAACGCAACAGCACGACGACCACGAAACGAAAGGTTATTACCTATTGTTATTTTAATGAGGAACGAAAATACTAAGCGGATCACGCGCGAACAGTTTCGGAAAAAACAACGATGCTTGTTATACGAGTATCTCTGTTGTACAAAAACAACGTTTAAAAACACAGAATATCTCGTTAAAACATAATATAAAATAATATTCTCAAACACAGACGTAAATGCCGAAAAATAAATTAAAACTTCGCGGGAGTTTATTAACATTTTTAATAACTTTTAGCCCAACCTAAAACAAAGGGGCAAAGCTTATTAATTCCAACTATAATCCTTTGGACATACACATAACGAGTGATGCAAATATTTGTGTTTCATTTTCAGACTTTAACGATGGTTTTAATCCTCAGCGTTCATGGAGTAATCAGAAATGGAGTGCTCATGTGCGTTTTACGAACAATCCAATCAATTACTTACTAGGGAGTAGCCCGCGGCTTTGCCTGCCTAGGATCCCTATTGCCCCGCGAGATAATAAATCTATCCGAGTTATTCGCGAATAAAGTAGCTTTCTAATGGCGAAAGAATTATTAAAATCGGTTCGGTAGCTTCAGAGTTTATCGGTTACAAACAAATCTTTATAATATTATAGTATAAATAATCATCGAGTCATTTTACGGTCCCATTTATGGTCCCATTGCTGGTCATGTATTTTAGAGGGAATAGGTTATAAGTCCATCTTGCTAGCCTAGTAGGTACAGCTTGGCAGGTTTTACACACAATTATGTTTTTCACCACCATTTAGGTACATACCTATCAGTAATTAATTATTAGTAAAACTGAGCGGCCATTGTCTTGAACAATGAATGAATGGGACGGTTAACGCAGCGTTGTGTTGTCGTATGAATTGTATCACTTCATTTTACTAGTCATCTCTTTTCTTTGCTCAAGATGTTCGCTCCTAATACTCGTGACCAGACTCGATCTTGAAAAGTCGTGTCGTGGATTCGAAGTCAACACCTAGGTACGTAGGTATATCACGAAATCTGAGTGATATTAAGTCTATGGACTAAAATTCTCCGGTTTTACTGGTTTCTAACACTTACGCGAATATTAGAAATTGAAATAAAACTACTTTTTACGGATTTTAACGCGTTATATTGATATTTTTAAATTATCGAAACGTCGGGAATTTAAAAATATTAATATAGCGCGATAAAATCCGTAAAAAGTAGTTTTATTTCAATTCTCCGATTTTGGCAAGAACCTTACGAAAATGTTCTGTGATCACAGTTTCCGCATCGCTCTACGGAACACTACGGAACCTTGACATGTCCTGAGCACAGTTTTTCACACACATTACTTCATCATCCCTCTTATCTTTGGTGAATAGAAACACGTCATCGTCCTTATATCAATCATGCTGTCGTCCCCTGATACGTAGCTTATTTCTGCTGCGATCGACGTCACCTTTAAGATAGGTATTTGATACTTACGGACGTCTTGCAGTAGATAGGTACCAGTAGGTTAGATAGATAAAGCGGCGTTAGCCTATGCCTAGGGCGTCGGACTTCCGATCATGTGGACCGACATGACCCACTCGTAATACAAACATTTAGCTTAGTACGAGGAGTTAACAAGAATACTTACTTATAATGTGCAAGCCACAGAGCTGTTAAGCTGTTTTAAAAAAAAAGTACTTAGGTAACAGCCAATCCCAGTACCATAGCTACTAGTCAGTATGGGAAAAAAGGATTTTAACATAAGGTCATACAAGTGCTGAAACAAACTGCCTAATTGGTCTCCTTATTGGTCATAAGTTCGATTCGCAGGTCGAGCAGTGTTATTGGGCTTTTGTACGAAATTTTCAATAGCAGCTCTAAGTTTAGATATGTTCCCGGTGAATGGCAATAGGCATCGCGCGGCGTTGCCATTCCCTACTTACTGTTTTTAATTTTGCTTGAACATTTTATCTTGTAGGTAATCAATGTGAAAATCCAAAATACAAAGTTTTTTTCTGCCTATCGTACCTTATAATAATTTTATTAGCTAACTCAAACTTAACATAGCAAACTTTAATAGCGAACGACAGCTATCAAATTGGGTGTACCTAGATAAACAATTACAAAACCAACCCCTTTATAACACATTTTAATTTAGCTCCTTAGATTTAATAGACCTAACTGCTCTTTGGCAGACTAGAATCTGACTCCTACAACTACTTTTTTTTTCATAAAAAATTCGACCTTATCGAGCGGCATGTGACCTGATCAACACTACATAGTATAAAACAAAGTCGGTTCCCCCCTGTCTGTCTGTCCCTATGTACGCTTAGATCTTTAAAACTACTCAACGGGTTCTAATGCAGTTTTCAGCAATAGACAGAGTGATTCAAGAGGTAAGTTTTTATGTATAATAGGTACATACATATTAAATACAGAAAAGCCGAGAAACCAAGCTAACGAAGCCGTGGGCGAAAAGCTAGGATTTTATAACTTGCAAAGTTGTATTATGTGCCTAATTTTATTCGTTTTAGCACTCCATTGTATCTTGTCTGCGTTGTCACAGGATGACCATTATCGTTGCACGCGGAACAGTGCACAACGTCCGATTTAACTCGCAATTTGATGGCATAGGTCATTTTGTTGATGAAATTTGTAGGTACAATGTTGTTGTTAAAATAAATAAATCCAATGTGAAAAGTTTATATACCATAGCTTTTGTCTGCGGCTTCGCTCGCAGCAATATAGATTTTCCATGTCATATTATGTCAATCAAACTTAGGTAGTTTTATTACCTCGTATAACTAAAAATATCTATACATAGGGGCAAATCTGTCTGAACTAAATGTATTTTATTTATTTAAAACTCAATAAGTATTAGTCAGTAGCTGTTCTAGCGAAAACAACGTCAGAGACCCCTGGGTCAATTTCCAGGTCGATGAATATTTATTGGTTTTCTATGAAATTCTTATGAGCAGCTCGTAGATATTTGATTTGTGCCCGCTTATGGTCAACCTCTATAACGTGCAGTCCTAAAAACTGCTATCCTACATGATTTACTTAGGTACCTACTTAAGTAGGTACATCACTTTGTCCCACATCAAAAATAAACTAAAAAATAATTATGTAGGGTTTACACTGCAATACTTAGTACGTAAGTATATAGGTACCTACTTATTTACGTCGTTAACCATTCAAAAACGAACGAACCACCTCTTCGGATGCACTTTTCCATTTCAAATAATTGCTTCTTTACCGAATCCTAGACAACGCAAAATGCTTAGTGAATAAAAATTTCAAATGGGACGTATTTGTCCGAGTATCACCCACCGTCCAGTTTGTTGAGACCAGTAGTTATAAGACCTAAGTACAGTCGCCAGCACATGAGAATACTCAACTGTCAAATTTCTCCAAATGATTTTAAACCTTAAAGCGTTCATAATTAAGTTCAAAATCGACTGAGAAAGTTTGACATTTTCTGGTAACCTGCTGTCGCAATCATAATATGCATGACCCAAGTACCTACGTATGCAATAGGTACATTTCCCTATTACCGGTCCCATCCTACCGTCTCTTCGATATTTCCGATGACAAATGAAGCTATTCAGCTGAATAAATAATGTGCCCAGTGAACAAATCGACATGCCAGTTTTGTTTCTCTACGAGCAAACGGCCCAATGGATCTTCAATTATGTAGGCAGTCATACCTATATATTATTTTAAGATGATATGTGATTCCTGTGTTAGGTATTTAATCGACATGTGAATCTTTAGACTGCCTCATTAGTCTAGTGGTCCTAAGCACGACTGCTATGCTAGGGGTCCTGGGTTCGATCCCCAGGTTGAGCATTGTTATTGGGTTTTTCTATGAAATTCTCAGTAGCAGCTCGGAGTCTGGATTTGTGCCTGGTTAATGGCAATAGGCTCACCCCCTATTACATGGGACCTAATCATACCAGCGAAAATGTGGATGTACATTAGTACACTTCTGCCTAGCCTTTCGGGAATACAGGCATGATGGTAAGAATGTAAGTTGTATTCACATACCATCACGCCTGTATTCCCCGAAGGAATGGGCCGAGAGGCCGAGACTCCGAGCTGCTACTGAGAATTTCATATAAAAACCCAATAACACTTTGCTCGACCTGGGGATCGAACCCAGGACCTCTAGCGTAGCAGTCGCGCTTAGGACCACTAGACTAATGAGGCAGTCATTTGTTCAAGTTGTGCATTTGTGCAAGTTGTATTCAAGCGTCATTTTTACAGTTCGTTCGCAATAACTGTTTACAAATGGTTCTCTAGTGCAATTTTAATAGAAAAAACATGGTGTGTAGACAATTAGGAACATGCATGCGTTTTTTTTTTATTAATTCTATACATCATATAATGTACAAAAAAATTTTTTAAAATATTATTCAACATACATATCCAAAATTGAGCTGTTTAAACGCCGCCATTTTCGCGCGCTTCAGATGACGTCATGGGCCGCGATCATCGCACGAAGTGTTTGTTTATTACAGGTGTTTTGGTTAATTCTTAAAGATTTTACCATGGAACAAGCTAAAAACCCTTTCTATCGGTATTGCATAGTACCAAAATGAAAAAATACTATCAGGACTACTCCCGATAAAGTATCTTTTTCTTCTTTCGGTCATCGTATATAGTCTCACCACTGACGAAAATCGCTCAAGACACACAAATTAAAATATATTTCCAAGATAATTCCTCTTCTAGCAGCTTTCGACTATGTGATTAAATTCAATCCCACCAAAAACATAAATGTAATTAAACCGCCTTCAAAAAATAATAAAATAATTTTGTCTAAAACAGTTTGGGAAGTCGGTGACTTCTATTTGAGTGGGTCTTTTATTTTCGCCACCGACTTCCCAAACTGTTTTAGACAAAATTATTTTATTATTTTTTGAAGGCGGTTTAGCTTTTTTGTTAAAAGTAATTTTATTTTGTAATTTTTAGTGGAAAGTTTGTTTAGAAGTACTTGTTAGCCAACTAAACGCACTGCTCCAATAAGACAGCGATGTTTCGGAGTAAACGATAATATCATCGATGTAACCAAAATTTTAGATTTTTGTTGATATTTTCAAAACTGCTTAACCGATTTCGATAAAATTTGAACGGGACCACCTCTGAAGTATGACCTACCAAACAAAAAAACAATCATTAAAATCGGTCCACAACTGGCGGAGATATCGCGTAACAAACATACAAAAAAAAAAAAAAACATACAGACGAATTGAGAACCTCCTCCTTTTTGAAGTCGGTTGAAAAAGGAGAGCCAAGTTCAATACAAAAAATATTCTCTGCTGTGGGCTTCGCCGCAAAAAGAATGGAGATCTGAGATTGAGTGCCAAGTTCTATGCAAAATCCAAATATTATGTAGTCTAAGGGCTGACTTGGCTGGTTTTCCCATACGAATTATTATTAAGTACCTACTTTTACACAGTCATGGAAGAGCCTTATGTTCGATGGGTAGTTTCTACCAGCAAGCCAAATTTTCGGAATAATAAAATAAGAACCGAAAGGTAACAGGTTAAAATCCCAGTTAATTAATTACGTAGGTACCCTAAGTAATATTAGGTATTTATGTTAAGCGTTCCTATTAGAATCTAATTATTTAAAAATTGCCAGTTTTTTATTTATTCCTTTGTATTCATCTAATTACCTATCTGCATACCAAATTTTAACTCTCTAGGTCATCTGGAACTGGGTTAGAGTTTTGGTCTATAGGTCAGTCAATGATAAAAATGAGGAATTTTGGACATTAATATCTAAATAACCGTTTGAGATAAGCTTATGAAATTTAGAACACATATGTATCTCGCAAGTCTCAATATATGAGCCAAATTTGATACGTTTATGTAAAATAGTTTTTGATTTATGAGGGGGTCAAAAGTGGCTCCAAATGGTTCGTGTAATATTACACACGGTGCGGCTCGCCAGTTCTGTTTCTTGAACTTGGCTTGACACGCTCCTGTGAGGAATTTTGGACATTAATATCTAAATAACCGTTTGAGATAAGCTTATGAAATTTAGAACACATATGTATCTCGCAAGTCTCAATATATGAGCCAAATTTGATACGTTTATGTAAAATAGTTTTTGATTTATGAGGGGGTCAAAAGTGGCTCCAAATGGTTCGTGTAATATTACACACGGTGCGGCTCGCCAGTTCTGTTTCTTGAACTTGGTTTGACACGCTCCCGCGTGTCTAGATGTCGTGGCCCGTGACGTTTCATTTCGTTCGACCAATGACAGCGCGTTTTGTAAATTTGAATTTCGCTCGCATAATTAGCACTTTTTAATTATTATTTTATAGAAATAAATAACAATTATGTAACAAAATGTTGTTACAATAATACTTTATGTATTTTTAAGATTCCGGAAAAAAATATATTAGGCAAATTTAAATTTCATGCATATTCCTAATTGGAGTCGTAGATAAATGTTTCGCGTTTGTGATTATTTATTTCCTTCCTTATATAGATTTTTGCCGTATATAAACACTTAATTTAATAATATATAGCTTTAACTTCAAGACTTTAAATTGACAGACCGCAGAAATAGAGTACTGCGCTCCAAAACCCAGATTACTGACATAGGCCAAAAAGCTGCTAGCTTGAAGTGCAACTGGGCCGGACACGTCTGCCGCATGTCAAACGAGCTGTGGGCAAACGAAGTACCGAATGAGTCCCACAAAACGGCAGACGACAGCGCGGTAGGCCAAGACTAAGATGGCGGGATGAGCTTGACGGATTCTGGAAGGATTGGCCCAAAGTGACCTTGAACCGTGAGGAATGGAAAAAGGGAAGGGAGGCCTTTGGAGGCCAGTGGGACCAAATAGGCTGAATAAAAAATAAAAAAAGCTTTAACTTCACGTGATTAGATATTATCTACTGAATTACTTTCATTGTTATTATTAAACTATATAATTTATATATTATTTATCCAGATTCCAGATATAGAATTATAGACGGACGTTATCAACCCGAAGCTACAGCCGAACCCATCGAACCTATCTCTTAGGGTTATTTGCGATACCATATAAAATAAAAACTAATGTAAAATAAATTTTATTCACCATTCCAAAAAGATGGAAATACAAAAACGTCATTGTAAGTTACACTAAGTATTTAATTACACTTAATAATTATAATTTGGTTCAGGCGGGTGTGGCGGGAACGGCGGATGTCCAAACGGGGGAGGTCCGCGGGGTGGAAACTGTGGCCTGAAGGACGGGGGTGGTGGTCTCCAGGGGGGCGGGGGTCTCGCACCGGGCGGCGGCGGAGGTCCAAACCCTGGAGGTCCGAATGGCGGAGGTGGGAAGTGATGGAACGGGGGCGGGGGTGGGGGAGGTCCAGGAGGGGGTGGCGGCCCAGGGGGCGGCATCGATGATGGCGGCGGCGGTGGCGCTGACATTGGCAGTGGCGGCGGTGGTCGAGCGTTCATTGGTGGTCCTTGTGGGGGCATTGGTGATGGGGCCGGTGGTGGTGGCGGCGCCATGAGAACAGGACCCATCATTGTAGGAGGAGCGTCCGCGAACAGCTGGTGAGGTCGATCCGCGTGTGATAGCGGATTTTGGGCGGCGAGTAACCTGGAGAAGAATTAATAAATGAAATAGCTTTTGTTACTAACTTACAGTATAAAAATATAGTTACAGTGGCCAGCACAAGTTACCACAAAATGTCAATTTTTCTCAGTTGATTTTGAACCACAACTTAAGGTTAAAGGTCAACACTTTAAGGTTTAAAATCATTTGGAGAAATTTGACACTTTTGAATAACCTGATGTGCTATACAGCCCTCGCCACTGCATGCTTCTATAATCAGATATATAACATACCTTTCAGCGGCCGATCCGTGCCTCTCACCCTTGACATCTTTCTTGAATGCATATGATACAGAAATAGGCCTATTGCAAAGGTACTGGTTGTTCATAGCTTCTATAGCCGCATCAGATGCCTCGAATGAAGCGAAATTTATAAATGCGAATGCTTTTGAGTTTCCTGTTTCTGGGTCTCTCATAACCTGGAAGATAGTTAATTTCATGAATTAATGAATGAATATTCTATTACAATTGTTCCATATTGAAACTTTTATATGGTACTTGTCAATTGTCAAATTATTATCCACTGCTGGGCATTGAAAAGTTGCAAACTTTCTTTTTGTATTTTTAGGCAGCTCCCATGCAAAGATTATAAAGTTATTTTAGTGAAGGACGTAACCTCAAACACGAAAATTAAAAAATGTTTAGGCATATTTCGACCTGGCGGGTGAGACTCGTGGTGTCTTAGCTGTCATAGCGTCTGGTGTACCTAACCAGAAGACGCAGTTTCGAATCCTGCCCCCGCAGTCGTATTTGTCCTTCAAAAAAATAACTAAAGTTGCAAATTTACTGTCTAATTCAATACCACACTTGAATATCAACATAAAGAGATGAGGGCTTATGTTGAATATTCAGTATAACTATTTTTTCTTGGATCTATCCAAGAAAAAAATCAAAATCTCTCTATACTCCATTTGGTTAGGTACTTAACTAAAGGTAAACAATAAAAATGGCGGCGTTCAGGGCTCTTCAACCTTTATTACAATGGTATCTTATGAATTGGGAGTGAAATTAATAACAACACATCTAACAATCAATAAAAACAACGAACAAACAAAACTATAACTAAATAATACAATTTACGGCAAAAGAAACACAAAAACGAACGAAAGTAAAAACTGTTACGAATGACGTCTGGTTACCCGACTAAGTATAATATCTGTTAATTATTTTGCCGCGCTTCCTCGCGCTACTACTTCTTAATTTTTTCGAGTTATCAAAAGTCTATTATGTAGAAAAATGTTTTGATTTCCTGTCTTTTTAGATTATTTCTAGTAGGCACATTGCAATACTTTATGACATAATTATCAGATTTGATTTATTTATTGGTCGCAAGCTTAAGAATTAATAATTACCATTTAATTTTAAACAAAGTAGTAAAATATGCTAGTATAGTAAAGGAAAATTATTTTGAATGATTAAATAATTTATTTTGGTTATGTTTTGTTTCAAGATGAATAATGGCCCTATAAAAGAACCTTTTTTATGATTTGTTTACCTTTAGTTAAGTACCTAACCAAATGGAGTATAGCTCTGAAATCTCTAGATTTTGAGAGCCATTTTGACTGTACATTTGGTGGTCATCTCAACAGAGCTGTAGTGCTAGTTGCCATTCAACTCTCACATTACATTCTACAATTTGTACATATTCATCTACAGATATTCAGTCTGTGTGTGTAATTGTATAGCAGAAATTGGGAACCCTATCAGCCACATAGTACTTGTCTAGAGTTATTATACCCATGGAGACTGATCATGCAAATTTAATGCAGTTTAAAAAAATGCATAAATATAATAATTACAAAACTCTAATAATAAAAAAACATTTTGTTACCTTCGGCGTCTGTAATATAACACCAAAAGCTGAGAATGTGTCATACAGAAGCTTTTCATCCACTTCTGGGTCCAAGTTTCCTATGAACACATTAGCTCCAACATCCAGGTTCTTTTGATGGGCTGACGCCTTGTTTACCCTCACAGGTTTACCATACAGCTTTATCATATTCATGACCTTAAAAAAATGAATAAACAATAGTTTTTTGCTGAGATTATGAAGTTATTGAATGTCAGTGTAGGTACTGTAATACTATAAGGTAGAACTACAAAGGTAAGCTACATACATACTCTGGGTGTTATTTTATATACAAAGATATATCATATACTATAAGATATATAAAATAATACCTATTATTTTTAAAGTAGTCACTCAAAATTGATATTAATTGCATCTGCAGCTTCTAGAAAAGATCACTAATGAAATGAAAAACAATTTTTACTGTATGACCTAGACTATAATAAAAAGATTAATCTTTTCACCCCTTGAGTCCCATTTAATAGACACAATGCAAGTTCTATTGCTTTGGTCTCATCAAATTCTATTGTTTTGGTGTCGCTGAATAAATCAAAGATTATCTACACACCTTTATTGCATAGTCTGCATCCTCCTCACCCATGAACTCAACAAATCCATAACCTTGATGTGTTTGAGTCACTCGGTCTTTTGGCATGTGGACATTCACTGTAATAAACAATACACTATAATTATTTTTGATCCACAAGTGACTTGTCTAGTGCACTCTAGTGTTCCTAACTTGAATGTGACCTCCACCCAACTATCATAATATTTACTATCCTTCTCTTGGGCAAGATCATCATATATTTACTCCCTCTCACTATGAGAGGAGACCTGTGCCCAGCAGTGGGACAATATATGGGTTGATGATGAAGATGATTGTGACTCTTTCAGAATGTCTTAACTTCTTGAAGAATTGCATTGACACTAGGTAAAAAGCTTTATTTAAGTGTATACGTACCGACGGGTCCTGCTTGTACAAAAAGTTCCCATAGTAAGCTCTCTGAAACTCTGTCATCCAAGCCTCCAACGTATATGGTAGCATCTGCAAATGGAACATATGTGATAAAACGCAATAGCGGTATGAAACGGAAAGTTTAAGAATTGGGTATTCATAGGTCAAAAACAATTTCGAAGCGTTCAAGAGTAAATTGAAACCTCAAAATACAGTACTTAACCTCAAATTATTGATTTGTCATATTAACTGAAATATAAACATTTGTATGACATTTTATTTCCATAAGATTAATTTATTTAGTTAATTATGTGATTTAAACGATTTTTATGTGTAATTTATTAGGTAAATACCTTGATTTCTTTCGGCAATTGGTCCCGCTGCCATCTTTATTGACAAGCATCAGTCGTGACACTTTATGACAGTATGAAATAGTGGTGTGCGGTATCGATTATTTATAATCGATTACTGAAATAATTGTTTTCAATCGATTATTATTTAGGTAATCGATAATAATCGATTATTGCTACATAACACTTTAAGTTATGGTAACCCTATTTGCTAAGGGAATCCCTGTCACCAGTAGAGATGAGATTCTACCCGGTAAATTCCCAGGTAAATTGAATTTTGGGTAAAAAGCGGGTAAATGAACCCAGGTAAATACCCCGAAGGTGAGTATTTATTTTCCTAAGAATGATTCCATTTAGACATGTTCTTAGAATGACAATGGTAGCAAAGCGAGCAATCCTGAAAATTTTAACCATTCTTACGTTGCATACCATCATCATCACGCCTGTATTCCCCGAAGGGTTAGGCAGAGGTGTACTTAATGTACACCCACAGTTCGCCGGTATGTTTGGGTCCCATGTAATAGGGGGCGAGCCTATTGCCATTCACCGGGCACAAATCCAGACTCCGAGCTGCTACTGAGAATTTCATAGAAAAACTCAATAACACTTTGCTCGACCTGGGGATCGAACCCAAGACCTCGAGCGTAGCAGTCGTGATTGGGACCACTAGACCAACGAGGCAGTCTTACGTTGCACCACGATGATATTTTGTTGGTTAAACCATTATAGGATATAAATAATAAGAATTAAGAAGAGAAGTGTCAAATGAAAACTAAAGTTTAAAATCTAAAACCCGTTACAAAATCCGACATCTATTTCTACACCCATTCTCATTTTAATTTACGATAAGAGTGCATGTCATCTTGAAATAAGTTTAACATTTGTGTTTTACTCCCCTTTAGTTAGTTTGACTAACTTTAAAAAAGCTTAAGTTGATAACATAACCTTATTCAGAAAAGCCCGTAACAACTCCCAGTGTACAGAACAAATTACTTTGCCTTTTGTTTATAATACAGTAGTTGATAGGTTAACATTTCTTTTATTAAATATATGACCAGGTAAATACTCAATTTTACCCAAATAGGAATTTACCTAATGGGTGGAGACCGACACTGACTGAGTATTACAAACTGATTAAGTTTTATTTGATGTTAATTTTTTTTTAATAAATAAATGATTGAGGGTTATTTGATGTTTAATTTCTACAGAAGATAAAAATATATTTAATATTATAATTATGTAATAAACATATTTTCTTATAAATAGATACAAGTAAATTTAAATTAAACTAGACTAACAGTTAATCTACATTAATAAATAAAAGAAAAATTAAAAATAATTCTACAGAATTTTTTTTTTGAAATAAGTTATAATGTTCTTTAATTAATCTTATTTTTTTTTCATATTTAAGTGATTGTTTTTTTTTAATCTTTCTTTAAGACAATTTAAAGTAATGTGTGATTTTAGACTCGTAATCGAATGAAAATCGAATAATAATTGATTAATGATCGATTACATTACTTCTCATAAACGATTAATCAATTAGTAAAATAATCGAATCGGAACACCACTAGATGAAATTATCACAGTTAATTGAATGTTGAAGGAATGAATGAAATGAACAACTACATAATGTTTTCTTGTTACAGTTTGTTCGAAATAAGTAAGCCGATCGGAAGTTAGCCGTTCCGAACTACCACGGTGATAAAATCGTTGAATTAAGTGTTATAATACATAAATATAGACATTAGTAAACAAAATAATTATAAATGTGAAACATAAACGACTCTAATTATCTTTACTCCAACTCTTTCCATTAAAATTTACCACTTCTAAACCACTTGCAGACAACTTCTGATCGGCTTACTTATTTCGAACAAACTGTATATTTTGGAAGGCTACAGAAGCTTTTGCGCGCAACTAAATTGACACACACTATGATCTTAGCCAAAAGGCCGTGAAGCTTTTAAGTAAATTGAAAATAATACTGCAGATAACAAAAAGAGCATCAAAAGGTAAAAGGTATTCAGAACCAGAAGGCTGGGTGCATTGCTACCTTGTATACCAATGCTAATTCTCTGACCAAAGAATAGGCCAGACCTTGGGTGATGTTGTTCAGGCGTTTTGGCAATAACCTTATAATAATAATATTTTATGCAGTTATAAAAAAAAACACACTCATCACGATCTACAAATTATAAAGTGTATATTTATATCCACCTAGTGGGCGGGGCACATAGCTCGTAGAACCGATGGCCGTTGGGGCAAAAAGGTTCTTGAGTGAAGACCACGCACCGGAAAACGCAGTGTGGGACAACCTCCAACAAAATGGACGGACCACCTGGTATTCCTGGTAAAGGTCGCTGGGAGTCGTTGGATGCAGGCAGCATATTATAACCTGTCGTTGTGGAAGTCTATGGGGGAGGCCTTCGTTCAGCAGTGGACTTCATTTGGCTGATATGATGATAATATAATGTATGTATCTTGCAAGCTAGCGGCTATTTAAAAGGATACAGAGTTATCCTCCTGCCGTCACTTCAAGTGTATAAAAAAAACTCGATTCGTTCAAGAAGTGTCAAACGCAACACGAAGTTTGTGACACAAACTGTCATTCAGCTAATCTTTCGTTCTGTTGTTGACTGTTTGTCAATATGTCAATTCATTTCATTTGAGTCGAGTTGAACGCACTACTTTTTCTGCCTGTTTAATTTTTCTGGAATTTTAAATTAAATAGTTAAAAATGCAGAGTGCTTCAGATGTTATATCTTCCTTGTTTTGGTTTAAAGATGACAGTGAAATGGACGAAGAAAAAGAACAGCAAATAATAGAACAGTTTGTTCATAACGTGGAAGATTTTAGCTCTCAGTACGGCAGTGAAATCAGTGTTTCCTATACAGCATTCAATCTTCGTGGGCCGCCTTCAAATTTCCCCGATTATGGCGACTATCCACAAGCCTTCGTAATGGTAAAAGTATATCTGAATTTTTAAGAATCAGACTGTAATTTTGTTTGTTTATATTTTTGGATATTGTTTTTGCCGCGTTATTTGTATGTTTATGTTGTATCCACGCAACGGAAACGACCCCTGCAGTGAAGAAGGCTATGGTTCAATAATAATGTCTTTTGATAAGATAACATTTATATTTATCAATTTGTCAAAATAAATTGTTGACATCAATAAAAAACCATAACAGTTTATATAAATGACATACCTACCGATAAAAATGGGGAAATCTTATGATGACTCTGACCATCATGACACTAAATAAAAAAAAATTGCTAATTTTTAAAACATACCATCACACCTTTATTCCCTGAAGGGTTAGGCAGAGGTGTACTTAATGTACACCCACAGTTCGCCGGTATGTTTGGGTCCCATGTAATAGGGGGCGAGCCTATTGCCATTTACTGGGCACAAATCCGGACTCCGAGCTGCTACTGAGAATTTCATAGAAAAACTCAATAACACTTTGCTCAACCTGGGGATCGAACCCAAGACCTCTAGCGTAGCAGTCGCGATTGGGACCACTAGACCAACGAGGCAGTCTTTAGTTAAAAAAAATCTGTTCTTTACCTGAACAGTCTTTAATCTCAGTAACATTTTTGTTTTATTTTACCTACTGATACTGTACATAATGAAACAAGTATTTAAAGTATTACGAATAATGGTAAGGTTTTTAATTCAAGTATTTTTTAAAGGAGGTAACTCCTTTAAAAAATACTTGAATTAAAAACCCTGAAACTTTGTGTACTTATTTCAAATCAGATCCTTGTCACCCTATGAGGTGCTAATTGTTAAAACTGAATTAAAAAGCTGTTTTAAAATTAAAGTTGGGGATACAGTTTCATATTCATTTTTTTTTTTTATTCTTTTACCTTTTTTGAAGTATTCAAAAAATTTTCACCCTCTAAACTAGGACACATCCAGGGAAATCCAGACAGATAGCAACCTTATTTGTCAGTATCATAAAACAAAGTATTCCATATGCAAATTAAATCAAGGGCATTCTATTAATAAATTGCTTGGAACTATTTGTTTTACATGTGAAGGGAGACAAAGTTTGTGTGACTTTAAAAATAAAAAACATCACCAGCATTTAAAAACTTGTGTAGCCTTGAAATCATAAATGTCACTGGCTGCTTTATTAGTGGTTAAGATTTTTGTTTTATTTATTTAAAAAATGTATTATTTTGTGTCCCAAAAACTTGTTTAAAATATTATCTATAAAAACTTTATCATTATTGAAGCAAAGCTTTGGTACTGATACAATAATTCTTGTTATTATTTTCCACCTTTAATATAGTAAGCTTATTTAAGTATTGTAATTGTAAGTCTTTTTGTGATAGTTATGACCATGCTGAGCATCATATCATTTATATTTATAATTAATTTAATTTATTCCAGTTTAAATTGAAGTGACAACAGGACAACTTCTGTTGTTCTGTCTTAGTTTAGTAGAATGTGAATAAATTTATGTAGTTAATACAATTTTATTTTATTTTTAGCGTACATATGGAACATGGTGGGATGAGGCTCCATCAGCCCAACAAGACTACATGCCACAAAATGCCAGTGCAATCACAAGTCAAGATTTTGTAGGTAAGGGTTAAAAGCTGTTGTATTTACAACACAGTTCTAGTTCATATCAGACTTTTTGGGCGTTAAGTTCCCATACTCCCATATGATATACCTTTTACTGAACCGGGAATCGAACCTACGATTTCAGGCCGTGAAGCTTCTATGCAGGTATGAGTCAGTCAGCACAGTTTATTAATCAGCAATACCAAAGGAGTCGCAGATGCGTTGCCGAGCCTATTCAAGGAAAAGGGATGGGAAGGAGAGAAGGAGGAGGAAGGCGACTGAGGGAGGAATTGGGCCTCTGGCGCTTATTATGATCAATGATTTTATTAAAACAGGAAATAAGTAATTGGAAGGGCTTCCTTATAGATTAACGCAGAAAAAAAAATTCAATCATTTTTTACTTTTATTTTTCTACGATAAGGAAGAGTAACGCCAATGTATATTCCAGACCACATTTCAAACAATATAACTTTTGACAGAAGTATCCTTCGAAAAGGCAGTGTACCCACTGGAGGTCTCAATATTTGAGACATACAATCCTGGAGCGTTGGTCCGTATTTGGGCTTTGGGCCCTACAACTTGGATGTTGCTGTGGGAAGGGGAGCCAGAATACGTAGGGGACACCCCAAGGATCTTCAGCCCACAAATTAGACAGCTTGATGTTCCTACACGGTGAGTTGAATTTAATATTCTCGTTTTTTTTACTTTTCTGTACTATAATATGCAGGTATGTAGTATAGATTTAAACCCTCTTCTGGAATCACTCGTATTAAAAAAAAACACATCAAAATCTGTTGCGTAGTTTTAAAGATCTAAGCATTCATAGGGACAGACAGCAGGAAGCAACTTTGTTTTATACTATGTATAGTGATACTATTAGCTCGATTTCCACGCACACTCACGGTACTGGGAGAAATTAGTGTAGACAAGTTGTTTTAAGTAAAAAAAGTTTAGTCAAAATTATCAAATTTTAGTATACCAGCGGAACTGCGAATTTGTATTTAGGTAGGGTTTTTTTATTGTAATAAGATGATAAACAAGCAAATGGGTTTAACTAATGGTACCTAAGCGGCAACGTCGACCTAAAGAAACCAACAACACCAGTCGTATCACTTCTTCACTAGCGCGTTGCCATATTGAGAGTTCAGAGAGCTAAAATGGTCACTCAGTGAACAAACTCAACGTGCCATGTATTTCTAGTATAAGTTGATAGAAGATTAAAGAAACTTTTATTACAAGCTCAGATCAAATAAAAAGTTAAGATGGAACTTTGCGAACAAAGAAGTGAGGCCGGCTAAAACTACGCCATGCCGTCTACAACACACAATTACACGCACATATGTATTAGTTAACTACGCTATATCTTGTCAGTCGAGCTTTCGATAGCTCGATAGCGCGACTGACAAGATAACGCGTAGTTTCGGTATACGTGTGTGCGTGTAATTGTGTGTTGTAGACGGCATGGCGTAGTTTTAGCCGGCCTCACTTCTTTGTTCGCAAAGTTCCATCTTAACTTTTTATTTGATCTGAGATTACAAGTCAAAATCTTACTTTTAAACTAGACGGCGCCGGCATTTCGTATTGGACGACCTCTTAGAAGAAATGCCGTGAGAATCATTGTCTCTTTTAAAGTCCAGACAATAGTTATATTATTATGCTAGTTTTACAATGAAAAACAGCCATAGCCGCTTTGAGTTGGTCTATCTTAACTGACGACACGCATACATCAGTTATCATGTAGTATGTAGCCCAATAATTTATTAGGGAGCTCAACAATCCGTCGCAAGACGATACCAGATCAGCAAGACATTTGCGTAGGACATGTGAAATACTCATAAATACTGACCTCTATTATTAGAAAATATGATGCGATATCATACAGAAAC
This sequence comes from Subacronicta megacephala, assembly GCA_958496365.1. NCBI lineage: Eukaryota > Metazoa > Arthropoda > Insecta > Lepidoptera > Noctuidae > Subacronicta > Subacronicta megacephala. The sequence continues at coordinate 9,475,543 of OY292527.1, forward strand.
GGTATGGCGCGTTGCGTTTCTGTGTATTGTATTGTGATTTAGTAAAAGTGATCATTTTAACCCCCGTTTTTTTATCCCCGTCTTTTACACCCGTATATATATATTTCTACGGACTTATAAGTTCATTGACATCTAATTAATTAGGTACCTAAACGTGATTACGTCACGTGCTTATATAATTGTACGAACAAAAGTTTGTTTTTTGAAAGAGAAAGCCTTGATGAATTCTATTGTTTGAATTTGTATGGATTCCTCGAAAACTTTTCCGTCTTCAGTCGCGTGCGTTGGGCACGTGTTTGAAACGTTTCAAGTTTAATAGGAACTTATTATATAATAAGTTCCTATTCCTATCCTATTTCGAAGGTGCCTAATAGGTAACAATATTTTTTTAACCTGCTGCAAGCACAGGTGCGCGTGTGATTGTTTTGATTCTATGGGCAGTTTGGCGGGTTGAGTATTTCAAACCCTTATTATTAAGATAATACGGTCAAAACTGGTCAATCAACTGTCCAATCTGCTGTGACTTAAAAAATAAATATATTTTAACAGGGTCCTAAGACTGGAGTTTAACCACAAGCTGCTTCCTTATTACACGGAGTTGGATGCAGTGTTGCTTAGAGGCAAACAGCCACCGAACTTCGTCAAAAATATGAGGAACAACTTCTCTTATTCATCAATGTTTTATAAGAAAACACAGCCGGTTGTTGAAAAAGGTACCTAACTGTTTTATTTTATTTTCAGCTTTTATTAAATAAAACACAATCATCATACATATCAGAACTTTGTTCTTGCATTTCATAATTACTTAAAAATATTTCTTATTTCCGATTATGATACTAAATAGCTATAATTATCACATCAGGTGGCTACATAAATGACCACTGTCATATTCAACTTTTCATGAAGAACCGTATGCTAAAGTAACTTTGGAAAACTTTGCGGGAAGTTAATTTCACAGTCTAATTATAATTGGCATATTTTCTGGAACTGCGCAGTATGAGACGATTTCTCTAATTCGGTAATTTTTCAAGGTTCAACATACCACATGGCGGGATTTTTCCTCAGATGCAGCTATGTATTTTTCCGCAACTATTCTATTTATTCAATGACGCCCGGTCGCTGGTAACAGAATTCATAATTTAATTTAATTCGCGTTCTGTCTATAATATGTATTTTAATAAAAAAATTGGGTTCGTATTTTTTTTCTTAGACTTACCATAACGCCTGCTTTCTCCGAAGGGTTAGGCAGAGGTGTACTAATGTACAGTGAGCTATAGCTGTTACCTGACCCACCCTAAGTAAGCCGGCGGTGTCTAAGTGGGTCAGGTAACAGCTATACATACATCCCACTGTACATACATCCACAGTTCACCGGTATGTTTAGGTCCCATGTAATAGGGGTCGAGGCTAGTGTCATTAATAGGGCAAACCTAGACTCCGAGTTGCTACTGAGAATTTCATAGAAATAGCCAGTAACACTACTCGATCTGGAAATGGAACCCAGGACCTCTAGCGTAGCAGTCGAGCTTGGGACCACTAGACTAATGAGGCAGCCAGTTTGTTCTTGAATGTAGTTAGTTATATACCAAAGTACCCACCCACACGCAAAATACGCGCTTAGTCGTGGAGTTGCGGAAAAAAGCCCGCTATACCATACCATACCATATACCAAAGTACCCACCTAGGTACCGTGAATATAATTCTATGATTTTATCTTATTTATGATCTAGAAATTGATCGACAATTTGCACTGCACCCACGGCTACACATCAAGTATAGAAAACCAGTTTACGCTGGCCTCTTATTGTTTGGGAAGCCTATACAATGCGAGATCAGCTTAAACTGGATTTGTGTAGGTTGACCTGTAGCAGTGTGTTCACAAAGCCTTCAACTTGGTAATATCTACAATGCTCAACTCGTAAGAATTACAGAATACCTACGTTATAATAGGATTTAAAATAGTTTCGTTATATGACAGTGCGATGACGTCAGAATGCTGTGTAAATTCCATTTATCGCTGTGTGAATCTCTTTAAGCACTTCCATAGTTGCGTATACTTAAACAAGGAAGATTTTAATCCCGTAATCACTGCAGTTAACTGCTTAATAAATATAAATTTTTTAGAGCTTCTACAAGTTATTAAACATAACGCCTGTATTCAGTAGATAACTTTCAATTCTATTCTGGAATTCTCGGATTTTTTTTCCGCTACAAAAAGCCGCGATAAGGCTGCAAAACAAATTCCATTTTTGAATTAATCAAGTGCCGATGCCGAGACTAGATGGTGATTCCTATTATAAAAAATCGATATTTTATTAGTATTAGAAAATGAAAACTAGGTAAATAATTGATTGCTCTAGTGCTGTAAAGACGTTCTTTCTTCCGCGATATTAATATAATGATAATAGGTCTCCAGCGAGCTCTTCGGTCAGAGTTTTCTGTGATGAAGTTTAGCAAATAAGAAGGTAGAGCTTTATACGAGTTTGGAAATTGCTAAAATTCTTATTTTTTTAGGTCAACTGCTGAACAGGATAATAGCTTCGAATCTTCACGAGAATATGGTGCCGCAGATCGCAGCACCTCGAAGTCAAAAACAAATTGATACGGGACCAACTCTTGGCGACTTTCACCGGTTACCCGTGAGTCATATTATAATTATCTTTCTAGATAACTATTATTCTTTGATTATCATAGCATATTGCAATATACAAAAGAACAAATAAAGTATATTTTGCTCAGGCCAATTGTGCTTATAGTGCTCCACAAGTTCAGCGTCATGTTTGCTTAGTAGGTATGTATTTGTACCTAGTGAGAAGTGGAGAGATAGGTATATATCCTTATATGAGAACGCGTCTTTTCCATCAATTAGGTACAGTCGCCAACACACAGGCTATACAAAACTCTCAAATTTCTCCAAATGATTTTAAATCTTCAACTGTTGATTATTAAGTTCAAAATCAACTGAGAAAATTTGTGGTAACTTGATGTGCTGGCCACCGTACTTACCTATGGAAAAATTATACTAAATAAAACTGACCTAACCGTGATACTAATAATAGATTCGTAAGCATTGACTGCCTCATTAGTCTAGTGGTCCTAAGCGCGACTGCTACGCTAGAGGTCCTGGGTTCGATCCCCAGGTCGAGCAAAGTGTTATTGGGTTTTTTCATGAAATTCTCAGTAGCAGCTCGGAGTCTGGATTTGTGCCCGGTTAATGGCAATAGGCTCGCCCCCTATTACATGGGACCTAAACATACCGGCGAAATGTGGGTGTACATTAGTGCGCCTCTGCCTAACCCTTCGGGGACTATAGGCGTGATGGTATGTATGTTATGTTATTCGTAAGCATTAGAAAACAATGTACTGACAGCGACAGTATTGTTATGTCTGGCAGTCTCCGTATAATATGTATGATAGGTAATGCGACATAGTCGCGTCTAATGTATTTATTTACACAAAAGGTCGCTCGGTGTGGTTGTAATTCGACCGCTATATGCACTTCTGTATATGAACTTTAATTATGCCAAATCTTAAACTGCTCTGTGCGCGCAATATACTTAAAAAGGGGTACAATGTTTTTAAAAAATTGTCAATTTTTTAATATTACTTTGGGAATTGATTTACTTTAAAGCGGTAAGAGAACGATACGTGAAATTTCAAGTAATTAAAGAACGGTGATATGTTTGCTGTTTGCTTCGCAGCGAACTGCGGGTGTACATAGTAAACCTCTGCCTAACCCTTCGGGAAATACAGGCGTGATGGTATGTTATGTTAAAAGTAATTGAGCTGATATTTATCATTGATGACTAAAAATTATTATTTCACTTCCGAAAATTTTACCGAATAAAAAAAAGGTTTAAAGAGCCTAAATAAGTACTCATAATAATTCCCTTTAAAATAATTATAATAGTTCGAAGTGCTTAAGCTAATAGGTGTAAAAGTAAACCAAAATTACCTAGTACCGACAAATTTAAAATTTCTCCTTTCGTATAGGTGTATTTGTTTAATTCGTACATTTAAATAAATTGATAAACACATTACTGAGACACCGCCTGTCAAAAAGATACATATATAAAAGTGCGACTTAAAAATGAAACATTTTGGACGATGATAAACTTCACCGTTTATACTTTATCGGCTTGTTTCCGTTGCTAAAAGGGTAAACAATGAATTAATTAAAACATTTACATATAGACTGGATATTCCTGGTGAGCTATGGCACTAGAGGTGTTTCAAATTAAATTCAGTTTTGAACAACAGTGGATAGCCCCAACGCTTTAGCCCTAATATAGTTTTCCTCGTCTGATATTTCGTAGCATTTAACATTATTATATTTTTAAATTACATTTTATAATTTGCTGTTCTATTTATAATTGATTGTGATGACGATGTATGCTTAGTATAATGATCGTACATTTGTTTAGGTAAATTAAAAGTGATTTCATTGTACAATTTGCATGCACATCTGTTGGCAAAATATGGAGAACCTTAAACTCTTACAATATCTATGTTTTATACTTAGGTACCCATGTCTGCAAAGATATAAATGAATTGATTTGATTTGGATTCATTTTTAAGACTGCTCTCCTTAAATCGAAATTTGTTGATGTTTTGAATTTTATTAGCATTACACAAAAGTCATTATTAAATAGCACTTGCTATTTACACTACCATTTAGCCCAATTCTGGACGAAGCTTATAGACTATTTGACTTTATGCTACGACCCTTACGTCAGGCAAAGAAGGTGAAAACGCGGGGCATAGTAAGTAATAAAATTTTCAGCAGTAGGTAATTACTGGCCAACATTAAAACTATTTCTTTACATACCATCACGCCTGTATTGCCCAAGGGGTTGGGCAGAGGTATACTAATGTACACCCACGCTTCGCCGGTATGTTTAGGTCCCATGTAATAGGGGGAGAGCCTATTGCTATTAACTGGGTACAATCCAGACTCCGAGCTGCTACAGAGAATTTCATAGAAACATTCAATAACACTTTGCTCGACCTGGGAATCCTCTAGCGTAGCAGTCGCGCTTGGGGCCACTAGACTAACGATACATTCTTTTACTATACTATTTCTTTATTTCAGGATGAAACTATACTATGCGTGATGAAGTACTTAGATATGCAGTCGCTGTGCCGGTGCGCTCAAGTCAACAGACATTTTAACAGGCTCGCTTCAGACTCCATACTATATAGAAGCATAGATCTCAGACCTTATTGGCATTGTGTGCAATCACAGGTAATCTACTTTAAAAAAAAAAAGCTTACTAGCAATGTGGGTCACACATTACGGAAACTAGTAATCTTGTTAACCCCTCGTGCTAAGTTAAATGCTTGTGTTACGACTCGAGTGGGTTCACGTCGGTAGTGAAATGGTTGGGTTTCGAACCGGCAACTATATGATCGCAAGTCCGACGCCCTAGCCATTGGGCTACCGCCGCTTTTGAATCTTGACATTTATTCTTGAAATTAGTATCTTTATAAATAAAAATGAATCGCCGTATGTACGCGCATAACTTCTGAACGACTGCACCATATTGGATAATTCTTTTTTTTGTGTTCGTTATTGTCAGGACAAGGTTTGTAGAAAAGAAAAAAAACGATCAGCTTTTTTTAATTTTATCATAAGACAGTTCGGCGATTCTGCTAGTCAGTACATAGTATAAAAAAATCGCTTCCCACTGTCTGTCTGTCTCATTATATGATTAGATCTTTAAAACTACACAAAGCCGTATCAAAGGGCGGAAAGCTAGTTAGTTATAAATATATCGGTTTTCCTTACTTTCTCCCCGAGGTACGTTTAAAAAAATATATACTGAAAAAGCATTTTTTTTCAGGTACTTATAACTCTGTCAATGCGTTGCAAATTCCTCCAAAAACTCGACCTTTCGTGGTGTGGCAGCCATCGCATGATCCAATCCAATTATGTGGTAAAGTAAGTAACCTTTGTGAGTTGTGACGTCGATACAGTTTTAATTACTATTGTGAACGCAATGCTAATGTGAACTTGAACAATGAGCAAAATTGTTGCAAGATTAAGGTCGTTCGTAGATTGTTATAGCTGTATATCAAGTCTTCCGTTACGCGTGTAAGTCACTAAACTCCTAAACTGCTACACCGATTTTGTTGTTTGTGTGTTTGCGTACAATTGGACCATGTAGGCGGTGCTGGCATTGAGTTTTATGTATTTTACCCGGACAAAGTCGGGGCGGGCCGCTTGTAGAATATGTATGTGAATAAACATATAATAAAACATACACTGTACTCTTAATGGTTTTATGGAACATTCGACACTTTTTAATTCCTTAAACGGCATGGAAAGCCAGTGGTAGGAGAATCGGCTTCCGTGGTGCGGGTTTGTTTGTCAAAAGGAAAAACAAAAACAGGGTCTAATATGGAGTATGCAATCTAAATAATATCCAACAGAAAAAAAAAGTAATAATGACCACTGAAATAACTAAGTGGGCGATAGACTGTGGGTGACTACATAATATTAAAAACGGCGTTTTTTTTCTAGCAAAACATAACCTTATGTTTTTTTACACTTACGCGGATATTAGACATTGAAATAAAACTACTTTTTACGGATTTTATCGCGTATTGATTTTTAAGTCCCGATGTTCGGATCCTTTACAGCATCCATGGTCACGACTGAGGTGTTGGTCGTCCTAATGTCAAAATGATCAATATAACGCGATAAAATCCGTATCAAGTAGTTTTATTTCAATAAACACATTTGGCACTTTCGCACTTCTATCCTTACATAACCGATATCTGTATTTAAAATGTTTCTCAATTAGCATTTTTCATGTGCGGTTTATTGTATCCCGAACTATTTATTGTAAGATTCGTAGCAAAATGTAGAACGCTAGTTTCTACATTTTCTGTCTACCCCAATGGGAAAATGGCATGAGTTCATGTATTTCTATACTAATCAATAGTGAATCAAGTAAGTTAATAATAATGCAATAGCAATAATACAGAATAAATAAATAAACAAAATATTAATTATGTAATTGAGATTAATAAAACAAAATATCTAAAGTGCTCCTCTCCTCTCTCCTACTTAAAAAAAAAAGTTGCTGTGCCCGACAGGGTCCATAATTGTGTCTATCTAATATATAATAACCACCTGTGTGTGTACATTATGGAATGCAATAAATATATGAATATGAATATGAACCATTAGTAACATGTTAATATAATAAAGATAAATCTATTCCTAGCACAGCAGAAGATTTCTCCAACGCTACGCAAATAGATCCTTAAAAAAAAACCAACTGTGACTGAGTAAATGATTAGCTATTTAGTACTACAGTACAATTCAAGGTTTTGCTTGCAGTTTCCTCAAAGACAGTGGAGCTGAATTAACACATTTGCGCATGAATTGCTGTAAATTTGTCGACAACGCAGTGCTAAGAACTATTATTGACACCTCTAGTCACTTACAAGGTAATATTTGTTAGAACTTTTAAACTTGTTATACAGTGTAATTCTTTCTACTTTAATTAATGTAAATTTTGAAATTTTAATTAATGTAAATTTTGCATGCTGCTTTGTCAGCGAAACATGATGTACTTTCACGATATTGACAATACCTTGTGACCTTGTTTTCCCAGCAAATAAATATTTTTATTTCTATTTCTATTCACTTTTTGTTTTCATTAACCCATTTAATGTCCCATTGCTGGGTACGGGTCGCCTCTCAAAGTGAGATCAGGCTATACTTCACCGCGCTAGTCTACTGTAGGCTGGATTAATTAACAAAATTACTTACCGTATTGAATTTATTTTATCTCAGTGTATTTTTATTACTTTTTGTGTTAATCTACTAATATTGTTAATGTATGTAATATAGGAAAGATGACTACGATGACTAGGACTAGGTCAGACTTTAAAAGTCGACGTCAAAATGCGCGAGCGCATAGCTACGCATGACCGTTTAAGGCTACCTTTTGTCTAAAATTAAATCAAATTACTGGAAACAGTTAGTAATCTAACAATATAATATGACTGTTTGTTATTTACGAGTTGAAAATATACCGAGAAGGGTATGTAGGTAGACTGTAACTTTGTACATTGCTAATTATAAATCAATATAAATATATATACATACTTCATGATGTGGATAAAACTGTTTTATAGAATGTTTTGCAATTTATCGTGCCAAAAAACTTTAATTCCAGAGTTATGCCTACGATCGGTAGTCGGATGCTCGGATTGGGCCTGCCTCTCCGCACTCAAGAGGTTGAAGCGTTTGGATCTATACAGAACTGATATCACCACGTCGGCTGCAGTCGCCATCATCAGATCCAATCCGGGACTTCGACATCTGAATGTTGGTACGCGTTGAATTTTATTACTGATACTTCATATACTAAATGCCATGCCATTGCTGGCCAAGACCGGGATGGTTGGCGCTCTTTGGGGGATGCCTACGTTCAGCAGTGGACGGCGATAAGCTGATATGATAATGATGATGATACATGCAAGGTGGAGAGAACAGTAAAATATTAAATTGTTATGAATAGTAATGTTGTCAATACTTTTACTTCACTAAATATTGCTTATATTAGTGACAGCCAGGAGCCCCCTGTCAGCCTTCGGAACGAGAGTTTAAAGGTCGGGGTTCTAGACAGTAACGGGGACTGCCCGCTCTGGCGAACTTAAGAGATCTAGTCTAATTAAACTTTAACCTATTTACGGGGTAATTCATTCCACAAATGGCTGGGCCGTTTCGAGATTAGTAAAAAATGAAACTACACACTAAAATGATGATTGACCAACTTGTACATGACCTTTCATTGTACTAAGAACCTATACAGTACGAGGTCTTCTTATTCTGGAAATGTACAAGCAAGATGGCGATTTATCATGATGAACACGTTGATGATGTTTTCCCTTATAATTTGCCTTCTCCAGGATCGTGTAAAATGATCTCGTCAATGGATGAAGTGGCAATAGCTTTGGGTGCCACCTGCCCGAACCTCGTGTCTGTGGACTTCTGGAAGTCCTACTCCTTGACTCCGAGCGGCATCAGAGCACTCGGCAACTGCAAGAAACTGCAAGAACTGGATGTCGGTTGGTGGTAAGTTGGTTGTTTTACTAGCCGTTGCCCGCCGTTTCAGCTACGTCAATGTAATGGGTTGATGATGATGATGATGTGTATAGACATAGAAATGTTTTGGCTTCTGTTGCTCTAATAAAAGACCCAGACTCCATATTTCATTTTTTTCAATATCTGTATGGTAAAGACTTCGACCTGTTACAATTTAATTACCTGAATGTATAGATAATGTAGAAAAACCCGACAAATGTATAAATTAGAATGTAATTGAATATGTATCTCCTGTCCCTAATTGGATAATTTGGATGTTTTTGTTATATATAAATGTACTAAGTCGTAATTGAAATAAAACATTTGAATTTGATAATATTCACAAATTCGGAGCAATTAAGACCCCAATGGTTTTTACAGAGTTTATTTATCAAAACTTTTCAACTGCAAAAGCACTTGCACTCATCCACGATTCACGAGAATGGCTTTAGTGAGGGATCTTAATAAAAAACTACTTAAATTATTTTTACAGCTTACAGGCTGGTGGTTCAGGCGAGTGGCTCGCGTGGTTGACGGGCGGAGAGCTTCGTAAGCTGTTCCTAGGAGCTCTCCGAGGCGTTTGTGATAGAGATCTACGAGCTCTTCTGCCTAGAGCTCCTAAACTAGCGCAATTAGACTTGTTGGGAGTGAGGGCCGTCACACCGGATATTTGTGATGCGTAAGTATGATTGGATTAAAATTGACTTATCTCTTTAGATTTGATTACTTTAAAGATGTTCTTCCCACAGCTCCAATGAAAGTTTTCCTATTCTAGGCAGAGGTCAACACATCATGTTATACAAAACTGTCAAATATTTCTAAATGATTTTAAACCTTAACTTGTTGATGATTAAGTTCAAAATTACTGAGAACATTTGACATTTTGTCTAATCTGATGTGCTGACGCCCGTACATCCAAGCCTATTTAAATTAATCGGGCACAAAAATCTGACTTGCGAGTTGCTACTGAGTATTTCTCTTTTTCCTCTTTTTCCCTGCTTATAATGCTGACTTAACTTTAATTTAAAGGCGTTAATTTATATCTCAATACTTTTATTTTCAGAATTTTAGCCGAATGCAGAGATCTACGACTTCTGGACGTCAGTTTCTGCGATCAAATTCAAGAATCTCAGGTATACCATTTTAAATCAGCAATAATAAGATATTGGTATTGCTTATAAATTGGGTTTGCCGAGGGCTGATTTTAGTAGTTTCTGTTGTTAAATACTGATATAGCTCGTTCTTGATATTATCAATAAAAAACTTTATTCTGGTTAGACTGGAAGTCTCTTTTTCCCAACATAATTGGAAAATAGGTTAGGATGATGTTTTATTTTACCCTATAGACGTATACTTATACCTCTTCACAAGAGGGGTACGAAGGAACGAAAAGAAACACTTGTATACTTATTTTGCTCCATATAAGATGTTCATTAACCCTGCGTTGTTCTCATTCCAGGTATTAGAATGGCGTGAGCAGTACCCTCATGTAAGCATAAAGCGTTCTTTCCAATCCGCTAACCTGAACACCGCTCCGAATCCGCTGTTCTTGGCGCCTAGTTTAGAATAGAATATATTAAACACGGAGAAGTAAAAATGGAGTGTTAAGAGGCGTTTTTTCCATCAGAATGATCAAGTTGGTCTGCCTAGGATCAGTACCGTTTAGGTGGAGATTGCTTAAGTTGTCATTGTCAATTAAATAACGTCCTTATGTATTTCAAATAGAGTAACAAAGCATAATACAAATAATAGTCTAAAAGTGTTATATTTAGAACTCTATCTGGATAACTTATGAATGTTTTTTTAATAGGTGAACATTAGATAAGTTATTAGCCTAATCTATGCTGATCCTAAATCAACAGTCCCAGTCGTCGACTATTGAGCGAACCCTATCAACTGTTGTAATACCTATGTAAAGGATTGATCGAGGGTAAAGACCAATCTATTCTCCAGATCCCAAGAGATTGAACGATCCTCGCATTACGTCATATATTGTTTCGGATTGCCTCATAAAAATTTTCACCATAAGAGCCGATAAACAAAATTAGATACTCTTCAAAAAGCGTGGAAGTGTGACCAAGCAACTCTTCACGATTCTTACCAAGATCTTAAATGTTTGTATCTTAGAAGTTCTAAGATAATTATAAGCATTTTAAGTAGCCGATTTTTCTAAGAATACGAATTATATTTTCCACTAAGCCTGTTATTTTTTCGTTAATTAAACACCAGTCAACTATTGGCGGTTATATTAAAACAGCGTATTGATTAACGGTGACGGTGAGACTCTCACAGCAGTACTCCATTTTTATTTCTTCATGGTATTAAAAAGGACTTAAGGCAATATAAAAAAACGTTTGGGATTCTAAAATGTTTGTTTCGTTCTATTTTTCGGTAATCGACAACGCTTATTAAATTTTCGTAGGTATTATTTACGTCATAAGAACAATTAAAACTCGCAGATATTAAACAAACAACATATTTATTATTTAAAAACGAAGTTATATCCATACTTATGCAAATATAGTTCATTAGTTTATAACAGTAAAATTTGAGGTTAAACTATTTCACAGTCACCTCCTTTCATTGATAAATATTGTATTCGATGTAAGTATTATTTGCACACGTTATTGTTTCTTTCTTGCTACTGTCGCTATCTGATGGAATTAGTCAAAACTATGTGTAAATTTACATATTATACACCATTAATTAGAAAAGTTGTATAAGTATAGCGTGATAAAATTATCTGAAGCCCTCATATTTTCGTGCTTAATGTCGCCATTAGTAAAAAATACAAAGTATAGCGACTTTAACTTAGAAGTTCCATATAGGTTTTATTTGTCTTTATTCAACAGTTATTGAGAACAGCTTTCTCAAAAATGGACTGATGGGAAAAAAATCCACATTAATTTGGCTTTAAACGATATTTCCTTTTATAAGACTGAATAAATATATATATAAAAACAATTCATATTTAAGCATTTAATTTTATTTTGTGAGAATTTCCCAATAATATTCTATGCGTGTGACAAAGCAGCTTTTATAAATATTTAGTAATAAAACGGCGCATGGAAAGGTTCACCACGAAAAGGAAAATTGATTTCTCAAATATTTTGTTTTCTTGATAAATTGGAACGTTTTTGTTTTTACATATTTTTTGCAGCTAAAACTACGCCTTTACTTTATTATTAGCTCAAATTAATGATTTTGTTTTTGTACCTAGTTATAGAAAGTCGGTAAAAGAAATTAGTCAGAAATATTATTTGTCTAGTAAGTAATATAGTTCAGTTACTAAAATTAACATATAAAAGGTAATCACAACACTTCTTAAGTCAAACTAGTGTAGTTGGCAAATAGCTTAAAATTAACTATGTTTTAATATTATACCGACTGCCTCATTAGTTTAGTGGTCCTAAGCGCGACTGCTAGGCCAAAAGTGCTGGGTTCGATCCCCAGGTCGAGCAAAGTGTTATTGGGTTTTTCTATGAAATTCTCAGTAGCAGCTCGGAGTCTGGATTTGTGCTCGGTTAATGGCAATAGGATCGCCTCCTATTACATGGGACATAAACATACCGGCGAAGTGTGAGTGTACATTATTACACCTCTGCCTAACCCTTCGGGAAAGACAGACGTGATGTTATGTTATGTTTTAATATTATATAATACACATATTATTGCCTATATGGGCATAAATATAACTATTAAAATGTAACAATGTTAAAATATTTACAGAGAATACAAAATAAGTTGCCTTAATCATATTCCAGTGTCTTAAAAATAAGAAAATAATATAAACTGTAGAAAAGAAATCTCTTATTACACTTAAAATCAGTAAATTTAAGATTTAGTATTTACATAAATATTGGCTTATAGTAACAGATAACTTATTTTAAATAATCTTTGATCGTATGCATCAAACGCAAATATTTTTTAATGCTTTTTGCCCTTTTTGCCATGTATACCTAGATGCTGCAAGAAAATAACCTATTTTTAAATATAGGTACCTACCTGCAATTAAATTAACTTAAGCATAAAAATATATCAACAGAAGATAACGTGGGGTGCATAATGTAGTCTTAGCATATTTCCTTAATTATTTTGGAAATATTTACAAGAAATATAATAATATGATATATTAAGATATTTTTGCATATTTTATATAAAAGTAATATACTTAAATACTTATAACTAAGATAATTATTGATACTTACCTTAGTTTTATGTTGTGTTATAATCAAATTTTAGAACTGAAACTAATGGTCAATTTATTTTATGCGTTTTGTGTCAAGTTTCACTATTAAACCGGTGCAAAAGTTAAATATTCAGTCATAGCAGATAAGGTTAAAATAATTATAGTTTAAAAAATAAATATTTATGTAATACTTTGGTTTCCTTAATAAATATGGTAAAATAGCACGTGTTTAATTTTTATCCCATCTTATGAGCGTCCAAAGTAATCTTCATGGATTTTCTGAATAAAAAAATAATTTAAATAAATACATTCTTTCGGTAGTAAAGTTGTTGACAGTTCCTATTAGCAAAAACCTACATATATAAGTGTATCAAGTTCCAGTCAATTAATAAAATATCATAAAGCCAAATGTTACTGGAGTAAGAATGGTGGGATGACGACTACCAAGGATTAATGAAAGAAAAAAATATGCAATGCCGACCCTAAATAAATTGGGAAAAGGGCAGGAAGATGATGATGAACAAACCCAAATTTAATTCATTGTAAACAAAAGTAATGCAATAAATTTATAATGATGATCAACATTTACCAATTCAATAAAATATCCATAGAATAGTCGAACTTAATATTGGAGATGAGTCGATCAGTCTGCATTTTATTATTATTTGTTAATTCAGGTTAAGTACCTGAATGTTAAGTAATGTGAATAGTGTTAATATCTTGATTTTCCCTTTGTAGTTCTATCGTCGAAAGTTCCAAAGCAAATAAATTTCCATTATTCACACATATATACGTTGCAGTCAAAACTCTTAACCAGTCAAAAGTACTTTTAACTAGCAAAATCAGTCAAAAGTAGCTTTTAACCGCAAATTTGCAGTCAAAAGCACTATTAAGCAATAATTTTCAGACAAAACTACTTTTGAATGATTTTGCTAGTTAAAAGTAGTTTTGACTGGTTAAGAGTTTTGACTGCAACATATACATACTAAATCATAACATACCTACTTATATTACGAATGAAGGACTGATAACGTGACATGTCCCTCAACATTTCTAATCATTTACATTCTGTGTAGGCATGACACAATGATTTATTTTCGACGTAGGTATGCAATCAATCAATCAAATAATTTACTTCAATAAGACCATTATTACAGGTTCTTTTGATAGGTCAGATCTAATTGCACGGTTTCAAATGTTGCGTCTTATTGAGAAGAGCCGCAAGCTCCGTAGATGCTCTTTTTAATAATAATAAAATTTTTGCAATATTTGTCTTCCATTTACAATTTAGTTCCATTTACAATTATGTATGACACACAACTAATTAATTATTAAATTCCAGTTACTTACGGTCCAAACTTTGCTTATCATTTAAGCGATTATATAAATTACAATAGACAGATATCTTCATACAAAACAATTTATAGAGATCACGACCAGAACCCTATTGCTTCTTGTTCTTATAAGTCATAGAATTGTAGTAAGTAAACAACTACGTAATAAACTGACGTGTTTTGTATCGTACCAACTTTATTGTTAAGCTGTTTCGTTTTAGCATTGAAGTGTATAAGTAGCGTTCAACAATTGTGTTGATGCAAATAATGTAAGTAGAATCAAGTACTTTAGATTATTTCATATTTAATGTAGTGTTACGTTTTGATGTTCATCAAAGACTACAATATAATATCATGTTCATTTACTTATATAGTTTTAAAGTGTCTGTTGTGTGTGCGGTTGACGACATGCAGGTATTTAAACTGAAGATATTTAAATAAGCTTTGATTATTTATAGTAAAGTGGTTGTTTTAAAACTTGACGGAAGAAATCAAACAAGGAAAGGTAAATTAAAAATACTGTTTTTATTATAATTGAAGTATGTAAGTACGCTGGCAGTCTCATATTTGCATGCAATCCGGGTTTTTTTAGTACCTATATAAGCGTACCTAATATTTAGTATTTGGGATTTGTAATTAAGTATATTAACTTTCACGAAATTATTAGCTTGATAACTTATTGCTTAGCAGACTAGGTGCAATTCTCCATCTATAGGGACACGTCATTTGACAAAGAGGCTTATGTCCAGCAGTGGGGTCACATCAGCCTATTGTAATATTGTAATCGTTGCCAGTTGTCATAATCGCATTAATCGCCATATCGCAGTCCATAGTTGAGCATAGGCCTCTCCCAGCATGCATGCATTACCTATACATTTGAATAACAGTTTAGAGATGAGAGGGAGGGAAAAAACAGTCTTATTATTTCCTATCTATCTTCTTAAATTTTCAGACAATGGCCTTTCTAGTGTCGGTTTTGTTTTGCTCATTATTTGGAGCTGTCTTCACCTGCGATGCTTACATCAAGACTAATCAATGGCCTGATAGATCTGTCATCGTTCAACTTTTTGAATGGAAATGGTCGGACATTGCAGAGGAATGCGAGAGGTTCCTCGGACCTAAAGGTTATGGAGGAGTTCAGGTAGTTTTACACGGCTAACTTTTTTATATAATTGTCGATTAGACATGTAGATAGAATTATTCCTCCAAACTAGTATTATTAATCTAAAATTTAACTACAAAGAAAACATTGACATCAGAATTAAAGTTAAATAATTAGTAACTCAATTGCAGTAGGTACGCACGGCTGCACATCAAGCTATACAAAACCACGTTTACGCTGGCCTCTTACTGTATGGGAAGTCTATACAATGCGAGATCAGCTTAAACTGGTTGTCTGTAGCCGTGTAGCCACGTTGTGGTTATATATGTGCCAGTTAAGAAGCCAATCTCGTTCCACCTAGCATAGTACTGTACTGTTAATGGTACGACAAAGATGGCATTTATTGGCACGTAATAAAAAATGACTTAATATTTGCTCAATACCAGACTTCTCCGGCTTCGGAGAATTTGATCTTGCATCTGGAAGACGGTTCAAGACCTTGGTATGAGCGATACCAAGTAATGTCGTACATATTGACCACCCGTTCGGGAGACCAAGCAGCTTTCTTGGATATGACTACGAGATGTAACAAAGTTGGTGTCAGGTAGATAGTTATATGTATCCTATCTTTATTAGGGACTAATAGGGAAAATATGAATGGACTAATGTTACATTAGCAAGGTTTTGCCTTTTTTTTACCTGGCAACCATGATAAGTAGCGTGATAACCTCGGATTTTGGAGCTGAGAACCATCACATGACAACAGTTCTTTTTTGTTTCTCAGTAAAATAAAATTTTATTTCGCTCCTTGACCGCTCTAAAGTTGGACAAATCCGGGGAAATTCGGATGGTTCGAACCCTAGTAGGTACCTACATCAGACCCACGCCTACTGTTTTTTGGTAAAGTTAATTTAAGTATTTGGCCATCTTCCAAATATTTTAATTAACTTCCTCGTGGGATTGTTTCAAATGGATACGTTTTATTATAATAGTGTCCAGATGTCAAAATGCTTTTCAACTGTTGGGTACGTGGAATTCCTCTGTCGCCTGCTCGTAGCCAATAATGAAAAAAAAAAAAAAAAATGAAAAAATGAAAAATATTTATTTTCTAAGAAAGTTTACACTATTGGTTGAGGCCCTAGATCCCACACTAGGATTCCCTGTGTTGTGGGATCTAGGCTCTGTGTACCGTTTACAGTATTTGACTTAGTATATTATAATATAGTGACATATAACATAGTGAGTATATTATAAGATAGTTCGCTACAACATGTTTTTTTTTTTATAATAAGAAGAAAAGTAAGAATATAGGTATCTAATACGTACTGTCAGAGAAAGTAGGTATTTAACAAAATAGTCACTCTGAGATTTGTCTAATTTCATGTAAATGTGATGTGACTATCAAAGAAAGTAGGTATTTAACAAAATAGTCACTCTGAGATTTGTCTAATTTCATGTAAATGTGATGTGATATGTGTTAGTATGAGTGATGGATGTGAGTATTTGTAGTGTGTGAGTGATATGTGATATGTGTGTGTGTGTGTGTCAGCGCGAGAGTGGATGTGTGTTTGCGTGAGTGGTGGAAAATTATAATGCGTGTGTGTACAAGCGTGAATGGTGTATGTTTATGATGAGGTGTGTCGTCATGAGTGGTGGGTGGTAGCTGTGTCTAGGTGTATGAAAGATACTGGTATATTTAAGTTATTATTATTTAAAACACTAAGAATTAGGATTTTCTTTACGGGGAAGTTATTTGTATTAATTTTATTGGATTATTTTTAAAAAGTCTTCTGTCTTGATATAATTCAGTTTAAGGAGCCAGTTTGTCACTATTTGTTTACATTTTTTTGAGGTTACCTTTAGTATTATGTGTTGCTTATTAATTTTTTCATAAATAAATGGTCCCATAAAACCGAACGATCTTCTACCTATTGATTTGTGGCATCTATATCTGTCCCATTTTACTTTCCTATGAGAATGACTCTGGGCACTGGAGTGAAGCGAAGTTTTGTGAAACCGTAGAGTAGCACTGAGTATGTAAAGCTGTCTCACCCGAAGCACTGACACTTCCGAATATAGCTGATCGGTGGGGTATCGATACGGACGTCTGTATGCCACTTTTAATACAGCGCGCTGCGCTCTTTCCACATTAAGAAGGTGACTTTTGGCAGCTGTACCCCACGATGAGATACAATATTGGAGAATTGATTGACACAACGAAAAATAGACCATTTTCAAAATTGAATCGTCGACAATCTTGCCTAAACCCTTAAAGATATGTAACAGTTTCCTTGTTCTACTGCTCAAATACTTAAGATGAGTCAACCAATTCATTCTATTATCCAAATGCACTCCAAGATATTTTAAAGAATCTATGACAGCTATATGTGGACAAGTGCAGCAGTTGTTGATAGAAGTACAAGAATGTAACCGCAGGTCATTGACAATACGAGGCGAGGTGCGTTTAGAGACTGCAAAGTGTATTGCTCTTGTTTTTTCAATATTTAGCGTCAACAGATTATGCTGGAGCCAATTTGCTATTACCTTAAGCCCATTTTCCACATTACATTGCACTTCATCCCATGTTTTTCCATGGAAGATTATTGCGGTGTCATCCGCGTATGTGAATATTTTAGCCTGGGGAATTTCGATGGAACACAGCCCATTTATATAAATAATAAAGAGGGTGGGGCCCAAAACGCTTCCTTGAGGCACGCCAAAATTTACTGTAGCGGAGTCACTGCAGTAATCTGCAAGAGCTACTCTTTGCGTTCTATTACAGAGATAAGAGCCGAACCATTCCAGCGCACAACCACGTATTCCCAGACACGACAACTTTTTTATTAGTATTTTTCTGGATATTGTATCGAAGGCCTTTGCTAGGTCTAGGAAGATGCCAGTACAAGGTCGACCTTGGTCTAGATTATATGTAATAAAATCAACTAAGTTTGTGACTGCATCCTCCGTAGACCTGCCCGTTCGAAAACCATATTGATTGTCCGAAAGTAATTTGTTGCGTTCCAGGTATGTCAAGAGTCTCTTGTTTACAATCTTCTCAAGTATTTTAGACAGTCCTGTTAAAAGAGATATCGGGCGGTAATTTGCTGGAAGTTTTGGATCCCCAGCTTTGTGTATGGGACAGATGTTTGCAATCTTTAGGCAGTCTGGCACAGTACCGGTAAAAAAGCTGAGGTTACATAGAAAGGTAATTGGTGCTGCTAGAACATGTGCACAATATTTGAGTAATTTATTACTTATACCATCATAACCGGAAGCAGACTCGGTTTTAAGTTGGGTTATTATTTTTGTTACCTCAGCGTCATCGGTAGGAGTAAAAAAGAACGAATTGGGGCTGTTGAAGGAAGTGCTATATTGCTCGTTGTTACTCGCAAGCATAGTTTCAGTTACTTCAAGCATATTCAATGTTTCCATAGCAAGGTTTTCGCCAACGGTAGAGAAATAGTCGTTTACTTTGTTTAGTGTTATTGTAGGATTTTCATTATTTAATATAAGTTCAGATTTAGCAGATTTTTTTTTTGTAATGTTGCATATTTTTTTGATTTCACACCATAACTTTTTTGTATTACCGTTAGTTTGCTTTAATGATTTTCTATCGTACTCTTGTTTTAAATTTGTTAGTATATTGTTGCAGTAATTGCGGTACTTTTTATACTGTTCCTGGATGAGAACATTTTCACGATTTTCTCTTTTTTTGGCGTTAATATGCATTAAATCCCTGCGTCTAATACATTTCAGGAGATTTTATGTTACCCAAGGTTTTAAAATGTGGTTTGAGTTGTGTGAGATTCGTGTGGTGGTGTGTTTATCGATTTTGTTAGACAGTACTTTGATGAACTGTTCAAATGCTGTAGTGACATTTGTGCACCCATAGATCCAATCCCAAGACTCCGACTCAATATCTTTTATTAAATTTGGGTAGTCGACACGTCTACTCAGTTTCTCGACCTGGTTCCTTGTTATCTGTCTGTCAATGCCAAAGACAATGGTCTCGTGATCTGTTATACCGGTTTCACAGATCATGACTGTTGCAGTTTTTCGGGTCTTCAGCATGACGTGATCAAGACAATTGTTACCTCGCGTAGGTAAAGTATGTCCCGGAAAAAAACCGTAATGACCAGTTACATCCAGATAATCGGAAGCGCGTCTGTCGGTGTGTCCAGGTTTGATGTCGATGTTTAGATCGCCTACGATAGCACATGTGTCTGCTCTACAAGAAGACATTACTATTGACAAAGAATCACAGAAGTCATTTATATTGTAATAAGATGGAGACCTATATAAAACAATCAGAGACAGATCACTGCCGACCTCAACGAGCAAACAGTTAGAGTCCTTGAATGAGGGTTCTTTTACGGAAGCCTGAAGAGATGATTTAATGTAAACGACGATACCGTCGTTTTGATTTAGGTACGTTTTTGAACAGTAATAGTTATAATTGTTAATTTCATAATAAAACGGCGAGTTGTCGAGCCAGCATTCTGTTAAGATAATTATGTCTGGAGAGAAGAGTAGCCGGCCAAGGAGGACAGAGAATTCATCAAAATTCTTTTTGATGCTGCGTATATTCTGTATCACTGCGGTATACTGTTTTTTAGTATCACCAAGATGAAAACTGCATTCATCTATAGAATCCAGTTTCATGGTAGTGGTAAAAGTTATGTTGTCCACGTCATCAATTATTTCTGCAATGTTAGCCATTAGGAAATAAGAGCTTGGTATGCTTGTATAGGTCTTGATAAGATGCAAGTGTAATAGCCTAATCGATAAGGTTTATTAAATTCCAAATATCTCTCGGAAAAACTTAATTTGTTAATGGTTGAGTGATTGATTTGAGCCCGCGCAGAAAGTTGGAGTATGTATGGTAAGTAGTATGACATGTGCAACTGCTGGTTAGGTTTGTGATACATGAGTCTTTGGTATAGTATAGAATGTACTGATATTCTATGTGAGTATTGTGTGTACGAGATAATGTGATGTGATGTGATGTGTAATGTTTGTGTATGCATGGTAAGGAAAGCAGAGTTCGAGTGTTGGATATGTTGAACTATTAGTTTGTTATGTGTTTCTAATTGTGTGTGTAAGTGTGTGAAAAAGTATGTGCGATATTTTATAGAAAATAAGGATAATATAATTAAATAAATAGAGTTTCGTGGTAAGTAGCACCTAAAAGATAACACTGGCATTTCTAGATTGTTTGTGAGTGATTCTGTACGTGTTATTATAGTGTCAAGTCTTAGCATGAGTTTAGTGTTTAAGTTTAAAATATGAAAAGCACTAACATTATTATGTAATTTAAGTAATGTGGTAACACTACGTATTTTATATGATAATATAACAATTAAAATATCTCGATTAACAACCGCGATTACTTTAGAAATGAGTCATTGGGTAATTACCGATTGTAGATCTTGTAAGGTTCTCTCTGACCTGATGAGGATTTGTTTTGCTCCTTGTTCTTTCCTGATGAAAATACTTCCGTTCGAGGTCCAACAAAATCTATACCCCTTTTGTTTTGCGAATTCCCTTGCCTGATAAAACAGTTTTCTTGCACTTGCGGGCAGGTATTCTGCAACGTAGACTGGACGTCGATCACCTGTCAGTCCGATGCAAGTGGAGTTCAAGCGGCCATCGTTGGGGTTATTTTTGTTGAAGTTCCGTAGGCTGCTGAGAAGTTGGTTCTTAACGTGTACATTTACAAACTCAGCAATTATTGGTCTCATGGTGCCTGGCTTCCCAGGTAATCGATATGTGTCACGTAGATGGGTGTCATTGAGTGGCAGGTTAGCCACTGCGCCAACCTTGGCAATTATCGTATTTAAATCTGATACAGTCTCGTTATCTTTTGAAGGTACATTCCGTATTTCGATACTTGATGTACGGGATAATTGCTTAAGATCCTGTATTTTCAGTTCGAGATTTTGTATGTACTCATTCTGAGCTTGGTTCTCTTTTTTTAAAGCGTCTATAGTCTTGATCATGTCATCGTACTGCTTGCTAATGAAAGTCACTGTTTTTTCTATTTCACTGTTGGAATTCTGTATAGTGACATTTTGTCGTTTAACCTCAGCCAATTCGGTTGCAAGTTTCGAGAGGGTAGTATTCTGGTCGCTCGAGAATTTCGAGAATCTTTCTTCCTGTTCTTTTTTCCATGTCGAAAGCATCTCGAGAATGTCGTGTTTGAGATCTTGAAGTTCACTGCCAGGCGAAAAGGCCGGGCACGGACGCTTGTGCCGCGAAGTTGTGTTAACGCTTTCAAAGGGGCTGTTTGATACAGCACGAGGGATGTCAGAGTCGGATTTTACTTGCGTAACACTTGCGCTAAGTGATGGTGAGCCCGTAGGTGATCGCTGTACGCGAGGCATTTTAAAGAAATATAGTTACGTTACTCTTGCGCAAGATAATTCGTTATGTAGCACTCCGTAGCGTATCTTCGCACTTCGTAGCCTGAGACGGCAGTCGCGTAGCATGCACGTAGGCGCCGTAGTCGCCGTGCGCGGGATAACAGAGACAGCAATTATGACGATTGCACTACTCGCACAGGCACTCTGCGTACCGCAACCTGCCTTTCACTTTTACTGCACTGTTCGCGATTATTAGGTTTGTTGCTTTTATATAAGGTACACTTTAGAAAAACTTTATACTGATTGTGCGCTAATATTTAAATAAAAATTGGTAACACGTCTGCTCTAGACGACAGCACGGACGAAGAGGATAATAATAAAAAAATAAAGTTTTAAACGTAACAACATTTTTGGGAAGTTGAAGTTTGTTTTGAAGAAAAAAAAGACTTAACTGTAAGATTGCACAATCATGTTTATTTTAATCAATCATCTTTAAATTGGTGTATGGTACGATTATCCTGTCACTATTGTAGAAAATCATACACCTCAGGTTTTAAATAATATACTTTATTGTTTAAAACAATCTTACTTATCACCTCTTATAACCTCTTATATACAGTAAAATAACACAATAGTAGCATTAAGACATGATCACTGCTCAACGCTCCAATTAAGAATGATCTCCCGCAAAATATCAAATCAATTACCGACTGAATATTCCCCACTCCAATTGCAAACTACCGGGTACGACCAATCAGAGCGCAGAACAGAAACAGTATGATCAATTGACTAACTGAAATACATTTTGAGTGACTTAATTAAACTTTTTAAATTAAACAATAATTATTGTACAAATAAGTAACTAAAATAAATAACAATAATAAATAATAACAGTAAATATATAACAAAAACAGAGCAACTACTAACGCCATCTGTCGCTTACAGAGAGAAATTCATCGTTTACTTGTTAATAATTTATAAATTCATTACATTCGGCCGCACGCAACGCACGTTATCAAAGTTCACTTAATAATATAATAATATAATAGGTCTTACATACAAAACAATTTCATTTTAATAATAATTAGGTAAATCGGCCCGAATTTTCAATACAAAATCATTACATTCGGCTTTTTATTGAACTCTGATCAGTTTGTGTTTGTTTGCTGGCATGGTTTATCCTCATCATTATTACTTTCAGAAGATGAGCTACTTTTAGAGTTTAATGAACTTTCATGGTCTGGGGAACATATATTTATCCAGGGTCTTACACGATCAGCGGAAACAACGCTTTTAAATGTTTTTTTTCGTTTGCTAAAACCCGGGATTTCAGTGATTTTGTATCGGTCATTACCCAAAACTTCAGTAATTTTATACGGACCTATGAATTTCGAAAGGAGTTTAGTGCTATTACCTTTATTATGAAAGTTCGTTCTAGTTATCTTTATCAAATCACCTTCCTTATAAGTTCTAGCAGGGGTCCTATTGGCGTCATAATTAAGTTTTTGTTTTTCTTGACTAACTTGAATGTTAGTGCTGACCTTTTCTCTTAAGCTTTGTAAAGGTTCCGTTATAACGTCATCAGCAACATCCAATTTATTACTCAGACTATCTCTAAACCTAGTGCCAAATAAAACCTCTGTGGCAGTATTTTTAGTAGAAGAATTGACAGAATTATTAATACCCCACTGAATTTTCCCCAGACACATGTCCCAGTTTCGTTCGTCATTTCCGTCATTGTGTTTTGCCAGGGCATTCAAAATGGTTAGGTTATACCTTTCAGCTTGACCATTTGCCCTGGGACAAGCTACAGCATTTAAAACATGTTTAATGCCATGATTCTCGCAGAAGCTCTTGAAAGTAGACGAAGTAAAAGAAGTACCGCGATCAGATATGATTCGAGATGGTAAGCCAAAGTCATAGAATATGTTTTCAAGAACTTTGATCGTAGTTCTGGTTTTCGTGTCTTTTACCGCTTTTACAAATAAATATTTTGTGAAGCCGTCAACTATCGTAAGAATATAGGCATTCCCGTTCTTACTCTTCACGAATGGACCAAGATGGTCTATGTGAATTGTATGAAACGGAATGCTTATTTTTTTATTGGATACAATTGTCCAGTCTTTTTTCCGGAAGAGTCATCTTTATTGTAAGCGCACTGAATACAAGACTTAACATATTTTTCTATAAAACGCCGCATTTTTGGAAACCAAAAGAGAGATTGGATTCTCTCAGTCGTTTTAGAAATGCCTAAATGTCCCACATCATCATGATTATAACGGCATATCTGCCATCGAGCACTACGAGGGACAACTAAGCGTACATCGTCGCCAATTCTCCTGTATACTCTATGATTTTTAATTACGTAGTTCTTCTTAATGTCCTTGGACTCTGCGTCAGATTCGGGCTTGAGAATTTTAAAAATACGCGAAATATCGGGATCCGACATTTGCAATGTCAATAACCAATTATCAGTCTCGATGCTATAGACGGTAACGCAGGACTCATCGTTAATATCAGGAGGCAATATCGTATTTCGGCTTAATGCATCGACATGTGCCATACGAGTCCCAGGTCTATACTCAATGCTAAAAGAAAATTCGCTTATTTGAAGCCACCACCTAGCTATACGAGGTATTAAATCTCGTTTCGTTAATGTAGTTCGGAGTGCACTACAGTCAGTTACTATTTTAAATTGTAACCCTAACAGATAAACTCGAAATTTCTTTAAAGAACAAACGATGGCTAGTGTTTCAAGTTCGTACGAATGTAAATGACGCTCTTCAGGTGTAGTCTGCCTACTAAAATAAGCAACAGGCTTGAGCACACGAGGGTTAGATTGCCACTGTACGAATATTCCTCCTACACCCAAGGCACTAGCGTCTGTGTGCAACTCCGTATCAAGTTTATGATTGTATAAAGCAAGTATCGGTCTATTTACCAACATTTCTTTTAATGAAGAGAACGCTTGAGATTGATCCTCCGCCCATGTGAAAGCGTTTCCCTTTTTTAATAAATTTGTAAGGGGTCTCGCGATCTCCCCAAAGCCTTTAACGAATTTCCTAAAATACCCTGCTAAGCCCAAGAATTGACGAACCTCGTGAACATTGCGAGGAATAGGAAATTCCTTTACAGCGATAATCTTAACTTCATTTGGACGTATTCCATCGGCAGATATTTCGTAGCCTAAATAATTAATAGTTGTGTCAAAGAAACGGCACTTTGCTAGTTTTAGGGTGAGACCATTTTCTCGCATTAGCTTTAAGATCTGATCAAGGCTTCGAAAACCTTCCTCTACGGTAGTCGAGGGTACAAGAATATCGTCTAAATACGCCAAGGCAGAGTCGTAACGTTTTGCACCGAGCATTTGATTTGTAACCCTTTGAAAGACGGCGGGAGCATTAGCCAACCCAAATGGCATTCTTTTAAATTCATAATGTCCATCGGGCGTTACGAATGCCGTAAGAGGACGACTTTCTTCTGCCATAGGGACCTGATAATAGCCTGAAGCTAGGTCTAGCGATGTGAAAAATCTGTTGCCGCTGAGATTAGTAATCTGATCGTCTATTAACGGTAACGGGAAACAATCCTTCTTGGTTTTATTATTTAAGGATCGGTAATCAACACAAAGACGATTTTCTCCAGTTTTCTTTTTTACAATTACGATGGGACTAGCATAATTGGAGTCAGATTCCTGTATTATATCATTTCGCAATAGGTCATCAATTATTTCCCGTACTTGTCCTCTCTCAAAGTGCGATAAGCGATATGGTCTATAAACGACAGGTCTATCGTCTAGCAAATCTATCTTCATTTTAATAGAGTTATTACAACCTATCTCACTCAAATTAAACGCAAAACAATCACGATACGACTGCAACAATTCGTAAAGTTTATTCATTGTATCATCGTCAACTTGGGGACCGACTTTGATATCAGATTTAACCAAAGGAGCCAAACTAGTTATATCTTTTGCGATTTTTTTGGTGTATAGAATATTCCTTTCTACAAATGGAATTGCTCTGGCAATGAGAGTATTCTTTGACAAATTCAATGTTTGGTCAGATAGATTCGACAAAATAAGATTACATTTACCCATGCTTAGATTATACGTGCCCGGAGGTAAATTATATTCCTTGCCAGGTTTGTTATTATTATAACCTTCTATATAAAAATCCCCAGAATGGAAATCCGTCCAGTAGCCAGTGCGACCAGACGTGTGTTGAAATCTTTAAAACAATTAGCTTAAAACAAATACCTGTCACCCCAATTTGAACTTTAAAATTGTTAAGTGAAAGTGCTAATAACCGTGTGCAAAAAAAGCCTATTGTATACTACTCCAGTGCGGACAGTTCTCGCAGTGACGCGGTGCGCGGCCAAGAAGCGGCTCCCTTCACCCCCTCGGGTAAACGAGACGGAACTATATTTTTTATCCCGTTCGTGCTCCGTGACGCCGCACGCCCACCGTGCGCCGCTGCAGCAACGAACAAGTGCAAGTAATTTTCAACCTTCGCTTACTTAGTTTACTACTCCTAATAATGAGTCTGGTGAGGCGATCGCCTAACGAAAAACCAAACACACCAATGGCGCTAGCTACAACAACATCGTCATCGTCATCATCGTACCCGGATTTACGTAAACTAGACGAGAATGACGAATTGCAATCGATTACCTTACGTAAAAGAAAAAGACCTGAGCTTGATCATGAATTTAAGGAGGAGATTACCAAAATACATACGGAGATAAATATCATGAATACTCAATTTACGGAAATAATAACTAGCTTTCGTAAAGACATGTTTGCCTCCTTAGAAAAATTCTCGAAAACTCAATCAGAAAATATGTCACAAATTCGGCAAGACTTGAGCGACCTTAAAACAGACTTATCGAGCATTAACCAACGTGCGGACCAGCTAACAACGGAACAACAAACATTAAAGTCAGATTTATCACAGCTAGCATGTAAAAATGACATAACCGAGCAAAAGCTAAAGCAATTTGAATCTCAAATGCTGACCCTTAATACAGAACCAACTTCCAAACTCAAGCAAGAAGAACTACTTCACGAAATGCGCGAACGGTACGACCGGCAAAAAAATATAATAATAGCGGGAGTTCTAGAACTAGAGGACGCAAACAAAGCAGATCAAGAATGTCTCGAAAAACGACAAATACAGGAAATATTACGTGCTCTGTACGGCGACAGCAACTGCCCTAACATCACCAAATGCATGCGCCTCGGTAAATATAATGCCGATAAAAACAGGCTCATCAAAATAAGCCTGGAATCCCACGAAATAGCTCAACACATATTACGTAACAAGGAAACGCTGTCAAAATCAAATGTAAAAATATTCTCTGACCAAACACCCAACCAACAAAAATACCTAAATGAATTAAGAACAGAACTACAGCGCCGTCAAGAAAATGGAGACACCAACTTAATCATAAAATATATTAAAGGAATACCTAAAATTGTGAACATACCTTCAAAAAACTAATAGTCACTGCGAACTCAACAATAAACTATCCAAACCCTAACAAAACTACGTACCAAGCAATACACAATTACCTTCAACTTAATACTGATGCGCAAGCCCTTAAATTCTTATATATCAACATACGAAGCTTATCAAAGCAAGGAAAAATGGACGAACTACAATGCATTTTGAAAAGCATACCTCACGTAATTCACCTGATTTTACTAAGCGAAACATGGATTAAATCCGACTCTGAAGGCTCGTCACTATTCATACCCAACTATATCCATCACTACAACTACCGCACTGATCGACGCGGCGGAGGAGTATCGATTTTTGTCCACAATGATCTTGAACACAAAGTGGTTCAAGAAAACTACATTGATGGGAACAACTACCTTTGGATTTTCCTGGAAAAGTATGCGATGGACGTTGGCGTTATCTACAAACCTCCAGATGCGAACAATAAAAACTTTATAGAATACTATTCTTCACAACTTCAACTAAAACGACGCTGCATCACCTTCGGCGACTTCAACCTTGACTTACTCAAACCGGACCGGACTACGACAACCTACACAAATATGATCAAAGAGACTGGATACAAAATACTAAACAAAACAAACAAGAAATACTCCACCCGGACCACCGGTACCACTAATACAATATTAGACCACGTCTGCTCAAACCTCGCCAAAGATAACTTTCACATGGCTGTCATTGAGTCATCCTTATCTGACCACAACCATATATACCTAGAACTAAAGAAATTCAAACGACCACCAAAAAAAAGGCATTACTATACAGCTATTGATTACACAAAACTATACAAAGATGTGTCTAACAACAATTACTTAACAACAAGCGACGACTATCATACCCTAGACAGCTTCATAAAGGATAAAGTGAAGGTAAATACAAAAAAGAAATCAAAAATTCTAAACCTACCCAGAGACGATTGGATCAACAGAAAAATTACGAGGGAAATCGACAAGAGGAATGTACTATGGAGAAAATTTAAAAGCGATCCAAACAATAACGACTTGAAAACCGAGTTTATAACAAAGAGAAACAAAGTACAACAGTTTATGAAGCAAGAAAAACGTCAGTATTTTTTCAATAAATTCTTTACATGCAAATCAAATCCAAAGAAGATGTGGTCCTTAATTAATTATCTATCTAATAATAATCCGGTCACTGCCTCCAACATACCAAAGTTAATCGTAAACAACAAAACCATTAACGACCCTAACGAAGTATGCGAAACTTTTAATACCTTCTTTGCGTCCGTAGGGAAGCTCCTAGCCAATCAAATACCACTCAAATTCCACAACAACCTAACATACACCATAATAAACAATAACCCCAACTCAAATCAATTAGCTACCCTCACGCCCTGTACTAGTACCGAAATCATAAAAATAATTGATAATTTAGACCCGTGCTGTAGTTCGGGAATTGATAGCATCACCACTAAAACTATTAAATGCCTAAAAAACCTAATAGCGGACAACCTAGCAAATTGTATCAATAACTGTTTCAAGAGTGGCTCTTTTCCAAATACCCTCAAAATTGCGAAAGTCTACCCTATACACAAATCCGGTCCTAAGTCAGACCCCGGGAATTACCGACCCATATCAGTATTACCGGTAGTATCAAAAATTTTTGAACGGCTTATTTACACAAGACTAGAGAAATACCTTAACAACATCAATTATATATACGAGCGGCAGTTCGGATTTCGACCCAAATCAAACACCCTGTGCGCCACAATCGATTTAGTCACGACTATTAAAACAAATATTGACAAAAAAAACATTGCGCTAGGAATTTTCATTGACCTGAAAAAAGCTTTCGACACGGTGTCCCATAAAATCTTATTATTAAAGCTAAAAAGCATTGGAATCACCGGAGAAATGTACAGTATCCTCTCTTCATACCTAGAAAATAGGAAACAAATAGTCAAGATGGGAAATGCGATGAGTGGAGAATCTCCCATAGAATTCGGTGTTCCCCAGGGATCTTTGCTCTCCCCTCTCCTTTTTGCTATTTACATAAATAATATTAAAGACCTAGGTTTAATTGGACAACTAACTTTGTACGCCGATGATACTAGCCTTTTCTACTTCGGTAGCAACATAAACACTATCGTGGCTGACGCTCAAAAAGATTTGGATATTTTGTATAACTGGTTCAGCTCCAATCTACTTACTATAAACGCTACAAAAACATCGTACATGATATTCACAGCTAAAAATAAAAAAATCCCTGACCACCCCGATTTACACGTTAACAACACTAAAATCAACAAAAGTAACTGCGAAAAATACCTGGGACTAAGATTGGACAACAAACTCAATTGGCAAGCACACATTGATCACATAATATCTAAAATAACATCGCTAATGGGATCAATGCGCGGGTACATCAATAACATTCCAAAAAAAATCCGTTTCAATATTTACAACTCATTAGTTCGCTCACACATAAATTACCTAATAGAAATCTGGGGATGCGCCACACAGTCTGCAATTAAAGACCTACAAATAGCACAAAACAAAATAATTAAGCTTTTATTTAACTACGATTATCACACACCCACATCTGAACTATACAAAAACACCAAACTAATGAGTATTCATCAACTATATACATTCAATTCTTGCATTCTCATTACAAAAATCCTAAACAAAACCATACACACACAGTTATCCTTCAACACAAAAACATCCAAATACAGCCAAAGAAAACCTAACCAAATACAAACCCGCCCCCCGCGGACGCAATATGGCAAGAAAAATATAAAGTACGAAGGTGTTCAACTTTACAATAATCTACCGGCAGATATCAGGAACACATCTTCTTTTAACGTATTCAAAACTAAACTTAAGCAGTACGTCATTAACAATACAAAATTACTAGGCTAGCGTTTCTGTATCTTAATATAAGGCTAGTCTTTCAAACCAACATGTCAACAATGTACCCTGATTATATTATAATAAACAGATCATTTATTTCAAATTCATCCTAAGATTACATCTATATATTTTGTTAATAGAATTGCAAGCTTACAAATTAGTGTTAGTAATGACAAAAGATTACAAAGTGTAATATCATACTTGGACAACTTACAAAACAATATACAAAAGAATCTGGGTATATAATTATGTTGACTCAAACCAGTTTTCTAATGAGCGAAGCAATACTCATAACAATATTCACTTACAAGTTACGGGTAGATGTTAACGGCTCAAATAATTACGTGCAAAATATTTTTCATATACCTACATCTTATGTAATATTTCTTTATAGTAATTACGCGGTGTTGTTATTAAACCAAATCCACATATTTATTATTATCTCAGAACTGTTAGCTACTGGACTACATGTTACCTTATTTATGTATTTATTCGTTAAGTGAACAATGTATGTTCTTTTAGAATAAATAAAGAATCTTTAAACCCAGAATAAGATGAATCTAGAGCAGATACTTCTACTAATTCAGACTTGTTTCTAGCCAATTGAATGCAATCTGACAAGACAAGTTTTAGGGTGCCTATATCACTGGCGTTATCATGAAACTCAGGACTTTGGTAAAAGAATAACGTACTATTGTCCTTATACACGGCTACCGATGGTAATTCAGTGAAATTTTGACCTATGAGTAAAGCAGTCTGCATAAACTCATCATTAACTACAAGTACCTCTACGTTTGATTCGATTTCATCAATTCTAAGGTTTATAAAAGTACTGTATAGAGGTGTCACTGTAGAGTTACCAAAACCCCTGATTATTGGTAATCTTGATACAGTTTTTATGGGGTTGAGACTATTTGCATCAGATTCACGCATTAGACTACACTCACTACCAAAATCTATATACCCAACGAAGAACTTATTATTTATTACGACTTGCTTAAAAAATTTATTACAATTATTACTACATGTAGAAATTGTGAGCACTTTGCGTTCTATATTATCACTCGACTTAGCTTCTATACGCGGAATTAACGGTGCAAGTTTGCAATTTTCGTTATTATGCCCTACCCTGTGACACTTTAAACATTTGACTAGGGGCTTGGGACATTTAGTATAAGAGTGTCCTTTACTACGACAATTAAAACAAGTCATTGAAGTATCATTTGACGTTGAAGGAGAGGCATGATCGTAACGCTTTCTATTTGTGGAAAAAGTTTCTGTTAGAGTACGCTGAGAACTGAGGAAATGCAACAAATCTTCCGGTTCATTACAACTTAACGCTTGGGCTCCATTTCTAATTGATTTGTCATGAATTCCGTGAGTT
This sequence comes from Subacronicta megacephala, assembly GCA_958496365.1. Lineage (NCBI taxonomy): Eukaryota > Metazoa > Arthropoda > Insecta > Lepidoptera > Noctuidae > Subacronicta > Subacronicta megacephala. The sequence goes on from OY292527.1 coordinate 9,507,415, forward strand.
ATACAATCTACAGCTTTTTTACCGTTAATGTCACATCTGTTTATAAGCATTAATTTATCGTAAAAATATTCACGCAAACTTTCATTACTTCGTGTCGTACGGGCTAACATTTCTTCTAGAAGCCGACCATAATTTTGCTCATTTGGAAAAGCTCTTTTAAGTTTGGTTTGCCAATCCTTCCAACTGAACACTACGCTTGGTAGGGCTTCGAACCATTTTTTAGCAAGCCCAGCAAGTTTTTGTAAAGCAAAATGTATGGTCTGCTTCTCGTCCCATTCGTATATTACGGCACACTCATTCACCTTTCTGACCCAACTTTCAATACTCTGAGATTTACTAGAGGGATCGAACTCCGGTATAACATTTGTCAAATGGTTATTGTTTAAGCTACGAGACTTTTTGTTAGTTCTTTCTTGAAAAACGTTCAAAAGATTCAGTACCTCTTTCTTAGACCAGGTCGAGGTCCTTTTCTTGCGTCGCACGGTGGGCTGAAAATCGGCTTTCATAGACATAGCGATTTCAATTTGCAAGTGCCGGATTTTTTGCCGGATATCGCTTCTATTAGTTATTACTTTATTAAAAAATGACACCAGAGTTAATTCTACACAAAAACGAAGGAATTTTAATTTTTTTAAGAAAAATTTGTATGGAGCTGGTATTAAAAAGTTAATTATCTCGTAAACAGCAAGGAAAACCGTAATATCCTTACAGGTGGTTATAGTACTAATTATTTATGATTTTTTGACATATGTCATATAACGGTTATCGCTGCTAATTTTTTTTTAAAAATCGTCAAAATATTTTTATTTATTTTTACATATGAAACGGTTCCTTTTAGTGTTTAAGTTGAGGAACACAGACTTTTAATAACACGTAACATAAAATAGCATCATCCTTATATTCCCGAAGGATTAGTCAGAGGTTTAGCGTACATCCACACTTACACAACTATGTTTGAGCTAGATACCTATGTATCAATACAAAATGAGTTTTAAAATTTGTTAAAACATATTTTTATTTGGTATTTTGGTACTAAGTAAGTGGTATTGTTTGTAACTGTCTGAAGTCTGAAAAGGTGATTAAATGATTGTTAATGATTTCTGATAAGTAAGCTAATTTGTTGATTAGTTGTGTTAAGAGTTCTAAGTTTTTTTTTGACGATTATAATTTTTTATTAGCTCATCTTTCAAAACTCTAATGAGGGTAGTTAACTAATTATCGACGTTTTGCAATAAAAGGGCTAAAATTTTAATTAATAATTTAGATTGATCACATCTGTGCAACTGCTAACACAATTTTTTTGCTCTGTGACTATAAAATCTTAAAATGGAAAGTTTAATCACCAGTTTAGACTTGTTTGTCTTCTAAAAAGTGAGAGTACTTCATTTAATCATGAAGTATTGCCTTTCTGCTTTACAGAGATGGATGAAATCTAACCGATTCCTTGATAACTTCAGAAGACTGTACGGAAATTGGCTGCAAGCAAATATTAATTGGCCAAGTTGTGTGCAAACTTTAGTTAATCTAGAATGAACTGGTGATGAGATACCAAGAGCACAATCAGACTTTCAATTAAAGCCATCATCATCCGTTGGAACAATGACAAAAAGGTCTCGAAAACCATTCGAAGATTTGGGAAGTAAACAGAAAAAGAGAAGATCTGATGATCATACAGGCGAAGACTCCAGTGAATTGGCATATGCAGCTACAGCGCGTTTAAAAGAAGGGCATGAGGAAATCGAAATCGAAATCGAATACATGTTGAAAAAGCCTAAAGCAGTTATTAAAATTAAAGAAACGCTTAAGACATCAGTAAAAACAGTCATATTTACAGCAGAGAAAGCGCTGGATTGCTCCTTTCACTAAAACTGTCAAAGTGGCAATATATTACTTTGCGAGAGGCTGCCATTCGGGAAGGTGCTATGGATATTTATCCATCCTACTATAAAGTGCAACAAACTAAGCTTGATTGCTACCCCCCAAAGCATTCAGTGTCAGTTACGGATTCCTCGGCTAGGATTACACTTCAAGCTTTACTTGACATCACGGTGACGAGGATCCTTCAAAGTCTTTCTGACAATGCCGATGTGCAAAATAAGCAGCTAAAGCGTATATCCAAGTGGGGATTTGATGGTGCTTCCAACCAAAGCCGATACAAGCAGAAAATGGAGGGTGAGCAAGATGATGCAAGCATTTTCATGACCTCCTTGGTGCCACTAAAACTGACAGATGGAGATAATACTGTATGAACCGAAAACCATGCTCAACTTTGTATTGACGCCCAGTTCAGTTAACTTTTGTAAAGGAGAGCGAAGCAGTTGTCATCGGTCTCAAAAAATAAATGGATGATGAAATTCGGGCCTTTATCCCCACAGAGTGCAGTACATAATAATAACATGGTGACTCATCAACTAATTATGACAGTGATCGACACCAAAGTCTGCACGTACCTTTCTGAGGCCAGATCAAATCCATCATGCTACCTGTGCTTAGCACAACCTACGGAAATGAACCGCTTAGATGTTGTAACATCAAAGACTGTGTGTGCTGACATATACAAATTTGGCTTATCATCCCTACACGCACGTATAAATTGTATGGAATGTCTGTTACATATTGCGTATAGGCTCGACTTCAAACGGTGAGCAGCGAGAAGTAATGAAATAAAAAATGTATTCAAAATAAATTCAAGTTCAGCTCAATCTGTTGATTGATGTTGTGAAACAAGGCTCGGGAACTACCAATGGCGTGAATACCGCTAGAAAGTTTTTCGAGTATCCCAATAAAACTGCAGCTATTACCGGGTTGGACGAAGATCTTACTAAAATATTTGCAAGCGATAACATTTGGCGAGAAGATCGAGATTGATAGGCGAGAATAAAATTTAAAGATTTTGCCCGCAAAACAGCAGAAAAGTATGTGGAATTGTATGACTGGTACTACATGTCGTCAACCGTACATAAATTATTAATACACGAGGCTGATATAATCGAGAAAATTTATATTGTGCAATTTCGGACTCTCTTGGAAGAAGCCTCAGAGTCTCGAAACAGAGATTTTAGGAGGTTCCGGGAATATCATTCGCGGAAAAGAAGCAGGCAAGATTCTAATCAAGATATCTTAAATATTCTTGTTGTTTCTTCGGATCCTTTCCTATGTGCACAAAGGCCTAAGTGAGATGCCAAGAGAAAGCAGAGCTTTTTTGCTGAAACTCTCGCAAAAATTCAGTTTCAGGAAAGTGAGTTCGAGTTTTTAGATATATCCAATCTAGATCTGACTCAGAATTGGAGTCCGAGAACGACAGTGATAAGGAAAATGTATAATATTTGAATTTTTTTTTCTATTTTTGCTATTTTTTAAAATATTTTTCTTGTTTTATATATTTTTAATATTTGGGTCAATAACATTCTTCATAATTAACAATGTTCTTAATTAAGTCACTAAAAGGAACCGTTTCATATGTAAAAATAAATAAAAATATTTTGACGATTTTTAAAAAAAAATTAGCAGCGATAACCGTTATATGACATATGTCAAAAAATCATAAATAATTAGTACTATAACCATCTGTAAGGATATTACGGTTTTCCTTGCTGTTTACGAGATAATTAACTTTTTAATACCAGCTCCATACAAATTTTTCTTAAAAAAATTATAATTCCTTCGTTTTTGTACAGAATTAACTCTGATGTCATTTTTGAATATAGTAATAACTAATAGAAGTGATATCCGGCAAAAAATCCGGCACTTGCAAATTGAAATCGCTATGTCTATGAAAGCCGATTTTCAGCCCACCGTGCGTCGCGGCGATGCAGTCGATCTGCTCGAAGACGAAGAGGTTGAACTAGACCTTCTGCGCTTCCTTTTAGATCGCTTCTTTGCACGTTTCGACTTCGCACCTGGATTGTCTGATGCAGGAGCTATTCGTTTGCCTTTTAATCTTCCGCCCAACCGAACTGGTGGCTCTTCGTCAGGTGTTTTGACACCATCAGACTCCATGGCCTCAAAAATATAATAAGTAACTTTTAAAAAAATATATAGGAGCTATATGATAATTGAATTAATATCTTCAAACTAGGATACGAATAGAAAGATTCATAAAAAAATAATTCTCTATAATTATAGTATCTTTAGGGTACACATGACCTTCTATTATTTGCAATGGCGACATACCTAGTCACCCTATACTTATGTAAATGCTTATAATTTAATTCATGCCGTACTTACGCGCTTGAGGATAGTTCCGTTCGTATTGGGCACACTTAGCCCAAAACTTGACTCACTTGGCCAAAATTCTCAAAGCACACTTGGCTTTTATCATAAGCACACTTGGCTTGATACCTTCAAGCACACTTGGCTTGATACCTTCAAGCACACTTGGCTTGATACCTTCAAGCACACTTGGCTTGATACCTTCAAGCACACTTGGCTTGATACCTTCAAGCACACTTGGCTCGATACCTTCAAGCACACATGGCTTGATGTCTCCAAATACACTTTCCTTGCTCAAAGAAACCGTAACTAAATACTGATTGAGAACCGTATTTGTAGGCTTTCTTGTAGGCGTATCCCACTTCTGAGATGTAGAAAATCATACACCTCAGGTTTTAAATAATATACTTTATTGTTTAAAACAATCTTACTTATCACCTCTTATAACCTCTTATAATCAGTAAAATAACACAATAGTAGCATTAAGACATGATCACTGCTCAACGCTCCAATTAAGAATGATCTCCCGCAAAATATCAAATCAATTACCGACTGAATATTCCCCACTCCAATTGCAAACTACCGGGTACGACCAATCAGAGCGCAGAACAGAAACAGTATGATCAATTGACTAACTGAAATACATTTTGAGTGACTTAATTAAACTTTTTAAATTAAACAATAATTATTGTACAAATAAGTAACTAAAATAAATAACAATAATAAATAATAACAGTAAATATATAACAAAAACAGAGCAACTACTAACGCCATCTGTCGCTTACAGAGAGAAATTCATCGTTTACTTGTTAATAATTTATAAATTCATTACACTATTTAATGTTGAACGTGCTTAACATGATTACTCTGATATTTTCTGACTCGGTGAATGATAAAATTGAGATGCTATAATTATGCAATGAAGACTTACCTACTATAAAACCCGTTGTTATTATTATACTTTTTTTTATGGGATAACTCGGCAAACGAGCAGGCGAGCTACCTGATGGTAAGTATTCATCGCCGCCCATGGACATCTGCAAAACCAAAAGAGTTGCAGATGCGTTACCGAGCCTATTTAGGGAAATATGGAGCCTATTTTTCTCCTTCCCCCCTTGGGAAGGAGAAGAAAAGAAAAGAAAGCAGTAGCGAAACGCTACTACTCGGACGTCGGTCTTCTACGAGAGTGTGGTACTTCCTCGGTCAAGCCGGCCCATTCATGCTGCGAACAGCGTAGCCCTACCACAAAAATGCAATTAAATACTGTATTTCGCAGAATCTACGTAGATGTTGTATTCAACCACATGACAGGAGGCGGTGATAAGAATGACAGAGGCACTGCCGGCAGTTCCGCAAACTTCGAGGAGCCTTTCTATCCGGCGGTGCCTTACAATTCGGAGCATTTTCATCACCCTGTATGTGATATTAACAACTACGATAATCCTACTGAGGTTTGTCGTTTTGTCTTTATTACCCCGTGTTTCATTAACAACAAAACATGTTGCAAACATCTATCTAACTCTCAATGAGTGAGTGGGATAGGTAGCTGTTTGCAACATGTTTTGTCGTCAGTGGAAACGCGGGGTTATCATCACCATAATCACTACACTACCTAGTTTTTCCCAATTAGGAACCAACCTCTATCAGACCTTCAAAACCCATTTTCTGTGCAATATTATTCATCATAAACCTATTATTGTCCCACTGCTGGGCTTGGGTCTGCTCTCAGTATTTACACGCTACGACAAAAAAAATATATCTCAGGCATGCAGGTTTCCTTAGGATGTTTTCTTTTACCGCGTTTAAGCGAGTGATATTTTTTAATACTTACTTATGCACATAATTTCGAAAAGTCAGAGGTGCGTGTCTCAAATCAAATCAATCAAAACAAAAGTTTTTGTTTCAAATAAGCTTTTACAAGCGTTTATGAAACTTTATTGACTCTAGTTGCACGGACCCAATAACGTTTTGCATCGTTGTCTTCAATTAGAGGTATTATATGACTTGGCAGTCCAACGGTCATATCACTAGGGTATCGCTGCTTATATATTATTAATATTACATATAATTATTATTATTTCATCATTTGCATGATTATGTTTTGCATGATTCAGGTTCGGGTTTGTCAATTAGTTGGACTCAAGGACCTAAATCAAACAATGCCCTACGTTCGCGAGAAGATTACCAACTATCTCAACACACTTATTAATCTCGGCGTTGCTGGTTTTAGGTAATGACGTCTTGTTATTTATTTTGATGTTGATAAAGGGTTTTAAAATTTCTCTGATGATGATCAATTAGTTGGGAGCTGTCTATAATATAAAAATGACGTTCAACAAGTACTACCTCGTAGTCTATCTTGAATAAATGATTTTTAACTTAGCTAGATTAGGGGGGTTGAAATGGATACATTCGGCCAAGACACAATGTAATAACAACTTCTACGTATAAAGCGATCTCTATATATCTATATAGATTACTAGATATAAACATAGAGTATTCCTTATTCTACACGAAACAAGATAAAAGAAAATAATTGTAATTGTTTTTTTTTTATATCAGAGTGGATGCAGCAAAACATATGTGGCCAGAAGATTTAAAAGCGATATATGAATCACTGGACTACTTGAACACGAAGCACGGATTCCGACCGAATACGAGACCTTATATATATCAAGAAGTGGTAATTGGAGGGGCAGTGACTTTCTCCGAATACACCGATATCGGAGATGTCACCGAATTCACAGTAAGAAAGTATCAAAAAAATTTTGTCTTAAGATCAATTTACGTGCCTTGTCTCGCCTTTGGACTGCCTCATGAGACTAGTGGTCCTGAGTGCGACTGCTACGCTAGAGGTCCTGGGTTCGATTCCCAGGTCGAGCAGTGTTATTGGGTTTTTCTATGTAGGTGCCTGGTTAATGGCAATAGTCTCGCCCCCTATTACATGGTACCTAAACATACAGGCAAAGTGTGTGGTGTACATTAGTACGCAAACAAATGCGCAAAAAAAAACAGCTGTTCCATACATTTTGACCGTGTTTGACACTTTTGTATGAAAAAGCAGATTTATTTTTTCATAACCGACGAAAAATAACGCAAAAGGGTCTAGAATCATGTACTGAATTCGTGGTAAGCAGATGTGCGTTGATTTCTCTTCCGCCCTATAATATTTTAATGCCTGACTTAAAAGGACCTTGAGAACCATTTCATACAAAAATTTTGACTGATTTTATTTGATTTGAATTTTTCCAATTTGGCTCTTATGTCCCGTCTATCTCTAGTAATATTTAAATGTGTTTGCTTATCACTTAGGTAGGTAACTGATGTATTTCTTGAAGCAATGCAAAAGATTTGCTTAAAATTAAGAAATTTTTAAACATCAATTTCGTCACTATATCTATCCTTATTGTTCTTGACAATATGGCCTTTTAAGAATAAGAATAAGAATAAGAATCATTTATTTGTAATATGCCTTGAATCAACATACGTAATAAAATTATAAACTTTTGACGTCGTATTTTAACATTGGATTTTTTGCTGAATCAGCTTAATCCATTAAAGCGTGTCTTCATCTAAAACGGTAACAAATGTTTTCGCAGTAAAGCATACTTTTTGGAATTTTCAACATGCCAAGATATACTTAGTAAACCCTAAGAAGTAAGCCGCGGTAGTAAAGAAACAATTTTCGTGACTTTGCACGATTATTTGTTGTTGAATCACGGACAAATTAGCTTGGATTAACTAAGAAGACGTGACTCTGCATAAAGTTTCAAATGAACAATTTGTCGTAGGAAACGGTTTTGTTACTGACAAAATAATTATCCTAGCTGCGTCAGTGTAACGAGGTTAAGATTAGTTATAAACCTCGTTACAGAATCCTTGTTTGGTAGAAGGCAACATTCGGACTGGCTGGTGTGAAAATCTGAATTCCATATTTAAATTTAAAATTTCGCACGTTCCTCCCAGTTTCGGCAGCCTTGCCCCAGTTTTTTTTTAATCGTATTTATTTTATTTTCAGGTAGGGTCAGAATTAGCAAAGATTTTTACTGGTCAGGAACCTTTAAAAACTTTAGTTTCATGGGGATCTCCATCAAGGGGTATGATACCGAATGGATATGCTTTTGTTTTTGTCGACAATCACGATACACAGCGCAATGATTTTGTATTAACTTACAAAAATACCACACTGTATAAGGTAAAGTAGTACAACTATTAAAGTATGATTAAATGTATTGCCTCGACTTGAATTAAATGACTGCCTCGTTGGTCTAGTGGTCCCAATCGCGACTGCTACGCTAGAGGTCTTGGGTTCGATCCCCAGGTCGAGCAAAGTGTTATTGAGTTTTTCTATGAAATTCTCAGTAGCAGCTCGGAGTCTGGATTTGTGCCCGGTGAATGGCAATAGGCTCGCCCCCTATTACATGGGACCCAAACATACCGGCGAACTGTGGGTGTACATTAAGTACACCTCTGCCTAACCCTTCGGGGAATACAGGCGTGATGGTATGTAAATGTATTGCCTTTAAGATTAACGCCTGTAACATAATATATACATACATACATACATACACTCACGCCTTTTTCCCATAGGGGTAGGCAGAAACTACAGAACGCCATCTGCTACGATTCTTGCATACCTCTTTTGCTTCGTCCACATTCATACATCTTGTCATACACATGCGCCGGTTGCGGGTACTACGCACCTGACCTTTCTGAAGGATCTCACCAATAAGGTCGTGGTATGTCTTTCTAGGGCGTCCCCTCCCGGCGACTCCACTGACATTCGCTTTATAAATCCCTTTCGTCAATCGCCTTTCATCCATTCTCTCGACATGTCCAAACCATCTCAGCATACCCCTTTCAATGCGTGTCACTATATCATCTTTTCGTCTCCTCTATGCTGATGATCAGGTTTTACTTGCATCGTCGGCAGAAGAGTTGCAAGGCATGGTAACAATCATGAATGAAGCATATAAGTTGAAGGGCATGAAAATAAATGTAAGCAAGACGAACGTTATGGTTTTCGAAAGAGATGAAAATGTATGTGTGTGTAATATAGAGATAGAAGGTCAGAGGGTTGAACAAGTGAATGAGTTTGTTTATTTGGGAAGTATGTTACAAGAGATGGCATGATTGATGCAGATGTGGAAAGGAGAGTGAATGCGGGAAATAGAGTGAATGGTGCTATACATGTGGTTGTGGCTAACCAGTCCGTGTCAAAAGAGGCACGGCTGGCTATCCACAATGGCGTGCTGGTACCCACACTTATGTACGGAAGTGAATGTTGGGTATGGCAGAAGAAACATGAAAGTAGAATTAATGCTGTGGAGATGCGTTCCTTGCGAAGTATGTGCGGTGTTACTCGGAATGATAGATTGAGAAATAGTGTGATAAGGGAGCGTTGCGGTTTAAAAGATGATATAACATAATATATAAACCACCTAAAACTGTTATAAAAAATACATTATTCTAACCATTTTTCTAAATTCTGTATTTTACTCAAGGGGCATTTAAATCAATTTCAAAGACAACACAACTTTACCGTCCTAGGGGTGTACTACCTTCTTGGTCACTTTCTGAAAAGGGCGTTGAAGCGAAAAAGTTTTTATAATTATTTTATAAGAATAAATCATATGCCTCGTTGGTCTAGTGGTCCCAATCGCGACTGCAACGCTAGAGGTCTTGGGTTCGATCCCCAGGTCGAGCAAAGTGTTATTGAGTTTTTCTATGAAATTCTCAGTAGCAGCTCGGAGTCTGGATTTGTGCCCGGTGAATGGCAATAGGCTCGCCCCCTATTACATGGGACCCAAACATACCGGCGAACTGTGGGTGTACATTAAGTACACCTCTGCCTAACCCTTCGGGGAATACAGGCGTGATGGTATGTAAATCATAACAACAGGTAGATACCCCGATAGGGAATTTTATTGCTAAATCAAAACAATATTGCACACAAGTGTTTTTTTTTGTTTTTGTTAATCTTTTTTTTATGAGATATGGGCAAACGATTACCGCTGTCCCTGGACACCCGCAAAACCAATAGGAGCTATAAGTGCGTTGCCGGCCTTAATCTTTGTTCATATTTATTTACCAGGCTGCTATAGCATTCGTTCTGTCGTATCCATATGGACAGCCTCGCATCATAAGCAGTTATTATTTCGACGATAAGGATCAAGGTCCGCCAAATGATGGCAGTGAAAATATTCTGTCTCCTGTTATTAATGAGGTAAGAAGCATAGAGTATTGACTATTGACGTAATAGTACCAAATGATATCCTTTTTTGAATCCGTCAAGCAGTTTATCTATTTCGCTGAAGCAGTTCGGAGTTTGGACTAGGCATATCTATGGAAGGGTACGAATGATCCATGAAGCATTACGTTAATTTGCGTTTCTGTTAACTGGAGACCTAAAAACATACAGGGAAAGGTATAATTTTAGCTATAAAATTCAAAGGTATAATTCTCAGAAACGGATTCGGATTGATGTCAGAAGGTACCTATAGGATTGGCGGCGAACCCTATTACACTGGACATGAAACATACCGGCGAAATGTAGGCGTACTGCCTACCCTTTACAAGAATATAGGGGTGGTGGTCTAGCGGTATTTTGCCCGGAGATGGCGAGTGCGGTTTTCGGTCAGTACGAGTCCGACACAACACCGCTTCCGATGGCAGATGATCAATGAGGATTATCCGCACCCTAAAAGGGCGCGATCCTTAAACTTACTGGCGAACTGTTGATGTATAGTTAGTACCTTTCGAAAAATACAGGCGTGATTGTACGCACCATACAAGCTATACAAATCCAGTATCTACTGAACTCGCATTGTAGACGAGGCCAGCCTATACTGGATGTGTATGATGTGTAGCCGTATGTACAGTCACCATCAAATATATCGGACCGAAAAAACTGTTCATAATTATCTGAGCAACTAGGGAAATTAAACTTTATATCAATGGGATAAAGTTCATGTCAGAATGACAGCTGCCGTGTGTGGTGTTCTTCTAAAACGTCCTTTGTGTCGCTGTGATATGGTTTAATTTCCCTAGTTGCTCATATTAAACAGTCTGTTCGCTTCGATATATCTGATGGTGACTGTACCTATATTCATGTCAACTATAGGATGGTTCATGCGGCGGTGGCTGGGTATGCGAACATCGTTGGAGTTCCGTCTACAGAATGGTCAGCTTTAGGAATGAAGTGCTTAACACCGCAGTAAAGAACTGGTGGGACAATGGCAACAATCAAATAGCCTTCGGTAGAGGCAAAAAAGGCTTCATTGTCTTTAATACAGATGGTAGTGAAATGGACGTGGAGCTACAGGTAAAATATATTTTTTTGCAACTATTACACGTACAAGCTATACAAAACCAGTGTACGCTGGCCTTGAATTATCGGAAAACCTTTACAATGAGACGTCAGTCTGAACTGGTTTTGTATATAGCTTGATGTGTAGCATTCACATTTAACTTAAACATCAATCTATTACATCGTCTGACTGTTGTGTTCGGGTCTCCTCTCAGAACGAGTGGGATTAGGCTATAGTCCACCATGATAGCCTACTGCGGGTTGGTAGACTTCACACGCCGTCAAAAAAATCTCTCAGGCATGCAGGTTACCTCACGATGTTTTCCTTCACCGTTTAAGGTCCTGTTAATCAAAGGTAACAATTCTGTCATCTTTAACCTTTTGCACGCCAGAGTATAAACGTATCGCCGTACCCCTGACGCCAGGCCATTTTTTCTGTCAAATTACACAAGGTAGTGAAAACGCACTAAAGTAATGATTAAATTGTTTATTTTATAACATGGGCGACGTATATTTTGTCATATATTTGTGACGTTGGCGTTCAGGGTAAGATTTCGTTTGTCACATATAATATATGTGACAATGGCGTTCAAAAGGTTAAAAAAATATTTTCTTGGTTTCCTCACCATGTTTTCCTTCACCGTTTAAGCACGTTTTAATTAACCCGTTAAGCGCCATGTTGTATACATAATGCAAAAACTATTGTTTTGCCCCCATGAGACAACATTTCTTACACCTTAAAAATAAACTTTTCTTCTTCTTTGACTGCATTTAAAGCTACAGAGTTTGCGTTTGGTAAATGTATAAATTTCAGACTGGACTACCCGCTGGCAACTATTGTGATATTATATCTGGACAGAAAGAAGGGAGTGCATGCACTGGTAAAACAGTAACTGTCGCTGCAACAGGCCTTGCACGAATAGAACTATCTGGTGTCGGAGAAGAAGTACATCTTGCTATACATGTTGGCAAAGAGGTAAATACGTCGTAAGAAATATTTGTAGTTCACAAATACTTATTTTAGGCTAAAGCGTCGGGATTGGGCGCGAAATGCATTTTTGTCTTGGTTTTTCGCAAAATTTTCGGCTATAACACATTCTAGGTACCTACATCATAAATAACTTATTCACAATTGAGTATAAAACTTTAGCTTAAAAATCGTTATAGGTCCTATGTAATAGGGGGCGAGCCTATTGCTACTAACCGGGCACAAATCCAGACTCCGAACTGGTACTGGGAATTAACTTGGCTTATAGATGGATTACATTGCTGAAGATAGCATAACATACTTTATCTGTACAAAAACAGTATGATGGCGTAATAACAATAACATATTTTTATTAAATTAGTAATATGAGATTAGAATGTATTCAAGTATCAACCTATTATTATTTTTTATTTTGATATCCTAGAGTACATTTTAGTGTCCTAGACCGACTGACATATCTACAGATTATTTAAGTTTTATTTTAGTTCAGCCTCAGCTCACGTGTTTCTGCCTTTTTAACCGACTTTAGAAATATCGAAATCGAGGAGGTTATACGTTCATCTATATATAATATTTATTTATATTCAGTGAGTTTTGACTTTATTGTTTGTTTATGCCTTCACATGGGTCGAGTCTCTTGGCTATTACACCATTGGCGGTCACAACTATCTGTACAATGACAGCCGAGTCAACATAAATTTTTTCGATAATCTCATGAGCCAAGTAATTTTTTTTAATGCTATAACTCTGTATACGAGCGGGCGAGCCACCTGGTGATAAGTAGTCATCGCCGCCCATGGCCATCTGCAATACCAAAGAAGTTGCAGACGCGTTGCCGAGCCTATTTAAGGAAAAGGGAGGGGAATGAGAAAAGGAGAGGGAACACTCACCATATGAAATGCAACAATATGCATACTGCTACTTGACACACTACATACTTACATCGATATTCTGTGGGAGGGGGATACTCCCCGGTCGTACAGTCCCATTAATGCTGGCATGTATACATGCCAGTGAGACACTATTAATAAAATATAATATCATTTTTATTTTATAAAAAAACTATTTTAATTTTGGAAACATCCATACCCCGGCCTCACTTCTTTGTTCGCAAAGTTCCATCTTTACTTTTGATTTGATCTGAGTCCATACCTAGAAAGATTTAGGAATTCAAAAGACGAGTTCCTGGCTCTTAATTGGAATGTATATATATCAATAATTATGTACCTATTTCTGTTTTCAGTCACTGCTTTAAATTTCGTGTCATGGAAGCCTAAAAATAACATCTGGGTCTGCAATTGTTACCCTACGTTCAGCCAACCAGTATTATTTATTATATTATATAATTACTCTTGTTGATGTGATAGAATAAAAAATATATTATATTTAGCTAATAAACCTATGTATGTATATGTATTTTGTTTAATTTTTATAATATGTAGTTATCTAATTGGTGTTGTTGCTTGTCTGAATCTAATCTACTGAAGGTATTTCTTGGCTCGCCCTGGGTAACATAATATCAATTTCTATCTAGTAGATAAAATGATAATGAATATAGATTTTATCCGAGTTATTTGTGTATTTCAATAGCAAATGATACGGATTTTTTTAACGATATTGCATCTTGATTTCAATTCATAATCAAATCACGAAATTGTACTTTAGAACTTTCTACTTCAAACTTACGTAATATCCACAAAAAATATCTTAGTGCTTACATCAATTTATCATTTAATGAGATCTTTGAAAGTTATCATTGTTTTTGGACCCTTTATCTAGAATTATACTAATTACAATGATAATTAATCTTTGACTGATATTCAATATCTTTAGTATATAAGTATTGTCACGATGGGAGGGCTTATTCAGATTACACTGATTTTTAGTGCGAGTGTTGTAGGGGGTAATACCTATATTTAAATAAGGTGAGTCCTTCAAGAATAAGTATTTGTCGGGTTTTTATGGGTGTGATTTTTGATTTTTGAATGGTGACCTTTACTTGACATTAATTGGATCAAATTTATTTATAATTTGGTGATAGACCCTACTGGAGATCTACTGAAGGTTCGCACAATTTCGATGGTATGAGTACCATATAGGTACCCAAATACCCAGTTGACATTGTTAATATATCCACATTGGGAAAGTGAAATGCTAAAGCATCATTTTGGCTATTTTACTGAAAAGATTTAATGTTTTTTAACTGCATATACTTATGGAGATTGCATGTGATGTGGGCATCACATGCAATCTCCATGTGGGATTACTTATGTGAAATTAATAAGTTTGGTTTTTGTTTTGAGTGTCAATTAAATATGTATTTTGGTATTTTGCTTATTTTTTAAATTTAAAATCATTTAAATGTAGAGCTTACTGGGTAACATTGTACACACAATACTACAGGTCCACCTACAGGTCAACCTATACAAATCCAGTTTAAGCTGGAATTTAACTTAATCTACTTTCAATACAATAAGAGGCCATCGTAAACTGTATTTCTAGAATCTAAACAGCCGTGCGGCTATGCGTCGAAAATCCAGTATAGGCTGGCGACGCATTGTAGGTACAGGGGCCGTATTACCACGTATTAATGCCATCATTTTTAGGTTGTGAGAGAGAGATGCCGCTCTACAGGTTATGTAGTGGCGTCCCTCTTTCACAACGTAAAAATGATGGCATTAATACGTGGTAATACGGCACCAGAGAGCGTTTACAATGCGAGGTCTGTCGATACTGGATTTGTATAGCTCGATGTGTAGCCGTGCGTAGATTGAATTTGAAATAAATAGGAAAATTACACCCTGGACAGCCGTGGTGTTGCTAGTGTCCATAAAATATGGTAAACTATATTACTACTATTTTTTATCACCGTAGTCGTAAATAAAATAACAGTTTTTTCTATTAAATCTCCGTTATCGATCGATAAGAATATAAATGGTTCAATTATTCCTTTATGGAAGATTTAATAATAATAATATTCAACTTTGTTGCTCGCGTACTACTTTGTTTAGTATACGTTAACTCGTTCATTTGGCTGTACCTATGTGCATAAAGCTGCTTTATATTATGTACAATAGAATATTTTCTATAGGTATATTACCTGTCTAGATTTATTATGAACGAATTGTAGATATACCTAAGGGTCAGTTCACACCGAGATGTGACGCAAAGCGACGACGCTTGAAAAGGTCAGTGGATGTGTCAAGACGTGTCGTGACGTCGCGAGGCGCATCGTGAAGTGGCTGGCAGCTCGACGCCTTGCTGCGCAATGAGACGCTGCCCTACCTAGCCGACAAAAATTGGTAGAGCCAAGTCGCCACGGCGGCTTCGCGAGGCTTCGAAGTGTCGCTATGCGTCGCGAGGCATTTTTAAATTTTCTTAAAAGGTGTGCGCTGCGTCGCGTCGGGTCTCTTGTCGGTGTGAACTAACCCGGTTTTTTTGTGAATGTTGGTTCTGCACTGCTTAAACAGTTAACAACTGGATCGGTTTAAAGTAGTAAATAAATGTGTCAGTATTGTAATATAAAAGATAAGCTAAAGGCTAATAATATTTCAATACTGCAGGTAATTACTTAGTCATTCCATTATTAAAAACTATAAAATAAGTTGAATATTCAAGCAATGTGACAAGAATATTTTGGCGTTGCCATTTCAATATTTATAAAGAAAACGTAGAGACGATGCGCGTGTGAAATGTTTTTGTTAAATTCGTAAATTACAAAGTCAAGTAAAAAAAAACGTTTTTTTGTGATCGAAATTCGCAATTAATCCCACCGTTGGCATCTAAAACATACGAAAACGTACCTTACCCTACCCACAACGCATTTACACGAATAAATAAATATAATAAAGTTTATTAAAATAAATAATATTATAAAATCAAGTAGTACACAATATTTTTTTCCTATTTCATCCTGAAAAATAACTAAGCCTTTTTGTTCTCTTTAGGATGTTCCGGCTCATCCTTTGTCTAACGGCCGTGACTTTGGCGCTGGCCTACAAGAACCCTCACTATGCATCGGGCCGTTCGACCATGGTCCACTTGTTCGAGTGGAAATGGGACGACATTGCTGCTGAGTGCGAAAGGTTCCTTGGGCCTAGAGGCTTTGGCGGTATTCAGGTAAGAAGAAGTCGTTATGGACCTTATTCTAAAACGCTTTGTGGATCTATATAGGCCAATAATTATAGTCATAATGGGGTCGGCTGCCTGTCTAAGCAGATGCGGCTGGATATAAGTATTTTATACGAAGCTACGGCCATTAGAATTGGAGCTCTAAGGAATTCTTATATGCTAAGGATACATTGATTTTAGGCGAGCCTATTGCCATAAAGCAGGCACAAACCTAAACTTCGAGCTTTTTCCTCGAGCTGAGAATCGAAGCTCTAGTGTAACATTCGCTTTTAGAACCACTAAACTAATGAGTTAGTCGTAGGCAAAGTGATATATTATGAATTAATTTATAGATCATTAGATATGATTTATAGAGGTTATGACCGCTTTGGAATAAGGAGATACACCAATTATCTTGAATTTAATCTATTATATCCTGTACCTACATGATTTAGTTGGTTTTAATGATATTTTTGAAGATTGGCCTTAAAAAATGTGATTACAACAGTTTGTTTGTCAGAAGTAGCAATGTAATTAAGGTGATAAATGAGATTTGATTAGTTTAAAATGTAATTTATACTACTGGGTAGTTTTAAGATACAACAATTAAATTGATTGATGGTACAAATCGATTTTGCACATCTTCGTGTTTTTAAATTACTTTAAAATTGATGTTCTGATTTTAAATCCTAATTACCTATTGGTAACTCTTAAAGTTGCCGAAGTGATTAACCGAAAGGATATTATGCGCGCAATACTCGCTAATATCTATCGTGTAATGTAACCATAAAATGTATGATAGTTTAAATAACTTACGTGTCCGCTAGAGGCGCTTTAGAGGTTTTAACAAGTACCTTAATATTTTTCAATGGGACGCCACCTGAGCCTAACAAAAACTTATGAGGAATTTAGGTACATAATATGCTTCCTAACAATTGTTAGAATCTCTATCAAATGGTGCATGAGCATGTTCACATGAATACGTATCAAGCGACATGATCAGTATAGGCTGGCCTCTCATTGTCCACAATGCCAGGTCAGATTATACTGGTCCTTACATAAATACCTCAGATTTCCAAAAGATAACTAATGTTTTTCTAGATCTCCCCCCCTAACGAGAACTTAGTGATCTGGGCTGCCAACCGTCCATGGTGGGAGCGCTACCAACCCATATCATACCGCCTCGTCACTCGCTCTGGTAACGAACAGCAATTCGCGAATATGGTGCGAAGATGCAACAATGTTGGTGTGAGGTACGTAGACTCTTCACTTTATATTTCAATTTTTTTGGCTAACAAAAGTTCTTTTTTTTTCTTTTATTTCTATGCTCCCACCAATTGCTCCTGATTCCATTGTATCTCTACTTTTCTTTAACAATAACATGATATAGTTTCAAATGTTCTTTACGCGATATTTCTCATGGTGGAGATACAATCTTATTAAACTTCAAAATCAGCCCATCACGTGTATCACGCCTGTATTCCAGGAAGGGTTCTTCTGTGAAGGCGTGATACAACTGTTTCCGAACTCAGAGGAATCTTACTAAACTTACTTCCATAATTTCCATAGAAACATCCAATAACAATTGACCTAGAAATCGAACGAACCTCTATCGTAGCAGTCTCGCTTTGGACAGGCAGTCCAAAATTTGTCCCTTTATATTTAAAACCATACTTAGATTATAAATTCAACTCCTCCAAAGGATCTACGTCGACGCCATCATCAACCACATGACCGGAACATGGAATGAAAATGTGGGTACCGGTGGCAGTACCGCTGACTTTGGACAATGGGGTTACCCCTCAGTTCCCTATGGCAGCAACGACTTCAACTGGCCCCAGTGTGTCATCTCTGGCAACGATTATGGCTGCTGTCCTGATAGGGTGAGTTGATATACAAATACTTATTTTTTATTTACCGTAAAAAAAAATACTGTATGGATAATATTTTGTAAATCTCATTGTAAGCGAACTGTTTTCGTTCTTTGTGAGACTAAAAAATGTCTTTAAACCGAAATAAAGCGCCATTTTGGCCAATTCGAACAAAAAAAAAGCTGTACCATAGCTACATACATTTAGTTCAGATTGGAACAGATAATTTTTTTTCGAGAGTTCAGTAAAGTTGGTCACGTCGATAAAAAAGTTTGTGTGTGTTTGTGTCTTGTCCGAATTTCAATAAATCGTACAAAATCCCATAGAAATAACGCTTTATTTTTTCCCGAATTTTACAATTTTGATGTGCCGAAAAATAACGATTCTAATATGATCAATCGTTCCTTTCAGGCTAAGGTTGGTTTAATTGCTTAATTTAACACCGCTTCTGTATCTTATGTTATGTCAACATCTTGTTGACCGTTGTAGTTCGTTGACCTTCATCACTAATAGAACAACCAATCACATCAGCTTAGAGTAGAGGATGTTCTGAATTTAAATGTCTTCTGTTTGCACTACGCACTTTTCGAGTCCCATTATGGGTTTAGTTTGCTTTCGATTATAATGTTTTATTTCAAAAGTTATATAGATTTTGGCAATAAATTTGGTTTACATTGCAGGTACGTAACTGCGAGCTATCAGGTCTTAAGGACTTGAACCAGGGCACTGAATACGTGCGTCAAATGATCACGAACTACATGAACCACCTCATCAGCCTGGGTGTCGCTGGTTTCAGGTAAGATTTGAGGTTCATTCTTTCTGCTTAGCCTTTTTCTTATAGTAAGCTTTTCTTGTAGATACTTGTATTTTACATGAAACAAATTGCTATTCAACCTCCTTATTTCGATTTATGTCAAGGTTTGTTCATAGATTAAATAATAATATTCCCTAAATGTACTAGGGAAGTTTTATTCGTTCCTAAAATATTATTACCACCTATTCATGCGATAATTTTGAGGTTGTGAGACAGGGATGCTGCTCTACAGGTTGGTGGCATCCCTCTCTAACAACCTAAAAATAGTGGCATCCCTCTCTAACAACCTAAAAATGGTCGCATTAACACTTGGAAATACGGCTCCTTTTCTGTACTCGCTTAACAGATACTCTTGACAGATATAAGGCGGGATTTATTTTGACCCTATTTTCTCCAACAGAATCGACGCCGCAAAACACATGTGGCCAGGCGACCTACGCATCATTTACGACCGTCTCCAAAACCTGAACACCGACCACGGCTTCCCCTCTGGCGCTCGCCCCTACATCTACCAAGAAGTTATCGATCTTGGAGGAGAGGCGATTACACGAGACGAATACACCCCTCTTGCTGCGGTCACAGAGTTCAAATTCGGATTGGAACTAAGCCGAGCCTTCAACGGCGGCAACCAACTCAGATGGCTGGTCAACTGGGGACCGAACTGGGGCCTCCTCGATTCTGGAGACGCTTTAACCTTCATCGATAACCATGACAACCAAAGAGGGCATGGTGCTGGTGGAAATATTCTGACTTATAAGCAGTCGAGGCAGTATAAGGGAGCAATTGGTTTCATGTTGGCTCATCCTTATGGCGTTCCTCAGCTGATGAGCAGTTTTGACTTCCACGACACTGAAGCTGGTCCACCCATGGACAACAGTGGCAATATCATTTCTCCTTCCATTAACTCAGTAAGTATTTTATTGATATTAAAATGTATGGACTGTCTCATTAGTCTAGTGGTCCCAACCGTGACGCTAGAGGTCCTGGGTTCGATTGTTAGGTTTGAGTAAAGTGTTATTGGGTATTTCTATAAAATTCTCAGTAGCAGCTCGGAGTTTGTTTATGTCGCCAGTCAATGGCAATAGGCTCGCCCCCTATCATAATTATGGGAGCTAAACATACCGGCGAACTGTGGATGTACACCTCTGCCTAAGTCTCATATGCTGAGTAATTTCACTGCCAACATTGCCCTTCAAATACAATAATATTAGCACATTATTACTCGACTATGTAAAGATTGCAGAATATGTAAAAGACATGTACCCATAAATAGGTCTAAGCCCCCGGCTTTTGTCATAAGCAAAATACCTTGGCACACACCTATCTATTTGTGCCGAGGCTTATTTTTTTTGTCCAAAACACCTCGGCAGGGTAAAGAGGCGTTTGCTCTGCAGTGGGACGAAAATAGCTAAAAATAAAAACATAAATAGTTTTACCATCTCAATATATCTATATACCTCTCTAGGACAACTCCTGCGGCAACGGCTGGATCTGCGAGCACCGCTGGCGCCAAATCTACAGCATGGTCGCGTTCAGAAACGTTGCTGGCAACACTGGCGTCAATGACTGGTGGGACAATGGAAGCAACCAGATCGCTTTCTGCAGGGGAGGACAAGGCTTCGTTGCCTTCAATAACGACTACTGGGACCTGAACCAGAATCTACAGGTATTTTTCTTTTGAACCATGTGGGTCGCACATTACTAGTATTCTTGTTAACCCCTCATGATAAGCTAAATGCCTGTGTTACGAGTGGGTTCACGTCGGTAGTGCAATGAATGAATGGGTCCGCACGGCCGGGGAAGTACTACCCTCCCTCAGAATATCGATGTCAAGTAGCACTATGCATACTGTTGCGTTTCGTACGATGAGTGTGGAGCGCTGGAGGTCAAATTTCTCCCTCAGTCCCCTTCCTTCTCCTTTTCTCCTTCCCCTCCCTTACCCTTATATAGGCTCGGCAAAGTATCTGCAACTCTTTTGGTTTTGCAGATGTCCATGGGAGGCGATGTCTATTTACCATCAGGTAGCTCGCCTGCTCGTTTGCCAAGTTATACTATAAAAGAAAGCAAGGCCGACGCCCTAGCTCGGTCATTAATTAGATACTAGTGAGTTGCCCTTGGATTTTCCTGCGTAGGACCTCTTTACCGCACGCTATGTTAATCGGAAATAATGTAGCTTTCAAAATCGGTGCAGTACTTTCAGAGTTGATCGATTACAAACAAATATTTCCCCTTTATTATATTAGTACATATATAAATATATTGCTTTCTTATTGGCCTCTTATTAGTCTAGTGGTTTTAAACATTAATTCTTTGCTAAAATTTTTGAGCTCGGTTCCCAAGTCGAGCAGTGTTATTGGGTGTTTGTATGAAATTCTTAGTAGCAGTTCGGAGTTTGGATTTATGCCCCTAAACATACCAGTTTTTTTATTGTAGGTACATTGTACACATCTGTTTTCCCTACGGGGATTACAGACGTGATAGTTTTTTTTTACTTTTTAATAACTTAAAAAGACTTTAACTGTATTTTGCCTTTCATCTTGCATAGAGGTTCTTATACATCCATGTACAACTTCTTAATTACTTCGCAGACCTGTCTCCCCGCCGGTACATACTGTGACGTAATCTCTGGCCAGAAGAACGGCAACAGTTGCACTGGCAAGAGCATCACTGTGGGCAACGACGGCCGCGCCAACATCTACGTCGGTGCCAACGAGTACGACATGTTCCTGGCCATCCATGTTGGAAGCGAAGTGAGTACTAGATAGATAGGTACAGTCGCCAGCACATCAGGTTATACAAAACTGTAAAATTTCTCCAAATGATTTTAAACCTTAAAGTGTTGATGATTAAGTTCAAAATCAACTGAGAAAATTTGATATATTGTGGTAACTTAGAGAGAGATATCGACTAAATACAGAGCCGATTTGGGCAGGTGTTAAAGGGGGTGACTTCACGTCGTGCTTAACAACTTTTGAAAAATAAAAAAAACATTAATAGAAATATTTATTTATTTTTCACACAAAGGCTATGGGTTTCATAGTAAAAGTTGTCGAGTAGGTACGACGAGTAGAATCACCCCTTAAAATGTACAATCTGACTGATTGTATGTTATAGTGAAGTGGGTTTTTTAGCAAAATAGTATGCATTTTATCTTCTATCCAATAATGTTAAAATTTTTCACCTACATATATTGTTTTCTTTTTGTTTCAGTCAAGACTGTAGAAAACGTCGTTCCGGAGTCAGCCTAATTTGATTTGGTTATGAACAAATCGATTTGATATGAAGACTTAAAATTTAATCTGTGATTTTTTTTCAACGAGTTCATTAAAAGCCAAAGATAAATTTTAATATCATCGCATTTTACTACCTGAAAACTTTTTGTTGTATTGTGTTGTCACAATGGCAATATACAGTACTTGGCGATAAATATTACACATAGTAGGGGTGAGTGCCTACTTATTCGCTGAAGTCGGTTTTTGCCTTTGATTACGCGGAATTAGTGATAGCCTAGTGATATGACCATTGGACTGTCAAGTCAAAGGTCTCGAGTTCGAATCCAAGACACGCACTTCTGACTTTTCGAAGTTATGTGCGTATTAATAATTAATTATCACGCGCTTAAACGGTGAAGGAAAACATCGTGAGGAAATCTGCATGCCTGAGACATTTTCTTGACGGCGTGTGAAGACTTCACACGCCGTGAAAATGTAGGCTAATCCCTCTCGTACTGGGAGGAGACCCGTGCCCAGCAGTGGGACAATTTAATGGGTTGATGACGATGACGATGACGACGCGGAATAGAAATGAAAGATGGAAGATTAATAGTGTATTCAAAGTTTAAAAAAATTGTACAATCATGAATAGAATTAATGAATGATTGAGTGAATGAGACAACACAGTTGCTAACAAATCACGATAACAGAACCGATAGCCCTGACGTTACACGACGTCACTGTGACAATAGTTTTTCTGCCAATAGATGGCGCCACCCGTCGTTGAATTGCGTAGGCGTTTGCGATTACGAACACACATCGACCTTTGGAAAGAGATAATCGGCTAGTTTGGCTTCGTATAGCGTTATCTCTGTCACTCACTGTCTTAATGACGTTTGTCGCCGATTCGAAAACAGCTGTGCTAGCTTTTGCCCTCGGTTTCACTCAAATCCCGGACTACCGAGGCCAAAGGCAGCCTGCGTTCCAATTCAATTTCTTCGTGGCCATTTTAACCCCAAATTTTCGGATTGGATCAATATAAATTGTAATGCCACGGACAGTTCTTTACGTCTACGATGCTGTGTATACGTAATAAGAATGTGTTGTATACATAGATGTAACGTGCCATAATAGTGGTGCAGTATATCCACAAGTGGTGTCGTCCAAAAATACCTACGTTTGCATCCAGTATTTATAGAACAAGCCAGCGAACACGGTGAAAGGGAACGCACAAACGAAGCTATACATTTTCAGTATAAGCGGACCTTTCATTGTAAGGAAAGCGATCACAATGGGAGGTCAGGTTATACTGGAAAATGGATACCTTGTTTTGCAACCGTACAATAGACTGTTTAGCAAATAAATCCTTCAGAAATCAATCGCCACCTACGAAGACTGCATTAGCCGTTTATACAAAACGTTGGTTGGTTATAAATCGTTTATTATCACAAACATACTGACAGTTTTCTGAACTATTGTGTAGTATAGCCAAAGTCAATATTGTTTGCATAGGTTTAACTCAGATCAATTAAAAAGTTAAGATGGAACTTTGTGAACAAAGAAGTGAGGCCGGCTAAAACTACGCCATGCCGTTTACAAACCAATTTTACACTATTTAAAAATACCAAAACTACGCCTTATCTTGTCAGGCGAGCTTTCGATAGCTTGATATGTTGACAAGATAAGGCGTAGTTTCGGTATTGTTAAGTGTAAAATTGTGTTTGTAACGTTGAAAAGTTCCATCTTAACTTTTTATTTGATCTGAAAGGTTTAAATCTACGATTTTATGCTAAAAATATAACTGAGAAAGTAATAAACAGGTACTGGTAACAGTGATGTATTTCAAAGGGTATTTTGATCCTTATATTTATTAGGTGTTTTTTATTTTTATATTGATATCACTGGACCCGACAGATGTCCTACCAAACGCCTGTTAGAATTATAAGTTCCATACAAAATATACTTGAATGTTATACATCTTGTTCTCGTCGATGTTTACATAGTTATTCTGTTATTCAGGGCGGAGATAAATCCAATACATCAGACATCATAAAAATCGGTCCAGCCCTTCGTGAATGGTGTAACTCGATTTTGTTTTATATAAAGATTATGAAAATCCGACCCTTTATATAAAAAAAATCCACCAATTAAATGGTTTTTACTTATAGAAAAGATATCTTTGAAGCGTCGGTAGCCTAATGGCTAGGGCGTCGGACTTGCGATCATATGGTTGCAGGTTCGAACCCCACCCATTGCACTACCGACGTGAACCCACTCGTAACACAAGCATTTAGCTTAGCACGAGGGGTTAACAAGAATACTAGTAATGTGTGACCCACATTGCTAGTAAGCTTTTTTTTTAAAAAAAAAAAAAAAAATATCTACAATTGACAATCATATAGACTGGTATAAGCGTAAAGTCGGAAAACAGATTAGTCAAACATATTTTACCGTAGTGAGGGTAGAAATAAAATCTCTTGCTTACCGAAATTGACACTTCGTCACTGCCAGTGTATTCGTGTTGTTTGCCGATGCAGTCCGGTCAAAAAGTCGGCAAATCGTATCGTGTCTTGCCAATAACTGTTGTTATGTGTGTGTTTTTATTTTATATTGTGTAATTAGTGTCAATCGTTCAATGCGCTGTTACATCACACAATATGAGTTGGTAAGTTTTTTATAAATATAAGTAAAAAACAGTGCCGTGGTTTTAAAATCTTAATTTTTAATCTATTTTCATGTTTTATGTAGAGCTAGATCATCAATTTTATTCTCTTTTACGACGATTAGCATAATAATACCGTACTGTAGAATTTGTATAATTATCGGATAGGTATCTTCACTTTGTAAGTAACGAACGTGACAAATTTGAAGTTCGTAGGCTTTATAAGTAGCTTCGGGATTAAACAGTGAGCGAGTGCATCGTATTTGTCATAAAATATCCAGCAAAACGAGTGTTATCATAGAATTTGTATGGTACACGGCACATTTTACGTCACATGTTTATATAGAGCGCTCTCGTCTTCCTTAAAATTATAATGCTTAGGTACCTATAACTTTTTATTTTTGAACCGATCTTCATTTTGTTTTTGCTCATCGGCTCAATGTAAAGTCCGCTTTGTCGTAAGGCTATAAAACTTAAACAATCACTTAATCACACAATTGCCAGATACAGTATACTGTACTGTATCTGGCAATTGTTGTTACTTGTCAGGTCAATTAAGTACCTATCCTTAACCCTTAAATTGCTTCTCTAAGAAATAAGCCCGGGCATAGGTTTTGACTCTGCATCTAATTTGCCGCCCGCATCCTTGGCTTTCCATATCGTATTAGGGACCCCGCTCCACTTTCCTCATTATAAATTAATTGCAAGCATACGCTCACCTTCATTAAGGATACCTAATGTAGAATAAACCATGTATTAGCAGAAGCAGGTACAATCTAGTATTAAATAGAGGAGTATCTATTCAACTTACGAGCTTTTGAGGAACTATCCGCCTTGATGTCGAGGTCGGTACGTATACAGTAAAGTAGGTATCATTTCATAACATTTGCCCAAATTATGCGCTTAGTTATCTAAAATTCCCTTTATTTTCTCTTTCTCGGGCTTTTGTAGTAAAGATAACTGATAAGTGAAATACCCATATTATTTATTTAGAAAATAGGTCATTCATGTAAAAAGAAATATTTGAGTTACTCTCTTCTCTGCTCCACAAATTTTGTAACACTGCCCGACTTGGGAATCGAACCCGCGAGGACAGGAGATCTTGGGCGTTCTGCAAGCGTTGATTGCACACTTGCAGAATATAATCAAGAAAATATTCTTTATTTTATATGTACCTACCTAGGCAATTTCTCAATGAATTATAGTTATATTTATCCAAGTTTTATATTTTCCTCGAACGGTGTCCGACTTACGAGTAAGTTTACAAAAAGTTCCAATCATAACCTATAAATATCCACAAAGGAAAATAAACTTCTTCCAACAAAAACTTATGATAGCAGTTGTGCAAGTTGTTCAGTTGCAACTTCAACCAAGTACCAACTTCCTACAAACAAGTTTGTGCAAAATGTCCCGGACATTAGTACACTAGTGGGGATCGGACGCGGACGAGTTGTAAAACGAACGATAGTTTGCGAAACGAGGCGTGTACCTACGACATGACTCAAATTGTTTAATTGATGCTTGCTTTTACTATGTTGGGGGTCCGCTTCCGGTCTAACTAAACTCTACTAACTCTAAATTGGCGAGTTTTGATCAATCATTATAATAGCTACACAATGTTCCACTGTTCTATTTATCGGTTAAGTTGGCAAAATAGCAGACGAACCCCTTAACGGTAAATAGTCTTCATCACCCATGGACAACTGCAACACCAAAGGAGTTGCAGAAGCTAGCCTATTAACTGTGACAGATGAGCAAGCGGCTCACCTGATAGTGGCTACTCACAGACTGGCTGTGTTTCCTCAGCTTTGTCTAAACAAAGAAAATACAAAATTGCCGCTGCTGACTGATAGGGAAAGGAGGGAAGGGACTGAGGAGGGAATTGAGCCTCCGACGCTCACGACTCACCGAACAAAACGCGCAACAGTATGCGTAGGTACTGCTACTTCACCTCGACTTTCAGTGTGCGTTCGCGCAGCGGAATGTTGTTGAATTTAAAGATTTTAATTATGCAGATATTTAGTGTATGACGTCGTATAATTGTGTATGTAAAAAAAAATTTGTGCACGCAGCCATTGTGGAGAAATTCATCAAAAACTGATTCCGCTGGGCGAACGTTGTCCTGGCGGAACTTTTTTTAATCCATAAACTTTAGAAGAAAAAAGATGTGTCCAATAATTAGTGTGTATTTGTGTGTAATTGTGTATGTATGAATAACATTAGTGCATGCATAAACTTCGGAGAAATTCAAGTTTCCGCTACGCGAACGTTTGGCCATTAGCTAGTTTTCATATAAAGCGCTTACATAGAGAGCTGTAGATTTTTACATACATTGTTTTGAATTTGTTTATATTTGTTTAAAAAACAGATTTAGAAAAAAACGTAGGGCTTAAAAGATAAAAATATAAACGTAAAATACACTTATTAGGTCTTAGTTCTTAAAGTATGCACTTTGGGGTTTAGATTGTCACGTTTATACAAACCTTGTAAGTGTCTGCAACATGTTGCCAAGTATCAATGATGTTCCGTTAGTAATTAAAGAGTTATAGGACAATTTACCATGAATAGATCACTGTTTACAAAGCAGTCAAATATCACAACGTTCTAAAGGCATTGCATGGTAAAATGTATGCCAATAATTAGTGTATTCATTCAACTATTCACATGCAAAATTTCATGTCATTAAATTCAGTAATTAAAGAAAAACAATTATAATACTGACGAAGCATCGAAAACCTACATAACCCGTCACTAACTAACTACATAACGTCGTGATATTTGACTGCTTTGTAAACAGTGATCTATTCATGGTATATTGTCCTATAACTCTTTAATTACTAACGGAACATCATTGATACTTGGCAACATGTTGCAGACACTTACAAGGTTTGTATAAACGTGACAATCTAGACCCCAAAGTGCATACTTTAAGAACTAAGACCTAATAAGCGTATTTTACGTTTATATTTTTATCTTTTAAGCCCTACGTTTTTTTCTAAATCTGTTTTTTAAACAAATATAAACAAATTCAAAACAATGTATGTAAAAATCTACAGCTCTCTATGTAAGCGCTTTATATGAAAACTAGCTAATGGCCAAACGTTCGCGTAGCGGAAACTTGAATTTCTCCGAAGTTTATGCATGCACTAATGTTATTCATACATACACAATTACACACAAATACACACTAATTATTGGACACATCTTTTTTCTTCTAAAGTTTACGGATTAAAAAAAGTTCCGCCAGGACAACGTTCGCCCAGCGGAATCAGTTTTTGATGAATTTCTCCACAATGGCTGCGTGCACAATTTTTTTTTTACCATACACAATTATACGACGTCATACACTAAATATCTGCATAATTAAAATCTTTAAATTCAACAACATTCCGCTGCGCGAACGCACACCGACTTTCACCCTCCTACTGCCCCTGTCGTGGTGCTTTCATGCTGGCATGTGGACACGCTAGCGAGACAATATATACTATACTCTAAAACATGTTCAGTATAAGCTGACCTCTAAGTGCATTTTTTGTTTTATTTTATCTTTTGTTTATGGCGAGAAAACTACTCACAGGACGGAAAAGTAGAATAGAGATTATCTTCTGTAGTGGAATTTTGAATTCAAATGTTTTTCTCATTCTAATCCCGAGAGACAACTATATTTTAACCATCTATTTCGATTATCCATGTATCCCCTGAAAGTCACATAAATATGTTGAGCTGCAGGTAATTTGAATAATCGTGTGTAGGTATGGGACAAGTTGCTTTTGATACCCTTTTGAAACGACGACTATATTATTCTTTCGTGTGTGGGTATATTACGCGATGATTCGACTATTGTTTGTTTTTATTCGATAAAATATAAAGTAGATTTTAAATAGCTCCACATTCAATACAGCCTGAGATGCTTTTTCAAGAATTAACTCAATACTAGTTTCAACAGTACCCATAACAACAATACCTTTTCCTTTTAACACAATTGGTCCCACGTAGAACCTTTCCACTTATCCTTGATCCACTCACCCAAAGTAGCCAGGCCTTTTCTTAGAACGAATTAATTACCGTTATTGATTCCAATTCTTCAAGGCAGTGTAATTTATATCGTCTTGATGTATAAAAGTTTTATTTGTGGCCGCAATTGGAGGTTCTTAAGTCTTACTTTGTTGTAAAGTTCAAATTGTCAATATTGTCAAAGTGAAAGTAATGTCTGTCACGACTGTCACTAAAGTACATTCAGGTACAAAACATCTTTTAATAACGCTATCTTACTTACTATCAGTCAATAATATTATTGATATTGTGTAAGACATAGTCACTCTTCCTATTGTTTAAAGCGGCACTAGTCTAATGGCTAGGACGTCGGACGTGCGATCATGTGGTTGCCGGGTCGAAACCCTCACATTGCACTGCCGATGTGAACCCACTCGTAACACACGTATTTAATTTAGCTCGAGGTGTTAACAAGAAAACTATTACTTAATGTGTGAACAAAAATTGCATCTACTTATGTGATCCTTTACAACTCACAGCAACACAGAAATAGGTATGTATATAATATAAGTAGTTTGTAAAGGCACTACATAGTTTCTGAGAAAATTATCGATAACAGACTCATGCAAAAGTGTAATTCAATATTTATCAAAGAATTTAGCTGCACCAATTTTGCTCTAGAAATGCTTCATTAGTCTAGCTTTGATCTCGTTTCGATTTGATTCCCAGGTCGATCAGTGTTATTGGGTTTTCTATGAAATTTTCAGTAGCAACTCGGAGTTTGTGTCTAGTTAATGGCAATAGGATCATCTCCTATTTACATGGGAATTAAACACACCGGTAAGCTGTGGAGGTATCTACATTAGGAGATATCTGCCTAGCCCTTCGGACAATACAGTCGTGAACCATCACGCCTCTATTGCCAAGATCCACTAATCAGTGTCACTGAAGGAGACACATCGTATTTAATTAAAATCGATAAATTATTTTTTTATTATAACCTTCTTTATTTTGAATTACTTGGCTGTCCATTTCAAGAAGAAATAAAGCCTATTTTATTTTGCACATAGCTCCACTGGAGTTCTTCGTCGACAAAGTTATTACTCTTCATTACTGTTCGGTATCAGTATATTTTTACAGTTTTCCGTCTAGAATAATGATATTTATTGCGTCTGCGGAGAAGCTTATTGGTGGCAAAGTGTTTATGGATGACAGTGTAGATTGTTATGACTGTGATGATGTAGAATAATGATATTATAATTAATTAAAAGCGTTTTACGTTTTCTTCTATACTTATCTTCTCACTTATCCTCGCTGGATAATAACGAGCCTGTGTTATGCCTGTGTATTACCTGTAATAATTTAGCTTTTGGTGAATTATTTTCAAAATCGGTTCAGTATACTGGTTTCTAACACTTAGGCGAATATTGGACATTGAAATAAAACTACTTTTTACGGATTTTATCGCGTTATATTGATATTTTTAAATTTCCGACGTTTCGGATCCTTTACAGCATCCATGGTCACATTGTGATTGCGGTCTCTCATACATAGTAAATGTAGGTATTGCTTAAGGCAGAACATTGTGTTTCACTTGCAATTGAAATTGTAGAATAAAAGAGAAGGTATGGTGGGATAAAGAGGTTCAGGAATTAGTTTGTAAGAAGAAGAAAGCATGGGTAGATTGGTTAGCTGTACGAGCCAATCAAAAGCAAAAGGCTAAGGACGAGGATGTGTCCGAGGCCAAAGAGGAATATAAAAGAATGAAAGGTATCGTAAAATAAATTGTGAAAAAGAAGAAGGTTGAGCAGAAGGATGATTTTGATAAAAGGTTGTCTGAGGATTTCCAGCGTAACATTATTTTTTTCTGGAAATCCAGAAAAACCATACCATCACGCCTGTATTCCCCGAAGGGTTAGGCAGAGGTGCACGTAATGTACACTCACAGTTCGCCGGTATGTTTGGGTCCCATGTAATAGGGGGCGAGCCTATTGCCATTCACCGGGCACAAATCCAGACTCCGAGCTGCTACTGAGAATTTCATAGAAAAACTCAATAACACTTTGCTCGACCTGGGGATCGAACCCAAGACCTCTAGCGTAGCAGTCGCGATTGGGACCACTAGACCAACGAGGCAGTCCAATCCAGAAAAACAGCTCGAGGTAAAACAAAGACCTCGGAGCTAAATAAAATCAGAGACCAAGATGGAAGTCTCGTGAATGGGATTCTTCCCCATTGTGCATGTGTGCATGTTAAAAAGATGGAAAGAATATTTTGAAGGATTGTTTGAAAGGGAGTTATTACAGGTGTCTACCACGGTGATGGATGAAACAGTAGAAAGTGAGGATAGTATTGGTATGGATGAAATTGTGAAAGCGTTGGATAGTATGAAATCGGGAAAAGCTGCAGGGTATGATAGGATATCGACCGAAATGCTGAAGGCTGGACAAGGCGTGGTAGCTATTCAACTGTACCGCCTTTTCAACTTGTGCTGGAGTAACGGGCTTGTACCAAAAGATTGGAGCAAAGCCGTGATTGTGCCACTCTACAAGGGAAAAGGGTCACAGCAAGAATACAAAAATTATTGAGGCATTAGCCTTCTCAGTGTTGTCGGTAAATTGTATGCTAAAGTTTTGATCGAGAGAGTCGTGAAAGGAACAGAAGACAAAATATGGGATGTGCTAGCGAGATTTAGAAAGAGCATGGGATGTACGGATCAGGTTTTTTCCTTACGATGCATAGCCGAAAAATGTTTGGCCAATGGCCAAAAAGTCTATTGCGCGTTCGTAGATTTGGAAAAGGCCTACGATAGAGTGATTAGGAATGAATTGTGGTCAGCACTGTCCATGTATGGGGTGAATGGCAGCCTGATTCGGGCACTGAAATCGCTCTATGAGGATTCCAGTGCATGTGTCAGGATAAACGGGGCCTATACTGAATGGTTTGACATCAATAAGGGTGTTAGACAAGGATGTGTAGCGTCACCGTGGCTGTTCAACTTATTCATGGACAGTTGTCTGAAGGATTTGAAAGAGAGTGAATGTAGTTTAAGGATGAATGAGTTACTCGTCAAATGTCTCCTCTATGCCGATGATCAAGTTATCCTTGCTCCATCGGAGGGGGAGGTACAGAAGATGGTAACAATTATGGACGGTGCTTTTAGGAGTAAGGGAATGAAAGTGAATGTAAGCAAGACAAAAGTGATGGTCTTTGAAATGGAAGAAGATATGACAGCGTGCAATATTTTGATAGGTGGCGTAAGAGTAGATCAATTGAAAGAGTTTGTATGTCTGGGCTCTATGTTTACTAGAGATGGTAAACATGAGAGTGACAATGAAAGGAGAGCGAATGCTGGTAACCAGGTGAATGGGGCGCTACACATCTTCATGAATAGTTGGAAAGTGTCCAAAAAGGCACGACTGGCTATGATTGGGGGAGTGTTGGCGCCGACACTAATGTATGGCAGTGAAAGTTGGGTATGGCAGAAGAAACATGAAAGTAGAATAAATGATGTAGAGATGAGAGCTTTGAGAAGTATGTGTGGTGTTACGATAAAAGATAGAGTCAGAACACTGTGATAAGGGAGCGCTGTGGAGTGAAAGAAGATGTAGTAACAAGGATTGAGAAAGGTATGTTAAGATGGTTTGGTCATGTAGAGAGAATGGATGAACGGAGATTGACGAAACAAGTATATATGGTGAGTATGGATGGTCGAGTTGGAAGGGGAAGACCTCGGCGAACGTACCGCAACCAAATCAAGAAGCAGCGGTAGCCTAATGGCTAGGGCGTCGGACTTGCGATCATGCGGTTGCCGGTTCGAAACCCGACCATTGCACTACCGACGTGAACCCACTCGTAACACAAGCATTTAGCTTAGCACGAGGGGTTAACAAGATTACTAGTAATGTGTGAACCACATTGCTAGTAAGCTTTTATTTAAAAAAATAGAAAAAAAAATAGAAATGTCGGATGTTCTTAAAAAAGGCCAGGTTCCGAGCACCCTAAACCGACGGTCATGCATAAAGAGATTAATGAATGTAGATGAAGCGAAAGTAGTGTGCTAGGATCGTAGCAAGTGGAAATCTATAGTCTCTGCCTACCCCTATGGGAAACAGGCGTGATAATATGTATGTATGTATGTACGATACGATTATACTATATTAAACATACTATAAATTGCGAGGTCAAGTTATACTGGATATCATAATGTACCAATGTGTTCGTCAATTATATTATGATTAATCAAGTGGCCATTTTAGACTTTAACCCATTACGAATAATCCAAATCGAAGTATGGTAAATTTGAGGCTAACACTATCAAAATAACAGTAATGGAATTATTAATTGACTTCTAGACGTGACCGCGTTTTCAGCGAGGCGTTTTGCGGCTCGGCTCAACTCGGTTTGAGTAGGTAAGATACCGCGAATTTGCATATAATACAGGTTAAAAAGGGCTATATTTTATAAAGGGGTACAAAGGCTACTTGGCATTATTTACCTAAAGGCACCTACTTACTTAACATACCATCACATTACCTATTTATTTCTGTAATAAGATCATTTAAAGACACTTTTGCAAGTCAGTGTTTAACATGTTTTTACCTTTATGTCGCCGGTATTTCATAATCTAACGATATCTGAGAGGAAACGCCGAAACAAACTCGGAGAATTTCGGAGAGACTCGGAGAGTTTAAATTAAAGTCCAGACATTAGTATTATCAGATATGCGAGTTTTACAATGTAGAGCAATGTCTGAACAGCATCTTCATTATCATCATATGTATATTGTTGTGGTAGGGCCACGCTGTTCGCAGCATGAATGGGCCGGCTTGACCGGGGAAGTACCACACTCTCGCAGAAGACCGACGTCCGAGTAGTAGCGTTTCGTTACTGCGCTTCGTTCGGTGAGCGAGAGGGCCGGAGGCCCAATTCCTCCCCTAATCCCCTTCCTTCTCCTTTTCTCCTTCCCCTCCCTTTCCCTAAATAGGCTCGGCAACGCATCTGCAACTACTTTGGTTTTGCAGATGTCCATGGGCGGCGATGACTACTTACCATCAGGTAGCTCGCCTGCTCGTTTGCCGAGTTATCCCATAAAAAAAAAAAAAAAAACATAGGTATCAGCTTTGAGTTGAACTGTCCTAACTGACGGTACGCATACATCAGTTATCGTGTAGCTCAACCATTATGAAGGGAGCTCCACGATCTCGTAGGGTTAGGCATAGATTGCTGGTATGTCTTAGGTCCCATGCAGAGGGTAAGCCTAATGCCATTCATCATCATCATCATCATCAACAACTCATTACAATGTCCCACTGCTGGGCACGGGTCTCCCCTCAGCACGAGAGGGATTAGGCTATAGTCCGCCACGCTAGCCTACTGCGGGTTGGCAGATTCCACACGCCGTCAAGAAAATCTCTCAGGCATGCAGGTAGGTTTTCTCACAATGTTTTCTTTCACCGTTTAAGTGCGTAATAAATATTATTACGCACATGACTTGGAAAAGTCAGAGGCCAAAGGTCTCGAGTTCGAGACCTTTGACTTGGCAGTCCAATGGTCATATCACAAGGCTATCACTGCACTGCCATTAACTGGGCTGAAATCCTATCCGCAGACGTGGAATGGAACAAGAGCAGCCGCATTTGTGACCCTGAGGCGTTAATTAGAAATATTCAAAACATAATTCCAACTTAAACTACGTCAGTAACATAAAATTCAAATAGTAAGTAGGTATTCTCCTAAACTTTAAAAATAACACGTCCTACGGCCATGTAGATATAGAAACATTGTATGTGTCCCCTGCGTATGCTAATAATACACAGACTTCACGTGTAGAATGACTGGCAGTATTTATATTAATAGTCCATCTTATTTAAAAAATGCCTCATTATCTATAGTTTCTAACAGCGACTTAGCTAGAGGGAAGAGGTCGTCCCAGGTCGGGCAGCGTTATTGGTTTTTTTTTTTCGTAAAATTTTCAGTACCAGCTCGCAGTTTCGATTTGTGCCCGGTTTATGCCAATAGGCTCGCCCCCTATTACATGGGACCTAAACATACCGATTACCGACGGATTGTGTGTGTAAAGTACCCTCTGCCTAATCCTTCGAGGAATACAAGCGTGATGGTATGTTATATTATCTTTAAAAGAATATGAGGAGTCTAGGCACAATTTAGTCACCTACGCAATAACGTAGGTAGGTAACTGTGGAGGTAATACACTAACATAATCATATTACTATTTTCTATGTAGGTGTCTATCATTATTCTTTTCATTTTATATAGTTATAACGGTACAATCGAGGTTATTATTTGCCTACGTCGTTTGATTAGTAACTTCAAAAAAATATAAGGTGCCGACCTACCTACCATAATATTATGTGATAATTATAATGATACAGACTATTAATTCATGAAAGGCGTCACCTTAAACGTCAAGCCTATTCGATAGATAAAAAAATATCCATATCCTATTTTGGTTCCTGCAACACGAAACTATTGTTACACTTAAAAGATGAAAACAAGGATTAATTGCCGCTAGTTAACCTTACCCTTATTCTCGGTTCAAAAGAAGATTTTAACAGATTACTATTGTAGTACCTACCTATAGATTTTTTTTAATAACAGGCATATTGTAACATTATGTATAAGATGACATAACTTATAACATGCCATCACGCCTGTATTCCCCGAAGGGTTAGGCAGAGGTGTACTTAATGTACACCCACAGTTCGCCGGTATGTTTTAGGTCCCATGTAATAGGGGGCGAGCCTATTGCCATTCACCGGGCACAAATCCAGACTCCGAGCTGCTACTGAGAATTTCATAGAAAAACCCAATAACACTTTGCTCGACCTGGGGATCGAACCCAAGACCTCTAGCGTAGCTGTCGCGATTGGGACCACTAGACCAACGAGGCAGGCATGTATAAGATGAATACTGAAAAAATAAATTTTAACTTACTTTTATAAATTCAAAGATATTAAAATTTTTGGTGGTGATTAAGAGAGGATACTCTATCCCTTTCCGGCAAAGCGAGTGTTATTGTGGAATTTGTGTGAAGCACCGAAGTAGTGACGCTACATGTTTGAATAATGCGCTCTCTGTCTAGCATAAAATTAAAGCGTGGCCAGCAGATCAAGTTACCACAAAATGACAAATTTCCTCAGTTGATTTTGAACTTAATTGTCAACTTTTTAAGGTTTAAAATCATTTGGAGTAATTTGTCAGTTTTGTATAACCTGATGTGCTGGCGACTGTACCTTCCTTATTTTTGTACTGATTTTAATTTTGTTTTTTTTTGGCCCAGCTTTTACATGTAGCTATAAAAAAATCAGTCAACGAGCCTATTATCAGGCGCGTGTCGTGGGTTCAATTCCTACCCGAGGCAAATATGTGTATTCCTTGGATATTGCACGTGTCTGGGTAGATATAGTTTGTGTCCGTTCATAATGTTTGTGAAGTCTCTCGCGACACAAGACGTGTTCCTATTGCGGGAGCTCATTTATTCATTCATACCATCACGCCTGCATTCCCCGAAGGGTTGGGTAGAAGTATACTTAATGTACCTACCTACAACCAAACTACGCCAGTATATTTAAGATCCAATGTAATTGGGGGCGAGCCTATTGTCATTCACTGAGCACAAATCCAAGCTCCGAGCTGCTACATAGAGCCATAGTCAACCTTGGAATAAAACCCAACACCTCTAGCGTAGCAGTCGCGCTTATCTCACAAGAATAATAAGGCAGCTTGCGAATATTTTTCATTGCAAGAACTGTCTCTTTAAAGACTTATAAATTTACATTATTTTAAAAACTTATATATGTAGGTACCAAGGACACAACCATCTATCCCTCTCTCATTCCTAATTAGGCTTGATTGCAATATGGAGCGGATGGATATCGATTCTAACATCGCATTGAACATACATCAGTTCTCGATTATCTGACGAATGTACAGTCGCAAGCACATCAGGTTATA
This sequence comes from Subacronicta megacephala, assembly GCA_958496365.1. NCBI lineage: Eukaryota > Metazoa > Arthropoda > Insecta > Lepidoptera > Noctuidae > Subacronicta > Subacronicta megacephala. The sequence goes on from OY292527.1 coordinate 9,544,563, forward strand.
CAAAACTGTAAAATTTCTCCAAATGATTTTAAACCTTAAAACGTTAATGATTCAGTTCCAAATCAACTGAGACTATGATAGTACCGATATATGCTAGTTCCAAGAATAATACACACGTGGACGTTCACGCACTTTATCAAGGTTCAATAATATTCGACACAATTGTTAGTAGAAAGATAAAATCTATAAAACCTGTATAAAAGCTAGTTACAAAATCGATTACTTTACCAATGTCAAAATAGAAAAATAACACGAACCTCTGCTCAGGTAATTCTATATTAAATAAAATCGAAGCGTATATCAGTGATAGACAGTTTAAATTTAGGTATACGGTGCCTATTTGTAAATGACCGTATTTTAAATTTTTGTCTATCTCTCCATCTCGAGTAGGCTCCGCAAAGGCTTGTTTTGGGTTTCAATGAAAATTTTAGAGATTAAAACAGGAATAATTGATGTGTGATAATGATTCACTTTGATACGTATCTTCCAGGGTTCAGAAGAATTTTTTGTATAAATATTTGTAGGATTGGGAATAACATTAATTTGGATAAAACCGCAGGAGATAGGTATCTATTTTACAATATAGGGTACGGACCTCAACAATGTCCATTTCATTGAATAAAAAGGAAATATTCGCTCTTTAAAGTCAAATACGAAAAGTAAGTCGTACGTTTGAAACCGCCCTTATGTCGCGTCGCTCCCAACCACCAACATTTCACTATTTCAGACTTTCAGTTCAGTCGGCGACTCCCACCTTACCGGACGTCTGTGTTCCCGCGTCTCTCATGCACAACGTGAATTTTTAATACCCGACCAAAAACCGAAGGCGTTCTCAAAACTTATTTTGAATGTTGAATTCGATTTGATTTCAGTACACTCGTGTAGTGATGTGCTAACCAAATGGATGATAAATTCAAATGTGAATATATTGTAAAGGTTTTTTGGTTGTGTTAAATAAGTTCTTTTGAAGTGAACGCGTGTACCAACGTTCGAGCGGTCGTCCTGAAAATTATTTCGAGAGGTAAGTGTATAATTTTGTTTGCGTTTTGTTGAGTTTGTTTCTGAGAATCAAATATTTTATACTTATGTAGGTACGACATTTTTATTTTCGGAACTTTATTGGTGCTTTTTTCCAGGTATTGATGTAAACATGATGTTAATAACTTTCGTCATTGAATAGTTTAGGTAGGGTAGCTTAACATATTTATGCTTGTATTTCAAACACAAAACTTATTTTTTTTTCATTTGTGATTTTATTACTATGGTAGACTTTTACTTTCCTATATTCTTACACTGTGTCTAATATGGGAAGTTAAACGCAATAGCGTGTTTATTTTTTAAACAAGCTTTTGTGGCTTTGCCCGCGTGGAGTATAGATTTCTTGTCATAACACGGGATAATATATAGCCTATGACACTCAAGAATAATGTAGCTTTCTATTGTTGAAAGAATTTTTCAAATCGATCCAGTAGTTTCAGAGTCAATTCAATGAAAACAAACAATCCAATCTTTCCTCTTTATAATATTAGTTTAGATATTGTACCTTTAGTGACTATAAATCTATGTCAAACAGCTAAACTTACATAGGCTTTTGTGGCCGAAGCATACCTAACAAAAAACGTTAAGAAATAGAAATCTCTCGAACAAAATAATTAGGTACTGGGTATAAATATCTAACCACTATAGGTATATTATAAAACAAAGTCCCTCACCACGACTGCTGTTTATCTGTATGTTTGTAATAAACTCTAAAACTACTGAACTGAATTTCATGCAGTTTTCACCAATAGACTGAGTGAGTCACGAGGAAAGCTTAGGTGTATAATTTGTTAAGGTTTGTCGAAATTGGTTGAAATAGCGATGACGATGGATCGCTATATCTATATATACCTACCTAAATACCTACAGTACATATAGCAGGTATACCCGCCAAATAGGAAAAAATAAAACAGTGAAGTACCATTATCTGTACTGCTTGTGAAATTTTTGTTTTTTTATTTAGAAGGAGCATGTCTGGGTAATGACTTATAAAAAAAGTTCTTTTTAACCAAAGTGAAGCGTATCCGGCGTACACTAGTATTAACCTTTTGAACGCCAGAGTATAAACGTATCGCCGTACCCCTGACGCCAGGCCACTTTTTCTGTCAAATTACACAAAGTAGTGCAGACACACTAAAGTAATGATTATATTGTTTATTTCATAATATGGTGCGACGTATATTTTGTCATATATTTGTGACGCTGGCGTTCAGGGTAAGATTTCGTTTGTCACATATATGTGACAATGGCGTTCAAAAGGTTAGTATTATTTTAACTGAAATTTCTACTCTGTGTTTTATTTAACAGCCGCCTTTGCTGATATATTTTATTTGCCTAAAAAGGGTTATAACTTTAACAGTAATTATACTATAGTTATATCTCTTTTTAGGCATTATACTTGTGTAAGTTGTGTATATCTTTAACTTGTCACCGTATTCTAGAAGATAGCATGTCCTTTTATGCACTCTATACAATTAACATTGGACTAAACCAATATGCTGGATATTAAAATTAATATTCACATACCATCACGCCTGTATTCCCCGAAGGGTAAGGCAGAGGTACTTAATGTACGCCCACAGTTCGCCGGTATGTTTAGGTCCCATGTAAGAGGAGGCGAGCCTGTTGCCATTCACCGGGCACAAATTCAGACTCCGAGCTGCTACTGAGAATTTCATAGAAATACCCAAAAAAAAACTTTGCTCGACCTGGGGATCGAACCCAAGACCTCTAGCGTAGCAGTCTCGACTAGGACCATTAGACTAACGAGGTAGTAAAATTAATATTCCTAACTCGAAAATTTCCTTATTAGTCTAAGTGGTCATAAGCGCGACTCCTTCGCTAGAGATCCTGGGTTCGATTCCCAGGTCGAGCAAGGTGTGATTTTTTCTATCAGATGGGACCGAAACATCACGGATAATTGTCAGTGGGTGAAAATTAGTACGTCTATCCTTAATACTTCGGGGAATACAGGCTTGATGATGTTATGTATAGTGTATATTGTCTACTATAATATAGATAAAGATATTCCAAATTTTCTTGACTAAAAGTAAACTTCATGTGACCCTAATTCCCCACCTTTAAATAGGTATGTCAAGGACATAATGAATAAATAAATAATGACTACTAGCTTTAATAAGTTTCAACCATCCTCCATAATTGATAGGACGGATGGGACCGTACGAAGTAATGAGAAAGATAAACGAATAATATAAATTTCATGGCAGCTGTTTGTTCCCATTAATTCAAGTATTTTTTCAATACCGTACAATTTGCTATACATTTTTAATGTACAGTCGCCAGCAGGTCAAGGTATACAAAACTGTCAAATTTCTCCAAATGATTTTAAACCTTCAATTGTTGAAGATAAAGTTCAAAATCAACTGAGAAAATGTTACATTTTGTGGTAACTACGGTACATACGGCTACACATCTATACAAATATTACAAAAAGGTAAAGTTTGTGAGGTTGCAAGGTTACCATCTCTGGATCTACTGAACCGATTTTGAAAATTCTTTTACCAATAGAAAGCCATGTTATTTGTGAATGTCAAAGGCTATGTCACCGAACAAAGTTGGAACGGGTCAGTTAAATGCTGTTTCTAGAAGCTGGCTATACATGTATGCATGGCTACACACTGGATCTACAAACTGGATTTGTATAGCTCAATTATACAAATCCAGTTTACGCTGGCCTCTTATTGTATGGAAAGCCTAAACAATGCGAGGTCAGCTGAAACTGGATATGTATATCTTATCCTGTAGCCGTGAGGTCAGTTTATACTGGAATGGTATAACCTGATGTGTGTGACTTAGGTATTACATGACAGTGCTGGTTTTCGGATTCCCCAAAAGTATGTAAGAAACGGTGGGAGAGAAAATGTAGGTACAAATGTATCATGTACGTACAAATGTATCAACAAATATTTATGTTAATTTCCAAATTTGTAATGTAATCTGTATATCGTTTTTTATTTTCACTTAGGTATTCTTGTTATACAGGGGGTCACGTGTATACAAATTTAAACGTGAGAACTATGTAGTTTAGTTTTAACTCATATAAGATTTTAAAGTTTTTCTGACAGTTTTTAAGTACTTCAATTTAGTGTAGTAGTCACTTTTAGGACGACAAGACTAATGAGGCATATTTAATAAGGCTTATTTTATTAATCATTACATATTCAAGTATTATTACTCAGAGCAGCTGCTACGGATATATTGCGAACGAAATAAATTCAGTCGCAATCGATTACTGTATAAATAAATTCGTTAAGTTTCTAGACATATATATTAGAAAACATCCAAAACCGTTAAGAAACCAAAGCAATGATTTTATAAACATTTCATAAATAAATAAACACAAATCTCGAAATACGTAATGCAGTTGTAAATTATACAGAATCTTGAAGCTAATTTCAACGCATTATAAATTGAAAATACATTGTTGATACGTTTCCAACAATATCCGTTTCGGATCTCTGTTTCAACGAATCGTTTTTCGTCTTATTTATGATTTTTAAACTTTGTGTATTGTTAGCTTTTTATATGGGATAACAGTTTGCTTGTTTTCCCATATAAAAAGCTAACAATACACAAAGAGCAGGCGAGTTACCTGATGGTAAGTAGTCATCCCCGCCCATGGACACCTGCAAAGCCCAAGAGTTGCAGATGCGTTGCCCAGCCTATTTATTGCCATTAACCAGGCACACATATAGACTCCGAGGTGCTTGACCTGGGAATCGAGCCCAGGACCTCAAACTTAGCATTCACGTCTAGAAGCACTACACTAAATATATAATAAGATTTAATAATCTGTGGATTTTATGACACATCCATTACCGTTATTCGTATATACAACACCACTTAATACATAATTATATGAACTTGCGCCTTTTCCCCAGAAAAGAACAACGTTAAAAATTACAGAACTCAACGTGTATCCTTGCATTTATTATTATCGCTTCCTCCAACATCTTATCATAAACAAGCACAAAATAGAAATAAATATGAAAAAAAAATACAAAGATTTTCCTCGTGTGCACTCCATATAAATGCTTATAAGCGTGGAAGTGTCTCTGACAGCTGACAGGTGGGTAGACAGGAAATTCGGAATGCTATCCATCTTTATAATGTTGGAAAGCGAATTTGTCTTAAATTTTAAATGAGTTATGTTCTGAAACAGAATCTGCCTCATTGGTTAGGAGTTCGACTTCTGTACAAGATTGTACAGATTGTACTTGGATTCGGTGCAAACAAGCAGATCAAGCAAAGTCATAATCCACACGTACTTGCCCACTGCAGGGCTATCCACCAAGTGGCAGACGATTCATGAGGGTTTTCCTCTCCTTCTCCTTAACTCGTATTCCTCAATGCTGAGGGTCGTGCCCTTCCATAGGAAAAACTTTTGCGCGGCCGTTTTGACGCCACCAGTAACGGTCGACTTGGGACCTTGGGATCCGGACCTTGGGATTTGGTCAGTCAAATTTGTGGGACTCTCGGACAGCGTCGGCGATATGAGTTTTGGATTCGATAATAAGTCGATTCGATTCTATAATAAGTGAGTTTTGCCCACAGCTCATTTGACATGCGGCAGACATGACCAGCCCAGTTCCACTTTAGGCTTGCGGCTTTTTGACCAGCGTCGGCGATATGAGTTTTGGATTCGATAATAAGTCGATTCGATTCTATAATAAGTCTCAATAAAGGTAAAGGCAATTAGCAGCAGCACTTACATCTCTCGCGTACTGAAACCATTGTTTACTACCTTCCACGTAATTAGCTTATGTTCTACCTTCGAGTACTTAATTAATTCCGTTTCATGTCGCGTAAGCTCGGATCCGCTTGCCACGAGATGTTTTAGCGAATATTGTAAATGTTATTTTAAAAGAATTAACTTTGCAAAAGGGTTGGATTACGCTTGAAATATACATGGCCGGTTGATATTATATCCGGGATTATGTTTGTGTTTTCACATCCAATGAACTGTCTGAGTTTTTTTATGAGTAACTCAATTCGTGTCGTTGATCTCCCTAAATAATGGTTGAGCTACACGATGACTGATGTATGCGTGCCGCTAGTTTTGATAGGTAAATCGTATCGGCTGCTGTGGCCCTTTCTTCAAAGACTTGCTCCGGTTTTGTTCTTCACTGTAAAACTCGCAATCCAATGAGCTGTCCTAATTGTTTTAGGAGTAACTCAATTCGTGTCGTTGAGCTCCCTAAGTAATGATTGAGCTACACGATGACTGATGTATGAGTGCCGTCAGTTTCTACAGGAGGTCAACTCAAAGCTACTAAGGCCCTTACAACAAAAGGCATAATTATCTCATAATACTACTGCTACTTTCTGGACTATAAAGAGACCACGATTTTCAAATTTTTCGGCGTTTCGTCTCAGATTACTTTAAGAGATTTATTTATAGGAAAAATATATTTCTGGTGTTAATATTAATTTCTGTTTAATATAATAACATTCATGATAAAGTCGGACGTCATTGCCACACTACGATTATAATTTTATACAAAAAAGTTAACTATCCGATGTCCGTATACGTAGTCTATTTAATCATGTTTGTTAGATACACGAAACTTTATTTATTTATTTATACTTTATTGTACACCAAGTATTATTACAATATATACAAAGTTTTTGTATTTGATGATATACAATGGGCGGCCTTATCGCGATCTGCGATTTCTTTCAGGCAACCTTTGGATGGACACGACTGCACTGAACTAAAACTAGGGTTGCTAACGGTGCAAAACAAATAAAAGAGGGACAATATTTTAACAATAAATATATCTACTAATATATATTAATACAAGTATACCATCATACATATAATATAATATAATATATAACTTTATATATTCGCCAGAACGAATTTTGTAATTTTATTAATACATTTATTAATTTTATTAGTATACTTATTTACTTTCGGTCTACCTGGTAAATATCTACCATAATTGCCTCCACAGGGCGTTGACCGTCTTCGTTCTTTTACCATTCATCCGATTACGATGAGGATTAAGTGACTTGATGTGTGCGCCGCCCGCGTCTTAAAAAAGTAATAAAATAAGTGGCATGCTAGAACAGCAACATACAACAGTCAGTAACTATTAAAAACAGTACAAACTGAGATTTTAAAGCTGGTTTTCTTCGAAGTGCTGTAATTGAAACTTGCATTACTTCCTTCGGTAAACACACTGCATTACCTTGAACACTAATATGTAGATATCTTAAAGTTCGTCGAAACTTTACAGCATTTATTTCTTCTTGCTTCTAAATTCCTTCTTAAGAATATTAAAGGAAGAAATTAAGAAGAAAGAAAGTCTCTCAGAATGATTTTCCTAAAACATTTTTGGCTTCCGCTAACATACCATCAAGCCCGTATTCTCCGATAATTAATTACAGTTCACTGGTAGAGCCTATTGCTATTAACAGACAAATCCAAACTCCGAGCCGCTACTGATAATTTTGTAATGAAGAAAATAATCATTAAAATTACTTGACCGGGGAATTGAACCCCAGACTTCCTGTTCCATGTTCCTGCAACAACCTTATACTCATTATGAACCTAAGTATATCTTTGTTTTTCATCTCCTAATTTCAATGAAATAATCTTTTTAATACAATATGGTGTTTACGAACTAGTTGCAACGAGCTAATTAAATATCAGCAATGTATTCAAATTTACTGGAAGCCAGTACTGGCAGCAAGTGGAACTCCGTTGGTTATATTCCGAACATTTTGCCCAAGTTTGATTGTTCGCTCCGTCCTATTTGACTTGTTTAATAACCGTGTGCTGTTGTATTGAACAGGAAATGTGGTTTTGTACTAAACGGGTCTCTTGTAATTGAATTTCGAATATAATAGGTACTGTATATGTCTAGTATACATAGATCTAAAGTTTGCTTAACTCTGTACAATATTTGACTTGGTTCTCGAATGTTGTTGTTGCGAAAAGATTTTAGGTACATCCTTCTCATTCTAAAATGAACCTAAGTATAATACACCGTGACATTATAGTCGTCTGACAGTTGAAAAGCTTCTTTTAATACTGATTTTTTGACCGACTCATTAGTTTAGTGGTCCCAAGCGCGACTGCTATGCTAGAGTTCCTAGGTTCGATCCCCAGGTCGAGCAGTGTTATTGGGTATTTCTATGAAATTTCCAGTAGCAGCTCGAAGTCTGGATTTGTGACCGGTTAATGGCAATAGGCTCGCCCCCTATTACATGGGGCCTAAACATACTGGCAAAGTGATGGGTATACTTTTGTAAACCTCTACCTAACCCTTCGGGGAATACAGGCGTGATGGTATGTTATGGTTTTTCATCAATTTCTACTATGTGATCAGCCCTATTTTCTTTCCTACATTTCATTTTGTCGAAGAACACTAATTTGCTATGAAACCCCTTTCTTTCAACATTTTAGGGTTGGTCTTAAAGTCAATTGTTAAAAATACATTGCGAGAACTAAGTCGGAAACAAGTACCTACAAATTTAATATTAATTTACGCCACGCAAAAAAACAATAGGCACGAAACTCATTTGAATTACAAAGCTTTCTAATAATAATATAAACTATTTGAATTAACTTGTAACTACCAAACAAACGGTACCTTATAATTTCCGTCAACAACATATTTTTGCATTTATACGTTTTAATTCCGATGATTGCGTTAGGGCGCGTGCGGATTAGCGAATGGTTTCATATATGACACTCTAATACTGTAACTAACACTTTGTTATAAGTCATTTGAATAACATTGAAAATTTCTACTTATAACAAATTAGTTACGCAGCATTGCATCATAATTGATAATGATACTGTATGTTGTATGGTAATTCTGGTATCTACTAAAAAACCGTTCAAAATTTAAATTCTAATCTAGTCTCAATCTATACTAATATAATATACAGGAAATATTTGTTTGTTTGTAATTGAAACTCTGTACATGATTTTACAATTAGAAAGCTACATAATCTTCTTAATTATCAATTAACGTCTAACGAAAAAAACTTTTTTTTTAAAAAAAAAGCTTACTAGGCCTGTGGGTCGTACATTACTAGTATTCTTGTTAACCCCTCGTGCTAAGCTAAAAGCTTGTGTTACGAGTGGGTTCACGCCGGTACTGCAATGGGTGGGTTTCGAACCGGCAACTACATGATCGCAAGTCCGACGCTCTAGCCATTACGCTACCGACGCTTCTAAAATATTGTATATTGTACACTGAAAAATCACCGAACATTGACATTTACGGTGATCATTCTCTAACTAAAGACGTTTTTTTAATATTTAAATTTGAACTCAATACCAGGCTATCAAACAAATATTATCACACCGAACACAGAGATAGAATGATTATACGAGAATTACCCTTCTGGCTTCAAGTTGCTGTCGCTCAAAGAGTGTATGAAAAGACGAGAGTATTCGAAATTTTAATGCAACGTTGTGCCAAAACTTGAAGAATAGGAGTCTGATATAAACCTTTGCTTTTCACGTCGGTATACATAGATCTCTACGTGGTACAAAGGATAATTGTAGACGAAATGGATTGCTAATCAATTATTTATTGATGTGTGATAATTTTAACTAAGATATCAATAAGTTTTTAAACAAAATTATGAGGATCTGTTTCGCAGAGACTAAATTTCCCTAAGGGACATACTTGGAATAAGCGATAAATATTTTTGTGTCAAGTTTAGTTAGTCTTCAGATCAGAAATCTCCGTAGAACGTACATAGAAACGATATATGCTTATTTTTTAAAATTCTTGCGTAGGTGCGTTTCAACGCACATATACTAATCTGTAGTAACCCTTACGTATTTGTGGCTATCCCCTGTAATTTAGGAGGCAATTTGTTAAGTGTCCAATTACTGAGGAAAAAAATACACAAATTACCCACACGAATGGCGATCAACTGTTGAAAATGTTGCGGCCATATTTCCCGTGTTGATCCTTTAAGCACAGTATATTTTCATTTGGGTGTGTTTTGTAACATTTCCTTGACGATTCCCATTGTTTCGTAACGATGGTTAAATTTATTAAAATGTTGGGTAGGGACTATTGTACTCGCTTTTATTAGTTGCGCGTGACGTCAAAGTCAATTGTTTGTTATGGTCTCAGATCAAATAAAAAGTTAAGATGGAACTTTGCGAACAAAGAAGTGAGGCCGGCTAAAACTACGCCTAACGGTGTACAACACACAATTACACGCACACACGTATACCAAAACTACGCCTTATCTTGTCAGTTGAGCTATCGAAAGCTCGACTGACAAGATAAGGCGTAGTTAACTAATACATATTTCCATTTACAGAGGTTATGGTATACTTAAACTGACTGCCTCATTATTCTAGTGGTCCTAAAACCCGACCTAGCCTTTGAAAGGAGACCCATGTCCAATAGTGGGATAGTAAATGGTGAAGTCTCATGAGATGTTTCTCTGATTGCAGGCTGAAACACGAGCAGAAACGTTTTAAAAAATCTTTCGTTTTAAATGGTTTTAAGCAAAGTCGCTCCCGCTGTTTGTTCACTTAGATCTTTTAACTACGCAACGGATTTTAATGTTGTTTTCAGTAATAGATAGAGTGATTCAAGTAATATAGTAGAGGAAAGTCGAGAAACCACGCGGGTGAAGACGAGGGCAGAAAGCTAGTAAATAAAAAAAAACTTATATTTAATATAGTTGCGTGATTTACTTGCGTGACGAACATAATTTTTACTTGTCGCTTATTAAAAATAACTTATATACCTACTGAGCCGGTTTGAGTATAAGCAATATATTAATCTAATTATGTCTGTACCTGTACGCACTAATTATGTATAAAGTACAGTCGCCAGCAGGTCAAGGTATACAAAACTGTCAAATTTCTGCAAATGATTTTAAACCCTAAATTATTGAAAATAAAGTTCAAAATCAACTGAGAAAATTTGACATTTTGTGGTAACTTGATGTGCTGGCCACCGTACATATTATATTATCTTATCGCCGTAATTCGTAGGCGATTTTTTTATATAGCATGGAATATCCTTATGGATTGTTTGACACTTAGAGAAGCGGCAAGTTATAGGCCGATCTACCGCGACTTAATGCTTTTAAAATAAGAAAAAAAAAAGCACTTGCCTTTCCATGCCATATAGTCATGGGATTCGTGATTCGCCTAATCATGACAGGCTGTGTTCCAGCGTTTACTGGACCTATTCAAAGGGCCAGTCACGCCATCTACTGGGCGTAGGCGGATCCTAGAGCAAAATAAATTGATGACGTCATATTATTACTTTCAAGCATTTATTTATAAATTCTAGTCACATATTGTGGAATAAACAAGAATTGTTAATACCTACATACATTTTTAAAAGCAGAAGGTATTATAATTGGCTCACCATCTTTATTGGCAAAATCGGTTTAAAATGAGATTGTTAATAAAAAAAAGAACGTTTTTAAAAACTTGAATTATTGTATGGAGGCCATAATCTGCGATTCCAAAGTACCTACCGGCAAAAACCAAAACTTTGTGTTTATTCATCTTCATAGTCTATAGAATATAAATAATAATTAAGTTGATTAATACTGTTCCACTGTGACCTTGGCATACCAAGCAATAAAAAAAATATAAATCAATGAATAATATTATTGTCCTATACATAATAATCTCTATATTTATGCATTTTATGAAGCCCTTTCAAGTTACTACGATATAAAACGAGTTTACGCCAAAGTGCTTATTTTTTCCGCCCGCGGCCGCCTATCTCACGCTCTAGGGAAATTCAAGCAAGATTGAGATAATATCCTTACACCGCACATACTCTACGATGAAATTTATCTAAGCAGAACTCAAGACATGCATGACGTAACAGTATATTAAGGCATTTTGTTCATAGTGATTGCTCTGTTGATTGACTAAACTTCAAACATATTTGTGGAAATATTCTGATATTCAGCTTTATAACATTTACTACAAAGAGAAAGTTGCTAAGACAACATTATATTTTCTTATTGCTAAGTTTCATATAAGACGGAGTTTCTTGCTGGATTATTCTCCATAGGTTCAACTTATTGGAACCGTGCAACTAGAGTCAATAACGTTTCATAAACGCTTGTAAAAGCTTATTTAAAATAAAAATATTTGTTTTTTTTTTCTTAGGCTGGACCACCGCACTAGCCTTAGGTCGTTTAAGCGCACGATAATTAAGTAAGTAATCATACTTACGCATACAAATAAATCTTCGAAAGGTGAACTGAATTTTTAGTCGAGTCCTTTTAATTGGCAGTAATTTTGATCGCGTAACAATTCTATTGGTTTTCTATTCTATATCATCAACCCATTACATTGTCCCACTGCTGGGCACGGGTCTCCTCTCAGTACGAGAGGGATTAGGCTATAGTCCGCCACGCTAGCCTACTGCGGGTTGGCAGACTTCACACGCAAGAAAATCTCTCAGGCATGCAGGTTTCCTCACAATGTTTTCCTTCACCGTTTAAGCGTGTGATTATATTATTAATACGCACATGACTTCGAAAAGTCAGAGGTGCCTTGGATTCGAACTCGAGACCTTTGACTTGGCAGTCCAATGGTCATATTACTAGGCTATCACCTCACTTCTATAAAATTATTTTCTATAATTCTAATTCTATTCTATAAAATAAATTAATTAAAAAATGCTTTTAATCATCATCAATATTTCCCTTATGGTTGTTTAAATATACAATTGTACAAAATATCACTTATTCCATGCTAGTTAATCATGCCTCTCAATGACTATTTAGTTGCAAAACTACAATTCACCATAATCCTATTATACGTTGACATTCTCCAAATTAAATCTTAAATATATACCTATATAATATTTTTCGGCATTTTTCATGCAAAAATAATTAAGTTATTTTAGATGTCACCTCGAAGACGTACATGAAAAAAATGTGAAAACAAATATCGAACTGGCGGGGGGGACTCGAGGTGGCTTAGCGGCCATAACGTCTGGTGTAGGTATTTAACCAGAAGACGCACGTTCGAATCCTGCCCGCAGTCGTATTTTTCCTTCACTAAAATAAGTTCTATATAATATTATGTTGATTTTATGAAGCTGGTAAATTTCTGAAGTAATGCGTGCAAATCGTTGGATTTCTAAGCACTACAGTGGCGTGCCGCCCGCGCCGTCACAGCATGGTATCAGCGTGTAAAAACATTGTCGCGTTTACATAATTCTTACATATAAACGAAATGCTGCCTTCATATAAACCGCTGAAGTATTTCATCACGCTTCTCATAATACGTTCTTAGTACTTTTAAACTTGAGCTTTTATTTATTTATTTATAAATGCATATCAACAATGTAAACATAATCGATAAGTAACAAAATTGGGAGATATAGGCTAGTATTTACATTAATAAAAGACATGCACAACTTATGTGACGGCAAAAGTTGAATAGTAATACAGAATTCACAATTAAAAAGCTTCAAAATAGAATTTAAAACCACACAAATAATTTGTTCCTTCACAAATAGATTTATATACTAAATAATATGCTTAAATATTTTTATAAAGATGATTATTTTGTTTATCATACTGCTTCTTAAGTAATTTTATATTTTTACAGTGGGGATTTCGTAATTTGGAATATGATAAAATATAGACAGGTCCCGTTATGGAACGATGTAATAGGTTCATAATACCATCACGCCTGTATTCCCCGAAGGGTTAGGCAGAGGTGTACTAAATAAAAGTAAACCCACATTCCGCCGGTATGTTTAGGTCCCATGTAATAGGGGGCGAGCCTATTGCCATGAATCCCGCACAAATCCAGACTCGGAGCTGCTACTGGGAATATCATGGAAAAATTCAATAACACTGCTCGACCTGGGGATCGAACTCAAATCCTCTAGCGTAGCCGTCGCGCTTAGGACCACTAGACTAATGAGGCAGTCGTATCATAGGTTCATGATAAAGATAATCCCTCAATTAGTCCCTTAATTTACCCAAATATTTCGTAATTACAGATTTCCTTACTAAATAAATTGTATAGATAAAAGTAGTGTATCCTATTGAAATACCCTCAACTTAATAAACCATACATAATATAGTGTAGGCAGATAATTCACTTTGTATCCCAGCAGCGGTAGGCGAAGTTATTCGGTGCGGTAGTTTTACGAAATTCCGAACATTTTCCTTTTAGGCGATCTTTTATTGTTTCAACAAGATACGACGGCTTATCGCACGATCCTTTTGGATTTTTCTACATGTTTACATGAATAATATAGTTTAGTTTCTTTAGGGAAAGGTTCTGGTAAATTTAGTAACTTATCATACAGATACTATCTAGCCTGTATACCTCTAAAGGTTGGGTGGAGGTGTACTTATGTACACCTACAGTGCGGTAGTATATTTCGATCTGATGTTATAGGGGGTGAGCCTACTGCCATTAACCGGGCATAATAAGCAATCATAGAAAAACTTATCAACACTTTGTTTGATCTGGGAATTTAACACGGTTAAGTATTGTTTAAGTCTGTGTCATGCGTATCTTAATATCTTAATGGTGTTTTAAGTAAGGATACTTTGCTATATTATGTTGCAAGTGACTAAAATTTGACTGAAAAATCGATCGCGACCAAAGCGGGTAGGTAGATTTAACTTGGTCCAAGTTCTACCCCCAATCACTCTATAATTTACTACCTAAGAACGGGGTCTTAGGTAAAATATAGAGGTAGATACTTGGGTTGGAAGGCTGTTAAAGAGAAATTAGTGAGGTTGTAAGAAAATATAATGAGCATAATACCTACCTTCTAACCAGCTTAAGTTTTGTTATTGTGACTAAATTTTTGAGTTAAATTAAGAGGAAAATACTATAAATCTTAAGATTATTGTCAATAATGCGAGATACTAAAGTGATAGCCTAGTGATATGACTATTGGCTTGCCAAGTCAAGGATCTCCAGTTTGAATCTAAGGCACGCATTCCGGACTTTTCAAAATCAAGTGCGTATTCAAAATTACTTTATTTAAGACTGCCTCATTAGTCTAGTGGTCCTAAGCGCGACTGCTACGCTAGAGGTCCTGGGTTCGATCCCCAGGTCGAGCAAAGTGTTATTAGGTTTTTCTATGAAATTCCTAGTAGCAGCTCGGAGTCTGGATTTGTGCCCGGTTAATGGCAATAGGCTCGCCCCCTATTACATGGGACCTAAACATACCGGCGAAATGTGGGTGTACTTTAGTACACCTCTGCCTAACCCTTCGGGGAATACAGGCGTGATGGTATGTATTCAAAATTACACGCGTACGCACTAACGAACATCGAACAACCAAACACCACAACAACAACCAAATGCTCGAGTTTGATGTTCGTGTTCGCTCGTGCGTACTTCGCTTCACGCACTTTAACGGTGCAGGAAAACATCGTGAGGAAACCTGCATGCCTGAGAGATTATCTCTACGGCGTGTGACATAAGTTAGCGTGGTGGACCATAGTTTAATCCCTTTCATTTTGAGAGGAGACTCATGCCTAGCAGTGGGACAATGTAATATAGTCTTATCCCTTTCATTCTGTTAGGAGACCCGTGCAGTGAGACAATATATGGGTTGAGGATTTTATAAATAAATCAGATATATAGCAAGTCGTAGAGAATTAACTCCTTTATTTGTCGTTCAAGTATTTTTGTATGTTATAGCCATCCATTTACAATTGCTGTACACAAATCATAACTCGCGAATCCTTAAGTACTCAAAATAGATAGAGCTATAGTTGAAATTTAAGCCCCTTGTCTAAGGACGGTCAAGATAGGCTTTTCGACCACTAGGGAGACCTTGTAATACAAATTTGAATGATGGTCAACCGTGACGACTTAGGGGAATGATCCCCTATTTTCACATAGAAATAACATATACGGTTGGAGATGATATTCTCTAGGGTGAAATGGGGATAGGTCTGTATTGAGGACGAAATTAGTGTGAAAAGGTTTTGTTTTGTTAATTTTGTCGTGACACGAATTGAAAGGAATATGCTAAGATGTTGAGAAAAGTAGAAGGAAGTGGACTGAAGAAGAAATTAGGCCCCCGACCATACTTCTCCCTGAATTGGAAACCTTTTGTGCGGACCCTCGTAAAGCTGAAATAGTTAAATAGATGACTTTTTTTACTAGCAATGTGGGTTGCACATTACCTTCTAGTATTCTTGCTTAGAACCTTGTGCTAAGCTAAATGCTTCTTGTGTTATGAGTTGGTTCACGTCGGTAGTGCAATGGATGCACATTCAAGATCGTATGCCCGACGCCCTAGCTATAAGGGTACCGCCGCTTAACATACTTACATAGGAAAAGTACATAGTAAATCTCACCAAAATACAAGAAGTGATATTTTTAATCAAAAAATGCTTCACATTATTATTTTCCAATCACATAAATTACACTTTATACTATGATTTAATATGTTATTTATTCAATGACATCATAATACCTACCCGAACGTAATTTATTGTTGTTTCGAACTGACGGCTTTATCTTGTCCGATTGAGATATTTATTTTTAGCAGCGAGCGGGCCTGTAAAGTGTAAAAGATTAAGTGGCTTGCTTCAAATAATCCTGTAATTTATTTGAATTCTTCGAACACAAAGTATCTTCCTACTTAACTCTTTACTGTTTTTTTGTAGATTATTGACAACTTTATGATTGAGTACCGCTTACATTTACTCGTCCAAATATAGCTTTATGATTATCCTTTAAAAAGTATAGAGATGCTAGAACGTGCATAATACCACTATTGTGCAAAAAAATAGGGTATATTGTACACTGTAGGGTAGACATGGGATTTTTGGTACATCAGTAATTTACTCGCCAAGATACTCAAACATGATTGCACGATGATACAATTTTTCCAACAGCTCCCTCGCCGATAGCTTAGCCGATAGGCATTTGTAGAATTCCCAATTGCATGTGTATCCCTACCCTTAGTTATATAAGAAAACTCGGTATTTGCCCAGTGGGACTATAAGAGAAGTGAAGATGAAATTTGAGCGTTATAACTGAAACTTGTTTAGAGGCATACATCGAATAAGTACACTACTTATTAGATTTATGTCTGTAAATATTTCTCTGCAGAGATAAACGGTTTGGAATCGACTTAGAGATTTGAAATTATTGAATGTTTATGAATAGGTGCCCCTAATTACTAGGACCTAAAAACACCTGCTAACTGTGAGTCTGTGTGTTATGTAGATATGCCTGCAAGTTTTCTTACAAGTATTATAGGTATATAAACAAAGCTTTCCACTAAAAAATAAAGGAAGTCGGTGCTGAAAACAAAAGAAATTGAATTGAAATTGAAGTCACTGACTTGCCAAACTGTTTTAGACATAAAATTATTTATATATTTTTTTTGAAGACGGTCTTACTTTTTTGTTAACGGTAATTTTTAGTTTTGCATTTTTAGTGGAAAGTTTTGTTTATAAGAACTTGTTAGCCAACTAAACGCACTGCTCCAATAAGACAGCGATGTTTCGGAGTAAACGATAATATCATCGATGTAAACAATTTTTATATTTTGTTGATATTTTTAAACTGCTCAACCGATTTTGATAAAATTTGAACGGGACCACCTCTGAAGTACCTATGACCTACCAAACAAAAAACAATCATTGAAATCGATCCACAATTGGCGGAGAAATCGCGTAACAAACATACAAAAAACTACATACAGACGAATTGAGAACCTCCTCCTTTTTGAAGACGGTTCAAAAATTAATTTATTTGTATGAAATTGCTGACTTTTTTTTAACGATTTCACCTTTGGTCCCATAGTGAAAATTGTTCATAATGACAAATATGACGACACCCTCTCGCGTGTAAGATGACCAAAATATTACACACAGTTTCTTTTCACAAGTTTTCTTTTTATTTTTTCGTGATAAAAGGTCAAATGACGTACTCCATTATATTTTATTTGACGGGAACAAGTCTTACGTCCATTCACTTAAGTCAGCCCGTGTCCGCCCCCTTGAGTGTCATCCCGAATGATCACCTGCCATTGTCCCCATGAGATTCGATTTCATTTTAGACTTGAATATATTTTTTTGCACAGTCTCAGATCAAATAAAAAGTTAAGATGGAACTTGGCGAACAAAGAAGTGAGGCCGGCTAAAACTACGCCATGCCGTGTACAACGCACAATTACACGCACACATGTATTAGTTAACTACGCTTTATCTTGTCAGTCGAGCTTTCGATAGCTCGATAGCGCGACTGACAAGATAAGGCGTAGTTTCGGTATACGTGTGTGCATGTAATTGTGTTTTGTTTGTTAAATTATTACACCTTAATAATTGAGCCAATCTTGATAAATTTTAGTCCTCGTTGAAGAACATAGGCTATCTTTCATCTCAAAAAGGACTTTGGGATACGTGTTTATGTTATTTTAAGTAGAGTTTTGTTTCTTTTTTGTGAAAGCGTTCTTGGAAATGACAAACTTAGAACAAACACTTACACAAAATAGAACTAGCTAGATGTCAGAGCAGTTTGGTGATTCAGATAGATCTTTATGACCAAATTTCACCATGTAAGAATAGCTGCTTTTATTATACATCAGACAGTCCTTGAATGATTGACCACTATGTAGTATCCTCTATTTTCATCCACTGACTGACGCACGAAAAAAGGGAATGTTATTGCTACAATCATTAAAGGACAGTGTCTTCATATAATGATGATTGAACTTCACTTACAGGTAAGTTCGTTAAATCACTCATTATTCGGAGTGAATAAAAAAATGCAACAGATTTTGTATGAAGAGAGTAATTTTACCTATTTATTTCAACTTATTCAGAGTTTGTGAAATGCGGGCTTATAGAGATAAGAATAGGCATATTATGTTTTACATTTTATATCCTTCAATAAGTTACATGTACATGTGCACAGTGGTACTTATGCCCAAAGAAATAGAAAATATACAAATTTTTATACATATTTCATATTCAAATAAATTTTTTTCGTGTTCACATCTTTCACCTTGTTCTGATACCAATACCGTTGATCTGATATAATACTGTTGTCTGTTTTAGCCTTCAAACAAATTTCGGAATGATACCTAACAATAAAACATTTTTAACAACAATTTTGTTGGCTTTTTACGTGAGTACACTACACATATCTAGTTAGGTTAGTCATTGTCATTTGATATAATATATAAAATAACTACCTTTAGAAGTAAATAATTGCCATACAGTGTAATACACTTCGACTTCGTAAGTGAATTGAACATTTGATGGTACTTCATGTATGTAAATGTAGGCGAATGGTCCTGAGTGGTGTACAATTTATGTTCGCAATACAATTTCGCCGTTTGGTGTTTTACGTCCGAGGAAACTTCAGCATAGTTTGAGATAGTTGAGTCGTATGAGAGACATATTTCAGATCTTAGTTCAAACAAAATGTTAAACTACGCCTTATCTTGTCAGTCGAGCTATCGAGCTATCGAAATCTCGACTGACAAGATAAGGCGTAGTGTCGGTATTGTTATATAGTGTAAAATTGTTTGTACACGGCAAGGTGTAGTTTTAGCCGGCCTCACTTCTTTGTTCGCAAAGTTCCATCTTAACTTTTTATTTGATCTGAGTTTCAGATCTCACAGTAGGTAATAAAAAACTTTCCTAGAGTGGAGAAGGATTAGAATGTATTCCTTACTAACATTCAAATTCAGAACAGGGATCTCTAATAGGCGGGAAAATATGTGTCGTTTTTTTATTCTTGATAGGCCTACTGTCAGTCCGCCTGATGTTTAAGGCTAAACATTCAGTCTTGGGTACAAATTCAATTATTTTTTTGTTTTTTCGCAAATTGTTTGTCTACTTATACAAATCAAACTTACGCTGGCTTCTTATTGTATGCAAAGCCTATAGAATACAAGATCAGCCTAAACTGGTGCTGTATAGGTTGACCTGTAGATGTGTGTTCATGGCAGTAGAAATTACGACATCAACAACAAACTTACAGTCGCATAGAAAAAAACCGCGTAAAAAGTATGCATATATAATAAAACTCACCCAGGACTGTGTATCTGTTTAATAATAGCATAGAATATTACATAAAATATAACTTACCCAATAAAATCGGTGACTTTAATATGGGTAGTATCTGTTGGGAATACAGGGAGGATTCTTGTCCTTTAATCCCTAAAGGATTAGGTAATAATCAAGAAAATATTTTTTTAGACATGCTGGCATTCAATGATCTACATCAATACAACATGATAGTCAACTCTTCAAATCGTATCTTAGATTTAGTTCTTAGTAGCAGTAATAACACAGTATTAGTATCTGAAGCCACAAGTCCACTTTTACCTATCGATCCTCATCATCCAGCATTGGATATTGTACTCACAATGAACCATAATAATCCCCTAGTTCAAAATAAAGTCCCGTACCTAAACTTTTATCTGTGTAATTACGAAACTGTCAACGATGAGCTGACTAATATTAACTGGTCTGATGAATGGAGTTCTACGACTAATATAAACGAAATGTTGACAAAGTTCTATGAAATCTTATTGGCAATTATTAGAAAATACACTCCGATGACCAAGCCACGCGATGAGCGCTATCCCGTCTGGTATAGTCGAGCTTTACTTAAAGTCATACGAGAAAAAGCCAAGTATCACAAGTTATATAAAAAATATAAGAACCCCAGAGATAAAATTACATTTGAATGCTTGAGAACGCGTTGCAGTGTGTTAATAAAAGACTGTTATGCAACATTTAAAAATAATATTGCTATACATTTGCGCCGTAATCCAAAGTATGTCTGGAGGTACTTCAAAAGTAAACGGATGTGTAATAGCTGTATTCCAAACAAAATGACTTTAAACAACGTAAGCATTGCCAGGGGAGGCCAGGAGATCAGTGACTTATTCTCTGACCATTTTCAATCTATCTACAGAATGAATAGCAACACACTTTCTTCAGGGTCGGTTCCACTCATTCCCTGCAATAGTAATACATACAGTAGTTGTACACTTGAACTCAAAGAAGTTATGGACACTTTGCTATCCCTGGATTGTGACAAGGGACCAGGGCCTGATTCTATTCCTCCTCTTTTCCTTAAAAAATGTGCAGCAAACCTAGCTAGTCCTCTGACTATAATGTTTAACTTTTCTTTGTCACAGGGCGTTTTCCCTGACCAGTGGAAAATTGCGCACATAACACCAATCTTTAAATCTGCCACGGTTGATGATGTCGCCAATTACAGACCAGTGTCCATTCTTTCAGCATGTGGTAAAGTAATCGAATCTCTTGTCCAGAAGAAAATGTACTCCCACATAAAAAATGTGCTAGATGATAACCAGCACGGCTTCCGTGCAAAAAAATCTACCTTGACTAATCTAGTTGAGTACGTTTCTGACATATCAGCTGCACTCGACGGAGGTGGTGAAGTTCATGCAATATATACGGACTTTAAAAAGGCCTTCGATTTAGTAGATCACGACATACTAATAGCTAAACTACAAACTATGGGAGTTCATGGGTCACTTTTGCGTTGGTGCGAGTCGTATTTGAGAAATCGTTCACAATTAGTATACCTTAAGGGTTTTAAATCAAAACAATTTTCCATACCATCTGGGGTGCCTCAAGGGTCACATCTAGGCCCTTTACTATTTTTAATTTTTATAAACGACCTGGGCATCAAGATTGATTCTAAGCACAAACTTTTCGCTGATGATTTAAAAATACATCGAACTATAAACAGTGAATGTGATATCATTAAACTTCAGTTGGATACAACCAACGTGTATAGTTGGTGTGAACAAAATAAAATGTCTTTAAATCTAAATAAATGTTATTTTATTAAGTTCTGTAGGAAAAAGAACACATATCAGACTCGTTACTACATTAATAACACACCACTCCAAGAGGTTGACACTATTAGGGACTTAGGGGTACTAGTGGACAGCAGGTTAAATTTCAGAAATCATTATGATCTGATCATTAATAGGGCATCAAAATTATCGGGATTCATTGTTAGAGAAATGAAAATTTTTAAGGAACCAACCCTTACCATGTCTATTTACAACAGTTGTATTCGCAGTATACTCGAATATTGTAGTACAGTGTGGAGTCCGTTTTACCAAGTGCACTCGGATAGCATAGAGCGCGTTCAGAGAAGATTTTTGTATAACTTGTGTCACTCAGATAACAGGTGCCGTACTTTGAACTCGTATGACTCTAGGCTAAGTCACTATAAAATGAAATCGTTATGTGCTCGTAGAAAATTCCTCGATTTCATATTTCTGTACAAATTAATTAATGGTTTAATCGATTCCCCTGAGCTCTTAGAAAAATTGCAAATATGTATCCCGCGCAATAGCAGCCGTTTAATAAACAGAAAAACTTTTGCTCTTCCTAAAAGTCGAACTAATATAGGTAATTCTTCACCATTGTATCGTATGTTTAATATTGCCAACTCCTTTCGTGGCGAAATAGACGTCTTTGCTGGTTCTTTAGCCTCAGTTAGATCTAAACTCAGAAACTTAATAAACTAAATTCTCATTCTAGGTCATTGTTCAGTATTTTCTTTTTTTAATGTATAAATTAGAGTAAAGCTGTATTTTTAACTTCAGTTTATTTTAAACTTAATTTAGCAGGCGTGTCTTAAATAAGCTAGCTGTAATCACATCTAGTAGATGTCAATCAGATGCACTGTGTATTACCCTTTAATTAATGGCTTGTGAGATTGTACATCAGTTTTGTGATTCTAAAAAAAATAAAAAAAAAAATAAAAAAAATAACAAAGATGCTCAGTGAACTTCACAAGTGTTAACTTTATTTATCACAAGTGTTAACTTTATTTAACCTCTAAAATGTTGTCACAAATCAATACCAAAGATTCAGATTCGGACCAGGCTAATTATGCGTCCAACCCCGATCAGCTCACTCCGAGAAGTGACCGTTAAAATGCGCCACGCGCTATAACGTCAACTGACAACTTAAAAATACCCGACACTTCTACTTCCGTCACTTTTAAAGCATAGACGATGAGCTTCGGTGTTGCAAGCACAATTACTCGATTCTTTCGATTAATCGAATCAAACATTAACGGCCAATATATTTAAGCCTAACACATATTTATTGTAACCTTTGTGATATAAGAATCATTTAATTAAAGCAAACCAAAGTGGCGAAATACAATATTGTTGTAAAATTGTGTATGTAATTTTGATTGATATAGTTGTGGTACCTACCTATAACTTTTACGTATTAGAAATATGGGACGAATTACGCATGTATTTAACCGGATCATTACAAAACGTAATTTTGTCATTTACGTAAAGATACGTTAAGACGTACCTTTACGTAAATGTCAAAATTAGTTATGTAAGCATAGTGTTTGTAATTATGTTTTTATAATGTTCTACGTCTATCTTCGGCTTAACATTTCCAACAATCGGTATTGTTTCCTATCGATCATTCCTAAGCTACCAAAAAAACAGTAGACAGTAGTATTTAACGAAATCGATTCGCTGAATAAATAATTACTCACATCGATTGAATCTACTTTAATTTATATCTACCGTTTGTTTGAATAATAGCCTATATGTATGTATAAGTATATATTGTATGTTCACTTATGTATTAACTGTTTATGTACTTTGTATCTGGGTGCATGGAAGTGAACCAAGACGAAGGAATCAGTCCCTTCTATCTACTGATGGTGGCCATAGGGTTTTAGTGGGTAAGAATCCCACACTCACACAATATCAAGTCTTTGGGACTTAGACCGACTGTCCGGTCCGGTCCGGTCCGGTCCGGTCACCTCTTTAGGGTTTTCACCCAAACTAAGCAAGGACGAAGACGAGCCGTAGCAAGCAGATTACTCCTACTAAACTTTTCTTGAAACGTCTCGACGTATTTTCAGTGCTACGGACTAGATTATTTACGAATGGTCATCATATTAACTTAGTTGTATCATCTCGCTTATATTACATAAAGGGTGAAGCAGACGTGTATTGATGTACATTCTTATTTCGCCAGTTATGTGTTAATCTCATAAAATAGGGAACGATTGCCATTAACAAAACTTTCAGGCTGATACGGTCGATTTCCTATTATTATTGTGTGTCATGAGAGTAGAGGTTGACAAAAATAAACTCTCTGGGCTCATCTACTCTGGTTTGCTGGGTGTATAGGTACTGGACCACGAATTCGTACGAGAAAAAAAAACTGGTTACTGTTTTGAGGTCTGAGGCTGTAAGTCACTCAATATAGTTAGAAACGTGTTGGAATTAAAAGGGAAATAGCCAGTGATTACCCGATCAGAAACGAATAGTGACAATTTAAGGAAGGAATACATAAGATATTAAGATTGTCACATATTTTTTGTGCGGGGCCGACACTTTAAATGTAAACATATCTATAAACTATGTGGTTTTCTTTTTCTTGGAGAGGATATTGAAATGGGTCTCCCATTTCAATATTTTATTTTTAACATATTTTTTAAATATTCAGATTCTCTTTCAACATTTTCGAATAAATTAAAAGACATCTCCTTACCCACATTTTGTAATTTAGGTATAGAGAAGTAAGTACGCATTATACGAGGAATGATACATGATACTTACATTATTAAGTAGTTCTTTGAATTAAAGTACTAAGTATCGGTTCTCCTAGGAAGACAATCGTTTATCATTGACTCACTACTTAAATGTAAACTTCCAATGAAAGAAGTGCCATACCGAAAACTGTCACGAAGTAATTCTAAGTATTTTTCAAACTTATTCTATTTCCAAATTGTTGAAGGCATTTCTCGACGAATCGGTCAACGTCATCTGTCACCGTTGACGTGACAGTTAATGGAGCATTTTGCGATTTAAAAAATGAAAGTTCTACTTATTCAAACATAGAATTTAGAGATTATCTAAATCACTAATTTCTCCGTCAATAGCGATATTTTTTTTAAATTATTTATTTTTATTTGAAAACGTATACCTACCTATCTACTTTCCGTTTGGTTTTATTTCAATTTAGAATTTAAAGAACAACAATTACTTACATGTTTTTGTAAGAGAAGAGAGTGTTATCAGACATAAATCTAATGACTAAATTTATCATAACTAATTTACTGTCGTGAGTACCTACCTATTTGTTAAACAACTAGGTTTAATTTGCTCTCCAAGGCACAGCTGGTAATTAAACTAAGAATACTTCGTTAACATAATTATTGGTTTTTATGATATTTATGTACAATAAATTTTGTCCTAATTTTCTGAATATGTTCAACATAAATGGTATTTGTTTAATTTCTATGTAAATATTGCCCATTATAATATATACAATAAAGCTTATTTTATAGTACTTAATTTTAATTATCTGAATGTGTTCAACATAAATTAACTTGGTATTTTGTTTTAAAATTAAACATAAGTTTATTATATTCACAAGGGCTATTGGACAACTGAAGGGGTGTGTTAAATATTTATTATATTTAAATTGAACGCAAAATATTATGAATTCTTCGTGTAGCAAAAGAAGGCACTAGTTAAAAAAACAAACTGTCTAGCATGTTGCAAAGTATGTTAGATAGAACAATAAAATCTTGAATGTTTCAGGTTTGGGTCCTAATCTGTCTGGTAAATTGTATATTTTTAAAGTATGCATGAACTGTCGTTTAAACAAAATATAACTATATTAGACTAGAAAGTTGCCCGCGGCTTCGCCTGGGCAGGATAGTCAATAGCGTATGTTAAATGGGAATAATTGAGCTATTTAATGGTGTAAGAATTATTAAAATCGGTTCAGTAGTTTCAGAGTTTATCGATTACAAATGAATCTTTCCTTTTTATAATATTAGTAGTATACCTTTGGTAGATATATTTGTCACAATGGCATCAGGGGGTGATTCCTATCTTAAATTTTGGTCCCAATTCGTGATATCGCTCTCAGTATAAGGAAAAAAATTCAAGCAGCACTTTATTTTCCCTTAAATTCGTGATTCATGCAGAAATCTATGGTAATCCGTACACCTCTGCTTTACCATTCGGGGAATTCAGGCGTGATGTTATATTATGTTAATGTTATTTGTGATAAATAAAGCAGAAGAAATCTTCTCTTTAAAGATGTCCCATTCGAATGATTGTCTCATCAGCCGACCAATAATACCATACAAACAAAAATTAGTTATCGATATCTACAACTCGATTCGATGCCCACATCGTGCGACTCTAACAGATTACTATATTGATCGTCGTAGGTGAGTTGTTTATACATCTAAATACAATCCTATTGGACTATCGGCCGCTCAGGGACGAGTCACTCACATAAAATCGATATAATTTAGACTGTTGGTTGCGTGTAAGTAAATTATGAAGACATTGAACCGCGTGTGTGCACGTTTTTTTAATAATCGTACGTGTTTGTTGACGATATTCATCAGGCTTATATGTTAGCGTTTTTAATCGTTCACATGCTTTGAGAATAAAATAAATTAATCTTTGTTGTACCTACAACTACTTTTGTAGTATTCGTTTAGTTATGTAGCTAAAGCGATGGGTACGGTTTACCAATCTGGAAGAAGATCGTTTTAATTCCATCTGTCCAATTGTATAACATAACATACCATCAGGCCTGTATTCCCGGAAGGGTTAGGCAGAGGTGTACTAACATATAGCCACAGTTCCCGTATGTTTAGGTCCCATGTAATAGGGGTCGAGGTTATTCCTGTAACCGGGCACAAATCTAGAATCCGAACTGCTACTGAGAATTTTATGGAAAAACCCAATAAAACTGCTCGACCTCGGCATTGATCCCAGGACTCTCGCTCAGCAGCCGAGCTTGGGATCTTTAGATCAATGAGGTACCACAGCATAAGCATAACAGCGACCTGTTGGTGTATATAATTATACATCTCCTATGTTTTATGTAACCGTTGTCTTTGTCGGGAAATTTACGCTTGAAGCAACAAGAAAAGCGCTTTTCGTCCCCAACTTGCATCGTTCACTCCACAGAATACGGCGGCTTGCTCAAAGCGATGACCACAGCGCTCACGGAGTTCATTTATCATCGCACATAAATTTGTCATAGCATTCAACCATAAGGTTTGTAGAGCTAGACAGTGTGGAATACAAATACGACTGTTCATGAAGATAAAGCCAATGGTAGAGGTATTGCCCTCAAAAGTGAGGTGACTTCTCACATTCAATTGTCATTTTAAATGAAACATTTTTTATGGATTTTATCGCGCTATATTTATCACTATCATCATCACTACATATAATAAAACAAAGTCCGCCGCGTCTGTCTTTTTGCGGTAGACTCAAAAACTACTGCACCGATTTTCATGCTGTTTTCACAAATAGATAGCGTGGTTCTCGTCTCTCGAGGAAGGTTTATGTATAATACATACATATTATAGTACAGAAAAGGCGAGAAACCACGTGGGCAAAGCCGTGGGCGGAAAGCTAGTAAGTATATGATATAATATAACTTACCCAAAACCTCCAATAACTCTTTAGTTATTTGGTTTTTCTATTAAATTCTCAGTAGCAGCTCGGAGCTTGGATTTGTGCCCGGTTAATGGAAAAAGCTCGCCTCCTATTAGGTATTTGGGACCTAATACCCGTGAACTGAGGATGTACATACACCTTCACCTAACTGGTTGTAAAGAAGTACGTTACGAATTAAATAAGATCCATAAAAGTAGATGCTGTTTTTCTACTCTACTATACATTTTGTGCGTATCTTTTATTGATATTTTTTTTTTATTTATCACTGATAGGCTTACGCTTGACCACAACTTGCCTGATGTTAAGCTTCGAAGTGGTCTACGATGGAGCGCGCTTGCCTGGAAGGTACCTATTCACTCTTGTCTTGAAGACACCCAAATTGTAGGTCTCAGGGAACAAAGATTCCGGTAACGAGTTCCACAATAGCGCAGTACGCACTATAAATGTAGACGCAAAACGTTTCGTGCGAGATTTAGGCACTTCCACCATGTAGCGGTGGCGCCTTGCTGTAGCTCTGCTCGTCCGTTTGTGGAACGGGTATGGTGGAACTGTATCATGTAGTTCCGATGTACACTCTCCGAAATGTAATCGGTAAAAGACAGAAAGACATGCAACTTTGCGCCGATGCTCAAGGCTTTGCAGTTTGGCATTGCAAAGTGCATCATTGCCAATTAGCTTCTTGGCTCTCTTCTCAATGGACTCCAATGCCTCAAGCTGGTATTTAGCCGATCCATCCCAAAGGTGCGAACAGTACTCAATGCACGACCGAACCTGTGCTTGGTATAGTGACAGCAACTGTTCCGGCGTGAAGTAGGTATTGTCGCACCCTTGAGAGGATACCCAGCTTTTTTCCGGCTAATTGAGCCTTAGACTTAATGTAGGAGCCAAAGTTGAGTGGTGGTGCTAGAGAAGTACCAAGAAGCTCAAGATGGTCTGAAAACGGACATTACATTTCGGAAAGTAGGAGTCAGATTGAATGGTCTCCGTTTCGCGGATAGACACGCCTGGGTCTTGGCAGCATTGAACGTTACCATATTGGCATCGCCCCACTCAGAGACCGCCTTAAGGGAAAGGTTCAAGCGCTGGACCATGGCCTCTCTTTGAGACCGGATGTCGGCCTCACTGGCTCATGCGTTGGACATGTAACTCTCTACAACAGTGCTGTCGTCTGCGTACCCATATTAACATCAATATTTCTCAATTTGCTACTTATCAATGTTTATGATTTAGTTGTTGATATGCCTGAATAAATAAATACATGTCTAATATTAGTTTCTAAGTTTAGTCTCTGTTTAGTGTCAACACGAAACGGGTTATCAATGCAACAATATCCTGCCTATATTACATTAATGGAATATTTTATTGTATAAAAAGACAATCCTACTAATAGCTTTGTCGATTTCCTATCTTAAAAGCTTTATCTATTATACAAAAATATGTTATCGTGAATTGAAAACAAAAGGCATATCTGAGGATGGTTTTCATTGCTGCCTCATTAGTTTATGGGTCGTAAGCGTCACTACTTACTGCGCTAGAGATCCTCGGATCAATCTCTAGCTGTAGCAAGACGTTAAATTTTCAAAAGCAGTTAAATATTTGAATTTGTGCTCTATTGGCACTTCTAGGCACTGGCGGAACGGCAATAGTCTATGTCGTATAAAATAGTATATTCTCTACCTAACTGTCCAGGGAGTGTTCTCCGGAGGTCTAGGTAACGCATCGTACCATCACGCCTGCATAACTATACGTCAAGATATGTGCTCTATGGACCCGAACTAAAGGTACTTTTTATATAAGGGATAACTCGGCAAACGAGCAGGTGAGCTACCTGATGGTAAATAGTCATCGCCGCTCATGGACATTTTTGAAACTAAAGTCGTCTCGGATGCCTTCCCGAACCTATTGAAGAAAAAGGAGAAGGAAGGAGACTGAGGGAGGAATTGGGCCTCTGGAGCTCCTCACTCACCGTACAAAACGCAACAGTTTGCATACTGCTACTTGACGTCGATATTCTTTCGGAGGGTAGTACTTCCCCGGTCGAGCCCATTCATGCTAGCATGTAGACGTGCCAATGTGACACTACTAAAGTTCTGCTGAACCTCTGCTAATCTGATATTAACATTCATTATCATTGTTACCACTAGTTGGCGGTGAACTAATTCAAATGCAGCATAGCAGAATTACAAACACATCCCCGTTATTAGCAAACAACATTTTCATTGAGCTTAAGCAAAGCATTCCAACAAAACAAAACATTGTCAAAAACATTTGTTTACAAAAGCTATTTGTTTATTTCATGTAACATGATTGTTTTATGTTTCGCATGTTTTGTTTCAATTTGTTTTTAAAACTTTATATTCGGCGGACGTAAGAATACAAACATGTTTGGCAGTTGAATTGCGAAAGCTTGGGGCGTGTTTAAGTTCTGAATTAATGAATGCTCTGAATTTGGAGAGAGTATAATCCAAATATTCAGTACGTAGTGGTTCAGGAGGAAATTTAGAGAACTGTTCTAGTTTTGTTTAAATTTTCATGTGGATTTCCTTTTATAGAACAAAATTCCTTAACGTGGCTTGCGGTAGGAGTTACCTGGTGGAAATAGTCACATAAGGAAAAAGCGTTATGCTTGGCCCCTCTCGAGACTTTCGGTTCCGTTCGGCGTAGTTCAGGTATAATCGTCAAGTTTTTTTTTAATATGTGAGGGACTTTATTCTTGACGCGGATACCTTGACAACTCAAGTTATCATCATCATGTCAGCCTATTGCCGTCCACTGCTAAACATAGGCCTCCTCCAAAGAGCGCCAACCATCTCGGTCTTGGGCAGCTTGCATCCCTCCGCTGCCAGCCACCTTCTATATGCGTAGATAAAAATAGGAATAATATTCAAAATAGGAATCATTCTATA
Organism: Subacronicta megacephala; assembly: GCA_958496365.1. Taxonomy (NCBI): domain Eukaryota; kingdom Metazoa; phylum Arthropoda; class Insecta; order Lepidoptera; family Noctuidae; genus Subacronicta; species Subacronicta megacephala. The sequence continues at coordinate 9,574,990 of OY292527.1, forward strand.
ACTAATCTTTTTATCTGGTAAGTTAATGTAACGTACCGAATAATAAGATTAGTTATTGAATAAATTATATAAAAAAGCTGCTATTTTCTAGCACAGACCGCTGTATCCAATTGCTGGATTCCCTTATCTCCTTACATAAAGGTTTTTTTTAATGAAGCTACAAAAATATGGGCCGAACAAAGATTTTTATGCGAGAGGAAACTGTAATGGAGCGAACACGGAAAATATTATACCAATCCCTATTTATAAGTGATGATAAAAATACTGAAGTGACCAAACCCATAATAATTTCTTACAACGGCCATGAAAGTGACATCATTTCTATTGACCCCATCAAATTACGAGGGTAGTCGTGACTTCGCTCATAATATATCCAGCTATACCTACGTTTTATCAGGTCATTGAACTGAACATAGATTTCCTAATATACGCTTCAACGCACTCTCATATTTTTCTCATTCCATTGTTGAATATTTTCCTCAGGCTAGGTATTCGGCCTCTTGACATTGATGCTTGGAGGGTACTTTGGGCGGCGTCTCGAGAACATCCCTTGATTTTAATGAATACCTATATTTTGTTGGGATGTCTTTAGAAAAGATTGTGATACGTGGATATATAAACTTACAGCAATTATAATCCATATTTATTCCTTTAAAAGCTTTCTTTCTCTCCTCGAAAGCTACAATAAAAGCCCTTGGGTTTTTATCAGGTATTGTACTTCTCTCGCTTTCTACATCAACTTAAAATAAAGGGAAAAATAGATCTATGTAAAGGGATTTCTTTTATAACTGTACCTCATTATCCGTAGTAAAATTATTAATGTGAACTGAAAGCTCCTCTGTATATTTAAACAACAAAACAACTGTCTAAACCGCAGAACTAGTTTTGATTAATTTTGGTATAGAGATAAATTGGATACCTTTCCCGCGAGCAATAGCTATCAGATCAATTCAATAAAATTTGTAAAATTAATAACAGAATTAATTATAACCATGTTACAATTATGATCTGTCTCTTAAGTCGAATGCCACGACTTGCTGCGTGCGTAATAAAATAATTAAGCAACACATAATATGTAACTTAATTACGTTACGTTCGGTTCCGTCCAGCGTAGTTAGGATATAAGCGCTGACCGCCATACTTGTTTTTTATATGCACATCAAGTTATATAACACTGTCAAATTTCTCCAAACGGTTTTAAACCTTAAGATATTGATGATTCAGTTTAGAATTGACTAAGAAAATTTATCATTTTGTGGTAGCACATCAGGTGCTGGCGACCGAACTTGAGGAACTTCGTTCCAATTTTTTTTTTTTTAATCTTACTAGCTGTTTGCGTCTCACATAACTAGTATTCTTGTTAACCCCTCGTGCTAAGCTAAATGCTTGTGTTACGAGTGGGTTCACGTCGGTAGTGCAATGGGTGGGGTTCGAACCGGCAACCACATGATCGCAAGTCCAACGCCTTAGCCATTGGCTACCACCGCTTCTGTTAAATTACTAATGTAACCCAGTTATAGAAAGCATCTGTCGCCAACTTTATATCCATGAGACCCTAACATGGAGTAACGGTCATAAAGTTGACGCATCATACGTTTGTTACTTCAAGACGTCTCTTAGTAAATTATTACTGAGAACTTTAATAACAGTGAGAAACTTACTCAATTACGTACAACTGTGGTAGAGTTAACAGCCACAAAAAGGGATGACGTCATAATAAATGTCAGGTATCTTAATTATCTAGTAGACTGGAAGAATTTATTTTAATAAATATTGCGCGTGTCAACCGCGTGCAAAATGTTATTTTGTTTAGATTCTTACGATCGTCTCGGATATTTCGCACACAAAAATAAATTCTTAGTATAATTCGATTTCCTAAATGGATTTCCTCAAGTCAGAATTTATCCCGCTAAATCATTTCCTCGTAGCCGGGATTCATTAAAATTCTAACGGTTAGCTAGAAGAGGGATTAATTAAATGGTTTTGAGTATCATTAGGAAAATAGGAAGGTTTGTGAAAGTATAATTGTTTTCCGTTTGTGTAGTAGTCTTGAAATATATTGTCACTTATCTTGATTTTGAGATAAATTAAGAAATAATATCACTATATTTATCTTCATCATCATAATTATTAGCCTTTCCTAATCCAATGGTGAAAGTAGGAATAGCGTTTATCATTTCTTCGACATATGTGACCGGCCCATTGTCAATTTAACTTTCCTATGTTTTCGTATACCTTACCATACTCTTACCTTATTGTTAAGAAGCTGATACCTTGGACAAGTAACGGAACATCACTCACTCTTAAAATAGAAAGATATACCTACTCCTAGTTTAAGAGTTAGGTAATGAATTATTATAAGTCTTTTACCTGTTTACATAATAAGATTGACTGCCTCATTAGTCTAGTGGTCCTAAGCGCGACTGCTACGCTAGAGGTCCTGGGTTCGATCCCCAGGTCGAGCAAAGTGTTATTGGGTTTTTCTATGAAATTCCCAGTAGCAGCTTGGAGTCTGGATTTGTGCCCGGTTAATGGCAATAGGCTCGCCCCCTATTAGGTACATGGGACCTAAACATACCGGCGAAATGTGGGTGTACATTGGTACACCTCTGCCTCACCCTTCGGGGAATACAGGCGTGATGGTATGTTACATAATAAGATTTTTTATTATATAAAAAATACGAAGTAAAAAAAATCTAACCATGAAAACCTTCGCACATAAAAAAAACATCATTATTCTTCCCTCAGTTTAGCAAAGCTCGTATGAACAAAGCTTTTGAGCAAATTGAGTATCCAATAACGGTTTATAATTGGAGACCAGTTGCCGCTGCTGAAATTGTTTTTTATGTTTAGTTAAACAAGCAATGTATTCAATATTCAAATTTACGATTTTGAAATCTCTAAATATTCAAGTTTACGGAAATCTTAAATTTGAATATTAAAAGTATGAACCTTTACCCTGGTATAGGTTTATACTCTAGCAGAGATAAATGTTACCCTTTAGCCTACTTGATCAGAGATAATATATGACCATGGATTACCGAATAGTCTCATTTGAAGAGTAAATTAATAAAAAAAATTAAAAAACAGTATTTTATACTGTTTAGTTAAAATTTTGTTACATGACAGGTTAATAGTTTTGGGGTACTTAGGTACCCCATAAAGGCCGTCGTGCCTCACATCACCCTTGTAATTGACCTAAGACCCGGCTGTGAAATCCTACCTCAACAATCTTATAAGACGTTTAACCTTTTCTCCGTTAGGTAGCGGTAGGTAGTTACGTCATTACCTCTGACGTAACTACCTACCGCTAATCGTGGTTGTTTAATTAATCTAAATATATATATTTATTTTTATTTCCCCGGCTATTTCGGTGATAGTGACGTCAGCAATGTTTGCTGACGTAACGAATGGCCTGTTAGCGTAATGTCAGCCTAAACATATTATACCCACATTTCATTATTAAGGCATTAATTTGTTACGCACGCCTTCTCCCACAAATTACACAGAATATAATGATAGCAATAATACGCTTTTCTTTTATTTTTTACAGAGATTAGGTACTTACCTACTTAATGAAATTTGAATTTCGGGATCATTAATATAATTTATTTATACACATAACTAATATTTTTTTTTGAATGACTTCAAGAGGACGTTACCTCCTTTTTATACGTAATACATATAGCTATTTTGTAATGTGTAAATGGATATAACCTATTCACAGTACCAAAATTTTAAGAGCATCAGCGGAGAAAATAGTTCCTAGGGGAGAACCCCGAGCCGTTTTTCCGTCCCGTCCATGGCCAAAGTTTATAACTGAAAACTTCAGCATTCTATTTACTACTGGGCTAAAACCTCTTTGCAGTATTTAGGTTGCACTGGTTCTTTCGTCCCTGGAAAATTTTTAGTTCATAATTTGGCGATTTGGATAGACTCATGGTTATATAGCTGCGCTCATCAATAGATCTGAAAGATACACACACAAAGATACAGCGGACAGGTAGTGGATGGCTGACCATCTAAATATATATAACTGAAAACTGACTGACTGAATGACATAGTGATCTATCAACGCACAGCCCAAACCACTGGACGGATCGGGCTGAAATTTGGCATGCAGGTAGATGTTATGACGTAGGAATCCGCTAAGAAAGGATTTTGATTAAGTCTACTCCCAAGGGGATAAAATAGGGGATGAAAGTTTGTATGAGAAAACACGCGGGCGAAGCCGTGGGCGGAAAGCTAGATCTTTATAAATCAAAAGCCCTCCGTGCCTAAGAGAGCACGTAAAGCCGTCGGTCCCGGTTGTCATACCAACTATGACAATGTAATCTTCAAACATCGGTGTTTCCGAGATGCGGAGGTTAGATAACAGTTCATCATCATCATCATCAGCCCATATTCCCAGCCTCTTTAAGTGAACGCCACAGAGTCCGATTTTCAGCTCTTTTCATCCAGTTACTGCCAGCTGCCTTCCGCAAATCGTCACTCCTCCTGGCCAGTGGGCGTTCTACGGTACGTTTGCCTAGCCGCGGTCTCCACTCGAGAACTCGTTTGCTCCAACGGTTGTCGGTTCTCCGAGAGACGTGACCGGCCCATTGCCACTTCAGTGTGCTAGTTCTTTGAGCTATGTCGGTTACTTTGGTTCTCTGACGGATGACTTCGTTACGGATTTTATCCCTCAGAGACAACTCAAAGCATAGCTCTCTCCATAGCTCGCTGTGTGACTTTAAATTTGTGAACCAGTCTCGTCGTCATAGCTAGCTAGATAGCAGTTGCTTCTTGTAAAATATTGATATATAGCCGCATCTGGTTTGATGGTTAGACCCCAACATGATTAGGAATACGCTAAGAGAATGTTGTGTTGTCAATTTCTGAAATGCAAAGAATGATTGGTATTTAGTTGGTGTTTTTTTGGGATTGCTATGCTTCGATTTTCGTCCGGAGTTCTTCGAATTTCTTACGAACTCACGAAACTTTCTAGTACACATCAGTTAGACTGACCTGCCAATTGTAAAGGTCTTCCAAACAATTTTAGGCCAGCCTATACTTGTTTTGTATACCTTGATTTGTAGCCGTGTGTGCCATACACGTAATATAACAATAATTTATATAAAAAAGTGTCTTTTAGCTCCATTGAAACCCAGATTAGATCCGCTCTCAGTCCAATTACAATTGGCTGATACCCGACCCGTTAGCTGGGATATTTTTATACGTACCCCATAAATCCATTACGAATTTGGCTCGAGTTACACAACTGATTCAGAATTTGGATTGTAAATGTAGATTAGAGTTTAAATGGCCTGTGTTTTGCATAGAACATAGATTCATAAAGAGTTATTATGTAAAGGTAGAAATACTAGTGTCGTGAAAGCACAAGCGGATTTAGTATGGTTGTAGGTACATGAGGCGAATCCGAGACGTCAGACATCGTAGTGTAGGCACAGGTGTAGGATTCGCCTAAGCCACCTAAGTAACTATGTACCGTTGAGCGTTAGAATCTCAGTCTATATAAATTTTTAATGAACGCGGTGCGCGTCGCTGTGTGAGATTCGCCTTAAAGTGCTTTGTTAATTTACACGTCACTATACACTACTGTGACTTCATGTTCTGTCTTAAAAGATAACATCATAATAGAAACTATTAATTATTGTTCTTGTGAGGAACTGATTCATTAGTGTAGTGGTCCTAAGCGCGACTGCTACGCTAGAGGTCTTTGATTCGATTCTCAGGTCGAGCTGGTATATTTAATAAACCCAAAGATTATGCTGCTGGTTAGACTGGAAGCCAGATCTGGTATGATAACAAAAGGCTATGGTAAAAACGATACGAGAAGGTTTTGGTGGAAATTTATTTCCACCAATTCTTTCAGGAATAGATTGAAATTGGACTGAAGTACTTATACAACGTTACCGTTAAAGATAATTTGAATGAGTTCAAAATCATTGAACCCAAATCGCCTCTGGCGCATCAATACGAGCAAGGTTATTCAACTCTGCTCATACAATTTAGGTACGTTATTTAGTAAACCATATAGATTCTGTAACAACCTATATAAATAGAAAGTTTTTAACTTCAAATCGTTCAACAAATATTGAAATAGGTACTTCTGTAAGTGCAAATCGACTATCGACTCGATTTCTACAGAATAATTTTTGGGGTAACAGGAGAGAGAGATGGTGCTGTATTACTTGTAGAGCTGTATCCAGTTCTTACAGTCTGAAAATTAACTTAAGGTTATTAATAGTACTTTTAAATATTAGTACATCATTACTGTTTGTTTTTTCTAAACATTGTGGCTTTAATTTAAATTCTTCCACGACGTTCGAATTGCGCAAATTATTAACAAATTTAAATTTTATTATTTGACTGCCTCATTGGTCTAGTGGTCCTAAGCGCGACTGCTATGCTAGAGATCCTGGGTTCGATCCCCAGGTCGAGCGAAGTGTTATTGGGTTTTTCTATGAAATTCCCAGTAGCAGCTCGGAGTCTGGATTTATGCCCGGTTAATGGCAATAGGCTCGCCTACATGGAACCTAAACATACTGACGAAATGTAGGTGTACTTACATTAGTACACCTCTGCCTAACCCTTCGGGGAATACAGGCGTGATGGTATGTATGTTTAATTATTTTCCCAATTCGAATGTTAATGAAATATTCTGTAAGGGTTAAGCAGTGTGTGTGTGTGTATAGGTGTGTATACCGGTATGTTTAGTATTAATGAATAAAATATTTGCTTTCCATATTATTTAAATATTTTTCTTCTATTTATAAATGATACGTCTACATGGGTTTGCCCAACTACACCATTTTTATTCGCTTTAGATTTGAAGATTTATCTTCAAAGTAAATAAAAGTATGTAGCACATAAACTTTCCTCGTTTTTATTTGCGTTGATGGTACGCCAAAATAGCAAATAAAACATTACGATCGTGTATTAAACTGTATTCACAATAATATATTAAAGAAAAGAAGATCCATTTACATAACATAACATACCATCACGCCTGTTTCCAGAAGGGTTAGGTAGAGGTGTACTAATGTACACCAACATTAATTTGCCGGTAAGTTTAGGTTCCATTTATTAATAGGGGGCGAACCTTTTGCCACTAACGGGGCACAAATCCGGACTCCAAGCTGATACTGGGAATTTCATAGAAAAACCCAATAACACTTTGCTCGACCTGGGAATCGAACCAAGGACGTCTAGCGTTGCAGTCGAGCTAACGACCACTAGACTAATGAGGCAATCCATTTGCCTACATTCTTATCCAATTGTATGTTTCTCGTTATGCTTATGGTATTTTAATCAGGTCAGAAATGATAAGGAGTTTGTGTGGGATAAATGTTATTGAAAAAAAGTATCTTCCTAACCTTTTCCAGATTATAATTGGATCGGTTTTCATTTTAACAAGATGTGGCTGAATGTCAGTATTTTACACGAAATGACTCGTACCTCTGCAACGTTTTCTAGGCAATACCGATATTCTCAGGATAGATTTTGTTTTTTGGGCTTAACTCTGCCTGTCACTAACAATTATTGTCATAATTATTCGTGTTAGAACCAGGACCAAAGGCTTTACATGTTCTTCTAGGGATGAAGGTCCGGGTCTCGGAAAGCGCAATAATTATTTTTAGGGTTCCTTACCCAAAGGGTAAAAACGGAACCTTATTACTAAGATACATACCAAGCTGTATCAGTTAGACAGTTAGACAGTTGAAATTTTCACAGTGTATTTCTGTTGCCGCTATAACAAATAAAAACAGAATATATGAATATTTAAGGAATAAATGATATATCATGATGATGATAAATTAATATTTTTGTATTATTTATTTTTTGGTAGTTTTTATAGATAATGGTACGGAACCTTTCGTGCGCGAGTCCCACTCGCACTATTATTCATCTATGCTGTTATTATTAAGAGGAAAGATTTGTTTATTTGTTATCAATAAAATCTGAATCTACAGAACCGATTTTAAGCACTCTTTCAACTTTACAGTTACATTATTCCCCATTAACATATTACTGTCTCAAGGGATAAGCAGGATCCTATTCAGGCAACTCCCTAGTTGTTCTATAAAATCAATAAATAATGTGTTTATGTGTTTATAAATTCTGTTGACGTCTACAGTTCGATGACCTACATGTAGTCGTCAAGTCGGGTGTAAAGAGACTATAGGTGCAATTGCATTAATTTTCCTCGAACGCTCACAGTATTATTGACTACAGCTAGCGTGCGGCTTCGTTCACATCGATCAAGATATACTTATTTACTTATAAGTATTGTATAGGAATTATATATATTTTTTAAAGAAATTTTCGACCTTGGCGGGGTTGGGTTTGGGCGTCACTTTGTGACCCTAAAGCGACCGGAGCAGTTACTAAATAGATTTGAATTCTGACCGAGGTCATTTTATTTTTTTATTTATATTATAAAGAGGCAAGTTTTTTTTGTTTTGTAAACGAAAAACTCTGAAACTACTACTCTTTAGACTGCCTCATTAGTCAAGTGGTCCTAAGCGCGACTGCTACGCTAGAGGTCCTGGGTTCGATCCCCAGGTCGAGCAAAGTGTTATTGGGTTTTTCTATGAAATTCCCAGTAGCAGCTCGGAGTCTGGATTTGTGCCTGGTTAATGGCAACAGGCTCGCCCCCTATTACATGGGACCTAAACATACCGGCGAAATGTGGGTGTACATTGGTACACCTCTGCCTAACCCTTCGGGGAATACAGGCGTGATGGTATGTTATGTTATGTTACTACTCTTTAACCATTAGAAAGCTACATTATTCCAGATTAACATAGACTAATTAATCCGCGGAATAACGGTGATCCCATGTAGGCAAAGCCCCGGGCAACTCTCGACAGTATAAGATATAAAGGCAAAAACTATTCTGCCCAATCACAACTCACAACGCTAAATAATATGTCCGTTGCCTGTACTCACTTCAAATTTAGAATGTCAACGCCAGCGCCACAGCCCAGCAAATTACTTCGGCGTCCCTAGTCCGAAAGTTAATCGGATTTAAGCCCCTAATCACACCACGCCGAGTGGTTTTCACTAAACAAACATGGCACTTGACAAGAATTAAGGCTTTAAGCTATTAGTTCATTAGTTGGAAATAAACAAGTTGGTTTTGATGATTTAGTTGGAAGTTGGTTACAAATAAGTTGACAAATGCATTGAAATCTTCCCCTTTTTGTTGATGGTTTTTAGTTAAATTTCCAGGTTGAGCAGTGTTAATGTTGCCCCAATTCCAAACTCCGAGTTGGGTACTACAGAGAATGTCATAGACATAGAATAATCCAATAATCGGTAGGTACTTTGTTCGACCTAGGAATCCTGCTAGGTCAACCAGGACCTCTAGCGTAGGAGCCGTACTTAGGGCGACTGGACTATATAGAGAAATATATTATAGATACACCTATTGGCTTGGCTTTTTGTTATTAAAAAAAAAAAATTGTGGCTTCAAAAATTTTGTGGTGTAGGTATTTTCAGAATGTAAAGTTACCAAACCGAATTTATGGAACTAGGAATTCCTAGTTTCTTTAAAAAAATATTTAGTAGAGGTTTCTCATAATGATCTGATAGATAAAAAAATATGGTAAGAAAAATCTGTTCATGTTCGATAAGGTAAATAAAACAAAAATAAATAGATCCAGCCGAATTAAGACACTCACTTCTATATTGAAGTTGGTTAAAAAAGCGTGTTTAAGTAAAGTAAGACATGTTTCAAAAGTCATTAAGAGATTATATTATTCACATAACTCACTCGTGCTTTCTGTGCTAATAGACCAAACGAAGTTATGCATAGCTCACAAATCTATTTGCAGAGAATTTAGGTTTTCGGATTAACATCCATTGTAGGATTTTGTATTCACATTAGGCGTTCGCATTATAATATGTGTTTCTAGTTAATGATTAGTGTTTGGGTTAGAGTGAAGATGTATGCAGCGGAGATGAGAATGTTGAGTGGGTGTGTGAAGTGATGAATATATTACCTGGGTAAGTAGGTTATAAGGCACGATTAGTATTTTATTTATATTTTTCGTTTTTTTTTGGTTTGTCTACGAGCAATGGAACTCAGTATTTTGGGGGTCAAGAGGTCGGAATACCACCCTGCGTTCGAAAATGCGCATAGTGGATGTGCACGACCAAGTTGCGAGATTAAAGTGGCGATGGGCTGGCCACGTCAGCCGCATGCAACCGCACAGGTGGGCGAGGCTAGCTACAGAGTGGAAACCTCGTAATACCATTCGAAGACCAGGTCGGCCGAGGAAACGTTGGCGATATGATCTCGATCGGTTTCTGCCAACGTGGTATAAAGAAACCCAGGATAAACACACAATTTTGTTGTGGTAGGGCCACGCTGTTCGTAGCATGAATGGGCCGGCTTGACCGGGGAAGTACCACACTCTCGCAGAAGACCGACGTCCGAGTAGTAGCGTTTCGTTACTGCGTTTCATTCGGTGAGCGAGAGGGCCGGAGGCCCAATTCCCCCCAATCCCCTTCCTTCTCCTTTTCTCCTTCCCCTCCCTTTCTCTAAATAGGCTCGGCAACGCATCTGCAACTCCTTTGGTTTTGCAGATGTTCATGGGCGGCGATGACTACTTACCATCAGGTAGCTCGCCTGCTCGTTTGCCGAGTTATCCCATAAAAAAAAAAACAAAAAAAAAAACAATTCTGTGTGTGTGTGTCTGTCTGTGGCATCGTAGCTCCCGAACGGATGAACCGATTTTGTTTTTTTTTGTTTGAAAGGTGAATTAGTCGGGTGTGTTCTTAGCTATGTTTGATGAAAATCAAGATATAATGCAATTGTCGGGGTTTTTTTTAAATTTTCATTTAGTAGTTATGTTTATTTCCAATGATGTTGTGTTCGGCCTTCAATATATCCGGATGCAACTCAATATCAGTACTTCACAATAAACTATTTGCGAGGCTTTTTGTAGCTGATGTTCCATATTCACGCAGCGCCAACTTTTTCAATCCTGTCAAACAAAGGTTCGTACCTATGTAAATTAATTCAATATTTTTTTTATATATTTTTTACAGCATTCAATTTTTAAAACGTCAAGAGGAGATATCGAATTTGAAATTGTTAAAAATGAAATGGAGCCATGAAATTGTTTGTAATAAAGTAATTTTTATTTAGATTCGAAAGACTTTGTAATAAATTATACTTTAATGTTTATGAGATTTTTACATGAATTGTTTTTGTAATTGAATTGAATTATTATCAAGTTAAACCTCTAACAAGATACAATGTGCTGATACCTACTTAATAAGTACGACGATCAACGAATACGAGGTTAAGCTGCCTTTGCCGCGGACAGTCTACAGATCGCTGACAATTTAAATTTTTTTTAACACCCATAATTTATATTATAATAGTTAATTGAAACTAGATCGAAAAATAGGATAGTTACCCATATTTTTTCTTTTCCCGATATTCAATAATTTTCATATTTATTTTCGACTTTGAAGTTCGGCAGACCTAAATTTAAATTACGTCACATATAAGTACGGTTGCACGGTGATAATGCCTTTGATTTCTTGAAAAAAAAAATCGCATTTGACACTGACATTCGACGTATTTTGACGATCCTATTATGCTTTTAAAACCAGAGTTTAGTGATTTCAAAGTACCCCTTGGCAAAGATTTTTATCTTATTCCACCGTATAACTGACGTCAGCACACGTTTTTGATTTTTTTTTCTGAGAAATTAAACAAACATGGTGAAAATAAATAAATATTTATTTCAATAACACCATGTAGATATGTACGTGAATATCAATAATTCATTACACATCATCCTTATCGGGGATACAAGCGCCATGGTAAGTTCTTACAGAAAATAAATAAATATCTAATTTCTTTTAACCCCAAACCTACGATGAAATGACACAAAAAAGACCTTGAAAATGCCATAAAAGTTCATAGTTTATTTCATTATGGTACGTAGAAACAAACAACTGCCTTCGCCAGTGGTACGATTAACCCCACAAGGCCCGGTGAGGCCAAACCGCCCCGGTTTCAATTAGAGTCGCATGTCAGTCATTACCGCGACACGACCAATGTGCAACAAACGTACAGATATTTTGTAGGTATATTGATTTATTTTATACGATTCTCCGAGTCTATCCGTTGTTTCTATTTCGCAGTTTCTTCTCAGAAAGAAATGACCGCGCGATCTAGTTTAAATAATGTAAAAAACATTTGTTTGTGTCTTTAAAAAGATCTATTCACAAAAACGACGAGCAGTGATAGCCTTGTGATATGACCATAGGACTGCCATGTCAAAGGTCTCGAGTTCGAATCCAAGGCACGCACGTTTAACTTTTCGAAGTCATGTGCGTATACTTTATTATCACGCGCCTAAACGGTGAAGGTAAACATCGTGAGAGAACCTGCATGGTTGACAGATTTTCTCGATGGCGTGTAAAGTTTGCCAACCCGCAGTAGGCTAGCGTGGCGGACTACAGCCTTACCCCTCTTATTGTTAGAGGAGACCCGTGCCCCGCAGTGGGACAATTAGTGGGTTGATGATATATTCACGAAAATAACTTCAATTACCCAGCCACTACTGCCCACTTCATTTTTGAACTTTTATAGGGATCGAAAAATACCCTTCTCGATTCTAAATTAGTATTTTAAAGACTCAATTTTCCTAAGAGCATTAAATATCTGAACCAATATAACTTTCAATTGTAGCAATCTGTTTTGAGTTCGGTAATGAAATCAAGGTCTATTTTTGTAATAGTCCCACAAGATGTTCGTGTATTAGTACTTGACTCAAGTATCAACACAACGGGTGTTATGGGTGGTCGATTGCATGTATTATTATCATCATATTTAATGACTTTGTTTGATACATTAATAAAATTAACCCTAAGAGTGCTGTGGTCGCAACACGGTCTGTTTCAATTAAAAACATATGGAAACATAGATAGTTGTGCGTTGTTGACGCACTGTTGAAAACTGTTTAAAACATGAAGATACAAACAGTAACTGTGTTTTTTGTGTCTCAATGTTGGTCAAATAAAGGCTTTTTATTTATTTCTTCTTACTAACATAGAAATATGAATTTGAAATAGGAATTATTTTACAAGTGAAACATCATTCCATGAAAGGTTCTAAAATTTGGCTGTTTTCATTGCATCCGAATAAGGTAAGAAATGGGAATACAATTATTTTCAGTATCTTATTTACTTACAGTTTAGTCGGTCTCAGTTTAGTGTTAGCAAACAGAAAATAAAAATGTGTTTCTAACTGTCATATTGAATGACTTAGTGCAGTACTATTGACCCTTAGTGTGCGGTGGTCGCAATACGGTCAGTTTCAATTAAAGCCATATGGGAGCATAGGTCGTAGTACGACCCCGATGCGCTATTAAGTGGCAATGTGTCTGAGTAATTTGCTGGTCGATGAGAATAAAAAATATATTGAAAGGCTTATAACAGACCAATGTTTAATGTGGGTAATATAATTTTAACTTGGATGATTTTGAAGATTACTTTAGCTTTCCTACATAAAATGACATGAGAATTGATGTAAAAAATATACTACCCAAAAATTTGTTGTTTAATAATCTTGCGCAAATGTTGGTGTGTTGACGAGGTGAAGAAAATCGGCATTTACGATTCCCATGAGTGTTACCAATAGGCTCGCCCCCTATTACATGGGACCGGCGAAATGTGGGTGTACATTGGTACACCTCTGCCTAACCCTTCGAGGAATACAGGCGTGATGGTATGTTATGATGGTATGTTACAAATACAGAGGTAAAATAGTTTGTCCGTTCAAAAATAATATCTTTATATTATTTTTGAACAGACACGAGACCAATACAACCAAACGCTTACAAAAGAGTTACCATTAAGATTCAAAGTTCAAACACCAGGAAAAATACGTTTCGAAGACAATTACAAAGCGACCTTTCTTCTTTTCCTTGTAAATGCGACAATCTGTAAACGGTAGAAAATGGAGGAAAAACTAAACAAAAGCTTAACAGACAGAATGGAACAATTAGCTCGTCGTTTAAAAGACTGCAATAATAATTAGCAGTTAAAAACAAGACTGAACTGAATATTTTTTTAGTTTGCTTGTTGCGTCGCGTCGTTGAGCAGATAAAAGGAAAAATGTTGCTCTGCGCAGAATGGAAGAATCAAATAAAGAATTGCGAGTTGACTCAGCTGGTCACACTTATTAAGCGACCAAGATTATTTGTTTCATATTTTAACCAGTATATAAAATAGAACAGCCATAATTAAATTAATTATTTTTGTGACAATCGTTGTGTATCAAAAGATGGGGGCAAGTTTTACAATGATTGCTTTTGAAATAAGTATAGATTCTTTTTCTAAAAAAAATGTATCGTAATTATTTTGGGTTTTTCTATGAAATTCTCAGTAGCAACTCGGAATTTGATTTTGAGCCCGGAACCTAAACACACCGTCGTTGTGTGGGTTACGTTAGTATACCTTTGCCTAACCCTTTGGGGAAAATAGGCGTGATGGTATATTCAGTAACTTTATCAATACCAATGACGTTAGCTTACAAATTCAATAACCACTCACTCAGACAGAAATCGATAGATGTGTGCGGTGGCCAGCACATCCTCTCTCCTACTTTAAAAAAAATGTTGCTGTGCCCGACAGGATCCATAATTGTGTCTATCTAATATAATAACCACCTGTATGTGTACAATAAGGAATGCAATGAATATATGAATATGAATATATGCACATCAAGTTACCACAAAATGTCAAATTTCCTCAGTTGATTTTGAACTTTATCTGTCAACAATTTAAGGTTTAAAATCATTTGGAGAAATTTGACAGTTTTGTATACCTACCTACCTGTACAATGTACATACCTATGTGTACTGTGTATGTACCTTCGTATGTATTCGTATGCAGCTCCGTAGCACATTACATTGCGATGTATTAATATTCATGCAGTCGGTAAATGCGATAGGCTTCATTGGCGCGACGACTATTATTG
Organism: Subacronicta megacephala; assembly: GCA_958496365.1. Taxonomy (NCBI): domain Eukaryota; kingdom Metazoa; phylum Arthropoda; class Insecta; order Lepidoptera; family Noctuidae; genus Subacronicta; species Subacronicta megacephala. The sequence continues at coordinate 9,590,003 of OY292527.1, forward strand.
CAATTGAGAAAATTTACTGGTCGATTAAGTTGATGTTTATTGAAAAGCCTGTAAATAGTGATTAATAGATTTGGAATTACAGTGTGTTGACATGGCGGGTGGGAGTCGCGGTGGCTTAGCGGTCATAGCGTCTGGTGTACTTAACCAGAAGACGCAGGTTCGAATCCTGCCCGCGGTCGTATTTTTCCTTCACTAAAATAACTTAATAATCTTTGCATGGAAAATGCCTAAATAATACAAAAAGATAGTTAAAAGGTAAGGTGGCATCGTACGACATCGTACTTGCTGTAAAGCATGTCATGTCGGTTGAAAAGCACATTTTCAACAGATGTCACTGACGTCTCCTCAAAGGCGTAAATTAAAAATGTGAAGGCAAATTTCGACATGGCGGGTGGGACTCGCGGTGGCTTAGCGGTCATAGCGTCTGGTGTACTTAACCAGAAGACGCAGGTTCGAATCCTGCCCGCGGTCGTATTTTTCCTTCACTAAAATAACTTAATAATCTTTGCATGGAAAATGCCTACATAATACAAAAATACAGTGTGTTAATTATTAGGCTGCCTGTTGGTGAAATAAGAATGTTACTAATGAGCGTTTTTAAAGATGCATATATTCGGTCTATTATGTTCCCACTGTTGGGACACAGGTCTCCTCTCGGTGAGAGAGGGAGAGGACCGTAATCCACACCGCGGGCCCAGTGTGGGTTGGTAGATGTCACATGTCTTCGAATTTTTGGTTGCTACATGCCGGTTTCCTCACGATGTTTTCCTTCACCATTTTGGGAGCAGTCATCCTGTCTGGGTCCGAACCTACGACCTACAACTCGTAAGTCGCGGCCGTTACCACTAGGCCACAACCGCCCACTGCCATTTAAAAATGACAACTTTATTTTAATATGGATACATCTATGTTATGGTCAACGTCAATTTATTATGAACGTAACGCAGGTATGTCCATATTAAGTTATCATTCGGTGGCTCTGCATTTGCACAAATAAGTGTGAAACAAGATACAAGATGTGCAGGATAAAAAGAGATACAAACAGTCTCTACGGTTTTATATTTTGTTTTTCATGCACTGATATACATAGACTACATATCTCTTTTACATTTGCTGGCTCGCAACAACTCCCCAGTTTCAGTATAAAGGAACGCATAGAAGAAAGAAAAACAAAATATATTCATTTGATACGTATACTATAGAAGATGTCAATCTTCATTACATTCCACGTGCACTGATTTACGCTTCAAGTGCTTTTAGAATTGGATTACGTCATAAATACGTAGATGTACTCTGACGTCATACTTTGTTTGCAATCGTCAGATTATTGAGTGTTAGCAGATTCGGTATCGATTAATGGTTTGTTTACTGCAGTTGATGGCTTGGCTTTATGCGTTGCGTTTCTTGTCACGTTTGTTTATATTTTTAAAACGAAAGAATTTGTGTCATCTTCTATAAATATATTAAGAAAAGCTTATTACGTGATGCCCAAACTTCTGTACCCATTAACAAAATTGTTTACAAAATATAAAGACAATTACGTGTTCCATATTTTGTGGTTGCATTTGTAATTTGTTAAAGATGCGTAGATCTTTCAGTCGTAATTAATAAATACGACATTATACTTTTCACACAAACATTTAAATACTACCTATTCATCAATACTACAGTGTTAACAACACTTATACTTGTAAATACGTAAAACGAGTATTTACGTATTTACAAGTACATGATATATATGAATACATAAATTTGTTCAACACTGTAGTATTGATGAATAGGTAGTATTTAAATGTTTGTGTGAAAAGTATAATGTCGTATTTATTAATTATGACTGAAAGATCTACGCATCTTTAACAAAGTAAATGTGCGGCTTCAGCAAATATTGACTAAGGAGTCTATGGCCATAAGAACTCGTTTTAAAATAAAATAACCTGTTATGTAATAATTACCAAATAAATGTGTCAACGTCTTTGTATTTTGTGCTTTTGTAAGAATGCAAAGTCAATTATTTCTAGCGAAGCAAGCAGCCGTAGCCTCAAAAATCAATTTACAATATCGCTGTAAAATCGAAAAAATGTAACAAACTCGTTACATCTGCAAAATTTTTCATTTCATCGTTTGAAATTGGAATTTTAATTCTCAGCTACGTCCGGAATACAAAAAAATTGCTCAGGTAGGATTCGTATACCACCGAATTCACTCCCTGTGATAATGAATTTCTCTTCCACATTCTACGTCTTAAGGTGACGTAAGAAACATCTATTGATGATTCATTACTACCGGCCTATGTCCTTCAACCGACACGACTTACTTTCCAGTTAGTTCAATGACCTTACCTTTTTTAATAAGTACCAATTTATTTTGATTTTTTACTAAATTTAAAAGCAGTGATAGCCTAGTGATCATTGGACTGCCAAATCAAACATGAGGCTTCGAAAAGTGTTGTCCGTGAAAAGGATTCCGACTTGAATCTTTGGCAGTCCAATATCACTAGATAATCACTGCATTTTGACTTTTATTACCATTTCATGCCATAAATAGCAAAATCAATCCTGCCGATCCTTTAAATTTTTATTTATTTATATAGATTATGTGTTATAGCTATGATTTCTCATTTAAAGCGATTCTTTAACTTAGCTTGTGGCTTCATTTAAAGTTCTATCGTGTGTAACTGAATAAAACTTTTTTTTATTACGAAGTACATAAAAGCAATGTAACTAGGTACTATTATCACTATTACCTACAAATGGCAGTCATAAAATGGCGAGCTGACCTTTACTTTTAAATCGTAGGGTTGTGATTCCTTCAGCCGTGTAAACAACAAATCGTTCATACCGTCCCACTTTCATAAGAACGTGTTTGCAATGCGATAGCTATCTTGATGGTATTTACATTGGCCACATATTCGAACGATTTGTTTTCGAGCAAATTACGGACTTAAATGAATGATCAGAATTTGTTTACGACGTGCATTTCAGCTGTTTTGATACCGTTTTGTGTAATGTTACGTAAATAGAATTTATTGTATTTATATATGAATGTTTTGATGTTGCACAATTTGCAGGGTGACTTCGAACTCGTTTGCGCTTTAAGAGTGCGTAATTAATATTGGCAGGCGGCTTGCCTTCTCGTAAAATTAATAGATCATAGTGCTGAATAATACAGTAGATATAATTTACTTCACAATACTCGTGATTTTCGGCTGTCCTTATCCAATACTGATATTTTAGATTTTTTTAAATCGTGAACCTATTTTCCAACAAAGTAATTAAAATTTGCGCCCGAAGTAGGTATAGATAGAGCTAAGTAAATATCTTGGCAAAGAAAGAAAGCGATAGCACAAAGAAGTATGACAGTTCAGCACTAGCCGTTCCTTTCATTTGCTTTATCATTTACAATAATTTTGACAACTAACAAACTTATTATGAAGAATTTAAAGTCGAAAATTTATCAAACTTAAAAAGATTTTAACTTGCTTTTCTACGATTTGTTATGTTTAAAGCATGACTTCTTAAAACTACCACGGACTTTAAAAATACTTCATAAAAGAGATTTACTCTTAAAAGAATACAAAGCTTTTTGAAAAGCTAAAAAAGTGCCTCGTGTTGTCGGCGAAGCATTAATTCCGGAATTGGATCTACAGTCCGACATGTAGATTTTTTATTCGTGCATGGAATTTTGTCACGAGGGACGTCACGGATTTTGGTGCCAAGCCTCAGGCGAAATTTAGTGTTAATTAAAAACTATTAAAGGAATTAAAAAAACCTTTTGCTTTGCGATATAGACTCGTGTCGGATTCTCCCTAAAATTATGCGGATTTTGAGCGTGTATCTTTTCCTTTGACACATTTTTTTTTCGAAAGTTGGCTTGTTTCCAAGTATTCACGTTGTATTAATGCGGAAGAAAGATACGTATAAACTTCTGGGTCGCATGCAGAGGAATATGCGAGTATAACATTTATTTGTACCCAGGTATAAAGATTATATTCCTTTACAAAAGTTTGAATACTTAAACTAATTTGTCTAATAACTAGACCATAGTAAGTGTCATTATTTCAAGTATTGTAATTATTGTTAAAAAACACGGAAACCGATTCAGTAGGTAGTTAATTCTGATCAAACTCCTACGTTCAGGTTTTGCGCTTATTTTGTTACACAATATACTTATACATACTATGAAGCAGTAATACACAAACCGCTGCGTAAGCTTAACTTGCCTAAACTTTATAAACAAAGTTAATTAGGCCGGTGCTCGACTGGGAGTGTTCTTAAGACTTAAAAAACGAAAGTAACTCATAACAGGCGAGTATAAACGTAATTATGTCTAGTTCTAAAGCAACGGACGAATATAAATATTTAGAAAGAAGAGGACCTGGCATCTGGATAATTTAATTTAACGGAGAATTTTTTTAAGAAATGTTTGTCAAAGCGAAATTATAACTGCTTAGTCAGTCCGGGCCGTGGAGAAATGTTTTCATGAATCTCGTAGCTCCAGCCAGAGAGACATATGGTGATGTTGTTCCTTTTTTATGGAGGGCTGACCCCACAAAATTAATTCAGTGACGTCTGTAGCGGCCCTAAGGACCAAAAAATATAGTTTACATCGTGTCTATGATAAAGCACTTGAAGGGGGTTATGACAGCTTTTATTTGATTTTGTCAATTGTTTAAAATCTCCAAAGTGTAGGTAAATTTGAAAGATACAGTGAGGAAAAGTGTGATAAGAGAGCGATTGAGAAAGGTATGTTTTTTATAATGTACCCTGTTAAGATATAAATAATAATAATCAATACTAATTAATTATTTGTTGAATATAGAAGAAAGATCGTTGTTTTTGATGTTTGGCTTATCCTGGGAATGGTGCGATATGTGTCTTTACTTTAATTCATTATCTTTTTTTTGTTTTATGATTGTATAATTCAGTACATAATTATTTATATTTTCTGTACTTTTTGCATGCCGTAAGGTAGAGTGTGTTGAAACTGTACAAATATATAATGTTACCATCTTATTTTGTACACATATTCTTAGCAAAATAAATGATTTCTGATTTCTGATTTCTATATTAAGATGCTTTGGTCATGTAAAGAGAGTGGATAAACGGAGTAAGATGATGATAAGACCAATGATCATGAATGAGCAGGTTAATGTACAGTGGGTTATAGCTGTTACCTGACCCACCGAGACCCCGCCGTCCCACCTAGGGTGTGTCACGTAACAGCTATAACCCACTGTACGTAGAAGAAGCGAAAGTGATTTGCCAGGAGTCTCTGCGACCGAGGGAGACAGGCCTTATTTTGTCCAGTCACATCCATGGGATTTACGCCATTTGCTACAGCTAGCAGAGTATTTTTTTCGGTATGCGGAAAATTCACATGGATTGTCTGCTACCATAGGCAGCGGTATGACGATCTCGTACGAATAAGAGCTGCTCTAGTCTTCCCTTGCCCTATAGTCTCGTCACGATTAGTGACAGGATAGGAGCTCAGATCAAATAAAAAGTTAAGATGGAACGATAAGCTCGACTGACAAGATAAGGCGTAGTTAACTAAATACATATGTGCGTGTAATTGTGTGTTGTACACCGTTAGGCATAGTTTTAGCCAGCCTCACTTCTTTGTTCGCAAAGTTCCATCTTACCTCTTTATTTGATTTGAGGATAGGACATGCCTGCATTCAACATTAATTAATAATTCTAAAATAGACGATGTTGTGTCATTCGGAACAGTGTTGTAACATTTTTAAATCGATGAAACATTGCCGTCAACGACTATTATTAGATACAAAGTTGAGTAAAGTTATGATTTATTAATGCACGCGTCATTCAGCATTTTTAATGCGTTTCTATTTGATTAATAATGCAAACAAGAATGTGTTTTATTGGGGAGTTCTCAGAAATACTGAAATTAATCTTTATTTTAGTGAGTAAGAGGGGATGTAGATTTGTGTGACAGCCAGAGATCGGAGAGGCTATTTTATGTTATTGTAAATATTTTTTTATATAACTTTAATAATATATTTTTTAAAGTGTTTTACTCTATTTCCTTTTGTTCGCCTGGATTATAAATGCATACTGTGATCTATAGGTGGTCTTAAAAAAAAACTTAATATATATCATGTACCTATTGAGTGTATCCTGTGTCGAAGGTACATAATAGTAAAAAAAAAGTTACTAAGTATTAAGTAAATATTAACAAAAGCCCTCTGTTTAAGTACTCATATTTTGCTTGCCAACATTTTGTACCATTAATCATTTAAGACATCACATTCACACCACGCGCGCATAAAAACATAATGTCAGTAATACAAATTATCTATTTAATAAAATTTAATAGAATACAATCATTGTCACTATTAATATTTCAGCACGTGATTTCAAACTGAGAACACGACGTTCATTTATTTAATGACAACTATTTGTATTCCTTGTGTAGCCAAATCGGTTCCTGAAGTACTTTAATGAAAGATGAATAGCTGTAGTATGAGGAATGAATAGATTTGTTTGTGGGTATATCCCTTTATTAATTTTCAATAAATCAATATAACATTCACGCCTGTATTCCCCGAAGGGTTAGGCAGAGGAGTACCAATGAATCTTATACCCAGAGTTCGCCGGTATACTGTGTTAACCAAAACTCCGAGCTGCTAATGAGAATTTCATAGAAAATAACACTGCTCAACCTGGGAATCGAACCCATGATCTCTATTGTAGCAGTCGCGTTTTGGAGCACTAGACTAATGAGTCAATTTAGCCGGATAATTTCTGAGTGTGAAACTGTATTTTAAATATGTTTTTCTTTTCTTCAGCTAAAACAATCTCTTAGTTTCATTTATATTGGTACCTAGAGAAGAAGATAAATAATTAATGCTGAAGCGAAAGAGTAATCTCTTAGCATTGGAGTTTTATAAGTCAATAAAGTTCGTTTTTCACAGCGAACTTAAAATACTTTTACATCATAAAATACAAAGATTATGATGTAATATCGATAATATGCAAACAGTTTGAGCTCAATTGGATCAAAGAAAAATGAGCTTTATTTTTATATTTTTGGTTAATGGACTCGGTTTTCCAGAAAAGGTACACACTTAGCTTTTATTTTTTTGCAATTAGATTAGATTTAGATGAAAATATTTATGAAAATTCTTAAAAATTAAATTTTACTTAGGCAGGCTTTTGGGTCGTGAGGCTTTTGGGACCTTAAGATGAGAAATCGATGCCTTTAAGCATCAGCAGGACTGTAAGTTGCACATTGCGTAATTCCTCTGCAACCTGAAACATTTGCGGTCTTGTGTGTGATGCCGGTAGAGAAAAATAGTGGAAGTTAGATTTTTCTATGAAATTTTCATTAGCCACGCAGTTCCTGAAAATTTGAAAGGGCGAAGCTGAAATTCAAAAGTGCCAGTCATAGTCGTCTAATTGGAACAATCTCGTAAAAAAAAATCATTCGACAAAAAAAATAAAAAAAATATTATATAAACTATTCGAGTATAAGCTTCAATGATGACACTAAAAATAACTGCCCCTTATGGAACCATAACAGTGACGTCACATATTTATAGCAAATACCATGAACACCGTTTCAATGTAATTAAACAGCATAACCTTCCCCTTATCGTGGCATCGGACATGCGTCGTGTATTTGCATAGCGCGACCATCAGGCCGGGTGGCATGTAAGGCCAGTTTAATCAACGGTTAACATTACCTACCTATGAGGTCTCTTGGGCCTATGTTTTATGACAGTGTTACGACAGAGTCTTTAGTTTACTGTTGGGTGACACAGTAGTCTGTTAGTTAGCAAATAACCTGACGTTAACACATCTACCCATTGTATTCCCGAAAGGTTACTCTACAGGGACATTTGTACACCCACAGTTTGCTGATATGTTTTAGTAGCCATTTGTAATATATGCCTTTAACCGGGCACAAATTCAACCACCGAGCTACTAGTTACAGAGATTTCTGTAGGAAATCTGAAATGAAACTGCTCGAATGCAGGACCTTGCTTTTTGCAGCTTCGCTTATGACTATGACCTCAATGAGGCAGTTTATATTCTTGGCGTTCTATAAAAAAATATAAAGTTATAAATAACTAGATCACTAGTTTAGACACCAGAGTCTGTTTGTTGGGGGTTGGCGCAAAAATTACATAATAAAACAGTTCGTTGAACAGATCCCGAGACAGACCTTGAACTCTCTATTATATGCCATAAAAAAGAAGAGATCATAATTCTTTAGTTTTTGAATTTGCAATTTTTTCAACATGAACTTATACTTTAATGTCTTCTTTCCAGGTACTTAACGTCTGCTAAATCGAGTGGAATCATAAGAAATATAATCACAATTAGAGAGTCAAATACAAAATAAGGTAAATCTATTTGGCCTTCAACGACAATTCTACTAATCACATAATATTTGAACATAGGTATATATAGTTCTAAAAGGCTTATAGGCTTTTTATATTTTTTAAAACGACCGATATTTTTTTTCGTTGAAGTTAATTACTTAACTCGCCGGATGCTTTAGGTTTATAAGATTGATTGGCTATACCGAATCGAAGGATGCACATTCGAATACTGCTTGTCGAATTTTGTTTAACCTTTAATTAAAAAAATACATTACAATACAATAATACATATAAAGGATTCTAAGAAATCTTTAGAAATATTTTTAATTAAAAAACTTTATTACTCAATTAAATTCATTTGCAAGAGAATAATGCAAATGAATTTAATTATTTTTGACGTGCTGACGTCGCCTGAAGACGTAAAATGTGGAAGAGAAATTCGACATCACAGGCAGTGGTCTCGGTAGCTTAGTTGGTAAAGTGCTGGTGTACTTACTTAACCAGAGCGACGCAGGTTCAAACCCTGCCTGAGATTGAATTTTTCTTTCACTAGAAATTTCCTTACCTGACTGCCTCATTAGTCTAGTGGTCCTGAGCGCGACTGCTACGCTAGAGGTCCTGGGTTCGATCCCCAGGTCGAGCAAAGTGTTATTTGGTTTTTCTATGAAATTCCCAGTAGCAGCTCGGAGTCTGGACTTGTGCCCGGTTAATGGCAATAGGCTCGCCCCCTATTACATGGGACCTAAACATACCGGCGAAATGTGGGTGTACTTCAGTACATCTCTGCCTAACCCTTCGGGGAATACAGGCGTGATGGTATGTTATGTTATGTTAGAAATTTCCTTTCATTAGAAAATTTATATCTTTGCGAATAATGCATTTTCTAATTAAGTGGGCCAGTTAAAGATTAGGGCGTGCGATGCAACATTTACACAAGTTACGATAAGTGTAGCATGTTAAATAAAATTTATTTGGTCCATATTTTCATACATATACTGTATCCCCTAATTTGAAAATATGAAAACGGTAACATCTCGCAGAACTGTTCATATAACTACTCGTTAATGTACCTAAGCTTTACCACACCACAAACACACACTGTCATTAACCGACATTCCATAGAAATCCCATTTCTAAAGAAACATAAGCGTGATACATATCATATATTCATACATAATACCTCGATAATTACATTGTGTTACCGATAAACTAAGTTTCTGGGAAAAATGCTTACACATTTTTCCGTCCGTGTGTGCCTATCCTTCGTTTAGAGGGGCGAGTCGCGTGATCATGGTTTATGCATCTTTGATGCACGCCTACACCAACAGAGCGTCCAAATGTTTTATTATTTTTAGGCCACCTTGTAAAAAGTCACCGTATTTAGTGCAATAGGTCGAGTCTATTGATTTGTTCGAAAATACTCACATACGGATACTGACCTAATTTTGTTGGTTTTAACGTATGATTAAATGTGTCGCCGGCCTTATTTGAGTAATTGGATCTATTTAGGGGTGTGTTTTTATTTTTGTTTGGCGTTTAATGTTTTTAATGGTTTGTTTCATTAGCGAACTATTTTTGGGGTTAGGGTTTGCGTAGAAAATTTGTCAAACTGCTTATTTATATTTAAGAGTGAGATACAGTATTCAAACATGGAAACTAAATCAATTGTGATCTATTGATAAAATAATCATCATAATAAATAAACATAACATAACATACCATCGCGCCTCTTTTCCCCGAAGCGTTAAGCAGAGATGTACTAATTATTGTATACCGACAGTTCGCCGGTATGTTTAGGTCCCATGTAATGGGAGGCGAGTCTATTGGTATTAACCGGGCCAAATCCAATCTCCGAGCTACTACTGAAAATTTCATAGAAAAACAATATCACTGCTCCACCTGGGAATCGAACCCAGGACCTTTAGCATAGCAGTCACACTTAGGACCACTAGACATAGTCTTTTTAATTTAAATTTATTTATATGATTTCTTTCAAATAGACAGAGCAAGATAATATAGACATATTAAATAACTCCGGAAATATCATTATCTGGAACAAATAACCCAAATTGAATTGTCTTGTTGGAGACATTTCAAAATCGGGCTGCAGTAGGATATGGAGCTGATTCTGAGTTTAAAATAGCCACCTACTCTCAAAGTAGCGCCTGTCCTTTTTCCCGGAGACATTTATTGTTATTTGCGAAAAGAGGACGGTGAAATTGGTATGTACAATGTTATTGTACTTGGCGTATAATAATTATGATTAATGTTATCTAATTATTTTGGCCTGGTCGGCTTTCATTATTATTATCCTACCATCAATCAATCCGACTGCTGGGCACGGGTCTCCTCTCAGAACGAGGCTGTAGTCCCCCACGCTAGCCTACTGCGGGTTGGCAGACTTCACACGCCGTCAAGAAAATCTCTCAGGCATGCAGGTTTCCTCACGATGTTTCCTGCACCGCTTAGCGCGTGATAATTAATTATTAATACGCACATTGCTTCGAAAAGTCACGACACGACATTTTTGGCCGGCTTAAATCTAGCAAAAAAGGCAGAATATCAGTTTTTTACACCGCTTCTGTAGTTTAATATGAATATAATAAAATCAACTAATACGGGTATTAAAAAATGCGAAAGTAATGTATGTATGTATGTTACATATTCACGCCTGAGTCGCTGAATCTATTTTGATGTTTTTTTTATGTATTGAGATAGATTTGACCCTTAAGTACCTACATCATTGTAAAGTACAATAAATAATATTATTATAATGAAAAAATAACCTTCAACGTCAAAAGGAGGTCAAACATTATTTTAAGTGTAGGTCAAGACACTGCCCGCTCATAAATACTCAAGTATGATAAAAAATTCAAGTAACTTGTACTTAAATTACTAACAGACAAAGTCCAACTTTATGTAAAGACAAACAGAGATAATTATACCTTACAAGCTGTACCCCGTAGTTTCACTTGCATTTCAAAAGGATTTAACTTCAAGATGTTTTATTGTTTGGTTTAAACTGTATCCGATTTCGTGCAGTGGTTTCTGAGTTATGCTCATACAAACATACAGATAGACAGAGTCAAAAAAAGTAAAGACAGAAAAAGGGCTAGGTACCTACACTCTTCCAAATAGAAAAAGTATAATTGAAATTGGTCAACAGTTATCAAAGATATCGCGTAACGTAAACACACAAAAAATGGAGTCAAATTGTGAATTGCTCCATTTTTGAAGTCGGTTATAAAGATTTTCGTTTTGGAATAATTAATATTAAAAAAAAACTCTCCAAGATCAAATAGCCGTTAAGTTTTCTGATGAACAATTTCCTTAATTTTTCTTTCCGTAAGAACCTTCTACAAAGTATTAGAAAAACTTAAACAAAAGATGACTCAAATCGGAAAGGTCGTTATGGTGTGACCAAGGGAAATACGGATTCATTTTTATATAAATATAGATACTGTTTTACCTTGAAGGGTTAACCCGCCTCCCAACGCGTCGGGAAATATTTATATTTTAGCATATAACCCTCTTTTCAATCCACTGTAGACAAGTTTAAGTGGATTTATTCTTTCAATTTGCAGTCCGTGTTCCTTATAAGTCATCCGATTCACGAATAGAACTAGCTTGATGTTGATATATGACCCCGAACGATAAAAAAAATCTATTTAGGTACTTGTTTGATAAAATAAGGATAGGTTTCTACTTATTGAACATAAGTTTTCTATGGCATTGTAAATTGCGTTGAATGAATTTGTTTTCCATAAAAGGGAAACAAGGTTTGAAAATAAGTCCATGCTAAACCTACAGGGTTGTCAAAGTATAATTCGCATATATAAACGAATGCAAAGATGCGCTTGCATTGCTTTTTCATTCGGTAACTATATTCTTGTATGTTTTTTACTACCAACGGAAATATTGCATGATCTGCCTATAATTTTTCCTCTGTTGGGAACTCCTCTAGGTGAGAGGGGGTAAGTCGGGCCCGGTGCGGGTTGATAGATGTCAAATGTCTTCGAATTTTTGGTTCTAGGACCTGCCGGTTTCCTCACGATGTTTTCTTTCACCGTTTCGGAGTAGTGGTGATGAAATTATTTACACAAAAAGTAAAGCTGGATGGCTGGCTGGGTTTCTGCGACCTACTGAAATACTGAAACCATAAATGATATTCACGTAAGTACTGATGTTTTCTTAATAAATTGATATAAAACTTGAATAAAAATCTGACCTCTGATGACGACGGAATTTACTTTTAGATTTCTGTTCTAAAAAGTAAAACTTCAGGATTATACAACTGTCACATGTTAAAGACGACCGCTATAGTTACGAGCCAAATATGTATTTAAAATAGGGAAACCATAAAACTCTAAACAGTCAAAGATATTGTTTTGCGTGCACATTTATTATTTAAGACGACACGAGTCAGCTGGCACATGAGGGTTGTCACCTTACAGCTATAGCGACATTATACGGCACTAATGAGCGTAGCGTGGCTTCAGTGACTGTCAGCCCTGACGTCCTTCAAGTTGAGTTGAGAACCCTTACGCAGGGTTGTACTTTGTGTTTCCTTTTTGTATTGCACACGTAAGAGTACACCTCAACATCAAATCTTAAGCGTTAAGCACGAATTTTATTAACAACAATTCATTCATGCCATATTAACTACGCAAATAACAAAAGATATGATATACTGATGTGCTCAAAAGATTATTTCCAGCCAAATAAATCATGAACCTTCTAGCCTCAACCATGCTGGAGTTAGCTTTCAGTCTAACCAGTGATGCAGCTGAATATTAGTATTTTTAACCCCCCATGCAAAAACGACGGGGTGTTATAAGTTTGACTTGTGATTTCTGTGGCATCGTAGCTTCCGAACGGATGAACCGATTTTGATTTTGTTTGAAAGGTGCATTATTCAGAAGTGTTTTTAGCTGTTTAAAAAATGTGTTTTTAGCATTGTTATGAAAATCGGTCGAGATAATAATATAATGCAGTTGTCGGGGTCTTTTAAATTTTAAATTTAATTACACAAAGCGACAATCATCAGACCTCCGCAACCCAATAGCTGGGCAACACCGATATTTTAAGGATAGACTAGCTGTCAGAGTTCTTTTGCTTTTGATACAAGATAAAAGATCATTTATTTGTCAAACATGAGTATATACATGACTGACAAACTACATACAAATACAAACTGACTACCACTATCGATATTCGTAGGTGTCATAGGCTTTACGGTCGAATATAATAGGATATTTATTCTGGTCGGTAATTCTATTCATAGCTATTGTATGTACAATGTTTAAACCATTGATAAAAGAAAAACCGTTGGTGCTAACGTAAATTACGTCACTACAACGTTCAAGAATAGAACGCCTCCCCATATTCTGCATACATAACAAATTTTTAAACTTGGAAAAAGTGAGTTGGTTTGAAGTTTGCCATTAATAACATAGTTGATATATTTTTCGAAGCTGGCAACTTGTGAGCATAATTTACTGGCATAACTTTTGAACTAGTAAAATATTCAAACATGTTAGCTATACTTTTTAAATCTGCGTTTACTCTTGGTCTTTTTACTAGAAGACTAAATAACTTTATTCAAAAATATAGAATTTGAAAGGTGTGTTTACTTAGACATTATCTACTTTATTATTCAAAAGTATTTGAATAGATAGGCTATGAAAGGAATTACCTAATCTATAAGACAAGAAATATAAGTGGTTATAATATAATATAACTGATACTACGCTAACTAATTGTATCTATTGAAACATGAAAACGACTTTGTTCTTATTATAAGAAAACTTTTCAAGCTGCTTGTCCAAGCGATTTTAGAATTTATCATTACAGCTTCACGAATACTTTTTCTTTGTTTCTTCTATGGGTGGTTTATGGAAATACACGTATAATGATAGCACGGTACACAAATTGCTAAGTCCACTCTGTCTGCTATTTGTAGTGAGGCCTGTTTGAATATTTTATTGAACACAACTTGAGCGTACTTCGCGTTTATACTCACGGGAGTCAGGTTATTCACTTTTTAACAAACACGCGTTGTGTACATAGGTGTTTTATAACATACCATCACGCTCATACTTCCATTCGGTGCTTACCCCGTATAGCAGTCTGCCTACATAGGTGTAGGTACAGGGGTATGTGTACACAGGAGAGTCAATTGCAGTCGACTGGGCACAAATCCAATAAGGTTTTCCTCGACCACGGAATAAAATTCAAGAGAATGTATTTTGCGGCCGACACTTGACCAATAAGGCGGTATTTATAATGCAAGGCATAGATCATAATAGAATTTAAGTACGTTAAGCAGCGGGTACGTTGAACTTGTACTAACTATATAGGTACCGTACTTTCTATCGCTACAGTCGGATCCCGAAAACCCCAACAAACTATGGTCAAACTAATTTCTTTGCATTAAAATCGAAGGCGCGTGTAGAGTTTCCCTATACTTATTGACGTTGAATCAGTTTGTGCCATGTGCGTATCACATCGGAAAAGGCAAGGCAATCCGTTGTATTGCCCTCAGCCGACGTCACGTGACGTCGTCGTGAGCCAAGTCAGGAACTGTCTTTTAAACCCTTATGCCGTCAACATTATTTCTTAGCTTAGCCGATTCAGCGTCGATAAATGTGGAGAGACCCTCAGGAAAACACGCACTTTGCCTTTTGAGGAATCCATAGATATATGTACGCACGGCTACACATCAAGAGATACAAATCCAGTATCGACTGACCTCGCATTGTAAAGGTTTTCCGTACAATGCGAGTCCAGCTTTTACTGGATTTGTGTAGCTTGAGGTTAAGCCATATGTACTCCGAATTTTTTTACGGCTAGGAGGATTAAGGATGATGAATACCCGTCTATCAATATTTATTTTTAAGCATTGTTCAAGGAGTCAAGTGTAGGGTCATATTTAAAGCACATGACTTCGTTTATTTTTAAAGTAAAAAGTTAAGCACTGGTTTATTAACTTTAAACATGCAATGTAGTTTCTATTTGTACTTATATCTGTAACAAGCCATTTATTATAATCACGTTTAAAAGCAAAGCGAGGTGATAGATATTTTATGCTTTTTAGTTTTGTATAAATTAACGTAGGAAATGTTTTGAATCATTGCGTGCGGCACGGAGTGTGCGTAGCCTATAAATTTGTTCTAGGTCGTAGGAATCGACTAGTTGCCTATATTTAGCAATAGGAGGGTAAAATAGTAGCGGAAGAAATACGATGACTCATGGTGCTGTGCAGTTGACGTGTAAATTATAGATGTCATTCATTAAAACGACGGACAGCCGCAACATCTAGTCTCTATTTAAATTACACCACAAGTCATCATTTTTAAATAAATAAATTCACTCACGCCATTTTCCCATAGGGGTAGGCAGAAACTATAGAACTCTATCTGCAACGAGTCTTGCATAATTCTCTTGCTTCTTCCACATTCAAACATCTTGTCATACACAGCGTCGGTTGGGGGTACTACGCACCTGACCTTTTTAAAGAATCTCACCAATAAGGTCGGTGTATGTCTTTTTAGGAAGTTCTCTCCCGACGACTCCTCTGACATTCTCATATTATTAATAAGAAAATAGGAAGAGGTAGAATACAGATAAAAATGGTTCCATTGGTCCAATCTGATTACTCAAAATTGAGAAATAAAATAACTTGTGACAAAAATGTTTAAGAAGTGGGCGATGAAAACAAAAGATTGAACCAAATCGAAGGCACCCACTTTCGAAGCTATTTCGCACATATTTCTTATCGTTTTGAAGGCGGTATTACTTTTTTAAAAGTTATTTTTTACCAAAAAGTTCACAGCTCTAGTCAGCCAGTAATGATTTGTCCACATGAAATCAATTGGCAAATACATAAAGAGCTGACCCGAACATCCGCGGTAACTATGCAGTAATAAACTTCGGCTTGTTGGCAGAAATTAATTGAAAAACTGAACAAGTGAAACAAAGCATAAAGTTTTAAATGGAAATGCTGGCTGCGTCTATTAGACGCTTTGGGGCTCTGAAATTAGCTGAAAATTACAGGAAATTCAGTAGCATGATGTAGGAAAATTTATTAAGCATTAAGTATCTGCTAATTATAATCGACCGACACGCTGGAATTCCCTAACAGGTTAGGCAGAGGTGTATTATTGTACTCCCACAGTTCGCCGATATGTTTTAGGTGCTGTGAAATAGGAGGCGAGTCCATTGCAATTAACCGGGCCATTTCTTAACTCTAGAGCTACTGAGAACTTCATATTGCTTCAATTGTCCAAAAAACATTCATCCACATCTTCTAGTATAGATGCTGTTACAAATCCAATTGAAACGGAATGTTGGAAATATTTCGCGTCAGTGGAAGCTGGTGATCTTTCTGATGGAGATCTCCTCGAGTACTGGCGTGAACGAAGATGTCCTTTCCCTTATATAAAAACACAGTAACACTTTGCTTGACGTGATACTAATATTAAAATAAAAAAGAGGACACATTTCCCTGTTTGTAATTGATTAACTCAAAAACTGTTGCACTATTAATAACTCTATTCCCTATCAACGTAGGCTATTTTTTACCCGGGATAACTGGAATCCTATGCGAGCGAATCCGCTGGAACTCTCCAGTAGCTTTCTATAAGAAAATCACTGAATATCACAGTGAAGTAAAATTCATTAGTAGTGTTTTATTAAGTCGAAGAACAATTTTCCTTTGCCAGTGCGTCTTAACAGGGTTTTTTTGTAATTTCCAATTCACGCCAGCAGTCGAGTGTATAGAAGGCATTCTCCTGTGAAATTAAATTAAAAACTGGGAAGATTGCAGGAGTCTGGCACATACGAACTAGGGAACATTGTAATGAACTATTTTTTTTTTTGAGAAATACAGTAGCCTGATTGCCTCAGTAATCTAGTGGCCATAAGCGACTGCTACGCTAGCGGTCCTGGGTTCGATCCCCAGGTCGAACAAAGTGTTATTGGTCAGTGGGCCCTATCAGAATATCAGCGCTGTAGCTTGATGTGCTTGCTGCAGCATAGTGCTGAGATAGGGACCCATTCTGACATCGCACAAGTGAATTGTGGATATGTTTTTTTTTTAAACTGATTGCTGTATATTCTGTATTGTGTTGACTGTCGGAATAAACTTTCTTTCTTCTTTCTTTCTTATTGGGTTTTTCTATGAAATTCCCAGTACCAGCTCGGAGTCTGGATTTGTGTCTGATAATGGCAATAGGCTCGCCCCCCATTACATGGGACCTAAGCATACCGGTGAAATGTGGGTGTACATTAAGCACACCTCTGCCTAATCTTTCAGGGAATACAGGCATGATGATTATAGCGCTTATTAACAAAAAATACGGTTTACTTTACCTTGCTCGGATGACGTAGGTAAACACTGGCTTATTACTTCCATGGTTGACATAAAAGACGAGTTCTCGAGACATCACTTAAGAGGAGCCGTCTCCATAAATAATACAGCAAAAATTTAACAGAACGGAATAGGTCTTCTAAAGCTCGCGCAATTTGTTTCTTTTGCACTGCTACTAGGATTGAAAATGGAAGAGGAAGGTATGACGTGCTCCTTCCAAGTTTTAGTTTTTAAGCGCTATATTCGGATTATAATTAAAAGTACAGGTGAATTAGGTTAATGTACTGATTTTAATTTACTTATAAAAATAGTGCATCTAGTCTAAACTAATATTATAAAGAGGAAATATTTGATTG
The DNA here is from genome assembly GCA_958496365.1 of Subacronicta megacephala. NCBI lineage: Eukaryota > Metazoa > Arthropoda > Insecta > Lepidoptera > Noctuidae > Subacronicta > Subacronicta megacephala. The sequence goes on from OY292527.1 coordinate 9,608,076, forward strand.
TTTGTTTGCATTGAATAGGCTCTGAAAGTACTGGACAGATCTGAAAAATTCTTTCACCAATAGAAAGCTACGTTTTTCCTGAGTGACATAGGCTATTATCCCGTATAATGTCAAGAAACGCGAGCGGAAAGTTAGTTGCTAAATATAATCATTAAACTAGCCCCATAATAAGTGGTTAGCTGGTGGATGTGTACCGCATTCAACCTAAAATACAACTGTGAAAACCGGATACAATCCATGCCGTAGTTTTTTTTTGTGATGCGTGCACAAACTTGCAAACAGACGGTCATTTCTTTTTGGTTTTGGTTTCATTTGCTATAAAAAGTCTAAGTTTTTTACAATATCTATAATATACAGACATCGGTCTGTTGCAATTTTATTATATTATTATCTATACATATCACCAAAGGAATAACTTTCTTACAAGCTCTGCATTCTAAAAATAATTCTCATCAGCGCTACAATCTTCAGTCTCAAAGTTTACACCTTACTCCTAACATAATATTAGAATCTTTATGTTTTTCATTTTGCATACCTAGCTCTAGCAAGTGAAAGGATTTTTCACTCTTTTACAAAGTGTCTTTATGAACGCTCAAGAACGGTGCTAAGAGACTCGCTCGGAAAACTTTGAATAATATAACTCTAGTTTCACTAGACAGATATTGTATGGAAGGAAAAGTATTCGAGTTTATTCGATATCGAGTTTAAGTAACTATGATGTCTAATTGTGTAGTTATTGTAGCCTTGAGTACGTGGATTATATTATGATCCTATTAACACTGTTCATAATCATTGGAAGCGTTGAGAACTAGGACAGGTAACAGTTAAGCAGAGTAGGATTATATACTTACCTTACATACTTATCCCGAGGGTCTGATTCTGCGATAAATTCATACCTAATTGCTAAAAACGTTAAGGAACATAGTTATAGTAATCGAACCTTTTTTTAATAGTCTTTGACTGATTATTTTTTTATGGCTCCATGAACAAGTTGAGCATAAATAGAGACAAAAACAGAATTAAAATTGGTTCAAAACTAAGAAAGTTTGTATCTCATCTTTAAACTTTGCGCCAGAAAGAACATGTGATATTATTCGAACATGTGACGTCAATTGTTCCGTTTCAATTTCAAAATATCAAGGGACTAACATCAGAAACCCCTATCTACAGAAGTACAGTCACCAGCCCATCAAGTAACCACAAAATGTCAAATTTTCTCAGTTGATTTGAAATTTAATTATCAACAGTTTAAGGTTTAAAATCATTTAGAGAAATTTGGCAGTTTTGTATAACTTGATGTGCTGGCGACTGTACCTTAAATTCAATCCAGCAATTTTCCTGTTTAACATGGCTCAATTCCAACTGATTACTATGGAGGTCGATGAACGTCCTGATTGAGCAATAAGTATTCCAATTGTCGCGTCGCCGACTAACAACTCAATTTGCCCTTTAGGCTCAAACACGGGATATTGAAAAGCCCGGCTCCCATTATCCTTTGGTCTGAGAAAGACCCGAGTTTTTGGGTCGTTTCTGTTCGATGGAAATGAAGGGTTCATTCACTGTTTGGTCCTTTTCAGAGATGGTTTACTTGCGTTATATGAACCAGTGATAGTTCGGTAGCTTATGGCTATAATAAATGTTTACTCAGGCAAAGGATTATGATTATAATACTGATGTTTGTGGTATCTATAATTGATTATTGGTTTTGGATTGACTCGCTTAAGTGTGTTTGCCTTATTAGTCTAGTGTTTTGAAGTGTTACTGCTACGCTATATATCGTGGGTTCGATGCCCAAGTCGAGCAAATCTTTTCAAAGAATTTTCAAAATTGAATTGGAGCCTTCTAAAAACATGCATAAATAAAAATAAGTATACGTATCTTTTTTAGCGTTTTGATGGCAAAAGAATATATGAATATTTATACACAAGTTTAGGTACAATTGACTCTATCTTTATAATAATATACCTAGGTACCTATGGATATATGACAAAAGATACAGACCGGCTATATGCTAATGCAATGTATTTTTAAAGAAATTCTGAATTTTAATAGGAATTAGCTGATTGCAGCTGTACATTAATTTTTATTTGAACACAATCCTAGAATCAATATAGAGACGTTAAACAGTAAAATCCATACTTGTTTAAGCAATTCGCTATATTTCTATAATGAATCCAATGAATAAAAGATATTGTGGAAATGTTTATTAATTTTTCAAAGTTAAATTCATTTCAGTACTTATCTAGTTCCAGATTAATTTATTGTTTTATTATTATTATTTCCGCATTTATTTATACTGATTTTCTTTTTATATATAAAAAAAAATAGGTATATAAAAACATTCAAAAATATAAAAAAGTGGCCTACTGGTATCCAGAACAGAGTCCAAGTTACCAGTGGTCAGGGTTCCAGTAAGAGGAACCTCCTGACGATACGTGCCGTGTCTATGAGTACTGCCTTCTGCATCCAACCCTTGACCCAGCCACCTAACGAGAGCCTCCTCAGATGTAAGTCGAGGCTTTTGGCTATGAAGCCATTGGCCGAAACTATTATCGGCATAATCACTGCTGAATCCATATGCCACTTGTCGACCTTGGTTATCACGGCATGCATCCCATGAGGAAGACATCCGGTCCTTCGGCAGGCGTGCGGGGGGACACAGGTCCAACGCGCAGAGGCCCTTTGGAGAACTTTAATCTAATATGGGAATGGGCACCAACCCGGAACACTCCACAACTACGCTATAGGAGTACAGTCATGGAGTATCCCAGGTGGGGGCAGGACTATTGAAAAACTTGTTTAAAAAAAAAAAAACCTGGAAGAGAAATAATTGGGATTGTGGATGTGGGTGTTTGGTGGACTGATAACTTCTATTGCCGGAAGAAAACGGCGTCTTGATTATTATTATTATACAGAGTTTCACATATAGATTAGGGATTAGGAAAGCCTACATTTTTGTAATAAATATAATTTTGTGATGAAATTCGTGAAATGTAATTTTTAACAACATGATAGGTCTAATCTATACTTACGAGTATATGTAAAGATACCACGCTATGTAAATTATAACCTTTGTTTCCATATTTCTTTACTATTGGACTCGCACAGGTTACGCTTCAGTCCTAGTCTCTATTTTTAGGTCACAAGCCGTACCATGAGGTGCAATCGTTTTGTAATTGAGAGAGAAGGATGGCACTCAACACATTGATAACAATGAATAAAGCCATCCCTTTTTCACAACCTAAAAATTATTGCGTTTACATATTGTATGATACGTCTTCAGAGGTTTGAAGATTGGGTTTGTGTTGGATTAAAAGTAGCATGCTCACAAACCTTTATACAACAGAAAACACATAATTATCTACTCTTTATACTCTTTGGATACAAGAGTATCATTTATTTTGTTACCTTTGATACCGTTTGAGAAGTGTGAAAGGGAAACGCGACCAAATTCTTTTCGTTCATTTATTTCCAAAGAAATGTACTCACACATGTCGCTAAAAGAAATTTGAAACGCCCACAAAAACGTGGAAATGATCTAGTAAAAGTTATTTATAGACTTCGTGAGTAGGCATTATCTCATAAAGACTTAGTTTTAATAAATACTAGTCGACACGATAAACGTTGTCCTGCCCGAATTTGGAGCCAAGGAAAGTAACAGAAATATGAATAAGTAGTAGGTAGCCTTGGTAGCTTAGATGACTAAAAGCTTTGATGTGCTGAACTGGCGGATGAAGATTCGAAAACTAATTTCACAAAAAATACTTCTTTCTTATACAATCACGCCTGTATTCTCCGAAGGGCTAGGCAGCTGTGTACTAATGTAAACCCACATTTCGCCGGTATGTTTGGGTCCCATGAAATAGGGGGCGAGCCTACTGCCATTCACCGGGCACAAATCCATCCTGTGGAGTAATTTTAGATGTATTGAGGTCCTTGAGGCCGAGAAGTGTAGGTCTATAAAAGTCTTAGAAGCAGCTTCGAGACCTTTGATTTATATATATGCCCGGTAAAACGGCCATAGTTTCATCCCTCTTTTTTATAGTACGGAAATTCCTCAAGAATCGTAGTATCTGGGATTCGAGCCGACTAAAACCGCACGCCTTCCTGTGCCCAGTCACGGCCATGGAATAAGCACATCTCTGCATAACCCTTCGTGGAATACAGGCGTGAAGTATTAAAATATCAGATGTAAAATACCCATTTTATTTCTTCGTTATTTAAAAGTGTGAATTTAATGAAAAAACGAGCAGTAACTGGTTTTTTGCTAGCGTTGTAATAAAGTGAAGGACGATCCTTCAAGTGGTTGGCTCACGCTTGACTAAATGTTGGAGCGGTTTCATGAATAATAAATTGGCCTATCGCAAAAATGGGAACAAAAAGTAGGTAAGTCAAGAATTTTGTGAAGATGTTTTTATTCTGTGGACCATTCATAGCAATTGTAGAGTGAAGTTTATTACGTAATTGAATGCTAGAAAATTTTATTTTTATGATTTTCCCATACAATTCACTCTTAAAGTTAATTAGGTCTTTTGGTTTTTACCTTTATATCCTAAAATGTTGCTTTATACTTTATTTTATATTTTTGGTATTATTTTGACGAAGATAAGTGGAAGCAGCGAAAGAGCCTTTTCGGCTTACTGTGTAAAAGAGGCTTGAGTGTATGTATGTATTATTTTGACTGCAGGTTTAGCGTCAGAGTAACAGGGTTCATCACACTACTACCGTTATGTCGCCTGTCGTGGGTTCGATTCCCATCCAATGCAAATATTTGTGTGTTCCACAGATGTTTCGAGTGGTTCGAGTGCGACATAGAGCTTATTCCTTAGTGCAGACGATTTCTTTTTTTTTTAAATAAAGGAACATATTAACATATAACATACCATCACGCCTGTATGCCCCGAAGGGTTAGGCAGAGGTGTACTAATGTACACCCTCATTTCGCCAGTATGTTTAGGTCCCATGTAATAGGGGGCGAGCCTATTGCCATTTACCGGGCACAAATCCAGACTCCGAGCTGCTACTGGGAAATTCATAGAAAAACCCAATAACACTTTGCTCGACCTGGGGATCGAACCCAGGACCTCTAGCGTAGCAGTCGCGCTTAGAACAAAAGAGTAATGTAGCACAAGTACTTATCAAATAGTTTGTGTCAAACATTAATTGAAATTAAAGGTCTTAAAAATATTTTCTCAAATAAGCCACTATGATCAGCCAAAGCAGACAGAATACGATCTATCATTCACTAAATAACACCTGTCAGGACGACACACAATATACATCATCTTTTAACACACTTCTTTTAGCACCTTATTATTATATCGTTCTGAAACACTTCTAAAAGTCTTGGAAATATTATTACCGAGAGCTGTCAAAAAAGGCACGAAGAACGTTGTAAGAATTCAGAGCACGTTCCATAAAATCATACTAAACTCTTCAAGACTTGACAAAAAAAAGAAAATATTCATCTGTGACGTTTATTACATTTATTTAAGTACACTGCCTCGTTGGTCTAGTGGTCCCAATCGCGACTGCTACGCTAGAGGTCTTGGGTTCGATCCCCAGGTCGAGCAAAGTGTTATTGAATTTTTCTATGAAATTCTCAGTAGCAGCTCGGAGTCTGGATTTGTGCCCGGTGAATGGCAATAGGCCCGCCCCCTATTACATGGGACCCAAAAACATACTGGCGAACTGTGGGTGTACATTAAGTACACCTCTGCCTAACCCTTCGGGGTATACAGGCGTGATGGTATGTTATGTTATGTTATGTTATGTTTAAGTACACCTCGGAATCGTTTGTCACGCTCAAAATGTAAGGGTTGTCAAATTGGTAAAATTTTATGATCCTTTAACAGAGTATCAAACGATACTCGAATATAGATGAAGTGTTATTGTAACTGTATTTTATAATTATTGTACTTTTGGGATTAGCAACGAATGAAAGAGGATCACAGCTTATAGGGCTGTCCGAAATTGCAAATATTGACATTCGAAAAGAACAGTTATATAATAATAGATGCAGCGGCGGCGGTAACCTTAATGGTTAGGGTCGTTGGCGTCGGACTTGTGATCATGTGGTTGCCGGTTCGAAATCCACCTAATAGTGGGTGGGTTTGACTATAACTCTTGTAGCTTAGCACGAGGGGTTAACAAGAATACTAGTAATGTGCGACCCACATTGCTAGTAGGAAAGTAAAAAATAAATTAAATCTGTCTCTCCTAAAAAGTACAACCAACAATATATTCAACCCATCATTGTGGGTTGGACTTTTTCAATAAATCTGTACAGTACATTTAGATTTATGCTTGTATTGAATCCTTACTATGTATTCCTTAGCTGCTCTTATATTCGCTATAATTTTCTGCATTAAATTACGTGTACGTTATTATTGTCAGTGCTGACAAACTACCCTGAAGTTTGGCAAATGCAAATGTTAGCAAATAATGTAAAATGATTTATTTCAATTAAAAAAATAAGAAATACTTCTACCTGCAAAAGATAATTATAATGCGAAACAAATATTATAAATGAGACATGAAATTATTGTGAAAAATCCGATCGGCTGAATTAAATGGACCAACCCTAAGTAATTCGGAGACTTTTTGCAGTGAATTAATTTAGACTTATATTGAAGTGAGATTTTCGATACTTACACAATTATTTTCATCTTACGCCATTTTACGTCAAAAACAAAATGAATCTTAATGGTAAAATTATCTTAAATAAAAATAGCTAGCTATAAAAAAAAGCTAAATATGTTTTTTTTAAAAATGGAGTTTCTTGTTGTTGTTATATATGTACTAAAATAATAAAATTGAGGTTCACTACGTCTCAAAGAACGAAATTTTAGGCCTGTTTTTGTTCAGTTGCTTTTTTCTACTACTTAAATTTTGTCAGAGGTCGGAACTATATAACATATACATAACAATCAAATACCCTTTAAAGCAGATGAATATTTGCTGTAGTCAACAATAACTAAATTAAGCAATTTTATTGCAAAATAGAGAGAAAAATCCTAATCTAATATTTTATAACGAGGGTAATGATTCGCACGCAAAATCCGAAACAAGAAGTTTAATTACCTGGAAAATTAGTGACCAGAGACCGTAAAAACAAAAAGGTGTAACCTAAATGGATATACAGGGTGACTCGTGATAAACTAACTATATTTAAGGAGAGTACTCGGTATTCGATTCTCGTTCTAATTATGTAATAAAAATAGTTACTTAATTTTTGAATAAGTATCCCTGTAAATAAATGAAGTGTGGATACATTCCAGATGCGCGACTCTGATAACGTTGATTCATTTTATTCAGTAACGCATCGCGGGTTTTGACACCTCATAGGAATAATTAATACAAGTTCAATTTTTCTGCTGTGGAGGATGTCTATCACTTGTAGTAGGTAGTAGTAGAATGTGTCAAAATTAGTACTGCGAGAGAGACTGACAAAAAGTTAAAGCTAAATCTAATGGATTTAGCTATTGTTCAAAGCATTTTGTCAGCGCCTCTGTCTGAAGCAGCCATTTCAGCTTATAAAATAATTGTCAAAATTAGATAAATATTATTATGTATAGGATACGATGGGGCTGACATGGTCTTATCTGTGACTGAAAGTACCATAAGTAAAACAAGATTATAAAAAAAATTGGTACCTATCTATTAGGTATGTGTTGATAGCACAGAACGTGCACGGGGTGTGGCCACGCGGTGTCGATGCGTTTATTTAACTTTCGATTAAGTTTACCAAGTAGTGAATTTATATTTATTTTTCATAATAAATATTTGGTTTTCTACCAAGATAATGTATTGCCATTAGCCCCTATTACAGGGCACCTAAACGTATCAGTGAATTGTGGGTGTACATTAGTACACTACTGCCTTACACGTCGGGGAATACCTGCAGATGTTATGTATGTATGTGTTATAAGACAAAAAAAAAACTTTTATCATAAAATGGTAGAATTTTACAATCTTACGAACCCGGAATTCCACAAAAATGTCAGTGGTTTAGGACGCAATTTTCCTCCAGATGCCATTAACTTGATCTTTTCCCCATAGCTGTAGGATAGGGTCATGGGAGTCAAACTTTATATAGAGTTATTTATAGCACAATGCACCCACATGGATCATCAGTATAAATTTTGTGAGATAACATTGGCTATGAAAACCTTTTTGCGTTTTTCTTACGGTGCGGGAAATAAAGTTGTTAGTTCTGAAAAAGATTCTGATAATGTAACCCAAACTTATTTGGAATTATTTTTAAAGATGCTTTCTTTAATATCATTTGTTCTATAAAACGCCTCAACGTACGCCAAAACGTATAGTGACTGCCTCATTACTCTAGAGTTCCTCAACGCAACTGCTTTGCTAGAGGTCCTGAGTTCTATTCAATGGTCCAGCAAAATGTTTTTGGATGGATATTTTCAGTAGCAGATTGAAGACCTTATTTGTGTCTAATGGTATTGGTATGTTATAGGTATTTGAAAGTTTATTTGTTTGCCAACACGCAGTAGGCCAGTGTGCCTCCTCTCACTCTGAGAGGAGACTCGTACACACGGCTACAGGTCAACCTATACAAATCCAGTTTAAGCTGATCTCGCATTGTATGGGCTTCTCAAACAATAAGAGGCCAGTGTAAACTGGTTTTGTATAGCTTGATGTGTAGCCGTGCGTACCCAGCAACGAGACAGTAAATAGGATGATTTTCAAATCGTAACATACTTTTATAAAGCATTATTAATTGTTTTATTTAAAACTTATTTTCTTTGGACTGTACCTATCTATACTTTTTTCTTATATAAGTACTTTTTATGTCCCACGTTTGCTTCAATATTTTTCTTTCTTTTAAAGCTAAACAGTAATCCATCACGTCAGTTTCTAACCTACTGCCGCGCTTCATAAAATACCACGATTTTTGTTTTATACTTATTACTTTTATTAACGCCCGTACTCTTTACGAGTCTAGACGAGTGTTTAAGCGCAACATATTACCTTAAACTACCGGTTAGCCTATAAAAGTATCGTAATAAACTGATACGGAAAACCGGTAGGTATTTTATTACCTACAGCTTTCAAGGCTCACTTTCAGACATTGCTTTACATTGTAGCACGCGTATGATTTTATAACGTGATATCCGGAGTTTAAAGACCATTTTTATCTTTGAATTTATTTTGGCGTTTATTTTAAATGGAAATGTAGAATCCATTGAGATTAAAATTATGGCCCTAACTATTGTACGATGGAGACTGTGCAGAATGATATTTCACTGCGATCTGGACAAACCCTTGTGGTTTTTAGATTGTAAGTAATTTAAATGTTTTGTAAGCTATTCTGATAAAATAATAATAAAAAAAAGTCCTTCTCGTGGTCCTAAGCGCCAGAGCGCTAGAGGTGTTGGGCTCGATGCCGAGGTCGAGCAAAGTGTTATTGGGGTATTCTATGAAATTCTCAGTCCTAGCTAGCATAGTAATTGCTAAGGACCACTTTTACTAGCAAGAGTCTCTAAAAACCTAGTTAATCGGTAAAACTTACTATGTCTGTCAACATCGGCGCAGAGCTGGTCGAGGAGTCGGGTCACTGGAGGCCCAGAATCAGTTTTTAGGGTTTTCTTTATAAACAATCCAACCACTGAGCTATGAGTCACAACATTTTGACTAATTAAGCTGTCGATTGAATTCAAAACTCTAAATATTAGAACACAGTTGCATGTTGCACGGTTTTACTAATTAATAAACAAACAACACGAAACAGGTGATTAGCCGTGGAATTATGATGTACCTAAGCGCGCTTCACGGGTATTACGAAACCATAGGTACTAATGGAAAAATCAATGTCTTATTAGTATTAGAGTTAGCACTTGGGCTGTGTTGATTTAAGTAATTGAATTTTTAAGTGCAACTAGCTAGGTATTAAGTTTGTTTACCCCATCAGGCATGAAATCGTTTTAGTATAGTTTAAAAGGATTATTACATAAAGGTGTACCACTGTACATACAGTACGCCGGTGTGTTAAGGTCGCTTTTTAATAGGGAGCAAGCCGAGCACAAATCTGAACACCGAGCTACTATTATCAATTTCATAGAAAAACCCAATAACATTTGCTGTACCCGGGAATCAAACCCAGGACCTATGTAGGTGTACATTAAGTATACCTCTACCTAACCCTAGGATACGTAGTAGTGATAGTATGTAATCTCGGCATATTCTTTTCAATTCGGGACACAGCACTGTCTTTGAAACTGATTTATTAAAACGAATGGTCACTTGTTTGTCCAAATTCGCACAAAATATATTTCTGCTCTCCTCTATATGAACTTAAAATATGCTAAATCTGACACTCCTATGTGCGTTTTATGTGCTTAAATAGGAGTACAAAGTTTTCTTCACGTATTAGTTATTGATTTAAACTCCCCAAGTCTATTTCACTAGTGATTTTATTGTCAATCAAAGTCTAGACTCTGCCTTCTCCATTTTAATAATTTCAAAGTCAAATATGTACCCATATCAATCATGCGCTGTCTAAACGAAAGCTACATCCATTATATCTATAACAACTCCATTATTTAAAGCATACATATCATCACGCCTGTAGCCGTAAGCAGAGGTGTACCCATACAAATAGTTCGCCAGTATGTTTCAAGTCCCATGTAAGATCATACTTATTGTCAATAGACGAGCATACATCCAACATCCGAGCAATGGGCTGATAATTTCTGGATCTGAAAACTGCCCTTCGAAATACTAGATGAAAGAGAAGGTATTTAAAGCATAATTACTTGAAAATAATATAATTTAAGTAATTCATTATTTAGAGCAAATTTTATGTTATTCAATTCGGCAGTTTTCGTTGAAGATTATGAACTGGAATAGTCCAATTTAAACAAAGTAATTACTCAACTTTAAACAACATTTTATTCAAGATTTGAAACAAAGTTTCTTATTTTGTATAGAAGATTGTATTATATTCCGATTTTCTATTGAAAAGCAAAAGGTTTCTTCTTTAAAAACGGCTAGTGAATTTCGGTGTTTCGAAAAGCATTCTGCTTTGGCCTGAAGCGTTCTTTTGTCAGATCTCAATAGTAATAGACTTTAATGTTAAATCCGAGAGTTCACTACGATTTTTCTACATTTCCGTATTTTGTACAAGAGTACGTATTTATCTATTATTTTCAAAACAGAGCTACGAGTCAAGCTAGTTATTAAATGCTAAAAAAATTTAACAATAGACAAATTATTTGCACGTTTTTAAATGATATAAGATATTTCGTTAGTTAAGCAGCGGTAGCCTAATGGCTAGGGAATCGGAATTGCGATTATGTGATTGCCGATTCGAAACCCACCCATTGAACTATCGACGTGAACCCACTCGTAATACAAGCATTTAGCTTAGTACGAGGGTTTAACAAGAATACTAGTAATGCGTGACCCACATTGCAAATAAGCTTTTTTTTCTTTTAAATAGTTTAAATAGAGATAGATAATTTCTTTAAAAAAATTATTACAAGTATTTTTTTTAATAGATCGCACCAACTAGCCTCCAACTAAAGTCCAGACAGTGCTTGTAATATAAAAATATGTTTTACAATATCTGAACAAATAGAAAGAAGTGATGAATTTATTTTTTAAGAAAGAACTGTAAGTATCTCCTTTGAGTTGAACTGTCCAAATTGATGGGACGCATAAATCAGTTATCGCGTAGCTCAACCATTATTTAGGGAACTCAACAAGCTGTCGCATGAAAATACCAGAGCAGGAAGGCAGTGATTTGCTTGAGCGTAACTCTAAGTTACAATATAATATTATTCCTCTTCTAGATAAGAAAATTTGAGAATTAAACTTTGAATGTCTAATAAAACATGTTTTCAACACAACACAAAACTTTGTTTATTAATTAATAAACTCTAATAGCTATATAATATTTCCCGAAACTTGTTGTTTTCCGTCATAGAAGTTTGTTAATTATTTTATTTTTGATGTCGTCATTGTTCGTTGTTTGTTATAAGGTATTTAATACTAGAATATAATAAATACTAAAATAATATTCGATATCAAGAAAGTAGATACACGCATACACAGTCCTTGTTTGTTTTCTAATATTAATTCACACACAACCCATTTATTGACACGTCACTTGTTGATTTTCGTCTGCCCATTAATTCTACTGCCCGGCCGAAACCGGCCCAGACTGTCCCAGCCCGGCCCAGCTATAGGTCGATCCGAGGCCAGTCTGTGGGAGTGATAAGCTAAAATATAAACCAAGCATTCAAACATTTTATTTAAATATTGAACGTGTAAGAAATTTCCGTTCATAAAGACGTGACTTTCCAAACCTTATCAAGACTTATCCCGTATGAAGTTACGAAACTAATTCTCTTATAAACTTCGGGCGTCTTAAGATGGAATTAATATTTCATGAATCTCTGGTATATCCAGCAGTTTCCTCACATAATTATGTTAGCGGAATCTTAAAATTAATTCCTCACGCCAGCGTGCAGTGTTGCCGTACTTACGAAAGTATTATCAAGCTGGCTTGATGGCGGGTCTTAACTTAATCGTGGTAATTAATCACAATGGAGATTGAGGAGATGGGTTTACTTTACCTGCTAGGGTAGTGGTGTCTGTGAACATTGCCACTGCTTTAGAGTAATACGTATAATATGCTAAGCATCCCGCTTGGCTGACGTTAAGTTATAACGCATAATTAATATTAGCTTTTAGATTGCATGCAACATTCCTCAAAATGATAATAAAATGATATTTTATTTTTGTAAATAGATCCTTCAAAGATAGTATACTTTTACAAGTGAATATCTTAAATATTTTTTTTAAGCTAGATGACGCCGGTTTTACTTATTTGACGACCTCCGAGAAGAAAAGCTGAAACAAACTCGGAGAGTCACAGTCTCTTTTAAAGTCCAGACAATAGGAATATCATAGATACCTATGCTAGTTTTACAGTGTAGGGCAAAATCTGAACAGGCCTTTTGAAGAAAGAGCCATAGCAGCTTTGAGTTGACCTGTTAATACATACATAAATATGTATATACAGGGTGGCCAAAGAAGTGACGTCACCGCGATTTTCAGTAGTTTAGGAGATAGAATGATTTTAATATCCTATGTTTCGTGTGACATCGGGTTTTTATTTTTTTCTTTTTCAACTGAACGATTAGCGATATTTGCCTTATGAAATTCGTAACCATAATACCAACTACACCTAAAAAGACAATGGTTTACCCAGTTTTTATAAAACATATGGAACTTGGTTAAGGCCAAAAGTTTGCTGTAAGATCTTTTATCGATAAGACCGCCATAGTACCCTTAGTTTAATTATTTCATTATTAATGTTACTTCTTATTTTGGTCTACAATAAAGACAAATAGAATAGAATACTCTTATTCTCATTCTCTTATTAATATTCTCTATTTTATGTGTGATAAGGGAGCGTTACGGTTTAAAAGACGATATAGTGACACGCATTGAAAGAAGTATGCTGAGATGGTTTTGACATGTCGAGAGAATGGATGAAAGGCGATTAACGAAAGCGATTTATAAAGCGAATGTCAGTGGAGTCGCTGGGAGGGGACGCCCTAGAAAGACATACCACGACCTTATTGGAGAGATCCTTCAGAAGGGTCAGGTGCGTAGTACGAGTACCCGCAATCGGCGCATGTGTATGACAAGATGTATGAGTGTGGACGAAGCAAAATAAGTATGCAAGAATCGTAGCAGATGGAGTTCTGTAGTTTCTGCCTACCCCTATGGGAAAAAGGCGTGAGTGTATGTATGAATTATACTCTACACACGAGTTGTATTGTACGAGTTTAAGTAGGTAGCTTATGCTTTCTACGAATCTTTGTTACTTTACCGGATGTTATTTGTGTAATGTTGCGATCTTCAGTACCAGTATGGAATAGCTTTGTGTGGTTTCAAAGGGTGCAACCACACACCGGCCCATCGTAACGCAACCGCAAGAATCTTGACTTACCCTGTAATGGGAAACGTTATAGTGAACAACTTTAAATACCTATGTAACCTATATACCTTAAGTAGCCTGCAGAATGCTCTAACTGCTTCATTAGTCCCGTGTTGCCAAGCGCGACTGCTACGTGTGAGGTCCTAAGTTCGATTCCTGGGTCGAGCAAAGTGTTATTGGGTTTGCCATAAAATTCTCAGTAAGAGCTCGGAGTTTGGAGTTTGTGCCCGGTTAATAGGAATAGGCTCGCCCTCTATTACATGGGGCCTAAACATACTGGCAAACCTGTGGGTGAACATTGATATGCCTCTGCCTAACACTTCGGGGAAAACAGGCGTCATGGTATGTTATGTATATGCAGGGTTTTATAAAGATTGCCTGAAGAGAAGCTTGTGTTTTAAGAGATATACGTGGGTACTAACTACACCCACATCATCATCAACGAATTACATTGTCCTACTGCTGGGCACGGGTCTCCTCTCAGAACGAGAGGGAATAGGCACCACGCTAGCCTACTGCGGGTTGGCAGACTTCACACGCCGTCAAGAAAATCTATCAGGCATGCAGGTTTCCTCACGATGTTTTTCCCTCACCGTTTAAGCGTGTGATAATTAATTATTAATACGCGCTTCGAAAAGTCAGAGGTGCGTGCCTTGGATTCGAACTCGACACCTTTGACTTGGCAGTCCAATGGTCATATCACCAGGCTATCACTGCACTACACCCACATATCGGCGGCTTTTCTCACATGTCACATGTTGCCCAAGGGGGCGAAACTGTTGCCCAAAAAATTTGTAACTCAGAGCTTCTACTGAGAATTTCATAGAAAAACTCTATAAATTTGCTTGATCTGGGAATCGAACCCACGACCTGTAGCGTAGCAGTTGCGCTGATGAGTACTAGACTAATGAGGCAGTAATAATAATAGTATTATTATTTCTTCATCTCTGCTTAACCTTTCACGGAATATAGATGTGATGGCACGTGTAAGTCAAAAGTTGAATTTTAAAATTAACTCGCTGCAAAGTATCAAGATTGATGCAATGTGCCAATTACAGAGTAAAGCGACGATAAATTGCAATAGCCGTCACTTTATTTTTAATTTAAGCTTCTTAACCACAGTGCATATTAAATAAAGAAAAACAATGTTTGTATCGGCTACACGAAGTGTATACGGGATGCCCCAGAAACTCAACGTCAGACGAATGCTATAAAAAATAATATTACAATATAAAAAATATTAAATCACTTACATAAAATTATAGAACAATGCAAAAATTATATTTATATTTAAAGCAGGTATAGTGGTGACTTGTGCCATTTTAGAATCATGACTAACTAAACTAAATAGGCTAACTTTTTAAATGGTACGACTGTACTTTTTAAATTTTTCATGTATTTTTGCTAGAACTGTTTTGTCCTGACGTTTTTCCTTCTTGATGTTGTTTTAGGACGACCTGTATAGTCTTTTATGTCCGTATCGCAGGCTTGGCTCACCGGACCGCGTCCGTTGTGAATGAAAGCCTCATTGGCGAGCCATGCTGTGACGTAATAGACACATTGTTTAAAAAGAAAAAGGCAAGACCTGAGCTGTAAAGCAATTTAAATTACATGGGACCTAAACAGACCGGTGAACTGTGGGCGTAGGTAGATTAAGTACACCTCTGCTTAATTCTTCGGATAATACAGGCGTGATGGATGGAACATAAAAATATAATAAGAGTACATATTAGTAGTAGATCATACATTCCATTATAACTTTAACTAGCTTTTCGCCCACGGCTTCGCCCGCGTGGTTTCTCGGGTTTTCTGTACTATTTTTTTTTTTTTTTTTTTCATGGGATAACTCGGCAAACGAGCAGGCGAGCTACCTGATGGTAAGTAGTCATCGCCGCCCATGGACATCTGCAAAACCGAAGGAGTTGCAAATGCGTTGCCGAGCCTATTTAGGGAAAGGGAGGGGAAGGAGAAAAGGAGAAGGAAGGGGATTGGGGGAGGAATTGGGCCTCCGGCCCTCTCGCTCACCGAACGAAGCGCAGTAACGAAACGCTACTACTCGGACGTCGGTCTTCTGCGAGAGTGCTGCGAACAGCGTGGCCCTACCACAACATAAACTATAATTTGTATGTATCCATTTATGAACAGTATGAAAATTGGTGCAGTAGTTTTTGAGTTTATCGTGAACAGACAGATAGACAGACGTGGTGGAAGACTTTGTTTTATAATATATAGTGATAGAGAGTGATTATAAAAGTTACCCTGAACATTCAACTTGTTTCGTAACGACGCGACGTACGTTGTTTTGAGTGGACCTTCGATCGTAATTATTGTTTGAATAAACTTAATATTGTGACGTAATCGAGGCCGTCCATCACGCTTGTATCTCTAATGGGTAAACAAGGCCCAGTGTTATCGCCGGAAAAATATTAAGTGCCATCGAGCTAATTTCCCTAGTGGATTGAGTGTCAAACTTTGTGGAAGACCGTTTTGCTCAAGCCGCAGAATATCGCTGGAAGAAAAATATAAGTTTTATATTGGGATTTATTCTTCAATTGCATTTATTTCTTCACCAATGCTCTCAAAAACGGTGAAGCAATACATCGTGAGGAAACCGGCATAAAAAACGAAGACATTTGTGACATCTACCAACCCGCACTGGGCCTGCGTGGTGGATTACAACCTATTGCCTCCATTACTCCCAGTAGTGGGCCTATTGTACTTTGATTGCATTTTATTAACCTTTAGCTTCGCTTATTTAATTATTCCAAATTCATTCATTCATTTCCAAATTTCAGACTTTCAAAATATTTCCTTTCATAGAAATCTTGGCCCAACAATTACGAGCACAATGTCACCCATAATGCACCAGTATATACATAATTATGTTTCAGTCTCATGTAATAGGGGGTGACCCTTTTGTCGTAACCGCATGCTACTAAAAATTTCATAGCAAAAACCCAATAATACTACTCAACCCAAAAATCTGATCTGAGATCTCCAGCGTAGTAGTGCCTTTATAAAGTTGTCAACAACAAAACAATGTCTTGAAACAATGACTTTCCTGTTTACAGCCCGTGATGTATCGAAATAGTTTCCTGTTCAGATTGAAAGGAATCGATCAACGATATTGAATTTCGTGGGCTCACAATATGTACGCCGTGAAACTCCCATAATTAATCACCCGCACCCACAACATTTTCGGTGGATCTTATCAGCAAGTTTGCTAATCAAAGTTCGGTCATTAGTTGATTTGCAGCCGGTGACATATCATCCGTCTATGGTGTAATTTATACGATAACTCGTTTGATGACGCCATAAAAAAAAACTATTGATAGATACCAATGCCAAAGCCAATGCGAGATCAGCTTAAACTAGAATTATATAGGTTGACCTGTAGCCGTGTGTACTTGTGTCGCGTTGCAGCACATGATAAAGGAAAATAACCTATTAAGGAGATGTTTTTCATAAAAAAAAGGATTAAAGTTCGGTTAGATAACTGTTGAAAATAGATATTTAATTCAGGTTATACAACTGTCGAAGACTTAAAAGATTGAAGCCGGGCTAGATAATTGGTGAAAATAATCAAAGATTGAAGTCGCGTTATATGAAGAAGCTATTGGGCCTTGCGCGCTCCACACTTTTGGTAATTGAATATGTATACTGGTGGTTACGAAACGCAACAGTATGCATACTGCTACTTCACGACAGTATTTTGTGAAAGGGTAGCACTTCCTCCCGGTGTGCCAAAAACTGTTCCTACTCCCCTGGGAACGCAAGTGGTGGTGGTGTTAAAAATAATGGAAAATATATTTCGTTTCTCTCAAAAGCTTCGTCCTGCTTAGTATATTATATACAAACAATAGAGAAAACGCTTTATTTACTAACTAACATTTAGGCAAATACAGAACCCAAGCAAACCGCGACCAGTTACTAGTTCACAGTAATTAACGTTGTTCGTACAACCCATTCATTTCTAACTGCTTTAATTTTAAATGGTTTTGTTAACGAAATGAATACAAGATGTTGTAAAGGGCTCGTGGCTAAGTCAAAACCATGCTGATTATTTAATCTGCGATGTTAAGCTACGCTTGTCGCGGTCAGCTATGGATCGGTGATCATTCTTGGCGTCTCAAAGCTTCTTTGTACCTACGTTGGACCTGTAACCTGTATGTCACTTATGTCAATCTATAATTATAGATGATACTCGTATCATCTATAATCGATACCAGTATCGATGATAAAGTTGCCATACTCGTAAGTGTTAATAATTTGGATATTGCTAAGTAATAAGTTAGCAATATCCAAATTATTGTTATTGCGGTGTAGTTGTTTATTGTAAAATATATTATTGAGACGTAAAATTTAAGTTGATCTAAACATAGTTGAGACGAATTAAAGAAGTGAGCAAATAATAATATAAGGCAAAAACATACACTGTGATTTCTATTCTATTGACGGTGTGTAAGTGACATCTGCGTACCAATGTTGTTTTATGCATTTGCATAGCTCTGACGTGCAGTGACGTCACTCGCGAGGCATCTATAAACGCTACGTCATAGACGCTTGCTTTTGAAGTACAGCGTAGCTGCTACGTCGTAGCAAGTAATTCGTAGCAGCGTCGTTTAACTTAGATGTTTGTTGCATATGCAGATTTATTATATAAAGTCGGTAATTTTAGAGAAGGAAAAATAACTTTATAATTATTGCATGGAAAATGCCAAAAAAATACAATAAGAAAGTTAAAGTCAGTAAGTTGAGTATGTAAACTAGTTTTGAATTTAATTATTTGATTAGTCTAGTGGTTGTAAGTGCGTCTACTCCGCGTCCTGGATTCCATTTCCAGGTTGGGCAGTGTTATTGTTTTTTTTTTGTTAGAGAAATATATTATGCCGTCTTATATAGGACCTAGAAGATAATAGTGAACTATGGTGGAAACAGATATACAAGCAGCCAATGATATTTGAATTTTGACGAAGGTTTTTTTAAATCTATGTCAAAACATAGATGTAGTTCGATGTATGTACCTATACTTAATTTTGTCGACTGTACACAGGTACACTAGTGAACACAGGTGATATTATGTAATGATCAAATATAATATCCAAATATTACTATCAAGATATATCAATATGCCTTCTGTATTACCACGTTGCATTTATCGATCCAAGCCAGCGGTTTCAATTATCTAGACTGTGGTTATTGAAACGTCTAGGTAATTGGTACCCGCTCATAATCGCACCCGGCCTTACAACGTCGCTAATCACGTTCGGTCACGCAGTTCTATGTGATGGAATATTTTGTTTTATACAGAGTGTACCTACATTTGGAAATTGGTTGTCTGGTATTTTGTGTCGATTTTTTTTAACATACCATCACGCCTGTATTCCCCGAAGGGTTAGGCAGAGGTGTACTAATGTACACCCACATTTCGCCGGTATGTTTAGGTCCCATGTAATAGGGGGCGAGCCTATTGCCATTCACCGGGCACAAATCCAGACTCCGAGCTGCTACTGAGAATTTCATAGACAAACCCAAATAGCACTTTGCTCGACCTGGGAATCGAACCCAGGACCTCTAGCATAGCAGTCGCGCTTAGGACTACTAGACTAACGAGGCAGTCAGTTTTTTTTTTGTAGAAAGTAAATTTGTTTATACACTATAATTAAGATAATTTCACTTAATTGTAGTGTGTCGTGTGTAGTTCTTAATAAATAATATTTAAACGTTTTTTTTTAAGTATTGCTGTATGTACTTACTTAATTATATTCAAGGGCTTTGTACGATTGATGTCGCACGAGTACGAGCAATGTCCATGATCCACAAGAGTTTATAAAAAATATATTATTACATTATGTGCCATTAAATAATGATTTTATGGAACCACTGATAATCTCGTGCTACCTCCCTCACACAAAACATAGTATTGAACTACTAATGGGTTTAACTACCTACTTAAATCACGTTGTCTACACCATGTATATCTTAGGATCACGTCAAAATTTATGTTATTCTAAAAGTGATCGACATAATATCAGCCAATGATTGTTTCGTTTCCAATTTAAGTTTTGTGTTTCTTATATACAGCCTTATTTAGCCTTAACGACCAACGTGACACGGCGACCAATTTCGCTGTGACCTGACTTTGTTATTGAATTTTAATGGGGACGCCTCAAGCTATTTAGTCAAATGGCATCGTTCAAAATTCCTTACAAAACTTTTTGGAATTAACATTAGAATAGGTACCTAATCATTTCGTTGGCGCAAATTTTGGTTAAAGTTCTAGTTTCGCTTTATGATAGTTCATCGTCCTTTTTGGAATATAATAGTCTGAGTAATAACTACGCTCATCAAAGGATCTGTAAGGTTAAAGTTCTTGGTACGATCAGTCTACAATTATGATAAAAATAAATTATAATTATTACTGTAAATAGATCTTTTAAAGACCCTTTTACAAGTCCATGATTTTTTATCGACATTTCCTATCTGACGAACTCTGAGAAGAAACGCCGAAACAAATTCAGAAATCGTGGTCTCTTTTAAAGCCTAGACAGTAGTATTATCAGATTTAAGCGAGTTTTACTATGTAGGGAAATGTCTGAATAAGCCTTTTGAAGAAAGAGCCATAGCAGTTTTGAAGTGACCTGTCCTAACTGACGGCACGCATATATCAGTCATCGTGTAGCTTAACCATTATATAGGGAGCACCACGATCTGTCGAACGACGATGCCAATTCATCAAGACATTTAGTAGGTCATGTAAGACTAGTATTCTTAGTATTTCCCAGTAGCAGCTCGGAGTCTTGATTGGTGCCCGGTTAATGGCAATAGGCTCGCCCCCTATTACATGGGACCTAATCATAAAGTGCAGTGATAGCCTAGTGATATGACCATTGGACTGTCAAGTCAAAGGTCTCTAATTCGAATCCAAGGCACGCACCCCTGACTTTTCGAAGTCATGTGCGTATTAATAATTAATTATCACGCGCTTAAACGGTGAAGGAAAACATCGTGAGGAAACCTGCATGCCTGAGAGATTTCTTGACGGCGTGTGAAGTCTGCCGACCCGCGGTAGGCTAGCGTGGCAGACTATAGCCTTATCCCTCTCTTACTGAGAGGAGACCCGTGCCCAGCAGTGGGACAATGGAATTGGTTGATGATGAATCATAACGGCGAAATGTGGTTGTACTTTAGTACACCTCTGTCTTATCCTTCGGAGAATACAGGCGTGATGGTTTAAAGTATTTTACACATAACATGTGTAAAATACTTAAAACTGTCAAAATAGGAGCTTTTGGTTGGATGAAAACTCTTTGCTGATCAAAACAAGTGTTCCAGAGACTACGTTACACTATCAACCCTATCCAGTTCAACTTCAGAAACGTCTATAACAATGGTTAGTGACGTCATACGCACTCTATTTAAACGTTGTGGTTCAATGTTACGAGAGAATTATGTAAACTTCCCGAGTGATATCATCGAGTAGGTTTGTACGGCTTGATACAAATTCATGACGTTCCGTAATAATTAATTGAAACCTAGGTTACCTAATTTAAATAAGTAATTTGAAACGTAAGTCAAATGTTTTATTTCAATTTTTTAAGATAGTAGTGTCTCGCTCGCCTTTCTGCATGTCAGCATGACTGGTTCACACGACCGGGGAAGTAGTTACTACCCTTCCACAGAAAATCGTCGTGAAGTAGCAATATGCATACAGTTACTGTGTTGTTTTGTTCGGTGAGGTGTAGAGCACCGGAGGCCCAATTTTTCCCTCAGTCCCCTTCTTTATCCTCTTTTCCTTTCCTTCCTTCTTCCTTATGGTAGGCAATGCCTTGATTGTGTTACATTAGAGGAGGCCTACGTCCAGCAGTGGATGTTATACGCTGATAATAAAACAGTCTAAATAAATGTAAATTCGTAACGCACATAACACATTTTCACAAAAGATAAATCCAAGGCGGAGTTCACACAAGCGAATTCACAGCGTAATCGAATTAATTAGAGCAAAGTCACTTTAAGACGAGAATTATCACTCAGCCAATCAGCAACAAGTTGAAACCAGTTTAATTGTAAGGATTAGAGAAGTGATTCGACCGTTAAATTAATAATTAGATAATGCCGTTTTAAAGGGAAATTTGTCATGAATCCAATGAAATTATTGGTCAACAGTAAACTAAATTTAAATTAACAATAATTTTATTGGAGCTTTTACTACTCATAGAAAAAGCTGGGAAAAAATGAGTGTGTTGTCCCTGACGACTTAAAAGTCATATTTCTAATCTCTTGGACTGTGATAATAATAATATATATTTTTTTCTCAACAAAGGTGATAAGTATGTAGGTATGTATGTATGTAAAAAATAATTCAAACATTATTCTTGGTTCCATAAAAAAGTTACTTCTTTTTAATTATGAATGCAAATAACAGGAAATGATTTTTTTTTATTATTTTGAATGTTGACGACCATTCTACGAAGCCATTGGCAGCGTTTAAATTTTAATTTCTGTGATGGTAGTGGTAGTAATTTTAAATCGCGCGGTAAAGATTTCTTGCGCGATTTAGGATTCGTTCCGACGTAGTTCCTAGGAGCGCGCATAGATGTCGCTACATACACCATGTTGCGTTGTTACAGAAGCGGCATGGCATGAGCGGTGGGGTGGGCGCGACATGCGGCGCGCGCCGCCCGCGCAACCCGCCGCCGTCGCACTCGCGCTCTCGTTGCTTTTGCGCCTCGTGAACGCCGGTGAGTACACCCCTTTATAACCATAGGCTTAGTTGCAGGGTTAACTAAACTTTGTTCCAGCTGATAATGAAATTACTAGCGAGGCAGTCAACTATATAAACTATTCGCCCAGTAATTATTTAGTCAGTCAACATTTACGTTGTATGAAAAGCGTGTGTATGAAATGATGTATTAATGTGGAAGAAGCGAAAGAGATATAGAGTCGTAGCAAGTGGCAGTCTATTTTCTCTTCCAACCCTTACCCTTGGGATAAAGGCGTGAGTGTATGTATGTACGTATATCAACATTTCAGAACACACAGTCCCTATTTAACTATTACGTAATTACAGACCTTTCCGACGGGATGTACCCTAGAACTTGTATTTGACCTATTGAAATTAGGTGTCCTCATTCGATTCAACCTAATTATAACGACTACATTGTAATTGCATTAATGGTTTAGTGGTCAAAGGCGCGACTAAGGAGCTATTGGTGCAATCGGAGGTATTGAGCAAATTTATTCGGGTTTCAGTTTAACTGGCATCACAAAAAAAAATATTTAGAGAAAAGGTAGGCTATGTCTTTCTCCAAGGTTCTGCCATCTCATGAATAATTTAAGAGGCGGTAGCCTAATGGCTAGAGCGTCGGACTTGCAATCATGCTGTTGCCGGTTCGAATCCCACCCACTCGTAATACAAACATTTCGTTAAGTACGAGGGGTTGACAAGAATATTAGTAATGTCCGACCCACATTGCTAGTAGGCAGTAAGACCAAGTCAACAAACTTGAATTTGTACCCGGTCAACTACATATTTATGTATATTCCAAAAGGCTCACCCCTATTACATCACACGTATACCATATCTCTATGTACCTAGAATTAATGATCGATGTCTCTTTTATGTTTTTCCGTATTGGAAGAAAATACTTTGTCGTATTTTTCACAATCCACCGTGTATTCTGGAAAAACCTGTTCAATACAGCCGTAGGCGTAATGCCTGTATCAGTGATATGTTCTACTTGTAAAATGGCAAGCTTGTTTCGTGAATGTGTTTTATTTAGGTTATTTGGAGGAAAAATAACCACAAGGACAAGAAAACCATGGTTTGTCAACCATGTCTATAGGGCACATAGTATTAACATAACATACCATCACACTTTTATTCCCCGAAAGATTAGGCAGAGTTGTACTTAAAGTACACCCATAGTTTGCCGGTATGTTTTTATAGCGAAGCTAGTCGTGCGTTTCCTACGCACGACTAGCTTCGCTAGACTGATGATGCAGTTGATTGTTTTTTTATTTATTATTATTAACATGGAAAACCTAAACAACCAAGATTAATAATAAATAATTAACATAACGATTAACAGTGATTTGCAGTGATATGTCTATTGGACTGCCAAGTCAAAGGTCTCGAGTTCGAATCCAAGGCACGCACCTCTGACTTTTCGAAGTCATGTGCGTATTAATAATTAATTATGACGCGCTTAAACGGTGAAGGAAAACATCGTGAGTGAAACCTGCATGCCTGACAGATTTTCTTGATCGCATGTGAAGTCTGCCAACCGGCAGTAGGCTAGCGTGACGGATTTTAGCCTAATCCCTCTCGTACTGAGAGGAGACCCGTACCCAGCAGTGGGACAATGTAATGGGTTGATGATGATGATGAATTAACATAAAAATGTACCTATATGTGCATTATGCGTGATTGCTTGTTTATTGTCGATAAATCCTTCATCTGTTTCTTTCCCAATTCTATGACGGATAACTCATCAAAGACCTCTTTTTATAGTATACTAGCTTTCCGCCCACGGCTTTCCCCACGTGTTTTCTTGACGTTTCTGTACAAATAATATGTATGTAAAAAAATTGATAAATGAAGAAGCGCTCTACCGATTTTGTGCAAACTTCACATAAACCATCCACTAAATAGTCCGAACAAAGCCTAAACATTTGGTTTAGATAGGTGAGCCCGTTCTTGAGTTATACAATTACAACGAAGAGTGGCATTGATTTTTATATAGAAAAGAAAAATGGGGGCAAGGTATGTTGTACTCGTAACTAAAACCCGCCCTTGCCTTCACTTGTCCATGAATCTAAATCAATGGATGTATAAACAAGTTTCCATTCCAGGATCAATGGGCCCCGGAGTACCCGAGAACATTACCGTGACGTTCCTCAACCCCACCACGGTGAGGGTATCCTGGTCCACTACGGCGGACCTCGTGGAGAAGTATGACGTCACGTACAAACCTTCAGACGCAAGGTAAGGGATGTGCTTGCAATTGGTAGCTAAATTTCGCAGACCAAAGCTTTAAGATCATCTGGTTTGATCGATAAACCGTGCATCAAATATAGTGATTGAGCGACAAAATTACTGATTGAGCGATGAAATTACTGATTGGGCAGCAAAATTATTACCTAATACAGACACCTCAGATGAAATAAAAAGTTAAGATGGAACTTTGCGAACAAAGAAGTGAGGCCGGTTAAAACTACGCCTAGCCGTGTACAAACACAATCACACGCACGTGATACGATAATGAAGCTTTAATAGACGTGTAGCGATAGCTCGACTCTGCTCGACTGACAAGATAAGGCGTAGTTTCGGTATACGTGTGCGTGTAATTGTGTTTGTAAACGGCAAGGCGTAGTTTTAACCGGCCTCACTTCTTTGTTCGCAAAGTTCCATCTTAACTTTTTATTTGATCTGACACAGACACAGGTTAGGTTAGAATCGCGACCACACATCGTGTGGTCAGAACCAAATCGTGTTCATGTTTTGTTAGAAAATAAAATACGAGCCGATTTTATCTTTGCCGATTTAAATGATATGCGTTCAACATAAAATTATGTAGTGGTAGGCTCAGAGTTTGGGCGTCGGACTTGAGATCATGTGGTTGCCGGTTCAAAACCAACCCATTACACAACTGGCGTGAACTGACTCACAACATTTAGCTTAGCACGGCGGATAACAAGAATACTAGTAATGAATGACCTACATTGCTAGTAAGCCTTTAAAAAGAACTAGAAATTGCATGTAGGCAATTTGTACTCCTAAACCTTAAAGGCATACCTATAGCCTAATATACACCGCACCCGGCATTATTGCCTAAGGGTTGTAACATAATGATATTATTGTGTTGGTGGACGTAGCCACAATATCATGTTGGTTTGGTGTTTGGTGTAGCTATCAGCTCCAACGCTTGCTTGCTTTATATGTTAAAAATGTATACCAATCAATCACTTTATTTGCTTGAAAATGATCCATAATACAATATAAAGCTTTTGAAATTGAACATCTGCTATTGTTTGGTCTGCGAAATTTCGTTAATATCTGTTATCTGTTGTATTCTTTCTTGTCTGTCTGTAATTTCTTCTATTTATTTCAATATTGTTTACTGTATCTACAAAAACATGAAAACATAGGAATTATTTGTATTTTTAAACAAACAATGGGTGGCCTTATTTTGTCCAGGCAGCCTTAGGATGGTATACAAAAGTTTTTTAAGTTTTTTCTGTAGTTAATTAATTGTAGCATTATGTGCGTGTTACAATGTTTGCGATGGCTAATCAATGTTTAACTGTTGCTTATTCTTGTATATAGTTTTAATTTTCCTCCTATAGAGTATATGTACCTACATAAACAAAATTACACGTTACGATGTTTGAAGCGAGCAGTGCAAACATACGCCTCCATATTAAATTATTAAACATTTGCACCTGAAACAAGGAAATTAGATTTCGGCGCCGCTGTTTATATTTCTGATGACTAAATTTGTAACAGTTACGCTCTTATACGAAGTAACTAATAACGTGTTAGCTTTGTAATAAAGAAGTGTGCTTAAAACCACTTCCTGATATTTAGAATCTTTCTTCGCATTGTATATGCATAAAGGTTTAAAATAGAATAGCACTGTATTGCACACCGAAAAAATTAATGCCAAGAACAATTTTACAAATGAAAGAGTGGTACAATGGGCGGTCTTATCGCTGACAGAGATCTCTTACAGACAACGTTTGGATGGACTTGTGAGAAAAGGAAAATTTAAGGCTGTTCTTTCACCGATTCGACGAGCGCCAAAGGCCCAATTCTACCCTCAGTTCCCTTGCTTCTCCTTCTCTTTCCGCTCCCTTTTCCTTTAATATCCTCGGCTCGGGTTCGTTTTGCAGATGTCGATGGGCAGCGATGACTACTTACCATCAGGTAGGTCGCCTGCTATTTGCCGAGTTATCCCATAAAAAAGACGCCCGTACTAGTCACCGGTATGGTAACCAAAACGATAGATTTGGCTTTGTGTTGTTTTGATTCTCGGTGGACTTTATGCGCGTTAATTGTATGCCCCCACCCCTGGTTCCGTTCTGTTTTAAAAAAGACTAGCTTTCCGCCCGCAGCTTCGCCCGCGTGGACAACACGATTTTGGCAGTGTAGGTTTTTCCATAACAACATGTATATTTGTTATTAAATGAGCAGCATTCGTGTTCTAATAGATAGAGCGATGATCTATCATTCTGGAGGTCTCGTAGGATCTATTTCCACAGGGTGGAACAAATAGTGGTAGACCACTTTCTCATTGGTGGTTTTTCTGTCTGGTGCCAAAATGACCATACTGCAATTAATACTGACTCTGTAACAGGCAAAGTAGAATTGCCCATGTAAGAAGCAATCTTCTTTTAATTCCAGCCTGCTATCCTTAATGTCTCACCCTGTTTTTTTGTATGGTCATTGCAAAGCAGATCTTAAGAGGGAAATGTAATCGTTCTCAAAAACAGTCGGATGGTATCAGTGGTATTAGAGGTATGAAAAGTGATTCCCCCAAGTACAACCAGTAATGACAGTGGCCTCTTTAATATATTTGTGCAATGCTGTTACTCGCAGTCTAGTCCCGTTACATAGTTTAAGTGGTTTAATGAGACGCAGCATCATTAAAGATGTCCTAAGGAGGGTTACACTGTTAAGGAACTCCACATGTTAGTAATCTGCTTCATCCGCTTGTAGCACTGAATCGACAGACCTATTGTCAATTTCTGAGCCCTCCAACGACTTAGGAAGTATGTAATCAATAGCAACTGCACTTGTTTTCGGAGTCGGTATTGCACGTTTGCACAGCCAATCTATAGGCTTGTTTGTATATTAGAAAAATCGGGATACACTCTAACTATTAGACCTTTCAAAACAACCCGTCACTATTGTATCCAGCAAAGATGGTACATATATTTTCCTTTTGGATTCAGGATCATCTCCATTTTCTATCTTAACCAATAGTTCTGAAAACTTTGTAACAGACGTATCTCTCTCATATTTCTTTTTACAGATAATCATTATGTTGGGCTATAGGTATCCCGATGTTGAGGATGCTCTGATTTCGTCTGCTCGTGTTCCTCTAGGTATAACGGAATCTGACGGCATTCCCCTGCCTGCAACACAGTAACTTCACCAATCACTATTGCTGCCTCTGAAATCTTTAAGAATCTATTGCGTGCTTCGATTCCACCTTTGTGTGCCATAATATTCTCATCTCATACTATAAGTGTGCGATTTTGGAGAACTTGAGCCATGTCACTCTGCTAAGATATTATTGCACAACGGAGTTTCGACATGGATGAAACTAAGCGGAAGTTTTAAAGACAGCGTGAGCCATTTTCCCACCTTCCAAAAGAGAAGGTGCTATTCCAGATGAAGCTACAGTTAAAGCAATGCCCCGATTACTTTGTACTTTAGTTAGCCAAAAGTAAGTGCCATACACAACATGGTTAGCTAAATAATAATATGTGCAACTTTGGTATGATTTTCGAATAATGTGATTCGCGTATTCATTTATTTTTAGAATGGAATACATAACTTAAAGTAATAATAAAAATAGCAGATTTCTTTATTTGCACTTTATATATAGGGCCAGTTACTCATTTTACGCGGCTAAGGGGTAAAATTAAAAAACGACCTTAAATACATGTTGCTTTAATTGTATTGTAGAGCTTACATCCTGTAATTTTGTTAATAAAAATTTTTTTCGATACAAATTTTAACACTCCTTATATTCCTTTAAGGGATGAAATTCAAAAAGTCCTAAAACACGTGTTTCTTTAACTATAATATAGATTTTAAAACTTTAAATACTTAATCTCAAGTCATTTTGATAATAAACAATTTATTATTAGTACAAACTTTAACACCGTTTTTTACCCCTTTAAGGGCTGAAATTTAAAAAATCCAAAAATACGTGATTCTTTTATTATATTGAAAAGCATAAATATTGAATTTCAAGTAATTTTGATAAAAAACGAAAAAAAACTATACAAACTTTAACACCCCTTTTTACCCATTTAAGGGACGAAATTTTAGAAATACAAAAATACGTATTTCTTTAATTATGTTGAAGTGCTTAAATATTGAATTTCAAGTAATTTTGATAATAAACACAAAAAAAACCATACAAACTTTAACACCCCTTTTTACCCATTTAAGGGATGAAATTTAAAAAATCTTTAAGGACGTGTTTTTCTATTTTGTATTTAAAGGCTAAATACTAAATTTCATTAAATTCAAATAAGAAATGACAGAGTTTCATACAAACTTTAAACCCCCCTTTCACCCCTTTAGGGGATGAATTTCGAAAAATCCTTTCTTAAATGACGCCTAGAGTATAAAAGCAATATCCTCACAAAATTTCAAACTTCTATCATTAGTGGTTTCGGCTGGGCGATGATATGTCAGTCGGGACATTGCCTTTTATTTCAAGTAATAATTTTGATAATAAACACAAAAAAAACCATACAAACTTTAACACCCCTTTTTACCCATTTAAGGGATGAAATTTAAAAAATCTTTAAGGACGTGTTTTTCTATTTTGTATTTAAAGGCTAAATACTAAATTTCATTAAATTCAAATAAGAAATGACAGAGTTTCATACAAACTTTAAACCCCCCTTTCACCCCTTTAGGGGATGAATTTCGAAAAATCCTTTCTTAAATGACGCCTAGAGTATAAAAGCAATATCCTCACAAAATTTCAAACTTCTATCATTAGTGGTTTCGGCTGGGCGATGATATGTCAGTCGGGACATTGCCTTTTATATATATAGATAAACAGGGAAAAGATTTAGTTATGACTGTTTTAATTAAGTGATGTAAAACTATAATTACCTGAATAGTTGCCTCATCGGCTACCGCATTCCTCAGAAACAGCTTAAATCAACGAAAGGTCAATTATCAATATTAATAAAACATTGATGATTTAGAAAAGTCATAGTTGCGTGCAGTCCACTTTGATTCCAGCTTAAATCATATGACTTGGACGTCCATATCACTTCAGTTTTGAGCGCTTATTCCTGTTAAACAACAGATGGGTTGTGCAATAAAAAAAAGTACAATTCTATTAATATTTAGTCGTTTGCCATGCGAGCCAATGCGACACGACTTATGAATTTAACTGTTTTAACAATGAACATACTCTTAAATTAACTTTTTATTTACTTGAAATTCGTAACAACGTGATTAGGCTTTGGTTAGATTCTTTGAAAAGAAATGCAATACAATTTCGCAATGGTTTTGAAAGCACTTAAAAGTTTGACGGTAAAAGGATTTTTGTACTAATATAAAATACATTTTGTATATATACAGGTAAATTAAAATTGTTCTTTGAATATTATGATACTATCACTCCTGTTACTGCGAAGAGTAGTCAGAGATGAACCAATTTACATCTAATTTGTCTCTAATGATATGATTTTTTGGTCTCATGGTATAAGAGCGAGCTAATCGATACAAATTCAACCTCCGAGTTAAGCTGCTTGACCTGAGAACCAAACCCTAGAACTCCCACTCACTAGTCGTTCTTGTGCCAAATTGGCTTACAAGACAATCATTTATGTATGTCACGTCACATGAAATAACCAACAAAAGTATACAAAAAGCAAAGCAAGTAGCAGTAGTTTCTGCCACCCCTGTGAGAAAAAAGCGTGACTGTACGTTATAATCTCAGGTCAAATAAAAATTTAAGATGGAACTTTGCGAACAAAGAAGTGAGGCCGGTTAAAACTACGCCCAGCCGTTTACAAACACAATTTTACACTATATAACAATACCGAAACTACGCCTTATCTTGTCAGTCGAGCTTTCGATAGTTTGATAGCTCGACTTCGATAGCTCCATCTTAACTATTTATTTGATCTGAGGTTATAATATAATTGGCACAAAACGTATCTTATTACCTTGTGTGACAGTGAAAACAAGTCTCAGTATAAATTCGATTGTAGTGTCACATTTCGAGTTGTGTCGTTACAATTTTTAAAATGTATGAGACTTGAAGCCGTAGCAAGGCACCAACTTGAAAAGTGTTACCGTAAAGTTTCATAAAGGTGGAGACGCTAACGATGTATCTAGAAAATGAAGTTGAACGAGTCGCTTATGTTAGCTCTAGGGATGAAACTGGAATGAGGTGGTGCATGTAATCATCTATAAAGAAACAAAAATCTTAAGAAAGAAAAATATAATTAGGTACAGTCAGCATCAGATATATCGAAGTAAAGAGACTGTTCATAATTATATGAGCATTTAGGGAAATTAAGTTTTGTCGTAATGGGATAAAATACACGTCCCAATGACATTTCTCCTGTACGGTGTTCATTCTTTCAAATATCGTTTGTGTTGTGAGATATTGTTTAATTTCCTTAGTTGCTCCTAGTATTTTGAGCAGTTTGTATGCGCAATTATATTCGATGCTGACTGTACTATTCACGGTGACGTCAGAGTATATGTTTAAATAATTTTGTAAGTACCGAAGTAGGTATTAAGGTTTGTATAGCGTTTTAAACATTTTTTACGTGAAATTACGCAGGATACATTCTGGGAAATGTTGTACAAAAGTGACATATTAATTCAAAACTTTTAAACTTTTTGAATAAACCAAATAACCTTTTGAACATTGATGCAACAAATAATTTACATAACATACATACCATCACGCCCGTATTCCCCGAAGGGTTACGCAGAGGTGTACTAATGTAAGTACACCCCCATTTCGCCGGTATGTTTAAGTCCCATGTAATAGGGGGCGAGCCTATTGCCATTAATAGGGCACAAATCCTGACTCCGAGCTGCTACTGGGAATTTCATAGAAAAACCCAATAACACTGTTCGACCTGCGGATCGAACCCAGGACCTCTAGCGTAGCAGTCGCGATTGGGACCACTAGACCAACGAGGCAGTCACAAATAATTTATGAATACTGTATTCAATTTCTTATCCATGGAACTTCCAGAAATAATGAACTGTCAAATTAACATCAACATAGCATTAAAGTCTTCTATCATCATCGGTCACATTAAAAACACACAACTGACATTTGAAACGGAAATAAAAAGCCTGTTCTATTTTACGAATAATGTATATCTTGGTATAGTCGACCATCAAATTGCTTAACCAATTACCTTAGACAGAATATTGTTTGCTTATCACAAAACAAGTGCAGTGACAGCCTAGTGATATAAGCATTGGACTGCCAAGTCAAAAGTCTCGAGTTCGAATCCAAGGCATAATAATTAATTAATTAATAATTAATTATCACGCACTTAAACGGTGAAGGAAAACATTGTGAGGAAACCTGCATGCCTGAGAGATTGTAGATGTAGGGTAGCTGTTGATAATTTTGACATTAGGACGACCAACACCTCAGTCCACCCGTGACCATGGATGCTGTAAAGGATCCGAAACATCGGGAATTTAAAAATATCAATATAACGCGATAAAATCCGTAGAAAGTAGTTTTATTTCAAGGAATGGAAATGTTATGAGATGGGCTCAAGAAGATACTTGTACGAGTGTTTGAGTTACGACAGTATAGGTAGATTATTGTGGCGGCCAAATTTTGGAAAATTGTGGTTTAGTAGAATTTAAAATTATATCAAAAAGATACCTGCCAATTTAGCCAAATGTTCCTAAGCGCGACTGCTACGCTTGAGGTCTTGGGCTGATTCCGAGAAAGAGAAGTGTTACTGGGTTTTATATAAAATTCTCAGTAGCAGCTTGGAGTTTCGTCCACTATTACATACTGGCGAACTGAGGGTGATCGAAGATCGTCCATAATTGAATAAAGGTGTCCGAATAGATTTCCACCTACTATCCAAATTGCCACCACTTAAGAACATTTTTGCCACTTCACTTTCACATAGTAGGTAATTATGCTTAATTCATATAGGTACCACATCTTAAATAACAATAGTTCATTGAACCTAAAAATATGTGCTTTTATCTTCCCATTTAAACTTGACTTACCTACTTATTAATTTTCACGAGTCAAAAAGTTGTATAACAAAGGTTGTTCCAACAACGGAAACTAACCCTTTTTCGAAATTTGGTAATTTCCGAATAACCCTGAATAATTTATTAGTGACTTCTGAATATGAATGAGTATGAAATTCGAAAATGAAATATCAAATTCACTTTGAATTTTGTCGGACATTGACAAAACCGCATCGAGCTATGAAAAAATATACATCGAAATTAAATTCCATACCAAAATATTGTGACTAATTGGAGACTGGGTTCTGCAGAATATTTAAACAATATTGTGAATCAATTGTCAATATTATAAAATTGTATAAAAACATCTCCGAACCAATAAATAAGCTTTGTTTGTTTGTCAGTTTCTTAGGTGTTGGTGGAAGAAATACTGAACAAATTTATATTTTTATTTTCACTGCTTCAATGCAAATGCTTTAATTGAATAGATCCTGAGATAAATAGAAAGAAGATATCGTCACTGTTGGTCGCATTTTATTATTTCTATTCGTCATGAGAAGCATGGGCAAAAGTTACTTACTATTCATACCTATACAGTTAGTTTATTTGCAAAAATAGAAATAGGACGGAAATGCCACTCATCATTAGTACATAGTAGGTTCTTCATTTCATCTTCATTTCACTAGTAAAATTTCCTTGTCGCCACTAGGTTAAGTGAATTAGAAATAAATTAATTAGAAAAAATAGAAATAAATTAAAATAAATAAATTAATCATGGTTATTTTCTTTTGTGCTGTAGTGGAATTTTATTCTGATTACTGAAGTTGAAAAATCGAACTAAAAAAATACGATCTACAATAGTCGTTTAGTTTTCTGATATTTTCCAATTTTTCTGAGCAATTTTCTTAATTTTTGACTCGGTAAGAACCTTTTACAAAGTATTAGAAAACTTTAAAAAATACATTAATAAAATCCTTAAAGTCCTTTTAAAAAATCTTAAATTAGGGCATGACCAAGAGAAAAGGGATTCATTTTTTATGTATAGAATATAATGAGACTTAGCAACTGAGGTATAAACTAGAGAATAAGTATTCAATATTTTTGTTGGATCTTCAACTAACAGAAAGTTTCTAATACTAACTTATTCCGATCATCATTAGCGGTTGGATAAAATTGGCTAACGACCTATTGAATCAATACCATTAACCGCAAAAAACTTTTCCTCACCAACCTCGTTTATAAGTTTATTGATAAAAGAATAGTTAGACTTTATTTGCTTAGTTTTTGGAAATTATATTACTGAATATTTTATTAAATATTAATTACGCACTTTGCTGGATTCATGTAACATTTTCCAAAAGTGGTGGTCTCGATTTCAGTTGTTTTCTCTTTTCGTCAGCTTGACATAATGTCAGAGATAGAATGAATAAGTGCGGTCGCACATGTCAGGTACCGGATCCGAATCTCCAATTCGGATTCCTGATTCGATAACCGAACCGAGGAACTTGACGCGAAAACCTGACGTGTGCAGCCATCCTTAAATTTAGCAATTTGTTCCCAACAGGAAAAACTTTATAAATTGATCACAATTTTGTTTTTGATGGAGATGTTTAAACATTAATAGTGATAAACGGGAGTTTATAAATAAATATTTAAAATATCTTTGATTGTAATCACATCACGCCTGGTTTTACCGAAGGGTTAGACAGAGGTACCTATACTGATATACCTATAGTTCGCCAGCATTTTTGGGTGCCATTAAATAGGGCGACCCGATTGCCATTAACTGGGCCCAAATCCAGACTGCGAGCTGCTACTGAGAATTTCCATGAGGAAAACCCAATAATACTTTGCTCGACCTGGCATTAGAACCCAGGACCTCTAGCGTAGCAGTCGCGCTTAGGACCATAAGACTAATGAGGCAGTCCTTGTTTAGAGAAGTAATATTTTCCATTTAAAACATACAAAATTAAGAACAGATGCGCCAACGCATTTTCAACAGACAAGTGATAGCTCCACCCTACGTCTACATCAGAGTCAAATTAATTACCGTATTTAACAACATCTTTTACAGAGATTTTCTCTTTAACATTTCGGTTTTCAAGCGTGGTGTGTGGTAGGTTTGACACGAGACGAGCGTTGAAATTTAATTTACACATTGAAATACACTGCGGTATAAAGAAAATTTTTAGGGTCTTATATGTTTCGCATTTGTGATTATTAATTTTGATACTTATGTATATATATATATAACTTATTAAGCAATTTTACTAGCGTATTAGTTCAGAACGTGTTGAACGAAATGTGTTGAAGTTCCTTTCCTTCTATTTCTCTGATCTTTAATCCTGAACAGCTTTGTAAACCACATTTATGCAAATAAAGTAATATTGTTGAACGGCTAATTTCAGACGAGCAGAGCTATTTTGGAGGGGAAGGAGAAAAGGAGAAGGCCCTTTCTCCTTCCTCTCCCTTAAACTGACGGAGGAATTGGACCTCCGGCGCTCAACACTCGCTGTACGAAACGCAACAGTATGCATACTGCTACTTCACGTTGATATTCGGCGGGAGGGTAGTACTTCCCCGGTCGTGCCAAACCACTCATGCTGGCACATAGACATGCCAGCGAGGCATTAGGTACTACTTCGATTTTCGTTTGGGTTTTTG
This sequence comes from Subacronicta megacephala, assembly GCA_958496365.1. Lineage (NCBI taxonomy): Eukaryota > Metazoa > Arthropoda > Insecta > Lepidoptera > Noctuidae > Subacronicta > Subacronicta megacephala. The sequence continues at coordinate 9,643,676 of OY292527.1, forward strand.
GGCTTAGGAACGATTGCGTCCACATTTTGTCATACTCTATCTATTTCAGGTACATTATTACACAGTCATTATCCGATTACACAATTTCCTATTCATATTGTTTAGCTTTTGTTTCATTTTTGTTAGAATAATGACCATCCGAAATTATGTGGATAATAGGTAGTTTGGGCTTCCACATAATTTGTTTTTATAGTAACTTGAAGCAGGTTTGTAAGCTCTTTGTGAGCCCTATTCAAACATAACATTTGGGCACATCTGTGTAAATTTAATGAATAATTTAATATGACTGACGTCACTAAGTAAGGTGGGTTCCCGTTGATACCGTACAGGCTTGTCGGTAGGTAATAACTACGCTGATTTATCGATCTGTAAGAATAAGCTTCGCTTGCCGCGGTCAGTCTGTGGATAGGATACCATTCTTATCAAATCAAACCCCTGCCTTTTCGAATCGGGTTGCAAAGTTGAGAAAGTAGTCCGTTCATGATAAATGATAAATTATAAATGATAAATGATATTTATTTCTGTAAATAGATCTTTTAAAGACACTTTTACAAGTCGTTTTTTTTTATATTTTTTTTTAAACTAGATGGCGCCGACCTTTTCTGTCTGACGACCTCTGAGAAGAAATGTCGAAACAAACTCAGAGAATCATGGTCTCTTTTAAAGTCCAGACATTAGTTATATCATAGATATGCGAGTTTTACAATGTAGGGCAAAAATCTGAACAGGCCTTTTGAAGAAAGAACCAAACAGTTTTGAGTTGACCTGTCCTAACTGACGGTACGCATGCATCAGTCCTCGTGTAGCTCAACCATTTTTTAGGGAGCTCAACGTTCCTGTTAAATACTAATAATGCATTCGTCTCGATCGTAAGCCGCCTCAACATAGTTGAGTAAGACGCACGTAACGTACTCGTACATGGGTACGTCACAAGATGTATTTATCAACTTTAACAAAGCGAGGAGTATGAAAGGATTGTATTAGGCATTCCATAATTTGGTACCTAACCATACGCCTATTATAAGGTGAGAAACAGTTCATTTTAAATGAATCACTACTTATAAAATATAATATTAAGTTTGTGACTGTATGTCGCCTACAATTTTATCATCAACCCATTTTCTGTGCTTCTGCTGGGCACGGGTTTCCTTACATTGTGAGAAGACTGAGGCTATAGTCCACCATGGTAGCTTTCTGCTGGTTGGAAGACTTCACACCCCGTCGAGAAAATCTATCAGACATGGAGTTTTCCTCACAATGTTTTACTATACTGTTTTAAGCGAGTCATAATTTATTATTATTATGCACAAGAGTACAAAAAGCCTTGGCAGTCCAATGGTCATATTATTAGTTATAACTGCTTAAAATTTTGTTTGAGTAAGCTTTTAATGGGTACCTACGTATGTATATAAAACACTCTTCACAAAACATGTTTCAATTACCGTAATTTCTGCTCACACGTTTCAGCTTATCACAACATTTATCAGACAAGAAAATCAGACTCCAAATTTCCCAGAATATTTACGGAATCACTGTCTGTGAGATGAATTAAAAATTCTATATTCAAATCAGTATGCCGCAAACTGTTAAATATTCAGCGGTTGCCAGTCGATAGTGCAGAGCTAAAAGTGGAAAGTTCACAGCCTGTAGAAAGGGGAATATGGTAATGAACGGAAACTAGCCCAGTTTACTGAATGCGCTGAATCAGGTCTTGACGTCGTTGTACAGAATTAAGCGGTTAAGTGGTTTCCTCTACTTTTTTCGCTGATGACTTAAGGGGTGTTGATAGATTTTTGCTTCGGATCAGATTTATTTTATTGAGTAATGTTCATCTTGTTTTTGAAGTTTCTTAACGTGACTTGCAGAGTTGCCTAATAGAAATTATCACGAATGAAAAAGAGTAGTTCCAATATTATCGTCATCGTTGGCCGCCATACTTGATTAGATCTTGTGTTAGTTAATAATGTGTCATTCTAATCCGTCCCGCGTACTTCAGATATTATCGTCAAGCGCTGATCGTTTTTTTTTAATGCGTGAGCAACTTGGTTCCTGACAGGGATCCCCTAGCCACACACCTTTTTTAATTTTAGAATGGCTGAGAACATGAATTTAGGTTAGTTAAACGATATAAAGATAAGTGGTACCCTTAATAAAAAGTGAAGGAATAATGAACTTCCATTAATATTAACATACAAAATAATATACCTAAGACAAGTGTGCCGATATTGTCACGTGACAAATGCGAAAGGCAATTAAGCTATAGATTACAGTAGATATATACAATATCTTTAGCTCAAATTACCAATGTAACCCAGTTATAGAAAGTATCTGTCGCCAACTTTATATCCATGAGACCCTTACATGGAGTAAGGGTCATAAAGTTGACACATCATACTTTTGTTACTTCAAGACGTCTCTTAGAAAATTATTACTAACTTTAATAACAGTGACAAACTTACTCAATTACGTATTATTGTGGTAGAGTTACCACACCACCACCCACAAAAAGGGATGACGTCCTAATAAATGTTGAATATCTTAAGTATGTACTAGACTGGAAGAATTTAATTTTAATTAAATCGTGGAATTTTAAAGAACTGTCATTTTATGGTGAAGATATTTAATTAGTGCAGTGATAGCCCTGTGATATGACCATTGGACTGCCAAGTCAAAGGTCTCCAGTTCCAATCCAAGGCATGCATCCTCTGTCTTTTCGAAGTCATGTGCGTATTAATAATCAATTATCACGCGCTTAAACGGTGAAGGAAAACATCGTGAGTAAACCTGCATGCCTCAGATATTTTCTTGACGGCATGTGAAGTCTGCTAAACCGCAGTAGGCTAGCGTGTTGGAGTTTAGCCTAATCCCTCTCGTTCTAAGACGAGATCCGTGCCCAGCAGTGGGACAATGTAATAGGTTGATGATGATGATGATTTAATTATAGGTAGGTATACCTTTATCTGGTGGAGTTGTGGAGGGATGTCAACTCGCTCCCGTGGCCCTAGTAATAAGTGTGACTTTAGTCGGTAGGTCACCCACTATGGGTGGAGTCCGACACGCCCCGTCGATTTTCCCGAGCGGCGGAAGACCATGAGGATTTCCACACGATATTAAAAAAGATATACCTAATTTAGAGAAAGAAAAAGGTTAGTTTTGTTATTCTTTAAAATTCATTGCATGCAGTGTTCGCTTACAATTAGTTGTACTTAAGAGGACTGTCCCTCGCGAACGCAACAATGTTGCACAGTTGTCGCTGTCTCTATCCCTCGCGATGCGAACGCGTGCCCGAGAGGAGAAACAACAATACATTTGCAACATTTTCACGCGTATTTCTTATGTTCCGAATTTTGGAGATTACTCCTATAATATTGTAAAAACGTAAAAAAAAATCTTGTAAAAATATATTCACTATATTATCTGGGTTTCTTTCTAATCAGAATGTTTCTGTATTGATACATTGTCGAGAAATACTAGCATAAAGTTGGGCCGTTTTTCAACGAAAATTGCCAATCTTTGAGCTCGTGTAACTTTTAAACCGTATATTGAAATGAGACTGCCTCGTTGGTCTAGTGGTCCCAATCGCAACTGCTACGCTAGAGGTCTTGGGTTCGATCCCCAGGTCGAGCAAAGTGTTATTGAGTTTTTCTATGAAAATCCCAGTAGCAGCTCGGAGTCTGGATTTGTGCCCGGTTAGTGGCAATAGGCTCGCCCCCCTATTACGTGGGTGTACATTAAGTACACCTCTGCCTAACCCTTCGGGGAATACAGGCGTGATGGTATGTATGTATGTATTGAAATGAAATTTTATACTACAGGAACACGTATTTTAACGATAAGATTGTTACTGCAAAATTCCAAAGACTTTCATTTGTTAATATTCAAGATAAGACCAAACTACGTTTGTATGGAGCGCGGAGCGGATACTATCCTCTTAAAGTGTTAAAATAAATTTTCACTTTATATTGAACTGTTAGCGAACCTTAATAAATAAATCAATGTACAATTTCATCCAATGGAGCTTTGGAAACATAAACCTTTCGAAATACAGTGCACTCCTTCAAACTTTGTATCAAAACTTAAGATAAGTTTGTGTTAAACTTAACTTTAGGTTAGTATAATATTTACACAGTGCTGTGCTTTGTTTACACGGAGATTGTAATATTGAACCTCATGACTGATTGTGTTCATTGAGTACACTTCTACCTAAGCCTTTAGGCAATACAGGCGTGATTTTACGTATGAATTTGTTTCTTCTCAGAGTCAGGTTACGTTATTGTTAGTTGTTACTGAAACTATAAAGGTTTGACTTGTAAAATTATCTAAATAATATATATATATATATATATATATATATAATATAATATATAATATCTAAAAAAATGATTAATACTGCCTCGACTGCCTCGTTAGTCTAGTGGTCCCAAGCGCGACGGCTACGCTAGAGATCCTGGGTTCGATTTCCAGGTCGAGCAAAGTGTTATTGGGTTTTTCTATGAAAATCCCAGTAGCAGCTCGGAGTCTGGATTTGTGCCCGGTTAGTGGCAATAGGCTCGCCCCCCTATTACGTGGGACCTAAACATACCGGCGAAATGTGGGTATATATTAGTACACCTCTGCCTAACCCTTCGGGGAATACAGGCGTGATGGTATGTTATGATGGTATGTTAAATAATTAATACCTATTATTATACTATTATAATAATAGGTATTAATTACTATTAAAATAACGGAAAAATGGTTTGTTTGTTTGTAATTGATAAACTTTAAAACTACAGTACAGTAGTTTTAATAATGCTTTCACTATTAGAAAGCTATATCATTCCTAATTAACATAGGCTATTTATTCATTTATCCGGCGAAGGAGCAGGCGACTCTCTAGTCTAGTCTAAGAGCTTCTGAAATGGGCACAAGTCATGTACTACCTTTGTACATTTAGTTTTCAAACAAGTATTTGAATTTGAGTAAAGATTTGGAAATGTTTATCATCATACTATTTATTATCTACTTACTCTTTGACTGCTTAGCAACTGCCAACTTTTCTTAGTTACACAAGCTTGTATGCTTTCCGAATATATAAGGAAACATTTTATTTATTGCGCAGTAAATTGATTTTTACCTTTGAACACATTTTATATTTGCCGAACAAAAGCGAGCAAATTGAATTTCTGTATGATAGCAATTTTAAATTCCCTTTGTAGCAGTTATTGGGTGAAATATGGTTTCGCCATTAATGCTTGCCATTTTTCTAACAGAAGTGGTTCGTAACTTGATTAAATGAACAAGTTCGCAAATAATAATTTACTTAATTATATGAATTCTGATGTTTTTGTATATTTTTTGCCATTAACCGGGGTCAAAATTCAAAAGTCGAATGCTGCACATAATTTCAAAGTAAAACCCAATAATGCTTTGCTCATCTTGAGAATTTAACCAAGAGTTTTCTCTCAACATTCGCGCTTATGGCCTGGCGTTGAAAAATAATAATTTTAAGTGACAATACCTACTCGGGCATAATTATTATATAGTCATCAAATTTATAATTTATCTTAATGTTAAAACTGTTCAAAATTATTTGAATAACTGAGGAAATTAAACTATAATATGTCAATGCACCAAATAATATTTTAGATAAACACCGTTCGCGGTACCTGTAGTTAAGTACTGATATTGTAAGTTTTCGAATTGTGATATAGATTTAATTTCTTTAGTATTTTAGATAATAATGACAACTCTTTTCTTAGCATAATATAGATAGATAGACAGATTGACATAGAGATATAGTAGATAGAGAAGTATGGTAAGAGATAGAATGTACATACGAACAGTTTATAATGTCTTATGACGTGAAACAATCATGTAGCAATAAGGAAGTCCTTATAAATTATGTGTGACATTATTCCATCCAAATCACATTTAATATCGTCCCCTACAATAATTTCAATGAGTAACATGACATGCAATCTCGGCTAGCAGCAGATATACTTACATACGTATACATTATATACATCACTATGAATGAAACGGGTCGCAAGTATTGATTAAACATACTATAATGGAATTAACGACGACGTATGTGAATTGTGATAACAATCGATCATGTGTGAACATGTAGTATACGACATTACGGAATAACAATATTATGCAAAGGAGCGAGAAGACACGCTTAATTAAATTCCTGAACATGTGTCTCATGACGGCCCATAAATGATTGAAATTTGACTCTATATCAATGACGTAAAGGTCATAATATAAGTCTTTGTTAGATAAACTTACAGTGCGAACTGCCTCATTAGTCTAGTTGTCGCTAACGCTGCTGAGTGAGAGTTTGTTTGAACATTGGATTTCTATGAAATTTCTTGTGCCTGGTTAATTACCTTTCGAGTGTACATCACTTTTGGTATAAAATACTTGTCCTTACAAGTAAAAAAAAAGTTATAAAATATACTTCAACACTTCTGTAACTACAGTTCATTCGAAATTACTGCCACGCGTCTAAAGTTAGCTGTTCCGAACTTTCGCGAATGTAAAAGCACTTAGGTATTTAAATGTTTCTGTACATAATATCGAAATTAGTAAAGAAAATATATGTAGCAGTACATATGCATACTGTTGCGTTTCGTACGGAGAGAGTGGAGTGCCGGGGCCCAATTTCTCCCTCAGTCCCGTTCCTTCTCCTTTCCCCTTACTTTCCTTGAATAAGCTCGGCAACGCATCTGCAACTACATTGGTATTGCAGATGATGACTACTTACCATCAGGTAGCTCGCCTGCTCGTTTGCCGAGTTATCCTATAAAAAAAACATGAATGCGAAACATTTACGATCTCAATTGTTTTTGCACTGAGTTTTTATGTTAAAATTGATCACTGCAAAACCAATTGCAGACAACTTCAAATACGCAACGTTATTTTAAACGAACTGTAAGTAAGTGAGTATAACAAAAAAAAAAATACAGACACGATTTAATTTTCAGAGGCAATATAACTTTTAGTATCCAGAATCCTTTACTTTGAGCTCGGTCTGCTGTCTGTGTGTCTATTAATGTTTGAACAGTCCCGAAAACAGTTTGACTAGAACATGTCGACCTAAATATTCAGTTAACGAACTTTTGGCATTTCCAACAAGTAATTGACACTTGATTGGTTCTTGGGGGCCTAAAACGACCACTTGAGAAGAATCAATATGATTAGTTTTACAAAATTACCAATAAATTCTACGTGTTCTAAAGAATTGATCAAGGATTTGCTTAATGTGGCCCGGGAGCTATAGTCAAAGTTAAAATATTATATATTTTAATGAGGCCATGAAAACAGGTACTTTTGAAATATCATAAACTAGTGACACCGTTACAAAAGTGTTAGTGTGTTTTATGGAATTGAGCCGGCAAGAAAGTTAAAACACAAAACAAAAAATGGCTACATTAAGCAGTACCTCTAAATAAATTCATATTTAGAACCCGTAGAATTCCTTTGACATTTTGTAATATCCATCATAATTATTATAATTCATCAAAAGCTGCCATTTCAGCATAAATCTTGGAAAATCTATGACAGATACTCGTTCATTACGTTATTGAAAGAATATTCGAACACATTATTTTGTTATGTGTCATCAGAAATTCATTTAATAGAGACTGCTGTAGACTGGCTCATTAGTCTAGTGATACGAAGCGCGACTGCGACGCTATAGTCCTGGGTTCGATTACCAAGTCGAGCAAACTGTTTTTGAGTTTTTCTATGTTATTCTCAGTAGCAGCTCGGAGTCTAGATTTGGGCCCGGTTAATGGCAATAGGCTCGCCCCCTATGACATGGGACTTAAACATACCAGCAAAGTGTGGGTGTACAGTAGTGCAACTCTGCTTAACTCTCCGGGGAATCCAGGCGTGATGGTATGTAGTTATGTATGCTGTAGGTAGACTATCGCTGTCACCCGGGATATTAAATGCTTGCTAAACAAAACATAAAGTTTAGTATCGCATTTACCATCACCGACGTACCTCATCTCATACTTTATGTATTGCCGTCTCAAATAAGATCTAGATTACACGACAACTTATAAGTGGCGATTACTAATTCATTTAGTGAAGTTATAACGTTATCGCCTCTGTTATTATACCTCAGTGGATACCAAACAAAAGCTTTGTGCAAACGTCCTTGGAAACTTTCAAGAGCAGAGTTTGTAGAATTTATGGATTAGTTCTAGGATAGGGGTTCTATTGGTATTGTCAGGATAATCTTGTTGTAGATTGTCAGGGAGTTTCGTTTGTTGATATCGATCTAGGGACTCAAAGGTCAGAAGCAATGAGGTTAGCTTTATTTAACCTGTTTGGGCATCGACTTGAATTTGGAAGAGCGACGAAGGGTGTTGCCTCTATCTAAAGAATGGATCCTTTAAGTAGGCGGTAGTTTTATATGGTAGACCACGGGTGCTGTTGGGCCTTACTATTCTGCAAGTTGTGTGGTAAAAGATGCTTACGCGATCTAGGATTCTTAACGTCGAGGCAGCGCAATAGATGTCGTTAAAATGTTTAAGCAAGATTATAAAAAAACTCTAAGCAGATTGGAATTAGCTTCCCGCCGAGGTTCGTCCAAGGTACTAAAGCATGGGGTTCATCAAAAAGTTTTGGAAAGATTTTTATAGGATTGGCAACACTCGAGTACACCCCCTGAGTGTTGCAAGCGTCTAAAGGCTACGGTAACAGCTTACCAAGAGGCGGGCCAAATTGCAAATACATATAATAATATGTTTGGTTTGAACAGCAGTAATTTTGTGATGGATAGGGATTGTCAAGTGTTATAGTCCTAAGCGCCCCTGCATACCTAAGAAACTTTCTTAATGGGGTGTAAAAACATTTAAGGATCAAGCGTCACGGTTGGAAGCAAAATTTTTATTTTATTTTTATTTTATTTATTTAGGTACAATTATTACATAGGTAACATCAACAATAGAACGATAACAGCTGCAGTAGTAAAGACTGTGTCGCAACTGTAATCGCCCGCCTCCAAACACATGAGTCTTAATTAACTTAAAATGTAATAACAAGTTATAGTTACTAAAGGAAATACTATGAATAATTGGGTTATTGGTAAAAAAATAAAATTAAAATAAATTAAAACTAATGATAAAGCAAACATTAAAATGTTTTCTTGGTTTTTCGAAAATTATTCGGCTATAACACATTCTACGTACATGGCAGTTGAAATTGCGACATCAAGGATAATTTATTCACGATGGTGTACAAAAATATTTGCTTAAAAATCGCCATCGTAGGAGATTTAGGTGTAAATTGCCATTTTTAGCCGAATCCACATCTTACACCAAGATCTTCGATGTTAAAAGTTAAAAGATTTAATAATATATTTTGAATAAGTTATTGTTGATGTCGCAATTTCTACTGCCATATACTTAGAATTTGTTATAGCCGAATAATTTTTGAAAAACCAAGAAAACATTTTAATTTCGCGCCCAACCGTGACGATCCCTAAATGTTTTTACACCCCATCAAAAAATGGCGAAAAACTTAGAAAAAAATGAATTTCGCGCCCAACCCCGACGTTTTAGCCTTATTTAGCCTAGAACTATAATGTGTTTCATCTTGTTTTCACAAGTAGGTAATATTTTGTAACAAGGAAAAGAAGAAAAAACACATTATATCAATAATAGGTTTTGTATTTAACATTTATTGGAGTAAATTTGTTTGTGTTTAATCATATATAGGTCCTGCTTCTCTACCATCTTCTCTCGTTTTTTAAATTAAATGAATAGTCCTAGGTAAAATCAAACGATAAGTTGATAAAACACAGTACCAACACTAGAAAATCTGCCTCCGCTTAAGAAGTACTCTCGTACAAGCTCAGCTTTTGTATTATTTATGTTGAAACGAAGTAAACTTTTATTCACTTGCTCAAATATATCGCCCTTGTTTGTGTCGAAGATTTTCCCATGGGGCATTAAAATTTGATTTTATAAAATTTTCACCTGTATCTAAAATTATTTGAACCACCTGTATTTATTATATGAAGTATTTAGAAATTCAACCTCCTATTCCCACATTTTGATACCAGAAACTATGTGTTATTCTTTGTATGATTCTATAGATACCATACCCATTATCATAAAATATATATATCTAATTTACAACGAACGTATAAATCAAATTTCCCTATCAGAGGTGCCTTTTGACCTTTTTTGGTTTGAGAGTCTTAAAATCGAAATTAGAACCAAGCTTAAGTTTTTCCCATTTTAAGTCTATATGTACACTACTGTATTTTATTCATCTAACCTTTGGTTCCTATTTAGACCTCCGTATATGTCATTAAATTTACTTAAATTTATTTAGCATTATAAATTAATATTACTTATTCACGAGAATAACAAACAGTTATGTTCTTTGTGATATCTTGATGTATTCACAATAAAAAAAAAATATATAGTCGATTTCATCGTTACTAATAAAGTACAGATCATTGTAAGGATATAGAAATAGGGCCCTTATTATATAAATTTAATTCTTCTTTTCATCACAAAAATAGCACAAAAGAATACAAAACACCATAGAACTGCCAAGAATTGTTAACGGAATAGGTAGGGTTGGCAGGCGGAAGTCGTATTACCGATAAATTTCCTGGCGAAATTGCGGCCACCTTGTTCGGGCAACCCTAATTTTGTTTCGATAGAGTTTCACACAATAGTATTGATTATAGACATCTAATAGAAGATAATGGATGGTACCATCATACCATTACGCCTTATTCCCCAAAGGGTTAGGCAAAGATGTAGGACCACTAGACCAATGAGGTAGTATCTAATGGTTAGTAATCGTTAAAAAGGAACATTTCGTTGTAAATTCTATTACAATATTATAATTGCCTACTGATGTCAGATATTTTAAAAGATTTTTTGATTATATGAGAATCATACCATTTGTATAATGCTTGTATTCACTGAAAGTCAGGTCAGGCCGAGGTGTACTGATGTTATCCCAATGTACAGTGGGTTATAGCTTTTACCTGACCCACCGAGATCCCACCAGGGTGGGTCAGGTAACAGCTATAACCCACTGTACGTCAGTGTGTTTTAAGGTCCTATGTAGTAGGGGTCGAACTTATTGCCATTAACCGGATACAAAACAAACTTAGACCCGAAAATTTCAGAGAGAACTCGATAATACAAACTTCGCTCGAGCCTGGAATTGAACCCAAGATCTGACGCCAGCAGCCGCTTTGTTTAGAAGTTTGGTTAATTTATCATATCAGTTCAAAACTATTCGAGGCAGTCGGAAAATCTTGCAACATTTCTAAGAAAATGTATCATCCTTTTCTTACATATTTTATTTGCAAAATTTACGGAGGAATGAAGACAATACACAAAAGGAAAAATACAAAGTTACATTGTTGAATCCATATTGTAAATATATACAAATATCGGTACAGTTACTTTAGGTTTCCTTTTCAAAAGAGTAAAGAATGGAATACCCTTTATTCAGAGGTTTTAAAAGGCATTTACTCAGAAAAAATAACTACAAACTTAAATAACGATAACTAGAAGTGAGTTAAAATTGACATTGTTATAGTCACTGAATTACAAGTGAAGCCAATGAAAGTACAATAAAACCAACGAAAAGTTTTCACCAATGATCAAAATAATAAGATTAAGACATACGCAAACCTTTTGATGTTTTATCTCATTAAAAGTAATTGAAATCGACTCAAATGCCACGACGAAGAACAAGAATTCATTATTTATAAGACATAGGGATAAGGTGGGATCAATATTTATTGAATCACCTTTCTATTCTGTCTGAATAATTGTAATATAATTAGCAATAGTCTTAGTAGTTTCTATGCTATTAAAATTTTCTGTATTTTTCTTACTTCTTTCTTTCTAAGGGTGAGGCCACATATACTTATAAAAAGTAACTTTTTGCAATCAAAACAAAGTCTGTAAAGAGTAATAATATAAACGGAATAAAAAAGTACAAAAATATATTTCATTTATTTCTATTTTTGCAATCCGTTTTCATACATTTCTTTAGTATTCATGAAAAATACGTCAGTTTATTCATATAGGTACTAAAACGTGACTTGCAAAATACCGATTTTCATTTAGTCCATCGCTTCAACACACCAAAGTCCATCAAACTTGTTAGCAGTGGAGCGGTGAACTTAATACCTTGGCCTCGATCAGTCAGCTTTGAGCAGGGTTAATATTGAAGGAAGGAAGAGAGATGTCTTAATAATGCAGCGTAATGGTATATTAACCTGTCTTCATCTGTTTGATATTGGACGTGTGTTTATCGGTTGATGTCCATTTTTAAAAGCAATTTATAAAGTAAGAATCTACTTGTAGATTATATTGTTATTTCTTACTAAGGACTTTTTAAATAAAATATAAATTAAGTTTAATTACTTTTTACACAGGATGAAGAAAAAATATATATTAAATCAAGTACGTATCAATTAACATGTAATTCTTTAAATGTATGAATCGTTAAAAACTTTAATACATAAAACCTTATACTTATTTAATAATAATAATTCGGTTTTATCAAAAGCGGTGCTATTTAACAGGAGTATTCATCTTTCGGCACTAATTTTTTGAGCACCTAAGGTTTCAGCACCCTAGCTATTCCACTTACAGCACCAATAAAAATGATACGCGTTATTTAAACTCGATGTCAATACACTTAAAAAACTAATACCTAAAAATATAACCTATTACAAACTTTTTTAAATTTTATATACTTCTATGGTCTTTTGAGCTGATTATGTGTATTAATAAAAACTGAAATTCTTTTAATATTTTCTAACAGCATATATGTGGCCTCACCATTTTGCACTTTGTCATCAGAATACGACGAAATTGACTCATGGTCCATTAGTTACAGAGTCGTGCTGGAGGTGGCGGGTAATTCGGACGCAGTCATACTGAGCGGGCTGGAAGCGGACACGCAGTACCAAGTGACCGTCGCCGCTCTGTGGGGCGGCCATAAATATAGGAGTAGACCTATTGTCTTCCGCACACTGGGTAAGTTTTATAATTATATAATTAATTATTATTGTTAAGAAATTCATAATAAATCAAAATCATATAAGATTGACTGTAGCCTATTCTATGTCAACCCCCTTGGGAGAGAGGCCTGACAATATGTATGTATGGCTTTTGCCGAAGAATTGGATGAACCGGGCTAGAAAAACCAACCAAACTGTATCAGTGATATCACACTTGCTCATCATAGGTTTTTGGACCTTATCTTCTTTTTCTCAATTGAAAAACTCTTCACCTTTATTATATTACAATTAAATAAATAATAACAAGGTCTTCATCTAATTCTGTTGGGTCTTAAATAACAAGATATTATTAATTTTAAGACTGCCTCGTTGGTCTAGTGGTCCCAATCGCGACTGCTACGCTAGAGGTCTTGGGTTCGATCCCCAAGTCGAGCAAAGTGTTATTGGGCTTTTCTATGAAATCAGTCAGCTAATCCCAGTAGCAGCTCGGAGTCTGGATTTGTGCCCGGTGAATGGCAATAGGCTCGCCCCCTATTACATGGGACCCAAACATACCGGCGAACTGTGGGTGCACATTAAGTGCACCTCTGCCTAACCCTTCGGGGAATACAAGCGTGATGGTATGGTATTATTAATTTTCAAGAATAATAATTTCAACTGCTGGCGTTGATTAAAACCGCAAAAAGATATTGATAGATCAATCAAAGTTTCGTTAAGGTAACGATATTTTAATTGGTATAACACTCCTTAGATTATTTCTCGGCAAAAACAAAGTTTTATAAAGACGTTAGCTCAGAATTAATCACCTGTAACTACAAATTAATCATCCATTTTTTTTTCTTGGACGAACAATTTTTTTTTTTCGTTTTTTTTTTTATTATTTGCAAATTCTTGAACATGAAATTCGTATCTTCAGACTGATTGATTGATTCAGTCTATCTAGAATCTAGATCAGATTTCGATTTGATCAAAAATATGCTTTATTATAGCACATTCTGGAGTAAACTTAATGACAAAAAATCTAATCTCGCTTTTCAAATCAGACTAGGTTCAATGTATCGATAGAATTGAATCAAATCTTTGTCCTTTTCTTTCAATGTCTTTGATCACTTCTTAATATTAACCCGTTGAGCAATTTAATATCATATCTGAAAAAATCCGATTACAAATCAGAAAAAGGATTGTTTAAATTTGGAATATTAAATAGAATTAGGAAAGAAGAACAACGTAAAACAATTAGCGTTCATTTATTATGTCCTTTAAACATTGAAACAAATTAGTAACTTTCAAATCAAGCTTAATTTTCCCCCGTGACACAAGTCTAAAAGCGACTTAATTGCTTGTAAATTATTTTATGTATGTAGTCGTAATTTGAATGAATATATTTATTCCCAGGTGTTAAACAAGTAGAATTTTCAAAAAAATCAGTTTTAGTTGCAATGAAAGAAAGAAAGAAGAAAGAAATAGGATTTATTTGTCACAGTCAAGGCACAATTTTACAAACTTTTTTTTTTTTAAATATTATAATAGAAAGAACACTACCTACTTACGGGCTATATTGTGCCTTACGGCTGTGGCAAAAAGGCCTAGTTCAGCAATATGCCAGGCAGCTAGTGCTTGGCGCTGATTTTCAACTGAGCCTCAATTATCTAAGGCGTCCCGTATGCAAACAAGTTTTATAGGTGGTTTTATAGGTTACAATGGTTTTCGTTGGAATTGAAAGCGCATGAACAAAAAAAGTATTATCTTCATCTTCCCAACATTTTTTCAACTTTGATAGGGTTAGCTTCAAGTCTAACTTGATGCGACCGAATAAGTATCTATATTTTATGCAAAGTGCAAAAGCCAGCAGACTTCCGTGACCCAATTTCTGACCCAAGATTAAAACTGTTTGTCAAGCGTTTCGAGCTTCTGAATACTATCATAGCTACCACTAATAATAATTGTCATAGGTGTTTTTTGAATTATTTGGACTTAATGGCTTTACGAGCTCTCCGATGAACATGTTAAGAATGGTCCATGGTCCACAAAGAGATCCGCTATTTATGGCCTCATTTACTGACACACGTAGTTGCCTCATGAGGGCAAAACAATAGACTTTGCAATGTCTCTACGATACGGCGCTTGACGGGTTAAAGCTTTAGCTGTTGCGAGCGGATTTACTCTAGGCGTCTTATCAAGATGAAACATGCACCAACTAACACTTACGCGAATATTAGACATTGAAATAAAACTACTTTTTACGAATTTTATTGCGTCATATTGATATTTTTAAATTCCCGACGTTTAGGATCATTTACAGCTTCCATGGTAATAAAACTACTTTTTACGAATTTTATTGCGTCATATTGATATTTTTAAATTCCCGACGTTTAGGATCATTTACAGCATCCATGGTCACGAGTGGACTGTCTATCCGTGACCAATGTCCCTCTTATTTCAATGCACCAAATAAGTTAGACCTGCAATACAGAGGTCTTACTACAATACAAATGGAAAAACCGGATCCAATTTCATGCAGTAGTTTTAGGGTAATGGTTATGAGTTTACACAAATACAGACAAACAAAAATTCTAAAGACTGTTGTTTTGGCTTCTGTTGCTCTATTAAATAGAATATGGGGGTCTTCCCCATATTCTATTTTCCTCAATATCTATACTATACAGACATCACCTTGTTACAATCTTACTTGTATATGTATAGATCTTCGAGCCGATAATAAAGAAATTAAACTAAAATAAAAGATGAAACCTTTTTCAAACCCATCTTTTTTAATGAAATTAACGTAATGTGTGAACAAATTTTCAGTCCTAACCCTCCTGCGACTGATGTTTCGCGTGTCAACTATTAATATGGTGGGTGAAACATGCAAGCAGGGCATTAGCATTAGCAGGATGGGGTTGGACTCTGGTTACTATCTAATATCTATGAATTCTATTTCAATTATCTTCTGTATTTTCGTAGGAACGCTGTAATTGAAAATTATCCGTTTTATATTTGTTTTCGTTCGTATCTTTTTTTTCTGATGCTAGGTTACACATAAAGTCCCACACGACATAGCTAGTTTAGCTATGTCGTGTGGGACTTTAAAATAAACACATATTAAATACATTCTTTTACTTTACAAACATACAATAGTTCGAGTTCGAATCCCACGCACCTCTGATTTATCGAAATCATGTGCGTATTTTCACTAGCACATCAGGAAACCTGCATGCCTGACAGATTTTCTCGAGGCATGAATTTCTCAGTAGAATAGTGTAGGACACTACAGCCAAACCCCTCTCTCTAAATGAGTCTATGATAAAGGATATCAAGGAAATATCGTGGTTCATTGAAAATTAGTGTCAGCGTAACAGTTTTCGGTATTACTCCTAATGTCAATGACCAGCATAGTCTGGTGAGTGCACCTGTTGCGTGCTGTAGTCGCGTGAGCTTGTCCCAAATATACAATAATGTCACCCACTCCACCATTATGTTAAATTACATAAAACTGTGGGCAACGTACCGAATATCCTGATGTTTTTTTTTCACTAGTAACTTTTAATGGTATTACTTGAACTGTGGTATTTAAATGTCAGTTGCCTTCATTGTAATATATAAGAAGTTTGGAAGTCTAATAATATCTGTTCAACAATACATATATGAAAGAAAGAAATAAGATTTATTTGTCACAGTCAAGGCACAATTTTACAAACAAAAATATTTTTTAAAATGTTAAAATAGGAAGAAGCCTACCTACTTACTGGCTATATTCTTGTGCCTCACGGCTGTGGCAAAAAGGCCCGGTTCAGCAATATGCCAGGCAGCTAGTGCTTGGCGCTGATTTTCAACTGAGCCTCAGATATATGCTATCATGCTTGTATTCTGCGAAGGGTTTGGCAGAGTTGTACTCATGTTTACACACACTTCGTCAATACGTTAAGGTCCAATGTAATAGGACTGGGCCTAATACCACTGATTAGGCATAAATCAGGCTGATTCAATTAAAGGAAAACAAATACTACATTACATTTAAAAAAAAAAACTTATAAATAATAGCAAAACCAATACATTACATTTTTTTTATTATTTTAACTTTGTATGGCATAATTTTAACTTTGTATGGATAGTAATCCATTAAAAATGTTTGTATGAACAGTAGAAGTCAATTGAGAAATCAATTTTGTATGGACAATAACTATCAATTTTGAAGTTTTATGCATTTTCCATGCTAAGTTACTGTCAATTACTTCCTCAAATAATTCCAAAGAACTTTGACTTTTTACAAACTGAGTTAAAATAAGTCATCTGAAAAAATAGTTTTTATTAATTGTTCGTTACACCGAATTTCCTGACAACAAAAAGTGCAACTGCACATTGAAATAAAACTAACCTTTGATAAAAACAACAACGTAATTATTATATATCATCATCCAGTTTAACCAAAAGAGGTCTGGTCTTGGACAAAGGCCTCCTCTATGGACTTCCACAATGGCCTGACATAGGCCGCCTGAAACCAATGACTTCCAACGGCCTTTTTAGGTCACCTATCCATCTTATTAGAGGCCATCCTACGCCGTTATTACCAGTGTCTCCGATCGAAAGCAGTTTTGCCCAAGCGCTTCTAAGACCTACGCGCCACACCCACGATGACTTCAGATTGCTCATCCTTACATATGCTGATATATCTGTATATAATGAGCAGTGGGGCTGTTTAGGACTGGAGGTTACTAAGGGGTCTCCGGGGAATCAGAAAGAAAAAATCGATAAACTATTAACACAGGCACAAACTCCACCCAGGGTGGATGCGGGTGGTCAAGGTGATCACAGAACTTATACTTATTCACAGAATTACACAGCGAGTGCAGTCTACCTGCTATTAATAAGTGAAGGTTTTATAGAGTAATTATAAAAATATACGTGTGCCAAGTCTCCATTTATCACGGGCAATAAACAGGGATCGTTGTCCTTTCTATCTATACTGATGCTTTATGTAGTGCCATTGAAGCAAACAATTCTGGGTCTATATTTAATTTAAGATTTACTATCAATCCCTCAGCTACAAGTGAGAGCACGTCCCTAATGCCAACGTAAACAAAGCCAGATTAAACGGAAAAACAGACGCAGTATCAACATTGGTAGAGTTTTTGTAAATAAGTGACCTGTTGCGTTTGTGGACCTGGCGATTTTCGGATAACAGGGCTCTTATTTGTGGAAAACATCCTCAGGGATCGTTTGCCATTTTGTTGAGGCGGAAGGACATGTTTGGAGTTGTACCGACTAATAACGGCACGTGTCTTCTTTTCCCCTATAGTGACCGCTATTGGAATTATGTACATGTGTGTGTAAACACGATCGTGACGAGAGAAGTGTAATTTGCTATCATTTTTCATTTAAAACACTTTATAAAAAATGTGTAAAAATAAAAAATACTGTGCATCAATCCATATGTGTTCTCATAAGAATTTCACCAAAAGCTAGTAAATTATGTTTCCTAATTGCAGCGTATTTAAATCTGTTTTACCCGTTTTAATTTTAATTCAAGTTCGAGCTAGGGTATATTTTTGATATTTGAAGGTTATATTATTTCAACGTACTGGTCTAGAATCTTAAAACTGCTTTTAGAATATTGGAGTGGGATTCCAAGATAACACAACTGAAAACAAGTATATATTCTTGAAGCTGCCTGAAATTAATATCGGAAACTCTTCCATTAGCGAACTTCAGTTTCCGTTTGAATAGTCAATTTACTAAAGTTGCTTCCTAGCCTAAAATATTCAGAAATATAATATTTCCCTTTACATAGTATATGTATAGACGCTATTGCTTTTCGAATTCAAGTGCGTATTAATAATTAATTATCACGTGTTTAACCGGTGAAGCATCGTGAGGAAACCTGCATGTCTGAGAGATTTTCTTGACGGCGTATGAAGTTTGCCAACCCACGGAAGGCTAGCGAGGCGATCTCGCCTTATCGCTCTCGTACTGAGAGGAGACCGGTGCCCAATAGTGGGACAATGTAATGGGTTGATGAAGATAAACGCTGTAACTAAGTTAAAAGTAACAATGACTTTAAAATTACAATATCTTAAAAGAAGGTTATTTAAAAAAATATAAACCACATGAACTCAAGAATAACTCATAAATCAAACGTATAACACAAAAAATACACTGTATGTGCCAACACAGCCAAAGTTGTTGAAGTAAATAATAATAACCTGTTGCGTGTTTCGAGTGCGTGTGCACCATCCCTAAGGATTATTGTTAAGGGATGGTAGTTTTGTCATTTGGACAATGACATGTACAGCAAGCACCATAAATATGTACACATTCAGAAAAATGATCAACGATTTTCTCTGAAACTGATTATAAAAACTATTGATTATAATTATGAGATGGTGTACTGACAGGACAGACCTAGTCATGTTTATTAATGTCACAATCAGATATTATAAAAAATGTCCCCCGCCGCGTATGTCTGTCTATTCTGACTGGAAGGCATGACAGCCACTAATTTGTATAGTATTTTAACCCGGCGTCATGGGGGTGTAAAATTGTTACACGGACATTGGGGCTGGGTCATAATTACCCGAATAGGTAATGCAATATATTTCAGTATCTAGTTGAGGAAATTAATACTATTTATTACAAGCATGATTTTACTATTACTAAGGTAATAAAACACCAAAAACATATAAAAAATAAACTTTTAATAATGAGAATAAGGCTTTGAAACAATTACACTTAAAAAAAATAACAAATTTGGCTTCTCCTAGAAAAATCTAAGTTAGATATAATAATTATCAGTCATCTACTTTGAAAGTGGTACTTTTATTAATCTACTGACATGACTTATTATCAAAACACTAATTAGCATCATCCTTATTAGTTACATTCGGCACAGAAAGTAACAATATGATGAGGACAAAATATGTTTGTTGCATTCTTGACACACGTGGGTAGTTTTGCGGTCTTTGCGTGCAGGTCACACCTGGCACCTCTTATGAGCATTTATTTTTTTTGCTAGAGGCTCCTCTGAAGGTTCGCCAGCTAATTGACATATTTTTTGACGCAGTTCTCCTGGCAGACTTGGAACGTTCGACGGACTTTCAAGGTCTCACTGACAATAGTGAGGCTTAGATTTTTCAAATATCGGCGTCACTTTAGACTTGAATAATTATTTATGCGATGTATTATCGTATGTAGTATTGTAGTTTACCACTGACATGTTCAACACGGCATAAAAAAATTACAGAGGCCACTTCTTCGAATTATGGCAAATGTCGTACGTAGCGCACAGTTCATCGGCGACATCAACCCCACATTTCGTCCTGTTGTAGTAGGTGTTGACCACCGGCTGTTTCTTATCACCGGCTTAAATGTCAATAGTGTCATTGTGGTGAAGGCTTGACATCAGCAGGACTATCTTGCTTTTTTGGGAGTATAAGAAAAAAGCGTTATATCTTCAATAAGAGTCAGATTCTTCAAGAACCGCTAAATTACGTCGTCTTTCTAGTTTCTCCCAGTCCAATTTTATTCAGACTACCGACAAAGATAAAACAAGGAATAAAACCATAAAACAATGCAGTAATACAAATAATAAGCAATAAAAACAACACTTATCACATAAACCGCGCATCACAATAATGGCGTAAAATAGTTACACTGAATACAGGCATGAGTCATAATTACCTTTTTCAAATTACAGCACTTGTAACTCCCAAAATGGCTAACGCCTGACTGACTACACGGCACAGACGTGTAGAGGGACTCAATAACTCCAGCTACTAAGAAGGGCGGCAATGTAGCACGAATAGTTTTAAAATTATAGGCAAACTAAAAACGCCCGGGTAATTTTGACCCAGCCCCCATGACGCCGGGTTAAGCTGGGAATTTCAAAAAAATCCTTTTTTTCCGACTTTAAAAATTTCGAAAAGGAGGAGGTTGCTATATTCATCTGTTTTTTTTTCTATGTATGTTCACCGATTTCTCCGTCAATTGCGAACCGATTATAAAAATTATTTTTTTGTTTGGAAGGATAATTATACTCTTGAGGTGGTCCCATTTTTTTTATTAAAAAATATTTTATATCTAATAATTTCATAGCTTCATCATCTTCATCATATCAGCCTATTGCCGTTCACTACTGAACGTGGGACTAACAAAGAGCGCCAACCATCTCGGTCTTAGGCAGCTCGCATCCATCCGCTGCCAGCCATCTTCTTTATATCGTCAGTCCATCGTGTTGCAGAGCGTCCCACACTACGCTTGGCCAAACGCGGTCTCCACTCTAACACTTATCTGCTCCATCGATCGCCTGTCCATGTAGCCGGCCATTCTTCCAGTTCATATGCTTAAATAATATTATTTAAGTATACGTAAATTACATACACTCTTCAAGACACTAGATAGATGAAACGTGTTTACGTCCATTCAAAGAACGTCTCGAAGATTAGTTGAATTTTCTCAATAAACAAACCATTAGTAAATGATGTCTCAGTAAATAAGGTGTAAAACCTTTTCAACGAAATTTTCCAGCACATTACACGGTAATTTATAAGACATTACGGTTGAGTAGGTGTACTTCATTCTAAGTAACACAAAAAGCTTTAATTTAGGCTATAAATCAAAACAAGGTGTCTAGACCTTAGGTTAAGTAAACATGATACATTGAACATTAAGCTTTATAATGCTTTAAATTATGTTTTAGGCATTGTAGTCATGGTCGGGGTATTTTAACTGGTCCATAAAAACCACTATAGAAAAATGCACGCATGATACCTTTGCTTCATTTCATCTTTCAAGCTTGGTAGTCTGTGCTGGCGCTGCTACTGGGCGCCGAGACCCTCAAGCGGCAAAGATTATACTATCCTAAATGGGAGCTATATTTTGGAGCCGTTTGCAATCGAAATGCTCGGGCTATTTGCGCGACTCCTTTTTTGACCAGAGGGCTGGCTTATTCTTAGTTAAAATAACTAGTACTCATTGTCATTCAACGTAGCAATTCTGCCTGTTTTCTCAGCACGTTATCAGAAGACAGCAACGTGCAGGAGCGCCCTGGGGTGACAATTTATTTTAGTATTTTGTAAATTTTGTATAGATCTTGTGTACTCTATACTATCGCACCTCTAGAATTATAGGGACCTATTACAAAATTTTAGCATTTCTACTTTAAGGACTACTTTCATACTAGGTCTATTTCTGACTTAAAGTGGCAATGCAAAAATTTTGTAATAGGTCCCTATAATTCTAAAAGTGTGCTATGTTCATAAAATAACTTCCCCAAATTTATTGAATATGCAATATGCGGTCCTAATATTGCTATTTTAAGATTTATAATATCTTGTGCAAAACTATCGAGTTGAGATAATCCAGCGCATTGAATATCCGAGTATGGTCGTTCGTCGTATGGATCTTTGTACTTGCTCAGTGTGTTTTGGCACGGATCCAGCCGGTTCATTTACCCAACAGGCGATCTTCCGGATGCATGGCGGTACGCCTATCTCTGTGCAACGAGCGTGTTATTCTGATGACATTTAAGTTGATGATGTTTTTTTTATCTCACTGTTCGGCAAAGGCCATCCCCAAGTCTTCTAGGTTGTTTTCCCTAGTTATGATTTGAAGTTATTAATGTATCAAAAGAAAATTTTAATCACGGGCATTTAAAATTGTGTGTCATCACCTAACGTCACTTTGAGATAGATAGCGTGGAAGAGCAGTTTGCAAAATTATAAAAGTATGATTTGCTTTAGGTATTCTGATTGTTAGAGAATGTCACAAAGAAATGAATTTTCTAATTAAAGAAAATTTCTAGTGAAAGAAAAATTCGATCTCAGGCAGGGTTTGAACCTGCGTCTCTCTGGTTAAGTACACCAGACGCTCTGCCAACCAAGCTACCGAGACCACTAAGAGAGAGAGTTATTGTTAGAGATTGTTCAAAATAATGGACTGAATATTAGTTTCAGAAAAAAAAATTAAGAAAAGCACATTCGTTTTATTTCGCTAAAAGTCGTCAGTTTATTTGAATTTGTTCTTTATTTTTTCGACAATATCGATATTTTTAGGCATTAGGCAGTCTCCATACTTAAGACTAAGTATGAGCCATTTGGTGACATTGGTGTTATTCATTTGGAGATCTCTGAGGTACTCCTAAATGGCCTTGTGTTTTTTAGTAGGTAGCCGACATAAGCCTCCACAAAGATATCCACAAGGATTTTCAGGCGAAATAAAAATCTTAATACAAATATCACAGTGATCTACAGTTAAATATTTCAAGCTTCAAATCGAGATACAAGCATTTCACTCCATGTCCTGTGTTTTAAACCGGGATTTATTGAATCACAATACCCAAAACCTCCACGGATTTCAATAGTTTACGTTGAAAACGTTTTAAATGTTCCAAAGGGTTTTAATCTGACGATTAAACTCCGATTTGGGATTACTTTGCGTTTTATTCAAACTTTGCGCCTCACGGCAAATTGAAAACATTTTAGCACTCCAGTTGATGTGGGACCGATACGTAAATTTATCTTATTTTCAAGATACCTATTGATTTTATTTCTTAGTTTTTTCGTAAAGGTCTTTTATATGATGTGATGATATTTTGATCTAATCCGAACATCGACTGACAGTTTTAGAAATGTCAATGTAATTCCGAAGTATTTGAATCGTTCAAATTTTGTAAAACTGATTTTATCTTCTTTTGTTTGGTTACCAAAAAAACCCTCATGGATCTTTTGTAGTACCTACTGTAGTATGTCCGATTCATATTGACCAAAAACCGCACTTGACGTCCCTTACCAATCACAGCCATGGGATTTGTGATACCATAACGACCGTAACAAGCTATGATCCAGCTTTAGCAAGAGTGCGTCAAAGCGCATGGTTTTGCTCGTCTTCTACTCAAAGACGTGTTTAAAAAACGCGCGCTGCCTACTGGTGCCATTGATTGGTCAGCCGGCAAACTCCCCAAATCCCTCTCCTCTTGGGACCCTGGATATGAAGAAGAGCCAACTTGCTAGATCCGAGTTTCAAACGTGATGTTTTTCATCACCTATTAAATCACACGATTCTTCCCAGAGAACGAGAAAAAGTTTCAGATTACCAGCCACAGATGGTCTATGATGACAATCATAAATAAAAAATTAATATGTATTTTGTCAATGACACTTTATGCTTATTTTTTATTATTTTTCAGCATTAAATATTGCGAAATTTTCTAATTAAAGAACATTTCTAGTGAAAGAAAAAATCGTTTAGTTTAATAATAATGTACGTACAAGAGACTATCGAAAAAGCAATTTATTTTCGTAGAAAACATTGCTTTATCAGAGGTTGTCACAGTTAATTTCTATTCCACAACGCAATAGATCGTTTCACCAAACAGGGTTTTATCGATGTAATCATTTACTTTTTACTGTTGCGTTTCGAACTGTGAGTGTGGAGCGCCCGTGGCCCAATTCCTCCTTTAATCCCCTTCCTTCTCCTTTTCTTCGTCCCCTACTTTTTCCTTGGCAACGCATCCGCTAATTTCTTGGTTTTGCAGCTATCCATGATCGTTGGCCGAGTTATCCTATAAAAAATGTTTTGTTCAGCTCCGATAGAAAAAAGACTATCAAAAGCAATTTCTTTTGCTCTCCTAGAGAACATTGCTTTCTCAGAGGTTGTTAAAGTCAATTTCTGTTTTACAGCGTGAGCAACATACAAACAGAATACTGCCGACGAGTACAAAGTACACACGAGAGTGCTCTGACCGATTTCTAAAATTGGATTCGACATTTAGTTTACTAGGTCTTATTGAGTACTGTTGCGTATGAGCGGGTTTACTTACGGTGATCAAATTTGGTACGTTGAGTTAGTATCTCATTTGGATATATTTGTGTAGTCACACAGATTCAGTGACAGTACTGGTCCTAAGCGCGACTGCTATCGTAGAGGTCCTGGGTTCGATTTCTAGGTTGAGCAGTGTTATTGGGATTTTCTATAAAATTCTCAGTAGCAGATCGGAGTCTGGATTTAGGCTCTCCCCCTAGTGATGGTTATTTCTTATCACGTGTAGAGACGTAGTATAAAATTTCGCCTAAAGTGAAAAAACTGTTCTGACACTTACCTACTAAGTATGTTTTTTTTTTTAAAAAGCTTACTAGCAATGTGGGTCGCACATTACTAGTAGGTATTCTTGTTAACCCCTCGTGCTAAGCTAAATGCTTGTGTTACGAGTGGGTTCACGTCGGTAGTGCAATGGGTGGGGTTCGAACCGGCAACCACATGATCGCAAGTCCGACGCCCTAGCCATTAGGCTACCGCCGCTTATTAATTTAAAAACTTCACAACTATAACAGAAGTTTGAGAAGTGGTTTTTGTATTTTTCTATTCCATAAGTTTCTTTTTCAATTAATTTGCGAAGAGATAAGATGGAATGGATTAAATGAGATTCTTGGAGGGAACTCCGAATTTTTTAATACACTTAATAATATATAGATGTAAAAATGTTATTACTTTGATTTTCCTTTGCTTTGATTCATACATTAATTGAATTAAAAGGGCTTTTCTGAATATACTCCACATATTGTGTGGTTTTCATTGTAATATTTTCTTTTGTGCGTCCTAGCCATGAAGCCCAAAAGCACCAATGTTATTTTTTTCTATTTTTATGTGACTACGGCGAAGCCTAAGGAAAATTAAATCCAGGATGTGTGTATAAACCCTTGTTCACACCGGGCATACAGGCTGTTCAGATACGGTTCACTTAACGCCGCGTCTCGGCACGCTCATCAGTGTTTTATGGATCACTATTGAATTTTCTTGACAGACACGGCAGCACTACGGTTCGGCGAGTTCGAACCGTTCTTGTCCCGGGCGCTGTACCATAAAGAAACCGATCTGTGTACAAGAAGCCTTAGGCCAAAACAATTTAAATTTCGGAACACCGAATACCAAATACACATCGGATTTCAATTTAATAATTAATATCTTAAATAAGTACATATAAAAATGAATCCCTATTTCCTTGGTCACGGCATCACGCATGAACGATTGGACCAATTTCGCTTATTTTTGTTGTTTGTTATTGTCAGAAGAAGGTTCTTATGGAAAAAAAAATGGGGGAACCTTACCTATAACATTTAAGAAAACTTAACGACTATTTTAACTTTTTTTTTTAACCAGTTGGAATTGAATATTCATAGCTAAGGCCTAAGACAGGATAACTCACTTCGAGACAGCTAGTTTAATCATTTAAATGTGACTTGAGATGTTGAAACTTTGCCATTTCGGATTACTATTATAATTATGACGGTTATTTATTTCAATATACATACATACACTCACGCCTTTTTCCCTTAAGGGTAGGCAGAACTACACAGAACGCCATCTGCTACGATTGCATACTTATTGTGCTTCGACCACATACATACATCTTGTCATACACATGCGCCAGTATTGCTTGTAAATAATTATCAGTAGGTATTTACCTTATCTCCTGTGCTGTTAGCGAAATAAAATAAATGATCCTTTTTTTTCTTTCATCAAAGTCTAGTCTGACCGACGTAGCCAATTTTGATTCCATTTAAGCATTCGCAATAACTACCTATAGTAATCACGAGCATAACACTCCCTTGTTTGATCCCACCAACAATAGTATAAACTAATGGTGGTATTGTGTTTGTGCAGAGCCCCCGCGGACATCGCCCCAGCAGGACGGCGGGCTGGTGGGGGCCACGCCCCGCTCCACCATCTCGCCGCCCGAGCCTTCGCCTACTTTTCCAACGGTAATGTAATGTGCAATAAGGACTAAAATTGAATAGATTTTTAACGATTTATAACTAAGTACTCCACTTAGTTATAAATCGTTAAAAGTCTATTCAATTTTAGTCCTTATTGCCTATAATAATTATAGGCAATAAGGACTAAAATGATATTTTTTTTCTGTTTTTATGTAATTCTGATGAATTATTAAAAATCATAAAACAAAAATTGATATTTTATGATGTAAGTAATATCTCCCTGAGAAGTTATTATTCCGCCAGTAACCCTGACTGCATTTGACAGTTGTCGGTATACTCTACAACCAAGAATCGGTCGCTAATAAACTGTGTCTCGAGTCATTTCGGTTTTTTTTTTCATCCGATTTTGTTTATTTTGATTTGACACTTGAACAATGAAACTAGCTTACCTGTAAGCACCGTTCGATTGAGATTATTTCTATTGTTGTCTTGTCCGACGATGATGATGAATAATTTTATTAATGTAAGTAGTACATTTATCCAGGCCACATATATGTGAATCCGATACGTGGCTAGACAATGTATTACATTAGTGAAATTCTTCATTAGTGAGAATGAGACAACAACAGGTAGGTATAATGACGATCATGATACTTACGGATGGGAGAAAAAGAAAGCGACTGCTTTCTGACTTCGAAACAATAAGTTAATCGCGTGGTGACAATTTATTAGGGTACTACCATTATTTAAGTTAAATAAGCCAATTTAAATGTCTGTCTTAAATAATTAATTATATGTGCCAACCCTTTTCGTTATTAGTTAAGTACATTTTGTAATAAACAAAAGTGGTTAATATAGTTAAATGTGACTTATTTGACATTTTTGACCCGTATTTTTTATCAAATTAACCATGACTAATGAATTAGTGGTCAAGTAGGGCACTAGTTCATACCAGTTATACTAGATAGGTATGTTTAGCTCAAAATTCTCGTAAATCATATTAATATCACTAAGGCATCCTCTTCCTTCTCCGTTCGTTTTAGACAATGCCGAGAGATCACAGTCAGTTTTTATCGTTTGTCAATATTTTGTTCGACGAATCAAAACAGAATTTATTTTTAACAGCTTCTTAACTAACACTCCGTCGCATGGCCTTCAGAATTGGGTCTTAAATAAATACAAAATATCGTGTGTACCATATTTTATCCAAATTTCTTGACCCGTTTCGCATGATTGGATAACAAACATACAAACTGCCACATTAATTAAAATAATATGTTGTTTCTCCTAACGAATAGAAAGAATTTTACCAGAAACCAATAGCGATTTTCTTTACATCAGAGAGGTCAATCTCTTTCTCAGGATCTGTTGAACTAACTGAGATAGTTAAGATGTACCGAAGTTCTAAACTTGAAGCATAATTAAAATCCGTTTACTACTTTGAGTGCTAACCCTTAACATACAGACGACAATAATTCTAAAAATCTTTTGAGTTAAATTTTATAATACTATTTTATATATTATTAGGATGAGCGTTTGATTCGTCGGACGCTTACAAAATTTCCATATATTACGTTCCATTCGTCTAAAGTGGGATTAAAACTCGTTGACAGGCCCAGGCACTTGTGCAGATACCATAGATATTAGACAATACGACTATGAACCATTATAATAATATTTCACTTAGACTGCTTTTGTGAACTAAGCCTTATAAAATCCGCCAGTAAACGCCAACTTTCTAACCTAGTTAAATTTGACAATAGCGCTGAATTCGAGTGTATTCATGACTGAAATTAGCAATTCAGATATAATATTTGGACGGACTACGGATGATTCGCTTTGTCAAATTTCATTAGATTTTGTTCAAGTGTCATTAACGCAATCAAGCTGTACTCGTATTTATTTATTTATAATTTAATTAATATATTCTATTCACCACTTTTAGTGATTTTACAGTTTACTGTTTCTTGTGTGATTGATTCTATTGGTTTGTTTTTTTAATACTAGCTTCTGCCCGTAGCTTTGTGTGCTTGGTTTTTTTGGGTCCAACCTCCATAAAAGTATTCTATGTGTTAGTCCACGTCATAAACTATTAGTGTGCCAAATTTTATCCAAATTCAAAAGCCGTTACTGGTTGAGTCCATGTTAATCTAATTCCGTGCATAGTTAATCCAAACCAACTTTCACATTTATATATTGTTTTCTTTGGTTGGTCAATTCTTGCATTTCGTCTTATTGTGTCCTAATTTTTTCATTAGTTTAGTTTTTATAATTTTTAATCTATTTTGAATATTTCAATATTTTTAACAATGTTCAATTCCAATTTTTACGAAGTGATCGAAAATTTGGTGGAAGATCGTAGATTCTATTACTTTCTTTATGAAAGGTCATCAACATTACGTAAGGTTTGACCTCTTTTAAAAATGTAGAAGATCATATTTACGGAAATTGACAAATTCAATCTCCGGTTCGGGTTTATCAAGAGTCTGCCTATTGATGGTACAATCAAAATTAATTTTCAATTTCCCCAAAAAAGGTCGGTCACCAGCTCCATTGTTTTGAAAATGTAATATTTTTTTCTAACATTTGCTGGAAATATTGCGTGCCAAGATGTTTTATATTCAATTTAATTCCTTCCTTTTCAACAGTATCATACAAAACATAGTGCGATGTTTTGTCAAAATATTTTAAATGACCAACCTCTTTTAAACCATTGATATAATTAAATTAATGGTCCCAACGAAAAAAGCAACTGCATAGAAAGCTGAGTGCAACAAAATATTTATTTTGAACTTTTATGCAAAATTATATATAATAACTGTATTAGTAAGGGTCTTATTACATGCACACACATTAAATAGCGCCGATTTTGTAGCATGTTAAACGTAAGACTTATGAACATCATCGATAAATATCATCAATGTGGGTCTCATACATTCTAAAAATATCTTAAACAAAGAGAATGCTCATAAAAACATTTTAAATACAGATACGAGGAGTGGAGATTGGAATAGTAGTTTTGGTGCTGATCGTATGGATTGGAGCGATAGCACTGTTCTTCAACAGATGGGGGAAGATCAGGATGTTGTTGCCATACCAGCCAGACTACAAACAGGAACAGTTGAAGGTAAAACTACTGAGAATTCTGTTATAGACGATGAAATAGAAGGTGATTTTGTTAGACATCTTAGTAAAAACGATAAAGTAAATGATTTTGTAAAAGGAGTTAACTTATAAGAGGCCTTATTTAGTTTTCAATTCAGTGACATGAAATGTTTAGCTCCGCCGGAATTGATACTGAAAGTTTACAATTAGGTACTTTAATGAAATCTTTGAATTTATATTTATTCTATTCACTGTTAGATATTAAAAAGTTAGTAATTAAATAACGAGATTGAAATATTAGTATATTCATTGTTACATTTACTTTATTCCGAATTTCCATAATATTGATTGGCTAAAAAAGGTTCTTATTTACCATTTTTGGTTTTCCGGTTTTATTTACCATTTGATGATGTGGATGTTCTTTTTTCTGTTTCTAAAATATTTTTAGCACAAATTAAATGTCATTTCAACAGGTGGAACAGTGTACTCATGTACCAACGTCGCTATAGGAATTAAATATGGTTTGTTTACAGCCCTCGAAGTTGCTATATTCTTGATATTCCCAGTAAATTTAGATTCCTGTACTTTAGTACTCAAAAATATTTAGCAAGAACCGTCATGTTTACTATAACCCAATTTCTATAGTTTACAATATCTATTTTCATATATTTTCTTTTGAATTCTCTTGTTGTATTTCCATTAAGAGTAATTTTGAATTTTTACCCTCGTATTAAAAAAATCCCATGAGATTGTTGTAGATAGGCACTTTAGCGTGACTTTCCATTCAGCTTAGCTTGCAGTACGCAAACATTTTCTATACCGTGCTCATAAAAATTACATTGATAGTCATAATTTCTTAGTTCAATCTTTGACATGTGACCTCATCTTTGTGACTGTCGTAGAACTTTTAAAATTCATGCAAGTATTTGTTTTCTAGACATATTTGTAAATTGTGAGCTATGATATTAAAAAGGGCTTAAGAGCTATGAAGGATCCAAAATTTTTAAACAATTTGATAAACGTCATTCTAACCTTCTCTGTTAATAAATTTTATTGTAGGTCTTCTAAAGACTAACACCCAATTTTCTTGTCAGTCTATTCAAAAATGTTCTTAAGTCAATTAAATTAAGTTCTATTTTTGTTTGGCAGGTTCCTGGAAGCAGTGCCCTAGCAGCTGCCGCGGCAGGAGGCACATGTGGGGCTCATTCTGCGCCATCGGCGTGTTCGGTAAATGTAATTTCAGTTTTTTTTTATATACACCCCTAAAAGTAATTATAATTGTATTGTCGAATTTGCAGTGAAAATTTATATATCCAATAAAATAAATACTACTTCTCTTAGAAGTTGCAAGTGTAATAATGAAACCACATTTTTTTAAAATTTTAACGATTTTTGAAGATTTTTACTGCAAAATTGTATATAGAATTTCTCATTTAATTTTAATATCTAGCCGTAAAACTAAAACCCTTTTTACGAAATCAAAATTGTTACTTGATTTTTTACTTACAACAAATGTCGTATAAATTACGAGAACAAGGTATTCCAAGTTATATCTCGTCTCCACATCTTTCAAGGTTATATTATGAATTACAGTAGGAATCATAATGTTAAGTAGAAATGACAGCACACTACCTACAACACTTTTTGTATTTACAACAATAGATACATTAACATAATATATTACGATAAATCTATGAGTTCCGCTACCACTTACAAGACTAAAGCTATTTTTTGTATTGTAAGTGTAATAAATTCAACAATTCTTTAATCACTTGATAGAAATAAGGCGGAAAAAAATAACATTTAAATAAGTTTAATCAGATACGCCAACTATCTCAAGTTTATCATTGACCGCCAAGGTTAGTGAATTACTTGGGTTGCAGTAAAACGAAGTAGCGTGATTCCTACCCGCAATGCAGCATTACTTGGACTGAAGGTCACGGCAAATCCTGCAGCTTGAAGCTATATATAGAACCATAGGGCTTATTGTTTTAAGCTTTGCGTGGCTTTAGATTTTATCGATAAGATTGAGACTTTGTTAAAATTCGGTTAGCAACGTTCAGAACAGAAATTAATTCTCTAGGAATATTATATCAGGTGAAATACTCTAGATATTAATAATATCAGATAGAATATTCATGGATGAAAAAGGATGTTCATAAACTTCACTTACATAAGTTGATAGAGAAGTAGCCATTAACAATGAACTCGCATTAAATTTTGATTTTTTTGTAAAGGCATTCTTTACAAATATTTTTACGAGTTAGTAATTTTTTTTAGATTAAGTTTACCCAGCATTTCCTGCCCATTTCTTAGAAGAAAAACAGAAAGCAAAATCTAAGAGCATGGTTTCTCTTAAACAGTTATTTTTGTCTTTAATAATAACTATGCGAATCTGTAATGGCCTTTAAAAAAAGAGCCGGCAATTTTAACAAAATAATTAGTAAAACTTAGGAGATATTCCATTCTCAATCACAAAAAATAAGGATTATACTAGCATACGTAGATAAAATCAGATATTCCTGTACTTAATACAGGGTACGTTAATTCTCCAGCCAGTATCAGCTTCCCTGTGAAGGCTCTTTAACACTTCTCAAAACACTCAATAAGCCAAGAACAAGACTGAATAAACTAGCGAATAATGATGTCCCCAGTTAAAAATGCAAATATATTCTCCAGAACTCGATTGTGTGTATAATAAAGTATTGAGTGCGAACGGACGCTAGTTCAAAAGCTAAACGATCAAACGTGCTACCATGAAAGCCGGCCCTTTACATCGTTCTGATGTGTTGGGGTTTCTCCAAGCGTTTATTGTATCGTACAGCAATGAAGTTTTAAAGGTTCAGATCACGTTTCCGTTTCCGTTTCGTTGTTGGAGTTCTAAATGAAAATATTTGAACAGTATGTTCGAAGCTGTATGTAATTTGTTTTAGTGGCTTGCAGTTTAGTAGCTTCAAGTGTTTTTGTTGAA
Organism: Subacronicta megacephala; assembly: GCA_958496365.1. Lineage (NCBI taxonomy): Eukaryota > Metazoa > Arthropoda > Insecta > Lepidoptera > Noctuidae > Subacronicta > Subacronicta megacephala. The sequence goes on from OY292527.1 coordinate 9,676,467, forward strand.
AGGTTTGTCATCAGATCTGTTTCATCTTTAATCCAGGCGGTGTTAACGATAGTGTTTTTATCTTCTCTTATTGTACCTAGGCTGACTTTTATCTAGCTGTAAGGTTATTAGAAATTCCGAGTGTCTTTATTTTTTGTCTAAAATCACTTGAAAATATTAAAGCACAGTTCGAAATGTCATCAGGTTTCAGTTCAATCTAATACGTTTGTGGTACACTACCTCAAAATACTTCGCTTTCAGAAACTTTAGTCACAGTGGTTTTGTTTATTTTCTTGAGTGAAGGCGACAGACGACAAGTTAAACCAATTTTATAGCTTTCACCTCCTTTACGAGCCCCAATATCGTTAACTACTTTGTCGGGAAACTTACAAACTGTTTTCCTAGGTCACAACTCAATAGCTTAGTCTGACATACATTATATCTATAGAAACATGATACATTTACCTTTATTAACGTATCAGAGCCTTTTTACGCGTTGACGTATAATAGGTCTATCCAATTTATACCATTGTAAACGGATTTATTTGGTTATGAAAATTGTGTTAGCATGAACTACTGACCTACCTGTATTTATTTAACATTATTACTCACTTACTAAATTAGCTTGTAATAGAACCCGTCAAGCCTTATATTTTAGAAACACAAAGCAAAAAATATTTTTTCGGTAACAAGCGGCAGTTTGGAACGGGTATCAGTCAATTAAAATGTATGTAAGGCTCCATAAGGCAAATTAGGTATAGTCGACTATAAAATTGCTTTACTTTGACAAAAATTTTCATCCAAATTGACTCATTATTAATGTTCTACACTAACGTCACGCACTGATGACAACGTTATCTGTCACTTGGTCTTGTAAGCAAAAAAAGACCTTGTTGTTTTGTGATATTATGTAAACGATATTCCCTCTAAGGGTGGTATAGCAATTTTACGGTCGACTATACCTACATGCATTCATCAAGATCATCAACCCCTTACATTGTTTCACTGCTAGCCACGGGATTCCTCTCAGAATGAGAGGAATAAGGCTATAGTTCACCACTCTAGCTCACTGCGGGTTTTTTTTTTTTTATTGGATAACTCGGCATACGAGCAGGCGAGCTACCTGATGGTAAGTAGTCATCGCCGCCCATGGACATCTGCAAAACCAAAGGAGTTGCAGATGCGTTGCCGAGCCTATTTAGGGAAAGGGAGGGGAAGGAGAAAAGGAGAAGGAAGGTGATTGGGGGAGGAATTGGGCCTCCGGCCCTCTCGCTCACCGAACGAAGCGCAGTAACGAAACGCTACTACTCGGACGTCGGTCTCCTGCGAGAGTGTGGTACTTCCCCGGTCGAGCCGGCCCATTCATGTTGCGAACAGCGTGGCCCTACCACAACAAAAAACGAACGGGTTGGCGAACTTTACCTGCCGTCAATTGTTTTGTTGCACTGTTCTAGGTCTAGGTCTGTCCTGCTGTTCTTAGTTTTCTTACTAAGAAAAAAAGAGAGAGACAAAAATTCATAGTCTTTACTGCTTCGGTCTAAATGGAACTTGACATGCACCTTTTAATATTAGTATTTTTTTAGAATTTATATACAAGTAACAATAGTAACTTTAGAAGAAACTTTAGGTTTATGCAAAGATGGAAAACTAGGGTGAATAGAATATAACAATATACTACATAATACTCTTGAAATATCATTCTCTGGATCTTTTAGGCAAGATAAATGGTTACAGACAGTCGTTGAATCAATTATAGGCAGTAAAATCTAACGTTTCCATTCGCTACGTAATTACATAAAATGGAGAATAAAACCTTCTCATTACAATTTCTTATAGCGGAGGCGGAAGTCAGCTTTAGTACTTTGGTTTACTTTACTTAGTGGTCGTAAGCAAACCATGATTGGTTCTCACAATCACAACGCGCGGAACCATCTTTATCACTTAAGGGCTCGTGCAGATTGTCGAGGATTTACGCAAAGATATTTGAATACTTCCATACTATTTATAGCTTATTTTATTGATATTCATTAAATACTACTACTATTAGACTGCCTCGATGGTCTAGTGGTCCCAATCGCGACTGCTACGCTAGAGGTCTTGGGTTCGATCCCCAGGTCGAGCAAAATGTTATTGAGTTTTTCTATGAAATTCTCAGTAGCAGTTCGGAGTCTGGATTTGTGCCCGGTGAATGGCAATAGTCTCGCCCCCTATTACATGGAACCCAAACATACCAGCAAACTGTGGTTGTACATTAAGTACATCTCTGTCTAACCCTTCGGGGAATACAGGCGTGATGGTATGTTATGTTATGTCATTAAATACTAGATTTCTAACTTAAAAAGTAAAGTTCGTTAACAGTACATTTTTTTTGACACTTACAGGAACTCCACAATGTTTGGATGAGTGAAACTAATGGCAATATCTGTTAAACAGCGAAGTATAAACTGTAGGTAGGTTGTAATATGAACTGCAGAAGGTATTCGTACTTATTAGCTCGATTTCTATACGGACCAATCAACCTTGTAAGATATTCATTTCAGAAAATTTATGAATAAAAAGAAATATTCATCAGTATCAGAGCGGAATCGCCACCATCTGCACGAACCCTTATCATTGTGATAAACTCAGTTGTAAAACGTGTTTTATATGGCATTATATTGCACCAAGCTTCTCGTTTCAAATAAAACAAGGGTAGCAGATGTGTCTTTTTTCATTACTCCAGTCTGATGTGATTTGCAGTTTCTATTTTATATCTGGACAATAAAATCGGTGTTGAAAGCGGGTCCAGATCGTTTGATTAGGCTGTTAGAGTTTGCGTGATTTGGGTGTTAAGTTTTAGAGGCAATTTCGTAGTATCCTAGTTTAAGGTATTTTCAACAACCATTTACATTCTGTTAGATTTTTTTCTGTTCACCGTCATTGCGTATGGCATTTTATTCTGCGTATACGATAAAATACAAGTTTTTCAGCTCGGGGCCGTAGCTGCGAAATTTTGGGCCTTGTACTGATATTTCATTGGATAACCTGATGATTCAGCTGCGCTAACAAACACTTGACTTATTAGGAAAAAAATAACATGCATACCACCAGGTCTGTATTCCGCAAAGGGTTAGGCAGAGGTGTACTAATTTTCACTCAGGGTTCACTGGTATGTTTAGGTCATGGAATAGGTGATCCTATTAAATCCAGACTCCGAGAAGTTACTAAGAAATTCATAGAAAGATCCAATGACACATTGCTCGACCTGGGAATCGAACCCAGGACCTAATAGTCAATAATAATAGTCATATGGACGTAATAGTCGCGCTTGGGACCACTAGACTAATGTGACAAGCCCTTTAACCTACAAGTGTTGTTATAGGTAGTATGTGCAGTCGTCAGCGCATCAGGTAATAAAAAACTGTCAAATTTCTCCAAATGTTTTTTTTTTTTTTCTAGCCGTTACTGTCCCACTGGTTGGCAAAGGCCTCCCCCAATTCCTTCCAGATGCTCTTTTCTTGCGCTACCTCGAACCAGCCCTCGCGGTACGCATCCAAATCATCCCGCCACCTCTTTCTAGGCCGACCTCGATGGCGCCTTCCATCTTCAGGCACCCATTGCGTAGAGACCCTTGCCCAGCGGTCATTATGCATGCGACTGACATGACCCGCCCAATCCCATTTCAGCCTAGCCGCCTTTTTGCCTACGTCTATGATTTTAAACCTTAAAATTTTGTTGAGTTCAAAATCAACTGAGAAAATTTGACATTTTGTGGTAACTTGATGTGCTGGCAACCGTAGTCGAAAACACAATTTTATTAGTATGTGAGTCTCATCGTAACGTGATCCATAATTAAGTAAAAAGTTATCCGAACCTACATCAAAGTTCCCTCACTAGCAAAATGATACCATCAATTAGAACTTTCTCGAACTTCACTTGTTACGTCTGCTCGGGATCACATGATATAATTATTAGTTGAAAATAGCAACTTTGGTTACTGAGGTTTGGGTAAAAAGGTCCAATATATGGATTAATTTTGTCACATACATTTATGAACTTTATTTGCCTATGTTTTTTGGTTTAATTTTGTTTATTCGGTTTTAGTGAGCATGAGACTAGGGAAAAAGTATTTAATTGTCTAGTTTTTCTACTACTTCTGATGATTGTGTCATTGGGTCATTGTTCATGGGTGGCCCTAGGAAAGTAAATTTTATACGATTTTTAGTCGGCATGATAAAACCATCACGCATTGTATTTTGTAATGCCAGTTTCCTAACGATTTGGGAGATTCCTTTCCATCACCGTTTTGGGAGTGGTAGTGATGAAATAATTAACGCAAAGTAAAGGGCCTGTTTACAACCTACAATTCGCAAATCCGGTAGCACCGCTCCTGCTAGCATTTGGATTGTAAGTATTCTTTCAGCGAATAAAAGGATTTTCAATTACCCATTTATGTAATGTCCTTTTCAAGCTTGTTAACGGTAGCTCTTTGATTATCTATGAATTTGAATGATCTAAGTAAGACCAACCATTTTGTAAACGTACGAGTTTATTTTCTTTTCATTAGTAATGTTATAAAACAATTTCAGCTTTTATTTATTTAACTTTCTCGGTTGGTACGAACGCACTTTACAAATTTCAAGATAGAGCGATAGCCTCGTACGTAATTACGTTGCTGTTAATTATTCTTTCAAGCTTAATCACTTTAATAAAATCCTCGACGTTGAAGTTTTATTCTGCACACTTTTATTTTACCTCAGGTAATTTAGAACTAGAAAGTCAGGGCACCCAGGCACTAAGAAGAAAAATAGCCAAGTAAAAAAATGTATTAAATTTACACTCTCCTTCTTATTGCAATAAGAAGATAAATCTAAGCTAATGCTGAAACCAAACAAAAAAAAATACAAAAGACATAGGCAAAATATCATTTCATTTCATAATTTCATTTCGTTTTACCAATTCTAGCACGTCAAACTGAGCCGTCAGTGCACTGATAGCCTAGTGATATGACCATTGGACTACCAAGCCAAAGGTCTCGAGGTCAAAACCAAAACCTATGACTGTTCCAAGTCCTGTGCGTATTGATATTAATTATCACGCGCTTAAACGTTGAAGGTAAACATCGCGAGAAAACCGACATGCCTGAGAGATTTTCGTTGACGGCGTGCGAAGTCTATCATCCCGCAGTAGGCTGGCGTGGTGGACTATAGCCTTATCAATTTCGTTTTGAGAGGAGACCCGTGCCCAGCAGTGGGACGATGTAATCGGTTGATGATGATGATAAAGCACTTCAAAAATTAATAAGATAAAATCCGTAAAAAGTGCTTTTATTTCAATTTAGAGTATTACTTACAGCATTTCCACTCAAACTGTAAAGGTTAATTGGTGCTATATTTCTATTTCTACAGCTTGCAGTTGAGAATCTCGTTCTACTGAAATGCTTGGATTTAATTGGACTTAATTGGAGAACATTAGTCTGTGGAATTGTTTTGTACAATGCACGTTCTACCTGAAAATACCCTACATACGAGAAAAGTGAGGTGTAATAAAATTTAATTTGTACCTTTATTACAACTATATGAAATATGTAACCTGTCGAGTTTTAGACTTCAATATCTCGGCTCGTGTCATAGGAACAAATATTTTTAATAAAAGAAAGAAATGTAATAACTCCAAACAATTAATGATTTATCAGAGAGGCAGATTTGGCAGATAGTGGTCGATCGAGATTGAGACCTTATCAGTAATACCCCTAGGTTGCTTTTCGCGTGTAAGGATAAAATATGCACGAGTACTACCGACATGCGACACCAAGCACGCCTTTTGCAATCATTTTGTAAAAGGCTTGTAAAGGCAAAATTATTCTTCCTTTTTATGACATAATAAGGATGAAAATAGTTTTTAATATAATTAGCATACTCATTGGGCGTTTAGATCATGTTTCATTGAACACGACTTTTTAATTTAATATACAAACCTGTTTACAGAAAAGTTTCATAATTAGACTAATGGAAATATCATTAGTATTCTGCGCTATCATTGTCTGCTTGTAGCATCCTAATTACCACGTCAATCTAAGCTGATTGATCGTAATGGGTTTAGTTCGTTTGATTGAATAATTCAATGTGAGTCTCTGAGAACTTTAATATCAAATAATTGTTAGTTTCACAGAATTCTGCAATGAAATCGACATTTGAGTAGCTTGTAGTTTGTTCTTGAAAGTGTTTTGGATTCTTGTGAATTTAGTAGGTACTTAGGATTAAGAAGTGATTGTTAGATATATTATTCGTAGGCTACCATACACTTTTATAACACATACATCATACATACCTACTATAAAATATCATATATTATCATATCTAGCATTTAATATCACTATCACATAATATTATTTGAAATTACTGCCTCATTGGTCTAGTGGTCCTAAGCGCAACTGCTACGCTAGAGGTCCTGGGTTCGATCCCCAGGTCGAGCAAAGTGTTATTGGGTTTTTCTATGAAATTCTCAGCTCGGAGTCCGGATTTGTGCCCGGTTAATGGCAATAGGCTCGCCCCCTATTACATGGGACCTAAACATACCGGCGAAATGTGGGTGTACATTAGTACACTTCTGCCTAACCCTTCGGGGACTACAGGCGTGATGGTATGTTATTACTATGACTGGAATATATATCATCAATGGTCTGAACTCTGCGAGTTTGTTCCGGCGTTTCTACTCACTCAAAGAATGCACCAACTAGCACTAAACGCTTGAAATCTTTAGCTTGAAATCTTACGTATCTTTAAAATATCTATTTACGGAAATAAATATATCCTTTATTACCATACCTATATCACTGTGCTCCATAGAATCTATAAATTTCCACTTGCTACCAACACGGCACACCATATTCACTTCATCTGCATAACTTTTCTTCTATTATTTTTCACACTTTTTTTGCTAAGGAGGTCTCTTATATTGGTATAAACTTTGACTAGCATTTTTGTTCTCAGTACAAAAACGAATTCGTTTTTGAGAGCCATTTTTACCAAAGTTATCAAATTTTAAGCGTAAATAAGATATAACCTATAGATATCTTAAAATTATATATACGTAAATAAGATATAGGTTATATCTTATTTACGTAATGAGATTTTCGTAAACAAACACTAACTTAACTATTCGTCCTAAGAGAATGAAAACATATATATTATTAACGCCACGTCACTCACGGTTCGATTGCCTTACTAAGTACTAGAGCTCTCTTGGGATATCTGTAAGAGGTCCACTATCCGATATATGTCGAGTATCTGCCCACTATCCGTTCCTATTTGCCCAACTGAGCAATTGTTTGTGAGTCGTCAAGTGAGCTTATTTTGCGGGATCTTTGGAGTTTGTGGACGATTTGGACAAGTAATATATTGCTATTTAGGAAAAAAATTGGTGGGATCTTCATTAAATAGTAATCCACACATATAAAAGTGAAATACTACGCACTCACTGATTTGTCACAAAAAATCTGATACTATGAGGCCTAGAAAGTAGAAATTTGACAGATACCCTATAAGTAATATATAAGCAAGAAATCGATTATGGGAAATCCTTCTAGCATTTAATAAAAATTAGATGAAAATGGGTAACACTGCGGGAAGTGATTAGTATCTTACATAAGTACGTGAACGTGAGTATATTATACAGCATATTATAATTATGTCATCACCATCATCATCATCGGCAATAGGCCGATTCTTTTGCCGGCCACTGCTGAACTTAGGCCTTTCCCAAAGAGCGCCAACCAATCATGGCATACCTACGAAAGTATTATTAAACAAAATTATACTAACGAAAATCGCAATAAAATAAAAAAATATTATCTTCATTTTATTAACGGTAGGTAGGTACTCTGATTGCCTATTTATTTTATTCGTCAAATTTGATTCTTCCCTCACAGGCCTTCAATCTAAGCGGCCAAAACTCGCTCACGACACGCAATTTAGATCACAGATTCCAATCAACGAAAAACTGGCCTCGTTTTCCAGTTCAATATTGGAGAAATATCTCAACCTTTAAAAGTGGTCACCCTTAAAAAAGAAGTAATACTTTACCGACAAGTCGACAACCGAAGTAGGAATAGGGTGTTCACACTATCAAATAAGTCAATCTCGTTCCGAATTCAAATAGCGTACTAAAGTATTCGCAATGAAAGATTTGCTCGTAAAACCTCACATCGATATGTATCAGTACGATTATCTTAATAAAAGGATTGGATATCGATATCTTTTGATTTATCGATACTTTTCGTAACAGGGGGATACTTGATTTTGTGAATGTAGATTTTACGACGGAAAATCGAGATTGTTCGACTGTTCAAGCTAAAAATTGGAATAGGAATTGATCCGATATTATTTTATCTAAATGATGACATAAAAAACAAATAATACACTTATAAGACATAAAAAGTATTTACATAGTTTACTATGTAAATACTTTTACTCTTGATTAACTTATTGTACTTACTCAACAACATTGCTTTTTTATTTTTATTCAAGGAGTATTTAAATCCTTTGACTGATATTAAGAGATTATATTTTAGTAGTTTTAGGGTTCATCAATTACATACAAACAAATCATTCTCTTTATAGTATTAATATAGACAAAACTTGTATTTACTGTGCAAAATATTAATAATTTTGTAAAAGTCTTTAAACATAACGGTGATTTCATTAGTTCCGTAGCTATTTCGAACCCAAATTTTTGACATATTTTTCAAGATTATTACAGTTCAAATCTTTTCCTATAATCAGTATCTATTAAATTCGCGTGACTAGGACAAATCAAATTAAGTCTAATTTATCGAAATTGTACCCGAACCCAATACGAACGTTTAAGTAGGTCACCTGACAAACGTCGACATAATACAACAGGAGTATAGGAATTAGGGGAAATAAAGGCCACTCACTGCCTTCTTAGTCTAGTGGGGTCCTGGTTTCGCAGAATTATGAGGAGTTTCTATGATATTCTCAGTAGCAACTTGGAGATGGGACTTGTGTCCGGTTAATGGCAATACGCTCGCCCTTATTAGATTGAAACATAACTAAACATACCGGCAAACTACATCTCTGCTTAGGTTAATGGCAACTGGCCATATCGCACACCTAGATCTAAAGAGAGTTAAGTCAAAAATCTGTGTGATTGAGTTATGCTCACCACTTCATTTCCTATACAGAAACCTATCTGACCAATAAAACAATGTTTTAGCAAACAGATATTTAACAAATAGATAGGTATCCGTCTAGGAAATGAAATAGTGAGCATAACTCAATCACACAGATTTTTGACTTAACTCTCTTTAGATCTAGGTGTGCGATATGTTCAGTTATGTTTCAATGTAAGAGGGTTTACATCGGAAGACAACTAAACATACCGACAAACTACACTTTGCCTAATCCTTCGGGGAATACAGGCGTAATGATAAAGAAGTATAGATAAGTATTTATATAGACTAAAAAAATGAAGACTATATTGTACCTAAATAATATTATTCCTTCTCTTATTAGTAGTACCTATATTATCTCAATGGCGTAGTACTCAACGCGGTTGATAGCGTTAAGTATCTATATGGGTCACGTTGTCACTAGCGACCTAGAGGATAATAGCAACATAAAGCGTGATCGCAGGTCGTTGTGGGGTCGTAGGTTCGCTCCCTATACGGCAAGAAAGAAAGAAGCATTTATTCGACTCAAATAACAAGTAGCAATTAATTAATTAAGTAAAGATACAAAAAAACATGCAAGAATATGAGCCGTGATCAGATGTAAAGCATAGTTAAGTTAAGGCTAGAAGTTCAGCTTTGGGCGACAATTTTTTTTTTTACAAACTGTGGTTATGCTATACTAGCTTTCAGCCCACGGCTTCGCCTGCGTTGTCTCTCGGCTTTTCTGCATACCTATAAAAGAATAAGTAATGTTTTCCGTTCTTTCAACATTTTTCATTTATTATCCGCTCCTATTAGTCTTAGCGTGATGATATATAGCCAATAGCCTTCCTCGATAAATGGGCTATCTATTACTGAAATAATTTTTCAAATCAGACCAGTAGTTCCTGGGATTAGCGCGCTACTGAGAATTTCATTGAAAATCCCAATAACACTTTGCTTGACCAGGAAATTGAACTCAAGACCTCTAGCGTAGCAGTCGCGTTTGGGGCAACTAGACTAGTGTCATGTAATGTAAATGTCAATGTAAGGATATTAAATTTATAAAAAATATAATATCTTTTTATTTCAGACGTTCAGTAACTCCATTCTCCCACATCCGTGAGTCCCCAAAGCGTGCTACATTTTTATTGACCTCGTTTTGCTCATCGGATGCGGTTCATGGACCCTCTCGAGATAGCTATTAACTCGGATAAGTTTTATTTACTTGGATCACGTGATTCATCGTGCCACGATTAATTTGTCGTGGACGTGCCCTCTTGACCCTTCAGTTAAGAGTTCAAAGATTGAACTATTTTGGCGACACGATTTTTGTTTCAGTGACTTCGGTGGGTAGGTTGAGATACGATAGGATATTGGATGTTTTATTTATAATATTAAAATATAATTAAGTCCTTTGTATTCCTCAAAGGGTAAGGCAAAGGTGTACTAATGTACACCTACAGTCTGACGGTATGTTTACGTTGAAACCATTAAATTACTTAAATATAATTAAAACACTTACATAATTATCACCTCTTAAAAAACCACCGCGCCTGTATTTTCCGACAGGTGTACTTACGTACACACAGAGATCACCGGTATGTAATAGGAGGTGTACCTTTTACCCGTCACTGGACATAACACTAAACTGCGTGCTATTTCTGATATTTTTTTAAGAAAACCACAATAATACATGTCTTCACGCAAGAATCAAACCGAGAACGTCAAGTATTCGCCTGTACATATACTCGTATTGTTATTAAAATCAGAATCCTGTTTGCCAACATCCGGCCAGGTGATCGATATCGGTTTTTTTGATGAAAAACTTGCTTTGTTGTTGAGTCAAATTGAAAAGTAAAAGAAAAATCATAGACTATATTCCCTTTTCTGCGTTTTTTATTCAGATCAAGGCTACTGGCAACCCTTTGTACAAGTTGCCATATATTACAAGCCTCTTTGAAGTGGCAATATAACAGAGTATTCGCTGTTGTAAATCTTTATGAACTGTTCACTGTGTTTCGATATTGGTGATTTTATACCTAGTGTTTCATACTTATATACTTCAAGTAACAAATTACAGACGCAATGTAAAGTCAAATTGTTCTTTTATCCGGAAGGTCTTACCCGCTCTGCTGAATGTAATATAGTTAATTTTTTAAATAACTTAAAATGAATATATTTCTTTATGTGTAGAATATTTTTTTATGGGAATTCAATTTTACCTATTATTTTTTCAAAGGTGTAGTTATTGGCTACTACATTATAGGTCGGTGGTTAGATCCCGACAGAAAACAAAAATTTGTACGACTTACATTCATAGACTGACAGATGCACGTGCAGAACATACCTATATACAGCCTAAACCCTTCTCACTATAAGAAGAGACCCGTGCCCAGGAGTGGAAAGGTGATGATGATGAATTGACAAAATAATTGGTAAAATCCATATAACATTTTACGTAGCTAGGATAATCTCCTCGGAGCAATTTTCTAGCTCCAATAAGATAAAATTCAACATTTTCTTATAAAACCGCTGGGGTAATGTTCATGATAGGTAATACCCGGCGTCCTCGCAAGTGAACCTTGGCATCTAAGCCGACGATAGTGCACAAAGAAAGTGATTGGCTTAGGATTTTCTTTATACTCTTTGATTATATTACCCTTTCACAGATGATATGAAAGTAGCTACAGATTATTGGCAATACCGCAATATCACGACGTTATTAGGGTTGGGCAGGTATATTGATAGGTCTGCAGTGACTGCCTCGTTGGTCTAGTGGTCCCAATCGCGACTGCTACGCTAGAGGTCTTGGGTTCGATCCCCAGGTCGAGCAAAGTGTTATTGGGTTTTTCTATGAAATTCTCAGTAGCAGCTCGGAGTCTGGATTTGTGCCCGGTGAATGGCAATAGGCTCGCCCCCTATTACATGGGACCTAAACATACCGGCGAAATGTGGGTGTACATTGGTACACCTCTGCCTAACCCTTCGGGGAATACAGGCGTGATGGATGGTATGTTCTGCAGTATATACAGTATCTAAGTTTTAGGCAAGATATAATTATGCTGTTACATTTCAAAACCCAGTAAGATGCAAACATATTTGTAATAATTTTACATATTGGAGAAATATAGCTAACCATGTACTTATATTAAGTACACCTCTGCCTAACCCTTCGGGGAATACAGGCGTGATGGTATGGTGTTTTTTTTTTATAGCTAACCTAGAAGAAATAAGCAAGACTTTTTCATTGAAAGGATTTATCCCTTTCCCTTTTCCCCTACGTAAGTCTTGTAGTCCTAAGCACAACTGCTACGGTAGAGGTCTTAAGCGTGACTGTTACGCTTGAGATTTTGGGTTAGATTCTCAGGTCGAGTAAAGTGTTATTGGGTTATTTATAAGAAAATCTCAGTAATAGCTCAGAGCCCCCTATTACATGGGACCTAAACATATCGGCCAAATGTGGGTAACTTCTGTCTAAACATAAGAAACTTAAAATAAGTTTTAAATTTTAATATTATAAATCTTGCAATGGATATATTATATTTTTCTGGTGTCAAAATAAAAAAAAGTCAGCGCAAAACACACACACAGGTATATATATAACAACAATCTGAAGAGAATACCGCAATTGTGGTTTTCTTTGATGACAAGTTTTCCTTAATCGGGCTCCGGTTTCACGCGACCCTTACGAACAGCTGAGATAAGTAATTTACAACTCAACAAAAGGATATCGATAAAAGTGTACAACGATAAAATCTGTTGAATTCTTAAGTTTGAAAAAGGAAGAGTCTTTCTTTCGCTTGTTTATTTTTGATTAAATTAAATTTTTGTTTAGAATTAAATAATGGTGACGTCGCCTGAAGACGTAAAATGTGGAAGAGAAATTCCACATCACAGTGATCTCCGTAGCTTAGTTGGTAAAGCGTCTGGTGTACTTAACCAGAGAGACGCAGGTTCAAACCCTGCCTGAGATGGAATTTTTCTTTCACTAGAAATTTTATTTCATTAGAAAATTCATATCTTTGTTAAATTATTGTTATTAAATTCATACAATTTTACTCCTTAGCCTACTAGTACCTACCTACTCCTTAGCCAACTAACAAACTACTAAACACACCAAGAAAACTGGTAAGGTCAATTCAAATCTTAAAAATAAAACGCAATAAATTGTTGAAATAGTACTGTTTTAAGTCAGGAGTATTCTTTTCCTAAAAAGATAAACTTTATATGTAATTCATTTTCTGACAACCTTACAGAAATTGCGGTCCTTGAACCCTAAATGCAATTGTAAAATTGTGTTGTTTACTATGATTCGTGTCTCTTGAAAGTTTTATGGGCTACCAACAAAAAATATTCAAAGAAGGTTGATTTTGTATGTTGTTGTTCGAGGCAAAATTAATATGATATTAAATGTATATAAAACAAACATAGTAACTTTATTACTTTTCCGTATTCTAACAATTCTGATGAAGCGAATGTAGATGAACCGAAAGTAGTATGCCAGGATCTTAGCAAGTAGAAATCTCTGCCTACCCCCATGGAATAAAGTCATGACAATATGTACGTATGTAACAATTCTGAAATTAAAAAAATACAGCACGGTAACATTCTAAAAATATCCGAGCCGAATTCCATTAGACTGCCTCGTTGGTCTAGTGGTCCCAATCGCGACTGCTACGCTAGAGGTCTTGGGTTCGATCCCCAGGTCGAGCAAAGTGTTATTGAGTTTTTCTATGAAATTCTCAGTAGCAGCTCGGAGTCTGGATTTGTGCCCGGTGAATGGCAATAGGCTCGCCCCCTATTACATGGGACCCAAACATACCGGCGAAATGTGGGTGTACATTTAGTGCACCTCTGCCTAAACCTTCGGGGAATACAGGCGTGATGGTATGTTATGTTTTTTATGAATTCCATTATGAAAATGAAAATTGATTCTCATCTTGCCTTGGAAGTAGCAAATAACATTTATTGTGAAAATAAATGTTATTTGACTTTAGTTTGCATTTATTGACATGATAATAAATTAACAGCTTAATAAATTGACAAAAACAAATTTGTTTCGTTTCGATCCGAAGCTACGTTTGATATTTTTTAATACGCCTCTAGAATTTTCCAAAACAACTACCTTCGACAAATGTGAAATAGAAATGCCATTAAATTTTTCAAACATGCATTTCATTTTTTCCCATTTTATGGTAATCATAGGCTATTAGCGATATGGTCGTATTTTACAGCGGATTCCATAAGGCTTTTCTCAGTAATAGGGGCTTAAATTGCCTGAAGCAAAGTCGTTTTTTAATTCCTTCATTTTTATCAAGACTGAATTCCTATTTCAATTTCTTTGCGGAACTTTGAACACTTTTAACAAAACGCGTTCAATTTTAATGATTTTTTTTGTTCACACGTATAGGGAAAGTGAGAAAATATTACAGAGTCTTTAAGACAGGTTGTTAAGTCAGTGTGTTGTTATAAACTTACATGATTGTTTTAACTTTTTACTACTTCATTATTCAAGTGGTCCTCAGCACGACTGCTATGCTAGAGGTCCTGGGTTCGATTCCCAGGAGGAGCAAAAAGGTTTTTCTAGGAAACTGTCAGCAACAACTCAGTCTTTGTGCCCCGTTAATGGCAATAGACTCGCCTCCTATTACATGGGACCTTAATAAACCGAACTGTGGGTATACACCCCTTCCTAACCGTTGGGGAATAAAGGCATTATATATTATTATGTATGTTTTCTATTATATTTCTAAGTCATTGACTTTTAGAACTCTTAGTGCTGCCATAGACTAGCCTACTGGAATCCAAAGTGTACACAAAATATTGTATTCGAACCCTTATACATTACTTTACAAGTGTACAAAATTTCAAAACCGTACCTATCTTAAAAAAATAAAATGTGATCGACTTTTGTTCCGAAACAGACCTATATTTTCCATAGATATAGATAATATTATATTATTTCTGCATAAATTTTTTTGCTTATTTTTTAAATGTTGCGAAATGTTCACTAAGATATGAATTTTCTAATTAAAGAAAATTTCTAGTGAAAGAACATAATGTTTTTTTTTATTGGTCTTCCTCTATGTCTCCATCCCTCCACATTCATACTCATAACTCTGTTAGTAACATGCGTTTCATCTCTCCTCATCACGTGCCCGTATCAAGACAAATGACAACAACATGCCTAACATAACACTAGCAATGAGTTTTAATAAAATCTCAATACCTATCAAACATTTCAACACATACCTACATCGAATAACATCGACGATATCGAGACTTACGACCGACTGACTCAAATAAAATGTATATTCACATCTTCTTCTATAAAACACAACATTGATTTCAATGCAATCTGACAAACATTGGATCTCAACTATTTTAGCACTGCAGTAACCAGTGAGTGTCCCCTTTTATTTCAAACGGTTAAACATTACGATTACGTTCGGACATTAATAGAACTATGAATGCTGGAAGTTATTGCTTTTTAAGTGCTTAACATAGTGAGACTTGTTGTTGTGTCTTCATTTATGGGTTTTGAAATAGGAAATATGTAGTATTTTGTTTATGAATGAACAATGGTTACTTTTGGAGAAGTGTTCTTTGAAATGGATGCTGAAGGATGGATTATAAAGTAATATATATAAAGTATTCGAATTTATAGCACTTTAAATATGACAAACATAGATCATAATTAGCTACGATTCTTGTTTGCTTTTTATGCTTCGTCCACATTCTTTAAGAGGAGTGTCCCTCGCGAACGCAACAATGTTGCACAGTTGTCGCTGTCTCTATCCCTCGCGATGCGAACGCGTGCCCGAGAGGAGAAACAACAACATTTTCACGCGTATTTCGTATGTTCCGAATTTTGGAGATTACTCCTATAATATTGCTAATATGTAAAAAAAAAATCTTGTAAAAAAATATTCACTATATTATCTGGGTTTCCTTCGAATCAGAATGTTTCTGTATTGATACATTGTCGAGAAATACTAGCATAAAGTTGGGCCGTTTTTCAACGAAAATTGCCAATCTTTGAGCTCGTGTAACTTTTTAACCGTATATTGAAATGAAATTTTATATTACAGAAACACGTGTATTAATGATAAGATTGTTACTGCAAAATTTCAATGACTTTCATTGTTTAAAATTCAAGCAAGGGCCAAACTGCGTTTGTATGGGGCGCGAAGCGGATACTATCCTCTTAAGGCTCGCTCTCTATTTCACAGTGGGCTCAGTGTGTTTGAGTAGGTACATACACATCTGCTTAACCCTTTGCGGAAATATAGACATGAACTATCAAGTCTATATTTCCGCACATAAAAAAACACAATTTAATATACTAATATTAAATTGTGTTTTTTTTTTATGTAACACGATAATGAAAGATCTCTGATGTCCCTGATTTTCAAAATTATTTTTTAATCTTTAACTCAAATAACATAATACTCGTATCTATCTCCTTTAGTAGAATTTGGGGATAGGCATATCATTCTGAAAAGCTATCGAGATCGGTTAGGGATAGGTTGTGGAAATAAATTCGGAACACCAAAATATATGGCAAGAATATACGGCGATGAGAGCAAGGCAATTTGGATAAGATTTGAAAATAGGCCCCAAAGAATTTTCTTACTTTGATTGGAACCACGATATATATGTAGGTTTTTTGTAAAGTAGTCGTTTGATAATATTTGTAAACGTAATACATACCATCACGCCTATTTTACTCGAAAAGTGAGGCCGAGGTGTACTAATGTACACCTACATTTCGGCGGACACAAATTCAAACTCCGAGCAGCTACTGAGAATTTCATAGAAAAACCCAATAAGCACTTTGCTTGACCCAATCGAACCTAGGACCTTTAGTGTAGCAGTCGTCGCACTTGGGACGACTAAACTAATACGGTAATCTGCTAACGTTATATGAAAGGTTTCGAGTTCGAATCCAAGGCACGCTGCTCTGACTTTTGGGAGTCAAAAGTGAATTTAATAAATAATTATCACCCGCTGAAACTGTGAATGAAAACATTGTCAGAAAACCTGAGGTCCTGAGAGATTTTCTAAAAAATCTGCCAACCTGGCGGTAGGCTAGCGTGGTAGATAAAAGCCTTACCCCTCTCGTTATGAAAGAAGACCTTGGCCCAGCAGTGGGACAATGTAATGGGTTGATGGTGGTTGATTTCAGCAAATCGTTCCACACCTGTATTTAACTTATTTTTGGAGGACCGGAGGCCCAATTCCTCCGTCAGTCCTTCCTTCCCCTTTTCTCCTTCTCTGCCCTTTTCCATTACAGGGTCGGCAACACGCGAGTGTAATTCCTGGTGTTTTATTTTTATTTTCATTGTGCAATTGTGTGTTGCAGGCGGGCCGATGTTTGTTTGCTATCTTAGTGGTATAAAAAAAAACAATCTAAAAGAAACTTAAGCTTCCTAATCCTTGATTTTGATACCATAGCATATTATTATGATGATATTTTGAATATTTTTGGTACTAAAACATAATATTATTCTAAGTTAATAAATTGCTTTGGTAATTATTATCTATAGTATTTCGCATAACGTGCCTACCCAATTTAATGCTTTACCTTCATAAATTATACTTTATACCAATTACTGACGTGAGCACCTTAATAAACTTAATTTGTCTAAAGCTGTGTATAAAGCCTTCATTAAGGTGACACATAGCACGGGCAATTTTTCATTTAAACACAGGAAGGGGTTTTTACCTTTTAGGTAAGTATAAATGATTCAACAAAGAATGCTTAAACGGGACTTGTATAATTTGAACTGTAGCCGCTGTACCTGTTGAAAAAGCAGATGGTAGGTATTTACAGAAACAAATATTAATAATGAATTGGCAACCCATGGTCATTTTACCTGTTGTCACGTAAACATAGGCTATCTAAAGGAATAAAACATACCATCACGCCTGTATTACCCGAAGGCTTAGGCAAAGGTGTACTTAGTCTACACCAACAGTTTGGTATATTTAGATTCCATGCATAGGGGGCGAGGCTATTACCATTAACCGTACATAAAATCCAGACTCCGAGCTGCTACTGAGAATTACATAGAAAAACTCAATAATACTTTGCTCGACGTGGGAATTGAACCCAGGACGTCTGGCGTAAACACGCTTAGGACTGCGTTATTTGTGCTCAGTTGTTCAATAAATAAATTACTGTCTGAACCATTTTATTGTATTTAGTATTTACATTTAAATGTTGAATATACAGGTAATTACTATAGCAAAGCGATAGACAAACAATGTATTAATTTTCATTTATAATTAGACAATGTGCATTCAGCACACGCCAACACATCATTATCAAGGCGTTTATCAATTTTTACATCTATGATTATATTTCATTATTCATGCTTCGATCTGCTATCTCTATTGATGGAGCTACGAGTATATTTAAAACTTCAGTTAATGTTGCATTTAAGTAAAAAACACATAAACTTAAAACGACTGTTTTTAAATAATTTACTTATTTACAATTGCTCGCTTTACCCCCTCTAACCACATAACAATATAAATATTATTATTATTAATATAAGACTTATTTAAGAAAATAATTGAGAATGATAATTATAATATGTTCTCAGATTTTATATTATGTATTCGTTTCAAATACGAATCGAATATTAATACCAGTAGGTATATTTGTTCGCCACCCAGATTGGTTTTTTGGTAATTACACAAAAATTAAAATCTGTTCCGAGAAACAAATCAATCGAGTCAAATCGATACCTATTAAATAATCCCGTCAAACAGGATCCTAGATACTACTAAACAAAGCCGTCGTAGAATATTTTTCTTTAGTCATATAAATATTTTAGCTTAGAATCACTTAGTAAAAGTGTTATGAAAGTGCTAGAATACATCGATTCTGTACCGTAACATTAAAAAATAATGTATATATTTAAAAAAATATTTCAAAGTAAGTTTTTAAGCTATTACCAACCCTATTTTATTTCAATAAAGCATGTATTCCTAGCACTTTCATAGATGGTAATAAAATGAAAAACCCATCCAAAAGTGTATCGACCCCAAATGTAGTAAGCAAGTATAGTTGCTATATGTGCGTGTTGCTTAACCCGTGTCGTGCGCAGGATGTATGCTGTCTCCTGGACCGTTGCTTCCAATACCCGCGACGGAGCGCCCGCGACTGTGGCTGTCAATTTGCATTGCTGCATGCCGCCCCAGACGAGCAAATCCAGTCTAGCTAGCGGAGCCCTGCCCGCGGTAAATCGCGGGCTTGCTCCCACTGCCAATGCCGATGTGCCGGTTGCGACCACCAAGTAAGCTGTAGCACGCTTACTAGTGTGTTACAAAGTCGCGTTCAGTTCACACGTATTTCTGCTACGCACGCTAATCACACGGAGTCGACACTTGCACCGGTTCACGTCTTGTCGTTTACTTCAAACGCCGATTTGGCGGACACTTCCATCACCACAGACAGGTTTTTCACAGTTTGATGTTGTTAATCCGCAGGACGATGCCGCTTCGCTACCCTCTGATATAATTCCTCAGGGACCCGCTTCGGTATCGAGTGAAACAAACGTGGTGCCCCTATTTGCTATCGAGAACTACTCGGCAAAGGTTTGATGACCCCTGATTCCAAACATTTTCAAGCTCATTTCAAGTGACAGGTCACTTCTAAGGGTTGACACGAGGTCACATTGGTGTTTGTTCGCCTAAAGCGAGAAATGTATAATAATATGAATTAAGCTTCAAAGGTATAAAAACATGTTAAAGTCACTTTGGTCGACCTGTCCAGTGCTTCAACCCTTTATTATCATTTGGCTCAGAATAATATTGGTTCAAGGAGGAACAAATAATATTATGATACAAATCACATTCGCACTAGTTGTGTTTTGGGTTTTCAAACACGTTTGTTCACTAATCCCTGATAGAGCACGCTAAACGTGTATCACTAAACATGTTTATACAAATTCCAGAACGTTTTTTTTTTGTTAATTTTTGCACAATTTCACGTTTTCCAAGTGAAATGTTGGTGACCATTTTGGTTGTTGTTAATTCCCTACCATATACAACATTTACAGATAAGAATGACCAGAAGGCATGATACATAATTACCTTTTTGATTTGAGTCAAATACTTGCACATTATACCGAAGTTAAGCAACACGACAAAAAATACAAAATTAGGACTTGAATTTTCTTGTGAAAAATACGATCTCAGGCAGAAGTCAAACCTGCGTCCAGATGCTGTTAGCCACTAAGTTGTCTCGGTAGCTTAGTGGCTAAAAGCGTCACTGGCCGGTTCGAGTCCTGCCTGAGATCGTATTTTTCTTTCACTAGAAAAATCATATCTTTGTGCATAATAAAAAATAGCTATTAGTAGCTTTAGTAGTAGAATAATTAGTATAGAGAAGTTCTACCTACAAGAAATTCTGTGCTGTGCTGTGTCGTTAAAATTACATGCACAGAGACGATAGCTTTTCGAGTAAAAAAATAAGCATAAACCATATTATATTACCTTCTTCATCATTCTATCTTATCACCACTTACAAGTACATATAAGTACATACATTTTGATGCAGTTACACGTCCCAGCCTCCAAAAATTTGTTAAAATAAGTAACGGACGAATGGTTGACCCCGATAACACAGGAACTTCCTATCATTGGGGCCAATATTCATAAAATTGTGCAGGAATAAGCAAAATTACCTACTAAGTAGCCTAAAATGTAACTTTCTTTCCATTATGTTGTTCAATAAAAAAATATTATTTATTTATTATTATCTCATAGACTCATTGAACTATATGATAGAAGAAAATAAATTACTAGTAAATCGGGTAAAAGAGGGTGTAGTTTCAACTTTCAATAAAACAAAAGATGTTGCTGACGTCACCTCAAAAATAACAATGTGTTAGAGAAATTGGAAAGCACAGGCTGTAGCTTTCTGTAGCCTAATTGGCTAAAGCTTGTGGTGTATCGAACCAAAGCCACCAGAGGACCAGGAGGTTTTCTTCAGCTTAATACTTATTTAAATGTTTAAAGAATAACAGCTGGAATAAATGAATAATAATTCATTCATAATAATTCATCTTTAGATTGTTTCGTGATATCTTTGAATCGTCGATCCCACAATCCCTAAAGACCAGGGTCTATAACCAGTGCGTCCTACCCGTAATGACTTACGGAGCCGAAACCTGGACACTCACTATTGGACTGGTCCACAAATTCAAGGTCGCTCAGCGTGCAATGGAGAGAGCAATGCTCGGAGTTTCTTTGGTGGATAGAATTCGTAACGAAGTCATTCGCCAAGGAACTAAAGTCACCGATATTGCGCGAAGAATAAGCACGCTGAAGTGGAAGTGGGCCGGCCATGTCTGCAGACGGACAGATGATCGTTGGAGCAGACAAGCGCTAGAGTGGAGACCGCGTTTGGGCAAACGTAGTGTGGGACGCCCTGCGACACGATGGACCGACGATTTAAAGAAGGTGGCTGGCAGCGGATGGATGCGAGCTGCCCAAGACCGGGATGGTTGGCGCTCTTTGGGGGAGGCCTATGTTCAGCAGTGGACGGCAATAGGCTGACATGATAAGATTGTTTCCCCTGCTGGCGATCGAAATTGGACATTTCTTCTACTGATCTTAAATATCAGTTTCTGTAAGCTATATCACGAGGCATCATGCGATCATAATTAGCTTGATAGACAGGGATGTCGCTCTACTGGTTAGGTAACGGTGGTCTTCTCTTACTCCCAAAAAGTCATCTTATTAACACAACGTAGTACGGCCTTAGGTTAAACATCCATCCATTCATCCAACAAAACGGCAATAACAATTACAACTTCCTAACTAAAAACAACAACCGATTTAAACTCTATTTCAACTGTCCCTATTTGCCGGACATAGGAATTATTAACAGTGTAACAAGCCTTCCCCATTTTCCGCGGTAAATTTTCAACCATCCGTGATCGATGTTCTTGGCCATAATAATTTGTTCGTAAATCTAGTTTGAAGCTCACTAAGTCCATTATGGGGAGCGGAATTGCGAACCGTTTTGTGTAGACGGCAATGAGTGATGGATAAAAAGAAATGTTTTGTTAAGTTTCCGTAATCTTCTTTTGTTTTCATATAAGTTTTCCTGGCGTTTTGCCAGGTCTTCTTTTGTTTGGCGAGACGGTATTGTAATCGTATCTATAGCTGTATAACAATCGTAACTATATATATTTATATTTTTTCAAAATTTATATTTATTAATATTTACAATATATAAAAATTACAATCTCCCGATAGTCCTGATATCAGGGTACAAAATTTCATTGAAAAATTTCTGATTAAATATATTATATTTAATCACAATCATCACACCTTAGGTATAGTCGAATATTTAAGGAAACTAACTTTTTACTATTGAGTACAGTTAAATTACGGAAATTAATTTGAATCAAAACATATCATCATCAAAAGACCGACTTTAGTACCCATTGTGTTCGCGGGCGTCGGTATATTTAAAGTCAACCAACAAATAAGGACCAATAAATAATCTAGTAGTTACATATCTCCTTTGTAACTGCATTCAAGCGTACACGATCAATGCGGGAATGTCAATTTAAATTCGAATTTTGATCTTGATTTGATTTGACACCTCAATAGAGTGATATTTTTTAATTGAAAATGAATAAATAAATTTAATTTTAATTGAATCTGTTAACGACAGGCCTATTTAAATTTGAACAAGTAAACACCCGCCGTAATTATTACATAGGACTTGCGTGGCTTGCACTATGCACGTCATTTGCAACTGTTTCTAAATCTACAGGTAAACAACTGCCAAAGGCATACCCTACCCTCTAAAGTTACTAATTGAATTTCCCGTTAACTCCATACAACGCTCTAATAAAGTACACAGAACACATTCAACAATGTTTTGTTTGTCTGGCCGTATGTTGTCTGAAATTATGAATGATGAATAATTAAGAACAAGATGCAATCGAATTTAGATTATATTGTTTGTACTTAAAGATTATGTCGCTTTAATAAGCTCCAAATTATTATGGTAAAGAAAAATGCAGGGAGGAAGCTAGCACAGTTAAGGGAATTGTTAGTTTTTGGGTTGGTAAAAAACCACTAGGTACGTGGACCTAGTGGTTTTTTTATGAATGAATATCAAGATCAAAGTAATCCTGTGCTCAGAAGTAAAGCGAGTTATTCATCATCATCATCATCATCATCAGCCCATAAGGCAATAAAATAATTGTAAAAAGGTAATCTATGTTTTGTATTTACCTCTCACAGTTGAATAAAATGCAGAATAATTTTCTTCTTTTCCAATGTTTAATAAGAAAGAAAGTGAATAGAACTCCACGGATATAAATTAATGAGAAACTAAATAAAATAATTAAAAAAATCATTTGACGTCAAGTTTTCATTAATGGAAATTACCCCATAAATTAATTTGGAACTTCACAACGCGAAGTAATGCACTGTAAAATAATAGACTTGAACGGAAATCTTAAAAGCTTTAATAAAGACTACATAATTAAATACACTTTAAAAGCTCATAATTTTCCTAAAATTCTCGGTTTCATACAATTTGTTGAATAATTTATTGACAGAAATATAACTTTTATGACTCTTAACAGACGTACTTTATAACATCTGTAAAATTTTAAATTAATTTGGAATTCAGTTCTTGATTCTGAATACCCTTTGGTTAAATAAACGCACGAATTTATGGTATTACATAAGTGGGGTAAATTATGAGTTATTAGAAGTAATTGGTTAATTATAGCAGTAATAAAAAGAACCATTAACTAATTTTAATTGTACTGTATAGGTTGTAGTTTTGGTATTAATTACATAAAAAGCAAAAGAAGGTCACGGAATCATATGAAATTGTGATAATGTTACCAAAACATCATGAAAACAACGGACTTTATGAAGAACAAATTATCTGTTTATCTATATTACAAAATATAGATAACTTAAAATACCTGGGGTTGGGGTTAAACACACATATAAATATGGATTAAATATTAAGTTATCTCATAAAAATGAAAATATATAATATCAATTCAAACTTCTTCAATTGATGTGGTAATGTGTATGAGTTTATGTATCCACGCCTATCCACGCACATTATAATATTTTGACAGTATTATTTATTCACATAACTGTATAAAAGACACTCTTAGCTTACCTGAATAAACATTTATGGAACTGAATAAATCCTTCATGCATTTTTTAAAGAATGAAACGGTGGGGTTGATGTAGGACAGAAATAGCAACTACTAAAGCTTAGTCCAGTCATCCTTCGATGTAAATAGCGCCAGGTGAAATAGCTAAGTTCCAATAAAAAATTTAAACAAAACGATGCCCTACATTTCAACTTTGTAGGCTGCACGCGACGTTGGTAGGTAAATAATAAAAGTTAAAAACACTGTTGTATCGTTTAGGAAGGACGTGTTAAGGGTGATGTTGATTTTTTAACAGTATAAGGTGGACTAAATGATACGACATTAAATGAAGCATTATAAAATAGGAAATGGTTATTATTATATTGCAAGAAAATACATCAACTTTCCATACAAATAAAATGTAAGACCTGATAAACGTGTATGAGAAATTCTAGGTATTCTTGTTTTCTTGGTTATAACCTTTTCTAATAAAAAACGCGCACTAAAATTATTATTGGATCATAGCAACCGAAGATGTCGTTAATCAAAGAGTCAAAGACGTAAATTCAAAATGTGAAGGGAAATTTCGATCTTGCGGGTGACTCTCGCGGTGGCTTAGTGGTCATAGCGTCTGGTGTACCTATCATGAAGACCCGGGTCCGAATTTTTCCTTTATTAATATAACGTTATAATCTTTGCTTAAATTAATTTTAACAAAAAAGTTCTATTTGAGTGGGTCTTTTGTTTTCGCCACCGACTTCCCAAACTGTTTTAGACAAAAATATTTTATTATTTTTTGAAGGCCGTTTGACTTTTTTGTTAAAAGTAATTTTATTTTGTAATTTTTAGTGGAAAGTTTTGTTTAGAAGTACTTATTAGCCAACTAAACGCACTGCTCCAATAAGACAGCGATGTTTCAGAGGAAACGATAATATCATCGATGTAAACAATTTTTTGATTTTTGTTTATATTTTCAAAACTGCTCAACCGATTTCGATAAAATTTAACGGGACCACCTCTGAAGTATGACCTACCAAACAAATTATCAATCATCAAAATCGGTCCACAATTGGTGGAGATATCGCGTAACAAACACAAAAAAAAACAAACAGACGAATTGAGAACCCCTTTTAAAATCGGTTGAAAATGTACTCTGATTACCGAAGTGCTTACTTTATGTGGCGAGACTCTAGGACAGTAGCACATGAGCCGCTACTGTTACCTCCTAGCCAAAAAAAAAACAATATTTAGCAGTAATGAGACACTCTACGACAAGATGGACTGACGATTTGAAGAAGGTGGCTGGCAGCGGATGGATGCGAGCTGCCCAAGTCCGGAATGGTTGGCGCTCTTTGGGGGAGGCCTAAGTTCAGTGCAGTGCAGTGGACGGCAATAGGCTGATATGATGATGATTACACAATGCGAGATCAATTTAAACTGGATTTATATAGGTTGAACTGTGGCCGTGTGTACATTAAAAAAACAGTTGTGTCTATAATATATTGTTCCTTGACATGTAAATATAGAAGATTTATGTGAAAAAATACTTCGAAAACTCATTCCATACCAACAAAATTCTACATAGCCGAATACTTGCGAATCGCGTGCCTTACGATGACAAACATACTTGAGGACCTAATAAAATGTTTGTGCAAAATTGAACCTTTAGTCATTAAGTTAAGGTTAATTAAATTTGTGTGGGTATTTGAGTGTTTATTCACTTGGAGTCGTGGTTTTGTTGATGTCACAAGTATCGCATGTTTGTCACGGTGACGTTTTACTGACATGCAAAGAAAAGCGCTCAAATATATAAACTTGTTTTTTTTTTTGTTATAACTTGTTGTAACGAGTCGGGAAGGACTTATTTTTCAGTGAATTGTTTTGATGGATGTTGTTGCTAGTATAGCAACGGTTTGTTATCTTCAAATTAATCGCAACTAAACATTTTCACATCGCCCTACGGTTTTAGTGATCCAAATGTGAAATTATACTCAAATTTGATAAATCCAGTGGCGCCATACCATCAATGTGGAAAAGGAATTTACTGAGAATGCTAATGATATTAAAAGTATATTTATTGGCAGTCTAAGGGATTTTCTAGCTCATTGAGACTCGATGTCCTGAATGGCTCCTGTACATACATTCGTCGATTCGTACTTACAGATTTATACTTGAATCTACAAATTCTACATTTAAAATATTTTATACTTGTATTTTGACAGTAGAGTTGCTCTGATTGTATATAATATTATCTAGTTGAATTTTATGCGGGCCAATTTGAAACTTTCCTCTTGAAGTTACACCAAACTGATTGGAGGATTCTGTCCCAAAATTTATTTATAAATCGGCAACTGTTTTACCACATATTCAATCCTTTTTCAATATTTCACTTCCATTTTCCATTTCATCTTCCACTTTGACACTTGCTCATTTATTTAAATTCATATAATTGATATTCTTTTTTTTTATCCTGTTCTCTTATTTTAAATTTAAAGCATTACTTTATAGCGAAAGTTATTCAAGTAGCAATGATGTTTCATCGTATTGTTACCCCAATTCAAATCATTGAAATATTGTTGTGTTGAATTTATGGAATATTTAATGGATGTTTGATTTGATCAAAATTAGGACAATTATTACCAAGTCTGAATACTACAAGGCACAGGGCATGTTCAAATACTCGTAATCGGTTAATAATGTCAGTGTTATCAATATCACCTTAAGGTCTATTTGGGATATCGATTTTATCTAAATTGTTCGTGTTTGTGTGACATAGTTTTTATAGTTTATTAAAATACTATTTAACATTTGTGAAACTGCGATCTAGATCGCAATTATATTCATGAATTCCAGAATAAGCTTTCAGCTAAATCAAATTTCAGCTCATTAAATACGTTCACACAATTACTCAAATACAGTCAAACAATGATGAATTATTCATAATTTTCTACTTACTTTCCATTGCTTTCGAAATTCACTTTATCCTTTATCTATGTGATCTTACTCCATTGTTCTTCTTTTCTTCTTGTAGCTTCTTTTTCTAGTTTTAGGGATCATTTCAGATCACTTACCTATAGATTTAGATTTTTATCCATAGATTGATATTCGGTTTTGGATTGCATTAGGTACGAAGTTCTTACATTTTCTTATTTTTTATTACAGCATATGCGTTGGTCGCACACGCATACACAGAGCTTGGAGTGCGAGGAGCATTTATTGGCTCGTTGCAGTCGTCCTCGGGTCAACTCGGCAATCTTCGTGTCAGCCGAGCCTGCCGGTGGTTTCCCTGGCTTTGACGCAGGCGAGTTCCTGCGGCGACATGGATCTCAGTCAAAACTATGCCGTAAAGCCAGGTATCAGAAAATAAGATAAGACTAATCTATAACTTTATTAGAAAATCATATTATAATATCTTAGCTTTAGGGATGCGTTGATTCATATGGTTTTAGGGAATTTAAAATTTGTTGTGAATTTT
The DNA here is from genome assembly GCA_958496365.1 of Subacronicta megacephala. Taxonomy (NCBI): domain Eukaryota; kingdom Metazoa; phylum Arthropoda; class Insecta; order Lepidoptera; family Noctuidae; genus Subacronicta; species Subacronicta megacephala. Next base: position 9,704,236 of record OY292527.1, read on the forward strand.
AAAGTTAACTTACCTACCCAAAATATAACCAAGCGATTTTTTTGCAGGAACAAACTCAATAAAAACTGCTTTTGAATGTGGATCATAAATTTAATTCGATATAAAAATAAACGCAATTGTAATGGAATAGGAAGAAAATCATGTTTAATTAAGAGATTATTTATCATAATGTCAACTTACAGGTCGGCCGACAACATACCATTAACAGCAATGAGCGACTCATCAGAGCGGCTCTGCAAAGGTAAACATCCAAGGGAGGATACGATTAATGAAGAAGCTAGTAAGTCTGATGACAGTGGCAGTGTCGAGACTGTCAAACATTTCGGTTTACCTATCCTCTCAGTATCTGGCCCATCTCCCCCAGACGAAGACTACGATCAGATAGATGAGTATCTGTAGCATTTTCACACCAGCTTCCAGCTGAAATACGTGCTGGAAAAGGTAAGGCCACCCTGGCCAAGCCCTGCACAAAGTCCCTAAGCTGATGACTAGACTAGCATCGCACTGCACTGGACTACTATAAACTTTACCCTATTGTGATAGTGTGTGTTTTTGAATGATTGGTTCAGACTCTTCGGCGTCACAACGAATTTCAAAGACTTTCTGCTGAAGTTCTTAATGTGTATCTTGATGAGGGACCATAGCTTAGCGTGGTGTGTTTTCATTGATCCTAACATTGATATTTTTATATCTAATCTCCCGTGTCTATTGAGTGTTAAGAAATTACAATTAGACTTTTAATAATTCACTTTGATAGTGTAAGGACTGCACAATAACTTTACTAATAATAATATTAACAGTGCCACTTTTAACTATATTGGAAGTGTCTCTAACTTTATTTTAAGCAATTTCGAAATAAGTATCGTCTAAATTATCATGTATAAAATAATAATCTGCAGTGTCTTAGACTTTTTCATTTACTTTAGTTGTTAGTTCACTGTGAGTGTCATTATAATGCATACAATTTTTATTGCATCTAGGGAAAATTTTGCATGTATCTAGTATAATTGTAGCGGTAGAATCTATGAAACGATTTGAAGGTTGAACTTTGGTCCAATGAAATGTATTACCTGCACATGGTGTGTTAGAGTGTAAAAATGTATTGGTTAAGGGATTCTGTATGATGGGAAGTTACTGTAGCAGAGTTCTGTATACTATGTATTTAATATAAATGTGTGTAAAATATAACATGTATTTTTAACCTTTGTATCTGTAGATAGATTTGTCCTTCGACTCCGAAATTTATTTTTCCCGTTTAGATAGAATCTATAGATGAATCGTAAAATCTAGGCACGTTATTTTCTGAACACACTACCTACCACAATTTTATTTTTGGATCCATATCGAGTACCTACTAAAAATATATTTTTGAAATGTCAATTAAATCTTGTCACAGAGTAACCTACCCCATTCAAATTATTAATGATATTTTTTGTAAATAATTAGGAATACTGAAGGCACTAACTAAATAATCGATAAATCTAGTCTACACTTATTATAATAATGATTTATTTCCTAAATGTATGAATCTGTACTGGTGATTGGGGACCAGATGGACAGGACATGTCAAAGTAGGCCTTAAATCCAAATCTCGGAGTTTTTCCAAATCCTTATTAAATTTTGAAATAATAATACCTATTTCAAAACTAAGACTATATTATTCCCTCCACTATTTATAGATTTTATCCTTCACCAATTTTAAATAGTAGTGTGTTGCACTAACCTTAAAAAATATGATTTCTTTAAGTTTTAATACTCAGATGATTCAAAAATTATTAGCTACTGTTTTGGCAAATAAACACAATCCAGAATTCAGGTCCAGTTTAATCCAGAAATGTATAAAATGCAAAGTTAAAAGTTTTAACTTTATTCGGGCTAGTGAAATAAAAAATAATTGTTTTGCCTGGTAGATATTTTAAATTTGTATTTTATGTATTTTTAATATCATTAATACTTAAACTAAACACCGGTTTTCTAACAACAGAAGATTTTTTTTTAATTGCTTACATTTTATATAATTCTCTTCCCCGAATATACATTACAGATGCGACATATCTTTTAAAAACTACTATTCAACTTGAAATAAAATTATAATTATGCATCGCTCTGTTTAAAAAAATGGATTATCTAATCAACAAACAACCTTTCATTCATACGATAATCATATTTAGATGAAATATCATTGAGGCAATTTTAATTCAAAATATTAGATCTCACACGAGATGAATAAACGTTTTTGATTGATAGATAGAGTAGATTTAGGAGATTGTATAAAGCTTATTTTTATCAGTTTTTCAAAGAGTCGATAATCTAGAACATAACATTCTAATAATAGTATAGCATATTTGCAAAAGAATCATTTAATAGAAGTATGAACAAAAATTAGGCTTAAAACGGATTTCTTAGTTTATGTATAAGCAAATTTTATTCATAGGAAATAACACAACATAATTAAAGAATAATTATCTTCTGGGATCGAAAATATTATCATATCGCTAATCGATTCTGGAAGCGTGTACGTAGATATATTTAAAAGAAACTGTATGTCTTTCTGAACCTTGTAAAGAGATTATTTTTACCATAGTTTTATTCCGGTCGATATCTTTTACATCATATATGAATATCTGACGTTTTTCTTATAATATGTGTATGATTAAAGATGTCTTGTGCCAATATTTTATCGATGTTTCTTTCGAATTCCCTTATTATTTTACTCCTGCTAAGATTTTAATATTTACTTATGGTGACTTAGGTACCTACATTTTATTATAGTCAACTTTTGTGGAATAACTTTGAGCCTGGATTCAAAATATATTGCAAACTGATTTCAAAGAAATTCAATAGCGGATCCGAAAATGAGTATTATCGATATGATTTGTAATCAGGCCCAAAGTTAAACGATTTTATTTATTTCTACGATATTATATTAAATCTTAAAGTTTAGATGGTACAGCATTAAAATTATCCTGTAATTTAAAATAATAGCGTAGCTTTTACAAGATATAGGATGCATACCGTTTATAAGTAGTTTTACTAATTGAAGTTGTACATATCTTTAATGATCACGATTGTTATAATTATAAATGCTCATAATTTTAATGTACATTATAAAAGGTCTATTATGTATATTGTACAATTACTATTTACATCCTTACGTCTATTTACTATCACGATGAAATAAAATTTTAAAATCTTATTCTTATTTTTTTTATCCTTAAAAACTTTTCCACTGCCACTTAAGAAACAGCGATTTTGACTAGATTTTATCATAAATAAGTAAATACTTGCAGTTAAAGTCTTTATGTCCTGTTTTTATATCTGATTCCACCTTATATTTTATTTAGGCTATTAAAAACGTTATTTTATCTTTAACTTAATAATTACTGTAAACTATTACTTATAAATAATTGTGTGAGTGTTTAGAGCAATGACTTATTGCACCTTAAAATTTATTCATTTTCTTTACAATCAAAAATGCACTTATTTTCGTCAGATTAATATTTGAATGTATAAATTATAAACTAGCTTCAATTAACTTGAGTACTTTCTGTCAGTATGAATAAACTAGCGTAATACTTGTCGTATTAATTTTCTTTGTACAATATAATTATTTTTCACGAATGGTAGTTGAATTTTAGCCAGCATTTAAATTTTAACAGTGAATTTATGTTTCGTAGTTGTTCACACTACAGATGTTGGATTATTTTTAATCTCTAGTAAGCACTATAAACTTTAATATTTAAATGTCCATTTGAAAATGGAGTGCTAATCTTGTTTTTATTTGTACTGGGCAAGTTACTATTAATTCTTGTTTTTGTATTATTTTATTCAGCGAAGCTCGTACATGCAGCGGTAGCGTTATGGCTAGGGCGTCGGACTTGCGATCATGTGGTTGCCGGTTCGAACCCCACCCATTATTATACTACCGACGTGAACCCACTCGAAACACAAGCATTTAGCTTAGCACGAGAGGTTAACAAAAATACCAATAATGTGTGTTCTTTTGTTCAAGCCAATAGATTTTGCATTGTTTCTGTAAGTAGATTCTTGAAGGGCTAAGAAACAAATGAGGATGCGGCTGAACTGATGGTAAGTTATCATTCCTGCCCAAGAATAAGTATCTCCAATATTCAAGACCTGAGGGAATATCAGTACTTTCTTTTACGAATCCAGTATAAGTTGACCTCTTATTGTACGGAAAGCCTTCAATACCTGAGGTATGCTTATATTGGAAATGTATTTTATTGTAACGCCGCCCGCATCTACTCCACCCCTTAGCGGATAAGATAAGTCTTCCAGAGTAGGAACAGTCATAGATAAAAGACGAAGAATGATACTTCGGTCCAAATCACCTATTAGGTACTCTAAAAAGAATACGTTCCTTCATTTTATGTCAACTTTTATTGGGTCAAACATAAAAACGATTTAAGATGATTTTGGATGTAAAAGTATGTAACTACCTACGTAGCATCGCAGGACAGATTATGCAAAAAACATGAGAACTTGCCGCTAACTACAGTGTAGTTTAGCGGATGTAAAGAAAAAGTAGAATAACTATCTATTAAACATTAAAGTGAAAAAAAAATTATATGCGCAATACTTACACATGCATTTATGCAACACTTAATTTTTTTAATCTGTTAACACTAAACAAATTTTTAAACACTGCAATAATTACAGGCTCGATAAAAAAGTAAATGTCAAAAGATTTTGAAATCATTCCATGAGCGGGTAGAAATGAACCATTCAATAATTTTGTTTGTGGTTCTGAGTTTAAACGGTCATTATAAGTGGGTAGAAATGAAATATTTGGTATTTCCTATCATTTTGTTTGAGTGATTCTCAATGTAGTTAGTTATTAGTTTCCGTGAAGGTTTTTATTAGTGCATTAATAGTTTATTGGTATCGATCTTGTAGCGTTGTTGGAGTTGAATAACGGATAGTTGAATACTTTTTTGTTAGCTGCTAAGTGTGTTTTTTTTAATAGTATTGTAGGTGATCAGATTTTAATGTTTTTTGAATTGTTTCTTGTATTTGACTTTATCATCAGATAGTGCGTTAGCTGATGTCTCATATTTACTTAGACAAGTGAATCTTTATCACTGAGTAATAATCTGAATATTATTAAATGTGTGTGTTGCATTTGTGCTAATTTATTATCGGGAAGTTCACCGATTGTGGGATTTCGCGAGCTGTTACTATATGGTAAGTGATAGAATAATGCTATAATTATGGCGCCTAGTATAATGACGTCAGTTGCTGCCTATTCTTATGTTATTTTTTTTTTAGATAAAATGTACTATGCCATAAATTTACCGATATCACTCTCCAAGGTCAAATCAATCTTTTAACAACAATTTGACGAAATTGATTTCGTGGCTCAGACGTGAAACCATTACAAACGGCAAGGTATTATACATGTAGAAAGATATATACTTAGAATACTATTATGGGTAAAAGTTTAAGTACAGTCATAGACTAGATAAAAATTATAATATTTAGTATATTTTTCACCAGGTCGGAATAGCCGCTACTCGAATTTGTATGAATTCAACGGCTGAGTAATTTAACTGGAACGTATTCGAAGTTGGTGAACGTGCATGATATTTTTATTTTTTTTAGTTAAACAAGCTTACTAGCAATGTGGGTCACACATTACTAGTAATCTTGTTAACCCCTCGTGCTAAGCTAAATGCTTGTGTTACGAGTGGGTTCACGTCGGTAGTGCAATGGGTGAGTTTCGAACCGGCAACCACATGATCGCAAGTCCGACGCCCTAGCCATCATGCTACCGCCGCTTCATATATACATATGTACATACACTCACGCTATTTACAGAAAGGTAGGCAGAAACTATAGATAACCATTAGGTATACTACTAATACTACTTCTACTACATTAGAGTACGACTCTTTCGCTTTTCCCGCATTCATAAATATTTTCATACACACGCGACACAAGTAGTGCGAAAATAAAAACTTTTCTTTCTTCTTTCTTTCAAGTATGATAGATAAACGAGTATTGACGTTATCGTATTGTGTTGAAAGTGACAAAGTAGCGTACCGTAGTAGTGATGTGCGTAAACGTAAGTTGTGACACGATGACCCATTTACTCGGCTACCCCTCTAACTTGAACACAATGTCAGGCGGCACGCTGTCTTTGTTTATCAGCTGGAAAAGTCGATATTGACACGCTATGAATATATAACGTAACATACCATCACGCCTGTATTCCCCGAACGGTTAGGCAGAGGTGTACTTAATGTACAGCCACAGTTCAGGGGACGAGCTGATTGCAATTCACCGTGCACATAATAATATGCAAACGCTTGGGTCATGGGGTCCGAGTGCTCGTCTTCTCTACAAAGAAATATCTAGAAGACTGGTCGACGCCTCGCGTGATCAGAAGGCTGGCTTATTCCTAGGGGACCGGATAAGCATTGCTATTCGACGTGGCAATGCTGCCAGCCTTCTGGGTATGATGCCAGACGACAGCGATGCCGAGGAATACTTTAACGCCTAGTAACGCCCACTGTTTTTGTTTTTTTATTTTTAGTATATTATATTCATCTCTGCTGCAATATACATACTTATTATATTGCAGTGATAGCCAATCCAGCCAGTGATCTAACCAATGGAATACAAAGTCAAAGATCGAATTCGAATCCAAGGCACACACCTCTGACTTTTCGAAGTCATGTGCGTATTACCTTACCTTATTATCTGTGCTTAAACGGTGAAGGAAAACAGTCTTGTTGTGGTAGGGCCACGCTGTTCGCAGCATGAATGGGCCGGCTTGACCGGGGAAGTACCACACTCCCGCAGAAGACCGACGCCCGAGTAGTAGCGTTCCGTTACTGCGCTTCGTTCGGTGAGCGAGAGGGCCGGACGCCCAATTCCTCCCCCAATCCCCTTCCTTCTCCTTTTCTCCTTCCCCTCCCTTTCCCTAAATAGGCTCTGCAACGCATCTGCAACTCCTTTGGTTTTGCAGATGTCCATGGGCGACGATGACTACTTACCATCAGGTAGCTCGCCTGCTCGTTTGCCGAGTTATCCCATAAAAAAAAAGTCTGTGAGATTTTATCGACAGCGTTTGAAGTCTGCCAACCCGCATTTGATCAGTGTGTAGTGGATAAAACATAATCCCTCTGATTCTGAGAGAAGACTAATGGGTTGATAATGATAATGACTACATATATCGTTTTAACCAACTTCAAAAAGAAGGAGGTTCTTGATTCGGTTGTATTATTTTTAAGTTTTTTACCTCAAAATTCCGTCATATAACAGTCGTAATGGAAAAGTTTTTTGTTTGGAAGGGTGAAATTCCTTTTTGGTACCGTTAAAATATTATGAGGATCACACGAAGTTTATAAAACAACAATAAAAAGGTGGTTTTACTTTTTTGTTATTAATTATTATAATATCTTACCTCGTTGTCCGAGACGTCTCAATGATAAAATAAGTTTATTATAGATCTACCTTGTACGACCTAATTGAAGTATGTACTTAGCAATAAGTGCCCAATAATTATCGCAAAACACTAGCAATTAGGTCCGTAGACATTATTACTACCTCACATAATAGCGTAATCAAGTTAAATAATATATCTTAGTATATCTTCAAAAACGTGTGTAACATTTATTTAACAGGACTATAAGGAAGCATTAATTCGTCTATAAACTACTTTTTATAGTTCCATAACGACGCGTTTAAGTAATATATGTCGGAAAATATAAGAGCTCGGATTTATTAGTTTTGTCACGAAGTTCCTACAAACGATGTAGTCAGTGTTGCGAACTGAACAAATTTTACTGCATTGCGGTTGGGATTATTAATTTAATGTGTTTTATAGTGATAACAGACTGCCTTATTGGTCTAGTGGTTCTAAGCGCGACTTCTACGCTAGAGGTCCTGTGTTCGATTGATTTGGTTGTTAATGGTCGGTGGATCTTATTAATATAACATACCATCACGTGTATTCTCAGAAGGGTAAGGCAGAAGTGTACTTATTTACACAGTTCGCCATGTAATAGGGGTCGTAGAATCTGCTGCAATTTTGTGACGTGCCAAGAGCAAGGCACAGGAGGGCCACCGGTGCGTTCTTTGGAGATCTCGGAGCCCCCTCCTTATTGTGCTATGGATGGCCGTGTGTTTTTAGTCGGTAGGAGTCCGACATAATCCTCCGCTTTTCCTTTTGAAAGGCGGAGGACATCCATGAGGATTTTCACACGAAAAAAAAAGGAGTTCCCCCTATTATATGGGAGCTAAGCATACCGGCGACATGTGAGTACATTAGTATACTCTGTCTGTTAGTATGTTATGTTATAGTGAAAATATTTTGCAACAATTACCAGCGAAACAAAGTTGAAGATGCACTATATTACATTTAGGCTTTGCATTCTCGGTGTAGTGGTAACATTCTCTTTTTTCTAATAAGCATCACGCTTATAATATGTATTTTCTACTGTTAAGTGGATGTGTCATTTTTTGACATACGTAAACACCTAGGGGCCTAGACAATGTTACATTTTCATTATCGATAACGAAGTTAGATATCCGAATTATATGAGATTGGCATAACCTTCATGACGCAACATAACGAAAGGTTATGCCAATGCCATACATTTCGGATTTATCGAACTTCGTTATCAATATGGGCAGAGACAAATGGGTTATTCATCAACCCATTTGACTGCTTGATCCTAATCCTAATCCACTACTATCGATTAATAAAAAATATGGTTTAGCCCACACTACCATAAAAAAAATGTGCGAAAAAATATTGCATGTCTGTATGTGAACAACGAAAATACACTGCAATCTGCGCACTGCGAAAATAAATCGTTACGGAGTTAGTTATTGTAGATTACAATTTTATATCGCATTTTAAAAATCGTAACGTACATTTTGTAGTGCGCGCTTAGCCTATCTCTTGCATGAACGTTAAGTTTTCAATTTTATTAAGTGAAGATAGGTACCTCCAATTACATTTAATTTATCTTCACTGAATGATTGTAACAATATTTGCAAAATATCTGCAAGTAAAATGAATGAAAATTCGAAACCAATGTTGCAATTAATGAACTTGTAGAATGCTGCTATGAAGGTAAAACAAGATAAAACATTATGCATTATTTGCAATTTAATACTCAATACTTTATTATAGTTTAAGATAAGTGTAACAATTATGGACCCTGTCGGGCACAGCAAAGCTTCAGTAATTTAGTAGAAGAGAGAAGTGCGTCAAACTGGTCAGTGAAAGATAAGATAAGATAAGATAAGATAATTTTTATTATGATAAAACATGAGTGGTACAGTACAAAACAGAATAAATTGTTTGCATGCATGATCTTTTTACAAAACTCAGTTAAAGTAGCTACATGTTTTGCCATTAATGGCGTACATAAATGTTTAGAGGCCGGTAGCCTGAATTAGTTATTTATTATAATTATAAAACTTTAAAAATATTACATAAAATCTTTAAAAACATTAAAAACAAATATATAAAAACACATTAACATTAATTCTATAAATAGACAACAATAGCATACATTATAAAGGTATTTGGAACATTGAAATTGTATTATAGAGAATTGTCATAAATTATAGGTATTTTTCGTTAAGAAATTCAGCCAGGCTGTAATAACATTTGCTCGCGAGGTACATTTTTAGATGTTTTTTAAATAAGGCGATAGGTAGTTCTTTAATCGATTTAGGAATTTTGTTAAATATAATTGGTGCGGTACAGAAAACACTATTATGCATTAGGGCAGTTCTAGATTTTACAATACATAGTCTATTATTATCCCGACGATTGCGGACTGTAACATCAGATAGGCGACTGAAGAGAGAAGGGTTTGTTTTGACAAAGAGACTTATTTCATATATATATAAGGAGGGTAAACTCAATAATTTATACTTGATGAAATATGGTTTACAGCTGTCAGTCGTGTCGAGTCCGAACATAGCCCTTATGCATCTTTTTTGTGATTTGAAAACTATGTCTTTATTAGTGGAATTTCCCCAAAATATAACGCCAAATCGAAGAATAGAGCCGACAAGGCCGTGGTACGCTGTGACAAGGGCATCCGAATTAATAACAGGTGCAAGTTTCAGAAGTGCGTATGCTGCGGAGTTGATCTTTTTACTCAATGTCTCTGTGTGGGCTTTGAAATTGAGACATTTGTCTATGGTTATTCCCAAAATTTTGCAGTAAGCACTTTATTTATAGCGGTATTTTCATAAGATGGTATAATATTTGGGGTCATTTTGCGTTGGCTAAAAAACATAATTTTTGTTTTATTTAAATTAATCTTTAAATTATTATTATCCATCCAACCGATTATCGACTTAATAACATAAACATAACATACCATCACGCCTGTATTCCCCGAAGGGTTAGGCAGAGGTGTACTTAATGTACACCCACAGTTCGCCGGTATGTTTTAGGTCCCATGTAATAGGGGGCGAGCCTATTGCCATTCACCGGACACAAATCCAGACTCCGAGCTGCTACTGAGAATTTCATAGAAAAACCCAATAACACTTTGCTCGACCTGGGGATCGAACCCAAGACCTCTAGCGTAGCAGTCGCGCTTGGGACCACTAGACTAACGAGGCAGTCATTTGACATTTCGACTTAATTGTATCATTAATATCATTTACAAACGTGTTACTATTATTTGATTTTATGGTTACTGTGCTGTCGTCAGCAAAGAGTGACATTGGATGATTTGTTACTTTAGGCAAATCGTTAATATACACAATAAATAATAAAGGACCCAATACGCTCCCCTGGGGAACACCGTACATGATGGTGCGCTTATTTGAAACATATATTTCTTCTTGTTTTGTATTAAAATTAACTCTAGATATTTCTGTATACTGTTTACGATTTTTTAAATAAGTTTCTATGAGTTTAAGCGTGCTACCTCTAATACCATAGGCTTCCAATTTGTTTATCAAAATGGTATGGTCCACATAATCGAAAGCTTGGGTCATATCACAGTATATTGTTCCTACCGGTATCTTCTGATCAACATTGGAAATTACGTTATGTATAAAATCAAACAGAGCCATATTAATCGTTTTGTCTTTCCTAAATCCTTTTTGATCCTTGGTAAGTAATTTCAATTTTTCTAGGTAATTATAGATTTGAGCATAAATAAATTTTTCGAAGATTTTGGATATGACAGGTATGAGTGCAATAGGTCTATAACATTCTAAACTTTGTTTATCATCTTTTTTAAACACTGGCTTAATAACTGAGGTTGAAGAAAACTTATTATTATAACTGCCTCATTAATGTCGCAGTCGCAAGAATGACTGCTGACAGTGAGTGACAACAGATTTAAACGTTGGAGTTTACTAATTACATTAGTCTTCTAAAATGAATTACTATTTAATGCCTCGCCGTCATTAAAAATGTCTACTATGTAACGAATTAATACTGTATTCCCACTTTTTCCTTCACTTATTCAATAAAACTTCTTCTAGGTCTTTCTCTTCCTCGTTATCCTTTATTTTTGCCTTTCAAAATTGACTTTAAAAAGTTCTTGTGTCGTATCAAGTGCTGAGAGCTGTTTCCGTTCGTCTAGCAAAGTCACGTCGAGAAAATACCTTAGGTATGCAGGTTTCCTCACGTTTTTTTCCTTCACTATTTAAGCGAGTACTCATTAATTATATTATTATAAATATTTATCATTCGCGAATTACTTTTATTTTAGGAAGAACATTATTCTTCCGTTGATTAAAGCTGACCTGAAAGGGCTCGCGTTCTGAAGCCACATAAAAATATCGCAAAAGAATGAAATTATTCCTTCCTCTAATATACCTTGATCCTACCTTTTAAAGCATTTTTCAACCCTTTGTCCATATTTTTTTCTTTTATACGAAAAATGTTTCATTGTTGAATACTGGAAAAATGTTGCTATTTATTTTCTGTCTGGAATAATGAATAGCTTTTTAGGCTTCACCTTAACGTTTTAACTCAAGAAACGGTGACCCTCTAGTGTCTTTCCTCGTGCGACTGAATATTAGCATTGAACACGAAGCGAGTGTGGAACGCCTGAGGCCCAACTCCTCCCTCAATCCCCTTCCTTCTCCTTTTGTCGCAACTTGCTCTGCAACGCATGGGCCACGATGACTTCTTACCATCACTTGGCTCACCTGCTCGTTTACCAAGTTAGAATTGACTCATATAAAAATTGGAGTTCCTAAGGATACTGGTACTACATTTTGTGCATCTAACCACGGACGATTGTCATAGATGTTCGTATGACAACCTAAATCTAAAGCTGTACGTGCTCTTCGAGGCTCGGTAGATTACAACTTATCTACAGTAATTATAACATAGCATACCATCACGCCCAAATTCGCCAAAGGGTTAGACAGAGGTGTACTAAATGTACACCCATAGTTTACTAGTATGTTTAGGCCCTTGGGTGCGAGCCTATTTTCTTTCACCGGGGACATATCAAAACTCCGTGCTACTAATGAGAATTTCAAAGAAAACCCCAATAACACTGATCGACCTGTGAACAGAACCCAAGATCTCTAGCGTATTAGGCGCGCTTAGGACTAGGGGAAGGGGGGGCATGATGGGGACGCGAGGTAAGACGGGGTCACGCACACATACAAGAAACTAGACTCTTGCGAACAGAAAGCAATATGCCAATAGGAAGCCATACTCGATCAACCGTCAGCGCGACAGAAACAGTGAGTGGGAGTGCACTCGTTTTTTGTTTACAAACGAAAATCACGTTGAGTGTTTCATCGATCTAATTTTACGCAGTTAAAAACGTCTTTACTGTAAGGTAATTATGACTACCCAATTTATGTCTTTTCTCGTATATGGTTGTTAGTTTTGTTTACTTTGTTGTGGTATGGTTAGACAAAAGTTCAGTTAATATTTATTTTTTGAGAAATTATTTTTTTCAAAATCAGCCTTTGGGGTAAGACGGGGTATTGGGTTGTATTGGTTATTTCTGAAATCATCCGAAGGTTGGGTAGGCTGCCAGCTTTGTGGACGTTGGGCTCACAATGGTTCTGCTGGTGTGGATGATGAAAACACCGAAGAAATTCATATTTGTATTTATTGTGATAATAATTAGCTTACCCCATCTTGCCCCATTTTCATTACCCCATCTTACCCCATGGTAAGGGGCAAGATGGTTTTTCGAAAGTTCCTATCAAAACATTTATTTAAAAAAAATGCTATAAGTTCATCTTCCAAAGACTATGCCAAATTGTAGTTAGATTAATAAGGCATTGTGCCATAAATAAATAAGCATAATAAACGCAATGATTATACTGTATTTTTGGTATTTTCCTTAGATACCCCATCATGCCCCCCCTTCCCCTACTAGGTAGTTCAATTTTTAAGTCAGTTAAACATGTAGGTACTCAGTGCTACAGTAATTATATTTTACAACAATGATAGAACAACAAAGATATGAATTTTCTAATGTTAGAAAATTTCAAGTGCAAGAAAAATTTGATCTCAGGCAGGATTTGAACCTGTGTCTCTCTGGTTATGTACCTACACCAGACGCTTTACCAACTAAGCTACCAAGACCACTGCTTGTGATGTCACTTGAAATTTTCTTTCATTAGAAAATTCATATCTTTGTGAACATTTCGCATTATTTAATGCTAAAATATAATAAAAAATAAGCAGTTAAAGATAGAACAAATCAAATCACCTCTGATAACCTTTATGGACTTTTTACTGTACGATACAGTCCTGTAAAAAGTAATGGTCATAAAAACACAAAAAACCATAACCGAAAAAGCACTACCCGACTTCAGATAAAGCAATTGAATCGAAACCGAAACGCTTCGAATAATGGGCCGTAGACCGATTTTTTACGGCCATCCGGTTTCCTGCTGTCATATCTGTTGTGTTCACCTTTTATTTGTCCGTCAGTTATGAGCGGTTTGTTTGGGTCATTTGCACGCAATAATATTCAGACCTTTTCATTTTGATACTAAAATTTTTCATAATGTGTACGATATGACTTGCAGGGTTTTCAAAATTATGAATTTCGGATTTAATTGCATTATGTTGATATTATTTAATTCCCGACGTTCTCTACAGCATCCATTCGTCACAGGTAGACTGAGGTGTTGGACATCTTAATGTTAAAATTACTAACCCAATTTTCTTAAAAATATTCTTCAATCCGGTTGAAATGAAATGAAATGATATTTATTTCTGTAAATTAAACCCATTAACTGGTTAAACCCATTATCACTTTTTTCGACCTTTTTTTGGGAATCGAAACAAAGGCTCATCAGCTCACTCAACAGCTGCGTTTGTACTAGAAAAAAAAGCAAAATAAACACGTCAAATATCCTGTAATCATACAATTCTGATTTGCGTCATAATTGAGTTGAGTTTCCGATGGGAAATCATATTTTTCATGAATTGGTACATATTTTACGTAAACAACTTCCTTTGACATTTCCGGTAGAATTTTTGTTGCTTAGCAAACAGAGAATCGTCAAAGTTAGAACGAATGATGTCATGTTAGAATTAGTATCTTTTAATAAAGTATCTAAAGGTATATGCGTGTTCGGTCTGCGTCATTAGTCTAGTGGTCTCAAGGGCGACTGCTATCCTAGAAGTTCCTAGGTCAAGCAAAGTGTTATTGGGTTTTTCTATGAAATTCTCAGTAGGAGAGAGTCTGGCTTGGAGTCTGGATTTGTGGCAATAGGTAGGCCATAGGCTTGCCCCCGATCACATGGGACCTAAACATACCGGCGCGGCGACATGTGTAGTCAGTAGGGTAAAACAGGGTAATGGGAACCACTTAAGCGAGAATTCAAATAAAACTTTATTTAATAAATATATATTTATCGCAACTGCCTAATAACATAATTTACTTATTTATCTATCAACTGAGATCAATTTTAATCACTTTGTATACATATTTTGGTAATTAAAGTAGTTAAAAAAAAAACAGGTTTGATCCGCATTGCACCGAGGTGATGGCAATTGTGATCACCCTGCGGCAAATGAGGATCAAATGAAAACTAACACATATCGCAGGTATAAACATTGGCCGAGTCCCAGCCGGTGCTTTCTCCGTGAGCCCACAGCCCACAGGAAGTACATCTACTTATACACATTTTATTGTTTCTGCCGAATTCACCACACATCGAACATCTGTTTCCTGCGTCATCGTTGGATTCCTGTAGAACTTGTCTCTTTGCTCTTTCAGGACTCTCTTTCTGCTACTTAGTCTTCTTTCCTTGTCTCTTACCGTTCGCTTTCCTTTTATCTTTTCTTGATGGGTTTTTTTATCTTTCTTGTTTTCTTGTACTAAAACAACTAAGAAAAACTGCGGTGGGTAATGGGGATCACCCTGATCCTCATTCCCCACAACCACAACATTGAAAAAAAAAGTAAAAATCAAATAAACTAGAAATTATAATCGCAATTTAAGTTGCAAGTCATTATTTTGAATGACAGACCTATTAGGTCTGTCATTCAAAATGTCCACATAAATGTGAACTGTGTAACACAAAATGTGTACATAAAAGTCATATTAAGACAAAATAATAAATTAGACACTTACCTTTTGTTTTAATATTACGAAAATTTACATCAGCGCGGCCCGAAATCGACACACGGCTGTCACTCAGAAACGCCGCTGACCACAAACACGAGTCGTTTGGAACAATATCGGGGGGTACGGGTCGGGGTGCAGATATCCTTTACGAGACTCTCCCATGTTTAGTTTTGTAGATATGTGGTCGATCCCCATTGCCAACTGATCCCCATTGCCCGATCTTCCCCTACACCTCTGCCTAATCCTTCAGGGAATACAGGCGTGATGGTATGTATGTACGTTATAGGTACCTTTTTAAAAGTATAATCTTTATTCAAGTATCAAGAGCGAGTATTACGCTAGAGGTTCCTAGGTTGAGCAAAGTGTTGTTGTTGTTTCACATGATCGCAAGTCCGAAGCCCCAGCCATTAGACTACTGCCGCTTCAAAATATTGGTATTGGTAAAACACCATCAACCTTGCAGAACTGTATTACTAACATCAGAAACAACTTTTATTATATGACTTTTTACAAAAAAACATCCATTTAAAAAAAGTAAACACAAGATTTCGTTGTTTAATCCAACATATTTCAATGCTTTTTCTTCATTCCGCCTACGAACAGGCATTTATTAGTATTAGTACTCTTCAGTTGAGTCTCTGTGATTAGTACGATTTACCAAAAAGGTATGCTCATCATCACCATCAACCCATAACAATGCCCCACTGCTGGGGGCATGAGCATTCTCGGAGAATTAGGAGATTAGGCTGGAGTACCCATCATATGTTACAAGCGGCGGTAGCCTAATGGCTAGGGCGTCGGACTCACGATCATGTGGTTGTCGGTTCGAAACCCACCCATTGCACTGCCGACGTTAACCCTTTCCTAACACAAGCATTTAGTACGAGGGGTTAACAAGATTACTAGTAATGTGTGGCACACATTACTAGTAAGTTAAAAAAAAAACTAATGTAGTCTCCTGCGGGTTGGCAGACTTCACACACCGTCAAGAAACTCTCCCAGGCATGCAAGTTTTCAAACGATTTGAACGTACGACCATGACTATCTTCTTGGCTATCACTGCACTAGATATATTATATTACACAATTTCCAAGGCGCTTCTAATATGTATAACTATTTCAGTAACAAACACAAGACATTCCCTACCCATTAAACCTACCCTACTAATTACAGTTCACACAAGTCGGTTAATTACAGGCATATAAACTAGAACAATCGTAAAATATCAAACTAGTTCTATTGCTAAATAGTACGGCTTAGGGCCTGTTTCACCGCCTTATAATAAGTTACCGATAAATTATCTGACAGATACATATAAATTCTGTTCCAATTTTGAATTTATCTGGTACCTATTGTGCTTATCTAGAAGTGGTGAAACAGGAGTCTTGAACCAGCCAACAATATTATTCGGAAGAGGGTGAAAACTTTTTATCTATGCTAATATTATACGGTATAATGATTACTTATTCAGTATTTTCCTAATATTAGGACTACTGCACTCTATGGTCTGCCTCATTGGTCTAGTGGTCCTAAGCGCAACTGCTATGCTGGAGGTCTTGGGTTCAATTCCCAGGTCGAGCAGTGGGTTACTGGCAAATTGGCAAAGTGTTATTGGGTTTTCTATGATATTCAGTTGTAGGTCGGAGTTTGGCTATGCGCCCGGCGAATGGCAATAGGCTCGTCCCCATCATAAGTGACTTAAATATTACCTAAAAACTATAGGTGTACATTAAGTACACCTCTTCTTAACCCTTCGGGGAATACAAGCGTGATGGTATGTTATGTTATTAGGACTATTCCACACTTTAAACTTAAGTGCACTCCACTTTAACATTCCTCGAAACTCAGGTCATTCACCGACGTTAAATTTTCAGTTAAACATTGTTTTATTTTGAACAAACTAGTTCGGTACTGTTTCGAGAATTTATCAAGCTTTAAAACCGGGTAAGTGATATTTTCGTCAAAAGCTCTTATGTATATCATTGAATATAATGTTCCTATTCAGTAGCCTGATTCTCGTTTTTAAAACCGTAGCGATGTCACAGCGACTCAATCGTTGAAACAGTTTTCCAGTGTTTTGTGAATACTGTGAAGCCAACGATTTGAACGATTCTTGCCCAACGAACATGTGTGAATACGGTTAAATGATTTTTCAATAGGACAACTTCTAGATCTGTCCGATCGACGGGGTCGTGAATAGAAAAACTTTTTCAACGATTTAGTCGCTGCGACATCGCTACGGTTTTATTACGTGAATCGGGCTACAGTACCTAAAGGTTTCATTAGGAACAAAGTTTTGGAGTGTTTCTATCATGTCAAAATTTGCATATTATTGCTTAAAAACACTTGTTGTTGCTTGTATAGGTAGTCTAAGTTTATTCTAAAGGGTTTTAATAAACAGTTATTCATAAAAACTTTAGCAATCTATTATATCTATCTTCTAAGCGCAAAACTCGAGAATGGCTGAACAAATTTGGCTGATTTCTTTTTTAATTGTGTTTGATGAAATCTAAGGAAGGTTCTTGTGGAGAGACTAAACGTGTAAATACGAGAAAAAACGAAAACACAACAATTTTCTTTTCCCATGCAAACCTCTCTGTCCCTGGGTGTCAATATTTGATGGCAATTAAAACAAAACAAAGGCACGTTAGGATTATCTTTGGTATACCTTCAATTGTTTGATAAGAGGTTGCATGTCATTTCTAATGTACGGTGGCCAGCACATCAAGTTACCACAAAACGTCAAATTTTCTCAGTTGATATTGAACTTTATCTTAAAAAATTTAAGATTTAAAATGATTTGGAGAAATTTGACTGTTTTGTATACCTTGACTTGCTGGCGACTGTACGTGTCATCATTACTTCCTCGGTGCATAGCATTTTCTTGGTTGTCATTTTGTTTTAGAGAAATAGGGCAGAACAAGGTCTGCCGGGACGGCTAGTTATATCTATATAAAATTAATCCATATTTCCCTTGGTTACGCCATAACTTGAGAACGACATTGCCGATAACATTCATCTTTTTTTAAAATTTTCAAATACTTTGTATAAGATTCATACGGAATAAAATAGGAAAATGGCGCAAAAAATTGGAAAACTAAAACACTGTTTTAACTTCGCGCATTTTTTTTATTATTTATTCCAGTTCGTCTGTCGGGTCAGCATAGATCTTTAAAAACGAACATTATGTAGCATTAGTTTGCACCCGTGTACTCTAGAATTCACAAATATGCACCACGCTCGCATACAGCGGTACATTTTACTTGAAGAGCAGATTCAGGTGTTTCTACACTTCAATCTCCCCTCCTTACCTCCTCACGCTATATAAGAAGTACAGTCGCATAAGTAAATTATTTCCCATATTTCTAAATTCACAGTGTGCAGCACAAACTACCTTACTGGCTTTAAACAACATTAGTGGGTTCTTTGAAGATAATTTAATTACTGAGCTCTATCACTGCTGCAGTTCTATCGAGAAAATTCTTGGACAATTTAATTAGGAAACCAATAGACGGAGTAATCAAGGAAGGTAATCCAATTATGAGTACATATTTTCTCTTTGAGTCTTCATATTGCTGTGTGGTAAGTGGATTTCATTGGTCAACTAACTCAATAGTGGAGATAGAAAATCCGAATTTTGGCTCTCCCAATCCATCCACTACTTGCTACCTTTTTCAATTCGTTACTCCAACTGATCGTTTCGATTTCCACCGATTCGTGTACCTCATATAACATAATTATCTTAAATTAATTATCACGCGGTGAAGGAAAACATTGTGAGGAAACCTGCATGCCTGTGAGAGTTTCTTGACGGCATGTGAAATCTGGCAACCCGCAGTAGGCTAGCGTGGTTGACTATAGCCTTATCGTTCTAAGAGAAGACCTGTGCCCAGCAGTGGGACTATGTAATGGGTCTCAAGAGATGATGATCTCAAATTTGATTGCCTTCCAAAAAGCACCCAAGTATTCTACAATAGTCCCATCGGTTAAGTCAGGATCTCATAACATAACATAACACATAACATACCATCACGCCTGTATTCCCCGAAGGGTTAGGTAGAGGTGTACTTAATGTACACCCACAGTTCGCCGGTATGTTTTAGGTCCCATGTAATAGGGGGCGAGCCTATTGCCATTCACCGGGCACAAATCCAGACTCCGAGCTGCTACTGAGAATTTCATAGAAAAACCCAATAACACTTTGCTCGACCTGGGGATCGAACCCAAGACCTCTAGCGTAGCAGTCGCGCTTGGGACCACTAGAGTAACGAGGCAGTCAGGATCTCATCAAAGTCTAAATACTTTAGTCAGATAGATAGTGCCTAGTAAGTCTCTAATCTGCTTTTCAAAAACTTGCTGTGTCATCCCTTCGTCAAAGACATCTTAGAACGAATTAGCGCATGTACATGTATTCTCCATTAGCTCTGAATATTGATTTTGATTGTGTCAAAGCTGAGAGACATCATTATTCGCGTATTGCGAACTGAAGTCCTAAGCTTTGTATGTAACTTCGGGATTCAAGCATCCTTGGCACGGTATACAGACTTCTTTAAGAATGTAATCTCTTTGCTCGGATTAAGGTCTTTAAAGGCTATAACCCTGGTGAGATATGACACTATATTGCTTGGGTTTAAGTCCCTTGGAGCAAATAAAGTGAGGACAGTGCAAGCTTTGGGTGTTTAATAAAAGGTTTTTAAAAGGACGTTAGCTGTGTCATTTCATCCCTGTATTTTGTGTAAATATTGATATTAAGTCAATAATTGTCCGTGGTCAGGTTTTGGCTCCAAAGGGTCGACTCTTGAACTTTTTTTTTTGAGTTATCCATCTTTTTTTTATATGTACGGGCTTGCGTTTGGCAATTGCTATTGCGAACTAGAAAAAATATCATCACGCGGACTAGCTATGTGATGGATTGTTTTTGAAAGAATAATTATCCGCTGGTCCCTCATTGTATAAACTGCGTATAAGATTGATATTTTCGATAATCATTGTGCCTGAATATGTCTGTACTTAGAAATAATGATGTTGTCATAACAGGCAAAGTCCCCCCTCGCGTCTGTCTGTTTCGGATAAACTGAAAAACGGATGTTCATCCAATTTTTGCCTATAGTTAAAGTGATGAAGGTGTGTATAATTTGTTAAGGGTTTATGTAAATAAGTTGAAATATGACAATAATTGTGTACAACCGTACAAAACCGGGGCGGGTTGCTAGTGTATAAATATAGCCTAAAATTCCACTTCGAAACAATCCTTTTCACCTGACACCTTACCCCTACTATTCCATGATGTCAACGTGCCATCTAAGTTCGTGTATTATTCAAACCCTTCCCGATACCCGGAAAGTTTGCGATGTAATGAATACCGTTCAAGTACTACGGCACGTTTGGGCAAAAAGCTCTCATAACTCAGCACTGCAACTTGTCTGGCTTCGTCGCTTCATGCTGAAACTACATAGCTTTCAAACAGCTACAAGCGGTATGTACATTTTCAAATAGAAGTGAATTACTAGAAGGTGCTTGGTTATTTTTTGAGAATGTTCACAGAGTTACTATTATTTCTTTTACGTTAATTTAAAAAAGTATTTGGGTCTCTGGGTGCCTTGGGCTAAATAAATATTACTAGCCTTTGTTTCCCGGCTTCATCTCCAAAT
Source organism: Subacronicta megacephala (assembly GCA_958496365.1). Taxonomy (NCBI): domain Eukaryota; kingdom Metazoa; phylum Arthropoda; class Insecta; order Lepidoptera; family Noctuidae; genus Subacronicta; species Subacronicta megacephala. The sequence goes on from OY292527.1 coordinate 9,725,462, forward strand.
CCTATCCTTCCTACTATAATAATATTATAAATGTGAAAGTTTGTGAGGATGGATGGATGGTTGGATGGATGTTTGTTACTCTTTCACGCAAAAACGGCTGAACGGATTTTGATGAAACTTTATAGTATTATTGTTTATACATCAGAATAACATATAGGCTTTAATTTATAACGATAATTTGGGAAATTCCCACTGAATTGGGAAAAATCTACTCCACGCGGACGAAGTCGCGGGCAAAAGCTAGTATACCATAAATAAAGTACCATCACGCCTGTATCACCAAGTTTTCAGGCAAAATTGTACCATAATATATTTTTTGTGAGCAAAAATCCGAACTAACCAGAATAACCTTACTGCCTCATTAGTATATATTAATATAAATGTGTACTAAAATGTACTCGAACATTTCAGTATACCTTTGCCTAATCCTTCGGCGAATACAGGCGTGATAGTATGTTATAAATTCCAGAATAAACTTCAGGGACTTATTGTGAATAAAACTAGATACTTGAAGACTATTCAAGCAATATATGAGAGATTGTTAATGGCGTAGGCCGGCAACAAATACAATATACTTCCCTGATGCAAACATTATATCAGATCCAGTCTATCAACATCTATATCATGCATTTCTATTCAATTCCTGTCACGAGTTTCTCGCCGTTATTACACGTCGCTGGCTTCTAAGAATCTATTCCACCCGTTGGAGCCGTCGATACAATCTGTTCCCTTTGAGATTTCTAGTTTCAACTATGACGTTTTAGTAATGAGTAGCCTTTTGTGTTTATTTATATGCCAGTTATCGTAGCAAATGTTCTTTTGAAATTTTAACCTGCTCCTATGGGAATTACCCCTATTTCCCTATGGAAACCAGGCGTGAGTGTATGTATGTATTTATGTATATTCCTGTTTAGTCATTGAGTGAGTGAGACGCGTGAGGTTCTAGTTTTGAAAAACTCATCTCAACTCAACTCTTACCAAAACCTTATAAATAAGTACCTAGTATGCTAGAACTGTGAGATACGATTCCTTTAGGTCGAGGTTTGGATTTTTATAGGTAAAGGAAAATATGGACAGTAGTCAAAGCCTAGTGACATGACTACTGAACTGCCAATTCATAGAATTACAAAATATCCACGTACCAGTGATATTACCAAATCATGTGCAATATCATTATCGTCATTAGCCCCAATCAATATTAATCAATCAATCATAGGCCGCCTCAAATGCATCATTTCTCAATATCCTCGGCTTTTTACATGTGCATAGTTAAAATGAAGTATTGTGAGGAAATCTGCATGCCTGAGAGATTTTCTCGACATTATGTGAAGTCTACCATCCCATTTCTTTTTGTATTTTTTAGGAATTTTCCATGCAAAGATTATTAAGTTACTTTAGTAGTTTTTTAAGGCTTAGCGGTCATAGCGTCTGGTGTGCTTAACCTGAAGACGCAGTTTCGAATCCTGCCCGCGGTCGTATTTTTCTACCATCCCATGTTGAGCCAACGTAGCTATACCTAACCACGATGGCGTTGTAGCTATATGTGCGATAAGTCTAATCCCTCTCATTCTGAAAAAAAAAAACCCGTGCCTTCCTTGGTCTTCTACTAATTATATTGCTCTAGCATATGGGTTCATGATGGTGATGATGATGATAGAAAAATATCAGCGAAATGTGTCTATACATCAGTGCCTATGCCTTACTTTCATGGGTAAATAACCATACACAATGTTCTTAATTTATTATCATCAATCAAAGACCTATTTTAAGTCCCAGCTAAGCACGGGTCTCCTCTCAGAAGGAGTAGACCCGTGCTAGGCCACAATTAGGGCACCATGCTAGCCTACTTCGGGTTGGAAGACCATCGGACCATGTTATGTAGGTTATTTAAATTTTAAACCTAAGCGCGACTGCTATGCTAGAAGTCCTGGGTTCCAGTTCCCCGGTCGAGCAAATTGTTATTGGGTTCTTATATGAAATTCTCAATAACGGCTCGGAGTCTAGATTTGTGCCCGGTTAATGGCAATTTCCCTTGTTGCATGGGACCTAAACATACCGGCGGGGTGTGGGGTGTACATTAGTACACTTCTGCCTAACCCTTCGGGAATACAGGCGTGATGGTATGTAGTTTATGGATTGATGATAATGGAAAAATATCAGCGATTATTACATCAGTGCCTATTCCTAAACTTCAAGGGAACAGAGCCGTTCTCAATTTATTATCATCTATGACAAATTTTAAGTCCCAGTTAAGCACGGGTCTCCTCTCAGAAGGATTAGACTAAAGGCCACCAGACTAGCCTACTGCGGTTAGGCAGCCCATCCGACCATGCTATGTCGGTAATTTGAATTTGAAACTTAAAATGCCAGGGGCAAAGCTTAAAACAGTATGATACTACAAATACAATGATGTAACCGTTTATGTATGATGTGAGCTTATTGCCTGAGGGACTCAGAAATCATTAATACGCACGTTCAAATGTATTTATGCGTTGGTTAAATTAATTAATTCGTTTCATAGCAATTATTTGTTATTTAGATTAAATGGTGCGAGTTGTACAAATTTATTAATGTTGGTATTGAAATTTGTGACATTATTTTGTGTGTCACGTTATTGGTTTTTATTTTATTTTTCATAACATACCATCACGCCTGTATTCCCCGAAGGCTTAGGTAGAGGTGTACTAATGTTCACCCACACTTCGTCTGTATGTTTAGGTCCCATGTTATAGGGAGCGAGCCTATTGCCACTAACCGGGCACCAAAACCCAATAACACTGGTCGACCTGGGAATTGAAACCAAGAACTCTAGCGTAGCGTTCACGCTTAGGACCACTAGAATAATGAAGCAGTTTACTTTTACAAGATAAATGTATTAACTGCCTATGAAAACTAATACTTATAAAACTAAATAACTTTCTTATCTTCACATTAGTTTATGTCTAATCGAAATTAAAGATTTCGCTCAGACTATTGCTATCCAACAAGACGTTTTTATCAACCAAATATACTTATAACAAAAACAAACATACTTTTCACTTCAAATCTAGCCGTTTCATAGACTCTTAGTATTTAGTGATGTCATTTATAATTTTCATTTTCTCGTGCGTTCACTACTAGGCTATGTTTACATTAGGCAGTTATCGCTCAAACTATTTTGAATATAACGTTCAGCGCAAAGAAACAAATTTTCGATTAAACACGCAATTAAACTTAAGCGTAAACAGTCTAATGATCATTTAATAACACAACGAGTTGATGGCTGAAAATGAGAAGATTGGACTTGGGCATACAGTATCATTGTTGTACATGTAGCCTTATTTCAACCACGTCTCTCGTGTAGACCAGGAGCTTGTAATGTGAATTATTCATGTACTGACATAGTGTTTTATGTTCCTGGTCTAACAATGTAAAGGCCACGATCCGGTCCAACGACGCGTGTGAGGCCATTGAAGATTTACTGAGCGAGGAATGCACTGAATTTTGATGCGTTTAGTTTGTACGACTGAAATAAATTATTTTGTATCTTATAATATACAGGGTAAAAACTTATTTATCTAGGCTATTTCGTTCAATGTCGTAACCTACATGTTTTTGTACAGTAACAGGGGTATTATTTTTAACTCCCGACGCAAAAACGAGGGAATTTTATAAGTCTGACGTGTCTGTGTGTGTGTGCGTGTGTGTATGTCTGTGGCATCGTAGCTCCCAAACGGAAGGACCGATTTGGATTTAGTTTTTTGTGTGTTGAAAGGTGAATTAGTCGGGAGTGTTCTTAGCTATGTTTGATGAAAATCGGTCGAGATATAAAGCAATTGTCACGGGTTTTTTAAATTTTTGACTGCCTCGTTGGTCTAGTGGTCCCAATTGCGACTGCTACGCTAGAGGTCTTGGGTTCGATCCCCAGGTCGAGCAAAGTGTTATTGAGTTTTTCTATGAAATTCTCAGTAGCAGCTCGGAGTCTGGATTTGTGCCCGGTGAATGGCAATAGGCTCGCCCCCTATTACATGGGACCCAAACATACCGGCGAACTGTGGGTGTACATTAAGTGCACCTCTGCCTAACCCTTCGGGGAATACAGGCGTGATGGTATGTTATGTGTTATGTTATGTTTTTAAATTTTTAATTTAGTTGTTATTATATTGGGTTAGCATCTATAGTGTCGACCTTTTTCATTCTATTGTGATCGTAACTCGTTGATGAAGAGATCATGGGTAAACTCTGCGATTGCTATAAATTGCAGTAATGCAGCACCTACGTTTCGTACGGTGAGGGTGGAGCGCCGGGAGGAACTCCTTCCTGAGTTCTCTTCCTTCTTCTTTTCTCCTTTCCCTGTTACGGGAAAGGGTTCCTTTCCATATTTAAGGAATGATAAGAGGACACAGCCAGAATACGGGTTGCGATTGCCACTTACTATCAGGTGCGTTTGCTCGTCTGTCACAGTTACTTGGCTCGGTGACGTATCTTCAACTCCTTTGGTGTTGCTGGTGTCTATGGGCGGCGACGACTTTGTACTATCAGGTGGCTTGCCTGTCGTTTGCTGACATAAAACAATTGAACAAACCTTTACATAATGTACTAATACAATTTTGATATCAGATAAAACTCACTTTTAGCCGCTTTAAATTAATCCTTGTTGAAAAATATTGTGTTCATATTAAAAACGTTTTACTTAACATAAATTAGAATATTCGTTGAGCTTGAAAAATACACACTCAAGACGTTTCTTAAATGATTCGATTCCATAAGATACTTACACATTCCACAGTACATTTAAAATGTATAAGATTAGTCGAATTTTCCTCGTACGTTAGGTATACTTAGTGAGTATAGGTACCAAAATTAAAAGGATTCTTATCAACGGTTTCGGTTGCTATGCTTATTTATTATTTAAAGTATACCATATAGATTGGTAAGTTAGGTATTTGTTAAAATAATGAGTTGGGCGTTTTGAAATGAAAGTGATTTTCAACCAACTTCAAAAAGGAGGAGGTTCTCAATTTGTCTGTAAGTATGTTGTTTTTGTTTTTTTATTTTGTATGTTTGTTAGGTACGCGATTACTCCGCCAATTGTGTAAATGTAAATATAAGATTGTTTACATCGATGATATTATCGTTTACTCCGAAACATCGCTGTCTTATTGGAGCAGTGCGTTTAGTTTGCTAACAAGTACTTATAAACAAAACCTTCCACAAAAAATTCAAAAATAAAATTACTTTTAACGAAAAAGTAAAACCGCCTTCGAAAAATTATAAAATAAGGTTGTTTAAAACAGTTTGGGAAGTCGGTGGCGAAAACAAAAGAACCACTCAAATAGAATTCGCCTACTTCCCAAAATGTTTTAGACAAAATTATTTTTAATTTTTGAAGGTGGTTTTACTTTTTTGTTAAAAGTAATTTTTTAATATTTACTCTCGCTCACACATAGGTGCATTTGTCACTCTCACACCTTTCCTTCGCCTTTTTTAGAAGTACGGAAAATCCTCATGGATCTTCTACCTGGAGGTAATGTCGATTCGTACCTACTTAAATGTGGACTGGCCTAACCTTACCCTATATTGTCATTGCCATGGGATTTGTAACTTTCAATCAAGCTTGCCGCATTCCTTTCCATTTTTTGGTCGGCGACAGACTCTCAAGTCACTCAACTGCCGGTTAGATCTTCATAATTATACGTAAAAAAGATCTAAACCATTCGTTAATTTTTAAAAGTAAATAGAAATTTGCCCAAATTAACCAATAGCCTAATTCCTCTCTTTAAAACGTCCGAACTCTCTTTAAGACGTACAAACTGTTTAAATAAAGTCTGTAAAAATTAAACCATATGTCAATGAAACAAAGGATGTTTTAGGTTGGCTACTGTCATTCCATAATTGTTTCATACCATTAAGATAAAGTTTAATTATATAGTGTAGATAATAATTATGAACAATTTGTTCGTTCGGATATATTTGAACATGACTGTACATGTACACTCATGCCAAAATAAACAAACGAAATTATTAGGTACTTTGGAACGGGGGTCAATGTTCGCTTCCGTGTATCGTTCAGAAATAATTGGTAGAATATTGTGGCGTTGTTACTAAATAATTCATTATAATAATCCTCAGCTGTTTCCAAGGTTGCCTAATTAGTATTCGATCGACAGTGTAATTAGGTACCTACTATTCGGGCATATATTGTAATTTTTACACACAACAAAAAACGCTGAAGTAATATTTTTTTTCAAATTTGAAAAACAAAGCGGAATTACCTATTATTTTCTCTATTGAATAAAATAAAAATATTTTTAAGATCCGCTAATACTCCGCCGTAACCCGATCCTAAAATTGAAATAAGGTTTATCTCATTCATCAAATCTGACAATCTAATAGAATTATTTAAGGGCTTATTATAATCGGTACGCGCGAAAATAGCCTTTGTTCCTTTCACAATTTACATACAAAAGTTTTACATACGACACCTAATGTTTTCTTTGGGGCATTGTTATCAAGCTTTGGCACAATGACATAGAACTTGCTATGACAGGGTTGGGTTTTGTCAACATAATCTGATAACTTCAGTGAAAATGGGAACAGTAGGTGTCTACTGATATCTTGAATACCCAAGCGGTTTCATGAAAAAAGGACGACAGCTCTAAAGAATTCGATAAAAACCTTTTGTAAATGTGTTACTGTTTTGACATTTGCTTGGATATGATAAAAGGTTAAGCGGTCATCTCAGGGCCGTGTACTATTTTTATATCCATTATTTTTGTAACCATTTTGATACTACCTAATATTTTTTATATCTTTAACCTATCCATCTTATCTTACCTATCATCTATCATCTTACAAAGAACACTTAAAAAAAAAAACAATAGATTTTGGGAACTTTTTTGGGAACAACTGCAAAAGATACCGTTCGTTTTTCAAAATCATCGTTTTTTTTTTCTTTTATCGCCTACGGGTTCTTTGTTACGCAAATATCGGTTACTTACATTCAAACGTTTTATCTCAGTTCGTTACACAATGTTTGCTTGTTATATTTCTCTCCTTAATTTTTGGCGGTTCCTTTGTTTATTTTCTATGCACGAAATTGAGTCAGGGTTTACGAATGTCTCAATTTCACGGTTGATGCGTGATTTTAGAACGGGTCGCGGAAAAACGCACAGAATCCCATGAGCTTAAGCAGGAAGGAACAATGTGTGATAATTCTTAACCTTTTTTATCGTATCAGTGTAAGAAAGATGATAAGGCATTCACTTGATAGGAAGATCGTCTATTTAGGCTTCTGTTTGTCGGCAATAATGGGGATTTTTGTGATGTAGTATTTTCCCACGGAAGAGATAAATAAGGTTGGAAAGGCCCTAGCTGCTATTTTGTACTAGGACCAGTGTCGCCGCTTTACTCCCACTATTTCAATTCTCAAACATACGCAACATTATCTATACAAGTTTTTCGCACACAATCAAATCACACACACATAAATCAGTGGGCAGCAATTTGTTCACACACTAGCACCAAGCTCCCGTAGGCATTAGACACACACACGAAACAAGCATACGCTAGTGCTTGAAAAGCCGACTGAGAATTTATCGATATTTTTATCGATAAATTCTCAGTCTGTTATGTATTTTTATATTGAATGGGGAAAAGGGGAACATAAAAATCAAGAACTATTTTCATTTAATTTAAAAGAATTACTGTCCTTGGAACAAAACGTAATCATTAAGCAATTGGGGGAAATCTAACATAACATAATAGAGTTATAACATAACATTATTATAAGTAATATGTCGAATAGAATCAAATATTAAAACGTATAAAATAGGTAGGTATAGTATTCGACTTAGATTTGACTAGACTATATTGTATCTATTCAGTATTAAAATCTAAGTGAAATAAAATGGTCTACATGCCGCTTCGTCTTCATTCATTCAATGATTCATATAATATGAAATACATCTAACTAAAAATATACTCTCATCAATTAAATATATAATATTTCAAAAATAATCTTTTTCAAACGTAAATATAGTTAGAATTCTATCGATGCTTTTATTTAACTACACGGTCACCTCGATATCGATAGATGTACGCCGTGCATCACTCACGGCCAACCCCGGCAAACGATGAACAACAGCCATGATTGAGTAGAGAACGCAATGCATGCAGTACATTGCAAGCGGACTAGGACATCGCGTTGATTAAGCGAGAACACATCGGGCAATGTATTTTATTTGTAACTTGTTGCAATAATATGATTGATGTTTGGAATTTCATAGTGATCAGTATATTTTTATGTTTTTATCAATTATTGTGTAAATAAATGTTATTTTTAACTTACAGATGGAAACATATACCTCCTCGCTATATACTGGAGGTTTGACTATCACGTAAGAATAACACAACACGGCATTTTAAAGCGGAGCTCTGTTCTCTGAAGTAGTCCTAAGCACACTAAACGCGGCGAATGTATGATTCGGGCGAGTTATGATTGCCTAACCATAACTGTGGCGCGCCTGCCCCGCCCACATGGCCATTCCAATCTTATTTATCTCTTCCGTGTATTTTCCGAAGTATTCTAGTAGGTACTTCATATTCCCTAATCATTGAAAAAAGACATGGTGACAACAAAAACAAAATATAATTAATGATTCGACTCATTACAGTTTCCTTGCTCACACAGGTGAGAAACATTCTTACAATTATACACTTTCATACACACATACATACATGATGTAGGGACTGAAATTTGAAAAAGTAAAAAAGCATGGCTGAAGTATATTTATTACAAAAGTAAAAACGTAGATATGTACATACGTACAAAAATATAGATTTTGATTTGATATGATCCTGACACATTACTGATGTCTCGTAAATAATGTAAATGGAAAATAAAACACAGCAAATAAAACATACTACTTGCTAATAAATAATATATGTGAGCCGGTAAATTGCCTAGCTATTTAAATATGTACGCAACACCGCACCGTTTTCATTAGCCTCTCTTTGCATTTAGTTCGTTGGCAGCCAATCACAAAAAGGGAACGCGTTTTAATAATGCCGTCGCTTTATATGCATAGGGGCGTTTCTGAATGTTTATGCCTGACTGGCCATTGGGTATGCTTAAATGCGGCTTATTGAAACGCAAGCTGTACATGAGTAAAATTTTGTTTTTAAATCGTAAATAACATGATTTTGAAAACACTCATGTTACTTAAACAAAATATTTTTTCAGTAAATGAGCACCCATACTAAATAACTAAATAACGATGTTGTAATAAGGGATGAGCCTCAAATCCAAACTTCGAGCGGCTACTGAAAAATATATATAAAAACCCGATAACAGTTTGCTCAACCTGGGAATAGACCTGTATTTCTAGAGGAACAATAGAGCTTAAGACCACTAGAATACTGAGCTAGTTAGTTGGCAGGTCTCATAACACAGCTATGGCATTATACAATGACGGAGTAAGATATCATTGATGTACAATGCACCTATGAGTGGTTCCGACACATCGTTTCAGATCCTATCAACACACGCTTGCTTTGTGTTGATTCCACGTCTGCATTTATCAATGAGCTTATATTATAATCCAGATGTGTGTGCATTGAAGATTGTATTAACAAGTTTGAGAAGATCTGAAACAATTTCTACCAAAATCAACATACTTACTCATTTGTTGAGTGAGTATGTTGTTTTTGTACTAATGTACAGCCACGGCCACAAGTTGCCGGTATGTTTAAGTCGTAATAGGGATGGTCTATTGCCATCAACTGGGCACCGGCCCTTTTTTTCAACCGACTTCAAAAAGGAGGAGGTTCTCAATTCGTCTGTATGTTTTTAATACTAAAAAAGCTTACTAGCACTGCCCACATATCGACGTCAAGTAGCAGTTTGCATACTGCTGCGTTCCGTACGGTGAGTTTGAAGAGCCGGAGGTCCTTCCTCGATCTTCCTTCACTCCTTGTCCTTTTCTCCTTCCGCTCCCTTTTCTATAAATAGACTCGGCAACGCAATGCAACTCCTTTGGTATTGCGGTGGCGATGACTACTTACTATCAAGTGGTTGCCTGTTCGAAAAACGAACAGGCATTTTTTTTTTCATGGGATACCATGAAAAAAAATGTACAATTGTGCATTTACGAGACTAAAGCGGGACTAAATTTTGAGGATTTCCAATTACCAAAATCGGCCTTTATAAATCACAATTATGGTACAATTCTGCACAGTATCTAAATATTACTAGCTAACAAATCCTAGCAGTCACTCCTTGACACAAAAACAAATTATACATACTGGAGACCGTCCCTTTTCTTTTGATAATTATATTATAACGTCACTGCGTATCTCTCTTGTAATTAAAGCACAATTCTGAGTATTTCTTACCAAGATTTTATCCAAGATGGCAGCCAAAGGATAATTTAAAAACTTCATGCTAGTTTTAAGTTTCGAAAGTAAAGTTCTGTACATAGTATAGTCGCCAGCATATCAGGTTATACAATACTGTCAAATTTCTCCAAGTGATTTTAAAGCTTAAAATGTCAATGATTAGGTTAAAAATCGACTGAGAAATTTTCACATTTTGTCATAATCTGATCTGCTGGCGACCGTACATCGTATCGTACCAAGTACGTAAAAGAACCGTATCGGGCTCGAAATATAACCTCGTTGTGCATGAAGGGTGTGGTTGTTATTTAATAATAATTCATACAAAGTACGGTACAGTATGGAGGGCGGTCACCATTATTTGTATAGTAAGTGGCGAAGGTTGGTGTCCTACCCCCTTGACACAGAAACAAATGCTCGCGGACTGTTACTCTTTGTCAAATGTATTCTGACGTCACTCGATATAATGACAAGTTCATAAAATTAAAAAATTGTGCAGCTAAATTTGTTGTTTTAAATAAGATTTCCGTTCGTAAGTAGGTAATAGGTATATATAAAGATTAATATTTGTAAAAGTGTGAGTATAGTGCAGTTAGTTATTTTAACCAGCTTTAGAATACGATTAAATAATGTAAGAAGCAAGAAAAAACTTAATTTTTTAGCTTTTTTCAACCATCCCAACAATGAAAAATATTTCGTAACAGCTCAACGGTATTTTAAAAATCTCATGTGATAAATGCAGCTTGCCCTACAATTCCAAAATTTCCATGCAATTCCAAATGATTAATGAGTGAAAACCAATAATACTTTGTTCGACGTGAAAATTGAACCTAGGATCTTTTAATACTTAAGTTCAATATATAACTATAAATATAATACTTAAGTTCGTCAATGTTTGTCGTTTGAACAATTTTATCTCATTGCCGACTACGGACGAGAAGTAAAATTTGCATCCATTTTATTTACGTACCTATTTCCTTTCTCATAACGTCGACATTAAACCAACGTTTCCATCATGTAAACTCACCCTCGTAACGAGTGATTCAAGAATACACGACAAGCATGAATATGGCTCTTCACAACTCCCTACTTGGCAGTGAGCCAAGAGGAATGTAGGGTGAAAAGAGACACTTTATATTGTTATCGTTTACCGGATTTAATTGTGCCAAGGTTAGAGGGTTTGTAAATGATGCACTTTGACCTTAAGGCTATAAAAGGTCATTGACATGACTTTTCTTGAATTCTTATATAATATTATCCAAATCAAAAACAAAATGACATTGCCAACAAATGGTAGCCTCACTCAGCATTAATGCTGCAATATTACCGGAGCAGTATTACAGCGCTCGTTTTCATTGAGGGACCCAAGTGATGTGCGAACTATAAGCTGAAATCAATAGCTAAATTATTGTACAGGTGTTAAAAACGTCTCAATCTCGAGCTCGTATAATTTGTAAAGGCTTGATATTGTTGGTTGGTAAATCTTATAATTATTTGACTTACTGACTGAAGCTAGATCAGAAAAATAATTTGAATATTTACCATTATCATTATCGCCATGGACCCGTATACCTACTGTCCCACTGCTGGGCACGGTCTCTCTATAGCCATAGTCCACCGCGCTAGCCTACTGCGGGTTGGCAGGCTACAACACTTCCTTGAGAACATCTCTCGGATGTGCAGGTTCCCTCACGATTTTTTGCTTCACCGTTTAAGGGAGTAATTAATTAATTATTAATACGCACATGAAATCGAAGGATTCGAAACCTACGAATTGGCAGGCCAACGGTTATCGACTAAGCTATCACCAGCTTTAGCATTTTTTTAGATACCTACATGAATTCGCCTCCTTCGGATTAAGATTCCATTTACTGATTATTTTCTGAGTTAGACTATTATAAGTATTTGAAATAACAGATAAGAAACTGACAAATACAATTGGGAAGTTGATAAATAATTTATGGATTTTTGTGTTTTCATTTGTAAATAGCACAAATTATTTAAAAACTAGAGGATTTTTTTAAGGTGGAAAGTCACACCTTGGTTTTTCGCAAATTGTACGTCATAACACATATTAGGGTCATGGCAGGAATTGCGATATCAGCTAAGTATAATGTATTCATTCAGTAATCACTTGTGAATACAGTACAGCTAATGTATACTATATAATGTATTCACAACTACTACTCAATTCTGAATAGTTGATGCCACCGTCGAGATCCGCCTTAAGTCAGTTACCAATTTTATTATTTCTTCGTTTTATGGTGTTATGAAGTTTTTAATACAACATAATAGTTTTGCTACATTCACCCTGCAAGATTTTTTGCGGTGTATTCCAGTTAGCGCACCCAGCCAAATAGCACCTGAGGTGACGATTGCTCTATGCGGAAAAAATATTACATTTTATTCCTCGAATAGCACCTACGTAAAAGTAGTTTCTAGTGATGTGGTTTGGATGGTGTTGGTAGTATATTTTATTTACTAAATAAAATATTGTTCTATTTTACATGAGTGCAGTGATAGCCTAGTGATATGACCATTGGACTGCCAAGTCAAAGGTTTCGAGTTCGAATCCAAGGCACGCACCTCTGACTTTTCGAAGTTATGTGCGTATTAATAATTAATTATCACGCGCTTAAACGGTGAAGGAAAACATCGTGAGGAAACCTGCATGCCTGATAGATTTTCTTGACGGCGTGTGAAGTCTGCCAACCCGCAGTAGGCTAGCGTGGCGGATTATAGCCTAATCCCTCTCGTACTGAGAGGAGACCCGTGCCCAGCAGTGGGACAATGTAATGGGTTGATGATGATGATGATTTTACATGGACATTCTGTTGATTTTATCGATATACGATTTTATTTAATCGAGTCCTGAAGAACGCTATAACCATATCACTAGAAACTAGATTTAAGTCGGTGCTATTCGAAAAATAAATTTTAATATATTTTTTTTCCCGCTTAGAGCAATCGTCTAAAATATTGAAAGTTGCTCTCAGTGGAATAAATACCTACCTCAGGTGCTATTCGGCTGGGTGCTCTAACTGGAATACACCCTTTTTGCACCACCTATTTCATAATTATCATCGTATGATGGATAGACTTAAATAACAATTAGTATTTGAATAATGAACTCTAAACTCAGGAACTAAAGTTTAAATTAGAATACCCATCAAAAAGCCAATTCTGTTAAGCATTAATTACCTCTACGTATCAAAAATAATAAAATTCCCAAGAAGGTTGTATACTTTTCATTAAGTATTAAATTGAATGGGTTTTCAACACAAAGGGAATGTGAAAGGAATATAATATGGTTTAATAAAAGAAGGTTTGAAGGTTGTCTGATATTTGTCTCACTTTGTACTCATTTTTGGGTTTAGGTACTTACTTTTTTTATATTTCTGATTAGCTATTTCACGGGCTTTCACTCTTCGAACATTGGCTACCTTTTGGCGCAAAAATTCATTTGAGATGCAACTTTTGAAGCAAAATATAGCCTATGTCTATGCCTTAAAGGTACAATAATTTTCTACTCAAACATTCATCAAAATTGGTTCATTGATTTTGACGTAAAACTGCAACAAACAAACAAACAGACAGCCAGAGCTAGTATCCAGTCACTTTAGTTTGGATTTTATGCATTCCTAATAAATATATTGTTGAAATTGCATTGTTCGAGAGATTTATAGTTTTTAGATCATACCATAATATAGGATAGAATTAGGCGGAATGTATGCTTACTTGTCATCTTCGTCGTTTCGGAGGAGTATGATAACTCATTGTGACACGAGAATTTTATATATAAGATAAAATGTGTACTAAACTTTTCAATGTAAATTGCGTAATGATAACGCCGACAATGATATTATGTTGTTGATAATATCATTTACATAAAAAAAGGCCTTTCATTAGAGCAGACACTCGTTACCGGATATAATTTTCTGAACAAAACAAATTTTATCTACGCAATATTTTTTCCCTACTTTTTTTAAATTTGTGTAATTTAAAACCTAATATCTAAATAAAACTGCCGTAGGTACCATACATTTACCATTAAAGTATTCTAAGATATTCTTAAACGCTCTGAAGTTACATGCAAGTGCAGTATTCTAAAGGAATAAGGTGTATTTTGCTCTAACCTGTCGTCTTTAAGTATGTCGTCATCTATACCACCATCAAAATACTTTTTTCTTCATATCCTGGATTAGGTTAGTCAGAGATGTGCTAAAGTACACCCACATTTCGCTGGTACCTTTAGGTTCCATGTAATAGTGGACGAGTCCATTATCATTAACCGGGCACAAATCCAAACTTCGAGTGCCTACTTAAGATTTAATAGACCAACCCAATAACACTATTTGACTAAGAAATCGAACTCAAGACGTCAAGATTAGCAGTCGCGCTTAGGACTAATGAGGCAGTTTTTCATAATGACAATAATTATCTTATAAAGGACAATAAGGTTTGGAATAAGCAGATAATTTTCTTTAAGTGTAAGAGACAAGTAATTTTGGATGTAGAAAGGGCATATTCTTGCATTGACATAAGACTGCGGCTTTAGACAACGTGAAAGCGGGAAATGGAATTAAAATTTTTTTGTCGGTCTTGCAGAGTTTCTTTGGTATGGCCCGCAGTTTCTCACAAACAAAAAACATTACGTAATACATGTATGGAATAATATTACATTACATAACATCATGACTATTCCCAGAAGGGTTAGGCAGAGGTGTACTAACGTACACCCACACTTCGCCGGTATGTTTAGATCTCATCTAATAAGGGACGAGCCTATTGCCAGTAACCGAGCACAAAACCAGACTCCGAGCTGCTGCTGAGCATTTCATAGGCAAACCCAATAACACTTCTAGTCGCGCTTAGGATAGGACCACTTGTCTTATATACAGGAAAATTTTTTAAGCAGTGCGCAAAAAGAATTTGGTGGTTCAATATCAGTAATAGAACACATTGCCATGATTTTTTCAAAACTTTTTTTTTAATTTTATCCGGCTTAAAATCAGTAAAATATGGACGTAATAATACAATAGGCACGCGCGGTGGACCATGGCTACAGCGGGGGTGCACCCGGGGGCGCGGTGGCGGGGTGGCGCCTGCGCACCTCAGGGGTGGCCGCCCGCCAGTCCGCTCCGAGCACCCGCTGCCGTGACGTCGCATCTAATCGCTTTCCCGCGCAAGCCCCGCGCCTCCGCCGCGCGTGTGTCGTACTTGTACCTACCGGTCACGGTGCAAGCGTGTTTTATGGTGCCAGTGTACGGAGTGTATTTAAAAAGTGCTTAAAATTTACGAGTAGCTCGCAGAATGTAGGTATGCCACGGAGAGCATACTCGCATGCCAGCCCATGGGATCTGTAACCCCAGGGTCTCTAATGAAAGACCCAAACCCAGAACCACCCCAAGACTTAAGAGAGTGGCTTCTAAATCACCGCGAAGTCAACATCTTGCCGATGGATGGTGCATTGATCACATGTGTGGGACTGTACAATGTACCTACCTTGGTGGTCATTCAACAATTATTAAAATACGGTGTTTAGTGACATTTAGGGGTAAGCAATTATTTTTAATTAACAATTTTAGCGAATAAGTTATTTTTGATTGAACATTATTGTAAATAGATTGTAAATAGTGCAGTGATAGCCTAGTGATATGACCATTGGACTGCCAAGTCAAAGGTCTCGAGTTCGAATCCAAGGCACGCACCTCTGACTTTTCGAAGTTATGTGCGTATTAATAATTAATTATCACGCGCTTAAACGGTGAAGGAAAACATCGTGAGGAAACCTGCATGCCTGTGAGATTTTCTTGACGGCATGTGAAGTCTGCCAACCCGCAGTAGGCTAGCGTGGCGGACTATAGCCTAATCCCTCTCGTATTGAGAGGAGACCCGTGCCCAGCAGTGGGACAATGTAATGGGTTGATGATGATGATTATTATTGTAAATAGCTACTTAGTTGATTCCAATTTTATTACGCCTTACGGTCAATGTACTGATACAATGTAACCTGCCGTACCTACGACGGCGACGGTGGCGAGTCGAACGAGCGCACAGCTGATGTGTTAGTACTTAAACACGCCCGCTTCGCCGCGCGCTGGCGAGTTAGCCATGAAAATCTGTTTCAAAGTAGACACCGTTCGTTAACGATAACTTTATTTTTATGTACTAAGACATATCAAAATAAAAAAATGGTGTTTAATGAAATTCGTTTAAGTTTAATTCGTCAAAGTTTGCGCACTGAATAAAAGGTAATCCTGTATATGTGCACTCAACGTATAATTTATACAGAAATAAAAAAATTCAGCCATCCCTACCTAGGCAGCTAGGGATGGTCGGGAGGGCTCCAAACAACCAACTAAGGCGAGGCCCGAGTCCAGTAAGGCCTAAATACTTCCAACTAAACTCTTAGTTGCAGTTACTTAGGATGTAAGTTGCTCCTGGCTAGAAATATTTGGAGCCTCGACACAAAGTCCAGTTACAAAAATATTTTAGTGAAGGAAAAATTCAACTGCGGGCAGTATTCGATCCTACGTTTTCTACGTTTTCTGGTTAGTTACAACAGACGCTATGACCACTAACTTTCCTTCTCTAAAATAACATTATAATTTAAGCTTGGAAAATACAAAAAAAAAAAACAAAAAAAAGTCCAGTTACATCAAAAAAGTACTCTCGAACTATTTCACCCATATTCGCCCTAAAAAAAATATTTAAGTGTGTTTGCCGCGACCTCTTAACACTATGTTCGTACTGCTTTTTTGCCCGCAGATTTACGGGGCCCCTGTCCTTCCAACAGCTCGAAGGATTTAATTTACTTCCACAAAGAGCTCGTTTTTCTTCGTTGATGTTTTTCTTAGCTTTGGCAAGACGATGTAGATATAAGATGCTGCGTCATTGTATTGTGTTTGTTAAAGTATAATTAATTTTGTAGAAAAAATCTGTAATTAAAAGAGACTGAATGAACGGTTTATTTTCAACCGACTTCAAAAAGGAGGAGGTTCTCAATTCGTATGTATGTTTTTTTTTTTTTTTGTATGTTTGTTACGCGATATCTCCACCATTTGTGAACCGATTTTAATGATTGTTTTTTTGTTTGGTAGGTCATACTTCAGAGGTGGTCCCGTTCAAATTTTATCGAAATCGGTTGAGCAGTTTTGAGAATATCAACAAAAAACTAAAAATTGTTTACATCGATGATATTATCGTTTACTTCGAAACATCGCTGTCTTATTGGAGCAGTGCGTTTAGTTGGCTAACAAGTACTTCTAAACAAAACTTTCCACTAAAAAAATACAAAATAAAATTACTTTTAACAAAAAAGTTAAACCGCCTTCAAAAAATAATAAAATAATTTTGTCTAAAACAGTTTGGGAAGTCGGTGGCGAAAATAAAAGACCCACTCAAATAGAAGTCACCGACTTCCCAAACTGTTTTAGACAAAATTATTTTATTATTTTTTGAAGGCGGTTTAACTTTTTTGTTAAAAGTAATTGATGTAAAATTGTTTTGGACACATCTCCGATGGAATTCGGATTTTTATTCTCAATAGCTACAAATTTGTTTGGAGTCCTCGTTCGTTGAGAATTAGCATACTCTTTTTCAAAATAAATTCACTTCAAACGACTAGCTGTTAGTGCTACTGAGCATTTCATAGAAAAATCCAATTACCCTGCTCGGCTTTGGAATAAAACCGAAATCTCAAGCAAAGAAGTCGCGCTTGCAAGCGCTAGACTAAATGAGATAGATTTTGTAAGTGTTTTCATATAAATATTTTCACCGATTCACCGCCCACCGGATGGGAAAGTTTACATTTTATATCTACAACAATGTCCTAACCATCTAAATGATAACTTCCGTTTAAAGATAATTTTTTTTTTTTTTTTTTATTTCTCAAAGAACCTTACGTAGTTTACTTCAAGAGAAACTTGACTAAATTACATTTATTAAAGTTTATTTCCTGGCGCTCAAATAATTTGATTTTAGTATTAATAGTATTAGTACTAACAACATACTACTTATATTAATAAATCAAACTTAAGATTAGATCCCTACTTCAAGTAAAAACTCATTATATTAGGAGACACATTATATAAGGAGGGTTATATCAGATACTCACTGATTTATTTATTTTATTTATTTATTTAATTCATTACAACGGTCTTTAACCAATTATAGTAACATACACATATATAAACTGTAGGAAATTAATAAAAAAGGCTAACAACACTTTCATAAATTCCTCTCACAGTACTTCTGACATACCAATAAAATCTTCGACCATTCATCCGCAAACAAATCATCTGTTGGATTAGAATCCAAGAGATCATTAAGCGCGGCCATAGTGCGAGGAATTGGCGACTTAGCACGTGAAACAGTACGACATGGAGGCACGGCAAACAGCTTGTGCTTTCTGCCCCTACAGTAATTATTTGGGACAAAAAAGCGCGCCAGTACATTAAGCAAATCAGGAGCGTCAATAGCACCACGGAGCGTTTTACAGGCAATTGTGAGCTGATCTCGAGCTCGCCTTATCTCAAGGGAGTTATACTCGAGACAACCCAGTAAAAATTTTGTTGGGTACAGATAAGGGTAGTAGCCGTGAATCTGTTTATAAAGGTACCTAAGAAACGCTTTTTGCACTTTCTCTAACAAAAGTGCATAGGTACTTTCATGTGGATTCCACACGCAAGAGCTGGTTTCAAGTTTGGTACGTACGAGCGCGTTATATATAATTTTGATGGCATGAGCGGTGCGAAAATCACGGCAATTACGTAGAACAAAACCTAACCTTTGGTAGGATTGTTTAGCAACCATGGCCATATGGTCGTGGAAGGTGAGCTTTCGGTCGAATGTGACTCCCAGGTCTTTCATGGAGGTTGACTTTGTGATGGTATTATTATTTAATGTATATTCAAAATTGACTACGTTCCGCATTCGTCCGAATGTCATAGCGAAGCATTTGGACGAATTAAACTCCATCTTGTTATCTACGCTCCACTTGTATATCGCATCTATGTCTTGCTGCAGTGACAAACTGTCTCGTTCGGAATTTATTTCCAGGTACAGTTTTAAGTCATCAGCATACAGGAGACATCTAGCATGAAGCAGAACTTGAGGAACATCATTGACCATGATAAGAAACAATAAAGGTCCCAAAACTGAGCCTTGACTCACGCCAGAGCGCGTGTGATAGGTACCCGACACATACATACCGAGTCTAACAAACTGCTGTCTATCACGTAGGTACCTAGTCTGCAAAGAAACGGAGGAGACGGAGGAGACTGACTGAGACTGATGTTAATCACATTATGGTCTTCACTGTACTGAAGGCGAACCTGTAATGAAAGCTGGGATTTGCTCAGCATTCTTCACGGCGGAGTGTTTTGTACCCCAAGAAAAACCAATTCAAACGAAGCAGCATTATGTAAATGTACGACCTCGTCAAAATATGGTTTTACAACGTGAATATATTTGCAAACATTATATCTACATGCACAAAACATTTCCTTTTCTCTTTGAAACTGAAGTTTTTGAATCTCAATATTACTGCAGGTCAGCTGAATTAAATTTATGTTTAGTATCATATATTTATTGTTATGTAAAATGTGATGTTATGTAAAATCCTTATAGATGTTATGCAAAAACCCTTATAGAGAGTCCTTAGGAATTTAGAGGGAACTTAGGAATGCCGCAGCGCAGGGTACTTATTTATTTATTTACACAGCATGGAAGACTTACAGCATATTAGGACACTTTACATTCTTGAAATGTAATCTGACAGCTTCTAACAAGTCTTCGCTTATAGAGCCAGAACATTAAAAATAACAATGACCTTTTGCTTACTATGAAAGCGAAAGTAAACTTTAGACTAAGTACACTACACTCTTACGTTACGTTCTTAAACTACTCTACACTTTGGTATTTGAAAAAATCAAGACTTAGGCACCTCCTAGCTGCAACTATACTGGTGTTAAAAGCATCGAAATCGCACTGTTTACACAAGTTGTTGAAATTTCTGCTCGCCCGCACAATATAAGAGTTTTTCCTTATATCGAATTCGTCCCGATTAATATCCGTGTTTACCTTCCCTTGCCTTATTTAATCGGTCATAGGATTGTTATTAGATTCACCAAGTTTTTGACAGGCTGTGGTCTGTTAAATTCATTGGACCTCATTAAAATGTATATATAGTGTAAACTTATCTTCTCAAATAAAGTCCACTTTTCTATGCATCACATTAAAAAGTTAAATTGAATTCTCATAGTACCAAAGCATTTAGATTTTCATGTGTAAGAAAATTTAATCAAAGTACTTTGGAATTTAAATAATGTACTTACAACTTGATGACTCTGGCCGTTCTAGTGTTAAACCGTGTTTAGCTGTCGATATGATTATCATACGAACCTATGACAATAATTTTAGTCGTCAATAATCAAAACCGTAAAAGACTAACAAACAGTTTATCCTCTGGATAACCAGTTTAACCTTAAGATAACTATATCATCCTTAGTATAACCAGTTTAGGTTAATCAGTTTAGGTAGTGATTAAGTACTGTGCAGAAATCAAGCGGTATCCCAATTACCTATTGGGAAAAACTGTTATCCTATTGGTTGTGTAAAATACTTGAATTCAGCGGCATCTAGACTGAAAATAATGTAATAAATACGAGTTCTAAATTGTTTTCAGTGTTTTACAAGCTAAATTTGCAGTCTTCGTATCTGAACGCCTGCATTACCATAATGACATATTCATACAAGTTTAATGCGAACCAAAGTCATATGTCATCTTGTCGCAATAAAAAGTGTACAAGTTTGTTCTACTTTTAATGGAAATACTGTATTACAAACAGTTTTTGAAATTGAATTTTTAGCGTGCATTTATTTTGTTTGTAATAGTCAATGGAGACTTCTAACTACGTTGTTAAAAGTGCACTTTAAAGTTTACAAGAAAAAATCGCAAAATTTATTGCATACATACATACATACATATTGTCACGCCTGTCTCCCATGGGGGTAGGCAGAGACTATAGATTTCCACTTGCTACGATCCTGGCACACTACTTTCGCTTCATCTACATTCATTAATCTCTTCATGCATGACCGTCGGTTTAGGGTGCTCGGAAACTGGCCTTTTTGAAGAACATCCGCAATTTGGTTGCGGTACGTTCGCCGAGGTCTTCCCCTTCCAACTCGTCCATCCATACTCACCATATATACTTGTTTCGTCAATCTCCGTTCATCCATACTCTCTACATGACCAAACCATCTTAACATACCTTTCTCAATCCTTGTTACTACATCTTCTTTTACTCCACAACGCTCCCTTATCACACTGTTTCTCACTCTATCTTTTAGCGTAACACCACACATACTTCTCAAAGCTCTCATCTCTACAGCATTTATTCTGCTTTCATGTTTCTTCTGCCATACCCAACTTTCACTACCATACATTAGTGTCGGCGCCAACACTCTCCCAATCACAGCCAGCCGTGCCTTTTCGGACACTTTCCGACTATTCATGAAGGTGTGTAGCGCCCCATTCACCTGGTTACCAGCACTCGCTCTCCTTTCAATGTCACTCTCATGTTTACCATCTCTAGTAAACATAGAGCCCAGATATACAAACTCTTTCACTGGTTCTACTCTTACGCCACCTACCTAAAATTTATTGTATTATATATAATAATATTTATGCCATTATCCAGCTATAAATGTAGACGTCTATATTAATTCTTTAGATAGCCTATGTTTGCGTGACAACTAGGTACAATGATCATCACCAGCTTCATCATCATCATATCAACCTATTGCCGTCCACTGCTAAACGTAGGCCTCCCCCAAAGAGCGCCAACCATGCAAATCATAAATAATATTTGTTTGTGTAAATAAATCTGTTTTTTCGATAGGTACCCCTACAAATTCAATTATTTAAAGAGGCAACGTTAATACCTAGACGCAAACAAAAGTTGGCGATATTTTTTATTATATTTACTTAAACGTTAACAATAATCATAATAAATAAGAACAAAATTCTCATCTTTCTTTACGATGTTGACTGAGAATTTCCCAGCAGCTTCCAGCGAATGCACCATTAAAATCTATTATGGCCTAATTAAACGGCGCAAGTCATAACTTTTAGTGGCCGCATATGGACCCAATAATGCCCACTATAAAAATGCGGACTCTGAATGAAATTGGAAGCCGTTTACGGCCATTTTATTGGCAATAACTTTGCCGCCTCTTTTGAATAAATATTTGAATAGTTCGTATGCATCTCATATTTTTTTTACGGCCGATTTGAAGAGGTTTCAACAAAAAAAGGGATGGAGCACGGAATGCAAGTCAATCCAGTCGGATTCTGACTAGCATATAAGTGACTAAATAGGTATAAGTATTACCAAACGTAATTAAGTGCTTTGGAAACGATTCATCTTTATCATCATCAGCTGTAAGCTGCCCCTGGTGTGTGCCATTTCACCCTTTCCTGATCAGATAATAATAATTATTTTTTCCATTTTGTAAGGAGATATTACTCCTATTCTATTGGTATTTTATGCTATGCATATTATGGTTTAAGTAGTGTATTGGTATTTAAAAGCGCAAAAACATAAAAAAAACCTTAAAAAAAGACCGTATCAATTTAAATAACATAACTGGAGCTTTATTATATTCGTGCCAGATAAACCTCAGTAATTTTATTTTTCATTTGTTTCTAAATATGTACTTCATATGAATAAAACATTCAGTTCCACACATTTGGGCCACACACGTGCCCCAAATTTTGATTAAGAGATTATCATTACTAATATCATGACGGACGATGAAAAAATAAACCTACATTTTGCGAACAATTTTGCTGTGCTACAATGCAAATCGTATGCCTATCGTGTCCAAAGACTGTCCTGAATTTTTCATGTGATAAGAGACGAGCCTATTCCTATGAACCGAGCTGAAATCCAAACTCTGGTCTGCTAATGACACTTTCATAGAAAAGCCCCATAATATTTAGATAGATAGATAGAAGATAGAACCTGATAATCTAACGCAGGACCTTACACCTTACTTAATGCTTATTTGTACCAATAACTTAAATTGAAGTATCTTTCTCTTATTTAAAAATAAATGCCAATATTTAACAAAAAACTGGTATTTGCTTGATGCCTTAACCATAAGCGACCGTTTTTTAAACTTTTGTCTGTCTTTATGAAAATTTTGTCGAGAAAATCTCACAGACATGCAGGTTTCCACCTGATGTTTTCCTTCACTTGAAGCTTGTGATAATAAATTATCAATATGCAAATGATTTCAAAGTGTCAGAGGTGCGTGCTTTGAGTTGGAACTCGAGAATTTTGGCTTGGCAGTCTTATAGTTATATCACTGGGTTATCACTGCACATTAGTTGTTTTGCAGGGTTCAAAATATATGACATATGCAGAGATATGAATATAAATATTTATGGGATTGGCAATACCTAGATGTAGCTGGGTAGCATTGCAGGACACACATATACCTCTGGTCAAACCGGACCGTCAAACCGGATTCCGGGCTAGCTGCAGAGTGACTTATAAAATAAATTAACGCAGTTTGTTAGAAATAAGTAAGCCGATCGGAAGTTAGCCGTTCCGAACTACCGCGGTGATAAAATCGTTTAATTAAGTGTTTTAATACATAAATATCGAATTAAGTAAACAAAATAATTAGAAATGTGAAACATATACGACTCAAATTATTTTTACACCGACTTTTTCTATTAAAATCTACAACTTCTAAACCACTTGCAGACAACTTCCGATCGGCTTACTTATTTCGAACACACTGTAGTATGTGTAATTTTTAATATCTTGTACTATTTAATGTGTATATTATTGTAAGATGGAGACAGTGCAGAATGATCTTTCACTGCGATCTGGACAAACACTTGTGGTTTTTAGATTGTAAGTAATTTAAATGTTTTTTATGCTATTTTGTTATAATAATAATAAAAAGAAACTTGATAAAAAAATGGAATTTAAATATCAATAGAAAAGGTCCATTATGTGGGCGAAAACAATAAATAATACATTTAATATGTATTTGGAGTGTATTAGCTACTATCTTACCCTACGGTAAAAATGTCGAGAAAAAGAAAAGGGTTTGAAGGGTCAAGCAAGTGATGTGTTTGGGTTACCGAATGAACATTTAGCCAATTCTCTAAGGAGAATTAATCTTAGGATAACATATTGGAGTCTTTTAAATAATGTGAGAAAACGTCCATTCATAAATGTATTTCAAATTATAAAATAACATACAATCCCGTATGCCCCGGAAGGTAAAACAGAGCTGGTGTACCAATGTACACCCACGGGCGAGCCTTCTGCCATTAACAGGACGCAAATCTGAACTCCAAGCTCCTCCTGCTAACGCGAATATTATAAAAAGCCCCAATTATATTGACCTAACACCCCAACAACTGACCTGGAAATCGTACCCAAGACTCTTACACTTAGCAGCCTTGCCTAATAATAATAAAATTATTATTATTAAAGCTTGATAGGTCATTGAGCTCTCCCTAGAGAATGGTTCAGCTACATGATGACTGATGTATGCGTGCTGTTAATTATGACAGGTCAACTCAAAGCGGCTATGACTCAATGTTTTAACTTGTGGAGTGCAATAAATGTATTGAGTATGTATTGAGTATCTTTCTTCAAAAGATTACTACATACTACATTATAAAATTCGCATACGTGATAATATTACTACCATTCGAACTTTAAACGACAC
This sequence comes from Subacronicta megacephala, assembly GCA_958496365.1. Classification (NCBI taxonomy): domain Eukaryota; kingdom Metazoa; phylum Arthropoda; class Insecta; order Lepidoptera; family Noctuidae; genus Subacronicta; species Subacronicta megacephala. Next base: position 9,750,602 of record OY292527.1, read on the forward strand.
CACGATTCTCTGAGTTTCTTTCGGCGTTACTTCTCAGAAGTCATCAGATAGGAAATGATATTGGAAACATTGACTATAATGTTTTTTATATACCTAGCTTATATTTTTTCTTCAAAAGATTTTTTAAAGATATAATTATATCATAGGAAAAACGTTCCAAATCCTACAAAAATATGAATGTAAATGAAGCCCTTGCATCCAAATCTTACAAAAAATATGCATACAAATTTTTAGGTCACTTTGTTCGCCAGCCAGGGTTTGCTGAAGCACCCTTAAGAGTTACTAACGAGGTTTCAGACAAATGAAAAACCCCTCTTATTCAACGTCACAAGAACTTTGTCTCTATTTTAAAACTGATTCGCGACACAAAGAACTGGTCTGTTTTTCTTTCTTTTGTAAATGGAGTGACGTTTCTGGTCATTCTTTGTTCGTGAGCAATTGTAAAAAAGGTTGTATAAAAAAGTCTTTAAAACATAATTGATTGTGTACAGTTGTACAAATTAAACGTGCAACCTAGAACCTGAGTCACAGAATTTAAATTTTTTATTCCCCGAAGGGAAGTAAAGGTATTAGTACTACCACCCACACTCCGACGGTATGTTAAGGTCACTTGTAATAGTAGGCGAGCCTATTGCCATTAACCAAATACAAATCCAGACTCCAAATTGCTACTGAGAATTTAAAAGAAGTTTTTTTTTTTTTTTTTTATGTGATAACTCGGCAAACGAGCAGGCGAGCTACCTGATGGTAAGTAGTCATCGCCGCCCATGGACATCTGCAAAACCAAAGGAGTTGCAGATGCGTTGCCGAGTCTATTTAGGGAAAGGGAGGGGAAGGAGAAAAGGAGAAGGAAGGGGATTGGGGAGGAATTTGGCCTCCGGCCCTCTCGCTCACCGAACGAAGCGCAGTAACGAAACGCTACTACTCGGACGTCGGTCTTCTGCGAGAGTGTGGTACTTCCCCGGTCAAGCCGGCCCATTCATGCTGCGAACAGCGTGGCCCTACCACAACAGAATGTTAATGTGAAGTTGATATGATATATTTAAGATATCGGTTATGAATATTCTTTTTTTGCATGTGTAAATCCTCATAGACTTCCGCCACCCGAGGAAGGTGACGGGGCGTGTCAGAGTCCACCTAGAGTGGGTGACCTAGTGACTAAAACAACACGGGTGTTTCGCCTTACCACTTTTTGCTGAGGCTACGAGCGAGAGAGCGGAGCTCGGAGCGAGTTAACATTCTTCCACGACATGAATATTGTACTTAACCCGTCAATGCATACAGTTTCCTCATGAGGACATAACAATAGATTTTGCATTGTGTCTACAATATGCCGCTTGACAAGTTAAAGAGATTGTTGAAGGTTTCAAAAATACCCGCCTATTCTTTAAGTGACAAGCGTTGGCTTTTTTGTATAAAAGACAAGACAATACGTCACATCGCTCTCTTTTGCTCGGGAGCTCGGAGACGATGGACTTGTGTCATGGACGTCATGTCAGATACTTGTCCGGTAGTCATTGTGATAGTGTTGTCGAATCTCTGTCCGAATATTAGGTACCTGTTATTATTATGTGTTTGCCCTGCAATCTTGACTTTGTAAATTGTTTCTATGGCCTAGGGCCATATTAAATCATGGCGTCATAATTCCTAACAGTAACAATTGTAAAAAAATGGATACCGTTCTAAATCTATATTACCAATTTTCATAAATATTTTTTGCAAACAATGCCTCTGATTTTATATAGACAGATTTAAACTATTTCGTTTAAATTTATTTTATTTCATTATTATAGTAATAAGCCCAAGTTAATTGGCTAAAATATATGAGCGGCAAAACAATAGCCATAACCGGGCACTAAATCCCATTAATTGAATATTTGTTTTGCGACTATATTATCAATGCAAACGTAATTAGTCTATTGTGATAGTCATTTGATTACTAGGGCTATTATAAATTGCAGGACTTGCTTAGAGGTGGGCTTTTAAAAATCATTTGGGCATAAGACAGCTCTATATGAGGTAATTGTCGTGGTCTATTCTATTAATTCGATGGCCAAGACTTATAAGAATGCGCAAGGAAGGCAAATGTTTCATCCCCAAGCAACAATGGATCCATGTGGATGATCTGCAACTCAAAAATGTTGCCGTTAACTAGTACTCGTGAGTTTCATTGCAACTTGAGTGAAAAAGAAATATGACTTTATAACTCAATGGCGCAAATGAATTTTATTCATCAACTCTATTTTATGAGGTGTTCTGTTCAATTTTCCGCCCTTGTAATTGTAGTGCGGCAATTTTCAGTAATTATACAAAGTAAGCGTTGTGTAGTGTTCAACGTTTTAATTAATTAAAACCGTCATAAGGTACGAATGTACTCGTACGTACTTGCTGCGAGAGTCGCTCGGAAAATGCAAATATCGAGCTTTGCACAAATAGGACGTTGGTCAATTTAATACTTCGGTGATTTTATAAAAAAATATTGTATTCCGCATTCAAACTGCCAAAAATTTAAGCGGCGGTAGCCTAATGGCTAGGGCGTTGGACTTGTGATCATGTGGTTGCCGGTTTGAAACCCACCCATTGCACTACCGACGTGAACCCACTCTTAATACAAGCATTTATGTAGCTTAGTACGAGCGGTTAACAAGAATACTAGTAATGTGCGACCCACATTGCTAGTGAGATTTTTTTTTAATATAGATTATTCTCAGTCCCCAGAATTAATATATTGCAAAACTTATACTAATATTAGGTATATACCTATCGGCCTCATTAATCTAGTAATCCATTAGCAAGAAAGAAATAACAGAACGAAACACGTTTATTTTGTTCTCACGTGCCATAATAAAACAGGTATTAAAGAACATATTAAAAAAAAGGTAAAATACAAAATAACATACCGTCACGCCTGTATTCCCCGAAGGGTTAGGCAGAGGTGTACTTAATGTACGACCACAGTTCGCTGGTATGTTTGGGTCCCATGTAATAGGGGGCGAGCCTATTGCCATTCACCGGGCACAAATCCAGACTCCGAGCTGCTACTAAGAATTTCATAGAAAAACTCAATAACACTTTGCTCGACCTGGGGATCGAATCCAAGACATCTAGCGTAGCAGTCGCGATTGGGACCACTAAACCAACGAGGCTGTCAGTAAAATACAAAATAGTAATAACGAAAACCCTAGCTCAGCATATTTCACTTAATTACATTAAATGGCGCGGCGCTGGTTTCTGCTAGGGCCTTAAGCGAATTAACAGACACCAAACAGTAGGTAGTAGGAGTAGTAGAGACATAGTAGAGGTCTTGGATTCGAATTCCAGGTCGAACAAAGTGTTATTGGGCTGTACCATGAAATTCTCAGTAGCAAATCGGAGTATGGGTTCGTGCCCTGTTAATAGCAATAGACTCATTAATAACCAAGTATTATTGACTATTTACTTATACATACATGCAGTCGAACTTGGAACTCCCTCTTTTTGTAAAGTCTGTTTAAAATATAAAAAAATACGTACACAGATTATTATGCCATGGAAACGTGGAAAGAGAATATCTTCTTAACAGCAATATGGTCTTAACTTTGCTTAAGCGACAATTAAGAAAAAAAAAACGCTCATAAAAGCGGTTTTATGTTTACTTTACGGTTATGTAATACAATAACTTTTAAAAGGCTTATTAAATGTGGAAAATAAGTAAAGAGGTTTGCCTGTTGAGGCGTTATCTACGTCGTTCACAATAAGGTGCAATGAGCTATTACTGTTATGGCTAATTTTTAAATAGATACTTGTTTTTGAGTTGCTCTGATTTTTAGTACGTACGGCTACACATCAAGCTATACAATTCCAGTTTATGCTGGCCTCTTAATGTATCGGAAGCCTATAAAATGCGAGATCAGGTTAAACTGGCTTTGTTTAGGTTAATCTGTAGCCGTGTGTACGAACTATATAGTACAGTAACATGTTTTTTCAAGAATAATACAAGAAAAAGAGATTCTACATTGTTTTTTTTATGGGATCGGCACTCTGCAAACGAGCAGCTACCTGATGGTAAGTAGTCATCGCCGCCCATGGACATCTGCAAAACCAAAGAAGTTGCAGATGCGTTGCCGAGCCTATTTAAGGAAAAGGGAGGGAAAGTAGAAGGCCTCGAACGTTTACGCTGGCCTCTTAATGTATGGTTCTCATGTACAACGCGAGATCAATTTTCATTGGTAGTCATAGTTTAACCTGTAGCCGGATGTACTTCACATGCATACGTTGATGTATGCAATATATCGATGCGCTAAAAAATCCATTCTCACCAAAATTTTCCACTGCATTTCCCTGAAACACTATCAGCAAGCTTAAAATAACAAAAAGTGCTGAAATATTGCGCTCTACAGGATTTACTAACACGCTATTAAAAAAAAAGGCAGAACATACATACTTTTCACGTAACTGGAATCTCGTTTATTTTTTACTTTCAGCGATGGCGCAGTGTTATATAGCTGTAAAAAATATTGCATGATTTTATATTCCTTTTTTGTTGCCGCTAGGTCTATATTTTACGAAGATTTGATACCGTTTGCAGCAACTATTTATTGAAACAATATTTTTAACTTTAACATTTATATGGGACCAAAACATACTAAGTGTGGTTGTACTTACATACCCTCTACCTAAATCGGACTTGTCTCGACTTAAAATAGAACTTGCGTTCCCTTGCCGTATTGCGATGACACCAAAGTATGAGTTTTTAACATACCATCACGCCTGTATTCCCCAAAGGGTTAGGCAGAGGTGTACTTAATGTACACCCATAGTTCGCCGGTAAATTTGGGTCCGATGTAATAGGGGGCGAGCCTATTGCCATTCACCGGGCACAAATCCAGACTCCGAGTTGCTACTGAGAATTTCATAGAAAAACTCAATAAAACTTTGCTCGACCTGGGGATAGACCCCCAGACCTCTAGCGTAGCAGTCGCGATTGGGACCACTAGACCATTGCGTTTTAAAGTCTTCAATTAAATAAAAAGCTCTGTAACAGACAGACACTACTTGCCACAGGATAAAAATTCGAGAGCGTTGAGACTGGTACATTTAAAAAAAAAAATAGCTTAGATACTAGCAATGTGGGTCGCACATTACTAGTATTCTTGTTAACCCCTTGTACTAAGCTAAATGTTTGTATTATAAGTGGGTTCACGTCGGTAGTGCAATGGGTGAGTTTCGAACCTGCAACCATTATGATCGCAAGTCCAACACCCTAGCCATTAGGCTACCGCCGCCGCTTCAAAAAATTAGAGGACTAGAGCCTGGACGTGTCCAGATGTGGGTGAAGTTATCATGTAGATGATATCTTAAATTCGCCATTAAACCTGTTTATCCCAAAAGATAAGATAGAGATGAGAAAAATATAATTTCAGTCCCAATTAATAATTTTCTATTCCCAATTACCGGCTACAAATAAACTCAGAGCTAACTCTTGTAAATTTCCTAATCTTTAACCCATTCGTCTTTTGCTGAATCTATTTTCTTATTTATTTATGATAGGTCTTCGGTTGACCGCCAGTTCACCTGATGTGAAGCAAAATTGCAATCTACGATGGAGCACGCTTGCCTAGGAAAAACCTATTTAAAGACGGCCAGATTATATCCATCGAGGAAGACCACTCGGGAAGCTTATTACACATTTCAGCAGTACTTATGATAAAAGTAGACACAGAATCCCACAATTGCGATTAGGACCATTGAGTCAGTTTTGTACTTAGTACCTTTGAAATGGTAATTGAGAATGACTTTTGTGATTTTCTTTGCGGCTATAGTAGAAAGTGTGGGCTAAATATAAACAATAATAAAACACACGGTTATAGCAAGAACACTGATGTATCTTCTTCTTCACCACATATTTTTTATTATTTACATAATATTTATTAGAAAAACCACAATATTTCGTACAACAAACAGCTTGGTACAAGTCCAGTCAACATCGATATGGTATAACGTAGCTTGTTATAATGTCTGACCAAAAGTTTTTTAGAAAGAAATAATAAGAGTAATACCTTATGTTATGAACTTGATATGCACCCACGGCGAGTTACCTACGTTCAAGCTGACGGTGAGCAAACTACGCTCACGCGGTCGGCAAACTATCTACGCTCACGCGGTCTGCAAGCTATCTACGCTAACGCGGCCGGCAAGCTATCTAAGATAAGAGACGAGCCTATTCCTATGAACCGAGCTGAAATCCAAACTCTGGTCTGCTAATGACACTTTCATAGAAAAGCCCCATAATATTTAGATAGATAGATAGAAGATAGAACCTGATAATCTAACGCAGGACCTTACACCTTACTTAATGCTTATTTGTACCAATAACTTAAATTGAAGTATCTTTCTCTTATTTAAAAATAAATGCCAATATTTAACAAAAAACTGGTATTTGCTTGATGCCTTAACCATAAGCGACCGTTTTTTAAACTTTTGTCTGTCTTTATGAAAATTTTGTCGAGAAAATCTCACAGACATGCAGGTTTCCACCTGATGTTTTCCTTCACTTGAAGCTTGTGATAATAAATTATCAATATGCAAATGATTTCAAAGTGTCAGAGGTGCGTGCTTTGAGTTGGAACTCGAGAATTTTGGCTTGGCAGTCTTATAGTTATATCACTGGGTTATCACTGCACATTAGTTGTTTTGCAGGGTTCAAAATATATGACATATGCAGAGATATGAATATAAATATTTCGATGTCTCCTACGTATATAATCGTATAGTGTTTATGCAAACTTTTCAGGACAGAGCTTTAAAGATGTTTTCTTGCATTGTATCGTTGAATTTAAACCTTTTGTTTTAAAATTAACACTATGCATAGATAATAAAGGAATCTTCAATATGAAGTAGGAATAAAATACGAATTATTTTTAGTTTTTTATAGCATAGCATTATTGTTGCATACGATTATTTACGTAGCAGCCATCGATTTATGGGATTGGCAATACCTAGATGTAGCTGGGTAGCATTGCAGGACACACATATACCTCTGGTCAAACCGGACCGTCAAACCGGATTCCGGGCTAGCTGCAGAGTGACTTATAAAATAAATTAACGCAGTTTGTTAGAAATAAGTAAGCCGATCGGAAGTTAGCCGTTCCGAACTACCGCGGTGATAAAATCGTTTAATTAAGTGTTTTAATACATAAATATCGAATTAAGTAAACAAAATAATTAGAAATGTGAAACATATACGACTCAAATTATTTTTACACCGACTTTTTCTATTAAAATCTACAACTTCTAAACCACTTGCAGACAACTTCCGATCGGCTTACTTATTTCGAACACACTGTAGTATGTGTAATTTTTAATATCTTGTACTATTTAATGTGTATATTATTGTAAGATGGAGACAGTGCAGAATGATCTTTCACTGCGATCTGGACAAACACTTGTGGTTTTTAGATTGTAAGTAATTTAAATGTTTTTTATGCTATTTTGTTATAATAATAATAAAAAGAAACTTGATAAAAAAATGGAATTTAAATATCAATAGAAAAGGTCCATTATGTGGGCGAAAACAATAAATAATACATTTAATATGTATTTGGAGTGTATTAGCTACTATCTTACCCTACGGTAAAAATGTCGAGAAAAAGAAAAGGGTTTGAAGGGTCAAGCAAGTGATGTGTTTGGGTTACCGAATGAACATTTAGCCAATTCTCTAAGGAGAATTAATCTTAGGATAACATATTGGAGTCTTTTAAATAATGTGAGAAAACGTCCATTCATAAATGTATTTCAAATTATAAAATAACATACAATCCCGTATGCCCCGGAAGGTAAAACAGAGCTGGTGTACCAATGTACACCCACGGGCGAGCCTTCTGCCATTAACAGGACGCAAATCTGAACTCCAAGCTCCTCCTGCTAACGCGAATATTATAAAAAGCCCCAATTATATTGACCTAACACCCCAACAACTGACCTGGAAATCGTACCCAAGACTCTTACACTTAGCAGCCTTGCCTAATAATAATAAAATTATTATTATTAAAGCTTGATAGGTCATTGAGCTCTCCCTAGAGAATGGTTCAGCTACATGATGACTGATGTATGCGTGCTGTTAATTATGACAGGTCAACTCAAAGCGGCTATGACTCAATGTTTTAACTTGTGGAGTGCAATAAATGTATTGAGTATGTATTGAGTATCTTTCTTCAAAAGATTACTACATACTACATTATAAAATTCGCATACGTGATAATATTACTACCATTCGAACTTTAAACGACACCACGATTCTCTGAGTTTCTTTCGGCGTTACTTCTCAGAAGTCATCAGATAGGAAATGATATTGGAAACATTGACTATAATGTTTTTTATATACCTAGCTTATATTTTTTCTTCAAAAGATTTTTTAAAGATATAATTATATCATAGGAAAAACGTTCCAAATCCTACAAAAATATGAATGTAAATGAAGCCCTTGCATCCAAATCTTACAAAAAATATGCATACAAATTTTTAGGTCACTTTGTTCGCCAGCCAGGGTTTGCTGAAGCACCCTTAAGAGTTACTAACGAGGTTTCAGACAAATGAAAAACCCCTCTTATTCAACGTCACAAGAACTTTGTCTCTATTTTAAAACTGATTCGCGACACAAAGAACTGGTCTGTTTTTCTTTCTTTTGTAAATGGAGTGACGTTTCTGGTCATTCTTTGTTCGTGAGCAATTGTAAAAAAGGTTGTATAAAAAAGTCTTTAAAACATAATTGATTGTGTACAGTTGTACAAATTAAACGTGCAACCTAGAACCTGAGTCACAGAATTTAAATTTTTTATTCCCCGAAGGGAAGTAAAGGTATTAGTACTACCACCCACACTCCGACGGTATGTTAAGGTCACTTGTAATAGTAGGCGAGCCTATTGCCATTAACCAAATACAAATCCAGACTCCAAATTGCTACTGAGAATTTAAAAGAAGTTTTTTTTTTTTTTTTTATGTGATAACTCGGCAAACGAGCAGGCGAGCTACCTGATGGTAAGTAGTCATCGCCGCCCATGGACATCTGCAAAACCAAAGGAGTTGCAGATGCGTTGCCGAGTCTATTTAGGGAAAGGGAGGGGAAGGAGAAAAGGAGAAGGAAGGGGATTGGGGAGGAATTTGGCCTCCGGCCCTCTCGCTCACCGAACGAAGCGCAGTAACGAAACGCTACTACTCGGACGTCGGTCTTCTGCGAGAGTGTGGTACTTCCCCGGTCAAGCCGGCCCATTCATGCTGCGAACAGCGTGGCCCTACCACAACAGAATGTTAATGTGAAGTTGATATGATATATTTAAGATATCGGTTATGAATATTCTTTTTTTGCATGTGTAAATCCTCATAGACTTCCGCCACCCGAGGAAGGTGACGGGGCGTGTCAGAGTCCACCTAGAGTGGGTGACCTAGTGACTAAAACAACACGGGTGTTTCGCCTTACCACTTTTTGCTGAGGCTACGAGCGAGAGAGCGGAGCTCGGAGCGAGTTAACATTCTTCCACGACATGAATATTGTACTTAACCCGTCAATGCATACAGTTTCCTCATGAGGACATAACAATAGATTTTGCATTGTGTCTACAATATGCCGCTTGACAAGTTAAAGAGATTGTTGAAGGTTTCAAAAATACCCGCCTATTCTTTAAGTGACAAGCGTTGGCTTTTTTGTATAAAAGACAAGACAATACGTCACATCGCTCTCTTTTGCTCGGGAGCTCGGAGACGATGGACTTGTGTCATGGACGTCATGTCAGATACTTGTCCGGTAGTCATTGTGATAGTGTTGTCGAATCTCTGTCCGAATATTAGGTACCTGTTATTATTATGTGTTTGCCCTGCAATCTTGACTTTGTAAATTGTTTCTATGGCCTAGGGCCATATTAAATCATGGCGTCATAATTCCTAACAGTAACAATTGTAAAAAAATGGATACCGTTCTAAATCTATATTACCAATTTTCATAAATATTTTTTGCAAACAATGCCTCTGATTTTATATAGACAGATTTAAACTATTTCGTTTAAATTTATTTTATTTCATTATTATAGTAATAAGCCCAAGTTAATTGGCTAAAATATATGAGCGGCAAAACAATAGCCATAACCGGGCACTAAATCCCATTAATTGAATATTTGTTTTGCGACTATATTATCAATGCAAACGTAATTAGTCTATTGTGATAGTCATTTGATTACTAGGGCTATTATAAATTGCAGGACTTGCTTAGAGGTGGGCTTTTAAAAATCATTTGGGCATAAGACAGCTCTATATGAGGTAATTGTCGTGGTCTATTCTATTAATTCGATGGCCAAGACTTATAAGAATGCGCAAGGAAGGCAAATGTTTCATCCCCAAGCAACAATGGATCCATGTGGATGATCTGCAACTCAAAAATGTTGCCGTTAACTAGTACTCGTGAGTTTCATTGCAACTTGAGTGAAAAAGAAATATGACTTTATAACTCAATGGCGCAAATGAATTTTATTCATCAACTCTATTTTATGAGGTGTTCTGTTCAATTTTCCGCCCTTGTAATTGTAGTGCGGCAATTTTCAGTAATTATACAAAGTAAGCGTTGTGTAGTGTTCAACGTTTTAATTAATTAAAACCGTCATAAGGTACGAATGTACTCGTACGTACTTGCTGCGAGAGTCGCTCGGAAAATGCAAATATCGAGCTTTGCACAAATAGGACGTTGGTCAATTTAATACTTCGGTGATTTTATAAAAAAATATTGTATTCCGCATTCAAACTGCCAAAAATTTAAGCGGCGGTAGCCTAATGGCTAGGGCGTTGGACTTGTGATCATGTGGTTGCCGGTTTGAAACCCACCCATTGCACTACCGACGTGAACCCACTCTTAATACAAGCATTTATGTAGCTTAGTACGAGCGGTTAACAAGAATACTAGTAATGTGCGACCCACATTGCTAGTGAGATTTTTTTTTAATATAGATTATTCTCAGTCCCCAGAATTCAGTAAAATACAAAATAGTAATAACGAAAACCCTAGCTCAGCATATTTCACTTAATTACATTAAATGGCGCGGCGCTGGTTTCTGCTAGGGCCTTAAGCGAATTAACAGACACCAAACAGTAGGTAGTAGGAGTAGTAGAGACATAGTAGAGGTCTTGGATTCGAATTCCAGGTCGAACAAAGTGTTATTGGGCTGTACCATGAAATTCTCAGTAGCAAATCGGAGTATGGGTTCGTGCCCTGTTAATAGCAATAGACTCATTAATAACCAAGTATTATTGACTATTTACTTATACATACATGCAGTCGAACTTGGAACTCCCTCTTTTTGTAAAGTCTGTTTAAAATATAAAAAAATACGTACACAGATTATTATGCCATGGAAACGTGGAAAGAGAATATCTTCTTAACAGCAATATGGTCTTAACTTTGCTTAAGCGACAATTAAGAAAAAAAAAACGCTCATAAAAGCGGTTTTATGTTTACTTTACGGTTATGTAATACAATAACTTTTAAAAGGCTTATTAAATGTGGAAAATAAGTAAAGAGGTTTGCCTGTTGAGGCGTTATCTACGTCGTTCACAATAAGGTGCAATGAGCTATTACTGTTATGGCTAATTTTTAAATAGATACTTGTTTTTGAGTTGCTCTGATTTTTAGTACGTACGGCTACACATCAAGCTATACAATTCCAGTTTATGCTGGCCTCTTAATGTATCGGAAGCCTATAAAATGCGAGATCAGGTTAAACTGGCTTTGTTTAGGTTAATCTGTAGCCGTGTGTACGAACTATATAGTACAGTAACATGTTTTTTCAAGAATAATACAAGAAAAAGAGATTCTACATTGTTTTTTTTATGGGATCGGCACTCTGCAAACGAGCAGCTACCTGATGGTAAGTAGTCATCGCCGCCCATGGACATCTGCAAAACCAAAGAAGTTGCAGATGCGTTGCCGAGCCTATTTAAGGAAAAGGGAGGGAAAGTAGAAGGCCTCGAACGTTTACGCTGGCCTCTTAATGTATGGTTCTCATGTACAACGCGAGATCAATTTTCATTGGTAGTCATAGTTTAACCTGTAGCCGGATGTACTTCACATGCATACGTTGATGTATGCAATATATCGATGCGCTAAAAAATCCATTCTCACCAAAATTTTCCACTGCATTTCCCTGAAACACTATCAGCAAGCTTAAAATAACAAAAAGTGCTGAAATATTGCGCTCTACAGGATTTACTAACACGCTATTAAAAAAAAAGGCAGAACATACATACTTTTCACGTAACTGGAATCTCGTTTATTTTTTACTTTCAGCGATGGCGCAGTGTTATATAGCTGTAAAAAATATTGCATGATTTTATATTCCTTTTTTGTTGCCGCTAGGTCTATATTTTACGAAGATTTGATACCGTTTGCAGCAACTATTTATTGAAACAATATTTTTAACTTTAACATTTATATGGGACCAAAACATACTAAGTGTGGTTGTACTTACATACCCTCTACCTAAATCGGACTTGTCTCGACTTAAAATAGAACTTGCGTTCCCTTGCCGTATTGCGATGACACCAAAGTATGAGTTTTTAACATACCATCACGCCTGTATTCCCCGAAGGGTTAGGCAGAGGTGTACTTAATGTACACCCATAGTTCGCCGGTAAATTTGGGTCCGATGTAATAGGGGGCGAGACTATTGCCATTCACCGGGCACAAATCCAGGCTCCGAGTTGCTACTGAGAATATCATAGAAAAACTCAATAACACTTTGCTCGACCTGGGAATCGAACCCAAGACCTCTAGCGTAGCAGTCGCGATTGAGACCACTAGACCAATGCGTTTTAAAGTCTTCAATTAAATAAAAAGCTCTGTAACAGACAGACACTACTTGCCACAGGATAAAAATTCGAGAGCGTAGAAACTGGTACATTTTAAAAAAAAATAGCTTACCTAGATACTAGCAATGTGGGTCGCACATTACTAGTATTCTTGTTAACCCCTTGTACTAAGCTAAATGTTTGTATTATAAGTGGGTTCACGTCGGTAGTGCAATGGGTGAGTTTCGAACCGGCAACCATTATGATCGCAAGTCCAACACGCTAGCCATTAGGCTACCGCCGCCGCTTCAAAAAATTAGAGGACTAGAGCCTGGACGTGTCCAGACGTGGGTGAAGTTATCATGTAGATGATATCTTAAATTCGCCATTAAACCTGTTTATCCCAAAAGATAAGATAGAGATGAGAAAAATATAATTTCAGTCCCAATTAATAATTTTCTATTCCCAATTACCGGCTACAAATAAACTCAGAGCTAACTCTTGTAAATTTCCTAATCCTTAACCCATTCGTCTTTTGCTGAATCTATTTTCTTATTTATTTATGATAGGTCTTCGGTTGACCGCCAGTTCACCTGATGTGAAGCAAAATTGCAATCTACGATGGAGCGCGCTTGCCTAGAAAAAAACAATTTAAAGACGGCCAGATTATATCCATCGAGGAAGACCACTCGGGAAGCTTATTCCACATTTCAGCAGTACTTATGATAAAAGTAGACACAGAATCCCACAATTGCGATTAGGACCATTGAGTCAGTTTTGTACTTAGTACCTTTGAAATGGTAAATGAGAATGACTTTTGTGATTTTCTTTGCGGCTATAGTAGAAAGTGTGGGCTAAATATAAACAATAATAAAACACACGGTTATAGCAAGAACACTGATGTATCTTCTTCTTCACCACATATTTTTTATTATTTACATAATATGTATTAGAAAAACCACAATATTTCGTACAACAAACAGCTTGGTACAAGTCCAGTCAACATCGATATGGTATAACGTAGCTTGTTATAATGTCTGACCAAAAGTTTTTTTTAGAAAGATATAACAAGAGTAATACCTTATGTTATGAATTTGATATGCACCCACGGCGAGTTACCTACGTTCAAGCTGACGGTGAGCAAACTACGCTTACGCGGTCGGCAAACTGTCTACGCTCACGCAGTCTGCAAGCTATCTACGCTAACGCGGCCGGCAAGCTATCTACGCTCACGCGGCCGGAGAGCTAGTAGCTTTTACGCGGCCGGCGAGCTAACTAGGTTCACGCGGCTGGCGAGCCAACTACGCTGACGCGACCACTAAGCTATCTACGCTCGCGCGGCCAGGGAGCTAGTTTTACGCGGCCGGCGAGTTATCTACGCTCACATGGCCAGAGAGCTAGTAGCGTTCACGCGGCCTGGGAGCTCACTACGCTCATGCGGTCTGGGAGCTAGCTGCGTTCATACAGTCTGGGAGCTAGCTATGCTTATGCGGCCGGAGAGCTAGATACGGTGACGCATTAGCGTATATATGTAGCTCGCCACGTATGTATGTAGCTCGCCGCGCGGCTGGCAAACTAAATACGCTCGCGTGACCGGTAGGTAGCTACGTTTCTGCCACTGGGTCCTTTGGATGTGTTCTTCAACGCTGAATATTTTGATTTCTACCAAGAATAACTTTATTGATTTTCCGAAGTATTAGTCTCTAAGTGTATCAATTACATCAGTTATATTATAATAATATGGTTTTGTATTTGATATTAAAAGGCTTATGTACTTCGTAAGAAACATTAATTAATGATAATGCATGCGTAGCGGTCATAGCGTCTGATGTACTTAACCAGAAGACGCAGGTTCAAAGCCTGCCCGCGGTCGTATTTTTCCTTCACAAAAATAACAAAAAGATAATTAATTAATGATTTTATTCAAGTTGACTGCATGACTTGCACTTTTTTGCCTAATACATAACAAATTTTGCTAGTAAACCAACCTAAATCAAGGATAGGAAATAACGATACATTTTCGAAAATTAAATTGAATAGAATTATATTTTGGTCAGACACTACTTGCCACAGGATAAAATATGCCTTACATAATACAGAACACTGAGTAGAATTGTTTAAAAGTTTTGTCCTATCTATACATTTATTTGATAAAGGTAAAATAACACACTGATATATATATTATTACAGTAAAACATTTATATTTATGATTTTTATGTGGTTTCACAACAGTATTATTTGCTAATATAATTTTACTTTCTTGTTTTACAAAAACGTGACCCAATAAAAATTCTTATTGTGATGAACGAAATACGAAGAAAAACGTTTATTCAAGTTCCCAACGAACACAGAAAAATAAACTGATTCTTATATATAACCTTACATGAAAGCAATATTTATTCATACATTCTCTGCGTGGGGAATTAATAAAAGACAGTTATCACACAAATCACAACAACTATTATTGTGCCTTTATATTTAAATAATTAAACTTCAAGTTGTGTTAAATGTGTAAACGTTAGATATTAATAATTTAATAACATTTATTTTGCATAAATAAGATATTGGGAAAGTAAAATAGGAAGACAAAAAAAATTTATATAATCCAATGCTTTTGATTTAAATTGATCAATCAATGTAAATAAAATCAGATATGTATAGTTTCTGACGATCTGTTATCGAAGTAACAATAAACATCTCCATCTATATACAATATTATAAAAATACTTTCACGTCAGACAATATGTATAACATCGAAAATACATTTAAACTGTCCATTTTTCATGTGATCGTATAAAAGTACATAATATTAGAGTAATTTTAGAATTCACCATTCGTCGGATAAAAGTTTTAGAAGACAGTCATATTATTTACAAGTTCGTGGAAAAAAGGAGACACGTGAACATCATCGTGGTTGGAATTTATCGAAAGTCCTAGTAATATACGTACTTATATCACACAAAAGATTTCCTTCACACGAAGATTTACACACTTAGTCATCGGACACACTTATCAATAAATCTTAACGTGTAGTAACAACAAGTATATGAACCATATAAATTTCATTTTTTTTATACATGCAGTCAGAAGTCCGACACACAATGTCGATGCATTCCAGCCAGAGGACCAGCCCCTAAATTCATAAGAATACGAAGAAGTTTCCGAAGCGTCATTGATTGTAATACAATTCACTGGCGAGCCTTCGTCAATCGCCGCTAACTAATCTATGCTAGCTGTTCCTAGAAAACGGAGAAAAGCGCGTCATTAACCTCGAGTACCCCACCGTATAACAACGGCCGCGCTTAGAGGAGGTACTCTCATTGGTCCGGCTTATCAAATGACGTATTTGGCGTACTCTCTACTTTTTTTAGTACTATTTTGAATGCAAAAGTGTGTTTTGGAGACACGGATGCCGGGCGAGGAGTCTGAGGTGAACGTGGAGGTGGCTCCGGTGGCATCTCAGATCGAGTCCTCGTACGTCGAGGTTGTGGTTGATTAGAAATCACCGGAGCTGATATCGGGTCCTTTTGGATCTGTGGAGACAGCCTATTTGGAGTTAAACGACCAGGAGATGGCTCCGGAGTAGCTGGTGGTAACATCAATGGTGGAAGATTAGCACATGGTGACCCACGCGAACCTCGACGCTCCTTCAAACCCATGGGCGGTGGCGGTGACATAGGCACCTCATCATCCTCAGCCGCCGCAACTAAGACCACTGGCTCAGTCCTCAGAAATGGGAGCTTGACTTCAGTCGTGTCTGATGCAATAGACCTCCTAAAATAATTTAATCCATTTTCTATCTCAGCTAGCGCACGCCTTACAAATGGGAAACTCTCAGATATCTCTGAAGCCGACTTGCGGACTGGAAACTCGGTTTCACTGTCACGCTTCCTCGGTCGACATAGCTCGAACGTTGGATCTCCTGACGCTGCCACGGTTTCGGAGACTTGTCTTGTTAGAGCTGCATGCTTTATAGAATCCGATTTTGATCGGGGCTCTCTCGTTTTCGGTGTAGGGGAGCGTCGATCGCCGAATTTTTTACTAGCAGCACGCTTGATAGAGGAGAAAAGTCCGAGTTTCTCCGGCGGCTTGTCCGTTGGGGGGGCAGGAATAGGTGCGACTGGAGCTGAGGAAGGGCCAGGGGTGGGTTCAGGTGGAGGACGGGGGAGGTTCCCCTCGCGTTAGTTGTGCCGAGAGTCTGACGACGGAACATCGCTCGAGCCGGTAGAGGAGAGGGTGGTGTTGGATCCGTAGGGGTCAAGTGAAGACTGTACGGACATAGAGCGGCCGGCACGTCGGACTCGCGCCGGGGAGAGTTTGCCTGGATCTACGCTGGCCGGGTCTGCCTGCAACAACAGCGGTTTCAGCGCTCTACTCAATGCAGTACTACGAATTACAACAGAACATATAACAAAAATAAAAAAAGAGTGGCTGACAGAATAAGAAAACATGAAACAGTTTTGATTCTGTGAGTACTTTTCGTAATCATTTTCCTTAAGAAGAGTAATACCAATATTATTAATAATTAAGAAAAGGTATTTAAGCCACAATGATCAAGCATTGCTTGGAGTCTTATGAAAAAGCTATGCGAAGTATTTAAACCCTCTCATAAAAAGCTCTGTCTATTCCCCGGCAAGGTAGACATAGTTGGCCAATTTTGATTAAATAGTTAAATGGATTTCGTAACAGCACCTGGTATGCAAGCGCGTTCATGATGATGGAGTAGGGCACCAGCCCGAGGGGGTGGACCTCCCTCATCAGAACGTTGGCCGGGATCTTGTGGAACTGGATGTACTCCAGAAAGTTGCCAATCACCTCCTTCAGGTTCATATTCTGATTGGTGTCGCAGTACTTCTTACTCCACATCAGTGCAGCCTGGAAATATTCAGGATAAAGTGTAAGGATTTTTTGTAGATCTATTCCAAGAGATGTTTAGTAACGTACTAAACGTTAGCCGTGACGATGACACCCAGAATAGGTATCTGATTTTTATTGTATACTAGAAACTCGCCCCAACTTTGCTAGTTCATGGACTTTTTTGTATAGACTATAAAAGAGGAATTCCACTCAATCTAATCCAATCCTCACCTCCCATTGAAAAGGTTTTCCACACAATTCAAGGCCAGCTTATGGTTTTGTATTGCTTGATGTGTACGTACCAACACTGAACTCAATACTACAAAATTTAACCTAAAAAGTTTGTTTCTTTGAACACGTATATCTCTAGAACTACTAGTCGGAGTTGAAAGAGTATTTTTTACAATTAATAGTCCGATTGTTAAGGTAAGCGATAAGCTTTTAAATATAACGCTAATGACGGCAAAGCGGGTAAAATTTTGGGGCATGACTAGTAATAGTATAATTTACCTGGAACTTAGTGAACTCATCGGCCCTTAGCTCATCCCTCGCTAGTATTAGCCTGACGACATGCTGAGGCAACAGCGTGAAAGATCCAAGGTTCAAAACCTCGTTGCCATGTTCATCTACGAACTCCAATACCTGCGAATGAAATAGCTAATTTATTAACAGTATCTAGTCCATAGAGCTCTGCTCACGAAAGACATCTAGTACCTACTCATATAACGTTCAAAATATATTTCCCATCTAATCTCAATGTTGCCTGACTTCAATTGTTCTAGTGGTCCGAATCGTGATTGCTACGCTAAATATCCTGGGTTTGATTCCCAGTTCGAGTAGTGTTATTGAGTATTTCTAAGAAATTCTCAGTAGCAACATTAATTCTTATAGATACGCTCCTATTTCATGGGACCTAAACATACCGGCAACGTGTGGCTGTACAGTAGCAAGCCTCTGCCTAACCCTTCGGGAAATACTGGTGGAATGGTATGTTATCTATACTTCTATATTAAATACTATAAAGAGGTAAAGTTTGTTAGTTTGTGGGGTTGTAGGGGGTAATCTTTGGATCAACTGAACCGATTTTGGTATTCTTTCACGGATAGAAAGCTACATTATTGCTGAGTGACATAGGCTATATGATATATCCCGTAAAAATAATAAAAGTATAGTCCAAGAGGGCGAAGCAGCGGGTGAAAAACTAGTGTTAAATAAGATCAACTAGCCGACTGCTAACAATAAAACAAATATTTTACTAAACTTATCTAAAAAAAGGATCAATAATTGGTCCTTGATGAGTGATTGAAATAATGACTTAAATTATTCATGTCATTATTTCGTGTTAATTCAAAGTTCGTA
This sequence comes from Subacronicta megacephala, assembly GCA_958496365.1. Classification (NCBI taxonomy): domain Eukaryota; kingdom Metazoa; phylum Arthropoda; class Insecta; order Lepidoptera; family Noctuidae; genus Subacronicta; species Subacronicta megacephala. Next base: position 9,769,622 of record OY292527.1, read on the forward strand.
CCCGTTTTGTTCTGATTTCGATAGTTTTAAATATTTTTAAATGTCTATAAACCCTTTTTTTTTAATCACTGATAGGCTTACGCTTGACCACAACTTGCCTGATGTTAAGCATCGAAGTGGTCTACGATGGAGCGCGCTTGCCTAGAAGGTACCTATTCACTCACCTTTTGTACCAGTGACTTGGTGCACTTATACTGGATGTATCTCTCAGCGGACGCAAGAAGGGCACACACTGTGTCCACGGTGATGCAGCATTGAACGAAACCGGCGCATGCGCGGCGAAGCTCGTCCAGTCCGTAGTAGTCGGCTGCATTCATTACACCTGAAATTTAGCGATAATTTTTCTTGTCAAAGTCAAAAGTCAAAGTTTTTATTAGTGTGATCGCCGTGTGGGCGCCGGTAACCTAATGGCTAGTGCGTCGAACTTGCGATCATGTGGTTACCGCTTCGCAAGCCACCCATTAGCTTAAGTTATCTAATGTATTGCGGTTTTGGTGAGGAAATAAATGAGTTTAAAAAAAAAATAAAAAAATGCACTACTGACGTGAAATCACTCGTAATGCAAGCTTTAGGTTAGTACGAGAGGACGAGTTACTTAGTACAAATACTACATAGTAATGCGCGACTCACATTGCTAATAAGCTTTAAAAAAAACATTATATTGCCCATAACATAGATTAGTCCTCTCAAATAAATCAATAAATGTTATCGTAAATCGTTGTGAAAATCTGTCTGCAAACATGTTCATGCCTAACTCAGATCAAATAAAAAGTTAAGATGGAACTTTGCGAACAAAGAAGTGAGACCGGCTAAAACTACGCCCTGCCGTGTACAACACACACACACGTTTACCGAAACTACGCCTTATCTTGTCAGTCGAGCTATCGAGCCATCGAAAGCTCGACTGACAAGATAAGGCGTAGTTAAACCTACAAAAACAGGATCATACATAAAAATTTTAAAAAGCGCTTATTTATGAAACTTTTCTATATAAATAAGGTTTAAGCACCCAGTATATTGAAAATTAAGTTGGAAACTTTGATAATTAAACAAAGGATTCTTGTTTTCAAGTTTAAAGAGAATTTGCGTTAAGCGGCGCTGAAAATTGTTACGATATCTCTTAAAACATATTTTTCATCTTCGAGCGAGTTTGTTAACGCTTCAAGTAATTTGAATCTTTTAAATACAGGCCTAACAATTATTTTTGCTTGGAAAGTTGAGTGATTATTGATCCAAAGTTTGTTTATTGGAAAAGCGACTTTACCGCGTAATATTGATATGATTTAATTCCTGACATATCCGATCCTTTACAGCATTCATAGTCACAGTTATATGACGCTGCTATAAATTTGCTAAACCAATAAAATAAACTGTGAAATTCTTTATTGTGGATCATAAGTATGCACTTACAATGATGGAAGTGTGAAAACATAACATAACATACCATCACGCCTGTATTCCTCGAAGGGTTAGACAGAGATGTACTAATGTTCACCCACGTTTCGCGGGCGAGTCGAATTGCCATTAACCGGGCACAAATTCAGACTACGAGCTGCTACAGAGAATTACATAGAAAAACTCAAAAACACTGCTCGACCTCGGAATCGAAACCAAGACCTCTAGCGAGGCAGTGTGGAAAGTTATTATAATAGATACTATATAGGCTCACAGATTAGGTTTAATACATCATATGTAATGTGATACCACATAACAAGTCGATGATACAAGAGGATATAAGCTTACCAAGCTAAACCTTTGAACAATCATTATCCTTTATAATCCTCGGTATATTATTCGTACGGGGATTAATTTGAGTATCAAGTGCTGACCTTTTCAAGTTAATAAATAGATAATATCGGAACAATAGCTGATAAAGGTAACATTTATCGTGTCCATGATTGCTTACAGTGATTTCGTATGAATACCTGTTATTTACGACGTAACCATAGTTACAACCTTGGCTTCGTGTTTCAGGCGACAATATAGATATGTGGATAAAATGTTATGTATATGTATAATAAAATAGCCATCTTTTTATTAAAAAAATATAATTAAATTATTGTTTACTAACTTTCCGCTCGCAGCTTCGCCCGCGTGGAGTATACGTTTCTTGTCATTTTACGGGATAATATAGAGCCTATGTCACTTAGGAATAATGTAGCTTTCTATAGGTGAAAGAATTTTCCAAATCGGTCCAGTACTTTCAGAGCCTATTCAATGGAAAACAAACAATCAAATCTTTCCTCTTTATAATATTAGTTTAGATGACTTTGAACATAATATTATAGTCTAGAATTAGTCCGCGTTAGTCTAGTGGTCCTAAGTGTGACTGCTACGTTAGGGGTGCTGATTTCGATTTCAAGGTCGAGCTAAGTGTTAACTGTTATTGGGATTTACTTTGAATCTCTCAGTTGCAGCTGGAAGTTTGAATTTGAAGTACCCGGTCAATGGTAACAGTTTACTTCTGTCTAACCCTTCGGGGAAAACAGGCGTGATGGTATGTTGAGTCAAGGACAATATTATAGTGCATTCGATTTCCGTCGCTAAACTAGGTTTGCTGCCGAAATTAATCGATTTATTCTAAGGGTTTAGCTAGACTATTGTCTAAAATTCTTTGTTATAAATTAAGGCTTAAGGCTTCCTCATATACACTAATTGCTATTAAGTTCTTTACTGTTTTCTAAATACAAATTGGTCATTAGTGGGTCGGATGTTCTCGAAGACACAAAATTCTTATTATCGTTTGTTACGACACGCACGTAGTGGGTGGCTTTTTTCAGCCCAATTTCCGTGGACAATTTGTTTTGACGTCAATAACATCAGTCGTTACTATTTGGTCTCCTATATTACTTTTGTTTTGTACTTCTTTCTAAAAGTTACAGATTATTTTGTCTAAAAAAAGACAGTTACCTCACTAAGAAATAACCCTTGTCACGCCGGAGATTGGACAAACATACAATTAACGTACACAAAGTACTGTAGGAGTTTGTAACAAGAAGTTTTCAAGTGCGCGTCCCGGCATGTAGAATATTTAAACAAAAAAAGTAAGTAGTGTTTGAAATATGTCTAGAAAATAATTATATATGAATGTCGGAAGACTAAGATTGTTTCCTAGAACGAATAAAGAAGTCGTGATTTCCTTAATCCAGTGTTTTTAACGTAGAAGCATTACGATCCCATTAAATTAATCCTGGTGCTTCTACATATGGTGGAGGCGCCGGGTAGGATAAAGAACAAAGCATTAATTGGTTTTCTGTAAATTTCCAGAAAACATAAAATAGATATTCAACTGCGCCGGCAAGCAAGCCCGGACGACGCGACGTTGGAGCGCACGGAGCACACTGACGAGTTCAACAATAAAGAGGGAACCGCTTAACCCGAAGATTCTTCCCGAGGAAGAAGAGAAAAAAAAGAAAGAAAAACAGGAACGAGTTTCATTTGTTTTTTCTTCAGTGGTATAAAAAGATGGCACAAGAAATGTTTTTCTTCACCGGCACCGACAATGTATGTTTAGATGAGTTCCTAGTACAATTTAGGCTGGTAGCCGCAATTAATAAATGGCCGGAAAGTGATTTAGCTCTGATAGTTGGGGCGTATTTACAAGGACCAGCCTTGATGTTTTTTAAGTCCGTGTATCGCGAGGGGATTGATTACAAAACCATATGCGAGAAGTTGAGAGTTGAATTCCCATCAGGAATCAATTATGTGGAGAAATTTTATAGCAACAAACAAGACGTGAAGGAAGATTCGTTGACGTATTATTATAGGTTGACGGATTTAGCCGCGAAGGCCGATATTGTAGATGAAAGCATCTTTATAAAAACATTCTTAAAGGGGCTATTACCGTGCGATAAAGTCAAATTAGGCACCAAACTATATGCCACAAAAAATGAATTGCGTGCAACCATTTTACAATTAAGAGACATATTCGAGGACAACGAAACACCCTCGATTAATCTGCCGATTCAACCGCCCCGCGGTATATTATCAAAGGTACGCTTTAAACAACCGTTCAATATGACAACACCAAGGTCACCAACGCCGCCGAGAGTATCGAACTCGTCGATGACAGCGACTTCGACCCCATATCAATCCCCAGAAAGGAGGGATAGGGAAGAGTTTCACACTCCCCGTTATAATTTGAGACCACGGTCTCGTTTCACCTACACAAACGCTAACACCCCTAATAATTTTAGCGTGAGAAGGAACCCGCAGCACCCAAACTTCCAAGGACGCAGCCAATAAATAAGCATGAGGAGTTGCAGACGACTGCGTCCGAAATTCAAAAACTCCCAGATGAACAGAAAAATTTAAGTCAGTACAGCCCTTTTATTAACATTGATATAAACGGGCAGACATTGGTAGCTCTAATAGATACAGGTGCATCAATCTCCTGTATCTCTGAGAGATTAGCAGCGAAGGTGAAAGCAAAATGTAGCAGTGACACATCAGAGAAGCGTTTTGTAAGGTCCATTTCCGGTGCGTGTTTAAATGTAGTCGGGGAGACATTATTGAACTTTATGGTGGACTCGTGTCTTTTTAATAATAAATTTATAATTATCAGGGATATAAATCAAGAAATAGTCCTTGGTCAAGACTATTTTATAAAAATAATGCTGTTGTTGATTTCAGAAATAATTGTATAACGTTGAAAGAACAATTTAAGATAAAGTTTCTTAGTAAAGCATCTCTACAAAGCGGTGTTTCTGTGTCGCACTCCATGATTTATAATGATCAACATGATGAAACTCAACAAAATAAGATTATGTATGATCATACGAAGAATGAAGAAAAAAGTTTTAATTCAATCACCAAAAATGATTACTTATATTTTCTAGAGCTGGCACAACGAAATGATGATAAATTTATTTTTTCGCTGGCTAATAATTTAAAAAATTTAAATGAAATTGACATAAATCCGGACTTATCTGACAATGACAAGATGTCATTACGTGAACTTTTTTCTTCATACAGAAAATGTTTTGCTTTTTCAACTTCCGAGTTAGGAAATTGTAATTTAGTGGAAATTAATATTAATACGACCGATGAGCAGCCCGTTCATCGACCTCCGTATAGAGTGTCCCCTAAACAATTAGACATAATTAATTCTCAAGTCAAGGATATGTTAGACACGGGAGTGATCCGTGAATCCAAGAGTGCTTATGCCTCTCCAGTGGTATTGGTACAGAAGCCTGATCAATCTTGGAGATTTTGCATCGATTATCGTAAATTGAATAAAAAGGTAATCACAGATAGTTATCCTCTGCCAATCATTGAAGATATAATGATTTATCTTTCGGGGGCAAGTTATTTTGCTGACTTGGATTTAAATTCTGGTTATTGGCAACTAGCAATTTCTGAGAGGGATAAACACAAGACTGCGTTTGTCACACCCTCAGGACTTTATGAATTTAATGTTCTACCATTCAGTCTTAAGACAAGTCAGGCTGTTTTCCAAAGAACAATGGATAAAGTATTAGCTGGCATAAAATATAAGAATGCTATTTTTACGTGGATAATATATTAATATGGGGTAAAACCTTTATAGAATTTAGGATAGCTCTAGAACAAGTATTAGAACGCCTTAAGAAATCAAATTTAACATTAAAACCGAGTAAATGTAGTTTTGGTTACAAGAAAGCTACGGTATTGGGGCACGAAATATCAGGAGCTGGTATTAAACCTGATAATAAAAAACTAGAGTCACTAAAAAGGTTGAAACCACCAATGAATACTAAACAAGTAAAGTCAGTATTAGGGTTGTTTTCTTACTATCGTAAATTCATTGATAATTTTGCACAAGTAGTGTTACCTCTCACTAAATTATTGAAAAAAGGTATGCCATTTGTTTGGTCGCAGAAACATCAGGAGGCATTTGATAAAATCATAGCATATATGTGTAATCCTCCTATATTAAGTTTTTATACTAATGACAAAGATGTGTTGACTCGTTTGTATGTTGACGCCAGCGGAGAAGCATTAGGAGCATGTTTAATGCAAGGTAAAGATGTCATGCATCCAGTTTCATATGCTTCTAGGAAACTTAGTGATGGAGAAAAGAAGTATTCCACAACAGAAAAGGAATGTTTAGGTTTAGTATGGGCATTAAATTACTTTAAACACTTCTTATGGGGTATGAAGTTTCAGGTTGTTACAGATCATAAAGCATTGTGTTGGTTGAGAGATAAGAAAGATATGAATGGGAGATTAGCTAGATGGTCGTTGTCTATTCAGGCATATGAGTTTGATATAGTCCACTGTGCAGGGAGAGAAAATGTGATTGCAGATTTTCTGAGAAAAAACCCATTGAGTCAGGATGATGAGAATCATAAGGAAGTAGCAGGTCAAGATGATGGTCTGGAGGTATATAAAATAGGTGTCACAAAAATGACAGATGAACAACGCGAAGATCAGGTTTGTCGACAGTTATTAGATAGAATAGCGACTAGCGAGGAAAATGCATATAAAGGATTTAGGGTCATAGATGGTATTTTATGTAGGCAAGCTATGAGATTTAATAGTGTGAAGAATTTAGTGGTATTACCAGAGCGGTTGATATCAGATATATTAAAAGAGTTACATGATGATCCTTGGGCTGGAGGACATCTAGGTTTGGCTAAGACATTAACCAAATTTAGAGATAAATACTTTATTAAAGATGCAGAAAAGAAAATTGAAAATTATATTAAGAGTTGTAGTTTATGTCAGGAGCGGAAAAAGGTTAGACAACTAGCTCAATTACAACCTGTCTTAGTGAATCATTTAATGGAGAAAGTAGGGATAGATATATTAGGTCCATTCAGAAAATCATTGAGAGGCAATAAATATATAATAGTCTGTGTAGAATATGTTTCTAGGTATGCAATTTGCAAGGCAGTGCCTAGGGCTACAGCCCAAAGAGTTAGCGAATTTTGTCGTTTTGGAGGGGTGAAAGAAGTTATTTCAGATAGAGGTTCAGTATTTACATCACATCTAGTTAAAGATACTGTTGATTATTTTGGTGGTAAATCTCGCTTTACTACAGCTTTTCATCCGGCATCCAATGGTCTAGTAGAAAGGTTTAACAGAACGTTAACACAAATGTTGTCTATGTATGTTTCTGCAGATCAAAAGAATTGGTGCAGTTATGTACCCTTAGTATGTTATGCATATAATTCGAGTAAACAGTCAAGCATTAAGATATCACCACACATGATGATTTATGCGAGAGAACCTTTATTCCAAACTGATATGGTTGTTAATTCTGATAGGCGAAATTGTATAATTGATTATGTTGGAAGACATGATTTTCAGAATTTCTTATCACAAAAGGCTTTACATAATTTGAGAAAAGCACAAATAAAACAGAAATTAAGTTATGATAAGAAAGTTAAAGTTAATAATTACTCGCCTAACCAACTAGTTATGATTTATACGCCTAGGAGAATAGACGGTAAAAGTTTAAAATTGTGTAGGTTATATAAAGGACCTTATCAAGTTGTAATAAGGATTTCTAATGTAAATTATGTTATTAGGAAAATAAGTAATAGTCGATATAGAGATATAGTACATGTAAACAGGTTAAAACCCTTTCATGTTAGACTATAGATAGTTTCATGATATTATAGTTCATTAATTTTGCTTGGTAAAAGAAGAATATTTAACATTAATGATTTTGTTCGTGTGTTTTCATATATCTGATGTGCTGTCTGATGTGCTGTCTGAACGAGCTGGAGAGAGGGAAGAAGATGCCAATGCGTTATAGGGTGAAGGCATTCCGAATATATTCCGAGGGTTTTTTTTTTGCTAGTAGGAGGGGGACCCTGCTCATGCTGTATCGACTTCGTGAAAGGGATATAGTCCTTACGAAGGGTGTCTGAGTTGGACACATATGATTCAGCAAATATTATTTTTAATTGTATAATAATACAATGTAAAATGGGTATTAACATTAGTCTCGGAAATTAATTAATTATAGTTCGGAATGAATTCATGACAGGGTTAATATGTTTTCTTAAGCTTTCCCTCCCTCTGACTCAATTGCGTTAGAAGAAGTTAAAGTTTTTGCATATAATATTAATTCTTTTTATATTTAGTTTCATAAACCCTTAAGGTATGATGCTAAGCTTTTAATGTAATTATTTTTGAAGCATCATTGGATAGGAGGCCGTTACGCATCTTTTACAGGCGTTTTGGTGCGTTAAAGTTTATGGTGTGTTGTGTTCATTAACTATGCTGAAACTTTATTAATTTTAATGATAACTTAACCATGCACATGCCATACACTATCCCATTATAAGGGACCAGCCTCACGCATCAGTGTAATAGGTATAATAAAGTCTTCTTCGCCTGATAATAGTTTTTCAAGTTAGGTCTTAGGCAGGTAGTTAGTTACTTTTTTGTTTGGAGTTGGGTAAAACTTTTTTTTTAATTTTTATTGATTTGTTTTACCCAAATGCGGGGGCGTAGCTGATGTAGGAGTTTGTAACAAGAAGTTTTCAAGTGCGCGTCCCGGCATGTAGAATATTTAAACAAAAAAAGTAAGTAGTGTTTGAAATATGTCTAGAAAATAATTATATATGAATGTCGGAAGACTAAGATTGTTTCCTTGAACGAATAAAGAAGTCGTGATTTCCTTAATCCAGTGTTTTTAACGTAGAAGCATTACGATCCCATTAAATTAATCCTGGTGCTTCTACAGTACCTACACCCAGATTCGAAAAAAATATCCGTGGAACACACATTTGCTTTTTCCTGGTAAACCTACGCTTGACCGCCAGTTCGCCTGATGTTAAGCGATACTGCGATCTACGATGGAGCCTGCTTGCCTAGGAGAAACCTTTTCACTATAAAGACACCCAGATTATAATTATATTAAACACTAGCAATCTGCCCGCTGATTCGCCTGCGTGGAGTACGGAAAATATAAAGCCTATGTTGCTCAGGAATATAGTAACTTTCTATTGGTGAAAGAATTTTCAAAATCGGTCTAGTATTTTCAGAGCGTGTTCAATGCAAACAAACAAACAATCAAATCTTTCCTCTATAAAACATGAGTTTAGATTTGCCTCGGTTATGATCAAATTCATGAGAGTGGTGGTAATTATCAAAATGATCATGGTAATCACATAGAGATAAGTATAAAAAGATATCTTCTCATAAAATATACAGTAAGTACCAGCTCAAAACAAAATGTTCTTTATTCAATTGTAGATCAGCTGAATTTTCCCCAAATACCTACAGACATCGATTTACAGCGAAATTACTATTATGGGTATTCAAATGAGCGAATACAATTGGTCATTTGCATAATATAACCATTAAATTCGGAAGCTATAATTCTTAATACTGACATAGACGTCGTTAACATTCGGTCACGTTATTCATTACTTCTGGAAGATTCCATATAAATTATGTCAAGGTGGATGGATAATATTGTCATTCCCGACAGATTCCAGCTTAAAATTAATATCGCCTCAAATTTGGTTATTGGAACTTGAAATTATAATTTAATAAAATATAATTTGGTGGCCTATTGGTAAGATAAGAGTGCTCTACGACAAATAGATATGGTTCCAATTTTAGTGAGTACGCAGAAAGACTTCTGATCGCATCTGTGGCCTGACGGTTCACTTGAGGAGTTCGCTCCTTGAGCAGACAATGCCTCAGTAAGGGGTGTGCATGCTAGCTTCACGAGTGCGGTACAATAACTATTGATTGTCACAATACATTTTTTTACAATAGAAATCTCTAGAAATGCAAATTTAGAAAGAAGCTATGAATGTCCACGTTAAGAGACTACTTCTTCATTAAATTCACGTCTTTTTTAATCTTTAAAAAGGTTTCGTCCTAAAGCTGTTGAATCTTGTAAAGAGTTTAAAACAATAGTTATTCATGCATGCACTAAAGCTGTTCCATTGACAATATAATCTAGTCTCTAATGTTATATAAATAGAATTCCATATTGCAAGTAAAGCTTTTAACGCACACTAACAGCTTTTAATCTACTTACAGTCCAAACGTAAATGCAGCATGACTAATAGAATTTCTAACATAGTTTCTATATAAATCGATTGTGTTACATCTCATAATGAATCGAATTTATGGGGAATGTATGCTATAATAGAATGTATCATGGTTACGGTAGTAGAGAATGTATTTACGTTGATATAAGTGCCTTCACAAGTATCGTTTGAATACAGTTTAATAAAATAGTAACGAATATAAAAGATTTCATAAGGTAGAGTATAACAATATGTGATTTTGTACTGGCTCTGTCAATTCATGTCAGTATTTGAATCAAGATTTTTTTGAAACAAAAATTACTTTACTTTTTATGTGTTTGCGATCGATGATGAATTAAATAATATCAATATGACGCTAAAATCCTTAAAAGTAGTTTTATTTCTATAAATCTGAACTATACATCTTTATCTTTGTGATCCATGCTCAACGTTGATTGATCATTGATTCACATTTACTTCTGTTTTGAGCTTTCGAGGTGTTTATGAGCGTAAATTATATAAATTAGTTTAGCATATTACGACTTAAATTAATGTATTTTCTTTAATATTGCATGCAGAGTTTACCTTTAATTGATTGTTACACTTTCATATTCTATTCTACTACTACTACATTTCTATTCTATTCAATGTCTAATGTCGCGAACATTAGACATTGAAATTTATTTATTTATTTATTATTATTTATTAATTGTGAGAAATCAAAATCATTTTGTCAGATTATTTCAGGCAGAATAAAAAACTAATAAAGAGCAATGTCTCTCAAAAAAAAAATACACAAAACGCATAGCAAATCCTAAACAACTTTTCCAAAACATTGATTAATTTTCTTACTTAAAATGATTTGTCGAGCTCTTCAGCTCGACAAGTTCTAGCTTCTTCAAGTAAAATCAAATGTTTTAATAATGAAACGTCAATATTTTGACACCTATTGTCTAACTATGTTGTTTAAAACCTATTGTAAGATCTGCTCAACTTTTTAGAAAACAGTTAAATTAACACTATGATTGACAAGCGGCAGAAAGTTTCTAATGGAAATAGGTACGTAGGGTCCTTAGTCATAAGCATAATAATAAACGAACAGAACTAAGCTATCACACAGTTAAATTGGATTTCGATCGTTGAAAACATGTTAGTTAGCAGAGTAGTCTGAAAGTAATTTATGCTCGTTATAATTGAAGTTTAGCATATCTTTAATCATCAAACTCATTAGTGCAAACGTAAGAGCACAGGCCTTCTCTCTGATATAGAGGTTCCATTCTATTAGTAGGTATTTGTCGTCCTCTGATAAATAAGAAGCAAATTTTATTCTTTTATCTATTTCCTGGACAACAGTCTCTTTAAAATAAGGAAGAATTAAATTCATCATCATCATCATCATCCTCCAACCATTATTCCAATTAACTTGGCATTTGCGCAAAGAATTAAAATATTCAGTGCATTCAATGTTCTTATCGTCACATTGCAGAAAAGAAGTAAAAGAAGTCAGTAGGTTCATTCTATGTTTGAATTCACAAACTACTTTTCTGTTTTAACAGCTTAGAAAAGCGCACTATTAAAAAAAATGTTAATTTTCCCGAATAAATAAAATAAAAAAAAATAAAAAATAGGTATCGGTAAGAGACAAGAGACGTAGACCGTTCTACATAAAATAAAAGAATAAAAAATGTTTATGCAGAGATAGCTCTGACAAAATATATATTAATCACAAATTTTAATTTGTTTGCAATTTTAGCCTGTGAAACCAGTAAACAGTGATTGCTAGCGAATAACTAAGGTAGTAATACTTCTTCAAATGAATCCTTGAATTGAATTGAAGGTACCGATTCTAAAAATCAATGTGAAAGAAACGACTCGAGTAGAAATTGGTATTCTGCGTTGGAAACTAATAAAAATTCAATTTACGACGACGGTAAACCTGATTTCTTTTCAGCCTATTTCAATATAGGATTTTTCGATTCGTAATAAATCCCACTCGGCCACGCTCCACTTCAGTCATTCTAGTAAAATCGGAAATTGAATCGAGTTTTTCATTTCTAGTTTAACGGACTTTTGAAATTCCATTTAAAACATAGTAGATGAAAATTAAATTTCTAGTATTTAAATTGACGGATTTGGTTTGAAACTGAAATTAATTTAAATGCGTTATATAATGTATAAATTATGACTTTAGATACCTTTGAAATTCCGCCGACAAACGATCTTCAAAGAATTTTGTCAAAATATCGTATTTTAGAATTTAGTTAAGCGTATAAAAAAATCAGAATCTTATTATAATTTATTTTATCGTTAATACACGTTAAACAATCATTTTCATCCTATAAAAGTTTTATTTAATTTATTAAGGGAATGAAAATTCAAAATCTAGTCGTTCTTGGTAGAAATACTGATCGATCGTTGTTCAAGAGACAACAAATCTGTTCTTTTTAGTAGCCTTTGATCACTGTTCAAATATTTTATCACACTTTACCCTTTCCTAATATTTACCAACAGCTTAAACAAATTTGAATTTCTATATAGGGTGGTATAGTTCAAACACTTACCAAGTAATGTTCGCGGTTGCAGAGTCACGCATCCAGTGTGAATGTATTCAATCAGTTGACGAAAGACGTCGGGTTCAAATTCTTCTATGATCAGTGTCTGATGCTGTTGCGAAGATGGCTGTCACAAGAGGTAGTCAAAATTACTTTTTTTTTCGTATTAACCGGTGTCAGCAATGTTTCGTACTAAATTTTAATTAGACGAATCTTGAAGATTCTCATTTAAAATTAAATTCTAATTTATTTTCAGTTTGCAACTTCCTACAGAAATATGGTCACAATAGTATTGCCTAGTAATAAGTATTACAAATCTCAAACTAATTCAGTACGGGACATTGCTTAAAATGCAATTTTTTTTTTTCAAATCAGGTTTTACTCTGATTATATTATTTACGGTGACTATACAGTGCTTTTTTTTACAAGTTAAAAGTAAGTGCCTTATAAAATCATTCATGAGCTGAACTGAAAGCAATTTAAAAGGCACAAGAGATTGAGTTTTGCATAATTGAATACGCGTAGAATTTCCAATAAAATATTTTTTAATCTTGTGATTTCTGTGGAAAAATTTAGAACGAACACTTTCACCTGAAGTTATAATAATATTCATTAAGATCAACAAGAATAAAATAATACGACACCAAAAAATTTATAAACTTGTTATTGTAGATATTATTATAAAAATGAATACATCAAACATGCTGCATATACTACATTTGGAACATAAAGGTGGCTTTAAAATTAGTAATGAAACAACATCAATTTACTCACCTTGTTAAATTTAACGAGAAAAATTTAACAATACCATGCAACACAACAATTGTGACGCAATAACCTAGTGTAATAAAATTGTACTTAATTGAAAAAGATTTCAATTAAATCAGACGAATTCAGGCCTATCTACATTGTGTTGAAAAGTGAAAATTTACAATATCAACACCGAGTACTCAAATCGATAAAATTGAGTCCCCTTTAACACCGTTAATTTTGTTTTTACCTCTTGTATTGGTGCCAATTGCTGCGCGAAAGTCGATCTCTGTAGCGAACACAGTAAAAAGTAAACGTTAACATTTAAATGTACGCTAAATTAATTCTTCTATATGAAGCAAAATATACCCCTTTCAAAGTATATTCTGTCGCGAATTGCAAAGGATTATATCCTTTGACAAAAGTTTTCCGCATTCATGCATTTATTATATGTGTATCATAAACTGAGTCTGGCTCGAGTAATGAGAGCGAATCCTTTTGAATAAAATGTTGTTCATCGTAGGTATTGAGATATAACTTGGAGAATGAACTAATATTATGAATGCAGGGTTTCTTTGTGCATGTTGAAATGTTACCATTGCAATGAAAACAGCATCTTTAATGAGAGGAAGCTTTGTAGATTTCAATAGATTGTATTCATCAACATAACATCGAATACGAGTATGTGATTCGGCTAGTATGTAGAATAGTACAATAAGTTGCATTTTGCTGTCTGTATTATCTTGTTTTTTAAATTTAAGATTTATTTAACAGATTAGAAAACAACGAAAAATATGCAACACTTTGAACTCAACATCGAATGTAGGGGCTTTTCATAACAATTTAGGAACTAAGGGCCATTGACAATGATTGTGTTATAGGTAGCCATTATAGGAGGGCCAACATTTAACATTCTCTTGCAGTCCAACACGTTGTCAATAAACATTTATGGCATAATCGATTTTACCTGCTGTGCGGCATTTTGAAGATTGAGAAGGGGCTCCGAAGATCTTTTTAGGAATAGCCGTAGCTTGTTCTCTCTGGGTGCTGGTTCCTTCTTGCGTTGAGGGCTTGGAGCTTGATAGAGCATCTTTTGAAATACCCTATATCAAAATGTAGTTATTATTGTATTTAAATTAAAAAAGATGTGACGTGAATGATGGGGAATAGAAATGGGCCTACAACGCCTCCTTGTGGTATTCCTATTATTGACTTGTAGACCTGTGAAAACATGTGAAAATATCGCACTTGTTTGTACAGATTATTGATTTGATTTATATTGGCTAACGCAAAATCTTAGAAAATGTATGCTTGCAAACTTGTGGCTATTATTATATTGGATGTAGAAACATGCGGATTAAGGAAGATTTTCACATGGTTAAGGAAATCCAATTCGACGCCGGTATTATCTCGGGGCACTAGCAAATATTTATATCTATAGTAAATAATGACTCGTCAATAAACTTCCTTTTCCATCAATCCAATCAAATTATTACTTTATCTATTTTAAAATATTTCTTATATAAACTTGCGTCATGTGAGCAATTCGTTAGTCTGCCACATTATTCACGAGTATGAATACAATGTTTCGTTAGACATTTAAAGTATCCACAAAGTTTCGTGAGTGAAAAAGGAATACTTAACAATAACATCAGTTGTGTGGAACTTTTTTTGAAGTATTAATGAGCAACGGCTCTAACTTTTTCCATCAACTGTATTTTAATAAAGAGAAGGATTTATGAGCAATATAAGATCCTTTTCATTTATATTTATCTTCTTATAAGTTAATGTCATGTGGCTAATATAAAATATTTGTTGGTCCTATTAACATGCTTTATAATATATTTTTTTGTTGCTTACTTAGTAGTTACTTTTGATAACATTATGATGCCCTCCGATATTGGGGTGGACTAACTTTCCTAATGTTCTAAATATTCCAGAAGATATGGGTATTACAGCTACAGGAATATTTAGGATTCCGGAAGCCAGCCAGACAAACCATATAAATACAATGTACAGTACAAAAAATCTTGTTAGCTTCATTGCAGTTCAGACTAAGAGCTGCTTGAACACTTACTATAATAATAACCGAATATCATCCCCAAGTATAAATTAATTTAAAGTAGCGTAAAGAGTAAACTTATCAACATCAACACAAACATCAATCTACCGCTTTAACTTTTAGGTACACACGGCAACACATCAAGCTATATAAATCCAGTTTAGACTGACTTACCATTGCAAATGTTTTCTGTACAATTCAAGGCCAGGCTATATTGGTTGTATATAGCTTAATGACGTGTAGCCGTGCGTACTATTTGAAACTTTAATTATTTTAAAATTTTCTTTGTTAATTGGTTTAAATTATTGCTACTTTACAAAGATATGAACTATGATCATGTTCTAATAAAAAAAAAATCTTAGTGATAGAAAAATTCGATCTCAGGCAGGGTTTGAACCTGCGTCTCTTTTGTTAAGTACACCAGACGCTTTCCCAACTAAGCTACCGAGACCACTGCCTTTAATGTCGAATTTCTCTTCCACATTTTACGGCTTCAGGTGACGTCAGCACCATCAATTGAAAACATTACTATGTCTTTCAAACTTTTAATGTCTTCAATTGATGGTGCTGACGTCGTAGAATGTTCACATGAATGTTCATATGAATTAGAAAATTCATATCTTTGTGAACGTTTCGCAATATTTAATGCTAAATACTAATAAAAAATAAGCTTATTGCTACTTTAGTTGAATATAGTATATACAAACCTGCTTCTAGCAGCTAACACAGCTTTTACAGCACACACAGGCTCCCTGGTGTCGCCAACCAGGAACGTGACGTCACACAACTCGGGCATGGAGGCGAGGAACTTCATGTCCTCAGCCAACCCTGATTTGTTCTCGAAGGTGCTGAGGTCGGGCTCGGCCTCCATTGCCGCTAGCGCCCCGCTTCGCATTGACGACTGAATAGACAAAAAAAAAACAACTGAACCAGATGACGAAAAGAGCAACTGAAAAGCAGTTTTCTAATAGACATAACACAACATACCATCATGCCTGTATCCCCCGAAAAAATAAGCACAGGTCTACTAATGTACACCCACACTTTGTCGGTATGTTTAGGAACCATGTAATTGGTGGCGAGCCTTTTGCCATTAATCGGGCACCAATCTGGACTCCGAGCTACTACTTAGAATTTCATAGAAAACTCAATAACACGTCGCTCTTCCTGGAAATCAAACCCAGCGCGACTGCTATGCTAGAGGTTAGCATAGCAGTCGCGCTTCGTGCCACTAGTCTAGTGAGGCAGTTCTAACAGAAAATTCAAATCAATACATATAGGAACCATCAACTGTATACTACTGATTCTGTTGTTCCCTATGTCACTTTTCTACTACAATTTGGTAAATTGTATTAGAAAAGTGACATAGGGAATAAGGGCTAATATACATAATATAAGCTTTATCATTAAATCTCTATATCGAACGGCTTTGAAAGGATTTGGCCGTAATCTGTAAGATTATCTTAATAACGCCGGAATGCTGAAATTGCCTGTATGTGTATTACTGTGAGCAGAAATGGTGAATTAACGCACAAATTTAACCTAATAATTAGTATGTATATTGAAGAATAAGGCAACGATGAAATTAAATAGTACTTATTTCATACTTTGACTAGTGAATAGCATCCTGATAAAGTTTTTTGTATGTAGCCTCTTTTGTGTCCCACTGCTGGGAAAAGGCCTCCCCTAACTTCGTCCAGGATGGTCTATCCTGGTCTTCTTTATACCACGTTGGCAGAAACCGATCGAGGTCAGCTAAAGATTGAAAACGCTAAATACACGTTGATTTTTTTTCCGAGCTAGACCTCAGTTATAAATAAATAAAATAGTTTATTTCTCACCACAAGGATTTTTACAAGCTTAAGTTAGTATACAATAGAAGTAGCCAAACTATATCTAAGTATGTATACATTTGCAATGACTGTGGTGGCTTGGAAAGGGTTGCACAAAGTATTGACCCTGTCCCCTGAACTAGGTAGCAGCCTGTATCTCAGGAGACAGAAATAGACTATTTATAAAACAACCTGCCTAATGTGGTAAAAAATACTATTTTGTAGATTTTTCATTATTTAAGCATAACTGTTATACAATGTGCAATGATACTCTAGTGACATGACCTGACCGCCAAGTCCAAAATCAAGTGTATGCAGTACTTAAGCAATATGAATAATTATCTGCAATAAATAATTGAGAAACGAAAAAGCTTTTGAGAATCGTATCTGAAACGGGTTAATACTAAAAGCCAAAGGGGGAGTTAGGATTAGTAATTAGCGAAGATTTCCGGATTAACCCATTTAATATACTCGTAGATCAGAACAAGCCGCTTGATGAAGGAAAACTACGGCAGACGGAGATTAACGTCAGCATCAGATTAGGTAATTAGAATTTACCTGGAAATATTTAAAAAAGAAAAGCGAGGATTAGTTGCTAGTGAAGGGTATCTTACAAAGTGAAACAAACTAAATTTACATGATATGGCGACTTCGGAAGTAGGTATAACATTATCAATTACCAAAAGAATCATCAATATAATATTCGATAATTTGTTGTATACATGAGTTGACCTTTTAAAGAAATATGAAATAATTTCAGCGGTTGAATTGTGAAAATTACAAGAAACTGAAAATTTAAAGCAGAAATTTAATTAAAAAACTTATCATGTATAGATTGCATTGAGCCAGCATTCCTTGGTCTCATTCCTAAGTCGTAATGTAAAAAAAATGGATCGTAAAAACAAAAATTTCAAACGTGGTATAAAAATAGACAAGAAAATAAAAGTCACGTTCCACCTACGTAAGCTTAAAAAGAACGCACGAGATTTGATAAATTGCAAAACACGAGAGGTAACAATCGTTACCGATATGATTGCCAAGATGGCGAATATTTTCCCGCCTCACATTTCCTAAGTGAAGTTTATTGGCCCTCAAATTATATGGGTTTTGAATGTTACGGGTATTTTATTACAATATCATTGGTAACGTCTGAAGGAATATTTTTTTTATGTCTGGACTGAAAATGGAGTTAAAAAGAAGCTGTTGAGAAAAACTTTTTTTTTTTTGAAAATCTTGAGTGTATTTTCAAGGTTTAAAAAAATATGTTGAAAGCATCTTATTTATAAATTCATTTTTTTTTAATATTTACAATAGATTTTTTCCTTTTTCTTCAAATTTAGAATAGTAATTGTTGATATCGAAATTCTACATTACAGCCTCTAATAAACATACATAAATGCTCTAAATAGTAATTATTAGTACTAGCACCTTTGCGCTAGACTTAGGTATATTTTTGTATTGCTCTTTGTCCATATACCTAAATACATAAAAGTTAGATATATTTGGAACTTTATACGATTAATTTTCGAAGATATATTCACGATACAATTTTTGTGTATAGATTTCAGTGTCGTATTTTAAAAACTTATTTCTGGGATTCTTTTGGCTAGAATTTTGTAAAATTAAAGGAAACTAAGACATACTAAAACTTTAGTCATGTTACAAAAAAAATCAGCCAATATTGAATTAAATCAATAGTTTCTAAAAATGAATGTCGAGTAGATATCTCAATGACAGTAAAATACCCACTATCAACTCGAAATTCAATTCATCGGGTTTGAAACAAGTCTTGACAATACTTGAACGATCTTGTCCAACATCTCGTATAAGAAATTGAAGATATAGATAGGTAAGTGTTTGTTCTTACTCATAGGACCGTGAAAGGGTCCCTAAAAGCCTTTGAAGTACTTCGATGAAAGTTATTAACCATCAAATTTAAAGTTAAAATAATGCTGCGAGCAAAAACTTTGATAAAATTTCATCTACAAAGCTACTGCATATAAAGAAATACAAGGCATTAAACATAAAACAAAGCAAATACTACTGAGTTTGTAACTAAAATTTTTTTTCCTGTAAGTAATACTTACTTCATCCAAACTGAAGTGTCTAGTAATAGTGATATCCATTATGAAATCGAAATTGTTGCAGATATAAAAATAATTAAGTAGAAATTATTTAGTGAATTCGGTGGCAACGACCGGTGCGCGCGGCGTACGAATGGCGACTGACGGAAAATAGGAAATGGAAGTGACGCGTGCTTTCACGCAGAATAAAAGGTTTGTGGTCCAAGCAAAAATTATCTGATATTAAAGTTGCATCATATTTTGTAATACGATATTGGGCCATCGAAAATAAGAATATTACGGTTATTGATTTCATCGTTCTATTATCTTTATTGGGCAGTATTAAGCTTTGTAAATTTACTTGATTCTCAGGGATATAACAAGGACAATAAGTAACTGTTCATATATTTAGGAAGTGATGAGAAAATAAATAAATAATAAATAAAATATTCGTTTATATTAATAAAATGCATACTTAAATTTGCTGCTGGAAAAGACACAATAAAGTTTAGACCTTCCTTGATTAGCAAACTTAAGTTAAGTTTATTTTATACAATATTTTCCTCAAAATACCTCATCATTAATCGTTCTGTACATTAAGTTAATATAATTACCTACTTAATTCGGTTTTTTTTTTCATATATTGTTCAAAAAACTCGTTATTAATGAAGTACACTACTATTAATAGTTAGGTATACAAAGAGAGAACACGATGTAACAACCTTCAGCTGCTGTTCATTTAGCGAAGGAAGTAGTAACGGAAATTTCTTCAAAGAAATGGAATGTCGTACTTCGCATCTTTGAAGTTTATTTCTTTTACTTTTCTTTGCTTGATTACAAAGAAGTTACTTTGCTACTGTATTTCTGCTCTGTAAATACTTTCATAAAGTGTAGATTTCTGAGAACGTTGGAATTGTAATATTGGATTTTGATTGGAAATATTATTTCGCTCTCGTTTCATTTAGCCATGCGTGAATTTGAAAATCACTGTAAGTAACTATTTTCTTTTTAATATACCTGATGTCAATGCTAACATTAGCAGGATGTATTTGTGGTCATAAAAGACTTATTATATAAAGATATGTACTTATGATCTTAGCGGAAACTCGAATTATATTTAGAACTAGCTGTTCCTCGCGGTTGTACCAGCTTTACTTTGCCTTAAGGATCGTAGCATGGTATTTAATATTCTGTCATCAAACCATTTTTTCGTCCTACTGCTGGGCACGGGTCTCCTCTCAGAGTGACAAGGTTAAGGCTATGGTCCACCACGCTAACCTACTACAGATTGACAGACTTCGCATGCTGTTTAAAGTTCACTCATGACCTTTTTGTTCACCGTTTTATCGAGTAATAAATATCGTACAAGAGGGCGTGCCTCAGATTCGAACTAGAGACCTACAGCTTGGAAATTCAATAGTCATATCAAAAGGCTATCACTGCTTGATAAAAGAACTATCCTTAAACCTTCGTAAGTATCAATGACATAGTTTAAACCATAGAAAACCTCGTTAGCATAGTGCTAGTAAGCAGATTTCACTTAAAACTTCCCCCTAGAGTCAACAATATAAATAAATTAGAATGATATTAAGTTTCTCTAAATATAGATTAAATACGTTTTCTGTTAGTTTTCCTCGGAACTAGATTCATTTCCTTGAAATGTTTGTGCAGAACAAATAGCAATTCAATTTTAAAGCGGAGGAAACGTTTCTAAATGTAAATGAATATTTGCATAGCAGCAATCAAAAAGATTTTGCAATCACGATGGAATTAATATTTTCACACTGTTTTTCACTAATAGAGAAGAATAAATAATTTAGAAACTGAAATGTTGCCGGTGGATCATTGATAAGTAGATAGCCTGACACTTCATATCATACCATCACGCTTGTATTCCCCGAAGAGTTAGGCAGAGATTTACTGATGACAATCCACAGTACACCGGTCAGTTCACCTTATTTAGGTCCCACATCAAAATTTTCAGCAGCTACTGAGCATTTCATAGAAAAACTCAATGACAGTTTGATACCTAACAAAACCTAGTTGTGAATTTGAAACCTATCTCACCTTAATTATGTTTTTATCTTAAAATTTGAAGTTTAGGTCTTAAATGTGGTTTATTTTTTAATTTTCCGAACCAAAAACTGACTCAAGGTTTTGTGACCCAGTGTAGAAGCTACAGGAAGATATCTCCGTACAACAAAAAATACATTATTGCAAATCCAATAGTAATATAATCAATTATTAATGTAATTATTTTAGATTAATAATTGTTCTTTACTCTATATTTTTGTTGTGGTAGGGCCACGCTGTTCGCAGCATGAATGGGCCGGCTTGACCGGGGAAGTACCACACTCTCGCAGAAGACCGACGTCCGAGTAGTAGCGTTTCGTTACTGCGCTTCGTTCGGTGAGCGAGAGGGCCGGAGGCCCAATTCCTCCCTCAATCCTCTTCCTTCTCCTTTTCTCCTTCCCCTCCCTTTCCCTAAATAGGCTCGGCAACGCATCTGCAACTTGGTTTTGCAGATGTCCATGGGCGGCGATGACTACTTACCATCAGGTAGCTCACCTGCTCGTTTGCCGAGTTATCCCATAAAAAAAAAAAAAAAAAAAAATGTAGGTATTTGAATAGATACAAAATACTGCAATTTATGCTAAATATCCTTATAAATATAATCAAAATACTATAATAATACAATTATTTTAGGAGTAAACGAGTTCCACCTAGTATGTTGTGGCCATAGCCGTTATAGCTGCTCCACATATCTATCAAAATTATGCCACTTACGTTATTGATAATACAGTCTACCTACTGTAAAAAAATAAATTCTAAACTATATTCCACTAGATTCGAGACAAGAACAAAGGGCTTCTCATCTACTTCCACTACAGGCAGCGCCCAAATCTTTCTTCGCTGACGTAGGTAAATTAGGTTCCATGTCAAAAAAGAGTTCCATTTTAATATCCTTTTTTCTCTTTGTCAACAAGTCATCGATCACAGAACTTTTCAATGTAAATACATTGATGTATGCGTTCCTATTACTCATTGTGTATGAAGGCTTTTAGCAAATCTGTTTTAGAGAGAGAATTATTATTTAGTTGATTATTGTGTTCTATCCATCATTCCTTCTGCTAAAAGGAAAATAATATATATAGATATATATCTAGTTACTTTTACTATAGTACAAGTACCTTATTAAATAAAAAGATTCAAAGAGTAGGGTGTACATGCCAATGGGTCTTATACTTGTTAAGAATTGGTATTGCGCATGCAACTGATACTATGAAATTATATTATATAGCTTGCCTAGTTCGTCTTGTGGTTTATTGTCCTCAGTACTACGATATACACAGAAAAATACATGCACTAAAATACTAAAAAAGTGCCCAAGGCCATATCCACTGATTTGGGAAGCTAAGATACAGTGAATAAAGGCGAAGTAGATTTTGATGTTATAGCTTAAAATTCACTTCGGCTAGCTTCACTGAAAGAGCTTCAGGAACGTTAACTTTAACCATCGATTTGTGTATTGGCATTGGACTTGCGATCAAGTGGTTGCCGGTTCGAAACCCACCCGTTGCATTACTGTTGTGAACCCACTCGTAATACAAGCATTTTAAACTAAGGGTTAGCAAGAATACTAGTAATGTGCGACCCACATTGCTAGTAAGTTTTGTTTTATTCGATCTCATTGTCAGCTAAGTTCACTTGTATTGTTTTATTAATATACAATGTTTCAATGTTCAATATTTAATTGCTGCTAAATAATATTTAGTTTAACGTAATGCCTATATGTTTAATTATTGTATAGTTCAACATTTGGTTATCAATTAAAATACCAACTGCCAGACTACCAGACTGCCTCGTTAGTCTAGTGGTCCTAAGTGCGACTGCTACGCTAGAGGTCCTGGGTTCGATCCCCAGGTCGAGCAAATGTTATTAGGTTTTTCTATGAAATTCCCAGTAGCAGCTCGGAGTCTGGAATACCCGGGATGTACCCGGTTAATGGCAATAGGCTCGCCCCCTATTACATGGGACCTAAACATACCGGCGGAATGTGGGTGTACATTAGTACACCTCTGCCTAACCCTTCGGGGAATACAGGCGTGATGGTATGTTATGTTATGTTATGTTTAAAATACCAACTGCTTCCGAATCACTTTATTAATGTATGAAAATGAAAATTTATTTTGCAACGGAATAATTAATTATCAAAGTAACGGGGTGCAGTGTAGGTACTTCATTCCTGAACATGGTTAGCGTGCGTCATATGTAGGACACGGGTAGCGACCCGTGAGGGTTGGTAACGAACCCAATAAATTCAATATTGATTTTGTGAGAATTTACACCAATTAACAAGTTCTACCAAGTTTTGTAATAGCGAGATGAGGTTGTCTCATCTCGTTACCTCTTCCGATTGTTTTGGTTTTATTTGTATACATCTTTTTCTTAAGGAGCGATAACTACATAAATACTTATAGAACATATGTTTAAAGAATGGAACATAATTATTTGTATGAAACTGTTTCATCATCATCAACCCATATATTGTCCCGCTGCTGGGCACGGGTCTCCTCTCGTAATTAGGCTGTAGTCCACCACGCTAGCCTACTGAAAAACTGATAAAATAATTCATTTCCCTAATATAAAAGACCTTGCCTGTCTACTGTTTCACCAGCAAACACAAAGTTTATTCTATAATATGTTAAAATGATCTAAACTATGTTGTTCAAAATGTCTGACCAATATGACTGAAAAAAGTTAAGCACTTTTTTTCCTTAGGATTTGCACCGGAAAGCGACAGGTTTCTTCACATATTATTAAAAAATGTTTGCAAGCATTATCGTGGTACAATAAAACTATTATTATAGTGAAATATGTGAAGGTCACATAATGTATGCAGATCCTAACAGACATTTGGATAATACAATACCGAACGAGATTTTGTATGGAAAACGTTTACATTTATATGCCACAAACATCGGATTTCAAGTATTCGTGAGTTGAATTTATTTACCCTCGTTCAGACTACGACGAGCCAGATGTTCCACCCACGCAATTCGTCTGGAGTAACGCCCACAACCATCGTACATCTATACGTTTGTCATCAGATAACTATGAGCAAACCAAACCTACCTGTTGATGTATCACCTTATACACTTCAATGAAACAGTTCTTTGAATTATTAACGTGTGGCCAATCTAAACTGAATGGAAAATGTTTTATCAACTACACTGCATTCGTCAGTCCGTGACAATATCACTATATCATCTAAGTTCACAAAACTGTAGAAAGAAGAATCTACTGAACTAAAAACAACTACTATATGTATTTAAAAACACGTTTAGAAAACCATTTTAATGTAATGCAGACTTATTATTGCAGGTTGACAGATTTTGGTTCGCGAAATACACAGTATACAAAATACCTTGAGTTGGTGGTACGCATGCGTGAAGTCTAGTGCGCATGCTCGAGGATGATATCAATATGACGCTCTTGCTACAGAAGGTCGTTGTTCAATGGGTGAAGGTGAAATTCATGAATGAATCGGAGGTATATACCGAGCAAGTGAAAGCTTTATTACAATTGCAAAAATAGAAGAAATTAACCTTAATCATAACAATATTACTGAGGATTTCAATTGCTCTAATATAAATTAATGAATTCTGTAATTTTAAAATTGTATTGCCTTGATTATAGGAATTATACAATTTTAAAGAATCGCTAAAGCAATCTAGAAGTATTTTTTTAATAGAGAATATCATGAACAGCATTTTCAAACTCGAAACTTACCTATGATTACTATAAAAATATATATGTATATAAAACAGGATGTTGCCTGTTTGACATTGAAAATTAATATGAAGCCAGCTTTATAATAAATACCAAGACTTTATCTTTTTCACCGCTACTCCTTTATGTAACACTAGGTATCCTATCTAGTGTTAGTGTTTTTAAGTATCACTAAGGAAAGCAGCAAGTCCAAATAGGATATTTTTTTAATCATTATCATCATTTACGCAAAGTATTTAAACGGATTTAACGAATTGCATGATTGTTCATTATTTAAAGTTATTAAAATGCCTCATTGCAAAAAGAGGCATCTGTTACTAATTCGATGAACTATCAAACGAAGTTCTTAGTTTAACTCACACAACAGTGCTACACTTTACCAATCCCTCAGAGAACAATTTATGAAGTGGTGGTATAGGGCGGGCGGGAAATCAGATGAGTTAACAAGCCTGCAACGACCTTTTTTGTTTCAAGTAAATCCACTAGATGACGCTCTATCCAAAATGTAGAACTTACGGATTAAAAAATGTTAATACAATATGGTATGAAGTCATCAGAGATAAGTTTGTATAATGTGAAGTTATTTATCATAAATAGAGACGAAATAAAAAGCAAAATTTAATCATAGGTCCTCTAACTAAAATTATTCTAACAACTTAAAACTCATCTCAAATTAAATACATAAAACCAAATTAATCCCTGCAAAACTATGCTAAAGTACATACTATAAAACTTAATTCAGCTGTTTAATTAACGTTCACCTAACGGGTGCCAGCTGAATTTAATTCTCGGTACCATTTAAGACAATCTTGAAGGGACCGTTGTATGTGAGCTATTAATTAGAAGCATCAGCGTGGAATCTCATACGATTAGTAGCGTAATGGAGCGAGAAGACAGGACCGACGTTGATGTATGTACGTTTAGCACACGTTCATACATTGTTTGGTAAATGATAGGCTTTTTTGATATTTTTGTTACGAATGAAAATATCTATATTTTTATTAAAGTAGTTTTTATCCGTGGCTTTGCTGCCGTGGATAAATAAAACAATCCAACAGTGATGATCTCTTTTAACCGGGCCAAATCCAAACTACGAGATGCTGTTGAGACATTTACAGAAAACCCAACAAAACTTAGCTCAGCTTGGGAAACGAACCTAGGATAGCGTAGTAGTTGCTTTAGGACTAGTAGACTAATGAGGTAGTTAAGTAATATAATAACATTTTATATAATTAGGGGAGAGACTGTCTCCTGAGATACAGGCTAACGACCTCCTTCAGGAGGTAGAACTTTTATGTAATAATTGCTTTGATTGTTTTTAATAAATATAATAGCAATGCGAAATTACTTGAATGCTCCTTTATTCCTTCCAAAATTACGATTTTATTGTTTCGAAATAAACGGCAATTGTGTTTTCAGATCTAAATTATACTTAATCCCTAACTTAAACCTTTGAACTGTAATCCTGAAGAGAACACCAACATTTTCTAAAAACCATTTCCAACTGAGTGCACTCCAAAAGTCTATTATCATAAGAGAACTTGGCTGCAGATATATTAAATCCCTTCTCTCGGGAACTTTCCGGGAATGCAAGATAGGTTGCAACAGAAAGCCAACTCTATTTCATATAAGATTAACAAATTGTGTCTACACATGCATAAACTGCAATGGAAGCAAAATCTACTCAGTAAATCCTACTGACTGACATGCTATGCAAAGCCTAAGCTGATATGTCTACAAACTTTGTAGACATACCCTCTTAGGTTAGTTTTAGGAAATTCCAATAGGTGTAGAAAACGACTGCAGGCACACTTTAAGTAACATACCATCACGCCTATATTCCCCGAAGGGTTAGGCAGAGGTGTATTTAAGGTACACCCACAGCTCACTGGTATGTTTAGGATCCATGTAATAGGGGGCGAGCTTATTGCCATTCACCGGGCACAAATCCAGACTCCAAGCTGCTACTGACACTTTCATAGAAAAACCCAAATAACACTTTGCTCGACCTGGGGATCGAATCCAAAATCTCTAACCTAGCAGTCGCGATTGGAACCACTAGACTAACGAGGCACTCCAAGTTTTCAATAAAAATCGGATTTAATTGAGTCATGAAAATGTTATTCCCCATATTCATATCATAGTCTAGTAAGGTAACTAAGCGCGACCGCTACGCTAGAGGTCTTTGTTCGATCCCAGATCGAGCAGTGTAATTGGGTTTTTACATATGTATATGAAATTCCCAGTAGCAGTTCGGTTTTTTTTTATACCCGATAGAAGGGAATTTTATCCCTTCAGGGAGGGTGATAGTATGTTATGTTGTATTCATATCGAAACTGATATAGTAGAAAGTAACTAAGAATCTCAATACTTTATTTGCAACTATCATAACATACCTACCCACATCCACACAATATTACCGGTAAGTTTAGGTCCCATGTAATAGGAGGCGAGCCTTTTATCATTAATCGGGCACAAATCCAAAGTCCGACCTGCCACTAAGAACTTTATAGAAACAAACAATAACACCTTGCTCGACGTGGGGATCGATCTTAGGACTTAGGACGCACTTAGGACCACTAATGAGGCAGTCATTTGACTAATTTGTCTAAAACAAGGTGATGGAAGTGGACGATCTAAACCTTCTCGTTTTGTTACGATACGGTACTTCAATGTCTCACGTTGATGTGACGTGACCCCATTTCACGCTTAATTGCTCAAGAGCCTTTTTGTTTTTAAATGTGAATCGATCTAGATATGGCAATCACGTTATTGATTCTGCCTCCTATTCTGATAAAAAATGGCGATATAATATTTCTGTTATACCGTTGTGTTGGGAAAAGTAAATCTTTGACTACAATTAGTGTTGTACGTAGCAATGTGTACTGTTAATTATCTAGCTAGTTTGATCTTTTTACTAATTGGTAAGACATTTATTTAAATAATTAAGAATACCTATAAATATCATGGTTGTAACAAGCACGAAATAAAAACAGTTCTATGGCCTTTTTTAACGTGAGGCCATAGAAGAGCTTCATTATAATTGACTCTTACATCCCTGCTGTTCCATTTTCAAACAGTAAATCCAATACAATAGAAAAGAATTTGTGACTGAATATGCTGCTAACATGACATCACGATTTTCTATCTCACGTCACAAAATTCAGAGTTCCACAATGTTGCATAAAAACACCCACCGAGAAGCGTACCTTGTTTGGACTGGCTGATGAGTTGTTTACCTTGTAAACGAGACCCGTATTTATTAAATATATTCCCTACTTTTATATCACGAGTTCAGAGAGCTTCCTAGATATTTTTAGCTATGTTATCCGGTATTTTGTAATATACCCTGGCGTTATTTAAATTTATTTTTTATTTTAGAAGTTGACAAACAAATATTAACCGCAGCTTATAGACGCCAGCATTACCAGTGGTATCAGTTCGCGCATTTTAATCTTGAGACTTTAGTTGCTAAAGCTCCATTTCTTTAGTAATTTTGTTATCTACATAATCCTAAAAACCGGAATCAGCTAAATATATGGCAATATACATATAATAATAAAAAATAAATGTTGCTAAGATTTCCTTTGTCGCAATCATAATTATGTTTAATAAGGTCACACCTGAACGTAACATCAAAGAAAAGTAAAACAATAATGTATCTTCAATAATTTCGACAATTACTTACTCACCGTTTCCTGGCAAACATTTTCTGGGAAAACCTTAATAAATATCAACAAAGTCTTGTTACTAAGGAAAGCTTCGCCTTTATTTTCCCATTTTTACGATTTTCCTTATTATGAGAGGATGTCTAGATTGTCTTCAGCTGAGATCTTTGGTAACTTATCCTATATTTCGTACGTACGCACGACTACACATTAAGCTATACAAAACCTGTATAGGCTAGCCTTCAATTTTGTGGAAAACCCTTACAATAGGAGGTCAGTCTAAACTGGTTTTGTATAGCTTGATGTGTAGCCGTGTGTACCTATATATTATTATTTGTGCGAAATGACTTTATTGTTAACATACTTGTTATCTGATACAAACATTCCAATATAATAACTTTCTTTCTTTTAAGAAGAAATTCACAATGTTTTATATTATTATACTCGTATCAACATTTTTATTTAATATCGCAATTATTTTTTCTAGATTTTTATTAAGTTCTAAATTGTCTGTACCTATCTAAATTCTCATCTGAATTCATTTTATCTTAATAGGGTAGTTGACTGTTGTTTGATGTTTTTAATAATAAATATAAAATAAAATTAAAAATATTCGAGTACTGAAAACATAATTGAAATCGACTTACTAAGTTCCAAGATGTCTGCTCTTAAAGTTTGGGGGGATTAAGAGGGGAGGCTTTGTTCCCTCAGTATAGAATTTGTATGGCGAACGCACGATTTGACGTCATAACGTGATATAGTGCGCTCTCTGCCTAGCATTAAATTTCAGTGCTTATAATCGAGTTATTTTTGAACCGATTTTGATTTGTTTTTGTTGTTCGAAATTATAAAATATTAATCAACTAGCTTATTATCTTCAAGTTTTTCTCTAAGTCATTATTATTTAAATTTCATAATAAAATTAAAATAATAACATCATAACATAACATACCATCACGCCTGTATTCCCCGAAGGGTTAGGCAGAGGTGTACTAAAGTACACCCACATTTCGCCGGTATGTTTAGGTCCCATGTAATAGGGGGCGAGCCTATTGCCATTAACCGGGCACAAATCCAGACTCCGAGCTGCTACTAGGAATTTCATAGAAAAACCTAATAACACTTTGCTCGACCTGGGGATCGAACCCAGGACCTCTAGCGTAGCAGTCGCGCTTAGGACCACTAGACTAATGAGGCAGTCTTATTATTATTAAAATAATAATTCATAAATTTAAATAATAAAACCTTGAACTTAATAGATAGTTAGCACTAACGTAGTTACTTAGATCCTGGCTCTTAGTATCTGTGCAATCAATCACTTGATAAGCTACCCATACAACGGCACGCAGTCGGAAGCGACTGTAATGAATGGCCTGAAGATATTACGCGTCTCCATATTAATTCATGATCGTGGACGAGACGTTATCGTTTTGTTATGGCACAATGGTACATAAGCTTATGGTAGTATCTTCACCATCTACACTGGTCTGCAAAACAAATTACTGTACTTTTATAATTTCAAATATTCAGGGATTTAAAATTTTAACGTTTTATATCAATTTAAATCAACTCTCTTTGAAACTATACTTACTTTTGCAAGTCCTTTTTATTTCGAAAGTTTGTCTTGTCTATAGTCACTAGCACGTCGGGTTATATAAACTGTAAAATTTCTTAAAATGATTTTAAACATTAAAATGTTGGCGATTAAGTTCAAAATCGGCTGAGAAAATTTGACATTTTGTGGTAACTAGATGTGCTGGCGACCGTTCATACTTAAAAAGTTATTGCAATTTTAAAAGTGTGACTTAGTTTTGCAGGCCGGTATAGTTAAAAAAAAAGAAAAATATCGACTTGTAAATGTTCTGTATACAGAAATAAATATCAATAATAATATATATATTTAAAGATTAAATCGATAATTACAACAATATTCTTCAGTTAAGTTAAACTAAGAAAACTAACTTATTAACTAACTAAAATAAGTCTTAAGTTAAACTCCAAGGCATCAACCAGTCTGTTTAAAATATTTAACTATTTCATGCTGTTAAGGAAAAAATGTTATGAGAAAACTTGCGTGTCTGAAAGATTTTTCCGACGGCATGTGAAGTCTGCCAACTAGCACGAAGACAACGCGTAGCCTTATCAATCCAAATCCGTACTCAGCAGTTGGACATTAAAGAGTTAATGATTATGATAAGCCAATTCAAAATATTTACTCCATTCCGCGGCAATGTTATTCATTTGTAATCATTGCTTAATTACACTAAATGTTTCAGTAAAGCTTAGTGTGATCGTCAACTTAACATTAGAACGCGTCGTGTCGATCCTTCGCACCGTCATGGGTAATATTAGCCGTAATTTTCCATCCATTTACAACCATTACTCGGTTATCTGTAGTTCCCACTACTAAACTACCGCCTCTTATCTGTGACGTCACGTATACCGAACCTTGCAACACGTTCTCATTACGTTTCCTAAATTAAAGATAATTTGCGCCAACCAGATTACGTTATAATGGGATCGTGTAATCCGAGTCACCTGGCGTCAAGATAAATTTTGGGTCGCAATAGATGAATAGTTCCGCCTCCCTTCTATCGAATCTCGCTAAAAGATGGATTACCGACCAAACTGAGATTAATTACATTGGTCTCTATAGACATTACAGTCTATATCGTCAATTAGGTCCAGACATTATTCACGAGAAAATCTAGATTAGGTTTTTGTTTAAGATTCAGCCTTTTTGCTAGCCGAATAACCTTAATAGACTAGATTAAAGTTTTTCTTGAGATTTAAGATTTAATGCTTGATTTTTATTTGTTACCGAAAAAGTAATGACTAATAATGGATTTTAGTTTTCTGAATTAAACATTTGACTTTTGTGGCTTTGTTTAAAATGGATTAAATTTTTACTGTTATTATTAATCCAGTATTTGTAAAAGTTTCAGCTAAATGTAGTACAGATTAAAAAATACATTAGAGTAAAAAATATTTTATTGAGTTAAAAGGTTTCGAAAACGAAATTGTAGAAACATAACATACCATTACGCTGGTTTTCCTCAAGGGTTAGGCAGAGGTATAATTTTGTAACCCACATTTTGCCGGTATGATTTGTACTGTAATTTTATAACAACCTAGGACCTCTAGCGTTGCTATCAACCTTACGACCATTAGACTAATAGTCGTGCATACTATATAAATCTTAGCACAGCTTCAATATTAAGTAGGTATTAAGATATGTATTTACTTTAGCAACATTAATCTTATACCAGTGTCCTTTAAATTAAAATAGAAAACTTAACATAACGTTACATAACATCACGACTGGATATCTCTAACGGTTAGGCAAAGGTGTGTTGTTACAAAAAAAAATAAACAAAACACGTAATACAAAATGTTTACTTCTATATTTAAATAGCAAAGTAAAATCAGGCATACGACCACGAGTGCATCGTGCCGGGCTTAATTACTGAGAGACAACCAAACCGCAGGCGGGGGGCGGGGGGGCACAGAAATTATATGCCAGATAATGGCGTACATTCAGACCTATGCCGACATCTATTGTCCCGCTGCTGCTGCACAACATGTGCAAGCCTGTAGCGAGTAAACCGAAATTCTGGACAAAGTATAATTATTCTGACAAAAATTCATAGACGTAATAAACATAACTTATAATTATGCCTGCTTTCCTCTCAGATCAAATAAAAAGTTAGATTGAACTTTGCGAACAAAGAAGTGAGGACCGTTAAAACTACGCCTTACGGCAAGGCGTAGTACAAACACAATTACACGCACACACGCACGTGATACGTTAATGACGTTTAAGACGTAGTTTCGGTATTAGTTCGGTTTATGTACCTACACCCACAGTGCACTAGTATATCTAAGTGTCATTGCACGCTTAGGGCGCGTCTATTGTCATCAACCGGACACAAACCCAAACTCCGAGCTGCTAATGAGATTTTTTAAGAAAAACCCAATTACACTTAACTCGACCCGGGAAGCGAACCTAAGAACTCTAGCGTAGCAGGCATGAGGCAATCTCTTAGTACTAATCATTGTAAAAAAATATATAAAGCCGTTTGAGTCAAGAAAATAAGGTGTAAATATAAAAGATACTACTTAATTGAATCGATTAAATACAGGGTCGCTGATTTAGTCACCTGGACCCATTAATGGGGTTATTCTACCCGTCCCGAACTCAATAATTTTTTTATGAAACTCATGCCCTATTCGAGAAAAATAAATATATCTTCCAATATAAAAATATAATTAAGACCTTATTTCGTCATCTATGATAAGTCGTTTCTTTTTCACGTATCAATAATTTTCATTATCATCATATACGCCTATTGCCGTCCACTGCTGAACATAGGCCTCCCCCAAAGAGCGCCAACCATTGTCCATTGTCAGTATGTCGGGTGGAATTACCCCTTCAACGGGTGCAAAACTTCAACCTATATTAATTAAATAAAATGTTGACCTGTGGTACAGTCAGCAATGAAAGTTGCTGAACACGATGAAATCTTCAAAACGCTTAAACATATTTATTATCCGAAACTTACTGACCGTACTGAACTTACTGACTGACTGACTGAATGTGGTAAGTAGTACGTGTCTCTACATACTGTACCATAATTGTTTTTCCTAAATGAACGTATTGAAAAGTATTGGTGCTGTGTTGTTTTCAAAATTTGGCGGTGTTCAGCAACTTTCGTTGCTGACCGTACGTATACGTTTATCTTTTTCCTAAAACCTTTTTTCCGACTTTGACTGCGACATACAACTATCATATCAAAATATGCGCGCACGGTCATAGTATACATCCAAAACATTATGTTCGCGAGCCGAGTCAAGATAGAGCGGTATACCAAGGAAATACGCTGCGAAGCGTACACGAGTTGACGCCTCTGAATTTATGAACCTCTGAATTTCATGCAGCATCGTGGAGCTGAATACTATCACGTTGAAAGAGATTCAACGGAGATCGTCCTAGAAATTTAATCCGAAATGACTACACTCAACAATATCCCACTTTATTATATTAATGAAATAATTTTGTATATTCTGTAATAGGCTAGAAGTTGAGTATAAATAGATAAAAACAAAAAAATAAAATCGGCTCAAAAATGAGAAAGTAATCACTGCTTATTTCTTTATTATATTTTAGCATTAAATAATGCGAAATTTTTACAAAGATATGAATTTTCTATTGAAAGAAAATTACCTAGTCAAAAGGAAAATTCGGCCTTAGGGAGGGTTTGAACCTAAGTTCCTCTGGTTAAGTACACCAGAATTTCTCTTCCATATTGGACGTCTTTAGGTGACATCAGCAACAACTATTGAAGGCATTACTGTCTTTAAACCAACACGACTTCCTTTACAGGTAGTTTAATATCGAACGATGTTGCCTTACCTATTTTATTGCTTACTTTTTTTATTATATTTTAGCATTTCGAATCAATCGAAGCGGCGGTAGCCTAATGGCTAGGGCATCGGACTTGCGATCATGTGGTTGTCGGTTCGAACCCCACCCATTGCACTACCGACATTGCACACAAGCATTGAGCTTAGCACGAGGGGTTAACAAGAAAAAAAGAGAATTTTCTATTGAAAGAAAGTTGGAAATGCGTCTGGTCTGGTGTATTACGGGAGAGAACCAAACTTGCATCCTAGTCGTGGGCGTACTCCCGGTGTTAGCAACATACACCTACCTGTCTAATTAAACTGGTTTTGTATAAATAGTCAGAGTACACATTTGAAGTCTGAAATTTCATATAATCTGGATATTTTTTCAAATCAAAATAGTTGAACAAAAGTGGAAATATTAGTCACTATAATTGTATCATGATAAAAATATGTTTTGAAAGAGCTATAAAAATATGGAAGCCATTAAATTCCTTTCTAATAAACGGTATTTAAAATCAAAAGCGCATTGAAAGGAATTCCGTACTTGCATTATCTACTGCGGTGTTCTCACAATGCACTTTCTGAGATCTATTCAGCTTCGCAATTGTTCAGTTTTGTCAGTTTATTCAAACCTGAAAGCCTCGGAGGTCATTAAAGCTATTATGAACGGTATTTAGATGCAATTGAGCTTCATTTTGAAGTAAAAAACAGTCATAACTTCCTCAATAGCTCGCATCACATTTTTTGGCTTTGTCTTCGAATCCAAATCTTTACCTTAACCTTCAGAAATAAAAGGTTTTTTATAAAAACTTAATTGATGCTATATATTAGGTTGTTTGCCTGACATTTGACCAATTATGCGAAGGAAGCGCGGAAGCTAGTAAACTCTTACGATAATACGCTTCGATTAGGATAGGACGGGCCTAAAAGGTACGCGGGTTAATAGGTCCACTATGATATCTCCGAAACTATGAATGCTTCAACGGATTGAAGAACAGGCGCATGAAGGGGTTCTGAGAGAGGAACACATACCGCCTCGTGCAATAAGTTTGCGAGCGCCGGTAAGATTGCACGCAGATCACGCACAAAAAATCACGTAAGTGATATTTTTTTTTTGTTACCTATTTTTAGTCTGGTATTTGTATTTGTAATATTACCAAGCTAAGCTTTTGATATACTATTGTGTGTTTCACGCCATGCTATAGTAATTTTAATGGACAATTGTTTTTTTTCTATAATTTTAAATGAAAGTGTACTCTACCATGGGGGTAGAAAGGTCCAGCTTTTGGAACTATTTAGGACGCTTTATGCAACTTTAATAATTTTATTTGTTTCATGTAATTGAATGGCAATAAGCTGAGGGCACACCTATTTTTAAGTGGTTACTTGATTTAAGTGGCTGCTGAGATTTAATTAGTTGATAATCAAAGTCAAAGACCTTTATATATATTAACATCTGTCAGACTCATCAGAAAAAAATATCTATTACATTTTGCTAGTTAGAAATTAATCGCTCTACCTAAATTGCTCCTACTCTTGAATTCTCCTCCCTAAAATTATTCCAGTATCCGCTCTATAACCCTTTAAAATCTCTACTAATCTAGGTATTTTAAATATTATTAATTATCAATAACTTTTATTTAATGTCAATGGGCTTGCTCCATTACATAAAGCCAGGCCATTAAAGAAAGTATTATGGAAAGTAGGCA
This sequence comes from Subacronicta megacephala, assembly GCA_958496365.1. Lineage (NCBI taxonomy): Eukaryota > Metazoa > Arthropoda > Insecta > Lepidoptera > Noctuidae > Subacronicta > Subacronicta megacephala. Next base: position 9,805,440 of record OY292527.1, read on the forward strand.
TCTAATAAAAGTGTCGACAAACTCTTTCTAAACTCCTTCTCACTAGAAATAGTGTTTGTAAGAGTTAGTTTGAAATCTCAAAAAATCTTCACCGACTTGTTTTTGTATTTGCAAAACTTCTTGTTGTTTAAAATAAACTTCAACTTGTTAGAATTTCATTTTCCACGCACGCTCGAGTTTTTACCAAACAAAAAACAATAAAGTTCTTGGCTTCTTCACTTTATTAAATAGGAATGTGACGAGGAAAAACCTGATTTTATTATGACATGTTCCATGTAATTTAGAAGTTAGTTATTCAAAAACTTGGAATGTGTGTTTAGACTGTGAAAACGATTAAAAAATACATTGCCAGTGATAGCCCAGCGATATGGGATTCAAGTTTGAAAGCTTTGTCTTGGTCTGCTAAGACAAAGCTCTCGAATTTGAATCCCTTTGAACGCACGCAACTTTGACTTTTCAATGTCATATATGTACCAACCCGCACTGGGCCCGCGTGGTGGATTGCGGCTACCTCTCTCACCAAGACGGGATCTGTGTCTCAGCATTGGGAACATTATAAGCTGATTATAGTTAAGTTATCACGCGCTTAAACGATGACGGAAAACATCACGAGGAAACCTGCATGCTTGAGAGATTTTCTCGACGGCGTGTGAACTGCCTACTTGCATTAGGCTAGCGTGCTGGACTTATCCCTATCAATCTGAGAGGAGACCCGTGCCCAGCAGTGGGACAATAATATAATGGGTCAATGATAATGATGAAATTACGTAGCTTCAGTATTTTAACAGCATTTTTTTTATACTTCCTTTGTTTTGCAATTAAGCAAAGCACACACAATTAACTCGTACTTTTGGCTAGACCACTACAATTTATGTACGGAAAAAGAAATAAACTCATTAGAAGCTTAAATTGCCTGGAAGTTGTTTTTTTTTTTCGCTCCTAATTACGAAGTCTCGGCATTCAAGTATTATTTCACTAATTATATTCCTTTTCGGTATAATTAACAGTTCCATTACGACTGGCTAGTTGTTTTAGGGCTGCCAGAGTGGCTACCGAACATGCGATCCTGGTTCCAATTCTTAGGTCGAGCAAACTGTTAAGTATTGGTTATTCTAAGGCGGTGTTCTTTTTTTTTTTATTCTATTTTAATTTAGGAACTTTTGAACACAGTTCATGCCAGTTCCATCATGACCTAATTTATGAAATGTGTACAAAGTAACTAAAGAATAAATCATTTTTGCCTCTAATGACATGGGTTTAGCTAAAATGTTGTAAAATATACCTAAGTCAAACTTATTTGACTTTAACTCCGTTAAAATCCTATTTCTTTCAGGTTCGTTTCTGACACACTCCAGTAATAAATGCTGCACATCCTCGACTTTCCCACATATGTCGCAGTTAGGCGAACTAATCGTTTTCATGAGGAATGCAAATGATTTTAAAGGCATGTGTCCGGAACGAACCCTATGAGCCGTGACCGCGTCGTACATTACCACCAAACCATGGGATTCGAGGAGGTTCACCTTGTATAATCTTATACCAAATTCCTTTCAATTTAGATCTTTCGTCGAAGTATTCTTTCCAATCATTATGACATAATTTTTTGAATTTTGTTATATTTTCCGAAAATACTGGTAAGATATAAATTTCTGTACCTGAAGTAATTACCCTGTTAGCTAATCGGTCTGCCTCCTCGTTTCCCTGAATTCCAACATGTGATGGAATCCATTGCAGCACTATATTGATGTTCATACCATGCAAAGAATGGATTCTTTTCAATACATTATAGGCTACCGATACACCTCTGTGTCCAGAGACGCATCGAGCCAAGTGCTGGAGAGCGCTTTTGCTGTCAGTGAATATTACAATATTAGTACAGTTTAAGGTGCTAATGTATGTCCGTAAGGCGGTGTTCTTCTAATATTCAAAAAACCGAACTATGCTGAACGGAACTGAACGTCTCTAGAGGCGTCGAGAAGTTCCATTCCGTAGACCATAGTTCGTATATTATCGTCAAACATTGGCCGCCATAATTGCTTATCATAGCATACCATCACACCTGTATTCCCTGAAGGGTTAGGCAGAGATGTACCTACTAATGTGCACCCACATTTCGCCGGTATGTTTAAGTCCCATGTAATAGGGGGCGAGCCTATTGCCATTAACCGAGCACAAATCCAGACTCCGAGCTGCTACTAGGAATTTTATAGAAAAACCCTAATAAAACTTTGCTCGACCTGGGGATTGAACCCAGGACCTCTAGCTTAGCAGTCGCGCTTGGTGCCACTAGACTAACGAGGCAGTCAGTCAGTTGTTTATCATTATGTGCTAGGATAATGTGACGTTCGGTTTCGTCCGCCGCGGCGTGGCGTACGAGTAGTTCGGGTTAACGTTGAGCACTGGCCGACATATTCAGTTGTTTTCTGTGAGGAACTTTGTTTCTGACAGGGGTCCTTATTAGCTATTGCCCACTGCTTTGTAGAAGTGGATGCAGTTTTTTTTTTATTTATAAATATAACATAACATAATATACGATCACGTCTGTATTCCCCGAAGGGTTAGGCAGAGGTGTACTTAATGTACACCCACAGTTCGAGCCTATTGCCATTCACCGGGCACAAATTCAAACTCCGAGCTGCTACTGGGAATTTTATAGAAAAACCCCAATAACACTTTGCTCGACCTGGGGATCGAACCCAGGACCTCTAGCGTAGCAGTCGCGCTTGGTGCTACTAGACTAACGAGGCAGTCAGTCAGTTGCTTATCATTTTGTGCTAGGATAATGTGAAGTTCACGTGACGTTTGGTTTCGTCCGCCGCGGCGTGGCGTAGTTCGGGTTAACGTTGAGCACTGGCCGACATATTCAGTTGTTTTCTGTGTGAAACTTTGTTCCTGACAGGGGTCCTTATTACCTATTGCCCCCTGCTTTGTAGAAGTGGATGCAGTTTTTTTTAATCCCTAATATTATAAATGCGAAAGTAACTCTCCCTGTCTGTCTGTTACGCTTTCACGCCTAAACCACCGAACAGATTTTGATGAAATTTGGTACTGGGATAGACTAAAGCTTGAGAAAGGATATAGGCTACCTTTTATTGAAAAAAAAATTCGAAGGGGTTGAAATAAGGGGGTGAAAGTTTGTATGGGAGTTCGTCATTTTTCAAGATAAACCATGAAAATTTATATTAAGGCACTTGATAAGAAATAAATAAATATTTGTTCTAGCGTTTTTGAAATTTCGCCCTGTGTGGGGATGAAAGTTCGTTTAGAAGTCCAAACAAAGTCACACTTTCAAGTTTAACCCCGGAACCGATTTTGATGAAATTTGATACATAAATAGACTAGACCTTGGGAAAGGATGTAAACTACGTTTTGTTGTAAAAAAGGGGTTGAAATAAGGGATGAAAATTTGTATGGGAGTTTGTCATTGCTGAATATAAAGCAATCAAACTGTTAATTTAGGCACTTGATAAGAAGTAAATATTTGTTCGTGTTTTTAAAATTGCGACCTGTGTGGGGGAAATAAATGTGGGGGGAATGAAATAGGGGATGAAAGTATGTTTAGAAGTCCAAATAAAGTCACGCTATCAAGTTTAACCCCGGAACCGATTTTGATGAAATTTTGAACAAAAATAGAGTAGACCTTGGGAAAGGATATAAACTACGTTTTGTTGTAAAAAAAGGGTTAAAATAAGGGATGAAAATTTGTATGGGAGTTTGTCATTGTTGAATATAAAACGATGAAACTGTTAATTTAGGCACTTGATAAGAAATAAAAATTTGTTCGTGTTTTAAAATTGCGATCTGTGTGGGGATGAAATAGGGGATGAAAATTCATATGGAAGTCCAAACAAAGTCACGCTTTGAAGCCCAACCTCGCAACCGATTTTGATGAAATTTGGTACAAAAATAGATTAGACCTTGGGAAAGGATATAAGCTACGTTTTGTTGTAAAAAACGGGTTGTAATAAGGGATGAAAAATTGTATGGGAGTTTGTCATTGTTGAAGATAAACGCTGAAACTTTGTGTTTAGGCACTTGATAAGAAATAAATAAATATTTGATATGGGGTTTTTGAAATTTCAAACTGTGTGGGGATGAAATAAGGGGGTGAAAGTCCGTTTGGATTTTGACGAAATTTGGTACAAAAATAGAGTAGACCTTGGGAAAGCATATAAACTGCGTTTATATTTTAAGTATATTTCGGTAAATTTCGCCCTGTGTGAGGGCATAGGCATAAAGTTGGACATATTTTGTGGTCTACCCGAGCAAAGAAGCGGACGGAAAGATATGTAAAGATAATTTGCAATTTCCCGCAAGATTTGTAAAAAACTAAACAGTTAAAATCGTGTTGTCCGCCGGGCGAAGCTGCGGGCGGAAAGCTAGTGATTTATAAACCTACAAGAGATGCAATTTTTCATGCAAGAATCAAATCGTTAGCAATGAAATCACTCATGCATTGCAACATTCGTGTCATCAAATTGTTCATGTTACGTGTGTGTTCATATACTCGTAGTATCCAATATATAAAAAAACATCATTCTGAGGTGTACATATCGTATATCTACTGACACAGTTATATTTCCGTGATTTATTAAACTTTTGCGTATCCCGACATCTGATGGCTGTCAATGTCCCTAGTCATTATTTCCGAAGTATTGCCCGCGTTGACACTTATTTTGCAATTTCAGTGAGACGAATATAATTTTAATACTCATGGGAACATACTGTGACACAAAATAGGTAAAAAAAACCATTGAAGTGCTCATTGAAATGAATATTTTAAATTGCACAAATACACATGCTACAGCAAATACAACTACGCTGTAAGTTGCTACGCCGCTCGCGTCGCCCACCCGTGCTGCTACGCCGTACCTGCGCTGCTACGCCATAGCGCTACGCTCAATCAATCATAGGCCAGCGAAATTACTCATGAATATACATAACTATTCTGACCTCTCTATGGATATGCTGGTTTCTAACACTTACGCGAATATTAGACATTGAAATAAAACTACTTTTTACGGATTTTATCGCGTTATATTGATATTTTTAAATATCAATATAACTCAATCTCTACGGATAGTTTTTTTTTAAATCACTCCTTATGGAACGGTGGTGCTCGAGATACATAACTTATGATTGGAAACCTCCATTTTGAAGTCGTCTAAAATGTTACAAAGAGATTCAATAAAATAATAAGCGAACAAAATAATGAAAAAAGTTTCATAAAATGCATCCAAAAGCAGAGAAGTCACTTTCATGTGAATTTATTCAGCAAGTCAGCATGATAAAACAAATATTTTATAGGTATTGAAATACAAATCGTTCAGTACTTTATTTGGTATACCAAATTCCTTAATCAGAATTTATATTCCTAAGTTAGCCCGCAAGCGATAAATTCCAGTACATGCTAATCAGTCTTTACAGCGCTTGTCCCAAAAACGTAAGACACTAAAACATTTCAAGCGAAATTAAAACCACCAGTTACATTTAAATGGATACTTTGTTACCACGGAACATTAATTACTCCGTACAGAGAACACGAAATTAAATGGACAAGAATGTATGAGCCTACGCAAAAAAATTAGCGTACTGCGAAAATGGGTAAAAAGTCTAATTATTGAATATACCTATAATAATATAAGTAAAATTTAATTCCGACAAAATACTAATTGTTTATGTTTCCATAATTTAGTTATGCTGGATGGTAAATTTTACAATAAATTTGTACATAATGGACCCTGTCGTGTACGACAATTAAGGATAGAGGAAGCAATAATGCATGTCCGTACATTTTTTATAAAAAAAAAGTTTACTAGCAATGTGGGTCACTACTAGTATTCTTGTTAACCCCGCTTGTGTTACGAATGGGCCGTCAGGGCCAGGTCGGTAGTGCAATGAGTGGGTTTCGAACCGGCAATCACATGATCGCAAGTCCGAAGCCCTAGCCAATGGGCTACCGCCGCTTCAAATTGTCTATATAAAATAAAATAATCATAACTTTTTCCTCTTCACTTTTTCTCCTAGATTTCATTTTACTATTGTGTTTAATTGCGCTATGAAATGATCTCGATAAAAACTGCTCTTAAGTATAAATTGACCAAGTTGGCATTTCTTTTCTTTATATTTAAAAAGAACATTTTGAAAAGTCGTCCAGAAAATATGAATAATTTTAAAGAAGAAACTGCTGTTATCTAAAGTATTTAAATTATTACAACTTTACCGATTTAAATCATATTTTTTATTATAATTTTCTAATACCTACTGTGTGAAAAGTTCTTCCCCAACCAAATATAAAAAAAAAACAGACAGAAAAACAGGGCAATGTCAGTCTAGTCAGATTTCAGTAATTTCAATACACCATTCTTCTATCATATTGCTTGAATTTATTTCATACAATCCGGTCTTTCTTTTATACATCGTTGGTGTCCAGTAGCGAAGAGAAATTATTTTTAATTAAACTTGAAATTAACAACTACTAGAGTGAGCGTCCGCTGCGGTAGTCACAGTAAAAGCTTACTTAGTTAATATTATATATTAAACCAATTCCATTTTATGCCGACACTTGAAATTTTTAAATTGTGTTGCGCAAAGTAAAATATATTTTAAGTTAAAAATAGTTTGGTTGTTAATTGTTGAGTAGTTTTTTTTATATATTTAGATGGGCCACGAGCAGACGAGCTGCCTACATCAGCCGCAGGCGTTGCTGATGCGCTGCCGGCCTTTAAGTCCTGCATGTGTGTCGCTTGAAGAAACTTTCGAAGGTCGTAGCGCAATGGAAAAACTCACCAATATAGACTACCACGTCTTACAAGTGTGCGAGAAAAAAGCGCATAATGTGCAAATATTCTTGGAGACCCAGTTGTTTTTTTTTTCTGTACTTCTTGACAAATATCGCACTGAAGCGTATCAGCATTTGCTTTAATGGAACCTTTTAATCGTTATGGAATTAAATCACTCAACTGGAATGGTTTGAAAATGTATTCTGCCTCTGAAATTCTAAGAAAATATAAATTTCCACAAACAAATGAAAATACAAAGGCTAATAAATAATTCATTATATTAAAATAAACATTTACTTACAGTACGTGTCTTCGTGGAAATTGAAACTCGTATGGCGGCCCAATTTTTTATTATTTCCACGTAATAAGGCAGAGGTGTTCGTTAAAATTCTGCGCCGCTCCCGCCATTACCCTATCAACCACGTGACAGACAGACATAAGATAACATAGACGTGACAAATGTGTTTAGTGTTGCCTCGCTTCAAAATATAAAATAGATTTTTTATGTGACGAAAATATATATTTTTGTATGGCCTGACATGATAATGTACCTACCTAATATTAATTAGAAAGTCACGAGACAAGAAGAAATTGTGTTTAAGAAATATCAAATAACTTTATTCAAAAGAAATAGTTTTAACAAAACGTTTTTAAATACTCGTGAAAGGATTTGTTCAAAAGAATAAAGTGAATTAGGGGTCAATTTATTTGGTTACCATAAGATTGTATAAATGTAATTTATATTATTTTTCACTTTTTATTTGTTACCCTTATCCGTTTACAATTTTGTGACGCTACCAATGAAATAATGACTTCAAAAGATATCCAATTTAAACACGGATTTTTATAGAATGACAACCCCAATTACATCAAGTTCCTCCTTATTCTATAAGCGTACATTTTGACATACACGCCCACTCAGACGAACGGTTGAATAAGGTTTTACGTTCCAAGAAAATCATATACGTAATAAATGTAACGGATCATACTAAAAATTTACAGCTATGTAATAAAATGTATCCTTATTATATTTATGGCGATATTTTGTTGAATCGTGCCAAAAAACCTAAATTGTATAGTGAAAATTACAAGACTACCTACCCCTTTAGTCTAGTGGCGTCCCTGCTATGCCAGAGGTACTGAGTTCGATTCCCGATCGAGCATTGGTTATTGCGTTGAAATTCTCAGTTGCAACTTAGGAGTTTGGATTTGTGCTTGATAAATGGTAATAGGTTCGATACCTATCGTTACAATTTTGAAGGGTGAAAAATGTAACCATAATCTGAAACTTATATTAAATATTTTTATGTCTTCAAGGATCTAAGAAGGTAATAAGCCCGGTTACATAAATAATTTAAAAGTCAGCCTCCTAAATCTTTTAAATATTCAGAAATATTTAAAACCAGAACAGGCGAAGGACCTTCGCCTAAAAGTTTCTCTGATAAATTTTTGAACAGCTTTTTGCTAAAACAATTTGTTTTTGCGCCCAAGCCGATTTGCTCGCCCATAACAAACCTGATTACTTCTTAAAAATATTGTTGAACAAAGAAATATGCCAGACAAATCAGGTTTCTACCGGTTCCCACCGGTTTTAAGTTAAACGAATCGGCGGAACTTTGATTCGCCCGCGCGAAGTTTTGACGAGATTCGCCCAAGTTTACGAATTTTCGACACGAGACTTGGCCAAGTTACTGTTAGCTATTCAATTACAGAGGTGTTGTGGGACATAAATATGCTAATAAAATGTTTTTGTGCCGCAAAATTAAATTGCATTATACTGATAAGGTTCCGTCTTAAAAAAAAGTAATGAAAAAGCTAATGAGGGATGAAAATCATATTATTTTTTTATTAATATAAGTGATTTGGGCCCTAAAGTCCTGATACTTAATATTCAGTTTTTTTATCAGTATATTCAATTCGACTACCCTTTTTGAAACCGTACCATTCAATAGCCTACGTGATATGTGTGAGTAAAATCTTAATTTATTTTTATTTTGTTTTTGGGTGCCTATAAATAAACAGAGATGTATCGCTCGTTACAACGAAAGATTGCCAAGGAAAAACATTTTTCTTTAGAATGTATTGTAAAATGGCGGTCCCATAGATTTGCTCACCGTATCGATTTAAAAGATATACCACCAAATGCTTAACGTTCGATACACAGCTTCGTTATGTGGTTGTATATATTTAAAAAAAAAAAAATTGAAAAATAAGTTCGTTACAATAAGTTTTATATAAGAAACAAATCACACTTAGACCTCAGATAAAATAAAAAGTTAAGATGGAACTTTGCGAACAAAGAAGTGAGGCCGGCTAAAACTACGCCTAGCCGTTTACAAACACAATTTTACACTATATAACAATACCGAAACTACGCCTTATCTTGTCAGTCGAGCTATCAAGCTATCGAAAGCTTGACTGACAAGATAAGGCACGGCTGTAAACGGCTAGGCCTCACTTCTTTGTTCACATCTTAACTTTTTATTTGATCTGAGACTTAGAAAAAACATACATACCATCACACGTGTATTCCCGGAAGAGTTAGGCAAAGGTGTGATTACTGTACACCCACAGTTCGCCGGTATGCTTAGGTCCCATGTAATAGTAGGCACATAATATATACAAACTCCGAGCTGCTACTGAGAATTTCATAGAAAAACCCAATAACACTTTGCTGGACCTGAAAATCGAACCCAAGAACTCTAGTGTAGCAGGTCCGCTTAGAACCACTAGATTAATGAGCAACTAAGAAAAAAGTATCCGTAAAATTAATGCATCATTAAATTATTTTAGTGAAAGAAAAATACGACCGCGGGAAGGATTCGAACCTGCGTCTTCTGGTTAAGTACCCACCGGTTTTCACCGGTTTTAAGTTAAACGAATCGGCGGAACTTTGATTCGCCCGCGCGAAGTTTTGACGAGATTCGCCCAAGTTTACGAATTTTCGACACGAGACTTGGCCAAGTTACTGTTAGCTATTCAATTACAGAGGTGTTGTGGGACATAAATATGCTAATAAAATGTTTTTGTGCCGCAAAATTAAATTGCATTATACTGATAAGGTTCCGTCTTAAAAAAAAGTAATGAAAAAGCTAATGAGGGATGAAAATCATATTATTTTTTTATTAATATAAGTGATTTGAGCCTCTAAAGTCCTGATACTTAATATTCAGTTTTTTTATCAGTATATTCAATTCGACTACCCTTTTTGAAACCGTACCATTCAATAGCCTACGTGATATGTGTGAGTAAAATCTTAATTTATTTTTATTTTGTTTTTGGGTGCCTATAAATAAACAGAGATGTATCGCTCGTTACAACGAAAGATTGCCAAGGAAAAACATTTTTCTTTAGAATGTATTGTAAAATGGCGGTCCCATAGATTTGCTCACCGTATCGATTTAAAAGATATACCACCAAATGCTTAACGTTCGATACACAGCTTCGTTATGTGGTTGTATATATTTAAAAAAAAAAAAATTGAAAAATAAGTTCGTTACAATAAGTTTTATATAAGAAACAAATCACACTTAGACCTCAGATAAAATAAAAAGTTAAGATGGAACTTTGCGAACAAAGAAGTGAGGCCGGCTAAAACTACGCCTAGCCGTTTACAAACACAATTTTACACTATATAACAATACCGAAACTACGCCTTATCTTGTCAGTCGAGCTATCAAGCTATCGAAAGCTTGACTGACAAGATAAGGCAAGGCTGTAAACGGCTAGGCCTCACTTCTTTGTTCGCAAAGTTCCATCTTAACTTTTTATTTGATCTGAGACTTAGAAAAAGCATACATACTATCACACGTGTATTCCCGGAAGAATTAGGCAAAGGTGTGATTACTGTACACCCACAATTCGCCGGTATGCTTAGGTCCCATGTAATAGTAGGCACATATACAAACTCCGAGCTGCTACTAAGAATTTCATAGAAAAACCCAATAACACTTTGCTGGACCTGAAAATCGAACCCAAGAACTCTAGCGTAGCAGGTCCCCTTAGAACCACTAGATTAATGAGCTAGTAAGAAACAAGTATTCGTAAAATTAATTCATCATTAAATTATTTTAGTGAAGGAAAAATACGACCGCGGGCAGGATTCGAACCTGCGTCTTCTGGTTAAGTACACTAGACGCTATGACCGCTAAGCCACCGCGAGTCCCCTATCGGTCGTATTTTTACTTCACTAAAATAACTTAATAATCTTTGCATGGAAAGTGCCTAAAAAATAAAAAATACAAAATTCATCATTATTTTAATTTTCAACGTAACAATTAAATTTTATTCGTTACAAAAAGAGCAAAAAAGAACTTAAACATATAATATAATGATGTAAGATGGTACGTTGATGAAGTTACAAAACGGTGTAAGTGTCACTCAATTATCTCTCTGTCACTGGCTCAGTACAGGCGGATACAAAATTGTTTTCCCGGCAGTACAGTCGAGTCGTGACGTGAATTGTGATCGTACACTTGTTTACTTGACGATACCCTTCGTCACACGTGTAGGCGGCCTCTGTTTTTCTTAGGCACATTACATTGTTCTTGGAATTTAGGAGACTATACTGTTCCATGTAGCGATTAAAGTGGTCAAGTTACTACTACTGTTGCGGTAAGTGTTATGGATTCGATTCTCTTTCGAGGCAATTTTTTATGCGATTCACAGAACTATTTGCTTTGAGTCTGGGTGTATCAGTTACATGAATGCGTATGTTAAGCCTCTCAAAACGTCTCTTCTCAAAAAATTGTACTTCTAAAACACATTCTAGGTTCTTAGTATAAGCAATTTCGACATAAATTATTTGTATCATGTACCTACAAAACTGAGTACTAAAAATGTTGCTAAAAAATGAACATATTTTGTTCGGTGCGAAAATCGAACCCACGACCTATAGCGCAGACGTAAGAGAATTAAAATTTAAACAAAACAAAATAAAACTCATTACTCGAAATAAATTGCGAATAAAATTCGGGATGGCTCTATGCAATAGCTAGCCACCAATTAATCCATAAAACTGTATAATCGTCATTCGTTCGCGCCCATTGCGCGCTAAATGGGCTTTAAACGATTGACGTAAAGGATGATTTGATGCATTTGCGCCGAGCGTTGGTAAAACGCAAATTGGTGCGATGCGGTCGAGAGAGCCAGCTTTTTGTTTAATCAGCTTGGTTACATCGCTGATTCTGCCGTCCATGTTTTTGGAGGATTTTAAGGTTTTATACAAAATTACTTTTACAACGTGACTATTTTGATCGCAGTAGATAATCTGTCGTTTACGCATATAATTATAATTAATATATTATATTTTTTTAATATCCTATGTAAAAACATCGGCCAGCTATAATTATATTATTAGTATGGTTACTATAAAGGTACCGGTAAGAGATTTTTCAATCAGAGACTATAATAAGGAAAGGAGCAAGAATATCCTTATTGAATCATGACCAATACATTTAGAAGTCCAATAACGTCGAATGTGTTGGCATTGATTGATCCCATTACAGCTCCGAAAAAGAAATGGGTGAGTGAATGATTTGTTAAATGTTGTAAAGGTTAGACTACAAGATTTTTCACTGTCACCGAACCATTTCGGTCAGTCGTGGAACGGGTACGTGAGTGAAATTACGATGTTACCAACATATGGGACTACTTACATTGCGAAGCAATATCGAATTTCCATCTTCATTCGTTCAAAAGATTTTTGTATACATTTTTATTCGCTACTCATTCATCTGACTGCCTCGTTGGAGGTCCCAAACGCGAGTACTACACTTAAGGTCCTGGGTTCGACTCCCAGGTTAAGCAAAGTATTATTGTATGAAAAGGAGTCTAGATTTGTGCCCAGTTAATGGCATTAGGCTCACCCCCTATTATACGGGACCTAAACTAACCGGCGAAGTGTGGGTGTGATTAGAACACCTCTGCCTAACCCTTTGGGGAATACAGACGTGATCGTATGTTATGTTACTCATTCATCATCAAACCTTTCACGGATCTTCTGTTATAATGAGAAGGGTTAGGTCTTATATTAATAGTTCACCACACAGGACTAATTCTGGTAGGAAGACTCCAAGCCATGGAGACTCATAGAAACACCCAATAACACTTTGCTCGACCTGGAAATCGAACCCAGGACATCTAGCGTAACAGTCGCGCTTAGTACAACTAGACTAATGTGACAGTAGCGTTTTTAGTTTTTTTGGTTCTATTTCGTTTTAGTTCGCAGTCTCAGTAGTACTACTTTGAAACTATTTATACCTATCACAGCAGGACGTTCCTAAATGAGTTTTATTGGGCTATAGGTATCTATACATGAACTGACCCAATTTTGCTGGTGAAACATCGCTGTTTTATATACCATCAATACTTGTTTTCAACATCTAATGGATGTGGAACTCAAACAAGTATTTTAGCTTTGAATTCTTGTTGACATACTCATCAGAGGACATGACGTAACATACGAAGATCGTTAACGTGAGCTTTGAATTTAAAGTACGGTGGATAGCACATCAAGTTACCACCAAATGTCAAATTTTCCCGGTTGGTTTTGAACTTAATCATCAAAATTTTAAGGTTTAAAATAATTTGGAGAAATTTGACAGATTAGTACCGGACGTACAGGCGACCGAACGACGTTGCCATTAATTTCAATCGAGTACTTATCACTGACTGCCTCGTTGGTCTAGTGGTCCCAATCGCGACTGCTACGCTAGAGGTCTTGGGTTCGGTCCCCAGGTCGAGCAAAGTGTTATTGAGTTTTTCTATGAAATTCTCAGTAGCAGCTTGGAGTCTGGATTTGTGCCCGGTGAATGGCAATAGGCTCGCCCCCTATTACATGGGACCTAAAACATACCGGCGAACTGTGGGTGTACATTAAGTACACCTCTGCCTAACCCTTCGGGGAATACAGGCGTGATGGTATGATGGTATGAGTACTTATCAAGTACATACATAATGTCCTACCCAATTTTAACCCAGTAGAACTAAGTTTTAGAGACTGCCTCATTAGTCTAGTGGTCCTAAGCACGGCTGGTTTCCTGGGTTCGCTTCCCAGGTTCACCAGTGTTATTGGGTTTTTCTATGAAATTCACAGTAGCAGTTCGGAGTTTGGATTTGTGCCCGGTTAATGGCAATAGGCTCGCCCCTTATTACAAGGGACCAAACTGTAGGTGTGTATTGGTACACCTCTGCCTAACCCTTCGGGAAGTAGAGGCGTGATGGTATGTTATGTAGACGTAAGTTTAAAAACACTTTTATTTAAAAATGATTTTTATCATTATATTCTTGAGATCTAAAATAAATAAAAAACCATGATGCTACTTAATATAAAATATCCGATTTCGAAAATTGTGTTCCGCCGTTCTCACCTATAAATAATTCGGTAATAAATAGTTAAATACCAACCCCAAAATTATTATCACATGTATATTTTATCGACAGAGAACAAAGGGAAACAGCTATAAATTATAGAATCCTTTCAAATAACTTAAAATTTATTGAGGTAAATAAATATTAAATATTCGCATACGTAATTAATTGTTCATTTTAATGTTTCATTTGGATGTCAATACCTTTGTATTTCCGCCAATAATATTGCATCTACGTGTTTTATATGTGTAGGAAATAAATTATTTTATAACGAGAGCGTAAATTAAGCTGTATACTGTGTTATTTAATGTTATACAGCATATTTATCGAGAGTGGTTATATATATCCAAAATATATATATAAAGCATATGAAATTTAAAATGACATTTTTATAGTCTTACACAATTGTCCCTGTTATTTTACAATATGATTTGACGCCTATCAAAACAAAACTAATGTGAAATATATATTCAATACTTTTGAACGTTACCAAAATATAGGTACCCAAAATAGCCAGTGAAACTTCTGGGCGTATCACACTTGACGACTGAGGTATCAAGATAACAACGCGCTAGTGGCACTACAGGCGTTTATGGCATTTATAGGCTGCTATGCTAATAGACGGTGAATAGCGATGGTTACCCAGTGGTAGCGGACGCAACATACGAATTGTAGATCGTAGGTTTGAACCTCAGCTTAACTTTGTGTAAATTATTTCATCACACTACTGCCAAAAACGATTAAGGAAAACATTGCAAAGAAACCGGCATGTCCTAGAATCAAAAATACGAAGACATGCCAGATTCTTTGCGATCAAAAGTTCGAAGACATCTACCAACCCGCAGTGGGCCTGTGTTGTGGATGAGAACCCACTTCCTCTCACTAAAAGGTCTGTGTCACAGCAATTGGAACATTATAGGCCGGACGGCCTCTTATTTGATATCTTAATACAATTATCTTTATGCAGAAATAAACAAAAAACTTTAAAGCAATTCTTTTAATAATTATGTAACTATAAAATAAAAGAAACTCTATAATAAAAAGTAAAGCAACAGAACCGGAAAACCCAGTTCCCAGTGAAGCCGTAGCCACAGCCAGTGTTGATATTTTAAATAAAGTTCACCTCTATTAACCCTCCTTCACCGCTCACGTTCTCAACTTTTTTACGAGCGGACAACTTCTAAAGGCAGCGCTTATTAAGGTCAGGATAGCCCAAAGGGCATGCATAAAGCAGGCCCACAAAAACTTTTCCATTTAACTTGGTCCGTGACATCCTGATTATATCTACTTATACGACCCTACCTGACTTCACTCGGGAGCAATTTTTGACTGACAGCAACCTCAGTGGACGCATTTTTGGGCCGTTTATGTGGTATGTTAATGGAGAGTATATTTCGGAGTATTTATAAACAAAATATAAAAATTGTAATTACAAAATATATTTATATTTCATTTAAAAATTAATTAATGAAGTTTAATAATTTACCTCTTTATATTTAACTGCCTCATAAGTGGTCGCAAACGCGGTTACGCGCTCATAAGAGCATGAGGTCATAGATTCGCTTTCTTAGTCGAGTAAAATGTCATTGGAATACGTACCAATTCAGATTTTGGATTTGACTACTTTCCCACCGTGGAGCTAATATACGGTAGCAAACTGTGGTGGTACATTTCTACACCTCTGCTTAACCTTTCATTTCAGAAAGATGTCAACGACAGTAAAAAATGAAAAAGAAATATGCTTTTCTGACAAAATTCTTGAGCCCCCGCGAAGAAATGAAACTTCCAAACTGAAATTCCAGGAGGGAAATGCTATAAGTTAACAAAACGTAACAAACTTAGATTAACTACATAAACCAAGCCGATTTAGCTAAGTAATTTGTAAATTTTTAGTCCCGAAGGCGACGGACAAAAGGGGTTTTCAAGTAAAATATTGAAATTTTAATACGCATTAAAAATTCTTCTGTAAATGCTCTTTTTGTTTTGTTGAGAAAGGAATCTCTGGCAAGGCTTTTAAGGCAAGGACATTTTATAATTAATTCTTCAAAAACTATATACCTACTATATGTATAATATATATGGTTTAAATCACTTTATTTCTCAAGATTACAATCACTTTGAGGAGAAATAAACAAACATATTACTTATACATCAGTTACAATTATTGACAGAGTGCGTAGACGATTTGACGATATATACTTAAGAAGGTAGATTTCAATAAGTTTGTCTATATTTAGTTAATATACTCGTATGTATCTAAATACCTATTTTTCTGTTATTTATTCCTTTATTATTATCTTGTAACTAACCGAAATGTTATTGTGTTTATTCGAAAAAGACAATATCGATCGGTCTTACTTGTGTCAAACTTATAACACTCGTGTTTTTTTTTGTCTGCGAACCCTGACTGTCATTATAAGGTTAGTGCCCGGACGCAACGACGCTTACTATAGTTTTTCCTATTCAGAGGTTTTTTGTGTCTGGGTTTTTTTGTTGTGCTTTTTAAACTTATATTACCCACTAATAGACACGGTAGGTACTATAGACTCGTAGGGCCACTACATGGGCTACTACTGATAGAATTTTTGTAAAAAAATACTCTAAATCATGTTAATAAGTTGTTTTCATAAGGGACCTTTAAGTTAATCCTTAATGAAAAAAAATCTTAAAGTTTGCAGTTTCCCAAAGGGTTAGACTGAGGTGTACTTTTTTTAACCACGATTCTCTAGTATGTTTAAGTCCCATGTAGAGAAAAAAATTACATATTATATTAAAACCCAGTTTTAATTAGCTTCATCCTGGTATCAAACCAAGAACCTCAACCTCAGCTACTGCCCTTGCGTCATATAGACTAAAGACACAAAAACTGGAGTCACAACTTTACAAAATGATTTATTTAATATTCGCAACTCAAGCAACTTATATGTAATAAAGAGCTTTTGGTATTATTACGGCCTCACATTTTCTAGATGAAGATGAATCCAATCTTTACAATCAAGAGCCCTCGAAAAATGATTGATCTCTATGTTATATATTTCATTTATTACTTGGTAGCAATATCACTTATAATTTCTGTAGTAATAACATTTGGCATTAAGATTTTTCTGCCATAAGTACATGCATTTATATAAACTTTTATGTACTTACGAGCTCCTACGAATACCTATACGTTTATCACTTAGGGATATGAAAAATAGATAGTAGCCGATTCTCAGACCTACTGAATATTCATATAAATAAATAAAATTAAAATAACATGCCTTTTATTTACTTTTAACTAACATTGTGACACGAGAATTTTATAATATGAATAATTTACATTGTTGCAGGGTTTAACCTTTAACTTTTTTTTATTTGGTCCCCAAGTGTTATTATGTGTCCTCAAGTATTAGAGACTAGTGGACCCAACACAATGATGTTGTCCTGTCCGAGATCGATAGTAGCGTCACCTACCGCGTTCATTCGTGAATCTAAACCACCCCTGTATCAGAGCAAACAAATAAAAGAAAAAGTATTCAAATCGGTCTCGCCGTTTTTTAATATTAGCTAAGAAGCTGAGACATAACATAGCATCACGCCTTTCTTCCTTCGCCCGCCGCCTTTACGACGAAGGATTAGACAGAGGTGTACTAATGTCTACTGCCACCCACGTATGTTTAGGTCCCATGTAATAGAGGGCGATCTTATGCCATTAACCTTTTGAACGCCAAAGTATAAACGTATCGCCGTACCCCTGACGCCAGGCCACTTTTTCTGTCAAATTCCACAAAGTAGTGAAAACACACTAAAGCAATGATTAAATTGTTTATTTCATAATATGGTGCGACGCATATTTATCATATATTTGTGACGTTGGCGTTCAGGGTAAGATTTCGTTTCTCACATATATGGAACAATGGCGTTCAAAAATTTCATAGAAAAACCCAATAACACTTTCCTCGACCTGGGGATCAAACCCAGGACCTCTAGCACAGCAGTCGTGCTTATGACCACTAGACTAATGAGGCACTTTAAGCTACGAAAAAAAAATACAGTCTTAAGTTGTGTCTTATAAGTTGTGGTCAAGCGTAAGCCTATCAGTGATAAAAAAAAACAGTCTGCTTATCTGAGGTCGTGTTAATGGGATCATTTTAAGTATTTTAGAAAGGGATGGCGCTATTTAATTTGTAGAGCGGCATCTCTCTCTCTCTCTCTCTCAGTCGCAGAACGATCATATTAATACTTTGACTACAACAGTCACTCAAAATAACATTTATAACAATATATTCGATTTAGTCGAGTGCGGTATTACAATTTATTATAACAAATGATACCCGTTCCGTTGTACTAGGAAGGATCAGCGAAATCTTATCATTTATCATCGCAAGAAGAAGTTACGGATGTATGAAGAAATTCAAAAATATAACACGTTTTTGTCATTAAAAAAACGGTGAAGGAAAACATCGCGAGGAAATATGCACGCCTTATATTTTCTCAACTCTACCAACCCACAGTAGGCTAACGTGGTGAACTATAAACTTATCCCACTCATTATGAGAAGAGGATAACCCACAGTTACAATATTCCTATCTTTTCAACATTTAATTACTATTTACGTACGGCTTGTGTCAATAACTTTATTTTTATAAATTAATGTTCAATTCAATTCAACTTAATAAAGTCGAATTGAATTGAACATTAATTAAAAACTTATGGAATACAATAGTATTCCATAAGTTTTTAATACAGGTGGTAAGACTAAGTGCTAGAATCTATTTAATTGTGGACCCTGTCGGGCATAGCAAAAGTATAGTTAGTCAAAATGTCAAAATCCTATGTATGTAATTGAAACCGGCACTTAAATAATTTAGAACAAAAATGGCATGTCCAAAAAGACCACTCCAGATCTTACTTCATCCATGGCACCAGAGATTTACAAACTCGCAAGGCTTCGAAAGGTGCTTCTGCACAAGAATAGGAGTAACTAAGGGATTCGTATCTACTATGCTAGTCTTCGCATTTGTGTGGATAGGATCAATTGGCCAACTTTAACTTTCGACGGGGATGTCGGTCCGAAAAGTTTTTTGTTTAATTTTATCCTAAATTTTTATCGGAGCGATCGTAAGAGGAATTGAGGATTGGTATAATGCGAAGCTGGATTTGCGTTGATTTTTCGTAGAAACTTTGAGATTAAGGGTAAAGCTTTAGTGTGTAGATCAATCTATACATGGTTATTTTTTAACACACTAACAACCTCTTAGAACTATATTACTAGTATCACAAACAACAACTCCATTACATATATTTTTCCAAAACAAAACCACTTTCAAGATTTCGTTATCTTACGACATTTAAATTTCCCCGCCGCCCGAACCCCGCTCACCGCCTCTAGATTTTGGCACAAGACAGCTGTTTATTTTCATAACCAGTGCTTTCTTTTGCTACACGCAGAGTTCCTAATACAGAGCGTTTAATTTTTAATATTTCTTTGTTCGTTGGAAATTCTGATATTTTTTTATAATTAATAGTCACTACTTCTGAGAATTTCATAGAAAAACCCAATAACATTTTGCTCGACCCGGAGATCGAACCCAGGACCTCTACGATATCAGTCGCGCTTAAGACCACTAGACTAATGAAGTTGTCTGTTTACCTATTTACGATTGGGATGATTCATTCATAACATACCAAGTGTTCAATATAGCGTGATGCTTAATTTTAAAACAACTGATTTACGAAAAATAACAGTTTTTATTAATTGCTCATTAGTAGGTAGCATTACAAGTAAGAAAAAATCGTCTTGGTTTTTTGGCGCTTCTTTTGACAGTGACAGGTGTCAACAATATCACTCACGACCATAGAGAGACACCATAGACATGCCCCCGGCCTTGGAAGTATTGCACTTCCAATTATTCTGCAGCTGGTACTGCATCCATGGATACTGGTAGCGGACATAGACGTGAAAATGCGCGCTTCACGATGGTCCCAGACGACGTCCGGATATCTGCCACCCTGGACACACCATCGTTCCCAGGATACGTCTTGATTACTCGACCCAAGGGCCACTTCAACGGTGGAGTATTGCTGTCTTTTATCAAAACAAGTGTATTCTCTTCGAGGGTGTCGCCTTGTTTTGTCCACTTGCATCTGGTCTGAAGCTCCGATACATATTCCTTGGACCACCTGGTCCAAAAATGTTGGCGGACTTGCTCAACTCGCTGGTAGCGTGACAGACGATGAAGTGGTACGTCGGTGTAGTCCTCGCAAGCTGGCGTTGTAAGTGGACGGCCAACCAGAAAATGTGCAGGGGTGAGGGGAGAGTAATCATTAGGATCACAGGATATAGGAGATAGAGGACGGGAATTTAGGATCGCTTCCACTTGTGCCAAAACCGTGGTGTACTCCTCAAATGTAAAGTTAGCGTTACCCACTACCCGTCTAATGTGATGTTTGCAGGACTTAACTCCTGCCTCCCACAAACCGCCAAAATGTGGAGAATATGGTGGTATAAAACTAAATTTGATACTGTTATTGATTGCAAATTCTTTTATATTATCTGCGCAATTATTCAAAAAATTTGCGAACTCTGACATTAATCCGGTAAAGTTCCTACCGTTATCTGAAAATATCTGTTCAGGTTTGCCCCGACGAGATATAAATCGTTTGAGTGACAATAGATATGCATCAGTCGATAAATCACTAACTAACTCAAGATGGACTGCTCGGGTCGCGAAGCACACGAATAAACAAACGTAAGATTTTATTAATTTTGCACCTTTACCTTTTCGGTTCAATATGGACACTGGCCCAAAGTAATCAACTCCACTACACGCGAATGGAAAACTGATTGACAACCGTTCGGCTGGTAGGTTGCCCATAATTGGCGTTAATGTTTTACCGCGTAATCGTGTGCACACTACACATTCATGGACAATCTTCTTAGCGAGATTTCTACCACCAAGTGGCCACCATGATTCCCGAATCGTAAATAATAATAATTGAGGCGCCGCGTGCATAAGTTGTTTATGCTCGTGGCGGAACAGTAAATACGTAAAATGGTGTCTAGAAGACAAAAGAATAGGATGTCTTTTATTGTAGTTAAATTGAGACACATTTGATAAACGTCCCCCGACTCTAATTAATTTGCTGTCATCCATAAAAACGTTTAACTTGTTTAAGTTACTCTTACCTAAAGCTTTATTAGACGATAGCGATTCGTATTCAGGTAAAGACTCTCGTTGTGATAACAAAGCAAGAGTACTTACAGCTTCCCGCAGTTCATCCACATTCAAGCCACCTATGCGCTTTTCAGTGCGTTTGGACTTACGCGTGTTATATACAAAGCGCTGCACGTACGCCATAGTGCGTTGCATGCGGTTGAACTGGGAGAACCTGGAAAATGGGAATAGTGACGTATTAGGACAATCATATGACACTGAATTTATTACATTTGCGATCTTAACTTCTGGTAGATTCTCAGACTGATTGAGTATGTGTGATTGAGTGGAATCCGAAAGAACATCGAGTTCATGAAGGAAACATGGTCCTTTCCACCATAAGTCTATGTTGCGTAGCACTTTGAGACCTACACCTCTTGATACTAGGTCCGCTGGATTATCGTGAGTACCTACATGTTTCCAAATATAATCACGTGTTAACTCTTGAACTTCAACTACGCGATTCTGCACGTACGTTTTAAGTTGATGAGGTGACATGCGTAACCACCCTATGACTATCGTTGAGTCTGTCCATAGCGTGACGTTGTCAAATTTACAACGTAGGGAGGAAACTATCTTGACGCAAAGCTTAGCTCCCGTCAAAGCACCGCACAACTCTAGCCTTGGAATTGTTAAGGGTTTAAGCGGAGCAACTTTTCCTTTGGCACACAACAGCCTGACGGTGACAGTACCGTTCATAGTAATAGTGCGTACATAGGCACATGCACCATAAGCCTGTTGCGAGGCGTCCGTAAATACGTGCAATTCTGAACGTACATATAATCTAGAAAACGTGTGACGCGGTATCCTTAAAGTGCTAAGTTCACTTAACTCGTTTACAAATTTGTCAAATACATTTGTGACTTCTTCGGGTAGTTGTGTGTCCCAATTTATTTATTTATTTATATACGCTTTATTGCACACCAATAACACAATTACAGGAGATAGTAAATATGATAGTAAATGTACAATGGGCGGTCTTATCGCGCAAGGCGATCTCTTCCAGACAACCTTTGGATGGACTGGGAGAAAGAAAAACACAGTGGGTAGTGTAGGCGTACTAACAAATAAAAATAAAATACAATACATAGGCAAAAAAATATAGTAATATATATATATATAAATATATAAGAGTATATATATGTATAATATAATAGGGTAAGGAAATAAGTTAATGATAATATTGCTTGCATTACTTAAGCATTGTTGGGTATAGGGGACAGATAATAATTTTTAAGCAACTTTTTGAATGATTGTAGTGATTGAGCACGTCTTATGTTAATAGGCAATGCGTTCCACAGGCGAGCTGCTTGAATCGTAAATGATTTATCAAAAAAGCTAGTGGAATGCTTTTGTATCTTCAATTTCAAGTTTTCCGAAGACCCCAACGTGAGATTGTGAGTGTCACTAATAAACTCGAAGCGATCTTTTAGGTAGAACGGGGTAAAAGGATTAAAAAGAACATTATAAAGAAGAGAAAGAATATGAGTATTCCGGCGAAGGCGAATAGGCAGCCATTTGAGCTTAGTACGAAATTCAGAAACATGATCATATTTGCGCAAACCAAATATGAATCTTATGCATAAGTTTTGGAGTCGCTCAAGCTTATCAAACTGCTCCTCAGTGAGATCAAGATAGCTGGCATCAGCGTAGTCTAGGATAGGAAGAAGAAGTGTTTGTGCAAGAGCAATTTTGGTGGCAGTAGGAAGGAAATTCCTAAGACGTCTCAAAGAGCCCGCCGCTGCAAACATCTTACGACTAACTTCCTGCACCTGCGCAGTCCAAGACAGTGTCGAGTCGATATATATTCCTAAGTTCTTTACTTTTTCGGTAAAAGGGATAGGAGTATTATTAAAAGAGACTACAGGAAGTATCGACCAATCAATCCTGGACACCATCCGGGAACTGCCAACAACAGTTACTTGGGTTTTTGACGGATTAATCTTCAGCCCAAATTCAGTACTCCAGTCACCTAGTCGAATAAGATCTAAATTAATTAGGTCAATGGCATCAGACAATTTACTAAGTGGCGCTTGATTATAAATTTGAAGATCATCAGCATAAAGGTGGTAGGAAGAAGTAAGTCGATGAGAGATAGAATTTATAAAAATAGTGAAAAGAAGTGGAGAGAGAACGCCACCCTGCGGCACGCCGGCAGACGTATTGCACCAAGAAGAGAACGAATCTTCAATGCAAATGCGTTGGCGGCGACCAGACAGGTAACTGTGAAACCAATCAATCACCGAAGGAGATATGTTAAAAGAGCGAAGTATGCCAAGCAGAATATCAAAATCTACAGTGTTAAAGGCATTGGTAAAGTCTAGTAGAACAAGAACTGTTAAATTACCGATTTCCATGCCTGATCTGATATCATCCGTAATGTTCACAAGGGCTGAGGTCGTACTGTGTCCTGGACGAAAGCCAGATTGAAGGGGATTGAGGAGACTGTTTTTGGAAAGGAAATTACTAAGTTGCAGGTGTATAAGATTTTCGAGGACTTTGGACAGGAATGGCAAAATTGAAATGGGCCGAAACTCGGAAAAAGATGAAGGATTTGCCTTTTTAGGTAAAGGGACTATCTGGGCATCCTTCCAAGCATTAGGAAAAGTGCTACTGGATAAAGAAAAATTAAGAATGTGGACGATGATGGGAAGGATTTCATCAAGGATAGGAATGATCATGTTACGGCTGATACAGTCACATCCAACAGCATTGGATGTAATCGATACAATGCTCCTTCTAACATCACAAGCGGTGAAATGATTAAAGACAAAAGAGGGAAAAACAGGTGCCGGGAGGTTAGAAAGATAATTAAGAGTATTAGCTTTAACAGTCTGATTAAAGTCAGACGCAGAAGAGAAATGATTATTAAGTAAATTAATATCTAAGTCTTTAGAAATTATATCGTGATGTGATTTCCCGACTCCTAATGATTTAAGAAACTTCCAAACTTTAGCTGGATCACCGTTTTGAACTGACTTATGGATATGTTGGCGTTGTGCTTTCCTACACACCTTATTGCAGAGGTTTCTAGTTGATACAAACTTTTCCCAATTATTGTCTGATGGCCGAGTTTTGTAATTAGATTTTGCCAAGGATTTCTTATTCATCAATGTCTTAATATCATCGGTAAGCCAAGGTGAAGGAAGGTGTTTAATTTTAACAGCTCGAATAGGAGCATGTTGGTCATAAAGCTTGACCAGTTTGTCCGTAAACAGGTCGACCTGTATATCAACTGAAGTGGCAGCAAGCACAGGAGACCAGTCTATGTTATTAGCATCATCACGAAGACGATCAAGATTCATGCCCCCAAAATTACGAAGAAGAAGAGTTTTAGATTTAGCCTTAGGTGGACGAATTTTATAAGAAGCAAAAATCAAGTCGTGATAAGAAAAGTTGTCAGCTGCGCATTGGCCGTGCTTA
This sequence comes from Subacronicta megacephala, assembly GCA_958496365.1. Classification (NCBI taxonomy): domain Eukaryota; kingdom Metazoa; phylum Arthropoda; class Insecta; order Lepidoptera; family Noctuidae; genus Subacronicta; species Subacronicta megacephala. The sequence continues at coordinate 9,830,212 of OY292527.1, forward strand.
GAGACATGAAGAGTAGATGAAACCAAAATAAGGTCAAGAAGAGAAGGAACAGAGTTAGGGAAATGATGTGAAGCACTAAGATCCAGAATCGAAAGATTACAGGATTCAATAATATGTCGAAAAGAAGTTGAACGGGAATCGTTTTTAAGGAGACAGGTGTTAAAATCACCCATGATAATAGTGTGACTGTAAGACGGGAGTAGAGATTCCAAAATCGTTTCAAAGGAGGAGAAGAAATTAATACGTAAGGAAGGACAGTAGTAAACTCCAAGGAGGACTTTACAGTGATGGAGTTCAACTTCCAGAAAAAGATGCTCACCGGCATTCAGTGGAGGAGGCTGTGTTGACATATTTACAATTTTAAATGGAATGTAAGTACGGAGGTAAATAGCCACACCACCCCCACCGCCAACCGTGCGATCGTTCCTGACAAGCTGAAAGCCGGGTAAAGAATACGAAGATGAAGGAAGACATGGTTTTAACCAAGACTCAGAGACAAGAATGGCGTGGATATTCTTACAGTCGAAACTTGCCAGCATATCGGGGAAATGAGCCGGAATACTTTGGGCGTTTATGTGGACAACATTAAAATTCTTAGGTACATCAGAAAAAGTGAAATCAAGCGTATCAGACAGAGATGGAACACTTGCAAAGCTTTCATCATCACTACTAAAAGAAAAGAAACTATCACTGCTACAGTTTGGACTGAGCATTGATAATATATATATATATATATATATATATATATATATAATAAATAATTATAAATATTAAATTAATCTATAAAACAATTAAACTAACAAAAATAAATGTGTACAACAATTAAAGCTCCCTTCCACCTGCCAGCTGTGTGATAAGAATAAAATGGAAACAACAAAAAAACAAAAATAGTCCAGGCAACTGAAAAACAATCTACGATAACAAAACTTGTATATAATACCTAATTTGCAATAAATAAATTTTACTTATTAAACCAAATCATAAAATAAATAAAAAGCTTAACAGACTACTGTATATGAAGAAATACTAAACGCAATCAAATGGTGACAGCTGACAGTTAACATACTGACTTTGACATTGATATGCGACAGAAAAAACTACATGTGAATTGACATTAATATAATTTATATTGGTTTGACTAGAATAATAGAATTAGAAAATGTTAACAAAACAAATTAAAAGTGGGTCATTGAAAAATAAATATGATTATGGAGGAAACAGTTTAGTGGGTACCTACTTGAGTAGAACAGTACTAATTTCTACGAAGTTACCTGGACTGCAAAAGTAAATCATAATTATCACTTTTTAGTTGCAACACGTCTTGATTTAGTGGCGTTAGCTCTCGCCGCAGAGGTCGACTGTGTGCTTGTGTGATCCGGCTGCACCTGTTCGATCTTGTCCAGATCAACGCACGAAGTAACACGGTGCCGCTTTCCATTAGGACCCAGAACATGCACAATGCCCTCCCGAGTCCAGCACTGTGACACACCAAATCTCTCCCGCGCCGCCATAAAGATGCCATGTCTGGTTCGAGTCAGGAACTCGGATACAGTGATAGCGCAACCCTTTAATTTGGATTTACTAAACCATATCCGATCCCTGAGTGTCACATCATTAAATTTGACGAGGATTGGCCTAGGTTTGTGCGTAGAACTACGTCCCATCCTGTGGCATCTTTTAATGTCCGCTATTTTAAAGCCAATTTTAAGGCGTTCAACAACAAAATTGGCAACCACCTGTGAAGTCACCTCTTCTTTGACCTCAGGCACACCGTGAAGCAACAATATCTTACGACGACCACGCATCTCCATATTGTCCAGGCTCTGTGCAAGTAATTCTACCTGTTGCTGAAGCGTTCCAAGTGCCTGAACAATAAATGTACGAAAAGTTGAAAATTCTGCCGCAATAGATGTTGCTGTAGAAGAAGCAGTGCTAGGCGCTTTTTTTAGCTCCAACTCAAATTCAGCCATCTTCCGGTTAAACATGGTGCTCATTTCTGTGATGCTCTTGTTGATTGCCTCCATTATGTAGTGAATGTGATTGTGAGTTTTATAAAGTTGTTAAATTAAGGAGATTACACTTGACTGGCAGGTAGGAATAGTTAGCTCACTATTTATATCATAAATAATTAAAAATTAAAGAGATTACTATTTCTTTTTAAATTATATTATGTAGCTAACAAAAATTATGTTGTCACTTTATAACTACCCTCAGAGCAGAGAGCAATCAACCTTTAATAGCCATAGCTTTTGTAGTAAAATTTTAACTGTAATAATAGTTGCGCTTAGTAGGCCAAGAGGATCAAAAATTTGAGAAATTACTGACAAAATTACGCGTTTTGTTAATATGTGAGACGGCAACTGAATTGGAGACTGATAGTTCAGTTCGTCAGTTGAATTTATCCAACTTAACCCTAGCGTTTTAGATTGCGTTTGCTCACCTAACGATAAGTCTTTCGAGTTGTCATAGGGTATTGAAGACCCACCGTGATTGAAATTAAACGTCCACTTGCGTAGTGGAAAACAACCCAAAGCTAGAACGTTAGCCGTTTTTTCACATAACTTTAGCAAATCCGTTTTATCATTTGACCCCGTAATCATGTCGTCTACATAGAAATCTTGTGTTATAACTCGCGTCACATCCTGAATATCACATTCAAAACCTACTTGATGCAAACACCTAACACTCAGAAATGGCGCTGACGCAGTGCCGTAGGTAACTGTATTTAATCTATATATCTGGAGTGGAGACATTGGGTCACTACGCCATAAAATTAATTGAAGGTCACGTTGACTCTCAGTAACCGAGACTTGCCTGTACATCTTTTCGATGTCAGCACAAGCTACGTAAGTGGGTTCGCGAAATCGTAACAATATTGCAAATAAATCACCCTGTATAGGTGGCCCGACCATTTGCAGATCATTTAATGATTTATTTGTGGATGACTTTGCACTGGCATCGAAAACAACACGTAGTTTTGTTGTTGTGCTATTTTCATTGAATACACAAAAGTGGGGCATGAAATAGTGTACATCACTATAGTTTTGTATGCGCTCCATGTGACCCAACTTTATATATTCATCCATGAAATCTCTATACAATTGGTAAGAAGTAGGTGAACGAGCCAGTCTTTTCTCAAGTGCTACAAAACGCCTAAGTGCTTGTGAGTATGATTCACCTAACATGCTAAGTGGTTCTTGAAACGGAATTGAAACTATAAATCGACCCTGTGGGTCACGCTTAGTATTTGTCACAAAATGGGTCTCACATGCCTTTTCATTTTCTGAAACCACATGAGAGGAAGGCACCTCTTCCAGTTCCCAGAACTTCTGCAGTTGTGCGTCAATTGTCTGTGAGTGATTACAGAAAACAACATTACTTCGACATCCAACATTATTAATAGGCCCGGATATGATCCACCCTAACCTTGTGTTCTGTAGGACGGGCCCAGTATCGAGGCGAATTCGACCATCACATAGAAGGTCCCAAAAGATGTCGGCACCTATCAATATATCTATAGTATGACTGTCTAGGTATGACGGATCAGCTAGCGTTATCTGACCAGGAATATTTAATTTTGTAAAGTTAACAGGTATAGAAGGAAAAGTTGGTGTAATTTGTGGCAAAACTAAACATTGCAAACATGTAGTATAATCTTCAGTTAGTGAATGAATTGTAATTTGACAAGTTTCAATACTCTGTGCAATAGAATTACCTATTCCCTGAACTTTGTGAGTGGACTGTATTAATGGCGCATCAATTTGGTCGCATATAGACTTTCGTATAAAACAGCATTGACTCCCACTATCTAGCAAAACACGGCAAGTTAAAGTTTTATCTAACTTATAATTTATATTTACCAGCGCAGTAGATAGCAACACAGGTTGCTGATGAGTTGTTTGCAAACATTGTACTTCTGTGGTATTCACTTGTGTTGAGTAGGTTTGGACTGGTGTGTTTTTATTTGTGTCACCCACAGTAGCACCTAGCTCGGGTGCCAGAGGGAGTGATGTTGGACTACCATCAGTCAAGTGTTGGTCACGGTGAATTAAAGTGTTGTGTTTTGCTTCACACTTTCTACAAGGGCCAAATCTACAAGAGTCAGCAGTGTGTCTAGGACGTAAACAATTCTCACATAATTTGTTTTTAGTTACAAAACCAATCCTATCATCAATTGTTAAATTTAGAAATTTCTGACATGAGTATAATGGATGACTTTCATTACACAGCGGGCACAAACCTTTTACATATTTATCATTTTTATTATATGTTAAGTTACAATGAAGGCGTGGAGTGTTATGTGAAGGCTTAGTAATTTTCTTGACTTCATGCACTTGTTTGTTGCGCGCAACTTGTAAAGTTTCCAACATGTCCGCCCTTGACTTTAAAAACTGTAATAAATCATCAACTTTAACTTGTGCACTGCTATCCTTGTTATTATTTTTGTTTAATACAATATCACTTCTATACTTTTCCCATTCCCTTTCTGTTGTGGGATCTAGCTTAGACACTATCATGTAGACAACCAATGTGTCCCAATATTCGGTAGGTTCACCCAATAACTTCAGTGACCTTAAGTTTTTAAGAACCACATCAATTAATTTGCGCAATGATGTGGGAGACTCATTAGTCATATGTGGAATGGTAAATAATGCTTTAACATTATTGTGTACAAGTAACCTACTATTATTATATCTATTCATAAGTAGCTCCCAGGCAACAGAGTAGTTTTCTGCGGTGAATTCTAATGAATTAATAACTAATTCAGCAGGGCCTTTTAACGATGATTTGAGATAGTGGAACTTTTGGATATTATTAATGTTTTTTGCAGTGTGCACTAGAGACAGATAAGTATTCTTAAACTCGAGCCACTGGTCATAAGAACCATCAAAGGTAGGTAAGTTAATTGTTGGTAACTTTACTGCGCGATGACTATATGTGCTTTGTGGTGCGGAGTCATTATCTAACATGCAGTTTGCCTGAGCTAGAATACTATAATACCTATTCTCAAACAATTCCCTCTCATTTAGCTGCTCATCCATGTCTGATTCAGGAAGTACTCCATCTAGTTTTATTTGTATTTGGTTGAACTCAGATAACAAGGTAGGAGCCCCCTGGATTCTTAAATTTATTTCACAACGCTTTGTTTGATCTATGGGTACATGTTCAAAAGAGTTAATGTAGCTAGCAAGTTTAGTTAACCTACCCTTTAAGGTACCTCTTTGTCTAATTAATTCTTTGATTAATTGCGCAGTTGGATCCATAACCGGCGATTTAGGTAAAGTGAGATCACTTCTCGACATATTGGCGGCAAGTAAGAAGAGGAGCAAGTACTTACAATTTTGTCTGCTTGCAGCGGCAGGACTTAAGCACACTTACTTGTTGTAACAATTCGCGTTGTAGATTTGTAACGATGTAACGACGAACCTATAACGAAACACGGTTTTAGCACACAGATAAGGAGTTTTGGAGGGGTACCCTGGCTGGCCCGTCTCACCAACTATTGCTGCGGTGACGCGAAAACGGACTGGCGATAGCGCTTGTTTTCCTCTAGCAACAACTTCCTCTGTCTGTGTTTCTTCTTGGTCTTCAGCAGTACCACGGCTTCCCACCTCGTGTGATGGCTGGGACCGGCAGTCTGGCACGGCTTCAATTTGAATGCGTCGAAATTCCTTTTGTCGAAAATACTTCAACGCTGGCGAAGTCGGAATTTGGCTCGAAGATGACCAATGTTCAATATAGCGTGATGCTTAATTTTAAAACAACTGATTTACGAAAAATAACAGTTTTTATTAATTGCTCATTAGTAGGTAGCATTACAAGTAAGAAAAAATCGTCTTGGTTTTTTGGCGCTTCTTTTGACAGTGACAGGTGTCAACAATATCACTCACGACCATAGAGAGACACCATAGACACCAAGGTAAGTCCAAATTGATGTTGACCTATGAAGCCCAATATTGATAAGCAAATTAATTCCATTTGCATAATCTGAATATCATAGGTCATTATCACCCACTGCTTACAAAATCGTAACCCATCAGTGATGACCCGACTCTGATGGTAAAACGTGAATAATTTATAAATGTTCTGCTATATTGTCATTGCACTGCAGAAGACGTCAGCTGTCACTGTCATACTTTTATTAGGTTGGCATTGGAAATAAGCCCTGCGCTGTGTTGCAAGGATTTTGTAGCGCATAAAGCAAAACGCCACCCCTTTTCATTGCGGAGATGGGACGCACTATTCATATCAGATTATGTGCACATCATTTACTATTCTATTTTTAAATTTCAAAATTCTATTTTATTCTTTCTTTTTTAAGTGTCATCTTTGTTTTGCAGGAAATAAATTGATTTTCTTGCTTGCTATAGTAGGACACTTTAGATGGTATGAATCGGAGTTGACATGAAGAAAAGGAATCAATTATGTGCGTATAATGCTTAAGAAGCATTCTACAACAGGCAATGTATAGATGACAAGAAGCATTATATTCTTCTGTAAAATTCTACTAGGATAATGTCTGAACAAGGTTTTATTAAAAAATCACTTGGTACCCAGACTGTAGTGACGGTCAAAAATTCAATTTGTGTCCACGTGGGAACGGCGAAGGTCCATGATTTATCGTCTGGCGTGGCTCATGTCAAGCACGAAACTCCTAAACGCACGTGACGTCACGGCTTACTTGCACCAAGCCTTATTTTTACTGCGATACATCGTAAAGAATATTAAACGTTGCTTACAAACAATTAGTTACATTTTACTTTGTAGTTTTAGTGCACATACGATATTTTGGTAGATGTTCTACATTTATGCAGGCAGGATAATTTTTCTGTGGTCTTTCTTGTTTTGCAATCTCAACCTTACTGGTATAAAATACGGTTTCTTTTGTATGTTGTTTTATATTTTCGAAGCATGGTATAGAATATAGTTTGCATTCATGCAGCGTTTTTTTATATACTATCAGTATTGAAAGTGTTTTTTTTAAACAGAATATATTGTGACCTATAAAAACTTAGCGATATCTATTGCTTACACGCATAAATATCATGAGATATATTACCGACGATACTTCTGAAACAAATATTATGTATTCTGGCAAAATATATTCCAAGCGAAACAGATATTGTAAATCACGGTAACGAAGCCATCCATTTTGTGAAATATACGTATTTTTCTTTTCATCCCTGATTTTACCAGTTATTTTCTTGGAATAAAGTAGCTTAAGATATAATAGGACTTCACTTTTGGGTGTTTTATCATTGCTATCACGGGTCGGCACGGGTGTTCTCTCAGAATAAGATGGAGGCTATAGTCCACCACGCTGGCCTACTGTGGGTTGGCAGATTTCATCCACCGTCGAGCAAATTTCTTAGGGATGCAGGTTTCCTCACAATGTTTTGCTTCACCTTGCCCGCCAGTTTGAAAAGTCAGAGCCAAGGTCCTTGCCTTGACCATTCGAACTCGAGATCTTTTATTTAGCGGTCATGCCATATAGTTACTAAACTTCTACACATCTGATTATGTATTCGATTTATCAGTAGGTAGTTCAGTTTTTAGGTCAAAAAATAATAACTTGTGTTGATAATTAAATAGTCTCGATAGCTTGATTCTTACCACGTTTACGGCTCTCATCAAAAATTCTGTTTTAGTCATATTTCACAATATACCTCAATTTGGAATATACATAGGTTATTCGGAAAAAAAATTGACTAGAATACTATATTTTGTCTCTACCTACTTGTAAGTTAACAGTTATAAGTTTATATATGAAATCCCAAAAAGCAAGTGCAAAAAAACATACAAAGTTATATTATAATTACTCAATTTTTGCTTAACGAACATTCAACCACTTAATAGGTAGGTTAAAAAAACACGACCAAAATGCACGTCCGCCCGAAATTTCCTGGTCATTTTAAAACAACACTGTGTGCAGCAGTTGTTACACGATAAATTAATCTTGTCAATGAACCGATCGGCTCTTGCTTCGATACTATTGAAAAACGGCGCGATCACGTGACATATGGCCAGGGAAAAGCCATGTCGCTGTTTTCCATTTTTAAAATTTCGGAAGATAGAACCTTTTTCGGCAGCAACCCTGGCCGAAAATATTTGAATTTTCGAACCCTTATGGGTAATCTTTATTGAATTTGGAATATTTGAAGTATGCTCGTTTTATTCTCGTGGAAGAGAGATATTGGAATATACAATACTACAAGACACAGACACAGACATACACAGCGTGAATCTTTATAAATACAGATTATGTAGGTACCTACTTACGTCCCTACCTTTTTCTTTATTTTGTTTTCTTCCGTATACATAATAAGCAATGTGAGACATTAAACAAACACCTATTCATTTATGATAATAACGTAAATTGGGTTTAGAAAACTACATTAAGGTAAAAGCAAAACTGCTATTTAAAACATAAAAAGAGAAAAGGAAACCAAAGATAGTTGAAGTATAAGAAATACAAAATTAACAAGTTCCAAAGAATAAGCGAAGCAAATTGAATTCACAACACTGAAAACACGAACTCATTCTCAATACACAGCGTTAATCCCTACAGAAAAAAGTTGAAAGAAAAAAGCAATACGTTTCAGGATGCAATCCAAATAACATAGAAACTTTTCCTCGCAACGCTTGCTAAAAAGTCGAAGCAACTTCTCCCAGTCCAGATATTACCTTCGGAAATGAAGCTCGGTACAGTCGCAACGAAAGCTAACATTGTATTGAAATAGAAACCGAGCGAAGAGGTTTTAGTGCTTTTATTTCGAAGCATCCGAGTTGGTAACGAACCGAATTGGACGAAGAAGGTCGCGGCGAATCTGCGCCGTTTGGAAATTACGGAAACTAAAAGCCTAAATGTTGAACCATTTTCTTATCCTGTTTCATGAAAGTTAGATCGTAGAGACTGCATTAGTTTCTAGACGTACTAATTGCTCCAAAATATCTACACAACTAAGAAATGAAAGGTATATAAGAGTCAATTAATATAGCGAGATATATTAGAATGAACATTTTGCACGGGCAACTGACGCAACGTTCTGAATGTTCTGATATAAATCTCTTTAGTTTTTAACAGTCACATATTGCATAAAGTCTAAACACTGGTGTTAGCCGCCTGTACTTTGCTATGCCGACTGTTCATTCAAAATTCTCGTCCATAAAAATATTAAAGTTCATATTATTATGTACACAAATATTTTCTTCCATGAAGGTAGGCAGAGAGTATACATTTCTACTTGCTACGATCCTAGCTTACCATGTAAAATATTATATTAGTCAAAATATAAACGAAAGACAGCAAAGAATGGAAAGGAACATTTTAAAAGTTGTTCGATGCAATAATTACGGTTGGACACGTTTTAATAGTTGATCCGTTTCCGTTTATTTTTATCGTTGACTTTGTAAGGTTTTTGTCAATAAATACATCTTTCTTTCTTTCTTTCTTTCTTTCTTTCTTTCTTTCTTTCTTCCTTTGGAGATTCTCATGGACTTCCACCATCCGGGAAAAGGGGAAAGGGCAAAAGGCCGTATCAGAATCCACCCACGGCAGGTGACCTACCGACTAAAACCGCACAGATATTCCACCTCACCACTTTTTGCTTGGTCCACGGGAGTGAGTTGTCATTCCTCCGCGACCTCTACAGTTTTATCATTGAAACCAGCCATAAGTGTACCGTGACGTCAGTTTCATAGCTTATATATGGACAGTGACGTATTTATAATCAGCTCAACCATACCAATCTAGGAAAGCAACAGTTTCGGCACTAAATATAGTTTTAGAATTGTAAAATTTAGCAATTTAATTTAGTAGTACCACTAACGTCGCGTCTCCTGCAAAATCTGTAGCAAAAAATTAAACTTTCTCAATAGAATTTTCCTCAGCAATTCCAGCTACATTTTAAGCAACTTTAATTACAACATCGATGTCTTAAATAAATACGAAATGTAAATTACAGGATATTTACCTCTCAAAGCACGGTAATTAGCGATGTCTATTAAAAAGAAAAATCTTTCTACGTAATTTATTTTGTAGTCTTTTTTCACCGGAATGGCCGGTTAGACCGACGTAATTACGAACAAGCGAGGTCACCGTGCTGTGAATTAAAGAATAACTTTTTTTGCTGGGAATGTTGAAGAAACAGAAAATTAAACAATTGGGTGCGGCAAAATAAACATTGGCCGTTTGGACGGAAATTTTGGTGGAAATTTCCGCACTCATTTTAGGGTTAGTACTGATTGTATCAAGTATCAGAATTATTGTGTAGAGTATTTTATAGGTAGAATTATATTAAAACTTTAAAATGCGATGTTTTTTGTGTCCCAAGGCCCTACGAAAAGGCTTATTAGAACGAGTTTAGTCTAATTTGCCATAGACATTTAGATACCTAATTATCACAAAATAATAAGTATCACCTTTTCTTTTTACTACATTCAAAGAAGTTGATAGAAGAATGAAAACAATTTATTTTTTTGAAGCTTACTAGCAATTTGGGTTGCTCATTACTAGATTTTTTTTGTAAAACCCTCGTACTAAGCTAAAAACGACCTAGCCATCAGGCTACTGCCGCTTCATATAAATTTCGAATAAAATGATGTGTGTCGTTTATTAGAACTACTAAAATAACGACTTAGATATTCTCCGAAGTGTTAAGCAGACCTGTACACCAGTTCACTAGTATAATATACGACGTCCTATGTAATAGGTGGCGAGCCTGTTAGCATGAATGAGTTACAAATCAAACTCCGAGGTGCTACTGAGAATTTAAAAGAAAAAATCCAATAACGCTATGCTCGACTTAGAAAACGAACCCTCTTGCTCACTTGTTCCAACAACATAAAATGTTACATACTGATTATATTATTACTATGTATTAAAATTAATTATATCTACATTGGTAGGTCAAGAATACCTCGGCAGTGATAAGGTTAAGACTGTGATAAAATCCATGGAATAAAATCTCAACATAATATCCACAAACTCGCAGAATATTCAAGATTTTTTATGTTACAAGACGTGCAAACTTCTCACAGGTAAGACCAAAGTTAGATTGAATATTTCAGCAAGGTAGGCCAACTTTTTTATTTTCTGCTCCCACCTCAATTGCATAGGATTAGATTTCCATGCGTTCCCTTGATTCCGTTGACATTTTATGTAAATAAAACACAGATTCAATTTGTTGAGTTTGCTTTACGTCTGTTTACGCAAAAGTTTTCTGTGAACAGAAAAATATGGATGTTTTTTGGTACTAAAATATTTGCTACTTTGTGACACCATCACTAATGTGACAAATCAAGTAAAAAATATTTGTCACTTCGGTTTCCTAATCAAACCACTGACAAATATTTTAGTTTAATCTACACCTTGTTAGATTAAGCTTCTAAAACTATCATGACATACCTACCTTATTATTTTGTTCAGATGCAAAACATCACACTAAATAATTTACTAGATTTTCTTTACAAATAGGTCTAAACATACGAGATGTTTGAACAACACATTAAGTTTTGCTGCAAAGAAAATATATTTGTCAATATTATTTTTAACCCTGCAATATTGGTTTCATAAATTGAGTACCTATCTGAATTTTCAAAATAAAATACAGTTCATTTGAACCACACACGAGGCAAGCTACATCCAGGTCCCCTTTAGCAAAAAGGTTGAATCCTTTTAAAAATATATACCAAAGAGTTTTCCATCCAACTCTATCAGTTCCCGGTTCTCACCTTGCAATGTATCAGTTGATCCAACTTTGATGAACCCTAACTTTATTTCTAACTCAATTTCACTTCGGTTTCAAGTTAATACACAGACTGACATCTAGTGCCTTCCGTGCAGCTGAAGTTCGCTTTGTTATATACAGGTTTTGTATTACAATGTTTCAATAGAATTGAAAATTGAAGCGGCGGACTTGCGATCATGTGGTTGCCGGTTCGAACCTCACCCGTTTGATTGCACTACCGACGTGAACCCACTCGTAATACAAGCATTTAGCTTAGTACAAGGGGTTAACAAGAATACTAGTAATGTGCGACCCACAATGCTAGTAAGTTTAAAAAAAATTAACAATATGAATATAAAAACAAAGGTCACTAGGATCTGCTATCATGCTTGCCCCGAATTATCAGATCCTTCCTCTCTCCTACTAAACTATGCTGTGCCCGACAGAGTGTGTATGTGTAAAAAAAAAAAACAAAAAAAATAGAGAAGATTGTTGCCTTTTTGATATTTTATAAGTATCACCCTCATCCTCCTACCCTTTTTCCTATTATATTGGGTTTGCCTTCCAGTCTCACCAAATACGACTGAATAGCAGTACTTAGTTCACACGAAGTGACGTCAGACTTTCGCATCCCAATTTTGGTCAGTCTTTTTGGTCTTCTGACTACCACTAACGATTGTCATAGGTGTTCGTATGATAACCGGGACCGACGGCTTTACGTACTCTCCTAGGCTCGGAGGGGTCGCGCCATGTTAGTACGGTCACCCATCCGTAGAATGACCGCGGCATGCGTAGCTTAACCTTGCAGATCTGTTGATCAGTGCAATTTTAACTTAGTCACAAGCCCCGCAACACTTTACATTGCTATTTTATAAGTTCTTGTTGTTGTATAGGTATACATGTTATATATAAAATTTTCGTGTCACAATGTTAGTTGCAATACTCCTCCGAAACGGCTTGACCGATTTTTATGAAATTTTATATGCATATTCAGTAAGTTTGAGAATCGGCTACTATCTATTTTTCATATCCCTAAGTAATAAACGTATACTCCAAGCGGGCGAAGCCGCAGGCGGACAGCTAGTATTTTATAAAGTTTCTTCTTCGAATTCAAAATAAGCTTCATCTTTAGGTGGCAATATATTGATAAGAAAAAAATTGTTGTAAGTATCATTTTTCTTACCATTGTCACATAGGATAGTCTGATCAGCCCAGGTAGAGTTAGAAAGGCGTTCGCGTTTCGATGTTGTCATAACATTAAATATATTTTTTTGTTTCTGATCTAACGACGGAATCTGATATACGACTCGAAAAGATCACTGGTTCGTTAAACTCTGACACAAGAATCAGATGTGTGTTTGGTGAATCAATGGCCGTATTTTTAGATTGTGAGAAAGGGATAGCGCTATTAATTTAGTAGAGCGGCATCTCTCTCCCTCATCGCGAAACGATCCCAATAACAAGATGTGTTACGGCCTCTGATCCGATAAAATACTCATCAAATTTTGCTAAATTTGAATGCGTATTACCGGTATATTGCGTAAAGACATACTTACCCACTCATCTAGCTAAAGCTTCAAAATTAATACGTCATAGACCTATGGATCAATGAAAAATTATGCTGATATTGGTTCCAATTTTAGACAGAAGTTCCAATTTCAATAAAAAAAAACTGGCAAGAAGGTTGATTGCTTGAAAGATTCTCGTTTAAAGTAATATAAAACTGTCCACTTATAAAATAATTTCAATTTATATTTTCGAATATAAAAAAAGGTTTTCCGTAAAAAGAAATTATACCTTAAACGTTTGTAGGAATGAAACAGTGAACGCAATTTAATAATTCTTTTTAAGGGCAGACCGTTTCATAACGTGTCGATGGTTATCTGGTTTTAAATGAAAATTACGAATACTGCTGGTTTTCATATTATTTTTTTCTTTTTTTATATTACACTACAATGATATATTTTTTTTAAAGGCGATATTAAATTTGTCTGTGTCCAATTTATCGTGCTGAATCGTGTTGTTTTTTGCTATTAAAAAAAGTAGGTTTACTAATGATGATACTGATTTAATAATATTAAACAGCTGCAACATACTATAATTTTCGTGTAAGTGAAATAAATTAGTATTACAATTCATTTAACGTTATACAAGTTGTTTGCATAGCAGATTTTATAAGGATTCATTAAAATACAACATTTTGCTAGAACATCACTAGTTCATAACCCTTATGATATAATATATATCTTTTGCGTTAGACCATATATACTTACTCGTATATTAACAAATATTTTTTCTCACATTTTATGACATCCAAACATCTTTTCCGTTTGGGCAATTCTCATTCAAAACCATACGAATAAAATATTTGTAAAAAGTATTTTTATGAACCCGTAAAGACGGGGTCCATTATATAGATATATCTTCTATATTATTGCGATGACACATTCCCTTTGGGGGTCGACAGGCTATCCCCTTTTTATGTGCTCTCTTTATAGCCTAGCAGTTAAATGTGGCTGTAGTTTCATGACTTTTATGTGGATTAAAAACACGTAAAGTAAACTTTATTAGGGATTATGATTAAAGTAAGTGATGACATGACATTTAAGTTAAAGATAAAAATTTATATATATTAAATATTTTTAATAGATATGTAATAATGCCGGTGTGATTTTACTTTTTTATCATTATATATTATGACTCTGCGCTTACGTTATGGGTTTCGCCATTACGCGCAGTACTGGGGGGTTAAAATAGCCAGTTTGGTGTTCTAATAAATCTAAGATTCATCATCATCACCGTCCGTCTTAATCTTAGACAATGTCTCATAATAATTACATTATTATGAATTTTCTAGTGAAAGAAAAATTTCGACCTCAGGCAGAATTCGAACCTGGAACCCTCCTGTTCAGTAACACCGGGCACTTTACCTACTAATCTACCGACACCACTAGTGGTTAGAACCCTGCCTGAGACCGAATGTTCCTTCAGTAGAAAATTCATATCTTTATGGATATTTCGCATTATTTAATGATAATTAAAAAATAACCATTAATATACTTTTGCTGAATATTCACAAACTGTAGGTTACGAGAAGTTCGTAGATTAGAACACTAAGTGATTATGATAACCCATTTATAATTCGTAAAGTGCCATTTCTTTGTCCGTGCAGCAAATGCCTCTTTCGTGATATTTTAGTATTACAATACTTGTAAATTAAGTGCGGCATCACGACGCTCAGACGGTGATAGGGTTGCATATTCCACAGTAACATAATTTTGTAGATTCATAAAAAATACAAGGAAAATTCATCACAAAGCCAGGTGTCTAGCATAGCAATAGATACGAAAATCGTCCGTTCATAAATTCTGAGCGCACGTAACATATTTGTTAACCCTCATTCCGCTCTTCATTTAAGCGGAAGCGGTCCAATCAATTTTCTACCTTATTGCTTTGTATTAAGAGCTAAATGTTATAGATAAATTAAAGGTTCTAGTTTTCAGGGCGCGATGCTGAAGCAATTTTTCTTCATCCCTCCCTTCAATATGTTGGGAAGCTCCCGGAATATGCCGTTTATCTTTCTATGTGGCCATTATGCAAATCAGCGTAAGGCAGAGGCAAATATATGTGGCTGGACATATATTTTGGATTCAGTGTGAGATGTAAAAGTTTTTCGCCTAATTAAATTACTTTTGAAGCAGTTTTGTTTGTACTTGTACCGTAGAATAAGTCTTAACTAGAAGCATCGTTCAGTCATCACACCCATGGACTACTCTTATACCAAAAGAATTGCAAATGCATTTTTGAGCCAAGGAAAAGGGAGGAAGAAGAAAGGAGGAGAAATTGTTCCTCCGGCATTCCACAACGGCGACAACGATTTTTTGACTTTGCCTCATTACGCTTATGGTCTTAAGTGCGACGCTCAAGGTCTTGGGTTCAATTCCAAGTTTGAGCAAAATCATTCATTTTCTCAGTTAGATTCGTTAGATTTGTGCTGAGTTAAGCTCGCCCAGAATCGACTTTAAAGATAAGTACGAATAGAATTTATTTTCCTTTCATTAACGGTAAACATCCACCGTGCGCATGACTGACCTCATATTGTACAGTCCTTCCATAGAATAAGAGGTCAGATTATACTGGGTATTTATAGCTTGATATATACAGTTGTAAAGTAGTCATTCACTTTGCGGTTATCGGTCAGTTGGACCCTCCGTTCAACTTTAAATGGAAAACATCGACCAGCTACTAGCCAGCTAGTACCTCCCGCAGGTTTGAAAAAGATCCATTTGTTAAATTAAAGCATAGTGAGGTGATTTACAGAGTAATGGAATTGATGGAATAAATCTGTCCTTTCATTAGGAATGCTTTTCCGTTGATTTCGACGAGAGATTCGACGTTCCCAGGTCGAACAAAGTGTATTTTCTTTTATGAATTTCTCAATCTTAAGACACGATGGGTATTTTTGTATGTTTTTAATAAGGAAAGCTTAACAAACACTAGCACTAGAACTAAATACAAAGTTATATTATCTGACAATACGCAATAGACCTCTTAGTCATCTTATATATAAAATTCTCGTATCACAAAGTTAGTTACCATACTCCTCCGAAACGGCTTGACCGATTTTTATGAAATTTTATATGCATATTCAGTAGGTCTGAGAATCGGCTACTCTCTCTCTATCTATTTTTTTTTACTGTATTTTTTATAACCTGGCATTAAACAAGAAACGTATACTCCACGCGGCCGTGGCCGCGGATGGACAGCTAATAAATATATAAAACTCTAGTTAAGCTCCTATAGCTTATATACAGGGTGTTTGGCGCATGGACCGACACAATTTTTTCAGGGATTTGGGAGGTCATTAGCTAGGTTCTACCCACACACCCTTTGTCCCAAATATCACGGTTGGTTACATATGATTATTTTTTTTAAATGAAAAAATGCCCAAAATGTTTCCTTTAATTCGAAATAACTTTTTTGTTTGTGGGTGTAGTGACACAAAACAAATTTTGTTCTCCAAAGTCTTTTAAATCTAAAAACATCTTTGTTTTATTACAACTGGTTTCAATTGTGTCGGTCCATGCGCCGAACACCCTGTATATATAGCTTTGTGCTGCGGTGTGTACGATGACGTCTTTTCCATGTCACAAAATATCACGTGCCAAAATAAAATAAAACACATTAAATCTATTATATACATTTTAGACTTTCTAAATTTCATTATTATTAACTTAATAAGTCGTATGAATAAGATCGCCAATATTTAGGTCAAAGGTTGCTAAACGACTATTTTAAAGTGCATTATCCCTTTTGTCCTAGCTTTTAAGGATTTTAAAGTCCCATAAGCCCAGCTTAGAGAATTAATCCTTCCTCTCTGACCACATGAGTTGGTATCTGTTTTTGCATACCCCTTATTAACTATACTTAATGGTCATTATTATTTTGCTGAGATTTAGGAGCTAGCTTATAGTGATCTTTTTGCAGAGATTGTTGCGTTTTTTTTAATGTTTTTTTGTTCAATATTTTGATTTGATTTTGTTAATAATATTTTTTTCGGCTACATTAGTTTCGAGGCCCTGCCTTATTTTTCTAAGTGTGATTGCTACGCTAGAAGTCCTGGGTTCGATTTCCAGGTCGAGCAAAGTGTTATTTGGTTCTATAAAATGTTCAGTAGCAGTTCGAAGTCTCAATTTCTGGCACTTACATGACACTTAAACATACCGGCGAACTGTGGGTGTTCATTTGTACACCTCTGCCTAACCCATACTGGTGATGGTACGTAAATCATTTATAAAACGTAGTGATGCGCGAACAATAAAAAACAATACGGGTAAATTGGAAATCTCCACCAACTCTATATTTTCCGAAAAAAGTTTTTAGTTTAAGTCCACCCCTTCTACGAAATTTCCTAATTTTTGTCAAAACTTTTGTAGCTTTTATTTTATGTTGGGAGGCCAAAAACAACAACTTAAATCCGACATAATCTTCATTGAGGTTGAAACAAAAAACCTCCCCAAAAAACGTTGTTTCGACAAAATATTTTATTTTACGGCCACAATTAAGTTAATCCATAGATAATGCTTTTACTTTACAAAAAGGTAACATAAAACATACCAAAAATGTAAAGCATAATAGGCCTATAATGTCCTCACTGCTGGGACACAGGCCTCCTCTCGGTGAGAGAGTGTGCCGTAATCCACCACGCGGTCCCAGTGCGCGCTGGTACACGGGCCCAGTTCGGGTTGGTACAAAAAGGTACAAAATCCAACATTCTTAATTTATAATCTATTCTTAATTTATTTTTGTTGTGGTAGGGCCACGCTGTTCGCAGCATGAATGGGCCGGCTTGACCGGGGAAGTACTACACTCTCGCAAAAGACCGACGTCCGAGTAGTAGCGTTTCGTTACTGCGCTTCGTTCGGGGAGCGAGAGGGCCGGAGGCCCAATTTCTCCCCCAATCCCATTCCTTCTCCTTTTCTCCTTCCCCTCCCTTTCCCTAAATAGGCTCGGCAACGCATCTGCAACTCCTTTGGTTTTGCAGATGTCCATGGGCGGCGATGACTACTTATCATCAGGTAGCTCGCCTGCTCGTTTGCCGAGATATCCCATAAAAAAAATAAAAAAAAATAACCGTATAGGTTATATATTAAGAAAGTTGGATTTTCACATGTTTTCAGTCTAAGCCTTTTTGTCTGACAAAAAGGGATAGCTTAGGAAACATGAACACAGCCGTGTGCGTTCCGTTTCGTGTTTTTAATTGGTACTTATGCGAACTGTGTACCAGTTCACACTTTTCATATAATGTACCTACGTGGAGGTATTAAGAGGATTAAATTGCAATGCGTGGTTTTAGAGCAGATAGGGTTTGTGTATACAACTGCCTTATTAATCTAGAAATCTCAAGCGCGACTGCTACGCTGTAGGCCCGAACTTCGATTCTCGGCTCGAGCTAAATGTTATTGGGCTTGTGAAATTCTAAGCAGCAGCTCGTAGTTTGGATTCCTGTCCGGCAATAGGCTGGTCCCACAGTTGAACTGTGGATTGACAATTATACTTAGTAAATTTGCCTACCTCTTCGAGGAATACAGGCGTGATGGTATCATATGTAATAATGTCGCCTGTTAAGGGGAAAATGGGAAAACTCTACGTTAAACGTTGAAATATTTTATTTAAACTTACTAAGAAAATAATTAAACTTAATTCATTTACGCGTAGAAGCAGGGTATAATTGTATAATAGCGACAGGTAGACAGTTAATTGCCAAATTTATCATTACAATAAACAGCCAGTGCGACACTGAGTAAAATTAATTCGTGTTTGTTAAAAGATAATAACTTTTAATTAATGCGTCCGCTTACTATGCCTCACCCTGTTTTAAATCTTAACAAATTGTCTTTTAAAGTTCTTAATTATATTTTTGATATTGTGCGGAAGATGCTTTATCGGTTTTGTGAAAGAGGACCAACACAAAATGCAAGAAAAGGTACCTAAGTGTGACAGTGACAAATGCACCTATGTGTGAGCGAGAGTAAATATTAAAAAAGTATAATGGCGAGCGTATATTTAAAAAAACTAAATTAATAAATAACTCAGTTTCTACACACAAAATTAAGAGTGAAAACTAACTTATATTATAAATATGAAAGTATTACCGTCTGTCTGTTTGTCCCTTGTTATTTTTTAAGACCTAAACCTCTGAACCAATTTGATGAATTTTGGTCACCTTTTGTCTCAAAAAGTCTTTCAAGGTGCAAGTGAGACCATGGACAAGAGCTTATTACGTATAGGTATATTTTTATTATCATTGGTTACATCTTTAGTTTTTAGAACCTTTTCAGAGATTTTTAAATACCTACAAACTTCTCCTGAATTGTTAACCGGCTTTTTAAAGATAACTCAAATTTTTCTAGTTACCGTTAAGCTAGTTCCAAGCAATTAGATAATTACTAACATTTCGCGCAAAAAGAAACGTTTTTTACATAACACATTATTTTTATTTTACTCCTAAATAAACCTTACATTCGCGTTGGGAACAAAGCGAAATCTCCTTTGTGTTACGGGGACGGTGCTTTTTCCTTCAAACCACAATAATGCTTCTGAACTCAAACGTGGCGGACCTCATTTGTGGTTGAGGTTAGTCGTAGTAAAAAGGTTTGTAATAAAATTCTTTCAGGTATGTTCAGATGTCTGTGGTGAGCGCCTTTGCTGCGATGTTGGAAAAGGTGAGTTAAGTTTTTTTTATAGTATCGATTAAATATTTTCTTCTGTCACCGACTGATACGTCATTGTAATACATGTTACGTCGAAAAGGTAGTAGTTGTCTGGTATTGAATTAATTGAAAATAACAGGCCTAATGTAAAAAAAAAATATATTATAAAACATATACTGAAAAGTATTTTGAATTGACTAATAAAGTTCTAAGATATAAGCGTTTTAAGTTTTTGGTAGGGTTTGAGAGACCATGCTCTGTCTCTTTATATAAAGAGTGTTAGTATATAAATTGTTTGGCATATCGGATTGT
The DNA here is from genome assembly GCA_958496365.1 of Subacronicta megacephala. NCBI lineage: Eukaryota > Metazoa > Arthropoda > Insecta > Lepidoptera > Noctuidae > Subacronicta > Subacronicta megacephala. The sequence goes on from OY292527.1 coordinate 9,850,466, forward strand.
GAAGTCACATGCCGATATAGTGCGCTGTCTGTCATGCATAAAATAAAATAAAATATTTTTGTTTTTATTATTCGGCTTACATATATGTATAAAAGGACTTCATTCTTCAAATTAACTTGAAATAACTGTTTTTCAAGGTTTATCACAACATGAGAAGTAGGTAAGGTAGGAATCATTAATAGATACAACAACATATTTAGAAAAATATTGAAAAATAAATCTTTATTTTCCTAACATCCAAAAGAAATTATAATGTTTCTAATCTCTCTCTAGATTATCAAAGATTTGCCAGTTTCTGCCATTCAGCCAATTCTATTTGCAGCTGCGGAGCTAGCCTTTCAGCTCTGAAATGTTCTATGATCCACCTCTGTGTCATCGAAGGCATGCATTTCGTTAGGGCTAACTTAAGACCTTCTGGAAATTGAGCGATGTTCAAACACTGGTCTAGTGCCATGTGACGTATGACTTGTGTCTGAAAAAAGCAAAATATATAAAAAAAAAACAAATTTATTATTATTTGAGTTTTTTTAATGGTTGTTATGTCAAAATAAAAACAAGTGTAATAAGTACATCTAAAGGTCAGCATATGTTATATTTATGTATTATTATTACCATCTATTTACTTATTATAGACAGATGATTGGTAATTTTTTGTTATTCAAACCTTTGAAGGTGCTTCTAACTTTATTTTAGTAGCACAACCATCATTATTTTCCCGAGTGTGTTTGAAAACGGGACATTGATTAACTGGATGAAAAGGCATAAAATTTATATTTAACTAGCTGACCCGGCAGACTTCGTACTGCCTAATTAAATTGCAATAAAGTCCTGTCAAAATGATTTGTAATGTGACATTTTTAATAAAGTGCAAATTGACTCTTTGACGTTAGGAATATACCTACATTGTTTAAACAACAGTGATTGCTTGTAATTCAATATGAACTTTATACAATAGCAATAAAGTTCGTTTTAGTTAGAAAACGTTTGTATGGGAAAAAGCAAAGGGCTGTTTTTAGGGTTTTTTCTGGCAATTATTCGAATTTTTCTTGCCGTAAAAACCATCTTTGAACTTCAACGAACATTTAAATATGTAGAATTGGCCAAATTGGTCCACGTGTTGAGTTATGCGCTTACCAACACATTTTGCGATTCATTTTTATATTATAGATTACAAAAATAATTTCTGTAATCTATTCGATTTTTTGTCAGCATGATTTCGCTTTAAAGCAGCTAGATCCTGTTTATTAAAAGATTTTTGATGGTATGTCTTTTAAAATAATTTATTTAGAGGTAAATTCACATCTCAAATCATTATTAGGGGCGACCCTGTTAATCGATTTTAGAGCCATTAAAAGTTGAATATTTTTTTACCTTGTCATTGTATAACCAAACTTGGGAAGCCGAGTTGCGGCAAAAGAATAAAGTAATGGTATTGAATAAATAATCCAAACATAACTCGTCGCGGCGTATTTCTCCGATGCTAGTATATGTCCAGAACTGAAAATATAAGCGTAAAATTTCATCATCAACCCATTTACTACCAGTTTAGCTAAACAAACGCTGGATGGCCTGCCATGGTCGTGGTGAATGTACCAAATCCCATCGCCACCACTAAAGGGCAAAGGAGGGCTGGTGCGGTCTTAGTACTGACTTGTGGCATGGTCCGCGCTCGCCGCTCCTTTCCCATACCTCAAGCCTCGCGCGTCACTATAAATAGCTCTGCAGACGACGCGCGGCCTTCTTCTTCTTCCCGCTGCAGCTACAAGTCAAGTGCCGCCCTCTAACGGTCGGAACTCGCCTCGAAGCCTTTGCCGAACCCCTCCCTGAGCTTAACTCACTACCTTGAACCATTGTATTCTAAATTTCAATCCTAGTGTCAATAAATGTAGGTATATATCTTGTGTTCCGGGTGTAATTTATCTCCACTAAATAGTTTCCGGTTGGCCACGTTCTTAAAACGTGTCCACCACGTTACAAACTAAACCCAGCTCTACAGCCCATTATAAGTGGCAGACAATCCATGAGGCTATTTTTTCTAAGCACGGCGGGTCTCCTCTCAAGACAAGAGAAGTTACGCTGTTCGCAGTATGAATGGGCCGGGTTGACCGGGGAAGTACCACACTCTCGCAGAAGACCGACGTCCGAGTAGTAACGTTTCGCTACTGCGCTTCGTTTGGTGAGCGTGAGGGCCGGAGGTCCAATTCCTCCCTCAATCCCCCTCCTTCTCCTTTTCTCTTTCCCCTCTCTTTCCCTAAATAAGCTCGGCAATGCATCTACAACTCCTTTGGTTTTGCAGATGTCCATGGACGGCGATGACTACTTACCATCAGGTAGCTAGCCTGCTGGTTTGCCGAGTTATCTCATAAAAAAAAGTTACAGGCTGCCATACTGATTAGGTACGCTACGTCAAATTTTGCTTTCATTTCGTCTCCATCGAAATGAAAGCAAAATTCGACGTTGAGAAAATATCTCAAGCATGCAATTTTTCTCATTATGTTTTCCTTCATCGTATAGAGCTAGCAAACTTACATGACACGTCGGAGGTGCATGCTTTGGATTTAAGGATTAGAACAAAGTGAATCAACATGGCCAAACATTTCTTATTCCGACTAACATATTTGGAAATATTTACCCGTAGTTTCTTACCTGATTCCCGCCATCAAAATGACAAGGCAATATCTTGACAGCTTCTTGAAAGTGCTCCATAGATACAGATGCATCCAAACAAAGACCTGTGTTTCTAGCGCTATAGATCTGAAATTTCAAGAATTGTATTTAACAAACGCTACCAACTGAAAAAAAATATAACTTACTTGGCCGCCAATAACAATAAAAAATATAAGTGAGTTAGTCGCTAGTAACAGTAAGAAAATCTCTTACTTGCCCGCTAGTAACAGTAAAAAATTATCTTACTTGGCCGCTTGTAACAGTCAAAGAAAAACAACATACTTGACCGAGTCATAACAACAAAAAAACTGTTACTTGGCCGCTACCAATAGTAAAAAATACAACTTACTTGGCCGCTGGCAACGTATTTATCAGGCAATTCTAATTGTGGGTATATATTTCGTAAATACCACTTAAATGGTTTACAAGCCAATTTCTTGCGAAGTTCTATCCTTGAAGATACATTTCCGAAGTCACCTTTATCATTACCTATTCTTTCATAATAGTATTTAGCATATTCATCAAGCCAAACCTGTAAAAACAAATAATTAGAGAAATTGTAGTCAGGAAAATTATTTACTTCGTGTAACGGGATTATCAGCACAGTATTAAATATATACTGTGTTATCAGTCTTATTTGAACTACAACTAGTTTAGAGTACAGCTTCAGTTAAATATGAAAATAGCTATTTTACGTTAAGATTATATAAATTATTCACTTAAGCTTTTATTTTAAAAATGTTGACATAGGTATTTAATTTAATTATTATTTTACAAAACTTTTACTCGTTTACAAGTTTTGTTTACCTCCGCCAACCGCACATAATTCTTCTTTAAACATTTCTTCGTTTGTTCATATGGTATCCGCTTTCTAAATATATGTCCTACGTGAGAACAAGGTACTATTTCCAATGAACCACCACACATCCAGGTTTTAAAAGACAATTCCAAATTTTCTGCACCCCAAATATCAAATCCTTCATCGTAGTAACCAATTTTTTTAAAGAATTCTCTGTGTATAGCAAAAAGGCCTCCAGAAATGGTAGGAGTAGCAATAGGAGCGGCTTGGTTTGTTCGTTTCTCTATTACATTTCTCGGTATACCAATCCAACTAAACCGAAGGTCCCAATTGAAACCACCAATTCGAAGATCATTGGTTTCTTGTGTTATATATTGGAAGGTACTTTCGTGAATGTAATCAATTACTGGACTCACTACTCGGTTCGGATTTTCGTATATGCACTGTAATAGTGGTTCTAGCCAACCTGAAATTATTATGTCCAACTAAATATCACCAGAATTAGATATTAATTTTCAAGAGAATGAAAAATACGATCTCCCTCCAGTTAAGGACACAATTCACTTTAACCAATAATGTAGCTTAGATATTTTAGTATTTTTCTTTCATTAGAAAATTCATATTATTATGTTTATAGATATTTAGCATTATTTAATGCCAAAATAATCACCATCATTATTATAAAAGCCAAGAACCTCAACTTCTGAATGAAAAGTAAGTACAATTCTAAGACTGATCTAATCTAATTTGCGATAAACATTTTAGTGAACTTATAAAGCATTTTTGAAGAATGATATCTAAAGACAAAGACTCAATATAATTAAGTTACCTACCACAACATTATTCTTTTTATGAAATGTACATTAAAACTCATTCCAATAAAATTGGCGATCGCGACATAATCATTTCGGGAAGTTACAATTACAAACAATAGCGATTTTATCGACTCACCTTCAGTGCACTCACAATGACTATCAAGATATATAACAACATCTGACTTCACGTATTGTAGCGGCAACATCCTTGCTCTGATGATTCCCTCGCGTTGAGTTGCCCGAATCAGTTTTACTTTGGGTGTAACACGCACGAACTCGTCTAATCGTTTTTTGAGATGAACTGAAATTATATGTAAAATTGTTGTAACCTTTTTTATTTCACTTTGATGAGGAGTTTTGATGTCTTTGATGGTCTGAAGTTCATCTTGCCCCTAATGATTCAGTGCTTTATTTAACTTCTCTAGCTTAGAGATGTTTAGAGACTGAGCTGATATTTCGACATCATTGTTAGCACTATTCTTCTTCTACGTGGAAAAAAGTAATCAATAGCTTTTTTATTTTCATATAATCCTGCCTCATTAGTCTCTTGTGGTCGCACGTCTGCTATGCTCCTGAGTTGAATTCCCGGGTCAAGCAAAGTGTTATTGGGTTTTTCTATGAAATTCTCAGAAGTAGCTCGGAGTTTGAATATGTGCCCGGTTTGAACATAATGGTGAAGTGTTGGTGTCAATTAAGTACTGCTGTGCCTAACCCCTCTGGAAAAACAGGCGTCATGGTTTGTTTTATTTGTTTATGTTAAAATCTTAATCAGACACGTATGATATATCGAGCCTAGTTGCGTGGTTCCATATCTTTGTCATCGACAAGAAACTTCATGGAAAAATACAACTAACACAATCTTTTTAACTCGAAACATGATTTTGTATCCGTTTGCAAAATGTAAACATGAAACATCAATACCCATTGTTGAATGATCGTCGACCAATATAACTTGATCTATAAGATGAGGTGGACTTCTGTTGAGCACCGATGTAACTGTCCTGATGAGCGTAGACCATGCTTCGTCAAAGAAGCATATAATGACGGTTGCTTTTGGCAGATGCTCTGAGAAATTCTGCTTTTTACACCTGGAATTGATAAGGAATTAGGTAAGGCTTACACTGTTTCTTATTATTGTCTCGATCACTGGACCACTCTTCCTTTATTGTTATAATTGTGAACTATAACAGATTTTATATCTAACATACTATGGCATTTGAGCATAAATTAGATCCAGTAAAAAAAAACAAAGAAAATGATGACGTAAAAGATAATGAAGAATAGGTAACGTTATGATTAAGGACTAAATAACCAAAAAAATTGTAGAACATAAAACTGCAATATTATCCAGTAGAAGGATAATATTATGATATACCAGTTCAAAAAGGTTTTTTTTAATGTTACAAAAATGTTTTAATTAAATTATATTACTGTGAAAAGATCTTTTAAAAACACAAGTCGATAAATATTTTTTTTTAAATTAGTTGGTGCTGGTTTCCTATCTGACGACCTCTGGAGAGAATCGCCAAAACAAATCAGAGAATTATGGTCTCTTTTAAAGTCCCCACAGTAGTATTATCAGATATGCGTGTTTTACAATGTAGGGCAATGTCTGCACAGGCCTTTTGAAGAAAAACCATAGCAGCTTTGAGTTGACCTGTTCAATTGACGGAACGCATACATCAGTCATCGTGTAGCTCAACCATTATACTTCATTATGAAGTTTACACTATTTTTAGCTGAAACTATAATATATAATAATAATATACTATATTCGTATTGTTATAAGTATATAATAATAATAATAATACATTGTGCCTCATTGTGCCGATAGTCGTTACGGTCAATGGACTTATCGCCAAGAGCCTCGACCAACACCTCAGGAGGCTCGAGCTGGGTAGCTGGGTTAAGGGACTGATTCAGAAGGCAGTACTCCTTGATACGGCGCGTATTGAGAGGAGGTTCCTGTCTCTGGGGCCCTAACCACCGGTAGCTTGGACCCTGTTCCCCATGCCGGTGGATTTCTATTTTTTTTTATTTTTAAATGTTTTTTTTTAATATAATATGTATTTTATATTAGAAAATATTTAGAAATACAAAAAAATATGTATTTTAACGAATAAAGGGAATAATAATAAAACATAATAAGTTCTTACCATGGATCCCTAGCATCCATCAACGTTCGATTCGTTGGTATTAAATCGCTGACAAATCTATTGAAAGCGTGATCTCTCCAGCCTCTTTGGATATCCTGTCTGATATAAAACCTTAAATTCTCTTCTAAATTAACAGGCCTACCGTCAGCTCCTGAATAATAATAAAAAATAAATTGAGTAAAATAGCGGGAAGTTACACAATAGTTGTTTATTGATTAATTTTTAACCTATCAATGTGCACAAAGTTAGCAATTTTCTTCCTGACAGCATATTTAATAAATAAATAAATTTATTTTATTATATAAATATCAACACAGCGTGGGTGAAAGTCAAACAAATTAATTTTTTATACTTTACTTTATATTAATACCTTCTACCATTTTATATGAAATAGCTCCTCAAATCTTTTTTTTACATCACCTGGTGGATATTCGTAGCCTTTGATAATATTGTCTCTTTCAGCATCTGATAAACCTGTATTAGCGAAGGGAAGCATCTGCCACGCTGAAATTATTTTTTGTTTATTTATTTATAGGCTTACTAACTATGTATAGTATATATATGTACTAACTAGGTATGTTAACTAAATAAACACACAGCATTACATAATTATGTTATAAAGTTTTGACCTCTTGTGTATTTATTTATGTACGTAATTATATAATTATTTAGCTGACCAATTTCCCATGTCGGATATTTTTTATGAATTGAATTTGAAATGTGATTTTAAATTCAATTATTACGTTGAATAAATTAATTCAAACATTTTGATTTTTCGTTTGGACCAATGAGTCTAACATGAAATGATCTAGCTTCAAGGATCATCTTTAGTAATGCAAATTGTATTGTATCTCAATAGTAGCTAGATGATTATAAATTAGATAGGCACTCAAAATTCCGTACTTACCTCTAAATTCAAAACTCCCATTGTCGTATCTCCTTTTAAATTTGTCTAAGGCTTGTTCATATAGTTGATCTTTACCACCGGCCGAAGACACTTTTGTATCCGTTTTATATTCTTTTACTATCGTCAGTAAAGATACTAACCACATTATAGTGATTACTGATAAAATTTTCGCCGCTTTTTTTAGCATGTTTTATGAAAGTGTCTGCACCATTTGACGGAATAAAAATGACTGAAAAAATGATTCCAGCCTACAACAAGTGTGTTTACGGTAGTCAATATTCAAATACTAAGAAGTTCCCCTTTCCCACAGAACGAAAGCAAATATTGATTGTTCCAAACAATGAAATAGTTACTAAAGTCAGTAATCAGAAGTTTCGTTGTCTGTTACTAGAATTTTTCATTAAATGTATGTTTTTTTCTACGTTTTAAACATTTATTGTACAATTGTATTACAGTTCCAGGGTTAAGAATGATTATGCAATTCTAAATTTTCTCTAAATAAGTTGGTCTCTTATATTTAAAAGAAAACTATTGATCTATAAACAAACAAGTTTGTTTTAAATATTTTCATTAACAAAACATCTATCTATAAAAATAAACATAAAATAAATAAATAAACATTTTAACAAAAAAGTAAAACCACCTTAAAAAATATCGATGATAATAAATGTCGACTGGCGTTATTATTTTTATTTTACTCTATAATATCCCATTTAAAATGATTAACTTTTAAATGTTCTCGTAGATCAAAAACGATGTTCGAAAATGAAAGCTAAAACTGTGTAAATGCGACCTTTTAATGTTAGACGATCGTGACGTAAGTTGTTTTGTAGTTATGCAGCGAACCAACGATCTGTATAAGTTTACCTTTACTAAATTTGTGTTTTTTTTTATATCAATAACAGACAACCTGTTCAAGTACCGGAATATATTTTATCTTAACATAATGTATATTATTTATTTCTCGTAAGTGATTGAAGGTAATTTTTGGAGAAATAAAGAACTCTTAAACCATCAAGTAAAAAAAAACACAGAAATTCAGCTTCCTTAAACAAGTACATACAAAATCTCTAAGGCATTTCGGAAAAATACCGTTCTAATAATGAGCGACGTCCACTAAAAAAACAAACATTTCAGTGTATTAAAAGAAAATTTACCAACAGCGCTTGTCCTGTCTTAATTAAATGCTGCTTGGTAAACCTTACCCTTTTGAAAAACCTTCATTAGACTCATTACTGCGATAATGCACAATGCTATCACAAAACCAACAGGACAAACAATTTTGAACCTTACGGTAATGGAACAAAGACCCTTAGTTCCATCATCTAGGGATTCTCAAATGCAAATTTAAGTTTGTTCAACAGTACAAGAGTCAACGACAAAAAATCCTGGTCTCCTTAGATTTACAAGAGGATCGTTAAAGTAAATTGAGGTAAAGGTGGGCAAATACTGAAGTTAACGAGGTACCTCCAACCAAAAAAAGGAATCGTTAAAAGGAATTAGATGTTACGATACTCTTTTAAGTAAAACTTCTTCAAACTTAATTGTCCGCAAGTTTGTGGCACTTAGTATGCATTCTATTTATGGTGGCTTTTACTTAGTATACGTAGGTTTTTTTATGGTAATGTGTAATTGTTCCTAAGTTCCTTATACGGAATGACAATGGATGGAGTTCTAAAGCTAGGTTATACCCAAAAGAGATCCGTCATATAAATAAAGATTGCGATTTAAGTCTATCTATACGGTAATTTTGAACACGTGCCTATGTTTCTAGTTTTGGTAATTGTCAAGCGCTGGTAGCAAATAGTTTGGCCATTTGTTTTGTATTGTTTTGCACTGTATGAATTTATGTTTATTCGGGTCAAATCTTGCAACTGAATTTTAAAGCAGTTATCCTCAATCGATTGAACTGAAAATAAGTACACAGATTTAGTTTGGATGACAATGCAAGGCTACCTAATTGGCGTCATTCTATATCTAATATGGTGCACTATAAAAGCTTGTTTAGAAATATATATCATTTGTATTTTTTTATTTGACTGTAATTCTGCATATTTATACTTTTTGAATTAAGAATAGAACTCAGTAAGATAGTACGAATTGACGACGTCTGTGCTGTAGCGGTTCGCGTCGAGTTAAATTCTCACAGGACATAAATATTTATGTTATGATTATGATGATATTTACAAAAAAAGTTTATAAGTATTATATTCATTGACTAGTTCCTATAGGACAAGCTCTGATTAGTTAAGGACTTGGGTGCATGTATGTGTAAAATCGTTCTTATAATAATATTATTAAAAAAATAACTAATGATTCTCTTTCTTTCAGAACAATCGAATGTAAACCAGTGAAATTTGTTCGGGTGTTTTTTTTTACCTGGGTCCTTAACACAGCTAACTCACTACCTTCCTAATATCCTCTACATCGTATAACTAACATCAGCAGTTCCCCTATAAATTACTTTCCGAAAACAAAAAGGGTCCAAAACTTGCGATTCATCAAGTCTACATTAGACTGGACATTGCCTTACAAAAAACTTCTGATTTACAACCAAAGTTCCCTTTAATAGAATCAAGAGTGAATTTGGTACTGTTTCAAAAAACTTTGCTCACTAATGATAAACCATTGTGAGGTTCTCTAAGTTTTTTCCATTAGTAGTCTTTAATTGAAAGTAAAAATTCAGGAAGTTTCTATGCGAAGTTGAATTAACTAGCAACTCCTTGGTATTATCTTTTTCATTTGAAATTCTTGGACTTAGGGCTGTCACAGACTTGGTAGTCGAAGGTTTCATCTTCAGCTTAGAACTGAGAAGGAAACTAGAGAAAAATAAACTTTATTAGCAATGCCTCAAAGATTTTTAAAGTATATTTTAGTTGAAACTGTTTTGTTAACTTTGTTAACTGTTTCATTAGAAAGTTATTGTTGGTCTTAAAAGTTTTGAATAAAATTTTGTATACCTTTGTTTTCTTTGTTTAAATGGGAGAAAAGTATTCAAAATCAACCAGCCTTCGCGGATAAAACCGAGGAAGGGGGGAGTAGTGGTTGTCTTACCCTGTAAGAGCACCCTAGTGGCCACTAGCATATGGAGGAACTATGTCCTCTTAAAATATCATCCCAAATCTTCCCCTGCGCAACGGCTATTACGGCACATCCCAGGGGAGACTATAAAGAGGCAACCCTAAAACTCGCTGTGTATGGCAGCAAGTTTCCACAGTTGCCTTCTCCTTTGGGGTCACTTAATTGGCAAACAAGTTTACCTTATGCAATTGACCAATAGTCATCCCTATTCCAAAAGCTCAACGTACAAAAGCAAGTATCACCATTCAGAGCTCAACGTCACTATCTAATGACGTCACCCGATTTGACGTAACGTTAAAGAAAGATGAACGCATTTAGCAGAAAATAAAGACGACACTTAGTTGCCATTTGCAGTGTCGGCTAACGACCGCGTCATTAATCATACAAAACAGTGGCTGTCTCTTGAGTTGCCTGCTAACTTATTGTGCGATATAAGCTACTGGCAAGCACAGATGTGTACTTAATTATGACGTCACTGCACATTTTTGTTTGTTTCTTGTTGCTTTTTTTTACTACAACAATAATAATGGGATTACCTTTTTTTTGAAGAATGAAAAACTTGTAAGCTTTTTTTAGAGTGCATGGTTTTATGTATATTTTTACAATTAAATAGAACTATAAGATTTTTCATTTGATTAAATTTAATATTTTTAAGGCGTGGCTATAGTTATGTAGACCAGAAAACTACATAGAAGTAAACTGGACAGAGTATCATTGTATCATGAAAATTTAACAAGAGCTAGTTCAACTAATAAAACTACTTACCTACGCAAGTCGGTGGAACTGTGTTTATAATCTTCTTCATAGGACTCAGTGGAAACTTTCCCAGAGCAACTATGTTAATAGGTAATAATAGAGGAAAGAACTTTAAGTTTAATAATTTTAAGTTGTATCTAAGTAAATAAAACTGCATTTTACTTAAGATTATTAGTAAGAGGCCCGTGCCATGGATTCGAATTCAAGACCTTTGACTTGGCAATAGTGCTTGTGTTTTTCTAGATATAATTTATAAATTAGAAGTATATTATATTTATAAAAAAAAGTATATACCTGTGTGTTATATCTGTCACCGTAAAATTGTAACCGTCGTTAGATTATAATCTATCTCGCGAGATTGTAAACTGTCGATTGATTGTGAACCCTTATGTAGTACTTATAATTTAACGTATTCTTTTTTTGCGGTAGATTATAATCTATCGAAGTGAAACCGACAAATTGTGAAATTGCATGCGACGTTAAGCACCTCGCGCGCTGATTGGTTGAACGTCATGTGTAATATCTCGTTGTCAATTCGTTGGTTGTTAAATGTATCTACATATTTGTTTTTTTTTCTAAGCATGACATAAGAAAACCGTTTCTTTTCTAGAACTATATATTAGTTATTATAAAAATACGGTAATATAATTCGTATGTAAATACGGGCTCCTCCGAATATGCTTGACCTACTTTTGAACGCAAATAATATGTTTAACGGTAACATAGTTTGAGACCTTTGCGAACATTCATATTGCAAATTTCCGGCAATTACTCTCGCCGCTATGATAGTAGATACGATATGTATATTATAATATATTGTTAGAAACTATGACGGGGCGTGGTTTTTAAAAAACGTCGCCAGCACATCAGGTTATACAAAACTGTCAAATTTCTCAAAATGATTTTAAACCTTAAGGAGGTGATAATAAAGTTCAAAATAATCTGAGAAAAATTACATTTACAGAGTCATGATTACCTGCACCAGGGCAAACACACAATAATTACACGTAATGATCGGACAGAGATTCGACGTCACCATCACAATCACTATCGGACAATTGTCTGACGGGGACCGGGAGTTCCCAAGGAAAAGTGAGCGAGTTGACGTATCGGATTGTCTTATATGTATACAAAACCGACGCAAGTCACTTTAAGAATAGGCGGGTATTCTTAAAAACTTCATCAATCTCCTTAAAAACTTCATCAATCTCCTTACAGTATGTTATATATAGTCTTTGGTTTGTTGGGACTGCCTCATTAGTCTAGTGGTCCTAATAGGGACTGCTAGGCTTGAGTCTCTGCGATTCCCAGGTCGAGCAGTGTTACTTTTTGGGTTTGTCTTTTAAATCAACACATCAACTATAAGATCAACTTTTCGGAACCATGCAACTAGAGTCAATAACGTTTTATAAACGCTTGTAAAAGCTTCTTTCAAATAAAAACATTTGAACTTTAACATGAAAATTCTTAGCCATAGTTCGCAGTCTTGATTTGTGCCCAATTAAAGGTATTAGGCTCGCTTCCTAGGACATGCAACCTAAACATTAGTAGACCATTGCCTAACCCTTCAGGGAATACAAAGCGTGATGGTATGTATGTAAAATCTCCTTTGTATTATTTCTTGCCATATTTTTATGCTCATATCCAAACTAGAGGGCAAAGTTTTCCTACGTCGCCGATGTTTAGTGGAGGCATTACATCAAGTGAGCGTCTGACGGAATCAGCGTGTATTGTGGCGAACAATAGTTCAGAAATAAGTAAGAGGAAGAGATTTTCCTTTGCCAAATTATTTTCAACAATGCTCTCATCTTTAACGGAAATGTGTGTTTCTGTTGTCGGTTATGGAATTTCTTGAAGATTTCCCCAAGATAAGTTTTGTAATAAACGGTTAAAACATGGGTTAAAATATATAATGTAAAAGTAGTAGGTATTATTAGGTAGGTATATTAATATTCTATTGTTTTTTTGCAAACTACCTCATTGCATAGAGGTCTTAACCGCGACTGCTACGTAAGAGGTCTTGTTTAGGTACAATTCCCAGGTCGAAGAGTGGTATTAGGTTTTTCTATGAAATCTTCAGAAGCAGCTCGGAGTTTGGATATGCGGCCGGTGAATGGCAATAGGCTCATCCGGATCTTATGCATGCGACCCAGTCACCATGAACACGATAATGTTCGGTATATAATATAATATAATTATATAATGTTATTCTACCAGATTGTGTCTTAGTTACTAGCAAACAAACTCATATTTTTTTATTTTTTTTTGTGATTCACTGAATGTAGGTTTTTTTTATAATTGTCAGCGACACCATTGCCATAGGACACTCTTTATAAAATATCTAACACTAACAGTTACTTTTTATTGTAATCGAAACATTCTCAAATAATAATATATTAATTTCAATTCAGATTTCGACCCTGTGTCGTCCGATTAGGTTAGATATAGATAATAATTAGGTACGCTTAATATAATCCTATATATCAAAAACACTGACGCAGATCTTAACTATCGTGATTAAACTATAATTAAAGTTGGTCCGTTCTTGGCAAAGTTTCGGGGATCATTTAATCCGGGGTGACCTACCAAAAGCCCGTTTAATATTCAGTGTCACACTTGAACTCATCCAGGGATTAGATGGTAATGCATGCCCCAGACGGCTGCGGCACCACTATTCGGTGATTTGCACTTAATTTAAACAACCTCTTTTATATAAAACGGCTAAGTACCGTTAAAAAATTGGGTCAACCCTGATATTGCGAAATAAATCTGCGCATTCTATACATTTTACCAAGTTGAATGAACATAAATGTATGGAACAGAAGTTTTTTTTCGTGATTTCAGGGTAGATCCCGCAGCAAAAGTTGATAATATTGAAAATACAGTACAATAATAATAGTATGGTCATTTTTCAAGCTATAAAAAAATCTGTCTAGACTACGTCGGAATTTTTTTAACCCCGACGCAAAAACGACGGTGTTATAAGCTTGACGTGTCTGTGTGTGTGTCTGTCTGTGGCGTAACTCCCGCACGGATGGACCGATTTGGATTTAGTTTTTTTTTGTTTGAAAGGTGATTTAGTAGTTTAATAGTGTCTATGTTTACAACGAGAAAATTGACTAGGTATCAAGGAGTAGGCGATGCTGCAAAATCAATAAATTATTCTCCGAAGGGTTAGGCAGACGTGTACGTTATGTACACCCACAGTTCGCCGGTATGTTTATGTCCCATGTAATAGGGGAGCCTAATGCAATTCACCGGGCACAAGTCCATTTTCCAAAATCAATAAATACGTCGAAAATTTAAAGCGCTGCTACAGAATCAGGCCGTCATCCAGTTTGAGATATTAGACGTGATATAACTAGATACGGGACGACTAAATTCAGCTTCCAGGTCGACTAACGTTTCGCTCGTGAACTCGAGTTAGGACTGATAAATGTAAGAGCAACGCTTAATATACGTTATAATGTCCACGACAGAGTTTTGGCTACATTAATTTTGCACAGAAAGTAACGTTTTCTAGAACTCGTGTATATTACAGGAAGAACCATAGTTGTGGGCATAGCTCAAAATATTAGCAAGCTTAAGTGGCAGTGGGTGGGGCACATAGCTCGTAGAACTGATGACGGTTGGAGCTAAAAGGTTCTCCAGTAGAGACTACGCACCGGAAAACGCAGTGTGGGATGAGATGGATGAGAGTTAGATACATGTTTTGTCGTTAGTGAAAACGCAGGGTAAAACCCACTAGTTTTTGACATTTCAAAGGTAGACAATTATAGAATCTGTAATTTAATTAAAATTAAACATTTAGCTTTGTATATAATATCTACTCTATCTCTATCTACCGTCATCTTGCTAACTAAGGATAAAATATGGGTCATATTAGACTGCCTCGTTGGTCTAGTGGTCCCAATCGCGACTGCTACGCTAGAGGTCTTGGTTTCGATCCCCAGGTCGAGCAAAGTGTTATTGAGTTTTTCTATGAAATTCTCAGTAGCAGCTCGGAGTCTTTATTTGTGCCCGGTGAATGGCAATAGGCTCGCCCCCTATTACATGGGACCCAAACATACCGGCGAACTGTGGGTGTACATTAAGTACACCTCTGCCTAACCCTTCGGGGAATACAGGCGTGATGGTATGTTATGTTAGAACAAAGTTACTAAATCCCCGTAAGCCCTTAAGTCTATATAATTTGAAACTTTGCCAAAGATTTTGGACGTTTACCCATCAAACGCATGCCAAAGTGCCTGACAATATAGGTAGGTATGTGTCGTATGGACCATATCGCCGTGAGCTGAAAACGTACATATCATTAACTTTATTCGTTTAATGATCATGGATGGGTTATGAAGACTGCCTCTAGTCTACTTAGAAGTCCATTAGTCTAGTCTCTAGTCTAATTGGTTCTAAATGCGACTATAACGCTACAGACTCTGGGTTTAAATTTCCCGGTCGAGCAGTATTATCGGGTTTTTCTATGAAACCCTCAACAGTAGCTCGGAGTGTAGATTTGTTGACGCTAAGTTCTCACCCCTTCTTGCATGGGACGTCAACATACCTGCATAATGTGGGTGTACTTTAGCACACCTCTGCTTCACCTTTTGGGGAAGTTTATACGTGTGCCCGTTTTGCCCGGTACTTCACCCGTACTTCAATAACTAATTTTCAAGGTCTTTTATTTTTAGGAACCAAAATTCATAAAAAAATACTGAGTGATATAGGCATGTTAGGTTTGTTTATGTCAAAACGTTGATCGATAGCCAGAGTAATTTTTACATTTACAATACTAATATGGATAGAAGAATAATAATGACTAAATAATTACGCCTATATTCCCCAAAGGCTAAGGTAGTAGTAATAATTTGGCGGGTATGCCTTCGGTCCTTTGAAAAAACGCTAAAACAAAAGTAAAAATAAAGGTTCTTGCGTACAATGTTTATCTTTCGATCAAAACAAAATCAGGGAAATGCAATGTAGCGTGAAATTAATGCCTAATGGAAAACCAAATATTGCCAATCACCCTAATTGCGAAAGAATTCCGATATTTACATTACTCTCGGTAAAATAACATAGGTTATATTTACTTTTGTTTATTTTGCCGATCCTCCTACGTCATATCAAATTATCCCCTGTCAGATATCGCGAAATGGATTTTCGGTTGTCAGAATCGCGGAACATTTTGCTGAAGTATCCCATTTGTTGTAGACCGTGCTATAAAAAGGTTTGGTAGGCGTTTAATACGTTATCGACGGGCTTATTTGGTCTTAAACTGTATGCCCTTAGGGTTGAGTAAAGCTACTGTTATCAATAGAAATAATAAAAAGACATTTTATATTGAAGCAATTTTCACGTTGGTAAACATACGAGCGGTTTACCTGAAATTTTCATCAAAGTAGCGTCAAAAACGTTAGTATGGTGATTGTGGGTTTCCGACTCTTTTTTTCTATAATCCTCGAGTTCTGTTTTTTTTTTGTAACTTCACTAACAGCGGTAACTCTCTGGACGGTTCAGCCATTTCAGCCAGAGGGGCGCGATGGATTTTTCATGATTTTGAAATTCTTATGAATCCGTCCTCCTTCCACGCCTAGAGAAAAGAGATTTAAATATCAATATAATTAATATTATAATAGACAAATTTTCAAATGAATCATCTTGAGCCAAAATTTTGTGTTTAGCACGTCTTAGCTTGCTTCTAAACTAGTCCACCTAGCACAACTTTTCGGCCAACAAACCACCAACATTTGGCGAAGCCTTCACACGTATTTCAACGTCCAACCTGCAATTATTCTGCAGACGAGAAATTAATAAACTTCAGGGATTTTGAACAAAAGGTTGGCAGCACTGTTCTCAACAATAATTAGTTTTCGGACCGCGTCGAGGAATTCAAAGTGTTATAACAGGCGGTGACGTTGGACAGTTTGTTTGTTTGTGAACTTTGCATAACGTTTAATGGAAACTGTCTTAATCCCGCCGCCTTGGGTTCACGGGGCCTACTATGAAAGTGAATGTCAAAGCTTCGTTTCGAAACGGCGCACTACTTATATTTTAATTGACAAACTTACTATTAATAGAATATTAAATTCAAATAATTATTCATGAAACATTTATTCAGCGACGCCTGTACCGGTCCCAGGGGACCGAAACAATAGGATTTTATTGTAAAAGTAGCGTTAATTTAATAAGTTGTCAATTCACAATAATAAGTTCAGTCACTAATATTGAAACGTTCGTGGTAAGAAAGTGATCCAAAGAAGTACGATCCGTAAGCCAAAACTTGGTACGGACGGCTACACATCAAGCTATACAAAACCAATTTACGCTGGCCTTTTATTGTATTGGAAACCTGTGCAATGCGAGATCAGCTTAAACTGGATTTGTATAGGTTGACCTGTAGCCGTCTGTACCTAGTTCAATTTTCGTAGTAAAGCACCCGAAGTTTAAGGTTACGCTACGATTGTTATTATCTAAAGTTTATCCTAATAGTGTGACTGCTAAAGCTACTAAAGGTCAATGGTTGGTCTCTGGGGCCGTGTTACCACATATGAATGCCAACATTAATACGCTGTGAAAGAGGGACGCCACTATTTAGCCTGTAGAGCGGCATCCCTCTCTCATAACCTAAAAATGATGGCATTAATACGTGGTAATAGGGCCCCAGGTCAATTTTATTATCATTAAGTTTTTTTACTAATTGATTGGTAGCATTTAGGAGTTTGGATGTGTTTAATTTTATTGTGTAAGTAACTGACGACTTGCGGAAGGCGGCTGACAGTAAATGGATAAAAAGAGCTGAAGAACGGGCTCTATCGCGGTCACTTAAAAGGCCTACGTCAAGCTGCAGTGGACGAAAACGGGCTGATGATGATGATAAGTAGATATATAAAGCTATATTATATAAAGCTCCAAACAAAGGATATGAAATACCGGCGCTATCAAAGTACTTTTGTAAAAGACCTATTTACAGTAATAAATATTATTCAGTATTTTATCAATTAATATAATTTATTATTTTAGCCTACGCATTTAAGCATGTACGCACGGCTACACATCAAGCTATAAAAAGCAGTTTAAGCTCTTATGGTATAGGAAACCTGTATATTGCGAAATCAGCTCAAACTGGACCTGTAGCTGTGTGTACCTATCAACAAAATACCAAAGAACCAAACAGGAACCCAATCGGCAAGATGAAATTAACCGAATTAATTTTGATCCGCAAAGAATTTAATACAGAATCCAGCCAGAGGCATTCTCGTTCTATAATTACGACGTACCAGATGAAATTTATGAAGTGAAATTTCTGTGACCCTGCTGTGGGAAAATAGTGATGGCCGATCACGGGATTTCAAGGGATTCCCGGATTTTTTAATCCATCGTTGAAGCTTTCCGTAACATTTCAGTTTACGTAACGTACCGGCAACCACATGATCGCAAGTCCGACGCCCTAGAAACCTCAGAGTAGTTATTTATAGTGTTTGTTTCAATTTAACTGACACATTTGGGTGTAAATTATAATAAGAGATAGTAAGGTCCTACTCACTAGTTATTCAGTAGATAATAATTTTAATCTTCACCTTAACTTATCTTATATTGTGTGGAAATATTAATGGACTTGCGTCCGGGGAAGTTGACGGGGCATACTGTCTAAGACCACACGGGTGTTTCGCTTAACCGCTTTTGCTCGGTCCATTGGAGTGCGTTGTTATTTCTCCGCGACAGGTTGACTTTAATTAAGCTTAACATTATAATAGCAATTCTGTGATTCACAAACAAAGAACAATTCTAAAACGACCTTCAAAATTTCCTAAAATAAAAAACGGGACACGAGGCTCCAAAATGCGAATTCCCGTTCCAGTTCCACTTTGGTCATGACAACACTATTGCGGACAAAGCCGGGGGTCTAATACCAGCAAATTGAATTCCAGTGCATCCCGGTTTGGAAAGTCTTCCATGCTATGAAATCGTCAGGTCAAAACAAAATTTATCTTTGAGAATTTGTGTTTATTGGCTATTTGTGGCGAACAAGGTTTGCGCAGTAATGAAAATTGATTGTGAAAATTATTGGGACGTTTGTGAAATTTCAAGACATTATCATCATCATTATCATCAACCCATTACATTGTCCCACTGCTGGGCACGGGTCTCCTCTCAATACGAGAGGGATTAGGCTATAGTCCGCCACGCTAGCCTACTGCGGGTTGGCAGACTTCACATGCCGTCAAGAAAATCTCTCAGGCATGCAGGTTTCCTCACGATATTTTCCTTCACCGTTTAAGCGCGTGATAATTAATTATTAATACACACATAACTTCGGAAAGTTAGAGGTGCGTGCCTTGGATTCAAACTCGAGACCTTTGACTTGGCAGTCCAATGGTCATATCACTAGGCTATCACTGCACTATACTGAGACATACACTACACAAGAAATTATACTGAATAATATTGTTGAATATTTTGAGCGTTGATATTCAGTAGTTGTTAATTTTGTATTCTTATTTCTATAAACCTTCATCCTACTTTCTGTTGAAACTATTTCTTCGATTGCTTCAAAATGAAATAATACTCTTGCATTTATTTATTTAATAATTTAAACAGATCTGTATAAAGGTACGAATACTTTTGTAATTATTTTTAAAAGTCTATGTTACTCAGAACAGGGCTAAGGAATGAATTATTTTTCAGTAGCAATACAAAACTGAACATTGTATTACTTAACTTTAGAATGAATATATAATTCTTACATAACACAAAAGGGGAAGAAGGAAGGATTAAGTAATCTTCACTTCTTAATAAGTACAGCAAAACTTTAATCAAAATTATAATAAAAAAAGCGAATCCAATTCCATTAGTCCAAGAGACATTGCATTTTAAAATTTCTTGTTTGCACTAACGTATATTTACCTGTATATGGGACTCCTTACAAATTTTGCATAAAAGCAACGAACAAAATATTTCACAGTTAATGAAAATTCTCGAATAACATCTTCCGGCAGTGTCTGTTTCACTAGCTAAATTGAATAGCCTGCATAAACTATGCGCTCGTGTTCCAAAATTAAACAAAATCTTTTGTATCCTTTTTTGTGTTTAAAAAACAAAAGAAACAAGATGGCGTCTGTTATCCATATTTTCAATATTACTTTGATGTACCCGTGTCATTTTGAATAAACAGTCATCATTTATTGTTGCTACTTAAATTAAATCAAGTTTGTATTTAGCAGCAAGCAATTTCTTTCATGTAAACTACAGCTGGATAATCTACTAAAATTGCCCTCAACATTGTATAATATACCTACTTACTTACTTACATTGTATAAGCTTGAATTGGAAATAATCGGACGCAGTCTCTCGGACTATTTAATATATTACCGTAATGCAACCTCCTTAATTGCTGTGAATAAAAATAATTAACGGTACCATAAATAGAGCTTAATGAGCGTCATTCAACTGGAACTGAAGTTACTCCAGGATTTTGAGTTTCAGGAACTCGCTAAGAAAATAAACTTTAAGGCTAATTAACGTTCGCAAAATGAAACGAAAACAAACTTACCCGCGCATCACAAAGGAGTTCGTATATTTGTGAATTTAATTATAACGATTGCATTTTAAGAAAAAAAAGTTGATATTAATGTGGCTGTCATGTCGAATACTTACCGAAATACACTCCGAAACGGCTGGGCCGATTTTGAGGGGACTTTCACTGGCACAATAGTTATGGTACAAGGACTAACTTAGGGTAAAAAAGGTTAAACATCTTGCTATGACCCTATTTTTTTGTTTTTTTTTTATTCAGCCTTTTTCGTCCCACTGCAGGGCAACAGGAAAAACTAAAACTGCTAGATAAGTAGCACTGATTTAATGCATTGGATTGTCTAAATAAGGGATATACGTGCTGACATATTTTAGTGGCTGCGCCACAGACTAAAAAACAAAACAAAAAAGCGGTTATAGAAATAACTTCTTAATTGAAAACTACACTTCTTCTTGGTCTATTAAGGCTATTTATTTATATTTATTAGAACAGGTTCTTTCAACACAAAGGATAGATATCGCTTAGATTCCCACTAGCTCTAAAATCGATTACCACTCTTGTGTACCAGCCTTAAAAGAAAAAAAACACACGGATGTGAGACTCTCCGCATCGCCGCATCTTATCCCACAAAAGCGATGTTTACCGAAGTAAAAAGCTTTTGCATTTTTTAGTCTGCCCGTCAGTGGCACAGCCTTTTATGATAGCAGATGAATTAACCGACCTACTTGTATCCTTGCCGACTACAAAAAAAAAAGAATGAAATATCATCATCATACCATCACGCCTGTATTCCTTGAAGGGCTATGCAGAGATGTACTGATGCACACCCACATTTCGCCGGTATAATTAGGACTCATGTAATGCCATTAGCCGGCCACAAATCCAAACTCCGAGCTGCTACTGAGAATTTCATAGAAAAACCCAATAACACTTTGCTCGACCTGGGGATCGAACCCTATCTAGCGTAGCAGTCGCGCTGCCGTAGCGTAGCAGGACCACTAGACTAATGAGGCAGGCAGACAGGCAGGCAGTAAAGAAAGAAATAATTTCATTGAAACCATCACGCTTTTAACCTGAAGGGTATGGCAGTACTTAATGTACACCCACAGTTCGATACCGGTGTTTAGGTCCCAAATAGGAGGCGAGCCTATGTCATACAAATTTGGGAAATTATGTTGGGGAGCAGCCATAGTGATATGATCATTAATTGGACTGCCAAGTCGTAGGGAGTTCGAATCCAAGACCTCCGACTTTTCGTAACTATTACTCACTTGAAACGTTGAAGGTAAATACCTGGGAAACCTGCATATCCTGGAATTCTACCACCAGCTGTAAGCTAACATAGTGGAGTAGGGCCTAACCCCTTTCACTGAGAGAGGAGACTCGTGCCCAGTAGTGGGACGGTAATTAGGGTGATGATGATGATCCATGGTTGATGGTGATGAGCCACATGATTAGTTTAGTATGTTAAGAAGTGACTCCTATCAGAACTTTGCAACCTTATTTCTGGGCAATACCAATATCCTAAGAGCGCCTTGACAATAGCGTTTATCCAGCGTAGGCGTTCGATGAACGTATGCGCAGCGCTGCGCTAGTGCGGCGCTGACGTCACGCAATTACGTTGTCGTGTCGTTAACGTCCCATGTGCCCCTGCAGAAACTCCGAGACAACGCGATGTGTTCGTCGTGTTATCGCGACGTCTACGCTGCGCATACGTTCATCGAACGCGTACGCTGGACAAACGCTAATAATATATAATAATCTTTACTGAATGAAAGCCTACATATTTTTGTACAATGGTAAAGTAGCTACATACATAAAAAGGCTTATGCTAGATACAAACACATTGAAACCCTGCTCTCTAAACTAGGTGTGTACCTGTATCTTAGAGAACTGTGTCCCTCCGCTACAATGTTACAAGCCAATACTAGACAATACTTAAATATACGTTAATGTGAAGGGGCTCTAAGCACAGAATGAATGTGTCTTAACTTTTTTATGTGGCCCCCTTTTGTGTCCAACTGCTGGGCAAAGGCAACCTCTAACTTCATCCAGGATTGTCTATCCTGGGCTTCTTCATACATACACAATTTGATCCATCCATCTGATCCGTGTGTAATCGACTTTGTCGCTTCGCAATACACGTTACAACGTTATGCGTTTACAATGTATCGCTCATTTAACTATTAATTGAAACGGTTCAGATAATTGGATTAAGTTGTATTCAATTACGTTACCTTAATATCACGAGTACCTAAGTACATTAGTGGTGATCTAATTGATAGAATCTCGGCGTTACGTCAGTTTGTGACAAAGGGATTACAAATTTATGTAGGTATTATTATAAGTATCACAATATTCAACTGTAATTAAGTTTAACTAAGTGACTTCTAAATTATAATTATTATAATATAGTCTTTAATTTACAATATTTAAATTTTGACTGCCTCATTAGTCTAGTAGTCCTTAGCAAAACTGCCACGCACTTAGAGGGGGTTCCTGGGTTCGATCCCCAGGTCGAGCAAAGTGATTTTGGCTTTTTCTATGAAATTTCCAGCAGCTCGGAGTCTGGATTTTATGCCCGGTTAATGGCAATAGGCTCGCCCCCTATTACATGGGACCTAAACATACCGACGAAACGTGGGTGTACATTAGTACACCTCTGCCTAACCCTTCGGGGTATACAGGCGTGATGGTATATTATGTTTATGTTAATTTACAAGTTTATTAGTGAATATTACTTAATTGAAAATCATGTTGATACAAAGCTCTAGTACATAGATTTGAATCCCGAAGGTTAAATTTTTATGTCCATGTCTCACTATTTGCTACTTATCAATGTTTATGTTTTTATTGTTGATATGCCATAATAAATAAATAAATACAGACGCTTGGAAGTTTTTTACTTACTAGCCATCTATACCGTCTAATACGGACAAATTGCTATTAACCTAGCATATCTGAAGTCGTAGTAAAACCCATTTGCATTTTACTCGAAGTCAAAATTGAACCCATGATTACGTGTTGGCATTTATCCCTCAGGTAAACCCCAACAAAACAGTGAAGGTAAACTAAGTTCATGTTTGAAATTATTTGCCTAATAAGATATTTAGCTAAGATTTAGGCGATTAACTACACAAATATTACATGTGTGATGAGCCAGGCGAAGATGTAAGCGATTAGGCACACAATTTGAAATTCAACTCACGTCACGTTTGGACATTAGTATGTGCGCTTTGGTGCTTTGGAGCGACCATGTAAAATGAGAATTTGAGGTAATGCACAAATTAATAATATACAATTATAAGAAGCATGGGTATATATATTTTTTACAATTTCACACCATTCCAATTAAAAAAAAACATAATCGTTTTAAACAAGAGCCCTCACAAGCTCTATACAATTAAATAAATCAAACTTTAATAGTGTACTTATGCGATTTAAATAAATTATATTGATTGAGTGCCATTTAAGTCCTCAAATTGAATAACTACATAAAACAGCTGAAATGATACGCACAGAGCACAGGATCTGGTAAAAAACCTTTACAGTTCTTTTAACGCGGTTTCTTAATAGATTTCTCTGATATTTTAAGACAGTTAAGGGGATAATACAATACTAACGAAACACATTTTGACTTCTTCAAATCTCCATCCTCTTAAATTACTTTCAACAAAAAGTAAAACCGCCTTCAATTCAATTATTTTATTATTTTTTGAAGGTTCTACTTTTTTGTTAATAGTAATTTTATTTTTTTATTTTTATTGGAAAGTTTTGTTTATAATAAGAACTTGTAAGCCAACTTAACGCACTGCTCCAATAAGACAGTGATGTTTCGGAGTAAACGATAATATGATCGATGTATTTCTTTTTTTGTTTTTTTTTAAATCGCTCAACTGATTTCGATAAAATTTGAACG
This sequence comes from Subacronicta megacephala, assembly GCA_958496365.1. Lineage (NCBI taxonomy): Eukaryota > Metazoa > Arthropoda > Insecta > Lepidoptera > Noctuidae > Subacronicta > Subacronicta megacephala. The sequence goes on from OY292527.1 coordinate 9,875,092, forward strand.
AGACCACCTCTGAAGTATGACCTACCAAATAAAAATAATCATCATTGAAATCGATCCATAATTGGCGGAGATATCGCGTAACAAATATACAAAAAAAAAACAACATACAGACGAATTGAGAACCTCCTCCTTTTTGAAGTCAGTTGATAACCATGTCAACAATAAAAAGTTCAATAGAACAGTGAGATTCATTAATGTGAAGCCCCAAGCCTTATCCAAAAATACCAAAAAGCTTTTCTTTAAAAAATTCTCAAGTCTGTAGCATTCGTACTCTTTTGCTACAAAAGTGCATCGTAACGACGTGCAGCTAACGAGCGATCGTTACAGCGCGTGCTCCCGGCGATATTACTCACGTGGACAATGTCACACAACAGCTGGGTAACGTCCGAACACACCTAAACTAATTGGTTCAAGTAAGAAACTGCACTTACTAAGTCGAGGTTAATTTTTACTTGTTTTTAAAACTTAAACGAATATGAACTCTCTCTGGTCTCTTGATGATTTTTTATCGTCGGCCTGCCTCAATAGTCTAGTGGTCCAAAGCGCGACTGCTACGCTACAGGTCCTGGGTTCGATTCGCAGATCAAACAAAATTTTAGGTATTGAGTTTTTCTATGTGTGTGTACCTAATACGAGTGCTCGGTTAGTGGCAATAGGCTTGTCCATTATTATATGGGACTTTAACATACCGGTGGTGTGGATGTATCTACATTTGTACACCTCTGCCTAACCCTTCGGGGAATACAGGCGTGGTGATATGTAATGTAATTGTCTACGTCACTAGTGGCCAGTTGATGGAAGGGATCCGTAGTGGAAATATGCTTAAGAGTAGCCTCCTTCTATGCTCTTAAAGTCTTATTAGCATTATAAAGCTTTATCTATAACAACTGAGACAGCTTTACTGTCTCGGTGGAGCCAAAAAGTACAAATTGCATAATTGCATTAAGCTTCTTTAACTTCAGGATGAAAATGTTTATGGCATGCTCAGCCTTAGGAATAGAATCAATCCATAGCAGCCCAGTCTATAAGGGCTAGGCAGCAGCATCAACTTTGATAATGCAGTTGGCCATGGGTGGTGATGACTACCTACTAACCATCTGATGTCTGCTTGTTTCACAACTTAACCCATTATCAAGGTAGAAAATGCGCAGTGACTGTCTAAGATGACCATTTGGACTGCCAAATCAATGCTTTCGAGTCGAATCCAAGGCCTCTAACGTTTTGAAGGCATGTGCATATTAATAATTAATTATGACGCTCTTAAACGGTGAAGAAAAAATTTTGTGAGGAAATCTGCATGCCTGAGAGATTTTCTTGACGGCGTGGGAATTCTGCTACCCCGCAGTAGGCTAGCGGGGTTGACTATGGCCTTATTCCTCTCATTGTGAGAGGAGGCCCGTTAATGATGATGAAGCCAGGAAACGCAGCAAACAACTAAGAATAAAAAAAAAATGATTTAATACTACCGATTGAGACACCAAAAAAAAACAAAATTTATTTATAAGTATGTGCACATCAAAAAGACAAAGAAATTCTCTATCCCCCACACGAACAGGTAAGGCTGTGTGGTGAACGTGAAAATTGCAATATATCCTTGGACAGGAAACCCCTGTCGTAGCAAGAAACGTTTCTAGTGTAACTAGCGGGCGTTCAAGCTGTATCTAGGGTTGCTATCGTCAACACATTCCCAGTTAAAAACCGATAGGAATAAACTAAATGGGAAAAGTTATTCTATAAATACATACGTGAATAATAACATTGTTAATGAAGGATATTGTTTGGCAGGTTGTTATAATTATGTTTATTTTTGGTTAATTGTTACTTAACAAAATAATGAAAAAATACCTGCTAATTCGGATCATAGTGAAAAAGTTTAATAATTTCAGGGATTGTGAAATAAAATATTCTACATGCAGAATAATAGTAGGTACATGGTTTTCAAGAAATTTAAATTCACAAAAAATCTCTAAATTAATACTACTACAAGACCAAAATAGCCGCTTTCGATAAATTATAATGTGATTTTTTTATGAATCATATTTTGATTTATCGAAAGATAAATAAATTATAAATTGCTAACGGACCACACATTATTTAAACAGGCCAGGCAGACGATTTGTTTCTTAGTGAGCAGGAGTAGCTTTTTTAAATAGATATTTTGACTGAAAAATGACTAAACGCCGCTTTTATTTTCAGTGCAATAACTAAAATACCAGTTCGACATTAGTTTTGTTTTTCGTTTGCAGGTTCGTCGTTTCCCACTACGGTACATGGCATCCTTGTTCTACTGAGCTGTATACCAAATGAGCCCGCGTTTTATTCCAAGCAAGCCGACGGTAGTTTTGTTCAAGCGTAGTCTGGATGGATGTCGACTTAAAAATAGGTAGTGCGCTAATTTCTACTGAAATTTATTTTTCTTTGTATTGCAGTGATAGCCTAGGGATATGACTATTGAACTGCATAGTCAAAGTTCTCGAGTGCAAATCCACGCACCTTTGACTTTTCGAAGTCATATGCGTATTAATAATGAATTACCACGCGCTTAAACGGTGAAGGAAAACATCGTGAGTAAACCTGCATGCCTGATAGATTTTCTTGATGGCGTGTGAAATCTGCCAACCCGCAATAGCTTAGTGTGGTGAACTACAGCCTAATCCCTCTCGTTCTGGAAGGAAACCTGTGCCCAGCAGTGGGACAATGTAATGGATCGATGATCGGCAATCATGATTGCCTATCTCGTTGGTCTAGTGGTAAATCCCTAAATTCGATTCCCAGGGTTCTTATAGGGTTTCTCGAAGGAATTTTGAGAAGCTGCTCGAAATTTGGATTTGTCAAGCTTCTTCTCTCAGAATGAGTACGGTTACCCTATAGTCCACCACGCAAGCCTAGAGCAAGTTGGCAGACTTCAAACGCCAGCAAGAAAATCTTGAAAGTGCTGCACGCCTGACTACAACTATATTCTCCTTCGCAGCGTATTAATAATACTAATTAAATGTTAATTAAGAAGTGCGTGTCTTAAATTCTAACTCATAACATCATTAGGCTGTCACTGCTTCATCACTATGCATTCACTGATTAGGGGATGGATTAGTTATTTTATTTTATGTACACTATGCATATTGCAATTTAAATAGTCTTGTGTGTCAAAAAATAAAATGCGAGAGTATCAATTATTTCACAAATGATTTCGATATTGCACACACTGAATTCGAACTAGGATCGTATAACATTTTATACTATTAAATAATTATATACTCGTATCTCCAGGTTATATTTATTGGTTCATTTATTACAGTTATCGCAATAAACCTGTCAACATTACTACCCTCTATTAACCTTTGGATCTACGATAAAACGACCGCAACGTTAATTCGGTTAAATCCTTAATACCGCAACATATACCTTCCAACATAGTTTACCGGAACAATGAGATATTAATCTACAGTTCTTAACCTATAACCGTATATCGCATAATTTATTTTTCTAACTGCTTTTTGATGTAGGAGTTACAAGCGCGGGTTCGTTCCTATGTTGAGCAAAGTTAATTAGTAACGTTAGATGTCCTGGATTTGATACACGGGTCCAAAAAGGTGCTTTTGGGTTTTTTCTATGAAATCCTTAGGAGAACTTGGAGCCTTGATTTGTGCCCGGTTAATGGCAATAGGCTCGCCCGCGTATGGGACCTTTAAGGCCGGCAACGCACTTATGACTCCTCTGGCGTTGCTAGTGCCCATGGGTGGCGGTAATCGCTTATTATAAGGCGATCTGTCTGCTCGTTTGCTTGCCCCCTACCCCACAAAAAAACCTAAACATACCGACGAAGTGTGGACATTAGTTAACCCCTGCCTAGTCCTTCTAGGAATACAGGGGTGATGGTATGTATGTTCAGTAGACATACAATTTTATTAATAGTTATGTAAAATAAAATAAAAATATGTACCTATATTCTAAGTAACTTGTTACGCAAATTCATTAAATATGTATGATTGTTTATTACTACAAAAACGTTTATACAAATTATTTAGTCAAGCTTCGCGTGTATTTTCACTAACAAAAACCAATTTATACGAACAATGTCATACAAATCTGGTTATGAAAATGGGTTAGAGACGCGACGGACGTAACTTAGTTAAAACTTTGCATAAACACGATAATGTTTTGTAACTTCCTCATAGTGTAACAAAGTGGATATTAAAATGTTAAACTTGTTTGTATTATTATGAAGATTAGCATAGCAGTCGAGCTTAGAAATAATAGACTAATGACGCAGTTTTGTAGTATGTAATAAACAATCATATTTAAGGGTAAATGTTCAGCTTTGAGTGCCACATATTTTTTTTTTTTTGGTTTTTCGTAAATTGTTCTTCTATAAAACATTCTTGGTAAATGGCAGTGGTCATTGCGACATTAATAATTACTTATTCACAATAGAGTATTTGAAACTTAAAAAAAATATTGTAAAAGATTTTAGTGTAATTGTTAATTTTGGCCGAATCCTTTCTTGTCACCAAAAACCTTCTACAATAACAAAAACAAAAATTATTCAATTGTGATTATGTTATTGTTAGTGATGAAATTTCTACTATTACGTACCTAGGATGTATTGGTGGTTATATTTGCGAAGAACCAAAATAAATTTTATTTTGCGCCCAAAGCTGTACATTAGGCCTTAATGAATTCTCATAAGTTTTACTTACATACCGTACATCACGAATATTTAAACATTTTTACACGATGGCGGATTGTTTTCCTTTCTTATTTGTAGTTTTTGTTTCATTTATTCTTACTTTCCTACTAAAATATTTACCATTATTTTAAGTATTGGCATTATGACTGGTTAACACAAAACCATGCTATAAACTTGCGCAACACATTGCAAGTTGGCATGACTTCAAACTTGAAGACTACAAGTTTCACAAACTTAAGTTGGTATTGTTTGGCCTTTACAAAAGATACTTAACTTTTTTTACTTTCCTATAGGTATATAATAATGGGTGATCATTTCACCGGGCTTCCAGTCTAACCAGATGTAGTTCAATATTAGTATTTTACATAGAACTTACTGCTACTCCTTCTCCTCCGCAACCCAATTTTTGGGCATTACCGATATTTAAACGATAAACTATTTGTCAGGCATTTTGGTTGAGTACCGGTAACGCCAGTTGCGGGTAGTACACACCTGACTTTTTCGAATGACCAATAAGGCTGCCTGCCTACGTCAGACTTTTTGTAGGACAGATAATCGGGTCGATTTTTCCTCCGATTCTTAGGACCGATTTTGTGGTCGACTCAACGCCTACGTCCGTCACTTTTTCTGTGGCTATCCAGGGAGCAGCATGTCATGGACAGAGAGAATCTCATGAATAAAAGGAGGAAGGGGAATTTACACAGGAAGGTTTGTCTTTGGCTTTTCAGGAACAGAAGAGAGAAAAGAAAGTTCGGGATGCGCCGATTTTATTTTTGTCCAACTTTTTGTAGGACGTGTGCGTTGCACTATTGCTATCAGTGTGTTCTATTGTTTTCCTACAAAAAATCAGTAACCGATTATCGGACGTGGGCGGGTAGCTTATGGTCGATGTATTTTTTCTAGGGCATCCCTTTCCGGCGGCTCCACTGACATTCGATTTATAAATACCTTTAGTCTCCTTCCATCCATTCTCTCGCAAAAACTTACATAATAACCTAAAATTTATTTCCAATCATACAAACAAACTCTCGGCCACATTTACGCTACATGAGGAATTTACTCAGAATGGAAATAAGTCTAAAATGCGTAAAAGTACCCCGACGTTGCTCCACTTCCGTACTTAGCCGCGTCTGGTGTATATTAAATGAGGTTTTTCCCACTCCAACGTATCTTTTTAAAAGGCCGCGAGCACATAACTATTCCGTTCATGAATTTACGACATGTAGCTATGTATATTAACTTACATTATTCATTTATATAAGTTTACGTTGAATACAGTTTCATTCACGACTGCTACGCTAGAGGTGTTTGGTTCAATTCCCAGGTCGAGCAGTGTATTTCTATGAACATCTTGGAGTTTGGATATGTGTCCGGTTACTGATCACTCACCCCCTATTATAAGGGACCTAAACAGGTATATCGGTGAACTGTGGACTCATTAGTACACCTCTGCCGAACCCTTCGTGGAAAATAAGCGTGATAGTATGTTATATTCTGAATAACCGACTACTAAACACTCAATACAAAGCAAATACTTTCATTATAAATTAATGACTTTCCTAGGTAGTTCAAATCAAATCAAATCAATCAAATCAAATGTTTTTATTTCAAATAAGCTTTCACAAGCGTTTATGAAACGTTATTGACTCTAGTTGCACGGTTCCAAAAAGTTGATCTCATGGAGAAGAATCCGGCAAGAAACTCCATAGACACTCTTTTAAAATATATTGTTTTAACATAATTTGCTGGTACATTATGCCGATAACAGGATGTGAGTGCATTGGAGGTTTATGTCATAATTAGCCTGAAGTCGGGACTAAAATTACAAGAAGGTTCTCAGCAAATGAGAACGCAATGTCAAACTAAAACAGATACACTATGTGTAAGAATACTCATCATCAAAAATATGAACTAGGATAACTATAAACTACTTAGACATAAATGGCTACGATGTACTCACATTTACAGTTCCTGTTTATATAAAGTGGTAAACAATATACAAGATAATTGAGAAATAAAGTTTAATAGTTTAGTTTAATAGTTTATAGTTTAATAGTTTTAATAATAGTTTATTAATAAAGTAACCTCAGGTTGCCAGGGAGACCACAAGTGCACCCGTATTTTAACACCACACATTTTTATCATCAACGTAGTCCTTGATTTTGTAATATGCTTTCTTAACAAGGACCGATTTAACATAATTTTTAAATTTCTTACCGGTGAGATCGGTGACAGATTTTGGAAGTTTATTGTAAAAACGCACACAATTTCCTAGAAATGATTTATTGGTTTTAGTTAATCTAAATTTAGGTACCACTATTTTATGTTTATTTCTAGTATTATGGTTGTGAAAGTCGCTATTTATGCTGAACATATGCAGGTTTTTGCGGATATACATGATGTTTTCTAAAATATAAAGTGACGGCAGCGTTAGTATACTGACGTTCTTGAAGACTTCTCTAAGGGAATCGCGAGGGCCCATATTGTAGATTGCGCGGATGGCCCTTTTCTGCAAGATGAAAATAGAATCTACGTCAGCAGGTGATCCCCACAGTAGAATACCGTATGACATAATGCTGTGAAAGTAAGCGAAGTATACAAGTCTAGCAGTAGCTACGTCAGTGATCTGCCTAATTTTCCTAACTGCATATGCCGCGGAACTTAATCTGCGAGACAGGGCTGAGATGTGAGCACCCCATTGCAACTTACTATCAACCGTTATACCTAAAAAAACAGTTTCATTGATTAGATTGAGTTTGCTGCCTCCAAGGTAGCTTAACATGTCAAGTAAAACATTATTCGTATAATACTAAGTATTTTGTTTTGCTTAGACTCTGAAGTCTCATAATTCGGGTGCCAAGATGAAAACTTGACATATCAAACAGCCAGAGAACTAATAAAAGGATCGCTCTTCAAAGGATCACAGGTCTTAGATCAAAACCTCCTTTGAAGCCTTTAGCTTTTATGTCAGGTAGGCTGGCTGTGATGAATAGCCATACAACATTAATGGGAACGATGTTATGAAGTTTTATACACAAAATAACACATTATAATTGTTTTTTTTTACAGACGATATGGAGGGATTAATGCAGTTAATGCATCATGATCAATGAAAGATACGTTCAGTTATTGTGTGTTCTTAAAAAAAATAACAGATAATCACGCTTGTGTCAAAGGTAAGATAGAGGTAAACTTACTTACAGTAAACCCCAGTTCGCCAGCATGTTTAAGTCCCATATTGCCATTCATATATCCCAACTCTGAGCTTCTACTGAGAATTTCATAGAAAAATCTAATAACACTTAGCTTAAGGAGTCGAACCCAAGACCACTTCAGTATCAATCACGCTGAGGGCCCCTCGATTAATGAGGCAGTTTGTTAGTTGTCTTTAAAATATGTCTGAAAATAAATAAATAGGACAACTTTTTATCATTAATTAGCAGAGATGTACTAGAAGGTACACAAAATTTCACAGTTCAAAGACTCAAAGCTGCTATTGAAAGATTTATAATAGAAAAGTCCAATATTTTACTCAACTTTTACTGTGCAATCACACACCACTAGACCAATGTATAATTATGAATAAATAGCTAAACATCAACCCAATTAAACAGGTTTCAAAGAAAAGTATCACAGTAAAATTTTATTGGTTCATTTGTTTGGGAATTTCCACATAGATGCAGACAGACAAATGGTTTTAAGTCTACGTTTCATAATACAGTACTTATTGTTCTTATTTTTACTGGTCCTACACAAAAAAATATCTAATTCATACCATCACGCCCATGCTTAATTCCAGAAGAATTAGGCAGAGGTGTATTACACCTCACATATCGCCGGTATGTTTTTAGGTATAGATAACAGAGGGTAAGCCTATTGCTATTAATCGGGATCAATCGAATCCAGAACCTCTAGCATAGTAGTCAGGCTTAAGACCACTGCACCAATGAGGCTCTGAATAGTTTTTCCAAAATCGTTCAGTCTCTGAGTAATTAATTTTATAAAAGAAAATGGTCGCGTAACTCCAACGATCAATATGGATGCTTCACTTGCATAACACAGATTCACTCAATAAAACCCGCTAGAGCGATGAAAACTTGGCGGAGATTCCAGATTGCCGCGCCGAGACAAGGTATGATTAATGAGTGTATCAATAGAGATCGCCAGTCGACTATCCACTTTCACGTCACCGAGTGATGTATTGCTCCCGCGCCAGTGGGCTTTTATCGCGATTTGAGACTTTTAAATATAGATTTTTATGCCAACGAGGACTTTTTGAATAAATTCTGTAATAGAAGTAGACGCCGTATATTTGCTCTGTAACTTTTGATATTTATTAGTGCGCAGCTTCGCCGGCAAAAATGTCTCATCCGAATTTAAGACTTTTCAGGTGTATTAAAAAATGCTTACAACAAACCTTGTACTGACAATTACTGACCCGATCTCAAGTTATAAGTTTTTATATTTGGGGTAAGTTAGGTAGGTAAACATAGATTGATTTTTTCACAGAATAATAGTTACAATAAGTACCTTAACTATTACATAATAACATACCATCATCACGCCTGTATTCCCCGAAGGGTTAGGCAGAGGTGTACTTAATGTACACCCACAGTTCGCCGGTATGTTTGGGTCCCATGTATTAGGGGGCGAGCCTATTGCCATTCACCGGGCACAAAACCAGACAGAGCTGATACTGAGAATTTCATAGAAAAACTCAATAACACTTTGCTCGACCTGGGGATCGAACCCAAGACCTCTAGCGTAGCAGTCGCGATTGGGACCACTAGACCAACGAGGCAGTCCCTAATAATATGGTAATAATACGGTTATCACGGTAAATATCTTACAATGGCAGAAAATACTTATATCAAAGGTTACGTATGGCAGTTAATTAAACCTTTAACTTAATGTTATAAATAATATTTCGCACTATCCGCCTATCCGATATTTTCACCTTAGGATATTGGTTATATTTGCCCATAAAGAGCATCCAAGGTCTGATAGCATGCTTCGTGTAAAATACTGATGATGTACAGCCGTATTTACTCTGACTGGAAACTAATAATGATTACAAAAAACCTGTAAATAATCACCCACTGCAGGGCAAAGGCCTCTTTAATTTTTTTCCACGTCTGTCAGTCCTTAGAAATTTGGGACCAGCTTTTGTGTAATGAGTCCAGCTCAACCCATTTGATGGTAACGCAAGATTCATTGAATCCCAACCATTGATTTATTCGGCTCCATATGTCACCAATGTCATTGGTATTGTGTTATTTTGTCTGATATTCATCAATTTCCAAAACATAAGTATTTGGCCACGTCAAAGCGATAAATCTATGGAACGTATACACGTCGAGTTGGAGCGTATACAAAAGGACGGCATCTGTCGTTAGCGCCGATGACAAATTGCAATGTCGCGCGCTGGTCGAACTCGCTGTGCGATTCTAGTTGGCGCTAACAATAGGACGCCTTTCGTATCTAAAATTATCTAGATAAATAAACCCCCTCGTATGTACTTATAGCGAAATCGACCTATTATATACCCACTGCTGGGACACAGGCCCACGCGGGCCTAGTGCGGGTTAGTAGATGTTACATGTCTTCGAATTTTTGGTTCTAAGACATGCTGGTTTCCTCACTATATTTTCCTTCACCGTTTTTGGGAGCAGTGTGATGAAATAAGCGCCTGTCTAGGTTCTAACCTACGACCTACAATTCGAACTGACATTCAAATATCTGACTTGCTCAGTGGTAAGACTTTGGGTCTTACTGCCTGGCGACTACTCGTAAGTAAGAATCTCTGGTTAGGTACCTTGGTGTGTTTCGACTTTAGCGCGTCAGAACCATTTCCCTCTCGGCTGGTGCGGTTCTGGAGGTCTGTAGTGCGTAAGGGCTCTTAAGGCTCGGCAACTCAGCAACTCCTTTGGTGTTGTAGGTGCCCGTGGGTATCGATGACTTCTAAGGATCAGGCAACACACGGTAGGACACCCGCTGCGCCAGGTGAAGTGACAATTAGCGGAAGGCGGCTGGCAGCAATTGGATGAAAAGAGGTAAAGGTCACGCTCTGTGGCGTTCACTTAAAGAGACCTACGAGGCCAGCTGTGGACGAATACGAGCTCATGATGATGATGATGATGAAGCATCAGGGGGGTCGTCTGGTCGTTTGCCCATTTATCCTATACAAAAAACATACCATTACGCTTATGTTCCCCGAAGGGTTAGGAAAAGGTGTACTAATTTACACTCTCTGGCATGTACAGGTCCCATGCAATACGGGCACAAATCCAAAATAATAAAGCAATAGAATCCGAAACAATTTTATGTAGGTATTATCTTTGTAATTTATATTTTTTTGTTTATATATTTGTACGCGCGCCGCATAGAAACTACAACACGAAATTGGATGCGCCTTTCAAATTAGTAGGTATTGCTCGAGTTCTTATTATAAATTTAATATCTAGTGGATGTTTTATCTTGAAATTATATACATATATAGTAAGTAAATCCTTTTGGGAACCAAGTGAAACCACGGGAACAGCTAGTATATAAAAAAAGTTTTGATGAAAAAATAAGATCACTTGCAGATAATTTTTAAGAAAAAAATATGCCTAAGCTAAAAGCTTTTGATAGTATACCTAATGTAAAAAACTTTCATCTTTAAGAAATATTCATGCATGAAAATAAAGTCGGGCTCATTTTGACACTAACACGTGATTACTATTTAGAAAATATTTTTTGATAGCTCTTTTAATGTCAAAAGATACACTGACAAGCACAAATTTTATTTTAAACAACATTATTCATGCAGTAATATGTATCTGACTCTTAGAAGATGTCAAAGTCCTTGTCATCTAAAAATACAACTCCGTGTAGGCAATTAGCTACGCGCAAGAAGACCAATCTTACTGAAAAATAGAAAGTAAGAGACTATAATACAGGGTGGAAGGGACATCAACGCACATCCGCTTACCACGAATTCAGTGCATGATTCTGGACCCCCTTGTGTTGATATTTTTCGTCGGTTATGAAAAAAAAACTGCTTTTTTTTAAGGTCGAAAGCCAAGTTGAATGTCGAGGCGAAAGTCGAAAGTCAAAAGTCGAAAGTTGAGTCAAATGTCGAAAGTTGAAAGCCGAGTCGAATGTCTAGTCGAAAGTCGAGTCGAAACTTGAAAGTCGAAGGTCGAAGGTCGAAGCCGAAAGCCGAAAGTGAAAAGCCGAAAGTCTAGTCGAAAGTTGAAGGTCGAAGCCGAAAGCCGAGTCTTGCCAAAAGTCTAGTCGAGCCGAAAGTCGAAGGTCAAATGTCAAATGTCAAAAGTCGAAAGACCGAAGCCGTGAGTTGTCAAATGTCAAAGGTAAAAGGACACCGGTCAAAGGTCAAAAGTCAAAGGTCAAATGTCAAAGGTCAGAAGTCAAAAGTTGGAAGCTGAAAGGCTAAAGCCAAAAGCCGTAAGCCGAGTCGAAAGTCGTCGAAGCTCAAGGTGGAAGGTCAAAGGTCAAAGCTGGAAGGTCAAAGGTCAAAAATCAAGTAGGAAGACGAAAGCCGTAACTTGAGTCGTCGAAAGTCGAGCCGAAAGTCGAAAGTAGATGATTGAAGGTCGAAGGTTGAAGGTCGAAGGACGAAGGTTGAAGGTCGAAGGTCGAAGCCAAAATACCACGACTTAATCTTCAACTTATTGATATAGATTCGTCCTAACTAAAAACGCTATTATATTCAGTGACATATTCAAGTAATTATGATAAATATCGCTCGTATAATTCCCAGTAGAGCATATGCAAGATACCCAAGTTTTGTAGTGAAATTTTACGCTCACCTATAAAATATTATGTATGTAGGTCATAACTTTTTTACTTGCCACTTCGAGGCTTTTACGTTGCGTATGCGTTTAATGGCAAGGAATATAAAACATTGCGGATATCCTAAAGCTACGGTAAATGTCCCAATAAGCCCCTATAGTGGTCCGTTCTAAACTATTGAGCGCTGTACGTACACAGTACATGTGTGAAGGGGTATATGTATGTACGTTAAAGTGTTTACGGTCGTCTGTACAGTCGGCTACACAAGTACTGCTGCTTTTCTTATTACGCGTAAAAGAAAAAATATTTTAGTCACTTGAATGAAACAATATATTTTCTTCATATTGATTACAATTACATTTAAATAAATTAGGATAACAATCTTTTTTTAATTTTTTTTTTAAATGACCTTCGTATTTCAGGATAATTAAAAAAACTTAAATTAATACTTAATACACATCTACAATTGTAAAATCTTTAATAAGGATAATTACTGCATTGATGATTTTCAAAGCTTTAAAAATGCAAGAAAGCAAGAAAACATGCCAATATCAATAATTTCATCCAAAATTTTGTACAAAACATTTCTACAGAATGTTTACAAAATTTTGGACCTAAATAGTCCATCTTCAATGCGTGCTGTCCGCGACTGTACGTACGTACACAGTGCTTTCAAGTGCCCGACTACACTCCCCCTATCGATGGCGCTAAGAGCCACTGAACTTTTGATGGCGACGATACTATTTACACTTTTCTGTTTTCTGGTCGAACTGTGACGTGATTTTTATGTTATAGTACTGGATTTTGTAAAATACTAGAGGTCAACAATGTTCTTAAATAAAATAGAAATGTCTACTGCTGAATATTGTTCTCTCAACCGAGTGGTGCACTGAATGGTTGTTTAACATTATTTTGCTATATACATAACATAGGTACTATCACGCCTGTATTTCCCGAAGGGTTAGGCTTAGGTGCACTAAGATGTACACCCACACTTCACCGGTATATTTAGGTCCCATGTAATAGGGGGCGAGCCTATTGCCATTTACCGGGCATAAATCCAGACTCCGAGCTGCTACTGAGAATTTCACAGGAAAACCCAATAATACTGCTCATCCTGGGGACCGAACCCAGGAGCTAGCGTAGAAGTTGCACAGAGGACCACTAGACTAATGAGGCGGTCTACTTTTCTATATATCTGGTAATTATTTATGCTTATTATAGCGCCTATAGTCCCCAAAGGGTTCGCCAGGATACTGTAACGTTCGCTCCCAAGACCGAGCTTATTTTTCCAGTAAACGAGCACAAATCCAAACTCCGAGCTGCTACTGAGATTTTTATAAAAGATCCAATAACCGCTAGATAAGCTGACGCATTAGTCACTAGACTATAATGAGAATACTTACCTATATCATAACCCCGCGTTTCCATTGTCGACAAAACATGTTGAAAACATCTAACTCTCGAAGAGTGAGTGGGATAGGTAGCTGTTTTCAACATGTTTTGCCGTCAGCAGAAACACAGGGTTAGGATAATGATAAACAAAAGTCTTTAGCCTATCAAAATAACTCCCCGACTAAAAAGTCGCAACGTATAAACGCATCGGAACGACTATAATCGCCAAGATTTATCGCTCATTATTGTTTTACCGTCTATTGTTGAGTTTGAAAACTTTTAGCGTTGCTTGCAAAGAATGCCCTTTTAGTACGTACGTCATATGAGTAGAACCTTGTATTATATACTTGCATATATATAACTTGAATATGCCGCAATTTTTTTTAAAGCTTACTAGCAATGTGGGTTGCATGCATGTGGGTGCATTAGTAGTACCTATTCTTGTTAACCCCTCGTGCTAACAAAATGCTTGTGTTGCGAGTAAGTTCACGTTGATAGGGCATAGGTGAGTTTCGAACCGGCAGCCACATCATCGCAAGCCCGACGCCCTAGCCATAAGGCCGCTTCAATTTGCATATGTTTCCGACATGCTAATTTGTTGGTATTATTTGCTTCGAGGTTTAGCGAATTTCTGACCAAAAAAATATGTCAACTACTTAAATTGAATCAAAGCAAAAGCATTCGTAAAAAAAATACAATAAATAAATTATTGTATGCCATAGCATTCTTAAAAAATACCTATAATAATTGTCAATTGATGTTGTGTAGGTATGTTAAGTAAAATACCATCACGCCTGTATTCTCCAAAGGGTAAGGCAGAGTTGTACATACCAATGAAGAAGTAAGCTTTAAGTCTTAAGTCCCGGAGCCATTAACCGGTCACAAATCATGCTACTGAGAATTTTACCCAATAAGGGTAAACCTAGGTAATCGAACTCAGGACCTCTAGCGTAGCAGTCACGCTGAATCTTGAGCAATGAGCATTTTAACAACTAATATCTATTATTTATAATTATTTTATATTTATTATCAATTCAAATTCAATGGTTAGGACACGAACCTTCGTCTTCTAGTGTAAGTATTATTTTCAACTCAATGATTAATATATTATGTTATTGTTTTAATGTTTTTCTTTTTAAATCTCTTCTCTTTCTTCATAAAAATCGGTTAACAAATGTATACAGAGCGTGGAATTGGTAAAAAGAGACTGGTACACAGGTGCTTTAGGTAAAGGGTCCAATCTGCTACAGAAATAACCCAAAATTGTGAATACGACACATAACTAACCCCAGACATAATTTATTCCAAATTGAAACACCCACACAAAAGAAAGTCTTACCTACATGAAGAACAAATACGGAGCATAGTGGGGTTAAATCTTTCCTCTTTATACTATAAGTATGAATTTAGACTAGCGATCCATACGCTAATTCGCATATATATAGGTATATAGATAAAGAAAGGATAAGATAAGGACAAGGAAAAGGAAGTATAAGGACTGCCTCATTAGTCTAGTGGTCCTAAGCGCGACTGCTATGCTAGTTATCCTGGGTTCGATCCCCAGGTCGCGCAAAGTGTTATTGAGTTTTTTTATGAAATTCTCAGTAGCAGCTCGGTGTCTGGATTTGTGCCCGGTTAATCGCAAAAGGCTCGCCCCCTATTACATGGGACCCAAACATACCGGCGAAATGTGGGTGTACTTTAGTACACCTCTGCCTAACCCTTCGGGGAATACAGCCGTGATGGTATGTTTATGTGTAGATAAAGAAAAACCTGTATTCAATAAGGGTAAACATTTTTACTTGCCGCCCACATTTGAAAAGGCAAACTCTTCGTTTCAAAACTTGCAAACATGTTAATTGAAAAGTTGCCTACCCGGCTGTAAACGCGGTAGAACGTAACGCGATGAGTTTTGTTAACGTCTTCAAAGGGCGTCTTATTAAAAGAGGAACATAATCTTGATACTTTGTATGACTTACAGTACATATTATGTACCTATAAACGCAGAGAAACAACAAAATATTTTACATGAGACTTGAATCTTCTGATCCGAACCGATTTCAAAAAGTGTTTGAAATCAAAAAGAGTTGTTTTTTACTGTATTCGCGCTAAAATAACTACTACTTATAATATTTAACTATAGGTACAGTCAGGGGCAATTATATGTACACATTCAGTGAAATTCAATAACAATTTTCTCTCAAACAATTTACTGAAACTATGAGATGTTGTTCTGACAGAATCTTTGAATACAAAATATTATGATTTGAATTATATTTCTGAAATGAATTTTGAATTATAAAACTACTTTTGAATTTCAGTGACTGTGTTTATACTGGTGCTCGTGACTGTACCTACTTTAGTCCATCCTCTTATTTTTTTTTTTTTTTTTTTTTTTATGGGATAACTCGGCAAACGAGCACGCGAGCTACCTGATGGTAAGTAGTCATCGCCGCCCATGGACATCTGCAAAACCAAAGGAGTTGCAGATGCGTTGCCAAGCCTATTTAGGGAAAGGGAGGGGAAGGAGAAAAGGAGAAGGAAGGGGATTGGGGGAGGAATTGGGCCTCCGGCCCTCTCGCTCACCGAACGAAGCGCAGTAACGAAACGCTACTACTCGGACGTCGGTCTTCTGCGAGAGTGTGGTACTTCCCCGGTCAAGCCGGCCCATTCATGCTGCGAACAGCGTGGCCCTACCACAACAAAAAAAAAAAAAAAAACTCTTATTCTAAAAGCCCAATTCAGTGAACAGTTAATGAGTTGACAAAGATACACGCAACAATTAATATTATCATGAGAAACTAGTGGATAAGTAATAATGCTGTTGCACGCAATGTTAAAATATGTTTGTCGCGGTCAATCTTTGGATGGGTGGCTATGCTCACCACATAAAAACTAAATGTGTTTGATAAATAGATGAATTCTTTGACTTTCAGATGTTCACATTGTATATAGATATATAGATGTCGGATGAATATGCTGTTGTTGTACCTATATTAACATACCATCACGCCTGTATTCCCCGAAGGGTTAGGCAGAGGTGTACTTCTGTACACCCCGGTATGTTTTTAGGGGGGAGCCGATTGCCATTAACCGGTATCTATATGTAGGTATTTACTTTCTGATCAAAATAAAATCAAAATACTGCAGCATTTTCTTTGAAATCCAATAGGAAGGAAAGGTAACCAAAAACACCCTCGTCTGTCTAAACTGTTTGTACATATTCAGGAATTCGCGTAGACGAAAGTTATCGAGCACTCGCAAGTTTTAATTTCCTGTCGAAGGATACGGGACGACTTTATTTGCGAAAAACGACAGCAGTATTGGGAATTCAATTTTTTGCCCCTACAGACAGACGTATCTGCAATTTTTATTGACGTGCATACGAAATCTTTATTAATTCTTTTTTAGGGTTGACTGTAACATTTTTTCGTTTATTTTAGAAATAATATCTATACGCGTTGGTTATGAGAGAGAGAGAGACACATCGGCGAACAGTGCTCTACTTCCTTTTTAAACGATGATTCTACGCTAAGTTATGCATGTTAGTAGGTTATTTAAGTAGGTATTATCCGAAAATGTTATTAAACTTGTGACCTTACTTAAACAGCAATAACTTTTTTAGCGTTAAGTTATGGTATGGCCCACGTTTATCTACTCATAAGTAACAAAATTATTCTCAATTCAAAACACCTGTTTTACCGACACAAAACAAAGGAGGTTCTCAAACAATTAAAAAAAAACAAATTCTTTGAATATATATTTTTTCAAACGATATAACGTCAGATTCCGTGAAAAATGTTAAAGTCGGTGTTATTTTTTTTAGATATCAGAAAGAGCTGCACCTTAACAAAATTAACGACGACAAAATAAAATACGAAGTTGTAAGTAGTATATTTACCAAAGAACCATTAAAAAGTGCTTCAAAGACTATTTATTAAATCAAGCTAACGAATAACCAATTTGAAAAACCACTTCCTTGAATGAAACCAATTCATAGAACAATCTGTATGAAAGCTAGATGACCTCGAGGATTCCTCTATTTTTCTTCCCCGATGCCATTCATCGGATAGATTTTCAAACATCTGCTATCAATTTAGATTGATTGAAATATAGGTTTTATTGTTTTCCCCGCTCTAGCAAGTCTGTTGCTAACAATTCAATTAGAATTTTCATTTTCATATGGAGATACTCTGTAGCATTGGAAGTATGTATGTAATAAGTATATAAGGTTCCTGTTTATTCTTTTTAGACTGGAATATAAGGAAACATTTCTTTCTTAAAATTTTGTACAATCCTGAGCCGTATTAATTCTTGCAACGCAACGGCGGAAAAGTAAACTTCTTATACACAAATAGATGTGTTTCGAACATTTTTTCTACGTGTTGTATTTAACTAATATTGGAAAAAAAATTTATTCGCTGCATCAAACGAGATAATGGTAAAAAGACTCATCATTGAATCATTAGTCTAGAAGTCTTAAGTGAGATTCTGTTCGACAAAAAACATAACACACCATAGGTATTATTATCAAGACTGTAAATAAATACCCAGTATATTTCGCAAGAACAGTGAAACAATCTGCGACTGAGAACAAACTTCGACTTCCGAGCTTGTTTCGAACCGAGTTGGGTTTCACGTGGCCTGAACTTACGTTTGCGTTTGGCACGTAGGGTGTAAAAATATATTATTAACTTGTGAACTTGTTCAGTAAGCAGAAAACACAATTATCGGTGCACGCAATCTTCGCTTACTCCTTTAAATTTCATGTTGCCTTAGTAATATTTTTTGTTGCGATAGATTTTATAAACATATAAATATTTAAAAAAAGTGTACCCAGACTTGAGGAGCAGAGTGAATTAACACTGCAAAAGGGACGACCTGATCGTGCAACATTGTAATTATAACCTGCTTGGCATTTAAATCCAAAACAATAAATCTTATTTATTTCTCTAAATAGATCTTTAAACAGTTTTATGTTTAAGTCAATGTTTAAAATTTTTAAACTAGAAGACAGAAGGAAATGGCCGGAAAAGTTAGACCTTTATGTAAGGGATTGGCCACAGAAAGCTCTGAACCGAGAGGAGTGGAAGGAGGATAGGCCTTTGTCCTGCAGTGGGACGATAGTGGCCAAATAAAGTACACATAGTAGAAACTATGACGGGGCCTGGTTTTTGAAAGATTCAACATGGCCCTAAGCCAAAGTAACAATTGACAGTTAGGATTACATCAGGGCAATCACACAATAATTACACGTAATGATCGGACAGAGATTCGACGTCACCATCACAATTACAAACGGATTAGTGTCTGACATGACGTCCATGTCGCCTCCGAGCTCCCGAGCAAAAATGAGCGAGTTGACGTATCGGCTTGTCTTTTATACAAAACTGACGCATGTCACTTTAAGAATAGGCGGGTATTCTTAAAAACTTCATCAATCTCTTTGCTGTACATAGACACGCAAAATAAGTTCTACCCCGCCTTTACTTAACGCAGTTGGGCAAAAAAGCATCACAATCCTAAACAAAACACGGGCGAAACATATGAAACACAAAGTGGAACAATAGCGGGCCGTGTCACACTAGTCGTATGGTGGCCAGCACATCAAGTTACCACAAAATGACAAATTTTCTCAGTTGATTTTGATCTTAATCACCAACATTTTAAGGCTTAAAATAATTTGGAGAAATTTGACAGTTTTGTATAACCTGATGTGCTGGCGATTGTATTTCAACTTACTTACACTACAGGGAATCTATTCAGTGAAAAACGAACGCTCACTCAGCTGTGAACTGATACGTTTCGATGTCTTGTCTCCATATCCTGTGCCTTACATTGACATTAATATTCATAAACCGACTATGATAAATTTCTATTTATTTCTGAAAATAGATCTTCAAAAGACACTTTTAAAAGTCACTGTATAACATATTTTTTATTAGGATAGTACCTACACAATTTTTATTTGACGACCTCGAAACAACAACGACAAGGACAACGAAAAGAACGCCGAAACAGACTCAGAGAATTATGCTTATAAGTCTAGTGGTCCCCTGCGCGACTAATACGCTAGAGATCTGGGTTTGATTCGTGGTTCGACAAAGTGTTATTGGGTTTTTCTATGAAGGCAGCTCGGAGCTTGGGATTGTGCCCGGTTAATGACAATAGGTTCGCCCCCTATTACATGCGACCTAAACATACCGGCGAACTGTGATGTGTGTGTTTTTACAGTATCTTGGCTTAAGTTTGTTAGCGAATAAAATCGCATGGTTGCCATTTCCAAAGTTGCAGTTGTTTTTATTAGAAACTATTTTACCCAGCGTCAATAAAAAGCTTATAAAGTATTTTTAGTCGCGTGAAGCAATATTTTTTATTTAACAGTCCAGTGTGAGAGCGATTAAAATATGAATATTTAATTTTCAATACGTTGGATTTTCACACCTTTTTTATACAGTGAGGTTGAACACGGACAAATTTAACAGGTTTCCAACTATTGTAAAATACACTTTATTTCCTTTCACAGATTTGTTATTTTATTGTAAGTGCTTTTATGAATAGGAATTTACTAGACAGATATGACTACAGACAAAAATATGGAACGAAAATTTTAGGTAAGTAATAGTTAGCTCCAGATTCAATTACGATGCTATTATCCTGGCCTACCCCTTCAAAATTCAGGTTTATTTAAAATAAGCTTTTACAAGTATTTATGAATCATTATGGTTCCAGTTGCACGGTTCCAAAAAGCTGATCCGATGAAGAAGAATCCGGCAAGAAACTCCATGGACACTCTTTTAAAATAAAAGCTGTAACATTATTCACTGATACCTCAGAAAAAAATGCTCCCCATACAAAAAATGAGAGCGGCACATTTTTATTTCTATTTATTCATGTTTACTACATGATGAATTTGTATAATTAAGTACACAACATTTAAAATTTTAATTGCGGTAAAATATCCTTCATGAATTTTATGCTATAATTAAATTCTGTTTCAAAAGGGCAGGCTCGGACATAATTACGGGTAAAAATGGAGAAGATACTCAAATATTTTGGCAATAAATAGAATATAATACTGGATTGCTTCCTGTAAGCGAGGGTAATGTAAACATTGTCGATATTTATGCTATGTATGGAAATAATCATGTATACGATACGGGGTGTATTCGTGGATCCACCCACATTCAATATACTTCCGAAATCTGTATTAAGTAGGTACCGAAGGATATCAATTGCTTCTTTCTTCACGAGAAAAATATCATAATATTTTGTTTTTAACCAGCTTCATAAGAAAAGGAGATTGTCCTCAATTCGGTTGCATTTTTTATGTTTGTTACCTACCTCAGAACTCCAATATTTATGGTTTGGAAAAAAAAAATTGGTAGATTGTGCTTCCAGTTTTGTCTCATTTAAATTTTGGTAAAGATGTGATCACTCAAAATTTGGAAAAAACAATAACATGTGCCGTTCGAAAAACGATGAGGTCGTCAATATACGTAAAACATTATTTTGTACCTAGAAGTACTACGTACTACTTCGTAGTAAGCTTTAAAAAAAATATTATAATGTTCAAAAGTCGGTGTAGGGTGCTTAGTATCTGGGTGCCCTAGGTCTGTAGATACTTACCCACCTAATACAGTTTATGTAATATTTGCATTGCCTATCTGTTTGCAAACCATTTGTCGGTAGGCTACCTACATCAATCATCATTTTAATGGTACTTTAATAACCTGCATTCAACAAAATGAAATTGAATTGAATGTTTGAAAAATCGATTGAAAGCATTTTCCGTATATATATTCGTAATTCCTTGAACCTTCCATTCATCTTTTGCCATCAAACCTTAATGTACCTCTGATTTGCCTGTAGTACACTAGCGTACATAACTCAACTTGACACATCGATAATAAAAAACCCGCCGAGCGTGAGCGTACCTACGTCACAAGAAGGGTCCTGGCCATTTTCTTGTACCTATTGTGTATGCCCCACAACAATATATATTACGTTTGCGATTTATATTTTTACTAGTCACGCATTTGTTGTAGGTGGTGTTGTATTTTTTATTTTGGTAAGCCTGCGTTCCCACTGATGACTAAACATATCGCGAATATCTATTTTTAACCCCCAACGTGAAGACGAGGGTGTTATAATTTTGAAGTCTCTGTGTCTGTGTGTGATGAGCGACGGTTAGACCGATTTTAATTTTGTTCTTTTTTTGTTTGAAAAGTGAATTAGTCGGGCCTGTTCTTAGCTGTTTGATGCAAATCGGTCGAGATATAATGCAATTGTCGGGGTTTTTTTAATTTAGTAGTTATACTCTATCTAACTGTCAAAGAGTGAAAGCGATGGGAACGCGGGGTCAGGCTTGTATGTTATACATAGATATACATAACATCGAGATACACAAATACACATATGACATTCAGAGAATAAGCTTATTCAAGAGTATAATGACGTCACATTCTTGTAGGAAATTAAGTCATGACATGAACAAAACTCGGGCTATATTGAAATATTATAAACTTTTGTTTTTTAATCCCAGAATTATTCTTCTGACATTCAAATCTGCTGTTTTATCGTTATTAAATTATTTCCGATTAATAACGTTTACCTACCGTCGCTCGGTCAGTTATTGACTATACATTACGATACCTCTTATTAAACTATACAATTATAATCTTACTAGTGGACCCGAGAGACGATGTACAGCGCCAGTTAGAGAGTCCAATTTTTCCATATTTTTTCACCGTTTAAACATTCCCTGGACTTCCACAGATATTTCAAAACCAAAATTAGCCAAATCCGTCTAGCCATTCTAAAGTTTTAGCGAGACTAACGAACGGCAATTGATTTTTATACATATATAAGAAGAAGATTGTTCTGTTAAAATGAAAATAACAGGATCTTATCTTCACGCGACATCATTAAGTAACTACCGAAAATCTTAATCGCTAAGATTACAGATTTTCAAACAACATTAAAATTTATCTTCGACTTAATTTAAGCACAAACAATTGTATTCCACGGCTCTTTGTCCTATTTCTTGACGCGTAGCGCCCTCTATGCAAGTTGCACTGACGTTTTCATTTCCCGCGTGTGTAAGCGCTTACTTGAGCGCATGTCTCTTTGAATGCTTGTTTTACATAATTCTTTCAGAGAATTTTCTTCTCTCTACAATATCTTTATTTTATGTCCTCTGCTATGAAGTTTCAGACAGTTTTTATTTCGCGGTTAAGTAAATTATGTGTTTATCGGAAGGAAGATTTTATTAACAAATAATACATTTATTTGTATCTTATTAGTCTTAGTATTGTTAAAAAGAGTATATGTATACTCTGTTTTATAAAAACAACAATGCCAGAAAATTTTAACAAGAGCTCAGCTTGCAGATTATCACAAAAAAATCTACCTAATACGAGTACTGCAGCTGCAGCACTACCACTTATATTTTTGTGGCAAAAATCCGCTTTTAGTTGTTAGGGTTGCCAACTTTTTGACACCCTAGGCGAGACTAGTTGCCCGACACCCCTGTGCAACTTGAATTGACAAAACAGAAAAAAAAAACGAATGGTTGCGGAGAAAAAGTTGTGAGCCTGAGGCGAGTGGCTAACTGGACGTATTGTCTAAGCTAGTTTTCGCCTTTTTGGTAAGCTTTAGTTTTTTCCACTGTTCAATCGGTTTGACTGCGATGGTTTCGTATTGATCTGTGTTTTGTGACGTTTATTCGATTGTAATGAGTTATTTGTTTTTTTAAAAGCTTACTAGCAATGTGGGTCGTACATTAGTAGTATTTTTGTTAACCCCTCGTACTAATCTAAATGCTTGTTTTACGAGTGGGTTCACGTCGGTAGTGCAATGGGTGAGTTTCGAACCGGGAACTACATGATCGCAATACCGACGCCCTAGCCATTAGGCTACCACCGCTTCCATTCAACTATTAGGGTAGTGTGAGGTATAAAGATATTAATTTTAGTGAAAGACAATTTAGGAGCTCAGTCACGATTTGAACCTGAGTCACGGTTAAGTACGACAACACCAGACGCTTTAGTTACTAAGCTACCGAGACAACTGCCTGCCAGTTTTCTCTTACTCATTCTACGCCATAAGGTGAAGCAGCAATTATGAGGTAGGTAGAAATTCAGGACGAATTAGAAAACCTTTTAATTGTTCATCATTATCACCATAACATGACTGCCTCATTAGTTTAGTAGTCCTAAACGCTACGCTAGAGGTCCTGGGTTCGATCCCCAGGTCGAGCAAAGTTTTGTTGGGTTGTTCTATGAAATTCTCGGGAGCAGCTCGGAGTCCGGATTTGTGCCCGGTTAATAACAATGTTAATGGCAATATTCTCGCCCCTATTAAGTACATGGGACCTAAACATACTGGCGGAAATGGGTGTACTTTAGTACACCTCTGCCTTACCCTCTGGGGAATACAGGCGTGATGGTATGTATGTTTATTAAATACAAGAATCAAAATACTATGTACTAAAAATTTATCGTTTTTGTATACGCCAGTAACTCAACAAAAATATATTTTATTCAGCTATTTCGTTCCATTCTTGCTTGAATGATTGCGCGTTGGAATATTGTAGATAAATCAACAGTGAGTGAGTGATTTGTGGTACGAAGAGAGTTCGATTCAGCACTAAATAAATATTTGTATGGCCCACAGATAGTTCTTCAAGTGTGAAATGTGATTAAGTACCTAACAATTTCTGATACACAGGAGACTCGAGTATAAGGAAGAACCTTCTCCGAGAAAACAATAATTGCAGAGGCCAGGTTCATTTTGACCGCGTTCGGGCTTTCTGGTTGGTGGAGATTTCAGAGGCAAGCCAATCAGAACGCCGAACGCGGTCGACGCGAAGTGTTTCTGACCTTCGAGTTCTCCGACCTCCCGAGTTTTCAAAGCAGTTACTATTTTTCTAAAACAAAAATATTTGAAAAATAGTCTCATATCAAAACGAAAGCCTCTTCTTATAGAAAAAAAAGGGCTAAACCGACAAAATGTGTGTCAATGATTTCCCTTGTCGGTATTTCCCGACAAAAAATGTCAGGCGTTACCCCTGTTTTTGCGGTGCGACGACTCTTCGACGCATTGATGAATCTTATCGAAGTCCCGACGGGCTCGGCACGCCTTATCGCGACTCGGTACACGCCACTTTGGAAACAATACCAAGAGCTGGGATCAAAGAAACGATGGATATGGAAAAGGGACGAATAAATTATAACAATATTGAAGACCTATGTTTATAAGTTACAAGTGGTGTACCCTTCATTGTATGTGATGAAAATATTTTATTTTCGACTCCTATTATTTTTTTATGGGTGAATATATAAAATATATCATTATGAATCATGTTAAGAAAAGTAGGTTAGTTTTATGGCAATCACAATTTTTTAAATTATCATCATCATAGACTTAAAATATTCATATTATTAATCTACACCTCGAAAGGGTTAAGTATGCAAATCAAATAAACTTCTCATTTCGTACACAAACCATTAAATCCTTTGTATTCCAATAATACGACAAAATACAAAATCAAATAAATATATTTTCAGAATAAATTTACAGGGCGGCTAAGTGCTGTCGAATTGCAGAAAGAATTGAATGCTCGAATTACATTTTAATTTTTAAATTTAGATTCGTTCGTCGATTTCAACTCCCAATTTAATCGCCGAACAAAACAACCACATAAAATACGAACTTTAATTAAACCACACTCCTTGCTTCGTCGATCTCCGTGCCAAGATATCGTTGCTCTCCAGTTTACGCGACCATGTCGGAGCGTAAAGCTTCGGGATGATAAGATGGATGGATACATCATTCAGAACGGCGGCTTTTGTGTACCAGTTTTATGGCCCAAGAATTTTGGGAGGAGGAACGCTACTACGAACTGCTAAATTATTAAGCATGTAGGAATGAACGTTAGGAATTGGATAGTAGTTTTACTGAAATGAGTGTAAAGAGTCGGTGGCTGTTTCTTAATATTATGGAGGTCGCATTGCAGATACGTTGCGGATGGCTATAAAATTTGGCGATTTAAATAAGCTAACATTATTAAACAACTTTCCAGACAAAAAAAACCTGATTAAACTGCTAGTGATATAACTTTACCTCGTTGGTTTAGTGGTCTTAAGTGTGACGGCTAAGCTAGAGGGCCTGAGTCCGATTCCAAGGCCGATTTAAATTTTATTGGATTCTCAATGCTATGTTAAGAAACCTATAAGAGACCATCCATAAAGTACGTCACACATTAGGGGGGAGGGGGTCGACGAAGTGTGACATTGTGTGACCAGGGGTGGGAGGGGTCCTAAGTTTCGTGACGTCACATTTCAAAATCTAATAGGTACATCTAAAAAAGTAAATTTAAAATGTTTGATTTGACGTTCATTATATTAAAAATAGTTTAAATGGAAATAAACCTAATTTCGGAACTACTGTTTTAATTTATTAATTTACTAGATATAAAATTGCAAAATATGACGTCACACTAGGGATGGGGGGTTTCACAAATGTGAATATCTGTGACAAGGACAATCTTCGACCACTGCCCCCAAAAAAATCATGAAAATTTAAAAATTCATGAAATTTGTGTGACGTACTTTATTGATGTTGTATATTGTTGTTTTTGTATAAAATTTGAGTTCGATTTTTTTCTCGAGACAGGATTTTATAAATCGATTGGTATGTTACCAAATCAAATCCGAAGTAACACCACTATGGTTTAAAGCTAGTTCTATTTACTGTTTCTTTTTTTTAATAATGTTATAATTATCATCTATTCAGGAGCAAATGGGTAGCTAGGTCATCATTACTCTAGTCTTTTCCCCAACTATGTATGGATTGTATTCCCATATAATCAGATGCAACTGAATATCCTACTAATCTTACTAATATTATAAATGTGAATATTATAAATGTGAAAGTTTGTGAGGATGGCTGGATGGCTGGATGGATGGATGGATGTTTGTTACTCTTTCACGCAAAAACTACTGAACGGATTTTGATGAAACTTTACAGTATTATTGTTTATACATCAGAATAACATATAGGTTTTAAATTATAACGATATTTTGGGAAATTCCCACGGGATTGGGGAAAAACTATTCCACGCGGACGAAGTCGCGGGCAAAAGCTAGTCAGTAATATATACGAAATGTCTGCCATCAGACATTAGAAATTTCTGCTCAATGGGAGTAAACGCAGTAATGCAATCAGGTATTTGAAAACCCCAACCCACCGCTACCTTAGTGTAACAAATACAGGAAAATGTATAACTTTACGATTCGACTCAGGGAGCAAACAAGGTAACTTTTATGACCCTTCCCATCCGAAGGTTGCATGTAAAATGCGTCTATTTTACAACGGAGTACTACTCATGTTTATTTGATTTTAAAAATGGCCGTATAAGAACATGTATTCTTGAAGCGTTCTTATTTTAAAACATTTTTGCACAGTGATTTGTTTTGCCTATAACGTTCTTATTTCGCCATAATGATACAGTGAGATTTCTGGGCACATGAGAAGTCACCATTAGTCGAGATTAAGAATTGCATAAAAAAAACAATAACACTTTGCTCGACCTGGGAATGAAACCTTATACCTCTAGCGTAGCAGTCGCGATTAGACTAAACCAGACACGAACCAGACTAAAGAGTCAGTTTTGTATGAAATACAACTTTAAATTAACAGAAACAGTCGTGCGTCTTTGCTAGTGTGTCTGATGTCTTAAGTGAAGTCACATTCCCCCTCCCCCCTCCTCTTGTTATATATCGCGTCTGGACACGCGATCCGCGTACGTCACTGTCACGTGTTGACGTTTTATAGACAGCAGCGAGCTACGGGTTACTTTGTCCCTTTAAGAACAAAACTGTTTGTTTTATTTATCTCGTCTTGACGAATGTTTCTTTTTAAATTTGGAAGGTATTTAATATTTGTGCCTGGTTTTTTTTTATATTACACCTCGATACAACGACTGTTTAATATGTAAGTATTCTACTGAGCATGGATTAGTTCGGTATATAACCGAGATAAAAACTGCCCATCTAAGAAGCCTCCAAAGTACTCCCTGCCCTCAAAGGGTCAGGAAGAGATGTAGGTACTAAATTTCTGGTTATCTGTCGCAATCCTTCCATTGATAATCCGTCCAGTGACCTGTGTTGTACGCGTATGATTGCGGATAGGTACTTAGTATAGGAACAGGAAGGTAAATTATTGGAATCGATTCAGTTACTTTTTCTGAACAAAATATATTCTAGTTTCGCATATACTAAAAATAATGTTGTATAATTACATCTACAGTTCGCCGGTATGTTTAGATCCCGTTTAATAGGACACGTGCATTATTATTATCTAGATTACTAATCCAAAAACTGAGCAGCTAATAAAAATTTCGTATAATAAATGAATAACATTTTGCTTGACCTGGAATCCAAATCCAGGACCTCAATCGTGGAACTCATCGTAATTTCCGATTAATATATGAATAAACTAGTTTTTTTTAATACGATAACTAAATATAAAAAGATTAATATTTGTCTTGGCATAGATGGCAAATTCGTAGATATTCGCTTATTCGCATTTTCTATACATGGCAGTGGTGATATTTTGAGCTTGATTTAGTGAGGTTTACTGGAGACGGTTGATTCTATATTTACCCATTAAAAATATTGCATTAAACGCTGTAGATATAAAGTTATCTTTGTTTTTAACTACAGTTCTATTGCTTTATTTTTAAACAAGTCTCTAAAAATAATGCTAACGTTGAACAGAATAGCTAGCTAAATATTCTCCAAGAAAATACTTAGAAGAAACAAAACAATGGCCACACAATAGCGAAATTCAGGCAAGAAAATATCTAGCAAAAATTCAAGTCTCCTTATTTTTGCAGCAAAGGTACACATAGTAATAAAAATTACTAAGTGATGTTGGTCTAGTTAAAAATGTAAACAGCTGAAAAGCGTCGCGTACGTAACTTTGGTACGTTATTTTTGAATTTAAAATAACTCTCCCATTTACAAAACGGTTTCGTAACTTACAATGTTTCGTTGGATTGGAGTGATAGAAGTCTGCTAACGATTTCGTCTGGGATGGTACTTGCATTATACAAGCTGTTTAGTTTTTGAACTTATTGTCTGATGATGGCAATAGACTTGCTCTCTTATGGGACCTCAAAGACATAAATGTGCACTGTGGGTATCTAAAGATTATTTTGATACCCAGTGTAAACTACATTATTATCATCATCATCATCAACCCATTACATTGTCCCACTGCTGGGCACGGGTCTCCTCTCAGTACGAGAGGGATTAGGCTATAGTCCGCCACGCTAGCCTACTGCGGGTTGGCAGACTTCACACGCCGTCAAGAAAATCTCTCAGGCATGCAGGTTTCTTGACGATATTTTCCTTCACCGTTTAAGCGCGTGATAATTCATAATTAATACGCAGATAAAATACATTATTATGTGTTTTGAGGAAATACTGTGTAAGTATTTTTTCATCATTCCTTATTCACCCTTCGGTGGATTATTATTCATTTTATTTATAACGAAATCGATGTTAAGATCGATGTACCGACTATTTTATGTGTTCTTTAAGGCACGCAGCTGCTTCCAACCGAGATCTCCTGCCTCAGAAAGCACGTAAAAGCTTCGATTCTGGTTTTTATATTTACACTCATGATATAGTAGAAAAAACTCTAAAAGTCTGACCACATATCCTCGAGATATTATTGTCCCAGGAATTATGTTGCTAGGCGAGGAGAAGGATGATTGTTAGTAATATTTTATTCAAAAACGTCATGCTAATAAAATAGTGTAAAACTTTCGCGAATAATACTGAAATACGAATCGTATACTACATTTCCAATACCTTTCACAGATTTTTATAAAACTAAAAGTCAACCCGTCGAAACCTCACCTCTTTGTGAATTAAAATGTTGGACAAGGTAAGCAAAGCTTTGAAACTGAAAGGCGCTGAGAAAGCGGAACTGGACTGAAAGCCAGGTCGAAAGTAAGTAAGCCGGTATTACGGCTTGCCAGAAAGTCTTGGCTATAGTACGAGAGCTGACGGACCGTTCGAGCAACATTTTTAGAACAAGACTACAAAGGATTTTCACCTGGTCTGTTTTTGATATATTTATATGTATATTTTTATGGGATAACTCAGGCGGACTTCCTGAGGGTAAGTAGTCGTCGCCGCCAATAGACTGCAATACCAAAGGAGTTTCAGATGCTTTGCAAGGCTATTTAATGAGAAGGGAAGAGAAGGAGAAAGGAGAAGAAAGGGGACTGAGGGAGGAATTGAGCCTACGGCGCTCCACACTCACTGTACGAAACGCAGAAACGTCGACAAAATGTACTACTTATCATCCTTCTTGCCTTTTGGTAACTGCTTAAGGTTTGTTTTCCATTGTAACCAAATGCGACTTAACACGTTAAGTGCGAAGCGAGGCCTAAATCACCCCTGATGCAACTTCCCTGTGGTGCGGCAAGCAAAAAAGTGAATTTCTCTGTCGTGCGAATGGCATAGCTTTGGTTTGGTCCAGTGTAGGAAAGAGATAAATATATATTTGAGATCACTAATGGTTCCGGACTCGGTGGTGTACCTACCTTGGTACCGGATGTCTTAGGCCTCGTGCCGCACTGAATTAATATAATTTTAATGCAGTGCGGAACGAGGCTAAAACGTCCCATATCCCCCCTGACCTCGTACCGCACTCAACGCGAGCTTCCCGCGACCAGTGTTGTGCATCACGTCGATTGGAGAGCACGTCCTTTTACAGCGCCGAACATGTCTAAACGATGTCGGAAGAATAGGTGCCTCTTAATGGTATAGAATGGAACTCTTCGTGCGCGAGTCCGACTCGCACTTGGCCGGTTTTTTTTTCTTTATGGCGCCTTCAAGCACTATTTAGATTATTTAAAAAAAAATGTATCCTTTGATAGCTTTGTGTTGTTTTGCCAGGTTTTGCCCTTAAAACGATCTAATGAGATATAATTGATCAAAATCGGTCAAGTCGTTGCGTAGTTAAGACAGTTTAAAAACGTCGATATTATTTTTCCCATCACTAATCGCAGCGAAAATTTGCCCTATTTCAGTGCGTTACGAGGTGTATAAGATCCCATATTTTGTTTTGCTAATAATTCCTAAACTAGCTATCAGATCCCGGGGCGACGGTGGATTAGGGTTCATCAATTCACTGTCTATATCAATAAGGACCAAAATTCTCATTTATCTTTGATATCGCGCCAGAAAATGGATTTTAGTCTGTAAAAGGAGGTGGGGTCTAATAGACCGCGTGTCGCCCTAACGTCTGGTCACGGTACGGGCCGATTATACCTCGTGCCGCAGGAACGGAAAGTATGCAAAAATTGGTGCCGCAGCTAACGTGTTAACAGTATTTTACACGGAGTTACTTAAAATCACTTCATAATCATTGTAATATTGTACATTAAACACAATATTTAAAAAAAATTCAAAACTCGAAGGGCGATGACCCCCAGCCACAGAGCATAATCCAGTACATCGCTTATTTGATTTTTAAAAATAATAAAAAAATGCAAATAAAAAACTCGCACTGTCTTGTGGCTCTTAGACTAGTAGTACTTTGTAAAGTCGTATTGTATTGGAAAGGGTGCTGTAATACCTTAACGAGGTTCCTAGCTGAGATTATTAACGGTGGAGCTGTTCTGGCAAAGTTAGACTTGTCGAGATAAAGAAAGGAGTAAGTATCGACTCGTTTTGTTGGATAAGAGTAATGAGTGGGCAAGTTTTTCGATTTTGAAATGGACAGAAAAAGATATTGAAACATTTCCTTTTTTATTAAATCTGAATTTTTTAATTTTCCCCAGTCAGTGTTTGGTAATACATTTTCGAGGTATTCCACGAAGCACACCTAAATATGTAGTAAGATTATAAAAATTACAAGTATCACATTATTATAACAGAACTCAATGTTGTTAGAACTTAAAGTAACTTTAATATTTTCTTCTGTCGATATTTTTATTTCTTAGTCCCCGCACTATGCAAGTGATATTCTTCGGTGTGCTTCGTGGAATAGATTTTTAATATTTTTTTATTTGAAGCTCACCTATGGGTGTGCTAAGTGGAACGCTTTAGGTGTGCTTCGTCTGAGTGTGTTTCGTTTAAATGGAGTACCTACCTCACATTTTCAATATTATAATAAGTACATAATAATTATTTCAAACTGTAGACATAGAGTAATTCTGTATCTGTATCCTGTGCTGTAGGTTATTCGTTATGTATAGATAAAATAAATGTATTACTATTGTTTTGTCTATATGATACACAATGTATTATAACTGATATACCTACCATAACCAGCAATACAGTACAGGAAAGGTAAGGAAAGGTTTTCTAGGGATAAATTCTATTGCAATTAGTAAGTCTAAACTGTCACGTAGAAAAACGTTCTGTCATCAGTCATCGGTCATCCTTAAAATCGAGCTAAGGATTCCTCGCTTACCAGTAACATTTTGCGACCACTAGACCAATAATGGGCCAATAGAATATTAAATTTAAGTAGATCTATATACTAATACGTAAAGTAAAATTCAGATAAGCAATACTTCGGGCAACATTACTTGGTTCTCTTAATACACAGAGAAATTATAATAATAGTAAGAATAATGCTACACAGCAAAATATTTTACACAAAGCAGCAAGCTTGCTACAAATGTCGGTTCGTCTAGAACAGTTTGAAGTGTAACACAAATAAAAGTAAAAACTTTTTGAATTTAAACTTTAACAATTGTTTCATTGTTAAATACTTGTTACTATTCAATCCGTTATTAAGGAATTATTTAGAGTATTTCTTCTGTATGAACGTTGAATCTGAGCAATGGAAATTAATTTTGGATTTGCTGAAGTAAGTACTTGTATTTGAAGAGTACGTAGGAAGCGTAATGGAGGCGGTGAAGTGAGGAGTATCCACCTTTCTACTTACTCTACTTCAATTTTAACAGGCTGTGGCCTAGCGTTTTTTTTACAATTAACTGTGGCAGACGAGTATTTAGTCCACCAGATTGTAAGTGGCAACCGCTACCCATAGACTTGCTGTATTCTCTTAGCATTGTCTAAATAATGCGAAGAAATTAAAAATACATTTTAATCGCTATCTTGTTTTGACTCGAATATAATGAAGTCGAAAGCGATGTAAATATTAGACCCATGCAGGAACCAAACCCATACTGCGCTACTCATACCGCAAAACTTCACACAGCTAAACCCTTCATTTCATATTCAATATCTCAATCTAATTTGCCACTAACAATACACTTCTGACGTCACAGACACGGGCTGCCACCGCCAACTTGTTTCAACATAAATTCCTGTGTCCCACAAGCAGTAAACCTTGCGATAAAATTGATTATCCTGAATCTGGTGTTTGAACCTTCATAAATTATCGGCTAATGTCTCTCGCGAGTTCGGTGGGATGACGGTTTAATTGCCTGTATGTTGTGACTTGAATTTTACTGATGCTGTTGGAACCAGGTATTGCTCAAAATTGAGGTTGTAGAGATCTGATGGCCGTTTCAGTACAATATCTACTAATATCCAGCCGCACCTGGTTTAGCTGTAATCTGACCCCAATATATTTGGGAAAAGGCTAGGAGGATCAATCCGTAATAAAAGAAATTCTTAAAATTTCTGAGCTTTGTAGTACTTAAACCTACATTATTTATGGAACTCTAGTGTACAATTTCATTATAAGTTTCTCTACAATTCTTATGTGTTTGCTATCAGTGTTAGAGTAAATACGGTTACGGTACTGACATAAAGACTTTCCAAAACAAAAAGGTTGGTAAATAAATACCAATAGTAAAATGTAAAATACTGCGCGAATATAAAAAAGTTTGGAATGCATAGAACAATAAGAAGAAAAAAACATTCGAAGATCGAAATTCAAAGACCTCGCGCTCTTTAATATCGGCTCAGGTGCAGTGTAATCTCCTTGGTGAAAGTTTTTTTTTACATTAAAACTCTTTTATGCTTTTGCCTTTATTTAAATAAGAAGTTCGTTACATTAAGTTCATTAGACCTATGCTATTGAAGCCTTATAAGTAATATATTGATGAATAAGATGAAGGAAAAGAAAATGCATCCAGATTTTGTAGGAATTCTGTTTCCGCGTGAATACATTCTGTCCGGCTGTTTGTTTGCTGATTATGTATTACTTAGTTCAGGGGATAGATTCAATACTTTGTGCAACGTCTTCAAACCACCATAGTCATTGCAAATATGTTTAGATATAAACTGTTTTTATTTTCACGCCTAAACCTGACTTGTGATAGATGTATCGAGGAGGACATAGGCTACCTTTTCTCTCAAAAAATCTTTGAGAATACGAATGAAACTGCGGGCTACAGCTAGTTATGAATGTTTTAAGTAGCAGTAAAGATAGAATTTTAATATCCGGTTGGATAGATAAAAAAAAAACAAATATCTTGCAAATGCAACTTGATGGAATTAAGTTACATACTTGCTTTGACCCGCTTCTAAGGATCATAGCGTGATGCAAAATAGCCTTGGCCAAGAGTTGAGCTATCAAATGCAAAAATATTCTTTCAAATAAGTACAACTGGTAGGTCCAGAGATTAATGCGTTCAATAAAATAAATCTTCAGCTTCATTATATTAGCATATAGTTATCATCACACCTACATTGCTCGAAGAGTTAGATATTCAGTTAAGAGGTATTTATTTCACTGGAACGTCAATAGTATGAAGGTCATCCCATCTAACACAAAACAGAGACAGTTAAACTAAAAAAATCAATACTTATGCTATTTCGGTAAAACTATTTCAGTTTATTGTCTGAACGATTGTGTAACAATAATTCGAAAAGTTCCAAACGACTGAGCAATGATGCCTTTAGCCCTGTTTTGAAATTCACTCGTATTTCAAGTCGTCAAATAAAGGAACTCGTCTCATGTGTTATTCATCTTCTGAAGCTACTGAAAACATCGACGTCGGTACATAAACTGTTATAGTTTCGTACCTAAGAATATGTAAAATGTTGGGAAAATGTCGGTGAATTTGGCCAATGAAGTCAGCCATTTTGAGAAAAGCTACTATTTAAAAATATAAAGTTTTTCCCGCGGTATCAGTCGCATCCCAAATGATTTTTGTGGGCAATCGTTCTCCAAAATCCAGTCTATCTCATCACCAAAATTTTGGTATTGAGAATTTATTTACGAATTAAAAACCGCTGAACATTTAGTTTGATGTAACAACAGATCAATTTTTTTGTAGCAAAAATGGAATGCGAGATTTTAACACCATATTGTTTTCTATCCCCAATCGTCACAATCCTTTGATCCACTTTTTGCAAACTATGCCCAATTGACCTGCTATTTGTGGTCTCTAATGTTATTCATGAGGTTTGAGTTAATTTTTAAGCATGCCATTGTTGACTAGAATCACTCTAGGTACTACAGTTTTCATACCTTAAAAAAAATGCGTCCAAAAAAAAAATTTCTGAATCATCATCATCATACCATCACGCCTGTATTCCCGAAGGGTTAGGCCGAGGTGTACCAATGTACAACCACACTTCGTTGTTATGTTCAGGTTCCATGTAAAAGGGGGCGAGCCTAATGCCATGAACCGGGCACAAATCCAGACTTTTTCTGAAACCAGAAATTTTCTGAAACCATTTTCACAGACAACATGAACGGTTGCTGCTCTGGCAGTCTACAGTCCGTAGGGGTCTTACCCATCAGCAACTTCTTTGGTACTACTAACTTAGTACTTACTATAAAGTGACTCGTTTACTTGTTTGCCGACTTTACCAATAAAAATACACACAATTGACAGATTATTTAAATATTTCCTTGACTCGAAGCAATTTAAAGTATTAAATATGTATCTATAACGTTCGAATCACGACTAAATTTATATTTGGCTGAAATTTATATCTGAGTTCACGCAAATAAGATGTCATTAATTCAGTTGAAA
This sequence comes from Subacronicta megacephala, assembly GCA_958496365.1. Classification (NCBI taxonomy): domain Eukaryota; kingdom Metazoa; phylum Arthropoda; class Insecta; order Lepidoptera; family Noctuidae; genus Subacronicta; species Subacronicta megacephala. The sequence continues at coordinate 9,910,965 of OY292527.1, forward strand.
TGCTAAAAAATCCTTAAATCCAAAAGGATTTCAGTAAGCTCCACGGCAACCGTTGATATATTATTCAGTTTGCGTCCGACAGCGTAAATGAAAAAGTTTTTGTATTCAATGACTATTCGTACACCACCAAAATACTGGTAAGACCCGAAACTTTTCGAATCGAACCGAAATTACGAGTTGGGAAGCCGACTTAGTTAAACATTCAGGACGCGTCTGTCACTGTATATGAAGATTAACTGCCAGTATAAAAAAATAGTTAAAAGATTTTATTAAAATAAATTGTAAATGTTTCGAGGTCGCCAGCACATCGTTACCACAAAATGTCAAAATTTTCAGTTGATTTTGAACTGAATCTTCAACAGTTTAAGGCCTAAAATAATTTGGAGAAATTTGACAGTTTTGTATAATTTAATGTGCTGGCGACTATATAGGAGATATTTAAGAAAAATATAACGCTCTAGTCTGTTTGTAAGTATTTTTGTACGCAGATCACTCAAAAACTCCTTTGTGAAATTAGATGCGTTATTGATAATTGTATTGCTGGAAGTCCAACTTAAAATTTAATGCATGATATCTACTCTGCTAACCAGTTTTTTTAGATAAAAGGTTGTAATGTAGGTATATTGATAAATAGATTAACTAGTAGGTAGTCGCAAATAAATTGTATGCGGACCAACATGACTTTGTCGGCGAATACACTCAATTGGGTTAAGACGTGTTTTATTCTCTCCATACGTAACAGTGGCGACGAGGAATTACGAACTTTTTCGGGTGCAGTTTGTGATTGTGTTTGTGCGCAATGAAGGGCTCGATAGGTAAAATATCAGAGTTCGATATACATAAAGACGATTGGAAGATTTATGTGGAACGGCTAGAACAATATTTCGTAGTGAATGAGGTGAAGGACGTGTTACAAGTACCGACATTAATTACAGTAATGGGTACTGAAAGTTACGAACTATTGGTGAATTTGTGCACACCTGTGAAACCGAAAAATAAAACCTTTCAACAAATTGTGGATATTATGGAACGATATTTACAACCTCGACCGAGTGAACTGGCCGAACGATATAAATTTCGGCGCAGGACACAGAAGGTAGGAGAGAGCATTCTAGAATATGTTGCCGCACTAAAGAAGATGTCTAAAACTTGTGAGTTTGGTACTTGGTTAGAAGAAAGCCTGCGAGACCAGTTAGTCTGTGGTATTAGCAGTGAAGTAATCCGACAACGGTTGTTTGCTGAGAATAAATTGGATTTCGCGAAGGCATACAGTTTAGCTGTCAATTTGGAAGCGGCAGAAAAGGATGCGGCTACGGTAGAAGGTCACGAAAAAAATTTGAACCCCGGCGTGGCGGTGGATTGTGAGGCAATGATGGCGGGAACATCACGGATGCAGAGATCGGAAGCGGGCGCGGCGCGGCATAGTAGCGGAGTGGCAAGTAGCGGCAGCGTAGCGGCGCGGGAGGCCGCTTTGCGCAGGCCGCGACCACGTGGCGCCTTAGCATCGGCGGCGTCGGCGACTTCACGGCTGGATGAGCGGGCCCGGCGACCGCGACCGTGTAACGTGTGTGGAGGCGCGCATGACTCAGCAGGCTGTAGATTTAGCCAGTATGTGTGCCGGGTTTGTAATAAGCCTGGTCACTTACGTCGTGTTTGCCCGAGACTGACCGACCAGCATCATGTGGAGGATCTGGGTGACGAGGAGAACTATTATAGTGACAGTGACGTGAGTGAAGAGGTAACTTTTGTTGATATTAATCAGTTATCATTAAAGCAATGCAGACCCATATTAATTTCTCTAAATATACATGGTAAATTAATCGCAATGGAATGTGACACAGGCAGCGCCATATCTTGTATAAGCCTAGATATGTATAGGAAACAATTTAGTGACTTAGCTATTAGGAATTGTAAGCTAATGTTAAGATATTATACAGGTGAAATCGTTCACCCGGTTGGTATAGTTCAACCTCGTGTGAGATATAAGGATGTAGTTAAAACATTGGATTTATATGTTATAAAAGATGGTAAAACAGCTCTGTTGGGCAGACAGTGGTTATATGAATTTAACATACAGCTTTCCTGTTGTGAGCATAGCAATGTTAATATGTTGGATGGGGAATCATGGTTGCTTAAATTCAGTTCCAGATATTGTGAGGTTTTCGCGGAGGGTCTTGGCTGCTACACCGGCGGGCCGGTGAGCATCCACGTGCGCTCGGGGGCGCGGCCCGTGTTCATGCGCGCGCGACCGCTGGCGTATGCGCTGCGCGAGCCCGTGGAGCGCGCGCTGGACCAGCACGTGCGGGATGGCATCCTCACACCCGTCGAGCGTTCCGACTGGGCCACACCTATCGTGCCCGTCGTCAAAAAGGACGGTAACATTAGGATTTGTGCCGATTATAAATTAACACTTAACAAAATTTTAGAAATTGACCGTTATCCACTACCACGTGTTGAAGATTTGTTAGCTCGGTTACACGGTGGGGAGCGCTTTAGTAAAATTGACCTCTCCCAAGCCTACGCACAATGAAACCGATTCACAATTCACAACAATTTGCCCCACAAAGCTACACAATCCGCCTTAATCAAATATTTACCAAAACTATAGCTGATAGTACTACATTTGATAGTTGATAGCACTATACTTAGTTGATAGTTGATAGCATATATAACATACTCGTAACATTATTTTTTTTACAAAACTCAAAAAAGAAATCGTTAAAACCTAACCATGATTTGACACGAATGGCACTTAAATGCCTTCAACAATCTAAAACCGCATACTTTCGGGAAATCCCGGAATAAATCCGTAAAAAATAGGGTTGGCAAAATAAAAAACAGATTTGTCAAACCGAACGAAATTAAATGTTGAATCGTGAGATACTTTATTCGAGTCACGGTCCACTGAATAAAGTGGAATCAAGGCGGTACTATTGAAAAGTTTTTCAGACTTGGACTGCTCCGATTATTAGCAGAGCGAGTGAAATCGGAAATTGCAGGGACCAAAGGATTCTTACGAACTTGCAAATACTGATTATTCTTAAGTACTGCATTACGGACAAAAAACTGAGCACTAAATAAATTTTGTGAATATTTGATTGGTAACTCCATAAATTAAATAAATAAAGATTTTTATTTTTATTTTTCCACTTCTAATCAATGATTTTAAAACACCACCAATTTCAATGTTATCAACTAACAATGTTGATTATAATTCCATTATTTTGCACCGAAATGTTTAAAAATTCAATTCAAACTGTATTCAGATAACCTTGTCTGCACATTTCCATTTGAACGGGAACTTAGAATTTTGTAATGCTGAAACACTGACATTACTAGCAATGTGGGTCACACATGACTAGTATTCTTGTTAACCCCTCGAACTAAGCTAAATGCTTGTATTGCTTGTAATGCGAGTGGGTTCACGTCGGTAGTGCAATGGATGGGTTTCGAACCGGCAACCACATGATCGCAAGTCCGACGCCCTAGCCATTAGGCTACCGCCGCCGCGTGACTATTATGTAGGTTTTTATTTTATTATACCCACTTACTTTTTTTATTTTTCATCTTCATGTCTTATTCATTATTACAATATTAACTTAACAAAATTCCACTTATAATGTTAGTAACAAGTTTTATGCTCACTCATCGACCTTGCAAACAGACATTGCTCAGCTTATTCGTCTGTTACTTAGTAGATAGCTAATTAGGCATTGTTTGAAGTACCTTGTACCTACCTAAATACGTATAAACTAACAAGGCAGATGTATATATTCAAGGTTGAATAGGAGCCAGAATAATGTAAGGGTTACATTTTGCTAAAGTAGAGAATAAATTTATATTATAGTCTGTAATTTATAGAAAATATTACGTCTATTTAACAGCCATTACAGTAAGCAGAAACTGTAGAGAACATTGTTAAATTTTTAATGGTATGCATGTAAGATATTATTTTGCTAAGAAACTACTTTTTGCTCGCGGTTTCGCAGGAAAAATAAAAAAAAACACCACCTAAGCGATGATCTTTTCTTTGTATGGATCTGCATACAACAGAAAGGTCTATCTTAGGATCTGTTCAAGTAGTTAATTTTTTAAGTTGGATCATATGCTTTCTAACAGTGAAAACTAATTTAAAATTTGAACACAGACATGAATTCCATAAATGACTTTTTTGTGTTCTAAATGGTTCTAACTCACTTGTTTTATTTAATACCTTGAATGTATAGAATCAGGTGTTTAACAATGGAACCTAATGTTTGAGTAACATACCAATTTCTTCCTATACAATAAATAAAGCAAAATTTTAAAACAAATCCCGTTAAAAAAAAATTCATTAAAGTCTATTGAAAAGGACAAAGAACCATTTTCAATTGTATTGAAAGGAATTAATCAAAATATTTTTTCGTAAAACTAAACAAAATTAATGACATCGTTCCAAGCCAATGTACAAATAAACACCCCATTGGGAAATATTTTCATTACCTTAAAAGCATGTGTAGATTGTTTATTAACGTTCTAACTGGTCATAAATTAATTTGGTTAGAGTATACTATTATTACACACAACCCCAGCTTTGTTCTATAATTGTGAGTGAATAATTTTGTTTAATAATTCATTACGTGTTTTGTTTTTAGTTGTTAATGAAAAACCTTAAATTGAAATGTGACAGAATGGAGGAAGATTGTGTATGAATTGAATCAATCGATTTGAAATAGGTATACATGTAAATAATATTAAATATCCAAATTTTTTTTTTTTTTTTAATAAAGAACTTCACCTGAACGACACATTCCCTGATTGTTAACAGTCTCCATTTTATTGTTTTATTTTCGAAGGGATACCTTCATTAACCTAAGTACCTAGTACCTTTACTAAAATACCTTGTAAAATGCAGTAGAAAGAAAATTGAAGTTTTAAAATTCATAGAATCGTTCTCATGCCATATATTTATGAAGGAATCTTACGTACAATCATGCACATGACTGTATGAGGAAAAAAATAAGAGTATCCCTTTCTTCCTGGATAACTGGCTTTTGACTTTGTGATGCTCAGCAAAGCTATCACTTATTCATGAGACGGGGCAATCTTAAGATTTTTTCTTCGTATGAAATAGCTGTGCTCGAAAAATATTCACAATAAATACATTTTAGAGATGTATAAACGTGAAAATGTAACGACATTAGCTCCATCTTGGAAGTGGAACACAAAATGAGGTATGTCAAAGGCGTGCTACGGAAAACAGTCAAAACAACAATGATCGTAGTCATGTAGGTACGTTTAGTTACTGTTCTGAGCTTATCTATACGTAAGTAGGTAGATGTATTGTGTACTTATTTTGTGTTTTTGTTTAAACATTTTCTTCAATGTGCATCTTACGATCAAGAAGTTTAAACGATACACCTGCCTTGCAGTATACAATGTAAGACTACTAATAATTTATATTTCTTACTTAGATTTATGCACGTGTTGTATTATTTGGCCAAATTGTTACGAAATGCATTTCATTAACTATATTAAAACTAACTATATTGTAACCCTCCTTATCAGTTTAATTAAAAGATACATTTATATATAATAATAATACCCTGCTCCCCATGCCGGTGGAACACTATTTTTATATTACTATTTTAAATGTTTTTACATTTTCTTGTTTTTTTTTGTAAAAAAAAAAAAAATTTAAATTTAAAAATGTAATAAATATGCTTTAAGGTTAAATAAATGGTATAATAAATACAATAAATAAAATACCTCCTCAATACCTAGACTGCCTCGTTAGTCTAGTGGTCCCAATCGAGACTGCTACGCTAGAGGTCTTGGGTTCGATCCCCAGGTCGAGCAAAAGTGTTATTGGGTTTTTCTATGAAATTCTCAGTAGCAGCTCGGAGTCTGGATTTGTGCCCGGTGAATGGCAATAGGCTCGCCCCCTATTACATAGGACCTAAACATACCGGCGAAATGTGGGTGTACATTAAGTACACCTCTGCCTAACCCTTCGGGGAATACAGGCGTGATGGTATGTTAAATAAATAAAATACAAAATGGATTCACACTTACTTTTAATAATAACCGGTATGAGGTACCTACTTACTGTCCGACTGTCTGCCGGATTCTAAGTAGAATTATGGTGACATTGACTTATATAAGTTTTGAAAACAAGATGGCGGCCGAGTACCACAGATTATTAATAACTTAGCGTTCATTCCATGAATGAGTGAATATGAATGAATGTGGGTACATTCATTCGATGTAACGATTATTAACTGAGAACAAATTGCAAGGTCTTCTTATACACATGATCATAAATATAAAACTATGATACGGCACATAATTTAACAATTGTTGCTAACATTTTTATCTCTCACAAAGTAACACTTCACAGAGACATAACAATAATTATTCTATTCTAACAAAGCCCCTTCACATCTGCAGACACATCCACAGGGTCCAAGCAACATATTAAAACTTTAACAAACAAACGAACAACGGACACGTTTCAACATTATGACTTTTTGTTGGGGCACATCACAATTTATGATTGAAGTTTTTGAATCGTAAAATATAAAGTAATTGAGTGCCGTTGTTCGGTGACCACTTTGGTTATACTTTATCTACTAATTGCAATCGATGCTGGTAAGCGTGAGGTTCTGGATTTTATTCCTAACGTGAGCAAAATGTTATTAAGTTATGTCTCCAGGAAATTTTCTGTAGTAACTTGGAGTTTGGATTTAACTTCTATTCCTATTTTATGAAACTAAAAACTACAGCAATACCTACCTAAATGGGCTCTTACTTAGATTTTGTTACTCAATGGTGGATTTTAACCGCTTAAAAACACCTTTTATTGATAAAATATGGGATTAATCTTATAAATATCAGGTAGTCAATAGTTCATAGGTACTACTAGGTACAGTCAGCAACGAAAGTTGCTGAACACCGCCAAGTTTTGAAAACAACACAGTACCAATACTTTTCAAAAGATTCACTTAGAAAAAAAATTATGGTCCAGTATGTAGAAACACGTACTACTTACCACATCTCGGGTCGGTAAGTTTTGGATAATAACTATGTTTAAGCGTTTTGAAGAATTTATCGTGCTCAGCAACTTTCATTGCTGACTGTACCTACCTTTGAAAAGTAAAACCTAAATAAAACGTAGCCGTCCTTTCTCAAGCTTTGGTCTATCTCCGTACCAAATTTCATCAAAAACGGTTGAGTGGTTTAGGCGTGAAAACGTAACAGACAGACAGACAGACAGACAGACAGACAGATACAGACAGACAGAGCTACTTTCGCATTTATAATATTAGTAGGGAAGTAGGGATAGTAGGGAAGTAGGGATTGGTTGTCGTTGCACCATTTTCGATTCGATAACCTAACAATCGATAATCACTACTAGACAGTAATCAAAGTGTCAATAATCGGGTCGATAATCGCATTGTTACGTTCCTGCAATCACTAGTTCCATCTGTCAAAAAACGGTTCACATAATGGACAAAGTATAAATACCTATTGAAGGTACCTATATTTTTTTAAAGTAAATTTTTATTGTTGTTGACTAGTACACGTTATGCATTTTAACAATTATTTTAATTTATATACACTACCAGCATTAGCTACTTAAACATACGTACCTACATATTGAAATAACATACCTACAGATTTTTTTAAATAAAAATATTTCTAGCAATTCAGGTCGCACATTACTAGTAGGTTATCCTGTTAACCCCTCGTACTAAGCTAAATGCTTGTATTACGAGTGGGTTCACGTCGGTAGTGCAATGGGTGAGTTTCGAACCGGCAACCACATGATCACAAGTCCCACGCTCTAGCCATTAGGCTACCGCCGCTTCGACATTAAAACAGGTCAGTCTAAATTTATGGTGTGCGATGCAATGTAAAAGAACTAACATGATTTTTAACCTGTCATTTAAAATATTAGGCAGGTACTACAGAAAAACAGTTCTGTGTATTCACACCCCTAGATTTCGTCCCGTCTATTATAATGTCTAATTTTAATAGAAGGGGCGGCAATCTAGTACTTACCAGTACATCAATTGCTTGATGACGGGAGAATTGTATGATTTCGTAACTCGAAGAGGAATAAAATGCTAGGGTGCTACCGGTTGTCATTTTAAATCGATATGCACCTTTATCACGTAAACTTTACACTTATTTCCTCGGTATTCGAAACTGAGCGCCCCTAACCCAATTTAGCCCGGTAAAACTAGTTACGTCATATTCTTACGCTCATAAAGAAATGGGAACGTGGAATATTGGAAGTTGTTGCAGTCAATTTTGATAAAAATGACTTTTTAATGGACAATGCTTGCTTTCTAAATCAGTTTTAGCTACAATTTTCAATATTAAGAGCTTGAAATCATAGGTAATATTTCTATTTTCATATACCTACGAGTAGGTATGTGTTAAGTAGTTCAATAATCTTATTATAACAAACCATCATACCTGTATTCCCCGTAGGGTTAAGCAGAGGCGTACTTAATTTAGGTAGGTACACCCACACTGGTATGTTTGTCCTATGTTATAGGATATACCCTATAGCCATTCACCGGACACATATCCCACTGAGAATTTAATAGAAAAACCCCAATAACACTTTGGCTTGACCTGGGAATCGAACCCAAGATAGTGTAACAGTCGCTTTAAGCACCACTGGACAAATGAGACAGCCAATTTTATTATCTAATAATTATCTAAATATAAATTATTCAACAACCAATTAGACACATTTTATGACTGTGTAAACGACATACTATTACGCCTGTTTTCTGAAAAGTAATTTTAATTAAGGTTTCTCTCCATCAAAAACACTACAAAATGCTTCATAATGAATCCTTTGAATATTAAACAGAGCATTTCATACCGGCAAGCCACATCCACTAGCTAATTGCAAAAAAACCTGGCCAAAGTTGGGTGTCAAAACGGGTGGCCTAACACTAAGCTCTTGGGCACAATGTTATGGCCGAAATAAAAAAAAATGAAAAGCCAGGCTTCACAGTAAGCCCGACACAGCTTGGGGTTAGAATCGTTTGGTGAATTGAAGCAAAAATTTCGACACTACTGCCGTTTATCCGCTGAGTGTCTCATTAGTTCTAGTGGTAGAAGATAGATAAACTTTATTATTTTGGATATAAAGATATAAAGTTCATAATTAGATACCCTATTTAAAAATCATGTACCGATGGTTATTATACGATTTATGATAATCAGAGCGAACGTTGGTTTTTACCATAAGTAGGTTCCCTATATTATATTTTTTAATTTCATCCGTTTTTCAAACACACACATACACACAAATTGAATCTACCTACTCAGAAAAAATGTAGGTATTATCAAAAACAAAAGCTTAGATAAATATAACGTACGTAGTACGTTAGTTTAAGAATTTAGCCATTTAACCACAGTTCATCCTTAACCAGCACTCATAAAGATTACGTTAAGAGGCTTCGTTGATCCTTAGATTATAAAAATGAAGTTCTTTTGGATGATAAATGAACTATCAAGCGGTATTCAATCTGGAGTAGACTAAGTCAGATTGTATAGTTGATAAACAGCAATAATCTTCGAAGTAGAAAATTAACATACCATCATGCCTGTATTCCCAAGGGCTGGTAGAGGTATACTAATGTTCACCCACACTTCACTGATAATATGTTTAGGTCCCATTGAGCTATAGGCGAACCTATTGCCGTTAACCGGGCACAAATCCAGACTCCGAGCTGCTACTGAGAATTTCATCAAATTGATATATTGTAGGTACAGAAAAAATAATTTTCTGTGAACCCGCAGTTCACCAGTATATTAAGTAAGTGAGTGGACGAGCCAATTCCTATTAACCGGAATAAATTCAAACTCGGAGCTTACTTATTTATTACATTAAGCTTGGTCCAATTTTGAACGGTACTTTGAATTTGATCAAATCTAAACACGTACATTTGATACCTACCAAAGCCCTACATTGCTATCCGCATACCTAAAATAAAATTACCAAGTTCAATTGTTTAAAGTTTATTTTATTAATTTTATTCTGTAATACTTTAATATTGTCTCTGTGTCCTTGATTGAAGTAATAAATATTTTTGTCTTTCTTTATTCTTTCAAAATTCTAGTCTGTACTTTTTTCTATAGGCGATTTTTTTTCCAAAAAAAAAAACCTCATTGCTGTTTATGTAAATTATTCTGGACCACCTACCCTATTATAGTATTATATTGTTGTATTATATTGTCATTATCATCCTCCTAGCGTTTTCTCATTGGTTTGGCTGCCAGTTTAATAAGATGCGTCTAAATATCAGTATTTTTCAAGAAGCGGCTACCATGAGACCTACGTAACCCAATTTTTGGGCGATCAATATTCGAAGCATATTTATCATTATATAGACTGATCGTCAGGATTTCTTGGACTACGACTTACGATTGTCGTAGATGACAACTTGGACTGATAGCTCTACGTGCTCTCCGAGGCACGAAATGCACGGATGCATTGATAATGAACACCCATCTACAGACTGTCTGCGGCAGGTGCAGCTTAACCTTGTAGTTCTGTTTATCAGCGTATCTATAACTTTGCCGTCGTATAATAGTTTATGTAGGGAATTGATTTATTTATTCAATTTCCACATAAGCGGTACAGTTGAGAAATAAAACAATAAAATACAAATCCAACATAATGCTTTATTTTACAAATACTATGTAATCGCCATCTAATGTTACGCTATAGTACATACCTAGTATAATTACATTTGGAGACACGGCATTATATACAGAAATTTCAACATTCAATAATTATATAAAGTTATAAGGCACATTAAAACATCTTATTATTATATTTATTTAGTTATATCTAACAATTTACTAACTATACAAGAGTGTGAATGTATGGATTAATGTTTTACGTACAAGATGTGGAAGTTGTATTTTCGGTGTTAATTATTTAAAAAAATGATCATTTTATAAATTTTAACCTGAATTCGCTAATATAGCAGTTTACTTCTAGTTATCAAGTTCTAAAATCTCTTTTTTATTATTTGGACTGTATAGGTATAGACATTAAAATTCACGCCTCTCTGTTTAAAAAAAACACCCTAAAAGGTATTTTTTAACTATAAAAAAGCTATTTACATTGAAACCACGAAATAAAATTTTAACTAAAAATATCTCCCTCAAAAAACATTAAAATCTAAAATGCGAAACCATTTACTTTTAAATAATTGTGATAGTACCTATCGAATTTTCCAACAGAGTTGTGATAATTATGTTAAATATTTTGACAAATAAATGAATATTTATTCATTGGAATATACAAATCGATCAAACACAAACTAACAAACACAATTCTCTACAATTATGATCTAGGTTCTCTTCTCATTGAACTATTTTAAATCGTAAAAGCTACATTTAAATAAAATTATATCCGAATTTTAAGCTATCATATCGGAAATAATTTTATTTCTATACAATCAACGATATTCACAAATTATATTCAGTCAATTATTTACGTTATTCTAAGATGTTATGTAATAGAATTTGAAAAAAAAGAAAAGGGAATGTGACTAAATTTAAAATAACAACTAGGAAGACATAGGCAGTATAATGTCTTGTCTGAATGATTTTATGTTTGTATCTTAAAAGAAGAAAAGAAAATTTAATATACTGGCTCATAGTCTTTCTTATCGTAGGTATTATTAAGAAAATTAGATTAAAAATCTACTACTTAATATTTTTGCTAAAACCTTTATGAATATTAATAGTATTAAGAAGAATTATTTTTCTTTTCGATCACGAAGAGGAATGTATATTTTTAAAGAATTAGGTACCTATACATAATGAAAGAAAAAAATATGTGAAAAGAGTCATTTAAATAAGAAGTTAATTAGTGGTTAAAGGAATGTATAGAGTTCTCCATTAAAAATGCTAATGAAATTTCCCATTGAAAAGCGAGCTTATTAGGTAAATTAAAATGTCAATGTACTTTCTATAATCAAATTTTCCTACGAAAAATCTTGTCATCTCATTTGCGTATTAAAATTTCAATTAATTTGTTAATAATGTCAATATAATTAACAATCAGTCACCTTCAAAATAATTCAATACAGAACACGTGACTAAAAATAAATTCGCTCAGTAACTTATGAGTACAAAAATATTTACTTATCATTAAAAATCTATCATTCATTATTTTACAATTTCACTAAAAATTTATACAGTTTACGACGCATGTCAATACGACTAACTATATCGAAATATGTTTATTTAAAATCAGAATTATGTGATTTACGTAAAACTAAATGTTATCATTTTGTAACACCATATGTATTTCATAGTTGACCTTGAATCTTAAACATTGCCTTTACGCCACATAGATTTGGTTTTGTGACTAATATTGTTATAAACTTTTTTTTTATTTGTCAGATTATGATGCTATTTCTAAAAATATTTAAAAAGCTAAACAAACGGGTGAAGTAAAAACGATAACAGTTCTAATGCTTAAAAAAACATGGCGTGGTACGGAAAAAATACAAACATATTTGAAATAAATGAAATGTATCGATAAAATGTCTTCTTCAAAACTATTATCATATCATAACAAGAACCTATTTAAAATGTAGGTGATTTCTTGCATTAAAGAGTAGTTTAGTTTATAAAATCTTACGTATCATATTTTTATCTTTACAACCACATTTCAATAAGCACTGTCATTCTCAAATAGCCTCGCGGATCTCAAATAGTGTAGTGTCTCAAATGTTCACAAATAGCCTCACATTAGAACATCTGACGTAAAGGCATATATCTACGGATTACTTTTAACTGCTGTCCTATATTCAGTCACTGTCTTATTTCTTAGGTTGTAATATTATTGTAGCCATAATAAATATATTGAAGCATACAGAGATATCAAAGATATGTACAGTTCAAGTGTATACTAAATTCTAACCGGTAAGTTAATACTCGATAAGGAATACTATTACAACATTAATTTACATAAAACACTTTAAAATCCATAAAAAGACGGCAATAAACATTCATTCTAGTTGAAAATATCCATAAAATGTTTCTATTTAGATATGTTTAATTTAGATAAGTTTCCCATTAAATACTCTAACGATAACACTCTTGAGAAAAAAAAATCTCAATACAACTCGAAATGCTGATTCTTAATATCAACAAGACTATAACAATTTTCAAAGTAATAAATAAAGATACCTCGCGACGTAACAAACACAGGAAAGCACCATCAAGAATTGCAATAACATCATTCTGACTAACGCGAAAATTTCGCCGACAGCAAATTCACTTCTCAATTTCTTATAGACATCTGTAGGAACTAAACAAATGGCATACAAGCGAAACTAAAGCCAAACACATAAAATTTATCGATAGGCCGACATTAACGGGGTTCATGTAATAGAAAAATGTACAACATGTTTACATTTCTGAAGCCATAACCGATGAACAGTTCTCAAATCCCACTATACATAAAGTACACTTTTAACTACAGACATTCTTTGCGTCAGACAACAAGTGAACCATTTGAATTACACTAAGTCACAGTCGCACTATAATTTTAAAGTTTGTACTGTTTATATGAACAGCACTTCTAGGTAGGCCTCCGGCTACTCAACTATCAGCTCTGGGGTTAGCCTATCAGGGTTGAAGTTTTCCATGTTCCACATTTGCCTCGGTTCTGCCTCGTTGCAACTCTCCATGACTATTTTGTCCTTGTTTCTTGATATCGCCATGCATTTTTCACTGGAGCCGTGCTTCAGTAACTTCGTCTGCAAAGTAATTTTCATTATTTATCGACATTTCTATGGTGATCTCTATATATCTCTATCTATGTAATATGTGGTGTGCTTATTATGAAAAAAACATCAAGAATAATTTGCTAATTCTGAGAATTCCCTAATAAAAAAATTACACTGTCCAAACTAAAGACCCACAACGCGCGTTTGTGATTTTGAACTTATTAAAAGGTATAAAATAAATTGTGTCCATTAGAGCAGAGGCGTCAGAAAATATGTCAGGTTTCAACTAGTTTGCTATTGCATTTGCAACCTTAATACAGAAAACTACGGTTTAAAAACTTGAAATAGTGCTAGCGAAGTCAAGGCATCCATATTTTATAAAGATAAGAAATAATGTGTACTGGAACACTCCAATAATTGTGCTGACTTGCACCTATATTCAGCAGCAGTTCCAAAAGTGTCGCTCGCTTCCTAACTCACTAAATTATTTTTCCCTAAATATTGCAAAGTAAATTGTTTTCGTCGAAAACTCGAGTTGGATTGATAATTTTGTGTTTCATCTTTGACACATATAATACAAGTCAATCAGAAATAGCAATCGCACTAGATAAGCATTTGAATCTTTATTTTTTGCGTGAATTATTAATTGCGTGAGGGCTTTGAAAGTGATGTCCCTGAAATTTTCTATAGACGCAATGGCTGAAAAGTGCTGTCTTACATAAAACCAGCAGTGAAGTAATTATACAGAGAATTATCGAACAATCAGTTTGCCCAATGTTGTGAAGTGAAAATATTGTTTTCAGAAATAAGTTAAAGTTCCAAATTCAGTTAGTGTTCATTTAATTTTTACTTACAATCAACTATTGAGAAATTACTACAAAGCATTTTCAATTCTGAGTTCTACAGCTACTAATATGGAATAATATTTTAACTGACTTTTTTTCAAGTTTAATCACGACAGTCACGTAATTTCCTTAAAAGAGGATAAGGGTACTTATAAATACTTACGTTGGGGTCATACAGCCACAGCTGGTTACCCTTCGCCCCGTGGCAAGGGTACAACACGACGTCATGTCCTGAGTAGTCCAGACAAGTTTCATCACGTCGAATTTCTCCATTCTTTGAGTACATCCAGTACTGAAAATTTTGTAGAATCCATATTATTTGTTTGTTCACTTGTAGTCGTGTTTAGAATGAAAAACAAACTATAAATAGGTATTTGGAATACTTGGGACCAAAAGAACATGATTTTATAGGTACGCATTTATAAATCTATATAATTATTATGTTCACTATTTGTGATCTTTAAACCCCAAGCGTCAAGTTTTGTAATTATATGAACATAGTTATCAATAATATTTTAGAAGATTTGTATATACAAAAACAAAATAAGGTGTGTATAAACAGTATTGTGTGCACTTTATTTAATAATATATAAAGAGTTAAATTTAAAGAGTTAAATCTCTATTATATGTGTTAAATATTTATAATTATTGGTTATGGTACCCAAAAACCCGTTAAACCAAAACCAAATAAATCAAACGGAAAACAAAAAATAGAGATCAAAAAGTTAAAATAAACAGGATTGATTAAATATTATTAATCAATAGGGTTAAGGATATAGAACTTACATTCTAAATAGTCATTTAACACAAATTCATGGTAAATATAAAGTATATCAAGAAAAAGATTAAATACAATATTTTTTTATTAAAGAGATACCGGTTACATAAAAACAAAAATTTGTGTTAAATGCTAAAAGTTATAATTTACCTCGCGGCAGTACCAAAATTGGAAGAGTAAACATACCTACTATAAAACTTCATATTCTAATCTAAAAGTAGGTTTGTTCAAACACAGTTGGATCAGTTCAGGAAATAAAGTTTCTAGTGACATCTACTGTGTTACTTACCATTTATTAACATGATTGTTTGTTTTACAAATCATAACGCATTAGTACAGCACAAAATATGAATGAAAATGCAAACCATTTGCGTGAAGTATGAAAAGCGTAGAGAGACACGCAAATGTTTTACCGATTAGTGGTTTTCTTATAATGCATTAGTATGTTATGTTGAAGCTGCTACAACAACCAAACTTACCAATGATGATGAGGACCAACACCCAACTACAGGATAAAGCGAAAGCAATAGATTTGAATAACTTGGCGGCCTTAGACAAACCTGATTTCCATATTCCCCGTGACATGGCCAAAGGTTGACTGGCTTCTTCATATCTTCAGGGCCCGCAGCCGAGTCCAGGCACATTTCTGACACAGGATTCGCGATCTGGTGCCATCCATAAGTTATAAAAGGCGTGCCAAAAGCAAGCGTGCTGATCCAACGTCATCATTCGAAATCAGTGAATATTTTATGAACAAATAAAATACAAAATAAAGCAAATGATGACGTTGGAGTATTGTGATAATGAAGATGAAAAACATAAATAACTGTTAAAAATTGACAACAACACAATCATTCCTTATGAAGTTCAAAAAATAATGAAAACCTTTAACACCCCCAAACTGAGTCGAACACAAACACACAACTCCTTTGTCATATTAGGAGTACCTGGTTGCCACCACTATGGTGGCATTTGTGAATCATGATGCTTGGCAGATTTCCTTCTTTTTCATTTTCTGCGACCGTCACACCATCTAGGCAGTGGTTTGGGAAGCGCTTGTTTCGAACCTATCAGTCGTGGCCACAAAAATAAATGCAAAAAAGTGACTATGGGTGCAATAAAAAAACCGTGCTGTCCAACGTGCATAAAGAGTGCAATAATATGAAAATTGAACGAAACCAAGACAAACATTCAAAATTTTGATAAACAACTCCTGCAAAGTGGTACTGCCGCAATCGGTCAATTGAAAATTGACAGAAGACCTGATTTCCTCCCTGCCGGTGACACGGGTAAAGTCCGACTGGTTTATGATGATCTGACTTGCGCGTTGGAGAGTCCAAACATATCTTTTGAAAGGCGATATTTCGGATCTGTACATGTAATAATTTCGAAAAACACTAATTAATTTGCACTCATTGATATGCAGAAAAACATCTCAAACAAACATCAATCTTACTGATTGTGATGCTAGTAATCTCAAAAAATAAATAAATAAATAAACTGTCATTTAGATAAAATAATTTTGTGCAATAATAATAACGTACCTCGCCGTGAGCAACGGACTCTCCGGGAATGAACAGTTCCGGATAAATGTTCTTCAGATACCACTCGAAAGATTTGCAACCCAATTTCTCTCTCAAAGATCTCCGACCCGCGATGTCTCCGTAATCACCCTTATCGTTACCAACTCGCTGATAGTAGTACTTCGCATAGTCATCCAACCACACCTAAAAGTGTTCGGGATATTATCAACTATTTAGTTCCAAAAGTCAAGCAAGATAAGTATTAATATTACAAAAATTCTTACCTCAGCCAACCGAACAGAATTTCTCTTTAGTACATTGACACCGGTTCGCCACTTGTACGGCGAACGTTTCCTGAATATGTGGCCGACGTGTGAACACGGAACTATCTCTAGAGTTCCTCCGCACATCCATGTTTTGAACGACAGTTCTAGATTTTCACCGCCCCAAATGTCAAATCCACTGTCGTATGTTCCTAACTTTTCGAAAAATTCTTTGTCAATAGCAAAAAGACCACCAGCCATAGTCGGAGACCAGACAGGCTCCGCAGTATGTTGGTGTCTCGCTCGCTCCTTTGATGGTACAGGGTGCCAATTGAACTGGAGATTCCAGTCGAAACCACCAACATTGACTGACGACGAGTCTCTATAATGATACTCGAGGGTATTGTCGTCGATGACGTCAATTACGGGGCAAACTACCGTTGTCTTGTTACGGGCAATTCTATCTAGTAATGGTTCGAGCCATCCTGGAATGAAATAGCTGAGGTTAACGACTGCTCGTTAAGGGGGATTTGTGTTAAGCAAATTATGGGATTTTACCTTCTGTACACTCGCAATGGCTGTCGAGATACGTCAGAACGGGAGCAGTTACGTATCGAGCGCCTAGCAGTCGAGCTCTGATGAGGCCCTCACGTCGAGTAGCTCTGACTATCCTAACTTTAGGTAATGATGACATATAGTCATCTAGCTGCTGCATCAAGTGTGCTGTAAATAAACACACGTATTTTATAAACAATCAAATCAAATTATATTCTTACCTTGAATCTGGCAAAAAAGGTATTATTTAAAAAACTATAAAGCATTGTTTGATAAGAAAATAAATTTTGGGATTGCAATGCTGTTGAAGGAGCTATGTATTCTGAGTTAGTAAAGTAAACTGTTTTTTTATGGCTCGGATGCGAAAAATCTTTTATCAGTTTTGTAACATTAAAGAGTAACAATAAACATTTTAATTCATAGAAAACGTTCGTTTATTAGGTATATTTTATTCGTCATTTGGGCCAAACACGGGTTTGAAAACTGGAAATACAATAAAAAAGAGTGCTTTCAAATAACAATACATCATTATCATCATAATCATTTGAAATTAAATTTATGTTTTTGCCATTAATAAAATTATGTAAATACAAACTTACGCATGTCAGAGAAGTCATCCACGAGAATGATCTCCTTGATCAAGTGAGCCGGCGATCTGTCGAGCACGGAATGCACCGTCCTGAGTAACACCGACCACGCCTCGTTATGGAAGCATATTACTACTGACGTCTGTGGCAGGTCCACTAAATACCTGCCTGGCACTTTACACCTGTCAAAATAATTATTTTCTTATTTTCTCTTTACTAATTTATGCATTAATCCCGAACATCCGAAATTGATCTCTACTCTTTGTTAAATAGCTAAAAAAATTATTATATCTCTGCCCCTCTATCCTTAAACTTGGTAACTCGCAGCCAATTTCCGTCCCACTCTTCCCCTGCAATGTCATCCACTTATAGGGTTGGTGATCTGCCTTAAGATCATTTGATATCTTTTGACACTATCAAGTATCTGCTTTGGCCTAAGTGCCCATTTTCACTTAAGGACCACAATTTGCATATCTTCAACTTTGATTTTTAAGAAAGACTAAGGTTTATCTATATTAGGGTATATTATATTTTTATTACTTTCGCTTCAGTTAACAGTAAAATTATTGCCTTAAATTAAGATAATTTTATTTTCTATCTCCGTTTTCGCAACAGTATAAATTATTTAATAAAAACAGAAAAAAATATATAAATAATTCCCATTTCTACTCTACAAGAAATCCGGGAAATCTTAATGAATTGAGATAATAATTGCAGACGGAGATATAATAAAATAAAGTATCTGTTCCGCTGAAACATTGAATAAATTCGTTATCTTTATACCAAGTTATTATTTCCTGGCTCTTAGCGTGGAAGAAATTTTATTACAAATGGAGCTGAGCCAAGGCCAGGTCACAAAGTATACCTAGTATTTGCACAGCTCTTTTCAAGCAAAGGAACATTCTTGGGAGCAGTTTATACAGCAATACGTTGATTCAGAAAAATGCGATAAGAAGTAGGATACACAGAAATCTCTAAACCTCTTGGGATATTTTCAAGTTGTACCTCATACAAGTTGTTTTAAGGATTTCGGGATCGTTTCCTTACCATTCGTCCCTGGGGTCCGGTAGCTTTCTTCTAATGGATATCAGGTCGCTAACGTATTGGTTGAACGCGTTCTTTTTCCATCCTTCGGAGACTGCTTGCTTGGTATCGTCGCTTATATTCTTCGGTAGAACGACCGGTTTGCCAAGTTCACCGGGTGCGTTGTCCGAGCCCGGGGCAGCTATCACACCTAGCCCTACAGTGTAAACTATTATAACTAATGTCCTTTCCAAACTTTATTTTTAAATTTCAATAGAATTCACTCATTAATTTCTATAGAGCTCGTGATTGTTATGTTAAAAAGTTTATGGGTCTGAATTATGATTCGGAAAAATGTAATTGAGCATTAGTGAATACTTTCCATTGGCTTAAAATTTTCATGGTTGTAATTAATGTTTGTACGCAGTTAGAATATCATGGTAATTAATATGGTAACATGGGTTGTTAATACGTGTAATGGCAGTGTAAATTAATGTACAGCTGTTAGGTATAACTACCCTACACCAATACATTTATGACATAACAATCTAATAGGCACAATTAATTACACGCTACAGCACCTAACAGAAAATAACTAAGTATATGACAGACGAATAAAGAATCTAAATACAAGGATATAAATAGATCACAGAGTAATAATCAACTGGATTAGTAGTGTGGTGTTGAATAGAACATTTTTATACAATGCAAATTTCGTAGCATTTGTTGCCGGTTGGAAATTTGTCCTACGGCGCTATAACCTACGTCCTTCATAATAATGAGGCAGAAATTCAATTAGGACTCAACCATTATTATTCCATTTGCTTTCTACTCTGTGATGAAGGACTAACAAACAAAAGCCTTTAAAAATTACCTTCTTTCCCCGCAAGCCGACCGAGCCAATCGACCCACGTTCGTGCTGTGACGGACAAACGCACATTATCATGCAAAATATCGAAATAAAGGAAGCCACTAACAACAAACATGCAGATCGATAAATCAAGTGAGGGGTGTATAATAATAAAAAGTGACCTTGACATAGACCTAACTGTGTATTACTATGCATTGTTTATTTATAAAGCTACGCCAATATTTGGTTTGTGTAGCTAACCTTGGTATAAACTTATATACTTTATATTTTCTAACTATTGACAATAGATGGCGTTAGTTGTCACCAGATAAACCATTTCCCAAACTTTGCAAAATAAATTCCGCCTTTATATTGACATTACATATTACAGGTATTTGAAATGAATGACACGTCGTTATTTTTTCTTTTTTTTTAACTTGATGGCTTCGACGTTTTTAATTTAATTGGGTAACATGACTTTTGCATAGCCAAATTGTTTTAACCAAAGAGATTGGCTAATACTAAGTAGAAGTAATGGCTATTCATTGTTATAGCACTCTTGGGGACACGCTATTAGAAATTCTTCTGTTACGTCTAACCTTATTACCATTTGTATTGCATGTATAAGCAGAAAGACAATCGCAACTGAAGACGTTTCTCGGGGAATGTAGAGACAACACGGCAATATTTATAAATGCAAATAGAGGCACTCATGAAATAAATAAGAGAAACGAAGAGTGCCGAGGTTTATTCTTCCCTTTCGATCTCAGGGGATTCGTAATTTGATTTCACTAAAAGACTTCCTAATAAAATGTATCCTCCGTATCTATCAGATTTATTTATTGCTAAATTATCGTTAGCGTTATAAGTTAGTTTCGGCGGGTGATACTGTGCAATATGGTGGAAAGCTATCAATATATTATCTGGTACTTAATTTAATACCGATACCAAGCAAGCTCATGCAGTTTCAAATAAATAACACTCACCATCAGATAGATTATTCCCGTAGGATTCACTCTTCCTTTTTGTAGATGTAGGCTTCGCCATTTTCAAGGGTTTCGCCTCCGCATCGTCGTATTCAATCGCTGGTGCACCAATGGCGTTCCTTGAACCGCCATTAGTAGTCAACAGCGCAACCATAAACCATATCGCTGTCAGTATGAGCACAGCCTTTAGAATCAACGTCCGCCTCCGTAGGAAAAACATGCTGTAGTATTTCATTCTAGTCACTTATTCTAAGATATAGACTCGATAAAGTTCTAGGTTTATTTGATTCACTCAATACATTTTTCGAAACATCAATATTTTTCTCTGGTCTCCGTTAAAATCTAGATTTTAATAAATCAAAAAATCTTCTTTAAGAATTTGAGCAATAATGTTAACACTATCTATAATCACAAAAGGGTGACTAGCATAAATAATGAGATATGTTTTCGTGTTAAACGATTTTCACAAGATATGCTTCTTAGATATGACAGTTTCACTGTTGAATGTTTACTTCACATGACTTTGGTGAATGCTTTGGCTATAACTTCGACTCAGTTTGTTTATGTTTAAACACTTTCTTTCTCGTCCTTTGTTTCATTTCCAAGCGCTCATTGAGCATGATTTATCGTCCATATTCTACGGAACTGGTCCTGGGAACAAAATAGATCAATAACATAACATACCAAGCATACTCTATCAAACTACATAAATAAAATCCACATAATTTTGATTGATGTTCTTCTTTAAGTGTATAGCTGTATTTATGGCAGGCGATTTTTCGCCAAATCCCCGCCGCAAGCTACTGAAAAGGTAATTGTGTTGGAAGGTCCCTTTTAGGGGCTCCCTACCGTGGATACCATGATTAGAAAAAATCAGGGTTAGATTGACGTTTTGTCGTGGCCAAAAGGGCCACCACGTATTGAAAACTTATATTAGGAAATAGTGTACGAGATTTCAAACGGATCTGTAATGACTTCACAAAAAATATGTAAAGAGATTGAACTACATACTAAACTTGTAATAAAACTGAGCTAGAAATTTAAAAATATGATGTACATTATCGTTACAAAAACCGTATTAAAATTAAATTAAATGTAGCTATAAACTCATCCTAAGAACTAAAGGAGGGTCTATAATTCTTGGAAACAATGACATTTATAAACCTACAAGTAGTAAGTTTAGTAGCCCTAGCAGGAACTAAAGATGTACATGGAGCCCTTATCCAATGGAATGAGGGAGGTGGTAGTTTCCGCCGCGCGGCTGATGGATTGTTCTGCTTCGTACATTATCGGGGCTAGCTGCCAGTGCCATTTTTCAAGTGGTCACACTGCTATTTTGTAGGCCAACGTAGCAACAGCCGGTGTCGTTTTTAGTGTTAAAAATTACTTGAAATCAGTCTTATGCTAAAGCCTTCTTTATTTAAAAGTTAATTTATTTTGTTTTCTACGAAGCCTTTGACCACGCTTCAAGTTTATTTGACAATTTAATTTCTAATCCACTGGTTCTGACAGGTGTTTTCAAGTTGGAGATCATTTTCTATTTATCAAAATACCCGAGGCTAAAACCAAAACTTAATTAGGACAGTCGTATAAATAAATTTTCTACAATTTCTGTACTTTCGTCTAAGAGTAACTAATAATTTTAAGGACAGGGAGACTTAACCAGTTGTATTCCATTATCTCTATTTAATAACAGAAATTGAATTCGAATAAAATTCAATTGATCTCACGAAGTTAAGAAATGGAAATGAGTGTAAAGTATGGTTCCTTAAGTAATATGACCTGGTTTTTCATATTGCTGCACACACTTAACCCAAATTTAATTCAACTTTTATCTTAAGCTTTTTAATTAAGCCAACGAGCTTTGCATCATATAAAATGTAATTTTACCTTGTTACTACGATGTTCTTGCAAATTCCAGCAGTTTCGTATCTGTAACAATTACATAAGCATTTAAGTTCAAGATAAGAAGATGCGTCAGTGTCGGTATATTTAAAGGGAATGTCGCAATACGAGCAATAAATTTGATAAAATCTTTACGGTCTCAAATTTATCGTAAATAGCACTAAATGGCGAAATATCCGAACATCTGAGACGTCTGCTGTAATAAATTTGAGGAAACCTCCTCCCGAAGGCTTATAGCCATTTAACCGAATTGATATAAATTCAAAATATCAACTTGATTGTTATTTTATCCGTATTGGAGACATATATGAGAGATGGAAATATATAGCAAATAATGGTCTGTAGTCTCTGCCTACTCCTATGGGGATAAGGCGCGAGGGCTCTCCCGAATTAAATATGATTGCAATGTGCTTGACGTGGAATTAAGTGCAATGAGTTTGTGCACATAACTGCTATATTTTTAACCCTCTGAGGAATACAGGTCTGATAGTAGATACTAAGTATGTTAATTTTATTTGAAGTTACTAATAAATTGGGCCTCTAAACTTCCACAATATAGGATAAAAATTTGGCAAAAAAACACTTTTACATGAGCGATTTGCTCAGTCACAGTAGCTTGTTTTACATTTTGGATGGGAGTAAGCGGCGTGCTGATTGCAGATACAAGCATCGGGTATGCTACATACATGTTTGCGGCGTATTCATACGCAATGCAGATCTGTAGTTACTGTTCACACAGAGCAAACGAACATATGGATTATATAATGTGTATTGAAACCCCGACGGGGTGTTATAAGATTTTAACCCCCGACGCAAAAACGACGAGTGTTATCCGTTTGACGTGTCTGTCTGTGGCATCGTGATAAACCGATTTTGACGTTGTTTTCTTTGTTTGAAACGTGAATTGGGAGTGTTCTTCATGTTTGATGAAAATCGGTCAAGATATTATGCAAATTTAAATCAAATATAACATACAAACAAAAACATGTCAATCAATAGTTAATGATAATTTGCTTGTTAACTACTGTTAAAAGAAATCCATCGCGAAAACCTTCATGAGAGATTTAAATAAAAAAAAATTGATAATATTTTGTTAGCTGATGACTTCAACTACTATGCAACTGACACAAATTAGCATTCTAACTGATGGACGAAGGCATTTTTCAGAAAACTTTACACATTTCTATTCCTTTTCCATCGAGGATAAATACTTACTGCAACTAAAAATTTTATAGGGACCAAAAAAGAAGAATTGAATGGAATGTGAAGCTTCATAAATGCATTAACTCGATCCTCACTTTCTAGTATGCATTCATTAAAGTTATTATTCCGTGCAAAATGGAATTTGTAAAACACGTCTACTGTGTTTCCCTCAGTTGTGTGGATTGCACAGAACAATTTTAATTAAATAGTTAAACTATGTCACAATATGATGGTGCAGTACTAACTAAGCATTTACATTATTTTGCGGAGTTTGCAAGCGAGTTAGGCACGTTTAGAGCCACAACTTGAGCGGAAAACAAACTGGCGTACAGGGGCCGTATTACCAAGCATTAATGCCATAATTTTTACGTTGTGAAAGAGGGACGCCACTATTTAACCTGTAGAGCGGCATCCCTCTCTCACAATCTAAAAATGGTGGCATTAATACGATATGATTTTCTTAAAAGTTAGACTTTTAAAAGATTTTTCAACCTGAGATTTTATTAGACCGTCTTTTGTAGTAAGGGGAAATAATAATCTTGAATACAATATTATATCAGTTTCCATATTGGACGTTATTTGTTTATTTTGTATGTTTAGGTTCCATATTGGACGTTAATGAAATTTTCATTACATAAACTTAACCTGATTTAAATTGTTCCAAAGTTTGAATAATGTCATTTGCATAGAAATGAAGGCAGTGCAATTGAATCATTATAAAACTATCTTTAAACGTATGTATTATATTTTAAGTTAAAGTGACAACTACAAGGTTCAAATATTAGAAATTAATTTGAGAATATGAAAAACAATTGAATAATAAAACTTTTCCATCAAGCCACGGTTTACTGGCCTCGTAGCGCGCGTGGCGTTGCGTGTACGCAGCCATGACCTAAGCAAACTCCGGTGGCTCCCGCCCGCCGGTCACGAGCCGATGTGCAACTGCTAATTTACGTCATTACTTCATTCAACATTTTACTGTGAATGCAATCATTAATTCTGTGACCGGGTTGAGGAAATTGAGTTTGAGATAAGGTACCTATGGTGATTACTGTACTTTTGATTGCTGTCGGTGAAGTATTTTGGAGACGCAAACAAAATGTGTAGGCGCAGCGTGTCTGATGACGACATAAAGTTATAAACGAGGACGAAACAAACGGATTACATAATGCGAGAGACGTATTAAAATTTGTACTCCAAACATTTTTCCATAGGTGCCTATATTCAGAATGTATGTATTACTGCAAATGTTGTATATAGTAACAAAATCACATACACATATAGACAAGCTAAAGAACTGCAATTTTGAATATATGTATATATTGATGTATATATTAGCGTAATTATAGGTAGCAAAATGCTTGAAAAGGTGAATTTATTATGAATCATTTAGAAAATCTTTTTATAGCAAGATCAATATAATACGAATCAATTTTAATGTGAGGGATAACAACCAAAAAAAATCACCGCAATACAAATATAAGGTAATCCGATCCGAAATAATCTTTGAAGCATTATTTTTCAACGAGCAATCTATTGCTCGACGCGATTAATAGATGCTTCCATAATAAGGATCAGTCTTGATAATAAACCAATTACTTTATCCCGAAAGGCAGATATATTAAAAATGTACGTCAGAAGCGAAATCGGCGAAGATCCCGACTAGAACGAAGATAAAATGACCTAATTTGGCAATCCCTCTTGAGAATTCATTTTCCTTTTTATCGAAGTCGATAGAACCCACAGAGTAACGCCTTCCTAGTTGAATGTAATTTTCAAAATTCCGGAATTCGGAGCGGTTTGGAAACGCGCCGCTTTTCTTCGAACGGGGAAAATAATTATTAGCGGTTATCTTAAGTACAGAGAGTACACAATGGAGAGAAACGATTTTATTATGGTGCTCAAAAGCGATGAGATAGACTTTGGGTTTATTTTTGTACACACAGCGCTTGTTCTATCTCAACGGGTAAGTATTACTCGTAAAATTTTGGTGTCTTTTGGGAGAAGCCAGAACAGATAAATAAAATAAAATTTCCAAATAAAATTTTCTTTTTTAAACTGCATATTACAATTAAAATATAACTCACTGAGCGAGTACCAATTTCAGTTAACACACCATTGAGAGTGGCAGTATTTATAAAGACCGGTCAATTTAATTATTTCAATAGTTAGTTTTTTTTTTTTCGTCTCATTGACAATTTTCAATCTTTCCGGACATCTATTATTACAATATTATTAATTTTGGGCTACCCCAACAGTCTAGTGGTCCTAACCGCGACTAACAGAGGTCTTGGGTTTAACTCCCAGGTTGATCAAAGCGTTATTGGATTTTTCTATGAAATCCTCAGTAGCAGCTCGGAGTTTGAAATTGTGCCCGGTGAATGGTAATAGACTCACCCCCTATTACATGGGACGTAAACATACCTACATAACATATTTAAACAAATAGAAACTTTTGGATTCTAATCCTTCTACGATGAAAATAATTTCAAGAAAAGATTCTTACTGACTCATGACTGCCTCGTTGGTCTAGTGGTCCCAATCGCGATTGCTACGCTAGAGGTCTTGGGTTCGATCCCCAGGTCGAGCAAAGTGTTATTGATTTTTCTATGAAATTCTCAGTAGCAGCTCGGAGTCTGGATTTGTGCCCGGTGAATGGCAATAGGCTCGCCCCCTATTACATGGGACCCAAACATACCGGCGAACTGTGGGTGTACATTAAGTACACCTCTGCCTAACCCTTCGGGGAATACAGGCATGATGGTATGTTATGTTATGTAAGATACTTATTTGAACAAAGAACCCATATTTTTATCGAAGCGAGCTTCTTTACAATAAATACCTAATATCAAAGAATACCTTTCGAAAAGTGCTTTAAAAGAAAGTCAACGTAAGCACGTACTAAGATTGCATGCGCACCACACAATGTGGACAAGCCAGCACCGGTCAGGGGTCACCGACCTCCCCCCGCGCTAATCCGCTACGTCACTCTCCTAAGAGTCCTGCTAATGACATTTGCGAGGCTTCAAAGCTATACATATATATATTACAGCACACAATTAGGTGCCTTTTTTCTTTATATTAAAACACACTGTATGTACAGTGATTTGCTGGATACTTTTAATCGTAAGTAAGCTTTTAGTTTTAGATTAAAATATGTAATAATAATAATAGTTATTTCGAACAAACTGTACAGGCCTGAGTCTGTATTCACCGAACCCCTCCGTGTACTAATGTACGGTCAGCAACGAAAGTTGCTGAACACCGCCAAGTTTTGAAAACAACACAGCATCAATACTTTTCAATAGATTCAATTAGGAAAAAAATTATGGTCCAGTATGTAGAAACACGTACTACTTACAACATCTCGGGTCAGTAAGTTTTGGATGATAAATATGTTTAAGCGTTTTGAAGATTTCATCGTGTTCAGCAACTTTCATTGTTGACTGTACATCAAGCACACCTTCGAATAATACAGGCATGATGGTATTTATGTTATGTTTACTAATCATAAATTCTTTATTTTCATTTTACTTTGGTCTTTTTGGCCCATAGATACCCATACAAACTAACTATAAATATAAACATTAATCTTCCCTTCAATTTTATTGGTTGAGCTACACAATCATAGATCATACCGTGTATTCAAACAGCAAGTATAAGGCGAAGGTCGATGTATTCATATTAAGAAATGGTCCTACAAATAAGGTTCGTCAGGATTGGTATCACCGCATTATCGAATATTCTGTAGCTAAGCAATAATTTGCTGACATTGTGATTCAGTTTTGAAAGGTTAAGTAGTTAGTGTAATTACTGGGCATATGATACAAGACTAATACCAGTGGTGTCGCTAGAGTCTATAGGCTGCAGTTGCTGATTGCCATCAGGCGACCCGTGTTGTTTGTCATCTTATTACAATAAAAAAAACATAGTAAGCGGCGGTAGCCTAATGGCTAGGGCCTTGCGATCTTATGGTTGCCGGTTCGAAACCCACCCATTGCACTACGGACACGAACCCACTCGTAATTCAAAGCACTTAGCTTAGTACGAGGGATTAACAAAAATGCTAGTAAAAAAAATACAGTTTAAGACGTAATAACCCAATATCAGTACATTTTTTTTTTTACTTATAAATAAAGATTATTATTTTAAGCATTAACAGTGACATTGTTTCTTCACTGCAAATGCATTTCAGTGATAATAATAAGTGACGATACAACTCGCGGTGCGATTACCATTGCGAACAATCATAATCTTCATTACGATTCCATCGATTGCACTGCAATTATTCCATGCAGAGCTCAATTGAAAACCGATTAATTTGCAATTGAATACGATTTTAGTAATTTCCTTTAATCTATCTCATTTTGATAATTAATTGTTGTTGCAAAAGGTAATTTTATTTGTGGGATTTTGTAATATTACCAGAAATAATTATAGTTTCCTAATTAGTTAGGCCATTACCTACCGTATTTCTTGGGCAGTAAACGTGAATCTTCTTGAAATAAGAGTAATTACATTCAATAATATTTTTAATTGTAATTTAGTTTTGAAATATCTCGCAATGTTTGAACAAATACAGATTTGGAGTACAATCTCTAAGAACCACTACGTCTTCCCTGAAGATTATATTAATGTGCAACAAAAAGGCAATACGAGATCAGCAACATTTATGACGGCTCAAACATTAGCAATGTAATTATCTCTATTGATAATAATGGACAAAGCAATGGCACTTTTAGCTCCAAAAACTTAGAAAACATTTTACTTAAACAAAACCTTGTTTAAGTAAACTCTTTATTCGTAACCACGAATAAAGAGTATTTTATCAGCCGTGTAATGCTTGGCTACACAAAACATTGACCAAGAAGTTTTACACTTCATGCGTCCTTAACAGATGGCACTTCAAGGAATAGACAGAGGTATAAAAAGAAACAAACTCGGTGCTTTTATCAGAACAAATAGTTCACAATGTTCTAGTATGTTCTCGTTATCTCTAAATGTACACTTTTCTTGACATTATGAGACCTTGATAGTGTCTGGTTGGCTTAAGTGTTACTTTACGTCGTTCCTTTCGGACAAGATGGCTTTGGAGTGATATGAATTTATTTTCTGGGAACCTATAACTTTTTGAGTTTTGGAATGTTTGTTTTGAACATACCTTTGTAGAAATACTTCATTATGAAAGGAGTCTGTGTTGTTCGTGTTGTTATCTATTTAAAAAAACTCACGAGCATTCACTGACGAAAAAATATATTTAACATCAAAACAATAAGGAAGGAGGCTCTGCGTGTGCGCTAGTCCTATTTAAAAAAAATAAAGTGCAATAAACTTCCGCCAAGGCACGTCTCACTATTTTTATTGAAGACATAATAACCATATCCATGAGCAGACATGCGGAATCACCACGGGTTTAGCTTACAAATATACTTTTGACGGTATACTCCTGTTTTCTATATTCATCCCACGTAATATCAGTACAACATACGTATACTTCGTCTTAAAATATTCATTCATGTTGCTTTGTACCTACATTGGAATGTTGTCACTTGTTTCTTTTTATTCTTACTCATACGAGTATTATTATTTATTCATTCATTATATTATGAAGAACTGATCAAAACTAGATTTGACTGGCAAAATCAATCAAAACTACTTTTTGAGTAAATAGTTGTCGGTGAAAGCTTTTATTTTTTCTTTGTAAGTTTCACAATGCGTACTACACAATTAGGAATATGCATGAAGTTTAAATTTGCCTAATATATTTTTTTCCGGAATCTTAAACATACATAAAGTATGATTGTAACAACATTTTGTTACATAATTGTTATTTATTTGTATAAAATAATAATTAAAAAGTGCTAATTATGCGAGCGAAACTGAAATTTACAAAACGCGCTGTCATTGGTCGAACGAAATGAAACGTCACGGGCCACGACATTGAATTTAATCACATAGTCGAAAGCTGCTAGAAGAGGAATTATCTTGGAAATATATTTTAATTTGTGTGTCTTGAGCGATTTTCGTCAGTGGTGAGACTATATACGATGACCGAAAGAAGAAAAAAATACTTTATCGGGAGTAGTTCTGATAGTGTTTTTTCATTTTGGTACTATGCAATACCGATCGAAAGGGTTTTTAGCTTCTTCCATGGTAAAATCTGTAAGAATTAACCAAAACACGTGTAATAAACAAACGCTTCGTGCGATGATCGCGGCCCATGACGTCATCAGAAGCGCGCGAAAAATGGCGGCGTTTAAACAGCTCAATTTTGGAATGTATGTTGAATAATATTTAAAAAAAAAATTGAACATTCCCGGGAATAATTATATCTTCTA
The DNA here is from genome assembly GCA_958496365.1 of Subacronicta megacephala. Taxonomy (NCBI): domain Eukaryota; kingdom Metazoa; phylum Arthropoda; class Insecta; order Lepidoptera; family Noctuidae; genus Subacronicta; species Subacronicta megacephala. Next base: position 9,941,584 of record OY292527.1, read on the forward strand.
TTGTGTTGTTATGATGTATAGAATTAATAAAAAAATAAAAAAAAACGCATGCATGTTCCTAATTAGTTGTAATGTCTTCTTACCTAAACTAACCGAAGTTTATCTTTCTTTAATCCTGAATTTATTTAATACGATAACGATCAAAACTTTAAAGCGTTTTAGTCACTTTAGTGCTTGTTTGCTTTAAATGAAACAATTAGGGAGGAGCACTGTTGATCTAGTTTAAACACATTATTTGTGAGAGTCCGTCAAAATTTGTTTAATTCGGTCACGAGTTTATCTAGATTATAATATCACACCCACGACAAAACTAGAGCTTTTAATAATCTATTAAAATAGTTCCTTTATACTAAATTATTGACGTTTTCTTATGTAAATTATATTTAAATAAGTGGACTTTAGATAGTAGTAAAACTTGTTGATAACACATAATTGCTTTTTTCGTATCATAATGAATCTTCCTTGACAAATAGTTTTGTGGTTTTTATCAATAGCTATTGATACTTGTCGTCAAATAAGATTGATTATTTCAATTAGCGTCCTGCTGTAATAAGATTTATGGTTTTTTAATCATATAAGGTATTTTTATGGCCTGTTTTAATAAATTAAGATAACATAATTAGCAACAAAAAAATATTTGGAGTTTAGTAAACATACCGGCGAAGTGTTAGTGTATGCAGACGTGATAGTATATATGTTACTAGCTTTCCGCCCACGGCTTCGCCCGCGTGTTTTCTCGACTTTTCTATACTATAATATGTATGTATTATACATATTAACCTTCCCCTTAAATCATTCTATCTATTAAAAGAACGGCATCAAAATCCGTTGCGTAGATTTAATAATAGCGATTTTGTTTTATACTATGTAGTGAAGGTCGATGATTCGGTTCGTCTACAGAATATTGCGAAGGGGCTTAAGCTGAGTGTCTAACTATTTTCACGAGTATAATACATGAAATAAATTATAATGATAAATTATAAGTAAAATATTTCTCACGTCTTTAATTATTTATCAAAGACAGTAAGATTTTTTTTTTTCAAATGTATATGTATTATTTTTAGGTGTTTCAAAAAATATAATTTGGTACCAAATTAAGCATTTTTAGCAAATTAAGAATTTGCAGCGTCCGTATATATTTAAAGCACTTTATTCCACCCATGAGATAAACACGTACAGTGAATGGGTGGCATTATTACCAACTTTTTCCCACCCGGGTGTTGTAAATTAACACCGCGAATAAAGTTGGCCATTGTTGGGCCGAAAAACGCGCGTATTTGCTAAAATTCAAACGAAAACTGACTTTTTTTACGGAGTAACTCTGCGAACAAGCAGGCGAGCCCCCGATGGTAAGTAGTCATCGCCGCCCATGGACATTTGCAATACCAAAGGAGTTGCAATGCGTTGCCGAGCCTATTTAAGGAAAAGGGAGGGGAAGCAGAAAAGGAGAAGGAAGGAATTGGGCCTCCAGCGCTTTACACTCACCGTACGAAACGCAACAGTATGCACTGCTACTTGACATCGATATTCTGTGGGAGGGTAGAACTTCCCCGGTTGTGCCGACTCATTCTTGCTGGCTGTAGACCTACCAGCGAGACACTACTACTACTAAATTGACTGCCTAATAAATTTTTTGGCAGGTATATTTGAGTCCCGACCAGACAATGGATTCAATAGGCGGCGTCACCTCTTGATTTTAGAAAATCGACGATCATTAGGTCGTGACGCATGTCATAATCCTATGACCTGGACAATAGGGCAAGGGAAGGCAATTGAAAGAAAGAAAGAAAGAAAAAGATTTATTCGGCCACACGCACGAGACCAAAAGAAATAACAAAAACAGTTTGAGAAAACAGAAAAAAAAGCCCTGCATGAGAACCGAACAGGCCCTATCTCAGCATATTGCTACGACATAACAAAATGCCGCAGCGCTGATTTTCAGATAGGCCCTAAAGTGAAACCACGAAGTAACGAAGCTGACGAGTGAAATATTGAAAATATTAATAAATATTATAATAAAAAAATGCAGTAATTGCAGTTTTCAGTTGTTATGAGTCCTACGTTCTCTGTCGTCACTCTAGGTATCAGATGAGTGATGAGGATTTTGGTGTCTATTTTAACGGTAGCGATGAAGCTTAAATATCGATTGATTACAAATCTTATTAAATCACCAAAATATTTCTCCAACACAGCTGCATCGGCAGTTTCTCTACCCTGTGGAAGAGTATGTGGAGATTAAATTGCTTCATCCATAATTCCATACATCTGAAATTTAAATAAACCTAAATGTTTCTAGCGATGCAAGTTAAATTCACATTATTTATCTAAATGTCGTCTGATTCGCATAATTACGGAAAACTAAACCGACAAGTTCTAAACTAAAACCAGTAAAGCCACAAATAGTTTGGCATGAATATGAGGACATCCCTATTTAGAGCACGTTCTAAAGTCACGCACGTATCCCAACGTATTTAATGCATTCTCCACAAAGGTGACTACCGGCCTCTGTCGTTGACAACCCTTAAATTACTTTTCTCTCAAGCAATTTTATTTGTTGTACGTCAGGATTTAGATGAGAAAATGTAGGTACGTTCAACAAAAAGTAATAGAGCGGTGTTGGTGTTATATTTTTTGTTTCTCCACTAGTTTTCTTTAGGTCCAATGATTTACGAGAAGATTTTGTTATTAGGTTTCGCACGGTAATGTTTCAAGTTTTTACTGCTTCTCATCTCTCGTGTTTACTTAAAAGCTTTTTGTGCGTAGTTTCATTAAAACCAAGGTTCGTAGCACATTTTTTTAATGATTAGTAACATTGTTGTTTTTGTTATTATTCTTTCTCTTAAGGTATTTCAGTTAATTTGTAAATTTGCCTATTCTGGGTAAATATAGCAACAGACGCAATTGCGCTGTAGAAAATTCGAGGTAATGGATACTTGTAGTAATGTACGAGACCACAAAAGATATTTTACTACTAAAAAAAACTCGTTAAGAAAGCCAACAAAGTAACTATCCGAAAAGACTTGCCGGTGATAGGATTTTGGTGTCAGTACCAGGTTTTTTATTGTAAAAGCTAATATCCGGAGATAGTTCCAGCACAGGAATAAATTAACCTTTAGTTAGGTACTTTAAGAATAGGCTTTCATTTAAAAGATTTACAGTCACCTGTCCCCACTGTTCCAGGACAGGAGAAATTTGAATTTCCGCCTAAAACTTGTTGAAGTCAAATAATTCATGTAGCAATCTGTAAGTTAAAGGTGTTTATTACACCTTTGGTGAAACAAACATTAAAAAGGTTTTAAATTTTAAACCATAAAGCCGCATTCTATGACGGTAATACAAAAAATATTCTCATGACGCAGAACCATAACAGTTAACATCCACGGTTACTCCAAGAGCTAGGCAATTTTAATTAAACAACACAGCAACGATAATTTTTCATGACAACATTAAGCACGCGTACGCAGGAGCACATTTTCTACAATTTCAAGCAAGTTATTTTTACCGTTCGTTTGTTTTATACGCCGTGATCTATTTTAAACTCTATTGAGCTCTATGAAACCCTAAAAACTCGAAAACAGAGTGTTTTTTTAAGGCACAATAGGATCATGAGCAGTCAAATGCAAAATACAGCAATAAGCTGCACGGTTTTTTTTTTAAATGAATGCTTACTAGCAATGTGGGTCACACATTACTAGTAATCTTGTTAACCCCTCGTGCTAAGCTAAATGCTTGTGTTACGAGTGTGTTCACGTCGGTAGTGCAATGGGTGAGTTTCGAACCGGCAACCACATGATCGCAAGTCCGACGCCCTAGCCATTAGGCTACCGCCACTTCAAAAGTTTAAAAAAGCGTTGTGTAAAACGCGCTTAGCAATTGCCGAAAATGTTTTCAATTGCCTTCTGTCTTCACCTACACCTCTTAGGCAGAAGTGTAGGTTAAGCACCTAAGTAGTAGTAGTGTCGCGCTGGCGTGTCTAAATGCCAGCATGGATGGGTCGGTTTGACCGGGGAAGTACTACCTTCCCACAGAACATCAACGTCAAGTAGCAGTATGCATACTGTTGCGTTTCGTACGGTGAGTGTGAAGCGCCGGAGGCCCAATTCCTCCCTCAGTCCGAATTCTACTCATTTTCTCCTTCCCCTCCCTTTTCCTTAAAAAGGCTCGGCAACCGCGCATCTGCAACTCCTTTGGTTTTACAGATGTCCATGGGCAGCGATGATCACTTACAGGTAGCTCGTCTGCTCGATTGCCGAGTTATCCCATAAAAAAAACCTTTCGAGAGATACAGACGAGTTGTTATTTTACACAAGTAATGAGACGATGTTCTGCAACAAGGGAGCACTGGTCTTTATTAATTGAAACAGTATCCTCGGCCGGATCGCAATGGGCTCACTGTCGCAATGACCGCCCTTGGCATTATTAAACGTGAAGGTACAAAAATGGACCGCGTGTCAGATTTGTGTGCAGGCTTGTCGAAACAAATGTGTCGAAATGGGACAGACGTTAACGTAAATTATCGAGTTAAGTTATTAAACTCTGAGGTTATTGAATTTGCCCATCGATAATCGAGTACCTAAGTATTTTTTTGTATATTTTACAGGTGTAAACCTGTGGCTATTGTTTTTGCTCGTAACGTAACTGCCTCATTATTCTAGTAGTTCTAAGCGCGATTGCTACACTATAGATCCTGGGTTAAATTCCCAGGTCGAACAAAATGTGATTGGGTTTTTATATAAAATTCTCAGAAGCAGCACGGAGTTTGGATTTGTGATTAAAATTTGGACAGGACAACGTCTGCCAGTCCGCAATATTTTTATTTAATTAAATGCAGCACATATAAACAGTACTTATACAGTTATATACAGTAGCTTTGTAATAAACCTTCACATTACTAATGTCCAGAACAATTATGCAGCACGACGTCTGGCATTGTTTACTTACTGACAAAGCACACGAGTACTCAGCCAAACTCGGAGCTAACCGTACGGCAAACAAACGGCGGTTAGTGAGAAAGTTTTACCAATTTTTAGGGAAATCCCCGAAACGGTTTTAAAAATGGAACGAAAATACGGACAACAAGACTGGCCATTAGACGATAACAGTTTTTATCATTTGTATAATGCCGTTAAGTTTTATTTTGTGGAAAGAATAGTACCTATATGTAAATAGTCGCTTTGGAAAAACAATAGGCATTACATTAACATACTATAGCCTGTATTCCCCGAAGGGTTAGGCAAAGGTTAACAGTTCGGTATGCTTAGATCCCATGTAATAGGGGGCGAGCGTATTGCCATTAACGGGGCACAAATCTAGACTCAGAGCTGCTACTGAGAATTTCATTAAAAACCCAATAAAGCTTTGCTCGACCTGGCAATAGAACCCAAGACCTCTAGCGCGTCGCTCCTATGACCACGAGACTAATGAGCCAGGCTAATGAGCACTTTTAATGAATAATTAAAAAAACAGTTGCAATTAATATGCTATTATAAAACTGCTAATTTGTGCAGCTCATTGCCTATGAACGCCATTGTAGCCCATTTGCCTCAATTAACTTTGACACCTAACACGGCATACATTGTAAGCAGATTATACACTATATTTTTCTTTCTTTCCTTTTAACACATAATTTCCATGCAAATGTAAATTGTTCTATACCGCGTTATCTTCCTAACAAATAATCACTTCATTAAAATTCAACTGAGCACGCTTATGTCAATAAAGTTGATTGCACACTCAACGCTATATATGGACATCAGTCAACAATGTACAAAATTCTTTGTCGCAAATGACGCGGTACGGTTCGACGGTTTAATGTGACCACAACTTTACCACAACGAATTGCCACCAGCGCAGGGCTGGCAGAAGCTTAATTGAGCTGTATTGCACCAGCTATACAGGGTTGCCTCTAAATAGCGTAGTTAAACGTTTAACAGGGACACTTTATACTGGGTTTTTCATTGCTAATAGCGTTCTAGAATAAAACTTTTAAATAAAATTCCGTGTTCTAGTAAATTAAACTTTTTTTTTACTCGTTCCCTTTATTATAGTTCCAACGTAAGGACATAATAAAATTTAAACTATTTACTTCACTTATTAGAACGTGTTTAAAAAGGTGTCAACAAATGACCTAATTTACAGTGGTGGCCACAAAACTGTACAACATGTCTGTAACCCTGCGTCTCCACTGACAACAAAACATGTTGCAAACATCTATCTAACTCTATCTAGCTCTCAAAGAGTGAGTAGGATAGGTAGCTGTTTGCGACATGTTTTGTCGTCAGTGGAAACGTGGGGTTACAGTGCATTGACAAGATACCGGCCTACAAGCCCCAAGGCTGAATACAGACACAACTCTTAGATGGGACATGATATTTTACTACATTACAACGCAGCCTCAACATATTTTGTAAACGTTTTCGGTTAAACCGATTTAAGAAGATTGCTTCGTTTGATGAGGTTTAATAATACAAGGAGATGATATGAGAGAGAAATATGCTTTGTATTATAATATGAGTCTATATATTACGTAATACATATGTATATCAGAGTTTTCATATAGATTGTAGATATGAAATGTATGACATCGCCAAAATTTTATTAAATAGCTTTTTTGATTCCTAGTCTTATTCTCAGAAGCCATTTTATTTCTAGCAAAACAATATCAAAAACTACAACAAATGCAGTCACTCTTGTTAAATTACACTTTATTTTTTATAACAAATCCCATCAGAACTAAGTAGTAGTATCCCATAAATTAAAAAAATACCTTATTCAAGGAAACTTATTAAGGACCTTATTTAAGGAAAGATCCATCTGATCAAAAAAAATATATAAAACGTCTATTAAGCCTCTTAGAATTATAATATGTTTTGTCTGGTTTTATAAGAATAAGGCGGAGAATTGAATGAGCTGGTTAATCTGTGCAGTCAAAACAGTGTACAACGAGATGCATAAAAACAAATAGTATGAACCCATTAAAAACACTTCCTGCTACCATTCAAAGAGCCGTTCTAACCGTGCACCCATCAGAGAGGTCGTGATGCGGAGCGCTCGTGACGCACGCACCCGCTCACATGGAGCTAAGCCAAGGTCACGGCTCTTCGGTACACGAGGCCATCACTTCACTACCTGATTATCTATTTAAATATATAAATTACTAAACATTTGATTAAGAGTCACTCCAATATATTCAATAGTCTAAACTAGAATCACGGGTGATTTCATATTAAAACCAGCTCCTTAGAAATCTTCTGAAGCGAATCATAATATGATTCAGCAAAAATGGCCTTTGTAGCCTTGCTGTACTAGTCTTGCATCACGTCTGATATTACCCGAAGGCTTTGGAAGAGGTGTACTAATATAAAGTACCTCCCACAGTTCGGGGGTTCCTATTGCCATTAACCGGGCACAAATCATAAATTTCATAGAAAACGGTCGTAGCCATTATGTTTATATCAATAAGACTAATGAAGCAGTCAAGTAGTACTTTTAGCACTTCTAATATGATACATATGCTAGTAACTGTATTTTTTGAACCCGAATAAATGAATTCGCAAATTTGTTGCTCCCACCCAATATGCAGAACAGGTAGCGAAGAATGGAAATCAAAATGGTTCTTCGATATTAGAGACGTTTCGATCTCGCCTTCGTTTCTCGAAGTCGAGGCTAATATTAGACTAGCTTTCCGCCCACGGCTTCGTCCGCGTGGTTTCTCGGCTTTTCTGCATTTAAAAGGAATAATTTTTCCCGTTTTTGCAAAATTTTCATTTATGCTCCGCTCCTATTGGGGTAAGCGTGATGATAGCCTTCCTCAATAAATGGCCTATCTAACACTGAAATATTTTTTCTAATCGGACCAGTAGTTCCTGAGATTAGCGCGTTCAAGCAAACAAACAAACCCTTCAGCGTTATAATTTAGAGTATAGATTTCAGCACGGTGATAGAAAAATAAGCCTACTGTTTCGTGAATGATAGCAATGTTTAGGATATCAAAATCTAATTTTCATTGAGGTTTTCATTGAGTGAACTATTAAAGGAACTTTCAAATAATCATAATAATTATGATTCTTATTAGCAACGGGAACTGGTTCAACACGAATTAATTGTAGAAAAACTGTGACTTTTCAGCCCCGATCCGTTTTTGTAATATCATTCATACTTATTTTTTATTATTTTTTAGCATTAAATACTGCGAAATTTTCACAAAGAACTGAATTTTCTAATTAAACTGGAAAATTTCTAGTGAAAGAAAAATTCGATCTCAGGCAGGGTTTGAACCTGCGTCTCTCTGGTTAAGTACACCAGACGCTTTGCCAACTAAACTACCGAGACCACTGCCTGTGATGTCGAATTTCTCTTCCACATTCTACGTCTTGAGGCGACGTCAGCACCATCTATTGGAGACATTACTATGTCTGTCAACCAACACGACTGCCTTTACAGGTAGTTCAATGTCGAACGATGTTGCCTTACCGTATTATGCTTATTTTTTATTATTTTTTAGCATTAAATACTGCGAAATTTTCACAAAGAACTGAATTTTCTAATTAAAGAAAATTTCTAGTGAAAGAAAAATTCGATCTCAGGCAGGGTTTGAACCTGCGTCTCTCTGGTTAAGTACACCAGACGCTTTGCCAACTAAGCTACCGAGACCACTGCCTGTGATGTTGAATTTCTCTTCCACATTCTACGTCTTGAGGCGACGTCAGCACCATCTATTGGAGACATTACTATGTCTGTCAACCAACATGACTGCCTTTACAGGTAGTTCAATGTCGAACGATGTGTGTGATGTGAATTTTTCTTTCACTAGAAATTTTCTTTAATTAGAAAATTCAGTTCTTTGTGAATATCATTCATATTCTGATATTGTGTAGGTATAAATTAAAACCCACATACCGTTGCCATAAAACGAAACCTATTATGGTACACCTACTAACAAGGTGCTGTTCCAGAAAAACATGGCGTTCATTCACTTAATATACAATATTGTTCATAATTATCTTTATCTTACCTCCGATCAGAGGCGTGAAGGTTATGTTAAGTAAATTACCTAAAATTTGATTAGATGCGTCATATGTAATTACGAGATTAGACGGCGTGACTTGTATGAATAATTGAGAATCAAAAGTTGATGTGAAGTTTCTCAACCAAATCGAATCTTATATTCCCATACATAAAATACATTTCAAGTTTATTTAATACCTTTACAGACTTACTTAATTATTTGCTTAGATCTATAAATTGATTATTTATATTACCAATAAAACATATTTCACAAATTGTATATTAATAATATTTAAACAGTATCTGCCTAATTGTTAGTAAAAAATATTTAAAGTAAATTTAAAAATACAAACACGTTTTCTTAATGTTGAAAGTACCTAGGTAGTTTCACCTTAAATTTGTATAACGACATCAGCTACTGATTGTGTTAAAACAAGTTTTAAACAAGAAAGTCAGACACTAACAGCCCCTAAATAGCACTTCCGCGTTTAAAAGCATCTCAGAATAGCTCTAGTTTGAGATGCTTTAAGACATCTAGCTCTAAAACAACAGTACATGTTAGAATGAGCTTAAAATATTTTACCTAGTAGATTTTCACATACATTTAAACTAATACTTAAGAGAAAAAGAGTAGATGCGCGCTTAGGATGAAACGCTAAAGTGTAACATATTGCAGTAGATAAATTAAGAATTGTTATTACTAAATTGAAGATTTACTTAATTCTTTTAAGAAACATGATTTAGAATTGTTAGGGGAAGTCTAAGTCAATGTACCTACTTAAAAAAATAATAAACCAACCAAAATACCAAAAATATACCAACTAGAAATTATCAGATCTCTATTTTTTACAAAGGTTATAAATCTATTCTGTCAACATTATATAATTATATTCATAGACATAAGAACCCCTTGTCCCTTATAACTTATATCAAAGGAATCACAACAAGGAAACAAACCATTCCCATCAACCCGCAATGAATAACTCCGTCATAATTTACGACCGCGCGTAATCCTTGGAGGAATACCTAAAACTTTGTATCTGAGTACATAATAACAATGATATATATCACGATACCATAACGTCTGTATCAAGTTAAATGTCCATAGTAACCGCCACTAGTGTAAATAGTACCCCAGGGACCGATATTGGGACCAAAACTACATTTCGCCGTAGCTTTTTGTATAAAAACAAGCTATAAATATAGTTTTTCCGAATCCATTGACGGTTTTATATTCATTGCGGATGTGATTAAGCGATCTGATGTTAAATTTGGCTTTCATAAATTTAAATTTCAAATCAATACACGAATCACGTTTGCCTATCAAGGTTTAATTTGGCTTCGATGTATTGTTAAGTTTTAAGACCGATTAAGATACTTGATTGTCCATATGATCCCTCTTGCATGATTTCACAACATTTCATATTTTTGTTTATCTTAACAATGGAATATTCATTATTTAAAATGTAAGCATTATTATTTAACCAATTTTTATCACCACTTGCTGTTATCAGTTCCTGTGCGGAAACCGAGACCAGTTTCATTTTTAAATTGAAATTAACTCTTGCCTCCACAGTTACAACGTAACTGAATTCCATAGAAATAATATTTTTATCAGTAGATTCTGTATCCACTACACCAGAAACAGTAACTATGTTAAAATACTTAGTGATACGCAGAGCAATCAGTTCAGTAGAGCAGCCTGGCCACAAACGGTCCCAGTGCGAACCGTTGCAGTAACTACTGTCGGTTGATATCGTTCTTAACACGATGAGCAGTTAAACGCGTCTGCAGTAGCGGTGCTTGCGACTAGTACAGCTTTTATGTCACCACTCTATCATGATCTGCCATGCTTATAAGCTTCATAGTTAAAAAGCTCTCTGATATCTGGTCACGTAACACGTTAAGAATCATAAGAATTGTCGGACGGCCTTGAGGCAATTTTATAAATTGCTCCAGTATTAATACCGTTTGATAACAGCGAATCAGTTTAGATATTTTATCGAGCTTCCTTTTAGGATTTGATTATTTGAATGGTTGAACATCAAATGCCTTCCTGTTTCTTGATTTTGAAACTTATAATCTAAATTACAATTATAAACAATAAGTCATCAACATCACAAATATATGTGATTGCTATTGGCGTACGTATAGTATTTCATACGAATAATATTTGTCGTGTAAATGATGATAGATGGCGCGTGTCCAAGCATACATTAGCTTATCAACACTAAAATCATGAAACAAAATTCCGATGTAATAAAACAGTCGGTACTGTAGTAATGGAATAAGCACTGGTATCCTGCAGGGGCCGATGACCTTGTCGTGTATCAGACACGTGATTGAGTGAATGTTTATCTTCACGCACTTTGCCGATATGGTCTAGATAAACTACAAGGAGTATTGACGTCATAGGCATAACTGTCCACTATAAGGGTAGGTAGATGAAATGACGTAAATAAACTGTATGTGCCAAATTTCGTACAATTTAATCCAATTTATAATTTACTGTACTTCTAAGGTAAAAGTATATTAGTGTGTATTTAGCAAAAAAATAATCCCGTCGTCCATTATGAAGACTTTAGTCCTAAGGAATTTGAAAAATAGGTATTTAAATCCATTATGAAGCCATGCCTGATTAAGAGGGGACTTTAGTCCTAAGGAATTTGAAAAATAGGTATTTAAACAAACTATTGCCGTCGCGCTGCACCTCCATTCTCTTCCTGTACAGTGCGAAAAGGACAACTGCAGCTTAGGATGATTTGACCTGCAAAAACCTTGACCAAAAGACGTTTTGTATTCTGCTGTTTCTTCTTCAATAGTGGATTGATCTAAACAATTTATATATCAAAATTTAGAGGAAAAGCATGTCTATGCTTCTATTATTTTATATTTTGTGAAAAACTTTTCAATATTGTCTGATATTCGCCTGAACATGACGGTAAAAACGGGCTTTTTTTCGAGTTTTTGAATTGTCATATTTCTTGTGAAATTTTTTTTTGCAAAAAAAATGAAATAATAGGGGCCCGTATGAATTAGATCTAGATTTTTTGGAAAAATATCATTGCTGTAGAGCCATTATCTACGAAGAAAACAGCAGAATGCGTTTGTATGGAGAAAGGCTCATTAGAGTACCCTCTTAATAATGGTAAAGTCAAGATTATCAATGTTTTTTTTCTAATGATACAATACGACATACCTACTTAATATTATGTTTATATATATGGTTATTTATAGAAATGTGTGTTTTCCAAACATTTTGACAGGATGTTAATAAGCGTCTGTTTAAGCAAACAAATAATCAGTAAGTTGAATATTGTATACAAATTTACCATCACTCCTGTTTTGCATACTCTACTTTTATTGAAGTTTTAGACTACTATTTCTATTGATATTTTGCCCTATACTGTCTTTATTGTATACCTTACCTATCTGATGTTACTACTAACATCCGGGCTTTCTGGGGTCGACGTTTCTTATTAGTAAATAATACGTGCTTTCTGGGGTGGATAATTCTTCTCAGCAGCATCATATTAAAGATTCAAAATATTAACTTGTAAAGATAGAAAGAAAGAAAGAAAAGTATTTATTTCCGCACAAATTGACGCACGACATTTGGACCAAAAATAATAAAATAAAAGATCTTAAGATATCTTAAAAAAACTATTTACATAAATAACTATCGGTCAGTAATTGAAAATCTTGGGTACATGATTGGATAGTTCCATTAATTTTATCAGCAATCTCAATCGAAGGGTCACTATTACCGGTCATAATGTACCTAACAAAGATTGTTGGGCTTTCAGATTCGGACCCGTCCCTCTCAAATGGAGTTCACTGCTGGCTCAATTGAGTTAATCCTTAACCAATCTGAGGTCACTCACAAAAGTTGGATTATTGAACACTTAAATGATGCAAATGAATATTAAAGCGTACCTTTATTAAGTAACCACTCCAAAGACTCCAATCTGTTAACGAAAGAAAAATTTGTTAATTACAACTACAAAAAAAGTCATGCCATAGCATATGTTTTAACTGATACTTATTTGAAATTTTATCAAGGCAACAATAACCAGGATGAACGAAACAACACGGGAAACTGTGACTACCCCAAATAAATATCGATCTGGCCAGGATGATGATAATGTCAATAAATAGCTTTTTCTTAAACATTATTAACATGGACATTAATGTTAAGAAGCAAGTCACGACTGCGCATACATTTCAAACAATGGCAGACGGCTACTGGCTATATTTCGTTATGGCTGAAAATCAAAGAACGATCTCATAAGACCCTTGACGAATACAACTCGTTTTAGAGTCGTACCTAGTTCGCCCCCAGATCGGTCGGGTCTCAAGAGCCCTCCCCGTCCCTCGTTACGGCGGGGCCCATTAGACCAGGGGCGCAAACCGCGCCACGATTTTAGTTTCCGACCCAACGCGCCCCGAAGCTCTTATATCCGTACATATCCGCCTATATCCGCCCCTTAATAAGGGAGTCGGCGCCTAATTGACTTAACATTGGATTAATAACGGTTTAGGACTGAAATATGTTTACCGATGAATATTATGCGGGTCGTTTTTAGATTGGCAGGATTTGTGCTTGAAAATAATTAACCTTTTACAAATTGGAGCAGTAATTTGAGTATAATTTGAAGTTAATTATTTTTCAGACTATATAGACGTTACTTAATGAAATCGTGCAAAATAAAACTGCATTTTCCACATTTTCTACAAGAATATTCATCCCACGTAAAGCATTCTAAATTCACACTTCAATTGAATTAATTCAACTGGAGAACAAGATTGAGAGTCCCGACCACAACCGCTCATTAAATAAACCTTTGGATATAAGAAACTTTCGAGCAAACTCGGGGTGTTCAACACTTAGTTTTTAATTGATCGCCAGTCATTGAATAGCGGAGTAAGTTTGCGACGGTGAGGACACGTCGGCGGAACTGTAATAAAAGGCTTTTGAGATTCACCCAGAGTTAGGAGCCGTCGTTAAATCGGTCCATATAACTTATCCATGTGAGAGGTGGCGTAGGGTGACGATTTTGTGTTTACCTTCCTTTTTTTCCTTATTCTGCTCCTTTTCATTGGAAGCAATATGTGAGTTCTGAAAGTATTGCATGTTCCGTATTGCATCTAATACAATTGTATAGGTACCGAAAAGGCATTTTTTTGTGAATACGTTGTTTTTTCCGCATTTTAGATTAAAAAATATATGTTAACTAATCTTACATAGTTAACATCTTGTAACGTATCGGGCTGAGGTTTTTAATGAACACTTAGTCCTAATAGTTACTAGTTTAGGTATGTTTCACAAATTACAATAACTGTATAGTCATTATTACAAATACAGAGTATACAATTTTTGTTTCTATACCACATTCTGCTGATTCTGATTCTATATTTCACACATATTATTGTTAATAGCATAAATTGAGCATTCATTAGCTATTTAATGATTCGCGACGGCGCGGCGCCGTTGCGGCGGCGAGACAAGACATTAGTATTAAAAGTTTGATAGAAACGAATGTAATTAATTGCATACTTAATACAAGTTAGTGTTTAAAATATTTGAAATCAGTTCATTTTTTCAAAAAATATGAAGAAACTTTCTAAGAAAGCTACGAAAAGTAAACTCGTTACTCGTTAAATGATAACATAAATGTACTGTAAAACAAAACGAATTGATAAAGTGACATAATTTTTCTTTGTAATTTTTTTCTATTAATTTGCCAAGTTATGGTGGGTATTTCGAGAGCTTTCACGTTTCAATTTTATGGATTCTGTGAATGAATTCCATCTTGTGAATAAACAGGAAGCGTGGTTTTCGAGTATTTAATTAACTTTTCATTTTTGTCTCCAAAATAATTTCGATTATGTTTACATTTTTTTTTTTTTTTTTTTTTTTTTTATAGTTTATTCATAAAAAGATACATGCATTTTAAACTTACACTAAGCATCGCCAAACTGTGCAACAGTTTGTTGGCGATATTGATTTGAATCGCGTTTTATTTAAACAATCTTTGTTGTTTTAGTCCGCTGTTTAGGAAAAAAAATGATTTTTTATTTCAATAAAATATATATTTTACTTTTAATGCAGTGATAGTTTAAAACGGCGGTAGCCTAATGGCTAGGGCGTCGGGCTTGCGATCATGTGGTTGCAGGTTCGAACCCCCCGGAACTCTAAATTAAAAAAGTGGCGATCACAATAGACCGACTACGGTCGCAGTGACATTACAGCCACAATACAGAAATAAAAAAAAAAAAAAGACTGCCCATGTTGGTTAACCTCACTATTATCACTACCAATTTATTTTTAAGATTCTTAGCATTTTATCTAATATGAAATGATTCAAATGCGGCACTTTTTCCTAAGGCCTTAAGCGAAGCCAAAAAATCGTGATCCAGATGGGTGCACGGCAGCGCATTGCCAAGTTCTAAATAAGGTGTCTTTATTTTATTTTTATTTTGTTCTCAAAATTTTTATATCACATGGCTATGTATGGCGTACTGTTTCTCAATCGTACGTTCTCTCTTTGCACCATGTAACCTGTCAGCATGTCATGTTAGCTAGTTTATGATGGTCATGCTAATAAGAACATTGGACAATCGACTTGCTTAAGCAACATGAAATGGCTATTTAGCCTTTTGTAATGTTAAGCAATATCGTCCGAGTGTATTACTGAAGAGAATGTATTGAATGATTATAATGAAGTACTGCTTATTGAATGCTTCCTTCTCGAATATAATTATTATCGGATACCGGATCTTTCTTTTTTTATTATCTATATTTTTAGGATAGCCACGGAGTGGATCTTTAAGGAAAGTCATCGACGCCGGGGCAGACCCAGAAAGCGCTGGCGAGACGACCTGGATGCGTTTATGGCTGACTGGCAGGAGAAAGCGATAGACAAGAGCACGTGGAATGGTATGGCGGAGACCTTTGCCCAGCAGTGGGACAATAAAGGATAAAAAAAAATAAAAAAAATTCGGGGTCCAAAGCGTGACGGTATTTTTAAGGTAAAAAACAAACATACGGCCCGTCTGTATTCCCTGAAGGAAGATATACATGCTAATTAATGTACACTGTCGGTTTGCCGGAGCGTTGAGGTCCATTAAAAATGGTTGGAGGTAAGTCTATTACCATTAATCGGGCACAAATCCAACTGCGAGCTATTACTGAGAATTTCATAGAAAAACCAAATAACATGGCTCAACGGCTTACGGTTGGGTTCGATTTAACTCGGGACCTATATCGTAGCAGTGGGGTTATTTAAGACTTATGAGGTATTTTAGTAAATCAAGTAAAGGAAATATTATTAAAGATAACATATAACTTGGTCTCCACTACAAAACAGTTCCTCAGCCGTATCAAATTTGTTGGTGAGAAACACACACTGAATAGCAAATGCATTAAACGTTGAAACATCTTGTGTTGTTTTAGCTAATGGAGTCGAACTTCGCAGAACTTAATTGTGTTTTGTTTAGAGATTTAACGTCAAGTGGGTCTTCTACCAAAGTAAAACATTAAGCGATTTAATTGGATGATTTGATTAAGCTATGCTATGGGCTTAAGTTACAGTTTTACATACATCACACCTGTATTCCCTTGAGGGTTATAGGCAGAGGTGAACTACAACTAACTACTACTACTTACTTTACCGTACCCGAAAGTCCATGATTGAAGCCACTATATTCAATATACACCTTTAACATTCTGCAGTGCAATATTATTAATGTATTGAGTATTGGAAATATTGTTTTGTGCAGATATTTAAAATTGTTTGTCATTATCATCATTATCAGCCTATACTCGTCCACTCCTGGTCGTAGACCTCTCCTAGTGAACGCCACAGAGACCGATCTTTGGCTTTCGAATTGTTTGCATTTGTGTTAAATATAAGTATCATCTTTCAACTCATTTTATATGCTTTTACTAAGTAAGAATTCTAAATACGGTATCAGCCTATGAATAATAACCCATTCTAAAATGTGAAGGAATCGTAAAAATACATTTTATATGCGTGTATCCAATGCGATAGGTCAAGTTGAACAAGGTGATTAGCAATTGATCAAATTTATATTAAGATGGTGCAATTAACTAGAATATGTTGTAAAGCATAGAATGCCTAGTGGATGCTTGAAGTTTCGATTTAGACTTCGTCTATCATTTGAGCCTCATACTATGTCACTAGCTGAATACTGCGATGTTATCGACGTTTTTCCAAATCTCGAATAATAAAGTAATTTGCGTATTTCCCAAAACACTTTATCATGCCTACACCTTACTTGCCATCACGTTTGGCTTTGGTAGTTTAAGATTTCGAGATAAGTCAGTGATTGAGTGGTATTACGCCTGTACCTATATAAGGACTTACACAGACTTCCATGAGGATATATAATACAGTATCGTATAGCACATGTAATCATATATTATTATAAAATCAATTGCTGTTCGTCCCGCTACAATTTAAAAAACAGATGGAATGATTTTGATGAATTCTTTTAGATTCACTACATAATTCTTCTTGGTGGGTTGCGCTGCGATTGAGTTCGTGCAACGTCTATCGAGTTTATTATTAATTTATTTATTTGTGATCACTTTCTCGAAAATTATTCTTAAATTTACAGTGTAGGTATTTACAAGGTCGAAAGATCGATCTGCCTAGGTCTGTTTTCTGGGAAAAATAGATTCTCCGTATTTTCATGGAAAAGAAAAGCAAACTAAGAACAATAACTTATACATCAAGATAAACGTTTAACATCTGTCCTGAGCAGAGCTCAGGTACTGTTATTGATGTCGAAACGTTTATCAAGAAATAAATGAAAAATTCACAGTCCTAACCCATGAAATTCTTGCGAATACATATTATCCCTAAAACGATTCGACGACGGTTTTTTGTGGGTCAAATAACCTTCTCTTTTGAATTTCAATGTAACAATTTCCAGTATCCCGTTTTTATCGATATTGACATTGAGACCTCTCAATTTGATAAGGGACCAAATGTGTAATAACTGCGCGGAGACCTGCCAAAACAGTTTACAAACTTTGTAGTACATGACCTAACCCTTGTCCTAGTACTAAAATGAACAGAATACAGTAACATACTGTTCAACAAACTGATACCTACGTGGCCTCACGACAGCGCTATTAATTGAAGTCAATTTCCCTCAGAACTATCCCCCTCTCCCCCTACTTCCAGTAAGTCGTAACATCCCGTAATATTTAGGTCACCACGATACACGCGTTCGTGCCCGGGCACATTTTTAAATTGAAATAAAAGAGAGATTCATTTGCGCTCCAATTCCCCAAAAGTATTAAGTAAGTGGGCAAGAATATTCTGCCTGATTTTTAATGAGAGAAATTTTATCATTTTTTCTTGTTGCAATGTGCGAGATTTTCATTAGGCATGTTTTGATAAGGTATAGAATTAATGAGTTTAACGATAAGATAATCTTCCTCGTTGTTAGAACTGGATATAAAACAAAACGGAATCTTGGGCAGTTTTTTAGAAAATGATGGATTGTTTAATGACTTCTTTCACTTACAATTATTAAGTCTAAAGAGAGGAAAGGTAAATAGTTAATCTATCTACGTCTTTCACTTTTAGACCAACGTCTAAGCTAGAAAGTCTAGGTACTTTCATTACACAATGTGAGTGCAGGTGGATTTTTATTCTCCAGTCAGGTACCTTATACCTCTATGTTTACGAATTAGTATGTAGGTAAATCTACAAAATGAATCTCTTTATAAAAGGTAAGTATACATATATTATCTATACTTATATTATAAAGCGGAAGAGTTTGTTTGTTTGCTTGATTGCTGGAACGCGCTAATCTCAGGAACTACGGGTCCGATTTGAAAAATTATTTCAGTGTTAGATAGCCCATTTATCGAGGAAGGCTATATATCATCACGCTAAGACCAATAGGAGCTGAGCATAAATGAAAATGTTGCAACAACGGGAAAAAATGAAATGCAGAAAAACCGAGAAACCACGCGGGCGATGCCGTGGGCGGAAAGCTAGTATATAATAAATCGCCTATTAATTTATATCGGCATTTTCTGGCGAAATCGCCAATTATATAGATCAATTCCAAACAATTGTCAGTACCCTTCTATTAAGTATCTTTTAATAAAAAAACTTCACAAAAGGGGTCACGAAACGTTATTTAGGTATGTTGAAATTATTTTCTCTTACTATATTACTGAATTATAAAACAACCGAAATACAGCTGTTGGTTGATTTGAGAAAAAAATGTTCAACGTTTTAATATTTAATGTGGATGTTTTTATAGAAAAGTATCTATATTAAATTATATTGAAGCAATTTTAAAATTTCTTGTATAACTAAGAAATATATTATTCCTTATAAATAATAAAACGATTACAACTCAGGAGGAAGAAGGACCATTTAAATAAAAAAATATATATGAAAGAAGAGAAATAAACCACTTGACTCGCGCTGTAATATAATATGATTTATGCTGAAAAAATCTCAGTCTGTATCATTACCATAATGAGAAATTTCTTCAATGGCAACACCCATTTATCGCTTTGAGAAATATTAGATAGGGTGACGGGAGCAGTGTTGAGAAATGAGCGGTCTTTGAAAGCATTTTTCTTAAAAGTAGCTCGGATAATGAAATAGACGAAAAGGAAATAATACACAGAAAGGGCTCGGAAAAATCGTTATAAGTAACGGATTTTTTTCATCAAGTTTTTTTATTTACCTTTAAGTTATTCGCTTGCATAAATATGTAAGTTTCTATATTCATAATAAATGGTGTGCCTTACGTGAAATATTCGACACACCGTGTCAACAGATTTATTACTCCCAGACACTCAAATTTGAGTGTTTTTGAGTGTTCATTTTCTGCGAGTATACAACATTTATTTACTTACTTCAGAAGTATACACTGCCTGTCATCCACTGTTAAGATTTTCGTAAATATTTTTTGCAAAAAAAATATCTTTATAAATAAAGAAAGAAAAAACATTTATTTGTCGCAGAGACACGTTCAAACAGAAACATACATTTGTGATATCAATAACAATGGGTTGTTGTTTTTCCATAATTAACTGGACAAAAGATATATACGATTCACTTAATATTATTTTCTTGTTACTTGACGGGTTAAAATCTACGTTATTCAACTGATGGATGTGCGATCATACTATCTTGAAGCACAATAACAATTTAGTTTTAACCCTTCATAACACTTTCAAGCTATTAAAAACCTCACCATCTCTACTCCATCTGTAGTAAAATTGACTACTGTGGCAGAGAAAGAATATTTAACAGAGATTTTTCTTTGAAATTTCATCAGTGATTTGCGCGACTACCTCAGCGGCTGAAACTTCATATTCAATGGCGTCTGGGTCGAATAAATCACACTGGTACGACGTCGAGTAAGCACTTCCG
This sequence comes from Subacronicta megacephala, assembly GCA_958496365.1. Taxonomy (NCBI): domain Eukaryota; kingdom Metazoa; phylum Arthropoda; class Insecta; order Lepidoptera; family Noctuidae; genus Subacronicta; species Subacronicta megacephala. The sequence goes on from OY292527.1 coordinate 9,962,028, forward strand.
TCTTTTGAAGGCGACTTACTAAGATTCCTCGTTTCATATTTCGCTCTTTATGCTGTAGATATTTCACTTGATATTGCTTTGATGATTGATTGGTTTTTTGGGTATTCTATTTTATATTTTGATGTTGTTGTTTTGTGGCAATAGAATAACAATTCATGTATTTCAAAAACATTGTAAAATCTTAACGTAGAGAGAAAAACAAACTGTTATTTGACCAAGAGCTACACGACATTATAATAAACTAAAAGAACCTTTTAAATGCGATTGTGAGTTTGTTTGTTTATTACACTTTTATGCCTAATGAATTTTGGTACATAGATTAACCGATGTACCGATGTACCGATGGAACCTTTGGTATTGTTTTAGAAAAAAAAAACTATGTTCACATGAATCAAGCCGCAAGTAAAAATTTGTTCATCATCATCATCATCATCCACAGCCTGATTTCACCCACTGCTGGGTATAGGCCTCCCTAAGTTTGTGCCATCCACCACGGTCCCATGAAAAACTATGTTCACATGAATCAAGCCGCAAGTAAAAATTAGTTCATCATCATCATCATCATCCACAGCCTGATTTCACCCACTGCTGGGTATAGGCCTCCCTAAGTTTGTGCCATCCACCACGGTCCCATGCCACTCTCATTCGTATACTTGGAAAAATTAGTTCTTAACTAATATTTATTATGTCTTTATCATTATCATTAGCCCACTAACCATGCCACCGCACCGCTGGATAAGGGTCTTGACTTAATTTGCAGTGCATTATCATCATCATAAGCCTCAGTTCACTGCTGGATGGAGACCTCCTCCAAAGAGCGCGAAATTAATATTAATTTTATCATATCAATCAATCATAAGTGATGGCCCCCGTTTTAATAAAGGTATGTAATTAATAAAACGCCTACCTACATTGCCAATCCTTTACATTTCACTTTTAAACATAAGTAATACCCAAATAAAAATTAATTAGGTACCTAGGTATCAACATTCCGTCAATGTCCGTTACGTTTTTTTTTAATGAAATAAATCACAAATTGAAATCTAAATGCTATGTAGGACAAAAATATTTTTCTAAAATGAACAGTAGAAAATTAGGTACGCCGACGACCGTTTCATTTCCGGCTCATTTCGATGGAATTACTTATTTTTGAACCACTAGACACGCAAGTTATGGAATTAACACTATTTTTACCAATGTTTTGGTAAAATAATGTATTACAAGAGGTCACCTTGTTCAGCAATGAGACAGTTAGAGGTCAATTATTTATGAAAAAGTTAATAAATTATCAGAAGAAATACCTACTTGAAAAGGAATAAGTGTGTTCTTATCTACTAATAAATCTTGTGTAAGTCTGTCTAACAAAGTGGATATTTTGATTACAAATAATTACAATATAACATAACATATATATGCCTGTATTTCCCGAAGGATTTGGTACAGGGCGTACTAATGTAACCATTAATTCACCAATACATCGATGAGTTATACGGGTAGAGCCTATTGTATTCAACCAGCCTAAAAGCCAAACTCCGATGTGCTACTAGAAAAACGCAATAACTGGGAATTGTATCCGTTATATTAATAGCGTTACAGTTAGGCTTATGACCATATCCATATTTAAAAATTACCGAACGAAATCGAATGCTTTTCTAAACAGCGAAGGTACAAGAACAGTTGTGTACGAAAATAGCCAAATCGATAAAGACGTATCTAATTAATTCGAAGGTCAAACACGTGTTGCTTATTATCTAACATCTGGCTTCACAAAAAATCTTCTTTCCGCCAAAAACATTGCTCAGTTGTTGTATTAGCTGTCTTGTAAAAAAATGCTAACAACAATCGGCTATATTTCGATGGCCCCACAGAATAAACGTGCAAGAGCTCTTACACAAATATTTTTTTATTGCATTTTTCGTTTCTTTGTCCTATGCAGCACCTTCTCAATTTTTTTTATTAATTTTTGACTTAAATATACGCCTATTATATCATTTGATTCCTTTTTTCTAGGGAAAAATCATGCAATTATATCACAAGAATAAAACTATATGCTATTGTTAAACGCTTTTTAGGTCCCTGAGTTCACACGAATAAACGTGTTAAAACAAGCAAACGTTTGAGAGGACTTGGGCACTTCTTCGAGTTTGTATAATAGCAGCTTACACGTTTATTCGTGTAATGACGCACTCAATTTTTATTCCTAATGTGTCATTTTGTGGAATGGAAGTTTTAAAATATATTTTTATTTAAAATTAAAGTATTGCATTGCCTCCTACGGTACTTAATCGGATTGTTTATAACTTTAAGTGTTCAAATACTAGTGTTTTGGTCTTAATAGTTAAAGTTTATGCATAGTCAGGCCCTTAACCCAGCCACCCAACTCGAGCCTCCTGAGGTGTTGGTCGAGGCTCTTGGCGATAAGTCCATTGACTATAACGACTATCGGCACAATGATGGCCGAGTCCACATCCCACATGGCGACCACCTCGTGAGCAAGGTCGAGATATTTCAACTGCTTCTCTCTCTCAGCCGTCACGAGTTTCTCGTCATGCGGGACGGTGACATCGATAATCATTGTGCGGCGCGCTGATCCTGTCAGTGACAATAGATCGATCCCAGTACAACGTGACATGGTCATTCTCGAGAACTGGGTCGGGCGCATACTTGTAATACGGTACCTCAGAATCCACAAGGCCGTATTTTAAAGCAAGTTGCTGGTGGATAATCCTGGCCACTTGGTTATGCCTGTGCAAATACTCGCCGTTAGCTAGACGAGAACACCCAGAAGTAATATGCCTGATAGACTCACCGGGACAATGGCATGCCCGACATATGTCGATCGTCCCGTCCTTCATGAATTACTTCCGGTAGTTGTTCGTCAGCATAACTTCATCCATAATTGCACAGACCGAACCCTCGGTTTCCCCGAAGAGGTCTCCGAAGCGTAGCCAGGCCACGGACGCTAGAAAATCTACGTCGGGCCCATGAAGGGCACGGAAAAAGCGTCCGTGAAGCACCTTGCTCTGCCATACCTCCTTGCGGTCGTTGGTACTAAGCACCACAGGTTTGCGCCAGTTCTCTTTAGCCAAAGATAGCGGGGTGAGTCCCTTGTCCACTGCGACCACATCTCGGTGCATACCCACGTCAGCCTTGAGAAAATATTCTCTGAGACTGCATATCTCCCGGTTGAGGAGGGTCTTAGCATTTAAAAAACCTCGACCCCCGCACTTCCGCGGGATGTACAGCCTCATTAGAGACGAACGTGGGTGATGCCTCCGGTTTGCGGTCAACAGCGACCGGCCTCTCCTATCCAAGGCGTCCTACTCCGTCTGGGTCCACTTGAGTATGCCAAAGGAGTACATCAGGACCGGCATGACCCAACCGTTAAAGGCGCGCACCTTGTTGCCGCCTGACAAAGAGCTATTAAGTACCTTTTTCAGGCGGCCGAAGAAGCGCTCCTGTAACGTTTGTTTCATGTCAGCCCCGTATTAACGGGTATGTCAGAGGGGTTAGGCATTAGCCTAACCCCTCTGACATACCCAGGTATTTGTAGGTATCAGTTGCGGAGAGTGATCTCAGGTTTATAGAATCTGAGAGTTGTAGTTGTTATTATTATTATTATTAAATAAGAGTGTTAACCCCTACTATATAACTTCCGAGTATTATGTTTTCTAAATGTCTTGGCATTATAGAAAGTAAGTACCTATTCTTGTTAAAAATATTTACATAAGTAGGTAACTCACAAAAAACGAAGCTGTTGCATAGCTGACTTTAATCTTACTTTTTAAAGTATGATCTGTCTTGAAAACTGGAGATATATCTGGCACCGAAAAATTATAAAAGTACCTAGTCATTTGATTGTCATCATGAAAATCCTGATTTTCTTTTATTAACTTACTATGTCTATGTCATAGGCAAGAACTATAAAAGGTGATTTTGTTGATAGTTATTTAGATAACAAAAGATACCTCTCTCTCCCTTTACATAAGGATTTGATAAGTTTGTGTGATTCACGAGCCATACCAGACCATTACCAAACTTTTTATAGAAACTTAGTTCCTTTGGACAATTCGATCTCTGTCACCAATGATAGTGACGGAGATTAGAAGATTAAGTATTTCAGATTACGATATGATTAGTTTTTTTTTGTTATCAGTTCAAGCTAATAGGTAGCTATTTCCTAATCATGAAAGAGATTTAAGTTGTTTACTTTGTGATTATTATTTATTTTTTATGCAAGTTGATAGTTACTTTATTATATTCTTATTTTATTAAACCTTTTTCTTTTATTTCAACCTTTCACTTAATTGATGAAGTTTACACTATTACGCCATGCAATAACAAAAGTATATTACATAAATGAGAATCAATCTTATGAACATTGATATAAATGCATTTTATCTTTACAATAATCAAACAATACAGTAAGTTACTGTAAACAATCGTGCTTATGCTTATAACTAGGTATTAAAGAAACTTGATTACTGTCGAATAATAGTGTAATATAATATTATTAGTTTTGTTTGTTGACACTTTACACGAATAACCGTGTAATGAAAGTTTACTGTTATCTAGTCATAGAAATTAACAAGAATAAAAAAATAAAATGGTTTTTCATAAATTGTCGGAAAACCGTTTAAATAAAAAATAAATAAAAAATCTAATGTAGTAATATATTTTTTTATCTTTAATTTGATATAATTTGTTTAACCCTATATACTTCCAAACAACAGTTATTCAAGTTTAATCGTTTTTATTTTTTCCTGAAAAGTTGTGGTTTTTGACTTACACGTTTATTCTGTGGGGCCATCGATTTGTTTTTCATACTTACCAAATTTTTAACATTATAGGTACAAGGGAAAATATACCCTTGTCCTATAGTCTTGGCTATGGAATTCGTGATATTCGCCACGGTCGTGACAGGCTGTGGTCTAGCTTTTGCTGAATCTCTATGGCAAGCCTTTAGCTCGCATTTTACCCGAAAACGCGCCTGTGGTAATTGTATTTTTTTATAAATAATTACCTAAAAATAATTATAAAATCAAATATATTTTTTGTATGTCCAATACGAGTTTTCTTTCAACTTTTCCACTACCGCTGCAATTTGATTTGAAAACTCATTGCTTGTCGTGTCTGTCTTGTTACTAGTTATAAAGGCATAACCATATTTGATATAGTATAAGAAACAACACAAATATGCAACGTCATAATTTGTGAACATTTATGACGTCCTAGACGTCAGGACGTGTCGTGCTGCTATGAAATAAAAAAAGATAGACAAATAATATGCTACTGAAACTGATGACATCAATTATATGGACAATTTGACAGTTGGTACCATATACCGACAGGTTATATTTATAAAATTTGAAATAAGTATACTATCACTTAAGCGGCTTTAGCCTAATAGCTAGGGCATCGGACTTGCAATCATGTAGTTGCCGGTTCGAAATCCACCCATTGCACTACAGACGTGAACCTACTCGTAACGCAAGCATTTAGCACGAGGGGTTAACAAGATTGCGCATTACGAGTAATCTTGTTGCTAGTAAGCTTTTTTAAATAAAAATTACCGTATCACGTCACAAAACAGTTCACGTTTCGCTTGAAAAATATTTTTTAAAATATTGTGATATACAACGCACAATAAAAATAAATCTCATAGGTCAATGTTAAATCATTTGGATTGATCGTCCTTGCCATTTAAAAAGTGAACATAAAGGTTGTATTCAACCAAAACGTAATGAGATATCCAATTTCGAATCCTATTCTGATATTCGTCCAGCCACGTTTCAACATAATTTATGCCATGTGTCGTATCTTGTGTCGATTGCTTGCTTCTGGGGCATTTTCAGTGCAAACCAGATGTCGCTACGTTCGAAACGGTAACACGATATCGGTCCATGCGGATTACAAACGAGATTTATTGGACAAACCACTAGTGTTCTATTAAAAATTCGATTTCCATTAGGGTTGTCAATATTTTGGCACGTACGTATGATATTTGCAGAATGGTCCTATAGAGATTTTCTTAAAATGTCTCATATCAATAGTAGCTCGGAGTTTAGGTTTGTGCCTAGTTAACGGTAAAAGGCTCACCCCCTTACATGGGACCCAAACATACGGACCAACTGTCGCTCTACGTACATTTCATACTACTCTATCTAACTCTTACGGGGAATTCAGCCATTGTAGTATACTACAAGCAATGTTTAGGTACGAGCATCGGGTTTTTCTTAAAACCCACAGTGAACTTTCCATATCCTTAATTTTATTTACACCGCTGCGCTGCACCAATCCAAAAGAATACAAAACTTACATAACACCTTTTTTTATAGACTGTAAATCCTCATGGTAGGTATGTCGGACTTCTACCGACTAAAAACCGCACTTGCTTTCCCCAATAATTTCTAAAAACCTGCATCATATTATTTTCGTATTTTTCATAATTTCTATAAAAAAATCAAACATTTTACCCAGTATACGCAAAAATCGTAGCAAGTGGCAGTCTATAGTTTATGTCTACCCGTGTGGGAAAAAGTGAATATAATATGTATGTATGTATAAATCATTAACCCAAATTCTTTCAATCTGGTAACCCTAATTTCTATCGCAAACTGCAATTTACGTTAACACCGACACTGGTGTATATGTAATTCTAAATCTATGCGACAGCATATTCAATATGTAGCGAGGCATTTTTCTAACAAACGTGACATCCTGTGAAATTGCATTTTGCAAATGAATAATGTGTTTTGCACATTCAACGCTATACATTTTAAAATATCTGTTTTTGAAAACGTAGGTATACTGATCGAAACAGAATTGTCGATGAATTCTATTTATATCTCAGGACACAAGTAAAGTGGTTGCCCAGAAAACTATAATTAACTTTTTAGTTTCCCATTTGTCTACGGACTGGCGCAAATTTATTTAGTTTCTTGAAATAATCGTTGGATTTACAAAGTATAACTTACTTAATTAAAACTTTGTTTTATCATTACGGTCTTTGTAAGAATTAAAAAATTAAAGTAAAATACGAAATGAGCCATAATGAAACATTTTTTTTTACAAAACGAATAACAAGATCGCGTACATTCTGTTCTGTTCTTAAAACGTTGCTTCTCACTAAGATTAAATCAATATCAACAAAGACAATTATTTTATTATTTTTTTCAATTTTCAAGCTTGTTTGATATCGTAGGCATGCGATTTATTATTATTCAGTTCGGGAATCTAACGCGATATAGAAGCCGAAATCCACTACGACAAACGTGCCTTCGAATAAAGAAACCAAAACTACGACGGATCAATACTCGAAGAAAAAGTCGACGACAAGCTTAATTAATAGCGGCTCATTCAGTCCGTGGCATTGAACGTTCTATCACCGACATCCGATTCCAATAATCGAATGATACTCGTAAAACTTGTTTCTTAGCTGCAGGAAAAAGCACCACCATTGCCCCAGTTTCTCCGCTATAGCACCGGCCATAGCATACGTTTGCAATGCAATAATATCGTGGGACTACATTCTACATGCGGCTTTGTCCGTACGGATCTTGATTTTCATTATTAATCAATTAGTTCGATTAGTCCTCCTATGCTCTAGTTCCTCTATGCTCGACTCATTACATCATCATCATCATCAACCCATTACATTGTCCCACTGCTGGGCACGGGTCTCCTCTCAGCAAGAGAGGGATTAGGCTATAGTCTGGCACTCTAGCCCACTGCGGGTTGGCAGACTTCACGCGCCGTCAAGAATTCACCGTTTTAGCGCGTGATAATTAATTATTAATACGCACATGACTTCGAAAAGTCAGAGGTGCGTGCCTTGGATTCGAACTCGAGACCTTTGACTTGGCAGTCCAATGGTCATATCACTACGCTATCACTGCACAACTCACACTATAACTAGACTCATAACATATCTATTAAAAAGTTTCGCTATACACGAAATCACATTCGCGGGCAGTGATGAAGACAACTGTTGCAGTGAAATAATTCATTTGATCATTTCAAAAGTAGATTAAGAAAATTTAGTATGTAAATACGAGTATGTATGTTATTTTATTTTTCATCATCTATACATATAAAATCCTTTGTCCTGAATGACTGACTGACTGACTGACTGACTGACTGACGGAACAACGCACAGCCTAAACCGCTGATCGTAGAGACCTGAAACTTGGAGGATGTATTCTTTTTATGACGTAGGCATCCGATAAGAAGGGATTTTCCGAAATTATACCCCTAAGGGTGTGAAAAAGGGGGGCAAAGTTTGTATGGGACAACGTGATTCCTTGGTCCAATCTGCTTCAAATTTTGCATAAACGTTCTTTAACAGAATTGATGGAAGTCGTATTTCGTATTTTATTGAAATTCATCCCCTAACGGACTTAAAAAAGGGGGGAAAGTTATTTTCGGGATGATTTGCTTCGATTTTGATTTCAATACTCCTTAGTGCTTTTGATTTAATTTACTTTTTATTTTGACACATGTCATGTCATGTTTGAAAACTCAATGTGATTTTATTCAAGAAACGTTACTTGATAAACATATAAAATGCTTTCTATGGCACACAAAAGTGGAATTGAGATTGAGAGGCACACCATAGAACCCTTCTTAAACATGTTAGAGGCAGCAATAGAGTGATGGGTGGAGTTACTGTGCTGCTGGCACGGGAATTCCGTCAGATTCTGTTGTACCTAGAGGAACCCGAGCAGACGAAGTCAGGGCTTCCTTGACTTCGTCATACCTATGACCCAACATAATGATTATCTTTAAAAAGAAATACGAGAGAGATGCGTCTGCTGGAGAGTTTTCTGAGCTATTACTTAAAATAGTAAATGGAGATTGTAAATATGTTTATCATCTTTCCTGAATACAGTAGTGACAGGTGACTATGACAGATCTTAGAGTATATCCTGATTTTTCTAATATACAAACGAAGATATAGATTGGCGCTTGAGCTGCGTAACGGGACTAGACCGAGAGTATCAGCATTGCACAAAAATATTAAAAAGGTCACTGTGATTACTGGATGTGCTCGGGGGGATTCAGTTTTCATACCTCGAATGTGTGAATTGATGCCTATGTTTTTAGGAAGATGCTTTATAATGCTATAAATAAAGTTTCAGTCATTAAGGGTAGCAGGCATAGATTTAAGGGAAGAACGGCTTCTCACATGGTAAATTCTACCTTGCCTGTTACTATATTAAAAGCAGTCTGGTCATTTTGATACCAGACAGAAAAACCAATGTGGCATACAAAGAAGTGCAATTTTAATTCTTGAGAGCAAAGTGGTCTTCCGGTATTTGTACCTCCTCATTGAAATCGTCCCTACGAGGCCTCCAGAATAACCATCGCTCTAGCCAAAAGGACATGAATAAATTAATAAAAAAATTACATGTTATTTTTATATTTCAATAAAATAATATAGTGGAGCAAATTATTTGGTCTTAATTTTAGATAATTTACAATATCCCGCCGGAAATAGAAAAAAACATACATACCATCACGCCTGTATTCCCCGAAGGGTTAGGCAGAGGTGTACTTAATGTACACCCACAGTTCGCCGGTATGTTTGGGTCCCATGTAATAGGGGGCGAGCCTATTGCCATTCACCGGGCACAAATCCAGACTCCGAGCTGCTACTGAGAATTTCATAGAAAAACTCAATAACACTTTGCTCGACCTGGGGATCGAACCCAAGACCTCTAGCGTAGCAGTCGCGATTGGGACCACTAGACCAACGAGGCAGTCGATAGAAAAAAAATAACAGTCAAAATCGTGTTTTCCACGCGAGCGAAGCTGCGGGCGGAAAGCTAGTCATTAAATATATTAAAACGAGGTTATTAATAAAAAAATTATTACTTAGAATAATTGCTCTGCAGTTCGTTGGTCCTTAACTGTCATTTTTACTTTTTTGATTGTTTGTACAAGAAAAATCATTATTTTAAATTGCAGATGCTTACGCATATACGAATAGCGCACAATTATTTTTAATTTGAATTCAAACAATTTTCTTTCCACCGGTACCTTCCATTAATCAAGTAGAATCGAAAATATTTCGTACATAGTGGAATTTTTTATAGATATTTTTCGAGTCGAGCATAGTGGGACTAGAGCATAGCGGGACTAACCAAATTAGTTATTATCACTATATTACTGGACCAATTTCCGCATCCTTATGATTTTTACTTCAAATTCACTGAAAAAAAATATGCTATCTTCCGAATTAAAATTTACCTTTCGATCGTCACGACAGCGTTTTATGTCAGTCCATAATTTAGTTAAAATCGGTTCTGAGAAACTTATGACACCAACACACTTTCGAATTTATATTATTAGTATGGAAACGGATTTGTGATTGCCCAACCGGATTATTTACATTGCTACCCTTGAACTTTGTCAAACTTTGTAGGTCGAGAGAACCGTGACGTCATGCCATTCCAACCTGTTTCATCTTCTTATCTCGGAAACTTGGCAAAACAACCGAGGTCGTTGTTGAATACTTCGAAATATGACAGCTGTTACGAATGATAATTTATTGTTTTCTAGAAGAGAGTTTTGTTTACGATAGGTAAAATTTATACTATGATAAAATTTTAATTATTGCGGATTCTTTTGATATCCTCTTAAATTGTCAAATAGAGATAAAATGGAAAATATAACTTTCTTAAGATAATGTAAGCTGAATAACACTATCAATACTACGAAAACAGAGACATCACCTCAAAGATATTGAGAAAAAATCGCCTTTAATAGTTATGAATCCCTCAGTAGATTTATTTAACTACTAGAGATATGATTTTGACCGCTGTTATGTTATTGGGTTTGGCCGATAGCCAACTAAGCTACCGAGAAGACTGCCGTGGTTTCAATTACCTGTGGAAGAGAACTTGTCCGTCTGTCATTTAATGTCACTTTTTCTGTTCATATAATTCCATAAACGAAATAATATACAGAGACAAGGATAACCTGGTTTTTATATTTCAACATTGCACCGATCCATTTCAAGCGCTATCAATGCTAGGGGTGTCAACACCCGCATAAATTTATTTATACAATCAACCAAACACCAAAACAAAAACCAAATACCGGTATACAGGCAATATTTACTACATTTTCGCGTTTCGTATACCTCTTAGATCCTTATGTAGGGTTGAGTCTTCAAACTCAACCCCATTTAGCCAACAAATAGACTAATATCGTAACTTGAAACGACCGTCCCCTGACACAGTATAGTAAATCGTCATTTAGTCGTTTGGGCTGCTTAATGTGCCAAGTTTCAATTAAAAAGCCATCGCTGTGCCATATATGGTCCATTAGTTCTGATTATTAGATAGAGTGTATTAATGTAGAATGGATAATTGTTGGGTTCTGCATTAAGATATTATACCTACCTATCTGATGGCATTGTTATTACATTCGTACGTCTTTTTACATAAATGAATTTATAGACTTAACTTAATCATGTTTTGAGATTTTAATCTTGCTTCCGTCGAAAGCCATTATTAGCATTGATTTATTTCGAGGGAAACAAGATCATATAATAATAATAAAATCCTAAATATCAATGTTATTAATGTGAATCATCGTTTTATTAATTCACAAACAACTTTTTTGGACCATTATTCATAAAAGCCACGCGTATTTTTTAAGTTTCATTATATTTTAAGATACAACCAAATAATATAATAAGCAATATTTCAAGTAGGTGACAGGATAAACGAGGAAAAAGAAAAACAAAATTCATGTCCGGGTATCTAAGGATATCCAAAAATAAAAATTGGATAAAGAGAACTGATATAGTCTATTCCTATTTAATTACATATTTAAAAACCCACAAATTATAACAAAGTTCACTTACGACACACACTTACATGTGTGTAAAGGTCAGTTATGTACTTATGTCTCAATAAAGTACGTACCATCTCTAATCTAATTTTGCGAAAATAATTTCAATGCATCACTGTACATTATGTTAGTAAATAATAAAACAAAGCCTGCTCACGACCTCGTGGTGCGGTCGTGAGAGCCGTCGTCCGGGCTAGTTCACAAGATAGAGTAATTTTATCTCTTTCTTTTATATTAAATACAAAAGAGATACAACATAAGTTGATCATTGATTGTTAGGGGTTTCTTCATAGATTTCTATCTCTGAAAGCATTGACCGTCACTTTTCAGAGAAATAGCGTATCTATAATATTAGTAACAAAAATATCTTAGCAGCAGTAGATTACACTAAACAAAAATTATGAAAACACATACCATACCATCACGCCTGTATTTCCCGAAGGGCAGAGGTGTACTGATGTACACCCACACTTCGCCGGTATGTTTAGGCCCCATGTAATAGGAGGCGAGCCTATTGCCAATAACCGGGCATAAATCCAGACGCCAAGGCGCTACTGATAATTTCATAGAAAAACTCAATAACACTTTGCTCGACCTGGGGATCGAACCTAGGACCTCGAGCTTAGCAGTCGCGTTTAGGATCACAAGACTAATGAGGCAGTCAATTATGAAAAATATTGTGTAATTAACTTCTGCTCGGCTCCTGTTGGCATAAGGTATGTAATAAATGCTGCAGTTGCTCAGGAATGACAACTGGCTTCCGTGGCTCCAGCAATAAATGGAGAGAAGTGTGGTTTTAGTCGATAAGTCATTGATTCACTACGGATCGAGTCCGACAGGCTCGATCGTCTTCCCCAGTCTATTTTCACACCTAACAAAAACATAATCATTTTGTTGGGATTGTCAGAAAACCTCACCTAAAATCAGACGTTACAGGTGCAGTTAAATATTTTTTTCCATTGGAAATATAAAGTGCACAAACAGAACTGTGAAAGAGAATTTATATTTTCCAACCAGACATAATTATTAGGTGTATTATCATCAACCGTGCCTTAATTACCTATAATCTATGATTAACTACAGTATTACCTATATATACAAATAACGACATTCCATTAATAGTTTTTAGACTAAACATTTCATTCAGGTACACAAGTTTAACCCTATATCTGATTGAAATACGAGTAGAATGCAAGCAATCAACTTTTTTTATTTGCTTCAAAATAGTAATAGTGTCTACACATGCACAGTCAATCAGTCTCTAACAGTACTGATGCAGTAAAAACAGTCGTTGACAGAATAAAACCATGATATTTAAATGACAATGTTGTAATACAAATAATGGTTGAAGCAGTCATAAAGTATCAATATGCGTAAGGAATACTTGCGTCGGGAAGTTGGGGAACATGGAGAACAAGACGACAATATAAAGGGGAATAAATACGACGTCAAGCAATAAATCATTTGCGAACATGTTACACTCTACGACAAACACAGTTTCTTATATATTTCATTGTTGCCTTAGCGATTACGAAACTCGCATAAAAAGGGGGAGAACACGGAACGACTTTTAGTCACCGAAATATTATACAATGAGGTAACAGTCAAGGAGGAATGATATGCTTAAGTATCTGGACTTTTTTATTATTGTCTTACAAAAGTTACTTAGATGATCCAAAGGTTGTAAGTCGGCTGATAAGGGTTCTTGGATTCGATTCTAAAGCTAGGCTAGACTCAGTTTTGATTTTAGCGCAAGTCATGGGTACTAAGACCATGACGATAAGAAATACCTAGGCGGGGACCTACAAACATTAATCCCTGGTATTTTTTTATATAAAATACCAGGAAAAGTAAGTTTCACTATAGTACGAGGTAAGTTTATACCGGAATTGTATACCTTAATATGGAACGATGTATACACCCCTATTGTATATTAATTTTGTTTAAACCGCTACATATACATATATTTTTTCTTGCTTCCACCCTTCCAGCGAATAATACAATGGTGTGTTACAAAAGTTAATAAAACTTTAAGACGTATGAAATGGTGTAGCCAAATCCAATATGATAAAATTTAGTCCCCGACGCCGGAGAAAGGCGAAAGGGAAGCTCTTAAATCGCACAAAATGTTAATCTATGAAAACAGGGGGAGGAGGAGATTCCCCCTACTTACTTAGCAATGCTGCGAAGAGAGAAATTAAAGTCCACATATCTGTGTGCTATGCAAAAATGGCTCCGTTCGTGAGGAAAAGTTTTCAAACATAATCATTGAAGCGCTCCGTGAGTTTTTAGGGATAAGGATTATGTACTAAATACTGAGAATACCATCATACTTCTATACCATAAAAGGTTAGGCAGAGGTGTATTACAAGTATCCGGGCAAAGACACAATGTTCGTTTTGCTGATGAATATTTTACATTTAAATCAAATAACACTTCACGACCTGGGAATGGTACTCAGTAAAACTAGATCAACAAGAAAGTTCCCTCAAATCGAAAAACATAAGCTTGCTTAAAATAGCTAAAGGAGAATTAAAAAAAAATCTTAACTGAAAAATGGCATAACCAATATCAATCAACCAACGCAAACGTTTACTAGCTAACTTTTAAACTAAATAAATATATTTTATAACTTCTATTGGATTCATCGAAGCTGATATAAAAAAATCTCATAAAAAAACTTAATAGGATATCGAGCTCTAAAATCAACTCCACCCGATAGTGGCTCAGTCAAGTAATTCTATGTTCTGCTACTATAGAAGTGAATTTCATTAAAATGGCAAATATTGCATGAAAATTCTGCTGCACTGCATTTTAACGTTGCAGCATTTAAAGGAAATATTGTCAAAGAACTTCTGGAAGTTTTAAGTGCAACTAAGACTTTGTACCAATTTGCATTGAGAACAAAACGTAGCAAGACTAGCATTCTTTTGAGAATACTCGTACTAACCGTACCCGATTGTGTTAGTTTCTATTCTGTAATAATTTGTGGACTTGTAGACGCACTCAGTCATGAAAGCGTTATCGTGATCGGATTAATGATATTATGACAGTAAAGATCACAAAAATATTACCTATAATTTGCAATTATGCCTATTACTTGGTTGGATCATTTGTTACTATTTTTAACATAACATTATTTTGTTAAAGCAGTTATTTTTGGTGTACTCAGTAAATGTATAATACCCAAATAAAAGCAGAAGAAGACTGCAATAAAAAGAGAAAATATTAACGAAACAATTCTTACCTCAAAGCTTTGCAATGCAGCCCAAACTGATCCAACTGTAACAAAAACAGAAAACCCTTAATTTCACTATCCAGTAACCGTTAATAGTTCTTAGGAAAACTAAGAATATTACCACGTAAACTTTCAATGGCTAGCAACTAAACTTTGTCAATTCCGCAGTGATATTACAGGCGGTCTGAAAACGGCTTTCAGCCAATAATACCCACTAATGAAAGTGTACAAGGAATGGACTACTCTGTTCCGTAGTCCATTCCTTGTACACTTACGTTACATGAGTACAGTAACTTACACATTTTTGTTATTACACTTTAGAGAAGAGCGCCTTGTGTTGTGGCATTTTCTTTTATTACTATATCAAGTTGTTCACCCGGAACAAACCATAAATAATATTGTACGGAAATTGAGTTATGTATTTGATTAATATTTTATAACTTTTAAAATAACATCAGTTTTCTCTTTAAGGATCGCGATCCCAATAAAATTCATACCGTCATTTGATTACATAAAGATTTTGATTTCAGATTAAGCTTACGTAAAAAGGTTTATACTGTTTTATTATTTCAAATACGAACACATTTATTTTAATGCCAATATAATCTCTCGGGAAATTAGAGAATAATATAAAACAAGAATAACAAATTAGGTAAAGTAATCCCCAAGATAATGAAACAGTATTATTGTTTCATAAACGAAATACAAATCGAGAAAGCAAGTCTGTCGTAACAATTTGCGAATATGGTGGAACTTCTCAACTTATTGGATCAAACGAATACCCATGAGGATCAACTTTCTCATATAGTTTACCTTCTAATATCTCATAATAATTCCTAATTCGATAAGTCACATGATTCCGTATTCCAGCAATAATTTCTTTGGAGCAGAAGCGATCAAGATCAATCATGTCTAATTTGACTTAAGTTGCTTTCTGCCTTGGGTGTACGGATCAATTTATGAAAGTTATCGCTTCCAATCGTGACTCAATTCTTCAATAGTAATGGGAGAGAGCAATTTTATTTTTGCATTTCCTTCGAGTATTGATACCATAATTCTATTGAAAGTTCTTGAAACTCTTTTAGTAGCTTCGTATCTTTCTTATAGATTGGATTATTATATCATAATTAATCAGAAGTTTATGTTTGAAAAATAAAATAATTTTCTATAAGAACACTGACTGATTTATCTTTTACAAAAATGCAGTTGGGAAGCTAGTCACACTCTCTTTTTTCTTCGTTCAATTGCATATACCTACAATTATATCACGAACAAAATTTAAGAGATATAATGTTTTTGGAGGATTCCTTCATTAAACGTCTTTCGTGGATCTATTCTGCGAAAGTCTCTACCTTTGCAGAGTCGGTGTACTAAAGGCACTGTATAATTACAACATCATATATTTGTATATTTTATGAACTATGTTTCGCTCTTGTGTTACTGCGAAGTATTGATGTTCCGAAAGCATAAGATGATGATAAAATATAAAACAGCTTCAAGCGCGATTTTATTCAAAGATACATAGTATTATGATACTTTAAAAGAAGGTGAGTACCATTCTACAAAAAAAAAAAACAAACAGTTGTGTCATCAAATATCATCCCACGAATTCCTTTGAATCCCGTTCCCTTTGATTCTGGGATCCTTTTGCACAACTCGGCGTATCAAAACGGCCACCGCACTAAGCCCTCAAAGAAGTGTCTTGTCAAAAGGCATAGGTATTGGTGTAAACCTCCCGCAATGACGTCACATTACCTTCCAAGTACAAATGGAATTAATTTCTTTAGTAGACCGCCTCTGTATATATTTAAAAAATGGCATGTGAAGATAATATAGATGATTAGTAGTGAAAAAACAGTTCGAAACTAAATTTAAAAAGACGCTTTGTTTATTGATTCCATCTCTCAAGAAGTAAAAATATCAAAATTTTGGGAAACATGCATAACTCTACAATATATACAGATTATGTACGTTAACACTAGAGTTTTAAATAATCTATTTGACTTTTAAAACATGAAAGCTTTTCTCTCGATTTTAAGATAAAACCAAGAACCACGTTCCTAGTGAAGAAAATTTTTACTTCGAACGCGTCTATATTATACTGGAATAACATTCTTCAATCACTGGAAATAGGTGATTTCACAAGTTTTTCTTATCGTCGGTAAAGAAAAGGGCAGACAATTTAAAAGTCAACGCATACTAACATTTTGAATTAAGTACAAGAAACAAAATGGGTAGGGAATGAACAAAAATAAAGAGCCAAAGAACTTATAAGAAAATTCTGCATCTTTTAATACACAAGCCACAAGAACGTGTTTTTAGCTAGGACACACCTGTTTCTTGAAGAACTCATAAATAAAGTAGAAACAGCAAAACTAGCTCAACATTTTCAGGAGAATCCAGTCGCAAAAACAGCGTATTGTGAGCCCGATGAAGCTAGTGCAAAGCTTCCTGCTGTAACTGATGTGATGAACAATTTAGGAAACTAAATAAGATAGGATATACCTAGTTAATGTAGAATCGATTAAATTTATAAATGACTTAATGGCAAGTAAATTCAAGTCACCTATAGACTTATCGTGTAGATAAAGTGTTTATTCAAAATATACATACCATTTTAATCCTAATTCAAATTGAATGCCGACACATTATTGTTACACTTTATAATAAGAAATGTTAAACACCCTTTTCCACTACCTATAATTAAGTATTTCCTACCGGTCGGCTAATTAATAAAGCCGTTTAATTAAACGAGTAACGATTAATCAGATTCAAAGTTGATTACTGTAATAACTATATTAACTTTGAATGTTGAGTGAAAAGTTATCATTAAATATACATGCCTACTAACCGCTTACTAACCACTGTTCTGGATTCGATTTCCAGGTTCGGAACAATATTGTTGGTTGGATTTGTTAGGCATGCCTCAGATTCATCCTTTATTAGACGGAACCTATCAATAAATTTTACTACCAAACTGTATGTGTACAACGATTATGCTTTTATCTAACCGTTCTTGGACTACGGGCGTACTAATAGGTAATTATCCCAATGGATAAACCTTTTAGTACCATCTGAGACAAGCATTAATTGTTAGCTTTTTATGTGATGTTGATTTGCACAAAATCTAAAAATCAAAGTAAAAAACTTTTTATAAACAAGCTTTTTTAATGATGTCACACCACTAACCATGCATTGTCTTCAAAACTAAACGTGTATACAAAATTTCAACTCAATTGGTTGAAGATATCTGCTTTAAAATTGAGCTGCAGGAATCCACCCGAACAAACATATATTGAAAGTTGAATAAAAGCTTGTAAAAACTACAGACGACACAAATACAGGTAGATACTTAGACATATTTACCGTCTTTGTCTTGAAAGAAAGCTGAAGTGAAATAATGACATTCAAACAATGACAACACCTACATCCGGTCTTATAATTAAGGTATAATCGCCGCCCAAGACCGCCCACTGTACTTATCTATAATTTACAACATGTACTTGTAATTGTTTTGGTGTACAATAAAGAATATTATATCTATCTATCTATAATCGGATCAAAAACCTCTTAAACGTCGCAAACTTGCAAGAGTGACCACGTTTCTTTATATCCTGTTGAGAAATTCTCAATAACAGCCTAATCGACTTTGAGCTTGTTCTCAGCAAATGACAATACATTCTCCCCACAACAATAAAGGTTATGTATATGTTCGTTGCGTTGGCCCATATAATATGGGACGTAAAAAAAAATTGCGTGTATAACGGTAAAATCTACAAATGTTATGACCTCACACTTCATAGATATAACAACATATCCTGCGTTTGAACACGAACATAATATGAGAAATTTTCATGATGTGGTAATGTTAAGGGACCATGAAGGTTCATCATTTGGTATAAATCGTAAAAAAATCTGCAATATTCTTTAAACTTTTACGAACAGGTAACTTTTAGCAAATAACATTACCATTACAGAAATAATTAAATATGATGCAGAGATTGTTGCGGCAAAATATAACTAAAGTATTCTACAAAATAAAAGTATTCATTTTATAAGTGCTGGCTCTCAACGACAACGATGCAGGCACCACCCATACAGTTAATCTTTTTAATGCAATCGTGCCATCCAATGCTCGTACCATGCCAGCGAAAATTTGCAGCAATTTTTCACTTAAACAAAAGAGCGCAAATTCCATTGCCAGTTCTCTCCACTACGTTTTCTAGAAGCACCGTCTAAATGCTGCGGTGGATGTTAATCTCTTCCGTCCGATCGCTCTTTTCAGGGTTAATGGTGTGAGAGAGTCTTCGGCGTGAATTGCGATTACGAAAGATACTCACGTTCCAACAGTGTCCCCTGAGTTTGTGTCTTCACTCAAGACTTTCTTTATTAACAAATTGTATAAAATCCATCGTTGTATGTCATAACTTCCTTTTAGAGGTCATCGGTTCGGACAATAATGGTTATAAAAGGAAGAGGTGGTCTACTCTTTATATGCCTTTATAAAAGTTGTTTAAATAAGGAAAATAAATAGTTTCATACTATCACTCGCACTGCTGCCGCTGAACGGTTGAGTTCAAATATACATACATACACACATACAAATACACACACATACACAAGTAGGTATTAGAATAATCAATCTTAAGGAAACATATATTTTTTACTCACAAGAACAAACACATTTAGCCATTCATTTTCATTTATATGGATTAACAAAAACTTTATATTTATTAGTTTACTCATAGATTTTCTTATCAATCTCATTGAGAAAATACCTCTAAAATTCTTGACAGAATTTCAATCAAGCGATGATACTTAGGTACCGTAGAAGAAATAAGAAACTTATTTTTGTGGAGATTTTTTCAGAAACGGTCATATTTAATAGATGTTCAGTGCGCGTAAAAAAATATTATGATTTTATTTATAGCTTTCTATGTAAGGCACAACACAGGCTATATTTTATCAAAACTAAAAAAGGCAACATTATTAGTTATTATATGACACTTAAAACAAACAAAAACATTTATATCGCACAAATAACATAAAAACAAACCATCTACAATACCAAAGCAATTTGAAAACAAAATAACGCGAGCCAAGAAAGCAAGAAACAGAAACGTTACTGCAACAGTACAATATTATCACGTTGCAAGAAGCGAGCTCTGTTGACCGCACGGTATGTCTGCAGACAAATTAAATGAATTTACGGGTCTCAGACTTAGGCTGGGACATATGTTATGCTCTTTGCACCAGCGCGGGCGCGATGTAAATGCAATATACAGTTTACATGACACTGGTTCTTGTGCAGACGTTCCATTTCAACATGACAGGATAGTCTTGAGATCTTAAAATGTATCGTTTGTTGTTGCGTATTCAGCTTGGACTGTTATTTAAAGTATTTTGTGGATATTAAGTAAAGTAAATGACGATGAATATGAAGACTAAAATAACAATAAATTAGAATCGAAATTTTAAATAATTATATCGTCTAGATACTTTAATACCAACAGACAGTATTTATACGTGCTTTACAATAACACTTGTACTATTGAAGCATGTTTCTTTCAATATGGGAACCGAATAATATCGTAACACGGGATGTCTCGTTGTAAAACACTTCATGTATCCGCTGACATTAGAAATGTAATTAGCAAATCCAGTCTATTGCAAAAGTTTTAGTACAGCTTTAGGTTATAAGCTTCAATTCATTCTCATCTTGAGGATCTGGTCAAGGTGCACCTACTATAGGTTCAACCCGGCTTGTTTGACACTTCGTCAATAAACCGCTGAAGTAACAACGAAAGCTTCTAATGATGATTGCCTCACGAAGTAGCATTTGCAAGCAGTAAAATTCTTTGTGAGAATTCTCTAACCTAACGAGCTTTTATTTAGAGAAACAGGTATTGTAATAAGCTTGGAAAACCTTTTCCTTTTAGTTAAAATAAAGGCTTAACGTGTTTTTATTACGCTTTAGGGAGGTTAAAATTACTCATAGAACTGTTATAACATTTGTGGCCTTCACTTTAGTGGAAGCTTATATTATAGTTGGTGGCTATTAAGATGATGATTTATGATTATGCTAACAAATCCAGGTAATAATATTATTATACCTAGATTAGGAGCTACTTGACATTATTGAGTACAACTAATAAGATATGAGAATCGCTAGCATTCATAGTAATTACACAATTAGAAATATTCTACCTACCTTACTACCAATGTATAAATCTATAAGGAAAATAAACTAAATCATCTTGATAAATTTTAGGTTTGTGTAATTTTGTAGAGATATGCCAGGAAAAGAATTCTAGAATAATCTTTTATGGGGTCAAACATATTCACCGTCGCCGGGTGTGCAAAAAATGTGAAGGTATTTTGAAGGTTTCCTTCCGAAAAACTATGTTTAAACAATTTTCTTGTTTCACACATACGTACCAATTGAATCATCAAAATAATTTGAGCTATAAAAATTCACTCAACAAGTGCTTGCTGCTCACTGCCCGTACGTCGACCACAAACAGTCCGCGTAGTAAATACTTATCACTTACAGAGCATAGACATGCAAATGTGTTGGCCACGTTTTATGAATGTCACTGCCATCGCTTGCAGGGTTGGCGGTAAGCAAATATCGCAACTGCACTGCATCTGAACAGGTAAAGAACTGGACCCTTAGTCTGCTATTGTGTTATATCAAAATCTTTTTTTTTTCTACCAAATCTGTCAGTCCTAGTGTTATCTAAAAGTTATTGGACGATCATTCTGATAAAAATACAATAGCAGACTTGTGCCCCTGAAGAAGTTTGAGGTAACTGACAGGTATGAAAATGATTCATTTTATACGAATTATTAGACCTTGTGGGTAGAAACAGGGAAAAAATCCAATTCCTGGTCTTATATTATGAACTTAGTATATTTTATGGACGTATATTTGTCTTAACCTTATCTTACATTTGATATATCCCTCTTTTTGATGGCCGTGATTCTATATAATTATTTAGCCGCAGTGGATCATAAAAGTGTGGCAAAATTTTGTTTTTATTGGTTAATATAGGTATATTAAATAAACAAATGAAAACAAAAGTTGTCGATCATACAACCCTACTTTATCGTACCAACAAAATGCTGACGACAGGCGACCGACCTGAATTTTACGCGAATCCCAAATTTGAAACAAAATAAATCATGAAACGGGACAAATCGACGCAGTACGCGGTAGATGAAGTTTTTGACAGGTACTTTGTACGGGGATTGCGTAAACGAAATCACGCCGAGCCAACTTGAACAAATTGAAAAACAAGCTTAGGCTGACACTATCCGTATTGCTTTCGTTACGCCTATACTCACTATTGTTTTAACGCGTATGAAGCTATTTTTTTATGGGCTCGTAAAGTCACGCTATAGGATAAATGTCAACTTCTCTTTTCTGAGCTTATTCCTATCACATCTCTACTGGGCCCAATTTTTCTTCAATCTTTCCTTCCCCACTCCTTTATTTTCCATTTCAACTTCTACAAACTAAAATTTCAATATAACTTAATATATCACTCCTAAGTAACTTGCCGAACGTAACAAAAGCATTGCAGTGAACATTAAAACAAAACAAGTGACAGCGTTACAAGGTTTCAACCAATAGTGTGCAAGTTCCAGATGTTTCACTGCAATTGATACGGCAACAACCAATTAGTATCTATTTCAAAATAAGCAACAACTTGCTAAGTGCCAAGATTCTTCACGACTTTGATAAGAATTCGGGCGAGTTTGGAATCTTGAGTGCGTATCAGAAACACTCATTATTTGTAAAGAGAAATAGATGGCGGATTTTTGCCGACAAGGATTATAAAGTTTGAGTGATGTCATTTCTAATCAGTAATAATTGTATTCATTTTAACATTTCCATTCTACCGGATAAATAATTTATTTGAAGAAAATTCGTCAGCTAATTGATGAGTACAATCAGTCCTCGGCGATAGTCCACCACGCTAGCCTACTGCAGGTTCAGACTTCACATGCAGGTTTCCTCACAATGTCTTCCTCCACCGTTAAAGCAAGTGATAAGCCTTGGATTCGAACTGAAGATTCAATGGTCATATCAATAGGCTAACACTGTTTAAGCTATAATTTCACAATGTTTTTGCGTAAAAGTCCTTTTAAAACAAGCTTTAATGTTAAGCAAACTTGGTTTAACGTAAAGACTCGAGCGCCGTAACGAGCATAAATCCCGAAAATTCAACGTTAAATACAAATTGTTTGAAGCGGCGGTAGCCTAATGCCTAGGGCGTCGGACTTGCGATCATGTGGTTGCCGGTTCAAAATAACACAAGCATTTAGCTTAGCACGAGGGGTAAACTAGTTACAGTTGTAAAGTGCGACCCACAGAAGTGAATGTTTAGGTACCAATTCTTATGACATTCATAATTATTATATCAAGCATAGATTCATTGTTGCTCAATTTTGGATCTTATTAACAAGAAATAAAAGTCATGTTCCAGATAAAATTTGTTTATCTACACACTCATGTGTAATTTTACGAAATTAGTTCTCAAGACTACCAAAACAGAGGTTCCCCCTTGACACAAGTAACAAACTAACTTACATAACTCCATTAAAATGTTCGAAATGAGCTCACTATAACAAGGAAGGTTAGTTTGGTACAAGATTGTCGTTTATTTTCATTTTAATTAGGTATCCAGGGTACTGTTTAAACTAGAAATTGACCCCATCTTATTTGGGGAAAAAGCTAGGATTTATATGGACGCAAGTTCGAGTCATGCCCTTTCACAAAATTTATAACAAGACAATGCTAAGCATGCGTATAGGCATGAGCATTTCTATGAAATACTCAGTAACAGCTCGGAGGTTGAACTTATTAATAGGCTCGCCCCTTATTAAATGGGACCATATACCAGCGAACTATAGGTTTTTATTAGAACACCTCTTCCTTACCTACCATTCGGGGAAAACAGGCGTATTATATTATTGCTTGAAGCTGCTTGCTTTGAAGTCTTCTTCAGATTTATGAAAATAAGTCATGATGAAAATTCACCACCAGTGGTAATATTAGTATTTTTAATATACTTGATATAAAATAGTATCATTACAATCCAACCTAAAAGCAAATTCAAATAATTTATTTGCAAAGACAAATTAATTTTATACTTACGTCAGGTTCAACAAAAACATTAGATAAGTACTTACATTATTGGAATTACCTAACTCATCAAAATTACGAACCGCCTTCACATCTGAGAATTTAACCCACAAAAACTCCGTCCCGCCGACACTGAAACCAACCCAAAACTTAATTGCAAATCGGGCTTGACAAGGGGCTTCTCAATTTTACTCAAATCGACCATTCAACGATTCAAACCTCTATCTAAATTGGCATTTCATCGGCATAGAAGCGTCGGAGCCATCACAAAACCCACCAAGAGATAAAGTAGATAAATCAATTGATTGACATAATATTCCGAAGACGAAGGGACCTCTAATCAAAGGGCGGGTAGAAAAGAGCACCAAGCCGATTAACTATGGAGGTTGGATTGAAAGGAAATGATTAAACGTGGAATTAGCGACAAGGAATGAAAGGCAATCGGCAATGCCTAGATACCAACTTTTGCAACTTCATTTTTACGTATAATTTTAGCCATACTGCAATCCTAAAAGAGTTAGGTAGAGGTGTAAACCTCAATTTGCATGTTATGGGTATGTTTAGGTCCTATGCAAAAGGGGCGAGTCTGTTGCTATTAACTGGACATAAAACTTATTTAATTAAACATGGTTTTCAATTAATCGGTACTTACTATACTTAGGGCCTATTTCACCACCTCCAGATAAACACTATCTATCAGATAAAATGAAAATTTTAAAATAATTTGTACGTATTTATGTGTCAAATAATTTATCGGGAACTTATCAGAAGGCGGTGAAACTGGCCCTTATTCACTTAACTATCTCTTAACTCTTAAAGCCGTTTCTAGGCTTAAGTAAAGACGATGATTACCCATCTCGGAAGGAGATAACGGTTCACAAAGGGAAACCTTACTATACCTTACTAAATTGATATCTTTGCGAATAGGATTACTATTGCGGTTACTACATGTTAATGCATAGTGATGTGCTTTTAATAAGAGTTATTTGAACGATATCTATTTTCTATTTGCATTTGCTTAGTGAAGATACCTCGAAAATTACTATTTTTTAAACTATCCATCATTGCGTAAAGCTTTACGTAACGCCATTTTGTTTAATTTCTCTTTGGTGAAATAAATTATTTGTATTTATTTTAGAATGCTTTGAAGGACGAAGAGGAATGAGATTTATTTTCATATACAAAATTAAAAATATTACTAAAACTGAAATATAAAAACAACACAGCGTCACAAATATAATTAATTTCGAAGCTAAACCAATTTAACTAGAGCTCGAATGTCCATGTGAAATGTATTGGCAGTATTAAAATTTTATTTATCCCGACACCTATAAATATACCGACTATTTGGCACATAAACCAATACAAATTTTTGAAGCATTGGGATTTCATTTGATAGGTTTTACCCAAAAATGCTAAATAAAATATTACGTTTCATAATATATTTTTGATACTAACCGTGACACTAGTGCCTATGTCAAAAAATTATGACGATTCACGCGCCAAACAGCCAGTATGAACAATAAATATTAGCGATATTCACATGGCACGCAATGGAAAAAAATATCAACCACCCAATCGAACTTCATTGGCAAACAATTCGACCGTGTTCGGGAGCGTTACTACCGACACTCGGGAGGGGTAAAAAATGCGAATAGGGTAGAAGGCATCGCACGCACGGAAAACATGATGGTACCTTCCGCTCGCACGTAATATAAAATTCACCATACCGATCCGACATCAATGCTCAAAACCATACGGTGCCTTATACACTTACGGACAAAATAACTACACACACCGCTCGAAATATTTGACGCTATTGCGTAAACTCATCCCACATTGTTCGCGGTAACGTTGTTCCGAACGTCCGTGTCGGTCGTAAATCATGTAGGTAATTTAAATTTTGTCATTAGAGCTAAACTTATGTTATTTTGCACCGAAACGTGCACCTGTGGTGAGAGATAACATGAAGCGTAAATCATAATAATGGCATTTGAAAAGGAAATTTGTTGCAGTCAACACACATGAAACTGCAGCACAAATTAGGTTGCGACATAAAATGAAACTTTCGGGATGCTACTACTAAAATTACTGCTAGTTTTATTTGTATGTAGAGCCTGAATTTAATCGCTTCATTTAACGGTGTTCCCGTAAACATGGCCACGAGTACAATACATGCGGGTAGGGCGCGCTGCGTTTTATAGCCAAGCCATGTATCAAAGTTTTGCGAGCGGTCTGAATATCTACCAAGAGTCAGGACCTCCCGTCGACAATACACGACCAGACTTTACGGCGAAAATTCGCAAACTTTGTTTAAAATTAGTTTCTGTATACCTTTTTAGTGGGTCGTTACAGGAAGACACGATTGTTCCCGGCAAGCTTAGCACCGTTGGCTTGGAACAGAAAGATTTTGTTGTTAAGAGTCGACGATACCATCTTTTCTTAGAACACGCGACACTACTATAAATCTAATCTGAGACTGGAAATATGAAAAACCGGACTATAAAACTCTGCTTGAGTTGGTTCCAATGTTTTGTGGCGAGATAATCGTAGCTAGTTTGACAGGAAAATAGGCTAAGGCCGCATTTCTAAATGGCAGAATAGCTGATACTCTCCGAATAAATTAAAAATGGAACAGATTTCGTGGGTATAAAATAAACTGCCTAAACTTTTCGGTGTTGGCCAAATGGGACCTTACTAGTCATTAATTTATCATCTATGAAAACCAATTGCGAGTATTCTCCAATTTACAATAACAATGCCAATTGCACAAACTAATTGAAACAAAATCCAAGCAATAATAACTGTAAAGCACGTTAATCCTGTTAAGACAAGCCGAGTCTAATTAAAACGTCCCTAGTCTTGTACTTGGAAATATTAAACGAAACAAAAGATACGAAGTCTGATACATTTAGACAGACACAAGGCAATTTAGTTGTTATTTCCTTAGAGATAAGATTCAGGAGAACTAACGAAGAAGTAGACAGTGTAAGCTGCCAGGAACAGTAACTGAGAAAATGCCAGTGGAAAGGCAAGCGCTTGAAGCGATGTAGCCATAATTTGCGTCGTTCCATCAGAATTACTGAGCCCGCTCGAGGTAATCTTCACAAAACTTCATTTTAGTCAATTGAACGTAAATTATCCCTTTGAGAATATAAGGCGACCAAGTTTTATACTTACCTATTTTCCATGATACGCACCTTTTTCGAAACTTTTCGATAGCAGAATATTTTTTATGTTCTTGAATATGTTCGAAGTTTCAGAAAAGTTAGATAGGTAAAAGGAGAAATATTTACCTTCGTGTTACGAATAATGATGACTAAGCCGCAAAACATTACATAAATCAGAAACCCGGGTAATGAGATTTTATACGATTTATGTTTAAAACTTAAATAGGTATGAAAAATTGCGTTGAACATTATGAAGATTTTAATATTTTTTATTGAAAAATCATTAATTTTTTCATTAAGATTCAATTTCATTTCGTGTATTAAAATTATATTTTATGTACCAATTTAGAATAACTTTAGTGACGAAAAGGAATTGCTTTTGATTAATCAAGTCAGATCCATTAAATTTCGAAGTCGGGAAGAATCATATTTTATTCGTGAAAGGAGCTCGAACATCATCCAGTAAGTAAAATCTAAAAACAATTTACGTAAAACACGATTCCAGTTTTCCTCCAGTACATAGCAAAGCCACAAAATGAGATTACCAAACGTTTTCTACGTACACTCTACTACGTTGGCCAGTTTTACGATTACGACTGTTGCACTAAATAAAACCGTAAAATGTTTTGCCATACATCAAAAACCGAATAAACTTTAAGTCAACACCACAAGGTACAAATTCATTTAAACTATTCATGCACTAGTGCAAATGGCGAGAATAGAGCTAGCAGTAAAAATCGCATTATAGTTACAAGCATAAATTTCCGAAAACAATGTATGAACAGGTTTTAAAGATAAAACAGGAGTATAAAAATATTCTAAATTCTGAGAAATGTCAAATTGCAAGTTTTCGTCAGACAAACAGTTGCATTACCGTGGCTGCAGTCTTTTCTTGGAATCTAGATAAACTTGTGACCCAAAAGACGACTTTGAGAGTCTACGTGAGGCAAAGATTACGTAAAGCAAATTCTTTGTTTCACAAAAGGCAAATATACTTAGAATAAATAATATGACAAACAACGGAATAACTGGCGAGTTACGTATTACGATAGTGAAAAAGATGTTTATCCAGTCAAGTAACAAGTTACAAACACTAATGACGACTTTGAAAGCATTTTAAAAAGCTGATTTTAAAAGCTTAATTGGAATTATAAAAAACTAGCCACTGCCCGAGGTTTCATTCATGTCCCAAAATTTACTATAACTCGGCTTGTAGGCGTTATATCAAAATGAACTATGCACCAGATTTTAAGTTAGATCTCCAACATTACAATACAACCGTTTGTGCGTAATTCGTGTGCAAACATACAGACAGACAAAAATTCTAAACATTGCTGTTTAGGCTTCTCTTACTCTAATAAATATCCCATATTAGTATTATTATGTACAGACATACAATAGATAAAATAAAAAACAATATTTCTAAAACCAAGTTCTATCTATCTTAAAGCCAATTTTCATAAAAGCAGCGCTTTAAACTTTTACGACATTTTGGTTACATCATGTACGATGTAGCTACGTAAGCGAAATATATCGTACATTGTCGAAGTTCATCCATAATGAAACTGTTATCCTGACGTGGCGCGTGTTTTCTTTGTACCACCGTATAAAGGGCCCACTTTGATTCTCTCAGTTGGGCAGAGGTCCAGTGGCAACAATTCAAACTATTCACGATAAAAGGGGTTCAACTAAAAATAGGAACTACCTACGTAAACCTCAAGGTACAAGATTTTCAATGAGTACAAGGGAGTTCGAGTGATTTTGGGGGTGATTGTAAAGCAGCTTAGTGTTGGTTGTGTAGTGATAGCCTAGTGATATGACCATTGGACTGCCAAGTCAAAGGTCTCGAGTTCGAATCCAAGGCACGCACCTCTGACTTTTCGAAATCATGTGCGTATTAATTAATTATCACGCGCTTAAACTGTGAAGGAAAACATCGTGAGGAAACCTGCACGCCTGAGAGATTTTCTTGACGGCGTGTGAAGTCTGCCAACCCGCAGTAGGCTAGCGTGGCGGACTATAGCCTTAATCTAATCTAATCCCTCTCGTACTGAGAGGAGACCCGTGCCCAGCAGTGGGACAATGTAATGGGTTGATGATGATGATGATGATGATGATGTAAAGCAGCAAAAGTAATGAGACGCTTTTGTTTAAAGAAAATTTCGTGTTCATGTGACTTCAAATTTGACAGGTCGATCTCGATGTTTTGGAATGATAAATCAAAATATTAATTAAGAATTATTTACAAAGATATGAATTTTCTAGTAAAAAAAAAATTCCATACTGAAAGAAAAATTCGGCCTCAGGCAGGGTTTGAGGCCCTGATTAAGTACACCAGACGTTTAACAACTAAGCTGCCGAGGCCTGTGATGGTGAATTTCTCTTCCACATTTTACGTCTTCCGGTGACGCCAGCAGCATCATCTATAGAAGACTACTAAGTCTTTCAAGGAAATATTTTTCTGTATTTGTAGTTATTCGATCAGATCAAAATAGAGCGTTGACCCCATAATCAGGTAATTATTTAAAACGACAATTTTAATTGCTAAACGTGATTCTAGGTCAATGACCAGTATACAGCTAATCGACTGACTGATACAATTAATAACTTAACGACTCGTCTAGGACGATTCATATTTCTTTTGTTTTTCAATGACGACGACTTTTGAGAAGTTTTTTTTGTACTCAGTAGTGAAAAAATGTTGCAATTCCTACTGACATGAAACTAATAAAACAAATATGAATATCGCAGCTGAGACGAGACGAACGGCCTTAAATAGCTCTTTTATTTTCAGATATCGATAATTTAATCTGTAAAGTATTGCCAATGAATTAAAAATCCTCGTCATATAGTTTGAATCAAGGTAATGTTCAAAATATTGTATTGAGAAATTACCAATAAATAAAGCCAACGATAAAATTGGACGTACAACATCAATAATTCATCTGAGCCACCAATAAAAGTTGAACACGAATTGAGTTTAAAAATTCTCTCATTTTGTATTTTATTTTTGTAGGTAATTAAAACTTTCCAGACTTTAAAACAGTGTTATAACTTTAATTCACATTATTATAGAAACATTAGAATACATTTGACGCAATAATTATTATCAAATGTTTGTTTCAAGGTTGAACATCTCGTCTTGGGCGCATTTTATTTTGTTTCATCATCGTGATCGTCATCCTGGCAGTAGGCATTGCAATATCAATTAGAATGTATTCAAAACTAACTACAATATTATCAATTAACACTACAATTTGCTACGAATCTACGATCGTACGTGTCCTTCCGGTCTTTCCCTTTTCCTTCCTGGTTGTATTTAAATATTTAAAAAAATATAATTCTACTCATCCTCTTTTCTTAAAAACTATGGCAGCAGTATCGTAACATTATGCAATCACAATTGAAGTAATGAGAAATCAGATTTAAACTACTCTTTTTAAAAAATATCATAAATATGGTTTGGTGTCCTCAATATAGGTACCTGCAATATTTCGTTATCTTATATAATGCGACACCAAAACCCCCAGATTGGCACTTTATTTTAAGAATTTAGAAATTAATAAAGATCTTAAACTCGTTTTTTGTTATTGTTTTGAAAAACACAAACGCCACCATAAACACTGGTTCTTGGCACGATATCCCGGCCAGCGAGGTACCTACATTTTGCAGTTACTTGTGGCCAAACGAATATGGGGCAGGGAATTTCTACGTAGAAATTTAGCAGTAACCGCCATATTGCGAACCACTAGATTTATTAAATTTGTCCCTACAATACTTTTAGAGGTCAGACGTATTTTGTTAAATCTATTTAATATAAAAGCCTTTGTAGAATTCAGGATTGGCAAATTGGGATCTCAAGTAGAAAATAAAAAAATGGCAAAGAAACTAAGATTTTTAAGTCCGCGCGTTTGAAATCTAATCAATTTAACGAATAGCTGTGTATTTGAAGTATCTGTAAAAATATTTTAAGATGTTATGTAGCTGTTAAAGTACGTAAGTACGTAAACTAAGTAAACTGAAAATTATTGGACAGTCGTCTCCAATAATTTTCAGTTTAATCATCCCATTTCTAGAAAATACAACTAATTGAATATCTGAGACCCATTCGGATGAATTTTCAAACGTTCAAGTTTCTGCATTTCCTGCATAATTCTGATGTAAACATAAAATATATAAGCTCCGTGGGTTCCACCGAATTAACTCCTACATGAAGCTTGAAAATAATTGTCATATTTAGTCCTCGACAAACTTGTTCTAGCGTAAGCCCACTTACTTCCACGAAATTAGTCTTCTTGAATACTTTCGGGTGTAACCTTTCGTCTAAACCTTATGTAGGATAAACTTCCCGCAATCATATTTCAAATTACAATCTGACTTTTGAAGTCAATTCTATTAGTTGAGATGAGATTATTATTTTAATAGCTTAAATGATTTCAGCTTCAAAAGTACTTATTGCACGTAATTCCATCAAATAACATTAGGTATATTAATAAAGTAGAACAATTTAGAAAAATCAATCCATCTCTTAGAGTAGAATCTGACTTTAATCACATTTTGCCATTACAAACTGTCGCAACTTATCGTTGGCAATTGCAAAATGGATTGCTAAAGTAAATTAAGATTTTGAGAAAAATATTCTATTATTTATGATGAACATTTTAAGATTATCGCAATAATTATTTTAACAAACACATACCGTCACGCCTCTATTCCCCGAAGGGTTAGAGGTGTACTAATGTTCACCCACATTTCGCCGGTATGTTTAGGTCCCATGTAATAGGGGGAGAGCCTATTGCCATTAACTGGGCACAAATTCAGACTCCGAGCTGCTACTGAGAATTTCATATGAAAATCCAATAATACTTTGCTCGATCTGGGGATCGAACCCAGGACCTCTAGCGTAGCAGTCGCGTTTAGGACCACTAGACTAATGAGGCAGTCAAAGTGGAATATAATTATTTCATTGAAGCAATTTTGTCTAAAAATCGTGGAATATTAACAATCCAACTGATGCTTGGAACGTTTTGAATCAAGGAAAAGACTAGCAAAATAAATATGAGGAAAACATTGAAAAGAGCTTATCAATAACGCAAAATCATGTTCTTTAGTATAGTCTTGAATGTAAGCCGCATTACACGCATTCATCTTATATAAGAAGCGTAGTACAAAGTCAACCAAATGTAAGTGGAAAGTGTAAATAGAATGAAAGAGCAAACGAAAGTGACGTCAAAAATGTGCGTGATATTGACACAACATATTTCCCTTAGAAAGTTCTGCTGTGGAATGTAATTTATCACTGTCCGCTCATTCATTGTTAGTCTCTTTCTCCTTTACTTTAGCTTCTTAAACACAATCATTAACATTGGTGTTCCATCACCAGGGTATACGCGTCCTCAGTTGGACATTAGATTGTTCACGTCACCAAGTCTAAACTTCAGCTCTCTTATCTAGTCATAGTCAAATGCCTTCCTTAAATCATCACATAACCGCCGTTTATTTAGTGATCTTCAAAACCTTGAAATTCTATAAATAGTTTGGTAATGGTTTCAACCAAGAAGCATGTTGTGATGATTCCTGATAGTCAAAACAGTAAGGCAATCTTGTGGTCAATATATGACATAAAAATAAGTTTAAGAATTAACTCGTTAGAAATGAATGCAGAAAATATATTAAGTTTAAAAATTATAGCACTAGAGGTTGAAAGTGCTAATTTACTAGCTAAACCTACAGGAGCGCATTAACTGAGCTGACACTTATAACTTCCGTAGGATGATAAACAGTTTGCTTTTTTATACTTCCTTCCTTGGTTTAGTGAAAATTACTGCACTATAATTAGTATGAATGAAAACAAATTGCATGCAATGAATATTATGGCTACTTTACAGCCTGTAATAAGCGATAATAACCGCGGCGATGTTGGCTGTAATTGTGATGATGTTGGCAATGCAATGGTCGCAATTAATAATATTAAGCACAGAAAAATATTTATTACTGATACTGTTTTGCAAATTAATGGTTTGTTTTTATTTTACTTATTTTTCAGAAAACTATTTTATGAGCGACAAACTTTGCTTAAATTAACAAGTTAGATAATTTTAGATTATATTTTTATAACCATACACACTGAAACCATTCTGTTCGTAAAATTATATGTTGATAAAAGCAAATTTTAAACATTTTAGCCCGGTCAAGAATAGAAATATTTAACGAGAAACCGTTTGGTTCGGTATCGTTTCGAGAATGTATTCAAAATCGGCAATATCTAAACATGAAGGTGCAAGTTGTTAAAAAAACTTGGGCAGTACCTGATCAGCATACATGAAAAAACAACGAATATCCACTAGTGACGTGATCGCATCGATGATATTGGGCAGCTTTTGTAGAACTTACGCTGTACGTACAATTGCGTTTATATTTTACCTGGAAAGAAAAATAAAATAAATTATTCTTGTGCTTCCGTCATGCAATATAGTTGCTGCTAACCATATGGTGGTTGGTGGGGAGATTAATTAAGAAAAACTACAAAAACTATAACAATGATAATAAATATATCAAAGCTGCTGCTGCTGAAAGCAATCATAGAATTATGATTGCTTTCAGCAGTATGGAAGCCAAAATATAAATAAATTGTTACAAATTCATGCCTAAAAGTTTAGACACAATCATTTACTTTGTCTATTAAATTCTTATTGCTTTCATGAATTCAAAACAGTAATAACATAAACTTAAAAAACATGACACTACAATTACATTTCAACAGAAAATATCACTCGATGAATGGGAATCTATAGATACATTCCGATATCTTCCAATTTCGTCATGAACGGCTTCATATGTATCCACATTGAGCTAGCAATGCCAACACTATTATGCTAAACGGAATAACGGAGGTATTGGAGATGCGAGGTCCGCACGTCCATGATGAGATGACACTCGTTTTACGACCGCCCATTGGCAATCCGACTGGATTCCTGACACAGACGCCACAACGGTGTAGTGTTCGTGTATTTTACTGTATATATTTGCAGTGCTTCTTGTTGCGACAAAGTTGTTATGCAGACTCCTGAATCAAGTTCTTGTTAGCTCACAGCTTCGAAAATGACGCTAAAATTATTGTTTTTATTATAGTTATCATCTTATAAGTGATTCATGTGCTATTTCACAATCTGTCATATTACTTCTCGAATTTCAGAAGCCGATAATTTGTCTGTGAATAGATCAACAAATAGACCAGCTGTACGGCTTTTTGATTAATAATATTTATAATGCACGTACAAGTGATATTATTGTTGCATACGCTTTATTTCATTCTTTCATTATCTACTTGAGCTTAAGTTCTGTTTCTTGATAATAAAAATTATGATTTCCTGAAAAGCGTTTCTTAAAATTAATATCTTAGCATCAGGACGGAAAACTTTACGTCAGAAATTTAACATGAAAAAGCGTACAGAAAATCTTCAGGTCAGGAAACTTTAAGGACTTGTTAGTATGAAATGTTATTATTGCAGTTTGAAAAGTACTACACATGGAATAGTTGCAGGCATATCGACTGTGAAATGAGAAAGTGTTGATAGTCTTTCTCCAATAAACCAATGGTAATAATATTAGAGGCAAACTTTGAGTATAGAGCCCGGCAAACATTTTGTGCAAAAGATAGAAAGAGATACAGTGTAACAGTTCTTACTATACAGCATTAACTGCTCCTTTGATTATTTTTTCAAGACGCTATGCTACGAGCTTTAGTGTATATAAACAATATATTCTAGGTAGGTATGTATAATAATAATTATCTTGATTGCGATGCAAATTAGCTTTTCATAACTTTGTATTATTAAGAACTGAACAATGGTCATAAGAATTATTTCTGGGTAAGTAAGTTTACACACAATTTATTTTAATAAAACCTTCTGAAAACACTTATTATTATTGGTTCTTATAACAAATCCGTCAGTAGATTTGCTTTCTAGAGATATCATTTTAACATAAGGTCTACACATTTAATGTCAAAATCACATATTTAGTAAGCAAATCTACATAAATTTAAACCGGTAAAACATTATCAACGACGTTGAAATTAATCTAGAAATGTTTCTATCATGTAACTCGTCACAAATTTTGTTAACAGCTCGTAAATCCATAATAGTGACATCATTAGTAACGTCCAAAGGTTGCGTGTCCTCAGCTTAAGCGAGTTCTACCACGCCTAGGGGCAAATGTCCCGAAATTCTGACGTCACATTTCCGGCCGGCCCGGCACAATTTAGTTACGGAAGTGCAGTGGCCCCGTCCGACCGATATTACGGACGCGACCACCCACCCAGTACCTGCTAATCCTATTTTTGTTAACTCGATTCTGTATCCACATCGGACATTCGGCTTTGTTTCTTAATCGATTTATACAGTTGGTAATGTGGGAAATTCCGATGCTTTTTATATAATCATTTATTGTCTTTTTGTAGTATGAGCTTCTGTAGTATCGTAATTAACAGTAGGAAAAAAAAACTTGAAGAACAAGAAGCTAATTGAACATGTGATACAAAAGAAATATTTTTAGGACCAAAAGAATTCTTTAAGTAATTTGTGTGTAATTAATTAATTATGAATACATAAAAAAGTAGTTAAATGGTTTTCATTAAAATATTTAAAAATGCAATATATAGAAAAAATCAAAGAAGCATTATAATATTACAGCATTCTTTTATTTTATTAATAAAAATATAAACAACCTAAGTTAAGCTAGGTATTGTAAATATACACATCGTAAATCAAAAGTTAAAATTTATTTTTATTTACAAAATAATATTTAACCACGAAATTTAAGTAATAACACGATTTAACAATTTCCATTTCGTTATTACATGTTATCCAACCGGTTACAAACCAATGTCATACATAATACTCATGCAATTTAATGAATCGTAAGACCGCAACGGTTAACCCACATCGGCGAGTATCAAGGCGAACCTCTGTGTCGTCTCATCTCTGACACATATAGAGTTGTTAAACTTTACTGGAAGATGTTCTGCTGGGGGCAGAGGTAGGCACATGAAAATTTACTGTTGAATGTGTGTGTTACATCAAGTATTTACATACACACATACCAATACACCTGTATTCCCGGAAGGGTTAGTCAGAAGTGTACTAATGTACACCCACACTTCGCTGGTATGTTTAGGTCCCATATAATAAGAGACGAGCCTATTTCCACAAATCGGGCACAAATCCAGACTCCGAGCTGCTACTGAGAATTTCATAGAAAACCCTAATAACACAGTTCGAATCCTGGGAAATCCTGCGGAATCAAGGTACAAGGATGTTACGTTTTGTTTTAGATAATACAATCAAAAAATATATACGTAAGGCAAAATTGATAAACAATACATACAACTAGTATTTAACTAACCTGATTTGGGTAAACAGGACATCATATCGGTAGCCTAATCAACCAAATGAAATCCAGTATAATGGCGAGCGAAATGAAATCAATATCTCACACAGACATAACTAATGAGGCACTGAATGATTAGGTAATTACTAAATATTCCGAGCTTTGGTATATGAAAAGATAGATTCTTCTCGTTAAGAGGGAAGGGTAATATGAACCATGACGCCTTAACAGTTCAACAACTTATCTAAACTATATCGAATAAAATGAGTGATTAAACGAACTTACCCTGTAAGTGAAGTTCGATCATCATTATAATTAGTCCGTCCTTTAATACTACATAGACTAACTACATAGTTATCATTAATGGACGTCTAGAGTATAATAACCGCAAAAAAATATAAAAACTTATTTTATTGAATATATTGACATGGCCAGGCATTGTAATGGAAAAGAAAAAAATAAACACTCGTTATTTAGACACACAATTATTAAACTCCGTAAAAGCAGTTGTATTTCAATATCACGTCTAATATTTACGTAAGTGTCAGAAATTTGTAAGAGCTTGTTACGCTAATTGGTATTAGATATGTTAAATAAAAAATATAAAAAATTGTGTGGTGTTACGCTAAAAGATAGAGTGAGAAACAGTGTGATAAGGGAGCGTTGTGGAGTGAAAGAAGATGTAGTAACAAGGATTGAGAAAGGTATGTTAAGATGGTTTGGTCATGTAGAGAGAATGGATGAACGGAGATTGATGAAACAAGTATATATGGTTAGTATGGATGGATGAGTTGGAAGGGGAAGACCTCGGCGAACGTACCGCAACCAAATTGCGGATGTTCTTAAAAAAGGCCA
This sequence comes from Subacronicta megacephala, assembly GCA_958496365.1. NCBI lineage: Eukaryota > Metazoa > Arthropoda > Insecta > Lepidoptera > Noctuidae > Subacronicta > Subacronicta megacephala. The sequence continues at coordinate 9,999,694 of OY292527.1, forward strand.
GGTTCCGAGCACCCTAAACCGACGGTCATGCATGAAGAGATTAATGAATGTAGATGAAGCGAAAGTAGTGTGCCAGGATCGTAGCAAGTGAAAATCTATAGTCTCTGCCTACCCCCATGGGAGACAGGCGTGACAATATGTATGTATGTATGTATGTAAATAAAAAATTTGCAATTTAAATTATGAAGTATGAAATTAATTTGCTAGATTCGAATTTGTATGAAAATTTATATATTAATTAAACAAACGGCAATACCGAACAAGTGAAGAAGAAGAAAGTGACTCAAACATGAACGAAAACTTAACCGAACTAAATACTCGGGGTATTGCATTGTCTTGAACCACTACATAAATTGTCTAAATATTACTAAGTGTAAAGTTGCGTAAAGTTTACCAAAACTAAGGCAATACGCCATCTAAACAGTGTCTGCTTGGTCGCTTTGTTTGTTTAGTCAACGTGTCAAAACTTTGTACAAATACTTTAGACAGATTACATCTAGCGGTGAGCAGGTACGAAGACTCCAGTACCTATATTTTGCCAATTAATTACATACATAAACGGTTGATCTAAGTCCATGATAAAGAGCTTTCAATAGAAACAGCAATGGACTAGAAAAATTTGCGGCTTATAAATTTTCTTCCCAAAAATTAATAGTTTTAAGCATTTTATCATTCAAGCAAGCTGTCACTTGCAATTTCTCCCGGTTTACTCCGCTTCTAAGGATCGTAGCGTTCTGCTTAATAGCTTTCATCAACCAAAAAGATTTTTTCAATTCCGTCTGGTAGTTTAAAAGATTAGCACGTTAAAACAAATGAACAAACAATTTCGTCGTCTTTATTATACTACTTATTGAATGTTGCCGTAGTTATGTATGACCGACCATGGATACCTGCATCACCAGAAGAGTTACTGATACCTTGCTTCTACGGACTTCAAACTGTCAGAATGGTTGCAATTGATAGGGGGAACTGGTTATCAAGAGCAAAGCATTATTTGTGAACATTTATGTGTAATGCAGTTACTAGTGACCTCGGTCCTCAGTACAACATGTTTCTGTAACATAATTTACACCTGGCTGCATTGTCGTCATTCTCCCTTAGATGTCATTGCTTGCGGTAGCGTCATTGGTCGGGTCACCCCCTTCCCTCTAAAATGGCGAGGGAGGTGATGGCTGATCCGTGCGTTATACTCGTGAACGGGTGCTGCTTGTGTTGACTGGTCGACTTGCTGGCTATCGTGTCTCAAATATTTTTATTTTTTTTCCATTTACTAGTTGACTGAGTTGCCTTGTAGGTCATAGTTATCATGCATAGTATTATTATTAATGTACACTGTACCATACAAAATGTAAATGTGAGTACTATGTCGGTTAGTTTTAACTCGAATAACATTTATTTATATTAAAGATTTCTGAAAGTTTTGAGTATTTCCCATGACCTACGCAAATGTCTTGCTGATCTGGTATCGTTGTGCGTCGGGTCGTTGGGCTCCCTAAAAAATGGTTGAGCTACACGATGACTGATGTATGCGTTCCGTCAGTTAGGACAGGTCAACTCAAAGCTGGTATGGTTCTTTCTTCAAAAGGCCTGTTCAGATTTTGCCCTACATTGAACTCGCATATAATATAACTATTGTCTGGACTTTAAAAGAGAGCATGATTCTCCGAGTTTTTTTCGACGTTTCTTCTCAGAGGTCGTCAGACAGGAAACGTCGACGCCATCTAGTTAAAAAAAATATTTAAAAAAACGACTTGTAAAAGTGTCTTAAAAGATCTATTTACAGAAAAAAAAGGTCGAAATACACAATATATGCTTTACGGCAGATTACGATTATAGATTCCTATATTTCCAATTTCCACGCCTTTCGAATTACATTGGACCTACTGTAGAATTGTAACCTGATGACGTCACATTTAAGTAATGGCTTAACCAAATATGAGAAATGTTGGCTTACGGAGAGTTATTCCCATGCGTCACGAATTAGCACTTACGCGGTATATTGATAAGTTGAAATTGGATTAGCTGTGAATTTCAAACACATTTCCTCTTACTCTGCGGTTTTGCTTTAGGTATTAGATAAGCTGACTATGATAAGATATATTTAGTAAAAAAAAATGAAAAGTAAAATAATGAAAGCAATAATTTAGTTAACCCTGTTTTTACAGGGTTTTTATTATGCTTATTTTTTATTCTTTTTTAGCATTAAATATTGCGAAATGTTCACAAAGATATGAATTTTTCTAATTAAAGACAATTTCTAGTGAAATAAAAAATCGTTCTTAGGCAGGGTTTGAACCTGCGTCTCTCTGGTTAAGTACACCAGACGCTTAGCCAACAAAGCTACCGAGACCACTGCCTGTGATGTCGAATTTCTCTTCCACATTTTACGTCTTCAGGCGACGTCAGCACCATCTATTGAAGACTATACTATGTCTTTCAACCAAAACGACGAGGTAGGTATTAATTAGTATGAGTCATCCCCCTTATCATCCCCGTCATCATCCCCCTAGCCTTTTCCTAATAAAGTTGTGGTGCTGGCTTCCAGTCTAACCAGATGCGACTAGATATCAGTATTTTTCACAAGACCTTTTTATAAGACCATAAAAAAATATTAGTCAACTAGCATAAATTGTCTGTAAGATTTTTTAAAATAGCAATTTAGTGTAATGTGTGTTAAAATAAGATTATAGCGGTAATAATAATGACAAAGAGGTTTTTGTTAGTTTGTATGGAGAAGGTAATCTTCGGAATTAATGATCCGATTCTCAAAATAATTTAAGGCTGCTTCATTATTCCGAGTGACATAGACTATATTTTACTATGATGATATCCATGCAAACGAAATTGCAGGCGGAAATTACCTACAAAAGTATAGGTATACCTACTCCACGTATAATGCATAAAGTAGGATTTCGAAAAACATGTTCAAAAATACTGTGCAAAAGATACTAATAATGATCCGTAAACAAGTTTTGAATGCACAGTCCGCAAGCCATAAATGATATCTAGACTACACTTCCAAACATGAACAAATAATTGAGAGTTTCGACTGTGGGAAATGGGTAAGTATAGTGCCCGCGATAGGCGGGATAGGCGGTTACTATCGCTTATGAATACTAAAGCATCATGAAGCAATCTTTGAACCCTGTAAGTTACACGCTAAACTGTATTTCACGATACGAGACTTGTGCCACTTCGTGTGTTGCCAACCCACCGAGACTGCGTCGCACGGGTATGTAAAGCCGAAAGATTATAACATCTACAAATAGGTCTGTAGGTAAACATACTTAAACATACTTAAGTGCAAAAATTAGATTTCTGATAAAATAATAACTATACTAACGGACGTTACAGTTGTTAAACAATTTGCTGCACTGGAGGTCGCCTGTTCGATCTCCGCTTGGAGCAGAATATTTTTATAGGTAATCCGCATAGTTGTCCCGAGTCTGTGTTTGTGCTTACCTACATACACCCACATACAACATCCAAGCTTTTTGACAAAAGTTTTAGGATCGGTTTTCAGTATAACCAGATGCGACTGTATATCTGCAATAAACCTACATAACCCAATTTATCGATATTCTGAGGATAGTCTCGTTGTCAGGCATTTTGGGGTTCTCACTACCATTAAGAATTAGGTATCGTAAGTGTTCCTATGATCGACGATCGGTGGCTTTACGTGCTCTCAGGCTCGAGGCTTTACCCTTCAGCTCAGCACAACAATTAACTACTTAGGATAACGTTTTATCAAAATTACTTTCTAGCTTATAGCAAAAAAACGTCTCCCCTTGAGCCAATTTAATAGGTTGAATATGAAACAAAAGTTTGCATAAACTTGGTATTTCTTAGAGAAAAAACAATTTGCGAAAAACAAAAAAAAAAGGTTTTGGCGCCCAAAATGGGACGATCCACCTAAAAATGTTGAATATTTTTATAGGTACCGCGCATCACGTACTTCACCACGCAAGTCATGGGCCGTTGCCAGGCTAACCTCCTTGACCCACAAAACTCTTGGACAATAACTGAACACTGCGCGCGGCATATCCATTATGGCGACAATACGGGCTTACCTGCCCTCAACATAATATATGCTTCTAAACTTAGGTGTTTGTGCCTATTGCCGGCTCTATTATTAGTTTGTCGTTGAGCGGAAATATATTCGCTGCTTTGTTTTCCCTGTAAATATTGGTATATAGGTACCTCATTATTCTGCTTTCGAGTTAACGGTAGGTGTTTGTTTTGATATGAATATTTAATAACCGATGTAGAATCTGTTTCACATATACTTTACATCTATTTTTAGTAGGTACACACGGTTACAATACAACCAATATAAGCTGACCTCGCACTGTATCGGTTTACCCTACAATGAGAGCTTAGGTTACACTAGATTTTTGTAGCCGTGCGTAGGTAAACTTAAACAGGGAAACAACTAAATTATAGTTATTTCATCAAGTAACACAATTGCATATCCAATCAAGTTATACAATTGCAGACACAATAAAAAAAAATTGCGTACCGCCCGGACCCTTTAAGTGTGATTTACAGACATAACTTCAAATAACAGCATTCTGTCACAACAAAATCCACACGATGCTACTGAAATACACTGAACCCAACTGCATATCAAAATAACACATACGATACATTCGATTGATAAATTAAAAAAAAAACCTTTAATTAGTGACGTAACAGTGCATAACAATCGGTTGCATCGATGCTTGCGCAAGATTCGTATGAGGTCGCGACACGCAGGCGTAACACTTTCAATAATTTACACAGAATTCAAAGAAATAGAAGGTCTACTCATGGTAACAGTCGATAAGAAACCATCTGAATTAAGTAAGTATTCAATTTAACTTGTGGTCGCCCGGTGGTTGAAAATCGAACGAAATATTTTTCTGCGCTGCTTCTCTACATGTTAACTTTAATTGTTACGCCATTTATAATGACATACGATTCATAATGTACCATCACGCTTGTAGTGCCCGAGGAGATAGGCAGAGCCACAGGTATTAATGTACACCTACACTTCGCCGGTATGTTTAGGTCTCATGTAATAGAGAGCGAGTGCTATTAACCGGGCACAAATCTAGACTCCAAGCTGCTACTGAGAATTTCACAGGAAAACCCAATAACACTTAGCTCAACCTGGGGATCGAACCCAGGACCTCTAGCGTAGCAGTCGCGTTTAAGACCACTAAACTAATGATGCAGTCCATTTATAATGAACAAATACCTAATCCAGAGCTGTGCCTTCTGTAACTTCTACATCGTGTAATGCGCGATGCGCGCGCCTAACCACGCGCCATCAACTTCAGTGTGCATTGTTAAGGCGATTTGTACATTGTACAAGATTATCAGTTCATTTAGTAATAGATACCTTTTACATAATATGTATATGATTTATGATATTTACCGTAAATTACAAAAAATATAACAAACTTTTGGATTGTAGGTAGGTAGTACGCACGGCTACACATGAAGCTATACAAAAACAGTTAAGGGTGGACTTGCATTGTGCGGAAAACGTTTACAATGGGAGGTCAGTCTAAACTGGTTTTGTATAGCTTGATGTGTAGCCGTGTGTCGATGAATAACGAACTTTTCGTTATTACTAGTTATTTTGATGGAATGTTTGGATGTTCAAATAAATTAAATGAAACAACGAATAATAGATTGCCTCATAAGTCATGTGACCGTAGATTATGACAATCAAATGTGGAGGTTTAATGTACATAATTATGTGCTTCTGAGTAATTTTTTTTTTTTTTTTTATAAAAGCTTACTAGCAATGTGTGCCGCACATTACTCGTATTCTTGTTAATCCCTCGTACTAAGCTAAATGCTTGTATCACGAATGGATTCACGTCGGTAGTGCAATGGGTGAGTTTCGAAACGGCAACCACATGATCGCAAGTCCGACGCCCTAGCCATTAGGCTACCGCCGCTTCCTAATGTATAACTATTACTAAATTTGACCTTGTTGCCTCTCCCTCCAAAGGGAAGATCCTCAGACCACGCAGGTATATTGCCTGGCGAGCCACGGCTCGACGGTTGATATCGGGCGGTTGTATATATTCTAGTCGCGAGGTAAACTTTGCTTGCGCGATTCAAGATTTGTTTCGACTTCGTTTGATGTAGCGCGCTAGATGTCGCTTTATTAAATCGTTCTGTTTATTTTTTTCTTCCTTTCCATCAATAACCTCACAACCTGTCAAAGAAAGTAGACAAGATCCAATCACACAGTGCCACAAATGAGCACGCAGAACGCGTTACTTAACTATCATTACAATATCGAAGCGTGGGATAGTGTTCGCGTGAATCATTCTTAATTGCACCTCGTTGTACCATCTGTCATTGTGTCGTAATTACTTTCAAATTTTACCATCGTAACGCGAGGCTTCCGAAAGCCGATGATATTAATAATAACAGTCGTCACTATATTTGTGTTCCAATGAATTATCGTAGTGAGTTAATTGTGGAATCTTTCCTTGTAGCGACCAGGTAAAATGATAAGTATTGTTGTTTATTGATAGCAGTGTTATACTTTTTTGTATGCAGTTGTATTTGGATTTTATATAAGTAGAAATACTAAATATATATTGGAAAATGTTACTAATAACTGACTGTATAATCTTCATATTATACTTTGATATGATACTACTTACATATACTTTGATGGAATCCAGTGAACTATTTACCGTACCATTTTAATTATGAACTCATCAGGTAATTGTTTTATACATACAATTCAGTAGTAAAAATAAAACTACACAACTAATTGTAATTTGGTAACAATCATGTCATCAATGCAATACAGGATCTTCGTAACTGGCTATAAAGTTAAGCCTGCTTATCCCCATAAGGCACGATGTTAAAGTCATAAAATATCGAAAGCTTTTAATGCCAAGTCATAAACGGGAAGTCGTACTGGTACGGACGGTATCGACACAAATCATTTAATGTTTTTTTTAAAAGGTATGGAATAAGGTTTTAATAAGAAATAAATAAAGAGCGTAATTATACAGTCGTAAATGGACCGCGTTATTCGCTTCAGACAATTGTAATTGGCTATAAATATTAATCTTCTTTTAAAGAAGCATAAACCAGAATGCATCTGCCGCATAAGTAATTCTAAGAATAGTATATTATGGGAAATACATTTACGAGCATTTATCTTTCCCTAATAAGGTACTAAACTTTGACATGAAGAATCTATTTTCAATAGAATTAAAGAAATAAACACTCGACTTGCAATACGTTAGTGCAAACCAAATTACAAGCAAGTTGGCATTACCGAATACTAAAATCACTTATTTAATTTTATTCTCTCTGCATTCTCTTCAGGCATGACCACATGATAGGTGGAAGATCATCATCATCATCATCATCAACCCATTACATTGTCCCACTGCTGGGCACGGGTCTCCTCTCAATACGAGAGGGATTAGGCTATAGTCCGCCACGCTAGCCTACTGCGGGTTGGCAGACTTCACATGCCGTCAAGAAAATCTCTCAGGCATGCAGGTTTCCTCACGATGTTTTCCTTCACCGTTTAAGCGCGTGATAATTAATTATTAATACGCACATAACTTCGAAAAGTTAGAGGTGCGTGCCTTGGATTCGAACTCGAGACCTTTGACTTGGCAGTCCAATGGTCATATCACTAGGCTATCACTGCAGGTGGAAGATGCAAAGTAACAACATTGGGACTAAAATAACAATTCTATTGTATCTAGTCGTAATATAGAAGAATGTTACAATAACACGTGGAAATAAGCGTTCACTTTATGATGACAAAACATGTTTGCATAATGTTTATACGTAACACAAACATATTTCAATCTTTCAAACAGGGTAAAGCGATTAGGTTAAAATTTCATTTCAGCATAAATTTTCCACCCTTATTTCTTCATTTCCCAAATAGGTTTAAAATTTGACATCCTGCTAACGCACACACAAAAGGTTTGGAACACAAACAATTATTTTCTAAACCGCTGATTCCGAATGTGTGTTTGTTCGCGACAGGTAATTATTTATAGCCCATATTGCATGCATTACGGCACATAGTTACAATGTTTATCACTTGGCTGGTCAATTGGCACATATCGATAATGCCAAATGGCGTTTTCCTTACCAAATGGCATTATTATGCCATATGCAGCAGTTAAGCAACGTATTGGTCGACCGCCAAACGCCTAGGGGAAACTCCAGGATTGCTGCGTCAGAGCCAATTTATTGGTTCCCTAAAGTACCAGAGTGTTATGATGATGACAATTTCAGATATAATCTACGTGATAAATGTCCCAGTTCCGACTGTTCTTATTGTCTTATGATGTCATATATTTCCCAAACATTATTTGTCAGGGAGGCGGGCGAAGAACGATGGTGGCATGATTGTGATCGCTTTTTGTCGGAAGTATTTTGAGGAGTAACTGAACAGAAAATACTAAGCAAAGCTGGGAAAAGAACCCTAGCCTTTGCCAAAAGAACCCACATAAAACAGTGCAAGACTATTATCTATCTGCGTATTATAGTACTACAATACAAACTAGAAAAGATACAAAACAAAAAATTTTACATTGATTTTTACTGTACAAAATAAACTATTCTTGAGAATGAAATAAATCATATTAGAGAGGATCGTCCCTAATGGCAGTTCCACCGGATTATCCCTAAAAGCCTTCTAACTTAATATTTAAGGAACACACGTTACGATAGGATAATGCAATAATCTTTGATCGTAAGATAACTAAGAACCTATAAATACAATTCAACAGGTTGCCGATAAAACTGACTGACCTTATTACAAATTTGTAGGTCGAAACGTTGAATTAGCTTGAACACGCATTTCTATTTGCATTGTATCTAATAAAACTCAATATATGTACCTAAGTATGTCCGATTAAAAGTCTGGTGGATTTTTCCAGATGTATTATCTAAAACGGTAGATAATATAAGATACACAGCTGATCTCGCATTTTATAAACTTCCCGTACAGTAGGAACCAGTGTAAACTGGATTTGTATTGCTTGATTAGTCACCGTGCATACCTTCCCATTAACTGAATTTAGTACCTCTAGCGTAGCAGTCTAGCTAAGGACCACTATACCATTCAGGCACTTGACAGACTTAATTTAAGGAGTAGGTATGGCAAGATGTATGAATATGGATGAAGTAAAAGAAGTATGCAAGAGTCGTAGCAAAGGGTGCTCTGTAGTTTCTGCCTTCCCTTACGTGAGAGTATGTATGTATTTATATACGTAATAATGTATATAAACATAAATAAGAAAAAGGAAAAAATCGCTTGGTTCGCGCTTAGTAAAAAAGGCCAATGCCATTTATTTTGAGTCAATTCTGAGTCAATACAATTCCATGTATTAAAGCACTCATTGCGTAACATAAATGACAAGTACCTATATGCGTCGAAAAATACTTTAACAAAATACCGTCACGTCGTACCTACTTAAGAACTATGTTTGACATTATTTAGTGCCTCGGTAATAAAAGGTTGTGACACGCAAAACTCTTTTAGAAATAAGCGTTACTACTTCGTGACGGGAATCCGAACAATTTGGGAACAGTCTCGTAACATGTTGGATGTTATTGGCGACCCTAGGGCAGTGGGTGAGTGTGACCGAGTGCCCTATGCCAGTTCCGTTCGACCGGGCCCTGAGAAAGGTAAAACGGCAATTGCTTTCAAAATCCCGTTCTCGAGACATTTGGTTTAGTGAAGATTGCTGTAGACGTACTTATATGGAATATTTGCTAGTTTAAGCAATCCGATTTTCGGCATTTAAGAGAATATTAGACGTTCAGATAGAACTAGATTTTAAAGATTTTACCACGGAGACGAGTAGAGTTTCCCCGATGCTGAAAGGGATTCGAAATTTCGGAATAGGTATAATAATATTTATGCTCAAGAGTTATTTGAGTTCATGTTTACCTTATAAAAAGTGAAATATAGGTAAGTAGTTAAAATTAATTAAAAAATCATTACACGTATATTCTGAAAAAATAAACCAACTTTTGGTACCTAGTGTCTTCTAGGACGGAAACAAATGAAAAAAAAATACGACGGACAAATCAAGCATGTCTTCTTTCTTATAGATGGTCAAAAAACTTTACTATATCTATACTAAGAAACTTAGAATTCCTTTAACAAGGAACTACAGTTCAAAATACCAAAATTATTCACAATTAAGATCAATCACGTGATAAGTTTCTATAGCCAGAAGCTTTAACACGAAACCCAAAAGTAACAAGGCTTTTTATAACCTCTCAGGCGAGAATTATCTGAAACACAACTTGTTAAGATAACCGAGCCGTCAGTAAAATGAACGGGCCCCAAACTTACTCTGTCGTAAATCTTTTAACGTGCGTTCGACGGATATCAGATTTGTGCCAAACAACATATAAATTATTCCTCAATAAATCATCACAACTTATTCCATATTAGCAACAAATTGAGCTATTTTATTCATCAGAATATATATTCAAGGCAAACGGTTATTCATTAAAATCTGTGACCGATTGAACTAGCTCTAATTTCACGCTAATTTAGACTTTATAATTGTGTAACACAACCTATTGTTGTTTGTATTTGTGATTTGTTTACTATCGACTGTTTACAATCACGGTACTGAGAGAAGTCATTGCTTACATCTCATGCATCACTTAACTTGATCCGTCGATCGTGCCTGTACATAAAACAAGCAGTTAAAAAGCGCTTAAACTACCATATTCTGTTGAACTATTTTAAAACATGATCGAAATTAGAATAGAGATGTGGGTCGCGTCTAAGCAAATTGAATAGAATCTAAACGCTGTGAATAGACAGTTCCAATCACTGTCAATTATTCGAATAATTTTGGGTATTCCAATTAACCGAGATCTCGAATTTCGCAGTTTCTAAGTTGGGAATTCGATTTTGAGCCACAAATTAGAGGTGAAGGATTGTATAGAATAACTGGCAGAATAAACATATTTGAATAAGGAAAGGTCGAAACTATGAAATTTTATGTTATAACTTATATCAATTATAGTAATAATAGTAATGTTGTAATTTCGGTGTAATTTAAGTCACTGACTGCCTCGTTGGTCTAGTGGTCCCAATCGCGACTGCTACGCTAGAGGTCTTTGGTTCGATCCCCAGGTCGAGCAAAGGGTTATTGAGTTTTTCTATGAAATTCTCAGTAGCAGCTCGGAGTCTGGATTTATGCCCGGTGAATGGCAATAGGCTCGCCCCCTATTACATGGGACCCAAACATACCGGCGAACTGTGGGTGTACATTAAGTACACCTCTGCCTAACCCTTCGGGGAATACAGGCGTGATGGTATGTTTAAGTCATCTTTGAGTTACAATTTAACTCTGCTCACGTTTAACATTGTTTATGTTTAGAAGAATACTAGATTCTCGACATGTACGAATTGTACGACCTACAGACTAGGCAGGAACTACATTAAGTTAGTAACCTGTTTCTGCACTTCCTTAAAATTTATGACGTAAGTACCAGAATTAGGTATGCACCCATCTGATTTAATTAATTAAATTGATTACTGATAATACCCATTATTATTTCTCAAAACCGTTAAACTCATTTGCCGATTAAATTAATTGTTAATCGATGAATAAAATATTTAGGTAAATTATCCATTGGCCGCAATTATTTAAACAACCAGGTGTAAGTGAAAGTTATGTATGCGGTGTTCCCACAAGCACCAACGAATTATTAATCGATTTGCTGCGAAACCGAGAATCATTCGTCCAATATAGGAATCGAATATCTGCATTAAATTACCTACAAATCAGTAGAGTCAGTTCTGGAAGCTTTCCAAGTTCCGTAATTTTCAAGACTCTATGTCAAAGTTCGTATGCAAATGACTATTAAATTGCTTACCTGGAGTACCTACTATGTTATTCCTTCTTCAATATTCTTAATAAGGAAGTGATGTTTACCTGTGAACAAAGAGCAGATTTTTGATTAGTATGTACCAGAGGAAACAATAACAATTGTGAAATTAAATAAAAAACACAATTGTAAAAGAAATAACTATTCAACTGATAAGCGTCAGATGGAATAAATTTAAATGTCCACTAATTCTCGTTAATTCAGCAAAGCCCTTCATGGCCCACGGTGAAGAGAACAATAGATTTTGCATTGTCTCTGTAACTGTTTTAGTACTTGATGGGTTAAATAACGTAAGTAAATCATAATGCTAAGTACACATTAAATATAATATTACAAAACAATATACATATAACTATAAAATGTAATGAATCGCTGAACGTGTTGGTAAACGCAAAACTTGAGAACGGCTGGTCTAATACGGTTAATATTTTTTCAAATGCTCGTTGAATTCCGATGAAGATGAAGTTCTTATGAATAAAAACAATGAAATCAAAAACCATGGTTACAAAGCGAGAGCGCAAACAAAAACGCAGATTTGTTTAACAAACCGTGGCTGGATGCGTTTATCTATCTATTCACGCCCACTACTCGCGATAATGCGCCAGCGCCGGTCGAATTACAATCGGCCGCAACGCAACTTAGTGCTAGTAAGAGAAAAAAAAACCCAACTGTTAAATAAAGTAAATATAATGATTTAGTACTTTACTGTTCCACTTTAATTTGGTTCAGAGTGTGGAAATGATCTAATCATAGAAATATAATTACTGCCAAGTTAAATCAACATGTTTTAAATTATAAACTATATCTGTACATAATGTAAGCACGACTTCGCACTGTACTGAAAGCCTTTATAATGCGAGGTGTCTTTAATGGTCGTGAATAGCTTGGTATGTAGCTGCGTTTACTTTTCGGGGATTAAAAGTATTAACGTTTGTAATCAACTTTCATAAAAAGACCCTATAAAAGAACAATAGTTGCTTCGTTGAATATATTTTCATCGGGTGAATAATGCATTTTTATGTAAATTATTTTTAGCACTTAATACACAAACTCCTACAGATAAACAATTTAAGACGATGGAAAAGCTTAAGAAAATATTTTTTTTGTAGCAGTAGCAGCTCGAATTCATACATAGTTAATACCATGGGCTTGGGCTTTGACTCTTTTAAAATAATTTCGGTGAAATAGGTGTACATAAGTACACCTTCTTATCGTTTCGGAAAAATAGACGTTATTATGACGTTTGGAAATCATCATTATGTATGGCATTCATCCTGCGATGATCAAAACTATAATATCAAGAATCTTGCAGTGGCACATGATCGTAGAACCAGGGAAGCAGGCATTCGTTAAACACAATATGTTCGGAAATTTATTAGTAATTCAAATACATCCATGATCCCCATGCTATCCTGGTACCTTCGTACATGAATGATAATGCAATCAATTGGATTAGTGTCGTGCAATCGCGACAGTTCAATAACACACCCAATCGGATTAGAGGTCGTACGTATTATTGCGATTGAGATAGAGAGAGAGAGAGATATCGTTCGGCACATTAAATAGCCCCGTCCCTTTCTCACAACCTAAAAATGATCGCGTTAACACGTTGTGGTACGGCCTCAGATTACAGAGTCCGTCTGAGCTTGGCACACATCAATCACGCTCGGAAATCAATACCTCCTACTTAATCTGATGTCTTAGTCCTCGAGTAAATGGATAGAGGATAACTGTGGGGAATTATTGATTGTGACGTCATATGGCATACAATATAATGATAAGCGCTCCTTTTTCTTGTAGCGATTAGACGAATTACTTACTTTTTAATAATATAACATCACGCTTTTGCCTCACGGTTTAGGCAAAGGTATAGATAGGTACTTAAGGTAAGCCCACACACATTTTACCAGTGTTTTGGGTGCTGTGCGCGAGCCTGTTATCATTAATCGGGCACAGATCCCTAGACCAAGCAGTTACTTATTAAGAATTTCGTAAAAAAGGTAAAAACACTTTCCTTGACGTGGGAATCGAACCCGAGATCTCACACTCTACAGCCGTACTAGTGGCCACTAGACTATTGAGGCAGTTATTATTTTTATCCCAAAATTATTTTTTACCTTTTATCTACGTGGTCTTTGCAAAATTTAATTAAAAATATGTTTTTTGTTTATAAATTTTTGATAAATTGAAAATGTAAATTATAAATATTTGCCTTACAAATTAAAACATTTTATTTATATGCCGAAATTTAGAATCAGATTTGAAGGCAAACAAGCACTTGTAAGAATATTGAGTAATAAATCTTGAAGAAAATTAGTATAGGGGTCTTTATTAGAGCAAAAGAAGCCATTTTTAGAATGTTTGTCTCTCTGTATATTTGTACACTGCCTCATTAATCTAGTTGTCCCAAGCGCGACAAGATGCTAGAGGTCCTGGATTCGATCCTCAGGTCGGGCCAAGTGTTATTGGGTTTTTCTATGAAATTCTCAGTAGCAGCTCGGAGTCTTGATTTGTGCCCGGTTAATGGCAATAGGCTCGCCCTCTGTTACTTGGAACCTCAACATACCGGCGAAGTTTGGGTGTACATTAGTACACCTCTGCCTAACACTTCGAGGAATACAGGCTGATGTATGTTTGTAAACGCATCATGTACATCAGTTTTTACCGATGTACACACGGCTACACATCAAGCTATACAAAACCATTACAGCTAGAGGTCTAACTCAAAATAGGTACTCCATTTAAACGCAGAAAAATATCTTATTCTAAGTAAATCCTTTTGGGATGTAGGTGAAACCGCAAGCTACTGCTGGTACAAAAATAATGTTGGGTAAGTGGAATTTAAATAATATATAAGAATGTTAACGAGTAATATTTCTTGGACATTACGCAATCACTACATTATTCAAAACCCAGCTCTTAATTAGTGAATTCCTATGCAGTTACCGACACACATTACAAATACTATCGACCATACAACATAACATACCATCACGCCTGTATTCCCGGTACCGGTTTGTTTTTATATTAGTTTATTTCATTGTTTATAATGTATATACATCGGCCAGTTACAATTTCATTACCTATACGTATAGATTTTGGTCTCCACCCTGTATGTATTGTTCGTATTACGACACATCTGAGGCGACTCATAATACGCTATTCTCCTACAAGCCTATTAGCTCCAATCAGAGCCACGCATTGAATAGAACCCTCATTGTCAAACATGCGTTCCAATTTTGAATAGTGCAAATCTTCATAATTATAACGTGAGCAACCTGCCTGCGTATTGTGCGTCGTGTGTGAAACGCCTTAATTACATTGACAAGTACGCGGCAACTCGATCCAGTAACACAGCCACTCCGATGAATATTAATAGGGGCTTCGTGCCGAACCAGTGTGTAATGGTAAAATGTTACGTATGAGCCATATGCATAAACCGACTATATCGATTATGTTATCAGCAAAAGTTGCGAAACTTGTGACGTCAAAAATTTTGTTAAGTATATCCCTTCAAAACCTATAGTTAAACACCAACCAGATTGGAACAACAACTATGAAGGATATTATTAAAATATTAAAATCGGTTTAAGATCGGCGAATAAATCGGGTAAGATAGAGTCACTCGAGTTAAGTATTCTTTTCCAAGTCGGTTAATAAAATAAAGAAAAATTCGAAATGAAAGAAGTGTTTAAACAAAAACGCAATCACAGCGCTCGAACTGATAAAAGTATCAATATTGGCGGTATCGGTGCGATTGGCAACGGTTGTAACAAGGTGGGTCGCTGACAAAACAAATTTACATAAATCCGGCTGAATCCGTAAAAATGACGGGCGACAGCCGAGCCGATAAGCCCCGGGTATCATTAGCTTGGGACTGACTCGAGCGATCACTCACTTGTGCGGCCTCCGATGTGAATGGGCTAGAGAAAAATCCCAAATATCAATCTTTTTTTTCCTCATTCTTCTTGCGATCAATTCTAAATTGAAAATCCCGAGAGATGCGAAATCACTCAGAGCAGTCAGAGTCCTTATCTTTGTGCTTTGAAAAAAAATACGAGAACTGAAGAACCGTTACTATTGGAAGTCATCAAGGATTACAAAAAGGAAATGTTAAGCTGTGCCAAATACGACTTACGGCCAGTTTTACAACAAATCTATCAGTAGATTTGTTTACTCCAGATAGGATTTTGAAATAATATTATGGTTCATACAAATTATTCTACTGACAGATTTGTCAATCACTTAGTGTTCGACTAATACTTTTTATTACTTGAACAAAAAAAAAACAGAATATGTGACAAACGGTACAAGGTCTACATTCTACACGTATGCAAATAATACGCGACAAAAATCAAAGACGTAATACCGTACCGTATCGTACGTAATATGATAATTCTAATGATTATTCATTAAATATCGATTATACTCCATTAGTAATTGATTAATTAGACTAACTTACCTTAAGTGAACTCTGATTACATTTTATAAAGGTTGATCTGAAATTAACTGCAATAAAATAACAAATGAGATAATACTTTGTTAACAATTATATTATTGCAGATCATCCTGAAATAAAATTAAAGCACAGCACTATAATTCGATCTTAGCATGTACGAAATTTGCACAGATGAAGTCATTCGAAAATGACTTCCAATTTTGAAATGTGAATGGGTCCTATTTATTAATTCGATTTTCTGTCGGTGCACTCGGGGGAAGTTTCATAACGTTGCCGGTTGAACTTTCAAACTGCCCGACTTTCCAGTCTTCTTTTATTTCATGAGACACAATCAAACTGGGCTACAACCTAAAGGATTTCTAGCAATCTCAAACTGCTCTGCAGCAGCAACTCAAAAGGCCTTTGATATAATTTGAGATAAAACTTTCTTTATGTACTTACTATTTTATATGTACTTTAATGTCGTTTAAAGTTTGTGATACGTTTTCTTTGTAGTATTCGCCTTTTGCAATCCTTTTAACAAAATCTTTTTTATCCCATTTATTTTTATTGTTAATGCTACTTCAGCAGAAAATGTTTAGGCTATTACATATCCATTATCTACCATTCTTAACAATGCCTGAATTTAACATTTCGTGTGCTTGAAAGTATCAAATGCCTAAATAATTATCACCATCTGAAACATTACCTATTAGGCAGATATATTTTTAATTAATCAATTACTCTAGATTAAGACTATCAGCACCATTTAGGTTATTATTATATTTCGTAAAAAATTTGGTCTTCTAATATCACAATTCGGGTCGGTAAATTAATTCTAATAGTCAATTTGTTTTCTCAAAGTTACAGTTCTTCATCTCAGATGCTCCATAGAAACGCTCCAAGTTCAATGCCTTTTCAATCGAAAAAAAAAGGTATATACGACACCGTCGGAAAATAGTGTACTACAACAGCATAAGCTACATGACAGTTTGTACACACGACTATGTGCATAATGTGAGCTTGTTTAGCAGACAAAAAACGCTACTACAAACTGCGGGGGCAGTGAGTTATCGAACGTGTTGAGGGGCGAAGAGTGACGATCCTGTAGGACTTAGTTATTCTGCTCCAGTACGTATGAATATGTTATGTGATCTAAATCAACAGTCATAACCTAAGTAATGACACTTGGGAATATGCTCATTCAGATTAAAATCACGAAATACTCGCCATACTCTCTGAAACACGTAATACGACCGCAGAAAATACCTTTTATTCAAAAGAAGTAAATTACAAAACCTGTTTCGTTTCCCTTGAAGAGGCGAAGCTGATTCAGCCGAAATACAGATTTGATAATGACATAAAAGAGCAATTCTATTAAATTATCTCTTTGTACGCAGATAAAAAGGTCCTTTATTCGTTTCTTTATGAGATTTGTATTAAGTATCGAAAAACAGCAGTCACCAAAAACGCGTAAAATCAATTGTTTTTTTTATTTACAAAAGAAAAAAGAAGCTTGACAGATTGGATACACTCGTTACGTATCACTAATTTAGTATTGCTGTGTGGGATATTCTTAGCAGTAAACGTAAAATACCATTACGCTTGCATCCGTAAAGGGTAAGGCAGAAAGCTATATTGACGGACACCCACATGACAGTTCGCCGGTAAGTGTCAGTCCCCATGAATACAGGAAAAGGGTATTCACCAAGTTCAAGTCCCATTTCTCTAATATCAAATAACACTTTACTCGACTTAGTAATCGTACCCAGATTAATTAGGTCAGCAGACTCACTTGCGAATTCGGGATTCCAAGGGGCAGTTCCATAGTGAGTTCACATAGCTGTTGGCGTTAAAAAATCAACTTGTTAGTATTATGATCTACTTACTGGTGTTTATTGACTCGCTTTCAATACATTCTTTGTGTACAATAAAAAAAAAAGGTACTGGTGAGAATGGAACTTCACCGAATTCTAGTAAATATAATCCTGCCCAAAAGAGCAAATACATTTTTGAGAACGACAGAGGTAGTTTTTGACAACCGGCTAAATGGGTTTTCGGAGAAAAGGCTTTGTCTCAAAACACTAAGTAGACTTCCATTAACTAATGGTACTCTAAAAATATATGTATACCTGTCCTTGTCATTTTGATATCAATGAAGTGAGACAGCACCCACTTTAATGAAGAGGCACCTGATGAATGTTCTACTTTAAAAAATAACTGGAAAACTAGAATAATAATTCGCTGAACGAAAGGTCACAAGGTTTAATGTCTTCCGCTACAATAAGGAATTGTCTCCATCTCTACTTACCACGGAATTTATCGTCGCAGAATAAGCGGTTTCTAAATCCAAATAGAATTAATAAATAGTTTCGTTTACTAGATTGTATTACATATTTTCCGTAAAATTTCCGATCAACTTTATTAAGCTCGATTCAAACTTGTAGCAAAAATAAAACATTTAGTTTCCACATCGCTCGCCTGGAACAGTAAGCAACTAATACTTTTTTCTTATTTACCGTCGATGGGAGGTGTTTAATGAAAGGCTTTAAAAAAACTTCATTCATTCCATTACTTACACTTCCATTGGAGTTTTTATTCGGGGCAAATATTTTAAATTTCATTGAAGAACGATTATTCGATTAACTACTGGGTTTACTTTTCTAGTGGAAAGGTTGACGAAAAATACATCATCAGGTAAACAAAAACTATCTACAACTTAAACAACATCATCACTATGAATTTCATTAATTATATAAATTATCATAATTATAGTACCTATAAAGTAATATAATATAAAGTAATAACAACCATCAAACATTAAACATACAAAACTCACCAAACACACTACACTTAACTAGCACACCACATTCAGATAATCATCAAAGAAGGGGAAGAGGAAGAAGAAGGCGAGGAACATCCGATCGATCACAACAAAATACTCACAATAGACATACTCATAATTACAATTAAATATAAAAAAAATGTATATATACACAATATTATAAATAAATAAAAAAAGTAAAAAAAATATGTATATATTTAGCACAGTAGGGGGAAATGCCTTTTTTTCCTGTTGGTTACGGGACGGGGTATTTATTAAAACCGACATTAGTCGAGAAGGTGTAACAACCCAAATTTGTAATAAAGTAATAAGTAAAAAAGTAAAAGTAAAGTAAAAAGTATAAAGAAAATAATAATAATTAAGATCTTTTGTCTTAACAAAAGAGCTTAATTTGAATCATTTTATTTTATCTCATTTTGCTAAACTTTTGGACAGTTGCTAAAATTTGCTTAATAGTTGCGATTTAATAATTGTTAATTAGTTTACACGTGTAATGAATATCGTTCCAGTAGCTAGTTATGCATGTTTATCTATTGTTTGCCTAGTTCTACATTCTTTGTCCTTAGCACCGAAATGTCTTTTTATTTAAAACTTATAATTCTCATGTATTTTGAAGAATAAAAGTTCTTAATTTAGTACAGTGACTACCGAAATATGTTCAATTCTATTACTCCTGCGATCCATTGCGTCACATAGCTAAACTTTAGTTTCATTAATGCACATTAGCATATCCATTTCTCTTTCTATTAAGATAATAGACAGATTTAGCAGGTTTTCTGCGTTATGCTTGATCGTTAACTCGCCGTGAAAGGTGCATTTGCAAAAACTTAATGTAGCGTTAACCACTAGTGTCTCATAAAGTGTAATACATTAATTATGTTCGTCCAAAACGTAATGAAAGTCAAAATTGTTTATGATGGTCTTATCTAGTCCATTTTGTAGAATAGTGAAATTTATTTCATAATGTGAACATAGTTTCGTAATTAGAGTCAATTTTAATGTTCGGTAATTTGCACTTCGAAGACTAATAATTGTCCCACTGTAAATAAAATCCTCTTGCAATTATCGCTAACGTTTCTCTTGTTACAAAACTGATTTGAATTACCACGCTTCTTCATTGCGTATTGAATTTTTCTACTGCAAAATGTGAGCTATCAAAAGTATATCACATGAACTTAAACAAAATACTTGTTATATCTGTAAGATAACGATGATAGAAGTTAGGATGTATAACAATAATGTGGATTCAAACAAGGCATGCATACTACTCTTAAAAATTCAACCAGTGTGAATATTTGGTCCATATGAGTAAGCCCTATAACCAAATAAATTCATGACATTTCATGAGAACGTTACAATTAAATGTTAATGTTAGATATTATATAAAAGACTACTACTCTACAGATAATCCTACAGATTTCGATAACGACCGGCCATGTCCGCTCGCGTGGCTACTCGAAACCTAAGCCTGCCTAAGCGTGGCTATTAACAAGATGTTGAGCGTGCAATCAGAATACAGGATGAGTTTCCATTGTCCCATCCCACACAAGCAAAGACTAAGGATATGGGTTTATATATCAAAGCCTATTCATTGTTGATAAGTCTGAAAACCCGCAAGATAATATACACTGTGAGGTCATCCGAATTTTATAAAGGTGCGCTGGTTATTATGAGTTTATGATATATGGATATCCACGCTTATTCTGTTTCATTATTATGTAAAACTTAACATAATTATGAAAATTTGAGTCTTTCATTCCTTTGCACGTATGTACATAATAATGAGCTGGTTTATGTGTATGGTCACAAACAGTGAAAAGAAAATAAACAAAAATTTTAAGCAAAAAATATTTTTACTCATTTTCACGATCGCTTGGGTAGGCAACAATGTGACATAGGAACTGACATATGAATATGATTATGAAAATCCACGGTCCGTCATCGTCCGCTGGACCCTCATTAACATAGCCTAAAATTAAACAATATGAAACATTACCATACGCCTTCATTCGCTTTGTTGAAATCCTTAAGAATTTGTACCCTGTCATATTTTATGCTACCGAAATTTAATTTGTTTCAGGGTCTACGTACTTCCAATTGTTGTGAACACAATCCATTTAACCTTTGTGCAATTTTAGTCTTACTTTCTATAAAGATAAAGATTTTATATCCTAAAGTAAATCAAAATATGCTACATCTTTTATAGAACTTGTTTAAAATGTAAAAGGGCCATGAGAAACCAATTATGTATAGATACAATAATTCCATAAACTTAATCGGTTTATAAATATAATTTTTGTGATACCCTCGTCGTTAGCATCGTCGCTACAAAAACGAACCTTAATTCTTTGCTGTCAACATTTAAATTTCATTAAAGGGTTTGTAGAACGTTGAATCCAAATAGGGTAACCTTACGGTACTTGACAGAGAGTGGAGCGGTACACACGGCTACAGGTCAACCTATATAAATCCAGTTTAAGCTGATCTTGCATTGTATAGACTTCTCATACAATAAGAGGCCAGTGTAAACTGGTTTTGTATAGCTTGATGTGTAGCCGTGCATACGTCGATCGAGTCAGGTCAAAGGTGGCTTATTCATACATTGTTAGCAATCTTCTTTAAAAGGTGTACCGTTTGTGATTCCTTCGTTGGATTATGGCCTCATGTTCACAATGAAAGGCATGCCGTAAGGACTTAGCAAATATTTATGGTTAGACAAGCTACCAAAAATAATGTACTTATTCATATTGGTCACTTTTTCAGCTCTTCTTTCAGCAATGAAGTCTGAAGAATGAAGCGATTTAAACCAGTCCATTATTTAGTTGACTGTTGAGCAGTAAATAGAGAATCTACTTACTAATTAGCACACTAGTAATCTCAATCAAATGAACTCTACTAAAGATTATGATACTATTTTAAAATGTGGTCAATTATAGTTTATGTGTGTATTTTCCTACAACCAAAACGATAGCAAATCAACTAGTTAATAACACAAAGTAAATAACGGACTTGAACAAAAACCGATCACCGATAGCCACATTACCAGTATCGAGGCTTCTAACGCGGCCTGTCGCAACGCAGAACAATTTAATAATACGCTAGAGGTCGTCGCATTTATGGTATGCGATGATCGGGTAGCATCGGGCTATACCGGTGAAGCAAGCAACTGACCTTTACTACCTCCCCACTTCCACCTCCCTTCTATTCCCCACCGCAGTCCCCTTTACCCAGTCACATCACGGATATACGATAACTAACTTTTACATTAAAGGCATCAATACATTTTAATTCAATATAAAAAATCGTGCTTCGAATTAAGAGATTTGGCATCTCGTTTAAATCCTAACGATAGTTTAGATGCTGATCTTTGATTAACATTGACATGCTAAGCAGCCTTGACAGTATCAGATCTGACATTTAAACTAATTAAGCAATTCCGTGATGAGTATTTTAAAGCCTTGAATAATAATAATATCATATGCATGTTAAATACGACCCAGATATTATTGAAACTTTATGTTATACTCATTATTGTAATTTGATTCAGGTCACTTCTATATTGATGCTCGTTTTTTGATTAAATGCAATATTATTTTAACTTTTTGCTTTCCAATTAAATACGTATTATCAACATTTTGATTCAAATTTATCATTCTGTTTTCTACTGCTAGACAAAGATCCGCTTACTGCACAGATGGCAAGCGCAATAAGACTGTACTTAGCAAAAAAAACAACGCTATTCTTAAAATAGACGAAGCTGAAACAAGAACGCAAATTATATGCAGGACCGATGCAGAAATAAACTAGTATTAAGCCGAGTATTTTTCCTTAAAATAAAATTGTTGCCACTTCGATCTTTGGACTGGTTTACATAAGTAGTAGTTTCATGGGAAGCTAATGCGAGGCAAAGCTATAATCCCTATGAACCGCAGGGTGTAGGCACTGAGACCGGATGCGACGGTCATATTTCATTACCTGCACTTCAAGCAAGACGTGCACGATACTGAAGCGGAACAAATCTCGTGAACTGTTTCTCCAGTTCAATTTGATGGCGAATTTATGCAAGTAATTTTTGTATAGCTGATAGATTTTTATCAGACAAAAGTAAAAAAAAAAACCTTTTTATTTTATGCCATCAAAGGTACTTATTACATAAAAAAAATTGGCTCCTATACGAATATCAAAAATTGTATTCCAGTAAATAATATAGTATTATGAATTTAATTTATTTTAAAGTTCCGAAATGCTCTTTAAAGTAAAAAAGAAGTTTGTCCACAGTTCTACGACTCGAAATCAGTAAATGCTATTATGGAAATCAATGTTGCCAACCACATTAATATACTTATTGCGTACACTTACATCACATTCTCTCAACGTAATACCAACGCATATGTCTCCAATGATTCATGAAGCTGCAGATGACTGTATCTTCACATCCGGGTCACCAAGATACAATCGACCGGACGACATTGTTTAGCAAGGCTCCATTGAAGTATTAGTTTTTTTATACAATCGTGTGGTGAGATGCAGTGGTCGTTTATGGTGATAGCAAAGTTGACCCTGGTTCTAGGCTACACCAAGCGTACGAGACGAGACAAGAGGTTTATCTTGTAATCAAACTCGCTACAAGCTTCTTTACACCAGAACAAAATTAAGTTTGTCCACTTTGTCACTATGTGATAGAATATCTGACAAATTTTTCAGCTAAGTTCTACCAATAATAGATAATGATGTATGAAAAGCACTGGCATGTCCTTTATATAAGCTAATGAGATCAAGTCTATCAGAAATTCCACACAGAGTATAAGATCATACGAAAATAGATAATGCCAATACAAAATGCATAGACTAGATGCCGTCACGTAAACATGACACGACACATTCTCTGTCCGTTTCACTTTGATGGTTTACTGTAGCAGCAATTCGCAGACTTATTTACTCAGAAATATCGATATTTTTTTAGCTATTGAAAAAAATTGTATTGTAAATATAATATCATGCCTGAACTTCTCGTAATTCGCAATGTGCAAATGTAAATGCTGTTTATAATCAGCCTTATTATTATTACCATTATTATCATCAACAGAGTTAAAATCGAAATATCAGGCATAGATAATCTAAAGACGACTTGGAAAATGAAGTTTTCAACTAGCAGTGGCCAACAATGGAGATCTTTGAAAAATATTGTTTTTAATACAAATTCCTCAATAGCAGAATTGCATCGTTATTGTGACGTAAGAGAAGAGAAAAGATCAAGCTTCCTAACATTCTGAATAACTTGACCTTTGCCCCACAATGATGAAAGACAAAGATGACATGAAGCTATGACCTTTGCAGTGTTGCAGAAGTATCATTTGTCATACTTATGTTTATGAAATTTAATGATTCGTTAGATGGATTAATATGGGTTTCTGTAGTAGACTAAGTATGAACAATTAGTTATTTCTTTTGAATATGGAATTATTGCACCAAGCCATTGTATCAGGAGATAAGTAACTAGCCAAATTATTATATTTCGCGAATCAAAGTTTAACTGCTTTATGTAAGTATGCAGATCTTACGTAAGTATTCGGGACTTGTCGTAAGAAAACTTCCATGTAGAGCGAAAATGTCGTAAATACTGTAATTAGTGTTTCTAAGTAGCTTATGAACGTCACAGCAAGAGCAGCAGGTTTTAAGACTACTCACACCGCAGTTGCTTATTACACTACATCTTGCTTAAGAACAGACTTATGGAAAGTGAACGTAATGGCATCACAGAAGAGCAATAGTAACCAAAAAAATAATCAGAATTATATTTACATTACACCATTGTCTTACGAGTTGATGATCTTGTTATGATCGTATTATTACGGAAACTTTACTGGTGAATCGTTAAATTAGACTTCAGAAAAATTGCAATATGTTATATGGGTATGGATCAAGAGCTGAAAATCGGGCTCTGTGGCGTTCACTTAAAGAGGCCTACGTCCAGCAGTGGACGAATACGGGCTGATGATGATGATGATGATGATGATATGGGTATAATATAACATATCTAATGCAATTTTTCTGAAGTCTAACAGAAAGTCTGAAAACGTTGAGATTTGTCGAAGATGGAAATTAAATGAAGATTTTTATTTTATTCCTTTCTATAATAATCGATCCCACATAAATGGCAATGAGAAAGAAATAACTAACGTTTAAACCAGATAATTGAAATCAGTAGTTCATTCTGAAATCAGCACTTCTCTCACAACTTTAAGGCGTTGTTCATACCAAACGTAACGTATTGTCGGCCGCTGACTGTGAGCGCGCGTCACGTAGTTTATCGCTTTTCCATATATATTTAACTTGTCGTTCACACCGAAACAGACTTACGCTATTTCGTAGTCCGTTGTTGCTTTGGAGCATATTCACAGTCGGCGGTGGACAATACGTTTGGTGTGAACAACGCCTAAACTTGCAGCTTCATACAAGATTTAAATACCTATAGGTACAACCAAATGACAATTAAAACAACACAAATAAAGTTGATGTGTCTATTTCTGTAGCCAAAAGCCGCATAGATGCCGAGAATGGTGACCCAAACGTGCTAAAACACAATGCATGAAGATATTCTATTCATAGATTTCTATTTTTACGAGAGACTAGTTCTGAACACATATTGGAGTGATCGATTTTGAAGTGGATCGAAATTTATGATTGTTGTTAAGGTTCCGATAAAATCCACTGAATTGCGAGCTTCCGATAAATATTTTTTTGTGGTACGAAAACAAAATTCATTAGCAGAATAAAATCAGATACCGGTATTCATAAATCGATCATCATTTTGATTGGGTATGCTTCGTTGAATTGAAGAAACATATTTGTTCAAGTGAAAGCATTAAATTATTTGATTTGCGTGGAGATTGTTTGCATATTTGCCATTTTTCTTTGCACAATTCACTTTTATTCATTTTTAGTTTTTACCGAGTTAGCTATCTTGAGCAGGATGTCGCGATATACGAGCGTGAGAACTAGATTCTATCTTAATAAGTTTACCCACGATCTGGATTCACCCAAGAACCGTCATTCATTTCGTAATGACTTTACTAAAATTGTGATAAAAATCACCATTGAATATAGTTTTAAATAGAATTTTCGTGTAGGTACATAATTGTTGCAGAATTTGCCGCTATGACCTTAGAAGTGAATTAGTAACAAGCTATTTACTTTGTGAATAATACCTAGACTGTTTCTGAAATACTTAACTATACTTCAAAAATTTGATATTGAAATAACCTTATTAGACTAGTTTATTTGCACGCTGAAACGATCTAATTACTTACGGATTTCTGACATCTACGCCAATATCAGACATTCAAATAGAACTACTTTTTAGGGTTCCGTAGCCAAATGGCAAAAACGGAACCCTTATAGATTCGTCATGTCTGTCTGTCTGTCCGATCGTGTCACAGCCTTTTTGTTCGAAACTATAAGAACTATGCTGTTGAAACTTGGTAAGTAGATGTATTCTATAAACCGCATTAAGATTTTTACACAAAAATAGAAAAAAAACCGTAAATTTTGGGGGTTCCCCATACTTGGAACTGAAACTAAATTTTTTTTTTTTCATCAAACCCATACGTGTATCTATGTGTAGGTCTACAAAAATGATATTGAGGTTTACAATATAATTTATCTCTAAACTGAATAGTTTGCGCAAGAAACACTTCCAAAGTGGTAAAATGTGTGTCCCCCCCCTGTAACTTCTAAAATAAGAGAACGATTAAAAAAAAAAATATGATGTACATTACCATGTAAACTTCCACCGAAAATTGGTTTGAACGAGATCTAGTAAATAGTTTTTTTTAATACGTCATTAACTGAATATTTTGCGCGAGAGACACTTCCAAAGTGGTAAAATGTGTGTCCCCCCCCCTGTCACTTCTAAAATAAGAGGACGATAAAACTAAAAAAAAATATATGTTGTAGATTACCATGTAAACTTCCACCGAAAATTGGTTTGGACGAGATCTAGTAAATAGTTTTTTTGAATACGTCATAAATCGTAATGGTACGGAACCCTCCGTGCGCGAGTCCGACTCGCACTTGGCCGGTTTTTACAGATTTTATCGCGACATATTATAATAATTTTCTAACTTTTCGTCTACCCGTGACCATTGATTCGAAACGTCGGGAATGAAATAATATCGCGATAAAATCCGTAAAAGGAGTTTTATTTCGAAATCGAATTACTTTTTATTTATCGTGAAACAAGTTACTATAATTTTGTTTCTATCATAGTACATAGATGCAAGAAGCTTTGCCCAGATAAATTTAAGGATCGCATGAAGTATAAAATTCTGCTCCCAATAGTTTTGCTGAGACTAAACAACTTTCGCGAAGTACAGTATATGAAATCCAACTGGGTGAGAAAATAAAAGCTAAAATGTCTTGCAACACGATAACTGTAACAAATGGAGCAGATTGGAAGGAAAACAAAGTTGAGCGCAACGCGAACAAAGTTTACAGACAAGTATAAAACGAAAAGGAAGATACGAAATCAATTAACTACATGATATTATTGTTACTTGTTTGCGGCATTGGGTTAGAGGCAAACGCCGCTGTGCGGTTTGGTGTTATGTTTAATTCCCAGATCAACCAGTATTATTAAGTTCAGTCTGTAAAAAAAATTGCGGTACGGAGAAATTACTGATAAATGAGAATAAGCATATGTACAGTGTAGTGTAAGTACATAGTACACTTTTACCTAATCTTTCAAGGAATATTGATATGATATTTCACACAGCGACAAATTACGCTTATTTGCTCTTTAGACTGTTCTTACTCCGTCAGAATAGTGATGATGATGATAACTGTCTCATTAGTCTAGTGGTCCTAAGTGCGACTGCTACGCGAGAGCTCTAGAATTGGATCCCACGTCGAGAAAAGTGTTATTGGGTCTTTTTTTTTCAATTCTCAGGCTCGAGAGTTAGAATACATGACCGATACATGGCAATAAGCTGTTGCCATTTACAGGGCACATAATTATCAGGGGGCAATGGCCCCCTATTACATGGAACCAAAACATACCGGCGAAACGTAGGTATACAGTAAGTACACCTCTGCCTAATTAGGTAGGTATTAGCCCTTATACAGGTATGATGGTATGTTATGTTATGATAGCGATGATTTTTCCAGTGCTACTATCCATATAGCTTATCGTGCCTATGTATATATTTTTCGAATACATTATCGTTTATCAACATTTCAGAAAGTATCATAACATGGACACGCCCACAGCCTGCGCGATTCAATAATTAGGTAAGTGGTTTCAAAAGCAAAACCCAAATTTTGATGCAAAAAAGTTGAACAAACTTTGCAAGTAATCCATCACAGTCAAACGCACGTATTATACATATTATTACGAGTCATCACCACGATGTTTGTTTAGAAAGTTACATCGCTAGTGCAAAAAGTATGTAAACGTTCATCTCCTCGCGGTTCATATGCCCCTAGTAGCTGTTACACAAGTAGTTGCATAAATCCTTTCACTGCAAAATCTAGAATACGCATCTTAAATAAAATTTTATCGATTATGAGTTTATGTATTACCTATTATGTTAAAGTTTTTATATTTTATTGCTAAACTATTGCTAAGTGCTAAACATCTGTTAAGTAATACTCTGTTTCAGTTATATCTGATTATTTTTTGGTTGGTGAAAGCGTCTTTGCGATATTGTTTTGAACATGCATTCGAAGTAAGTTTTAAGATACTATGTTATATGGAGTTTAATGCCATTATTTGAGTACAAAATGACGTACTTTGTACTCAAATAATGGCAATAATATCCAAGGAAACATAACCTTATAAAAATAGCTCCAATCAAGACAGAAATTTCAGTTTTATTAACTTTTGTTTGCATGGTTATATGAAAAATCTCGTTGCATATAGTACCTACAATATACATATGTTTTTTGCAATGAATTCCAATATAGAATCTGCTATTATGATTCAATTGACACCAGTTGTATATCCAAAATAATCAATTCTAACTGTGTTTCGGTTTGATTGAGCTAGCGCACGTATGTTTACTGTTACTAGTTTAGAATTTACGTGTGGTTAGGACAAGAACGTAACACTAGCTGCTGACTTGACTAACTAGGAAGCGACTCCATGACAAAGTTCGATGCCAAGTTTCGTGCACCTCGGAATGTTATATTAAAAGTTCTGAATAAAAACTTTTGCAAATATTCTCCTTTCGTATCCTATCTTCCTTTGATGTGCTAGCTCTTAATTTAATTAAAGAAGTATAATGTTAAAATAACCATTTTAAGGTCTCGTGGATATAAGTTTTAACTAAGCTGATCAACAGATCTGTAAGTTTAATCTGTGCCTGTCTCGGTCAATCTCTGGATGGGTGACCATCATGGAGAACCCTCCGTGCCTCAGAAAAGGCTAGTAGGATGATAATGATGATGACGAAGCATTACACTTTCTGATGATTTTAGTCTAGCGATCCTTACGAGTTACGAGCCATAGATTCAAATTGGGCAATGTTCTTTAGTTTGGATTTGCGTAGAGCTAATGGTAACATAATAATAATTTTCCATTGTCATTCCTCCACGAATTCTATGCCTACTAGGTCAACCTAATACCTACCAATTTTTTTTTTTCAACTTCTATGGCTCAAAATTATTCCTACATTTTAGTAATAATTTTATTAAAAATTAATATTATTAAGCTTTTTTTAAGTAGGTACTTATTTTATATTATTGTTTTCACGAACAAAATATGGATACCTTTGTCTGTCCGAAGTAAAGAATATTTTATTTTATTTATTTATTAATACTCAGTACTCAATACAGTGCAGTGCAGTGATAGCCTAGTGATATGAGCATTGGACTGCCAAGTCAAAGGTCTCGAGTTCGAATCCAAGGCACGCACCTCTGACTTTTCGAAGTCATGTGCGTATTAATAATTAATTATCACGCGCTTAAACGGTGAAGGAAAACATCGTGAGGAAACCTGCATGCCTGAGAGATTTTCTTGACGGCGTGTGAAGTCTGCCAACCCGCAGTAGGCCAGCGTGGTGGACTATAGCCAAATCCCTCTCGTACTGAGTGGAAACCCGTGCCCAGCAGTGGGTCAATGTAATGGGTTGATGATGATGATGATGATGAATGGTAATAACCAAGCCTCCTATGACATGGGACCTAAACATACGGTGAACTATTGGTATAACAGCAAACCTCAGCTAACCTTTCGGGCAATACAGGCATGATGGTATATTTATGTATCTTCACTTAAGTTACACAGTAAATCACAATCTCATCAGAATTTCAATTTCACCAATCAGTGGAAACAAATTCGAAATGAAAACCCTCGACATATCTTGAGCTACGCGAGGGCAAAAGCCCTTGTTGTTTTCTAATTATCTACTGTCGATCGCATTCAAAACCGAGTCAGCATTGGTGTACAAAATGTTCCCAATTAAAATACACACACAGTTACAAACGGGACTCCAAAACAAACTCGAGTCTTATTCCTCAGATTGAAAGTTAATTAGATTCCCAATTCCCCCCGCCGTGAGGAAGCAATTTGAGGCAAAATAATTATGAACGAAGAGAAACAGTATCAAAATTTGGTTATTTCTATTTTTGAAGGCAATTCAAGACTGGCTGGCATTTAGTAATACCCAATGGCTTTTTGCAATTCAAAAAATACATTCCGTAGAGTATTCCAGTAAGAGCGTACAATTTCGATATTTTTTCCTGTTGTTTGTTTTCTAAATGTCTGATAAATCTTATTTGTAGACGTGTAACATAGTAAGGACGAGACCTGAAATTAATTCATAATCGATTACAGTGGTTTTGTGTCAATTATAATACTAGAAATTATGCCCTCTTTAGCTAGGTCATAACCGATAATAATCGATTCTGTTATTGCCTAAGTCTATGGACGACAAATTATGTATGGCGTCTGAATTAAGTCTAATTCCTTTGATTAGGTTAGGTTTCCATAACTCGACTACTAATATATATATAAGCTGATCAGGGAACCATAATTAAAGGTATAATTATTATTGATCCGGGAAAAATTAACACTTAAAAACCACTGTGATCGATTCTGAACAAAAAATTTTCAGGTCTTGTGCTTATAATGTTACATGTTGTAATTATAATTATGGATACTTGTTTATCAACATAAATAATGTCTACATGAGGTTTGGCAACTGACATAAGTATAAATAAATAACATAAACAATACTGGAAGCAGCGTTCACATAATTATGTGCTTTTTATCTGACCTTAACGCACCATAGCTTTTCTAAGGACAAATCTACAAGGCATTCATGAATGGCTATAGAAGCTTATTGCATTATAGGATAGAAATCAAAATCCTTGTACAATTGCAAAGTCTAGGTACCAAATACCAGCAAAATGACCTAAAGCTCTACAAATATTTGAAAATTCGTGACTACAAGTAAAAGTAATCGGCCTGCAAAGGCATTGAGACCAACACATCCCAACCTTGCAGATCAATCAAGCTGATCATAGTGCGTGACTTGTAAACACTGGCATTTGATTTTTCTAAATCTACACGTGTGACGTCTTCGTGACTCATTTGCAGCGAAGCGGATCGTTCACAAGGTGTCCTTAATGACTTAAACGGATAATGCAAGTATGTGCTTAACAGGTTTGTAAGAGGTTCAAGAATAGAATTAAATATGTATTCATAATAAGTTACGTGTTAATAATAGTTTTGATACTACAGAAATATCTTTCCAAGTTTTGTTTCAACGTCTTCGTGCAAGTGTCGGTTTTTTTTAGAAAATATACATACTACATACATTACGGTGATAATATAATGACTTAACTAAAGCAATAATCAAAATAATAGCTAATTTCCAATGATTAAATGAAAATATATTAACAATACTCGTACAGACTGGAAATCATCTCATTGCAATTGAAATTTTAAAACTATACTGGTTTCTAAATTTAAATTTTAAAACTAGTTCTATTACAAAACAACAGACCTTTAACTCGCATACGAGTATAATCTATCAAACTTTGAACAGATCTAAAGCTAATGGTATAAAAATAAACAAAAAAATCAACAATAAGCACGCAAGGTGTCATTAATCGGAGATGACAAGCGATAACATTGTGGAGCAACTACCATCACCAACTTAATAAAGGTGGAGTTTCACTAAGCGATCAGATAAGAACTATGCCCAATATTCTACAAAGCCTACTGATGATCCCTAGTTGTTATCATTAAAATGAACTTTGCTATTACAGAAAATATGAATCAAATCAAATCATTTATTTGCTTACTAAGTGTTCCTAGATTTCATAGTTCTTTCAAGAATTGAAGTTCCATCCAGGGATAGTTCCCAAATAGAACATTTTGAGCATTTGTTTATGCATAGAAAATTTAAACCCTGTAAAATGGAGGCAAATCGTCTGCGCCGAGAATCTATGAAGGATTGCGTAGAATAGGTTATAATGTTTTCAAAAATATGTAATACTTCAACAATACTGCAACAATATTTTTTATTTAAGAGTTTAATAAACAACATCTAAAAATTGGTATTCATTATCATAATAAACACATGATGTTACTTCACTGGCCACAAACACAAAATTAAAATTACCATTTCCTTTTATAATTTATGATTTTTGGTAATGTATGGTCCCAACATTTTATTCAAATATATATACCTACATTGAGTTTAATACTTGTATTACCTACGATGTGCTGAAATAATTGATGTTATAATAATGATATACATAACGTAGAATTTATGAAAGAGCTCAACATTGAAAGGACGAAGAAACACAAGTTAAATTAAGCAATAATAATTTCCAAAATACAAGAATAAGAACACTATGTGACAGTGAAACAAAAAATTATTACGCAGAATATTTACGAGCTCGGGCAGTGGAAACACACACTAAACAGTAGTTCCGAAGGTGGCCCCAACACAATGAGCGCTTTAACGAACAAGGGAAGTATCAAGTGGCGTTCAACCGGCTACCGTGACCGTCGCACACGATCCTTGTACTTGAATGAGATATTAATGTATTAGATATCGTGATTACATTACT
The DNA here is from genome assembly GCA_958496365.1 of Subacronicta megacephala. Lineage (NCBI taxonomy): Eukaryota > Metazoa > Arthropoda > Insecta > Lepidoptera > Noctuidae > Subacronicta > Subacronicta megacephala. Next base: position 10,032,975 of record OY292527.1, read on the forward strand.
GACTTGGCGTTTTATGTAGGCACGTGATTAGTTTTGCCTGTTATTGAGTTGTTGGAATGGGATATCGTGAAGAGATAGTGCCACATTAATCATTTTATTTATAGAGAAGTGACGTACTTGGAATTAAATCTTGTTTAGGTAGGATAAATTCCAATAATAATTTATATTACAATGGACCTGCATTACATTACTATAGATTTGGTAGTAATGGTGATGCATGCTATAACAAGCATCCTTAATTGCAAAAATATGCTATGTCTATCACCATCGTCTAGCTTACCTTCTTAAGTAATATTTTATGTAGATACATGGATGTTTAACTTATATTATCACAAAAAAAATGAACTTATATACCAAGTCTTGATACGACCTTATCCAACAAAATTATACTAATAGCCAGGCCCGCATAACTTGGCTCTTTTTTATGAAGGTTAAAAATTTCCATCGAAACTTTATTACATATCCATAAAATAAAAATATTAGGTAACTATAAAACATAACTCTTTTAGGTCATGTTAATCTTTAGTAAAAAGCTTTCGTTCACGACATTTGCCGTCTTGAGGATCATAAAAAACGACAAGATCTTGTTACTGGGTGAGTCGCAGTTTATATGTAATAAAGCCTATTTCTTTCACGATATCTTTCAGCGTTTTATTTTATAGCTGTCTTACTGGCTAAAGAGAATCAGTCTTCTTTGTTGAGAGCTTTCGAAACTGCAATGTCGAAGGTTCTTGCATCAATAAAAAAGGGTTAAGTGATTTGGCCTGCGTTATTGAATATCGGCCTATCTTTATTGTTTGGTGTGTCAACTTGACGTCTTTCTTCTGCCTTAACGGTGTTAAGAGATAAATTTCTTTATCTAACCGCTTTGTTGGAATATCCACGTTTTTTATGAAACATTTATTTTTCTGAATATAATAGCCAACGCTTCCAGCTTAGTAGCGGTTTCTTAAGAATACACTTAATATTTATCTAAAGTGATGCAATGTTATTTATTAGATAGCATAATAACTAAACGTGTTCATAATCACACCTCGATGACGTACTAGCTTTCTTTGATTATTTATATTGTGTTTCTTTAAAAAAATATTTGTTCTTTTTTATAACCATTTTAAAACAGTTTCTTTTTATTTAAGAGTAGCATGCGTCAAAAGTAGTTGCTAATGAGCTTAGTGTCTGAGAAATCGAGGTCAAGCCTGAAACAGTTTCGGTAAAATCTTCACGCCGGTGTTATGAAATTCAACACAACATTACAGCATCGTTTCACGTTAAGCCGGCAAACTTGGTGTTGATATCGCTCAAGTTTGCAACTCATAAGGAAAAACGATCATGTTATATGAAACTCATACGCGTGAAATTACTACGGTAAAACTTTTGGCGAAAACGTTTTGAGCTGCTGGCGGGAACTATGCCATTAATTTTCAAGATTCATTAGAAACTTGACGTTGAGATGATGCCTTTATTCTACTAACGGCCTGCCCCAACAGATTAGAGTCATCTGCCTGATAATTCTAACTGCAAAAATATTAAAATAATAAGACTCCAATAAAAAGGGTCATATATTTTTAACGGTACCGGTACTAAAGGGTAAGCTACAGGTGTACTACAAAGAAAGAGATTATATTCTGCATCCGACTTCATTTTCAGTTCTATCACGTCATCTATTCATTGGTTATAAAAATCACTGGATGCTTTAAAACTACTAAAAATGATTAAATTTGCGTCAGGGCTGTTACGTTTCTCATGATGGGTGAATAAAGCTTTTCCGGACACCCTTTATAAACATCATTCCCCTTGAAACGATTATAGGTAGCCGCACCTCTTATAGAGCATTAACTATTTGCGGAAAGTACTCAAAGTTCCATCGAGTGTGTGGGAGAGTCAAGTAATGATAGCTAACATGCAATTTAGTCACCCCCATGATATGTACATAAAACTCACATAATAAACCATTACGCCTGTATTCTGCGGAAGGATAGGCAGAGGTGAACTAATACAATTACAGTTCGCTGGTGTGTTTAAGTCCCGTGTAATAAGGTCCCGTATAATAAATAAGAGTGAGGGTGTTTTTTTAAGGACCAAAAAGCTTTTAACTTATAATGGATTTTTAACAGGATTTTTTCGAATTCGACGAGGTATGCCCGGAGGTCTATGGCAAAAACACAATTAGTAGGACGTATTCCATTAGACTTAGTTGCCGCTGGTGGCTATTGACAAATGATATGAGTTTGACCCGGTCATAGCTTTAAACATGAAACCATCTGAGTGTCCTTGTAAATTAAATTTGGCAGTAAATGCTACAAACTTCAAAAGGGAGGAAGGAAGGGGAGGTGAAAGGAGGAGGAAGGGGACTGAGGGAGGAATTGGAAATCGTTGTGTGACCCCTGTCAATTACATCTCATTTCTCTTATCTCTTCATCAGCCAAGGGGGCGTCCACAACAGAGGAGGAACAAAGGCTTTCCATATGAATTTCCACAAGGAGCGGTTATATTATGCTGCATGCATCTAACGGCCTTCACCAGGTGGTCTGTTCATATGGTTGAAGACTGGACTGCACTTTTAGTTGCGTGATCTCCACTCGAAAAAATTTCTTCCCCAGCAGCCATCAGTTCTACAAGCTGGTAGTTTGTAGAGCTATTAATAGGTACTTAAATTACTGATATCGAAATTAGTTTGCTAAATGTACCTAAATGTATAACTTAGGTATAAAGTGAAGATAACGCATTCTTGATTGTTTAGCTTGACACCCCTTCAAAATTCTTTGCCTAGCAATTATCAAGTGCAAGAAACTGCAACATTATCTGCTATTCGCTTTGTATTTTATCATGAAGCACAATACAAACATCACAAAGTATACGACCATTTGTTTACGCTTTATCAGAAACAAATTGAACATAAATTAACACCGGCATAAAATATTCTTCCGGATAATGGGAAAAGTGCAAGCATAAATAATGTATGTACGACCGCAGGATACGATTGTATGTACATTATTGATTACAATTACAAATTGATTTTGCTCATGTTGATATCGCAATCGGGAACATGGGTTATAAGCAACGAAATAATTAATAACGTTTAATATCAACACAGCTATTATGATTTTCATGGTAATAGTCGTAACAAAGTGGACAAATGGTCAGATCATTCGATAATGAGCGATGTGTTATCCTGTATAGCAGTAACAACATCGTGTTTGAATATATACTGCAGAAATTATGTAAAATCATCATCATCATGTTCTATTTCTATACTCAGACTGGAATTTAATATTTTTTTCCTATAAATGATACAGTCATGTATATCAATAGTGGGGTCTGCACTAAGCTCGGGGCTTGTATCGCAGAAACCAATAAAAAGTGGCCCTTATATACAATTTCACAATTGGACTTGAATATAGGAAACAAAGTAGAGCAGGCTTAAGTAAAATAAAACAAAATACAAGATAAAAAATATAATAAGAAATTTATGTACCGTTGGCAAAAAAGTCGGTTACACAGACAAAATACTATTTTGTGCTTTGCCAAAAATTCTGTAATAATAGTCAAAAACAATATGTCAAAGAACAGTCGTTTTTACCGGGCTACATACCAAACCTTTTGGTGGATATTTTGCAATAACTATACGTAAAAAACTTATGTTATTCTAATGATATGACCAATAGACTGCAGAGTGTGTCTCAACGCACGCACCTCTGACTTTTCGAACTCTTATGCTTATTAATAATTAATTTATTACACTCGTATACGTTCAAGGAAAATATCGTGAGGAAACTTGCATGTCTGAGAGATTCTCTCGACGGTAGCAGGACTATAGCTTAATCACGCTCATTCTGAGAGAAGACCCCTGCCCAGAAGTGAGATAGGAAATGGAATGATGATGATAAATCTACGTCGAGACGGAGGAGAAGAGCTCTGTGGCGTTCACTTCGTCCAGCAGTGGACGAATATAATAATAATAATAAATAATCTTTACTGTCGCAAAAATATAAAGATAACAAGTTGACTTAAAACTAGACGTAATTAAATGTATTTCACTTTAGGTACTGATGCTGTCTCCCAAACTAAGCGAGTGCTTGTATTTTGGGTGGCAGTGTTCAGTCGTGTAAGGTGACTAATTATAATTTACAATTTTGCACGTGTAAAAGAAGTTGTCGCTGTATACAAGGGACAAATGGGAATACTTAATTATTACAGGTGGACCATGATTGTATGTTTGAGTGGATATATGTAAACGTGAGGATATATGAAATATGGGCTGATAATGATGATGATGAGACAGAGAAGTCATACGGTGTCTGCTGTTTTGTCGATTGTACTTATAAATTACGTACGTAAACATTGTACGATAATTCTACATCACTGTTTCGATATTATCCAAACTTTCATCGTTTGATTTTTTATAGGCTCTCAGAAACTGAACAAAGACGACGAAACCCCCAATGTTCCTTTTCTACGTATCTATATAAAAACGAATTATTCGAGGTTCTTTCTGGTATCTGTTTAACCCATCTAAAATTAACTAACTCTGCCGTAAATACAAATTGAAAACGGAAAATTTTAGTAAGATATCATCGAAATTGAAATAATATATCATTTTGAAAGGCTGTGTTGTTTTCTATGGCACGGTTTACGACGTTTCGTACAATTTATGGCGTTCAACGCCTGCCTACTGTTCACGCCTATACACTTGTATTAATATATTAATTATAATATGATAGGGTGGTATGGAAGTTATTTCTTCTCCCCAGTAACAAAACGGTGAGGATAATTTCTGACTCTTTTAGATTTTATAGAGTATCAATTTTTTAATGATTTTTTAATATCATTAATCTTGTGGCTATCTATTCTAAAATGTAATTTGATTTTTTTAATTTGACACGAAAATTTCAAGTGCTTGTTAGGAATGCTTAATGCTTCAATCTCTTTTTATGCCCATGTCAGGCCTTGTAGCACTCTGATGGGGGTTGGTACCTCATATACCGTAGAAATACGGGGTTTCTTTAATATAACAACCTAAAAGAGGATGATAAAAATTCTTTACGCGACAAATTCATGTCATCGATTATCATGTAAGAATAGTCTGTAGTCTAAACAAATAATATGTTACTTTTATTTGCTTGGCAAACCAAAAACAGTCTTATTTAGCAAATAATAAATACCATATTAATAGTGACGTCATACCACCATCTGTGTTTCCGAATAATAATTTATTACTTTTGAAAACAGTAGTCAAATCTATTTGCTCAGTTGTAACCATTATTTAAATACTGTGACGGCAATTAAATCTGCTGATTTACATATTAATAAATGTTTTTAGTGATATAGCACTTGTTTGTTTAATATTGCTGTCCAATAATTTTTAAACCTGGTTTAATAAATAACTGATATTTGCAATTAAGGAGATCTCGTGCAAATGAGGAAATAACTTTGATTTGATTAAACGGATGACATTGACATGGGTATAGGAGTGATAGCCTAGTGGTATGACCATGTATTGTCAAGTCATAGATCATGGATTTGAGTACAAGGCACTTTTAAATCATGTGCGTTTCAATATCATTTCAATTTCATTCACTTCACAATTCATATTCAATCACTTGGTTAATGAATCGCAGTATTCTACAAACCCACCGTACGCTAGCGTGGAGGATTAAAGCCTTCTCATTCATGTAACAGTGACTCCTGCCCAGCAGTGGGACGGTAAATGGTGTGATATTTGAATAAATTGCAAGGATTCAGTATGTCTGCAAGATTTCTCGATAGTAAAGTTTGCCACCCTCAATCCTAGCAGACCAATTCGTGCTAAGCAGTGTAAATGTAGAATGCAAAGTAAATAACATTATTTTAAACATTACAACCTGTTCAAATCATTTCACTCACATCATCAGAGCATACCTACAAAATTTGAAGCTTGTAATCATCGTCAAAATCATATCAGCCAAATGAGGTCCACTGCTGAACAAAGGCCTCCCCGATAGACTTCCACAACCGGTTATATGCCGCCTGCATCCAGGGACTCCCACCGACCTTTACCAGGTCGTCTGTCCAAATCATTGGACTGCATCCCTCACTGTATTTTCCGGTGCGTGGTCTCCACTCAACAACGATTTTACCTCAGCGGCCATTAAATTTCGTGCTTGGTTTCGTAAGTGGTAATACGCTATTACAATTATCTTATCTAAATTATTTCACTTACAGCTACAATGGCCACACATACATGCACAGATCGCTTCATTCGTAACCCTTCCTTTTAGCATGAATAATAAAGTTAGTGGAAGTACCTACAAGTGAATGTGTCACCTTACCTCGGTGAGATGTCTCGACGGACGCGTAATGTGTGCGTTATTACGCGAGTGCTCACCTGAAACAAAGAGAGATCGTGAATACACGCGCAGATGAAGGGGAACGTTAAGATGAGACGAAAATTTGGGTCAAAGTTCAGAAGATCACCTAGGTATATACTTACTTATTGATTTCTGACATTTATGTGAATATGAGACATTGTAATAGAACTACATTATATTGCGTTGATTTTATGAGGTTTGACAATTCAAAGCTAGGATATAGCAACTCAAAATAGGATAGGTCAACATCCACCTTATTTATCGGCACGCATGCATCTGTCCATAGTTCAATCATTATTAAAGGAGCTTAATAATGGTTGTTACTTTTTTTTTTAAAAAAAAAGCTTACTAGCAATGTGGGTCACACATTACTAGTAATCTTGTTAACCCCTAGTGCTAAGCTAAATGCTTGTGTTACGAGTGGGTTCACGTCGGTAGTGCAATGGGTGGGTTTTGAACCGGCAACCACATGATCGCAAGTCCGACGCCCTAGCCATTAGGCTAACGCCGCTTCAGAAACTTACTTGAAGCTTCCTTCCATGAACGTGCTACTGCTACGAAATTTAATGTATTTATTTCTAAAATAGTCCTCCAAAGTCGAAGTTTAAGCTCGTCATTAATGTATATTTCTATTGTATTTGATCAACCGATCAGCAAGGTTCGTTTGCCGTGGTCTATGCGTGGATCACTATAACAAAACGTGATCTGTGCCTCAAAAAGAACGCAGGCTATCTCCTATATCGATTTTACCCTGAAATGAGGTTTCAGATGTCTAATGGCAATCGCATCGAGTAAAACACTGATATAATGCCGTTTTGGTTATGGATTAATTTCTTAAAAAACAGATAGCCCAGCCAAATTGACAGCCAAAGCAAAATGGTTTCTGAAAATGGAGGCCTGCAAATTGTGTCTCGGTAAACAAAAACAAAATCTGAATAAATTGCCTTTCAGATGGTACATCATAATCATAACCTTGATAGGGCTACGTAAAAATATTGTGAAGATTCCTTAAGAAAAGCTAAATATAATTATTACTAGCTTTCCGTCCACGGCTTCGACCGTGTTTTTTTTTCGGACTTTTTTTTGCTATAAACTTCACGGAGCCCGAGACCTTTCCAACGAATGCAAAACCGTGGAAATCGGTTCGTGCGTTCTGGAGTTATAGCGTCAGGAAGGAAAACCCGACTTATTTTTATATATTAGATTATGTATTTTGATCATATCAACAATTTCGCCAGATTTTGAAACACAAAAACCGGCAAAAATTCAAACTTTAAACTAGATCATATTTTGTCGGAATATTCCGAAAAAAATATTTTCGCCAGGTACCCTACGTAATATTGCCATGTTTGCAAAAAAAAAATTCCTTACACGACGTTCCCTGCCTACCTACACGGTAAATAAATAGAAATATGCATGCAAAACTCTGGTACAAGCAATGCTCGTTTCCGGCGGGCAACGATAAAATCTACAAAGGGTTAGATCACGCACGATACGAACTTGTAGTGTTGGAAATTATTCACGAACTGCACAGATATGTGAGAATAATTATTATCTAACTATGGGTATACATGACTGCCTCATTAGTTTAGTAGTCCCAAGCGCGAATGCTACGCTTGAGGTCCTGCGAACGATTCCCAGGACGAGCAGTCTCGTTGAGATTTCTATTGAATTATTGTTAATGGTAATAGGCTCGCGGCCTAATACATGGAACATAAATATAGCGACGAAATGTGGGTGTGCAGTCGTACACCTCTGCGTAACCTTTCAGCGACTATAGTATTAGGCATGGTGGCATATTATGTTTTAATAATCATTACACTATACACCGATCGTAGTTGGAAGCACATACCATCACGCCTGTATTCCCCGAACGGTTAGGCAGAGAACTACTGTTGTTGAAAGTTGAAAGCACAGTTAAAATTATCAATGGTGTAGCTATTTATGAAGTGAATTTGCGTCATCCTCTACTAAAACTGAATACCACATGTTGTGACAAGTGTCTGTTCTTGCGTGCAAACACAAAATGAAACATGACGTAATAAGTCATTTCAATTTCACGGCCCAACTCGCATACCATTCTGATAAGGTCAACAGATAACGTAGGTTCAACTTTTTTCTATAAATGGATTTTTAATGAAACCTTTTTAGTATTTGGACCGTATGTAATAGTTGGTCGAATCTTATTAAGCAGGAGGTGGCAGTTGAGGTGACGAATGTCAGGTTATCACTACATAGTATAAAACAAAGTCGCTTTCTCTGTACCTATGTCCCTTTGTATGCTTAAATCTTTGAAACTACGCAACGGATTTTGATGCGGTTTTTTTTAATAGATAGAGTGATTCAAGAGGAAGGTTTAAATGTATAATACATACATATTTTAGTATAGAAAAGCCGAGAAACTACGTGGGCGAAGCCGTGGGCGGGAAGCTAGTTTTATCATAAACCCTTTAATTGTCCTATTATCCTGGGCACAGGTCCCCGCTCACACTGAAATGGGTTAGGCTATAGGGTTATAGTCTATTCAATTATTTAATAATTACTAATACATAAAATTATGTTGATTAATTTCAACACATTCCGAAAAAATAAAGCTAACTAGCATTGTGGGTCGCACATTACTAGTAATCTTGTTAACCCATCGTACTAAGCTAAATGCTTGTAGTATTTCGAGTGCGTTCACGTCGGTAGTGCAGTGGTTGAGTTTCAAACCGGCAACCACATGATTGCTCATCCGACGCCCTAACCAATATGCTACCGCCGCTTCAGTAATATATTTATCGAAAGGTTATTTAATGCCTCAACACGTGGTCGCTAAGCACGACTACTATGTAAAAAGTGATTAATATAATTATGTAGGTTATTACTACTACCCGATTGATATTTTTTCTATGAAATTCGGATTATACAGACACATCCTGCTTAAATAACGTTAATTAATTAAAATCTAAAATCTAGTTTAATATTGAAATATATTGATTTAATTTTTATTTAGAAAACCTTAAAGTGATAGTACTATATATAGTCTCTTAGGTTCTGTGTTAATTTTTAAATGTAATGCATACCTGTTATTTGTATAATTGCTAATAAGTCAAATTTGGTAGTTATTATGTTCTAGATCTTAAGCGATTGTATTGTTGGTGTGCTTATCATAAATAAATAAATAAATAAATAAATAACTTATTACCGTATTCATAAATTACTCTCATTTCATTTTAAGATACCTCTGGGGAGTCGTGATTAAACAGTTGCTAGTTATCAAACGTATAAAGGGATGTGACATTTACATTTTGATAGAAACTTGATATTTTACTCTCAAGTGCTAGAGAGCGGTTTTTCATTAGGAGGCAGAATGTTTAACCTCTGACCTCCAGTCTTACGTTATTTACAGAACTTGACCCATAACTTTCGCTTACACAGCTATAAACTTCGCAAGTAAACAGCTTTAAGAAATAGCATTCTCTTGCGGTTAATGCGCACATAATCATTGGATTATTATTAAAGACCTTATTTCTGCTCTACGAGTTGTGGACATAGCGCCACAATTCAATGACAACGTCAACTAGCATAGCGGCCATTCCCATAAAAAAACCGTCAGTAGATTTGCTTACCAGAGATAGGATTTACGCATCAATTGTATGCGTAATATCAATCCTCATATCAAAATCCTGGCAATTGATGTCAACAATTTTTCTAATGTTTTCGTACCCCTTTACACCCATAACATATCTGGTAATACCCATCTCTAAGTAAAGGTCAGAAAGGTCTCTTCTTAAAATAAAAAAATAATAAAGAAAAACTTTTCTGACAATTTTTTTTTGAACAATTGCTTCACGTAAATTGCTAAAGCATGGATCACACGTTAGTTTTGGACAGCGATCGATAGTCGGAACCAGACGAACCCCTTTAGCTGTCAAAGGTCGCAGGTAGCGGTGAAAGTGGCGATGCTTTCGCTAGGCGGTCCGCAGCGTGATTGTGTCCTCGGGTTAATGTCATGGAAAGTACGCGCGAGTACGAAAGTGTTATATGATACTTCTTTACAAAAATTGCTTTATGATTGGAAATAAATACGAGTATGATAATATTGTTATGCGAATCACATTTCTACAATATAAAGCGACTGCTGAAATGTGCAAGTTGAGGTATTGTAGAATTATAAACTCTGGGTATAGACACAGAGCTTATAATTTTGTGAACGGACACTTATTACTTGAGTGTTGTGGGATTTGAAGAGGACAAATGTGGTTTGATAGATAAAAGTTTAATGACGCAACAAAGATGAGCGCACACGAACATGACGACCCATTTGTTTTTTTTTTTTAGGCCGATACGATACTTTTTGAGGAGTGAATCAAAACTCAAAAGCTTAAACTTTTCCATCATTCGGATGAGATTTTTTAGTTTAGAATAAAATAATTCTTGATTTGAGATTTCAGGTACACACGGCTACACGTCAAGCTATTAAAAACCAGTTAAGACTGACCTCCCATTGTAAAAGTTTTCCGTAGCATTAAGTCCAGCGTATACTAGATTTGTACTAGCTTGATGTGTACTCGTCCGTACCTACATAACTGCTACGTATCACATTTTCATCCTCATATTTCATTTTTCTTTTCAGGGCCTCAGTAACGGAAAATAGCCTATTCTATGTGTGGATGCCCGAATACATAAAGAAAAATAACAGCTTCGGCCTTGCGAAAGAATAGAATAAAATAAATCACAACATTTATGTGTCCACCTGTACCCACAGAGCCATAAACAGATAGAGACGGGACGAGTAAATCAGTGCGGATGATCGCACGACAACCAGCGAACGGACACGAACCGAGCCGAAGGTTAACAGATAGCAACCGATATGCGGGGATTCACTTTCCGAACGGCCGGGGAAAGGTTCCGATTAGCGCGAGATTTATATATACTCGGTCACTTTGGGAGCTTTCTATACATTGTTATGCCATTACTATTCGCAAATAATATGAAAGTCAGCACAGGTAGGTATGTTAATAAGCTAATAAATTCATTTGAATTGTGAATCAGTTGATACTAGTTTAGATTCGTTAGTCTGATGCCTATTTTGGTAATCAATTAAAACGATTCACAGCAATTAATATTTTCAAAAGTTTCAAAATTAATAACATTACTAATTAGGGAAACCTGTGAGTTTAAATTTATATTGATCGGTAAACTTTAACATAACTTTGAGACCGTTTATTTTAACAGTCTAGACTTTAATAAAATTCGTAAACTTTACAATTATGTACTTTAATCATAAGAAAGTCCTTAATACAATCTTAATAATAAATAAATGGTTCAAAAATAATATCATAATTCAGTGGTTAAAGATTGGTAAGCAATTTTTTTTTATGTTAACTTTGATAATTATAGGCAGTGTATTTACAAACAATAAATTATACTCGTCTCACCTAGGGCCCTGCACTCACACACACACTAATATAAATCTATAAGTTGTACATACTACCATGCGTATGAGACACACTCGCATACATAAAGTATTCATAGAAGACGATAGAAATTAAAAGATTTAAATATAATTATAGTCGAAATTCAACCACTGGGCGACCACAAGTTTCTACAATGATATGTACAAATCTAAACCTATTTATAACATCAAAGTACCACTCATTGACTAATCATGAAAGGGCTGATACCGTGGGCATATAAATGAAAAAAATCATCACATTCATAAATGAAGTTTACCTTTCTACGTAATATTCCGTTTGTTTCTTGTTCTTTACACATCTATACAGGAGTTTTCTTAAAAAAATATACATACATGATTATGTGTAAGTATTTTAGGGTACATCTTTACACTTTAAAAAAAAAAGCTTTCTAGCCATGTGGGTCGCACATTACTAGCATTCTTATTAACCCCTCTTACTAAACTCAATGCTTGTATTACGAGTTTATTTTGCTTTTGTTGATTTAAATGCTAAATCATCAATAAAAGTTTCTTCATAAAGTAAATACTATAATTAAGGCAATATGTCAGATATAATTTATAGAGCACCATTACAAATATTCAAACAGGTGACATTTACATGGAAATGTCGTTAGATTTCGATTTATGGAGGCTTGTGACTAATGTGATGTGACGTCCCTGACTCTTACCATACTCCAACGACTTATCAGTATGGCAAACACTGCAAGTTTTATTTGTATTTGTACCTATGTTTACTTTCAAAAGTAAAGTCAATTTTAGTAGATTTGCTTAAGCAATTGGATTAACAATATCAACTATTGCATGTATTACTTTGTAAGCTCATCACTATATGCAACCCTCAATAGTACTACTAGATACATCCGTTCAAAACACTAGCATTCTTGAACTCCATCAGTTCAATTATTAGTTCAATACATCATTGATCATACTATTTATCATAAACTGTCTAATAGCCACAAATCTTTAACCAACAACAAATGCCGCGAAATAAGTAGATAACATTTCTCCAATGATTCATAGCCCAAACATTTCAAACACACCATAATCAAATTTTACCTCGAAATAGGTACGAAGAATCGGGAACAGTTATAATCGGGATCTACAATGGATATTACGCAACGCGATAATTTTCTCCGAACAAAAGGTTGAAACGAATAATAAGTGCACACAGCATACAATGAATGCATTTATCATAATTCAACTTCAATGAAAACATCCAGAACTATTATTGCGAATACTCAATTGGATATGATTGCAAAACGAAATCTGCAACTGTGATCATATTAAAAACAGATAAAATGATGAAGTCATGTATGGAATGGAATGGAAATCTGTAGTGGAAGGAGGGGGCATTCAAGGTCAAATGATGTGATGCATAAAAACTTGAAACGCAACTTACGGTACCGTTGGAGTCATAAATATTATAATTCTATAAATATTTTGAAATTTAAACGGGTTATATTATACAAAATAAAATATTTGTAATCCAGTAATTTAATTTAAATAGAAACAGTTGATATATTGACACAGAAAACCGCCTACGAGTAGGTTCGACAACTGTCCTAATATTGAACAATACACAAAATAACTGTACGTTTAAGTTACTACGGTTTAACTCAAATGGCCTCTCTAAATAACACGTGTTTTCATATACATATGAATAATTGAAGGTCACAAACCCTAAACATATTCATAAACCGATAATACTCGTAGAGAATGGCAATTTTGAATGTGAAACATAATATGTAATTGATTAAGAAAGTAAAAGTAATGATGTTGTAGAAAATTATGATGTTACTATGTGAATAAATGTAACAAAACTGAGGGTTGATAGAACATAACTCATCGAAACAGAAAGTATGTCAATAGCCGAGGTGGCTCATCCACTAAACCGTACATTATACGAGATGCCTCCGTTGACGACGCACGTAACGGTAACGTATATTTAACAGGTTTCCCAATACGGTGCGCGATGTGAGCTTGAAAAGAAACTCATTAATTCATTTACCACTATAGTCTCGAACAAGCTGACTTGTTTAGTGAACTTGTTGTTGGTTTCTATTTAATAAATAATTTGGTCGTCATCAAAATGCTGTATCTTTAATTAAGGCTACAAGTTGCTGGGCCAAATTTAGATGTGTTTGCTTAATATGACCGTTACAATTTTAATAGTCTCGATTATATTTATTAATATACTTATTACTTATACATATTTCAATATAAACGTATAAATAATTACTTAAAATATAATTAATATTAATAAATGTATTGCTTTCGTTGCTTTTGATATCTCAAATTGTTAGTGTGTGTAATTACATTAACTAAATTTATCTTAATTATCACAATTATCATTAAAGTAATGATTAATAGAGGCATAAAACATTGCTTTATGATATTAGTGACAGTATCGTACAAAATAAATTATGTACAGACGAAGAAAAATAAAACACTAATTTGACATTTATAAAGTTTATAATGGCGTCTGGAAGGGATCCGGAGCCTCCAGCGATGCCCCGATCCGTGATTGTACAGTGAATAATGAACCTTAAAGTGTTACAAAGAGGATAAAACATGTTTCGAGTTTATAATATGTTTATAGGCCTGATAATATTTGATTAATATATCCTACATTATAATAGGATCAGAGTAGGTATCATGTCATATTTTCTCACTCTAAATAGCTACTCCGATGATTGTTGGACGTATTATTTCATGGTTTCTTTCAACATTACAAAAAAGAAATGACTTTCACGGTCTTGTTATTTATAACTTATAAAATATACGGATCAGAAGGTCAGTACGGCACCATTTACAAGAAGAAGGGAAAAACACAAACATTCCATAACAACCCACATTAAATGGCTACCTATATTATGCCCACATCATTCTAATCACTTGAATTAATTAACTGTCTCAGATTAACCAAAACATAGTTTATTTTAAACGAGATTTTGTAAACACCGACGTTATTGGAACTTATGGTGTTAGAAATCATCGGTACACTTCTAAACCGGTTCGGATAATAATACAATGAATGTAAAATGTTTATTAATGAGAGTAACAAGACTAGGCAGCGGTCAATGGCATCGGCCTTGGCCAACGCTCTAGGCACACGATACGGTATTACATGAACACATTATATAAGGTAATATTCTACACGCCTCAAGTTCGTTAAGTTCCACAAAACTGAATTTAAGTAGTAAAAAAACTGTGTTGCGTAAAAGAAATGTTTTCTTGCCAATAATGACGACAAATCGTCACCACGACTACTTCCCCGTTAATGACAGTGGGATCACCTAATTAAACAGCTCTAAATATGCTGTTTTAATGAAGTTTGTAAGAAAGAGATGTACCTGCCTATTATGATTCAAATTAGTCCAGTGGGATTTGCATTATAATTAATCGACAGATACTATTGTCTTGTAAAGATGAATTCGACTTTGCATTAACTATTCTTTGTGCCTATTTTCGACTAAAAAAAATATTCGTGGTGTGTTATTAGGAGGTCCATGCTATGCTAGCATAGAATGGAGTTCTTCGTAGCCTAACTGATGTATTGTACGCCATTCATATCAAAATAAGCTATGTAATTATGCTATTCGCTACCGCATGGTATTAAGCCCATTCAATGGATGTAATCATGCTGTCTCTATCGGCGATCAATTATTGGCATGGATTTATGTACCTATTTGTTTACACGATATCTTGCGGTTGATGTAACTTGTTGTGTATGGCGTAAATAATTAACGCATACAGATGAAGTAATACTATATGATAATTAATAACTATAGAACAGTCATGTACTCGCATTGTGAATTTGTAACAATGCTTAATGCGCAGGCTCAGATCTGAAGAAGTTATCTAGATTACATAACTTTTTTGAATTACAGAAAATAATTTATATTTGAATAATACACTAAAAATAAATTATTTTCAAACTAAAAAGTTGCCCCCGACTTCGCCCATGGGATCTTATTTATCCCTTGGAATAATAAACAGCCTATTTTAAGTTTTTAGGGCGGAATAATAAAGATTTTTAATTAATGTTCTTTCTTCTTCTTCTAATGGTAAAAAAGATTGTTAAAATCGGTTCAGTGGTTCAGAATTTATCGATTTTATACACTAAAATCCTTCCTCTAACAATATTAGTATAGATAACTCACGCAGATAACTCTTTTCAATTCAAGTATCTCAGTACGTTGAGATTTCTATAAAAATCTTTAGCTTTTGCTGCCCATTTCTTTAAACGTACAACCGATTCATTGTTAGTATGAGGGCCTTGTTGCCTGAAATAGAAAAAAACAATCAAAATTTGTTTATAGTCAAAAACATAATCTTTCTAATTTTTTTCCTTCGTTTTTTCCAATAATTATGTTCTATTACAGTTACAAAATGTGCCCTAATGGTTTCCAATAGTTATAAACTAACATTTTTTAAGCATTACACTGTCATTAATAACTTAAAAGCATGTGTTTATAAACGACTTAAAAAACGGTAAAACCGACATATTTTATCCAATAACATATTAATCAATGTCATTATTCTATTGTAACATTCAATAAATTGCCTTTAAGAATTAGACTTCGTTTTGTTAACTGTAATTATAAGTCATTACGCGTAAAACCATTGAAAACGGCGGACAAATAGGTATGAATCATGTGCCTATACCTTACCAAGTTTGTTCAACTGTTTCTTTATTAGAAATATAAGCCAAACAATTTACCTAGTGATGGAAAAGTACTTGTAAGATAAATACTGTACATGTATGATTCGTCACGAGCTACTGTATTCAGCTGGACTGAAAAGGCCGCTTTTAAAATAATTATTCAAATAAGATAATTGCTATGGAGCTGCTATCGGCTCT
This sequence comes from Subacronicta megacephala, assembly GCA_958496365.1. Classification (NCBI taxonomy): domain Eukaryota; kingdom Metazoa; phylum Arthropoda; class Insecta; order Lepidoptera; family Noctuidae; genus Subacronicta; species Subacronicta megacephala. The sequence continues at coordinate 10,049,647 of OY292527.1, forward strand.
ATATGTGAATTGATTGGCGAGAAATTTCCAAATATGACCATTTTGGGCCTCACGTTTTTCATTATTTGAATGGTTATTATTATTACTAGGAGTTTATCAGTGTATCAAAAACATAAAAAGTTAAATTCCCTACTAGCTTTTTTTTTTCACAGACAATCCGCCACGACCCTCAGTGTCTTTGACTTACAATGTATCACAACTTCTTATTACCTTCAGAATAAGTTAAATAGTGTTTACATTGCAAAAAATCAGAGCACATCAAGAGGGGGATTTAACCTATTAATCTATTTAAAGCCTAAGGTATTAAAGAAAACGTCAAAATGGTGCCGCTAGAGTTTCTAAGCTAACTAAAGGAAATAGCTAATTATGGACATTCGAAAGCAAAATGTCTGTAACACATAGGTTGTAGCTACTGTGAATTTATTTTACACACAGCTACATATATATATCCAGTATTCGCTGACCTCACATTGTATGGGCTTACGTACAATAAGAGCTTAGCTTATATTGGTAAAATTATAGATGATAGGTACTAACCTAACCTAAACTAATAAGTATACCTATTACAAGAATACTTCCGTCGTGTAAGTTCCAGTCTGTTTGAAGTAAATGCAAGAGAAAAAAATAGTTCTTCCGTTAGAATAGCTCTTGACCTAATAAAACTATAAATAAGACGCACTTATTTCTATCATCAGACACGGAAGAGACTGTTCGTAAATCTAAAGAGATTTATTTTACTGCAAGAGCCTAAAGAAAACAAAATATTCGTCGAATAGTAAAGTTTATAAGACAAAAATATCTTACATCATGTATATTTTTGTCTTATAAACTTAACTGTAGATATCCTTTTTAACAGTAATGAATATCTATAACTTTTTTTTAGTTGATTGTAATATTTTTGACCCTAATCTTCCCTGTTGGAACGCACAAAAAGCGCGTAATATAGAACACGTACATACAAACATATTGTCACGCCTGTCTCCCATTGGTATAGGTAGAGACTATAGATTAATTCCACTTGCAACGATCCTCGCACACTAATTTCGCTTCATCTACATTCATTTATCTCTTCATGCATGACCGTCGATTTAGAGTGCTTGGAACCTATCCTTTTTTAAGAACTGGAGCACGTAATCTAAATTAATACCCTTTTGGGATATTACGCAGCACTAAAAGATCTAGACGGTATTATACAACCAAAGCTATTTACCAAGAAACAAAATTGTTTACCAATACTCGACTCAGAAGTTTTAGGTATTTATTTGTGCCCAAAGACCTTTTCTTGAGTCGACAAAAGAGGTTCTAAAGCTATATTATACAAATCACCATCCAATTTTTTAGGTATCCGCAAGTGACCTAGTTTCGATACTTATGTTTTGTGTTCGATATAATGTAAACAAGTAAGGCTTTTATAACTGTTAACCTTTTGTGGTAAATAATTTTGGAAAAGACGTACTAATATGACAGAACATAAAGAATAACATCTTTACATAAAATGAAGTCGCTTTCGCAGTCTATTCACTTATATCTTTTATACTACTCAACGGATTTTAATTTAATTTTCAGCAATGCATAGTGATTCAAAAGGAAGGTTTATATGTATATAACATACATATTATAGTACAGAAAAGCCGAGAAATCACGCGGGCGAAGCCGTGGGCGGAGAGCTAGTTGTATATAAACCTTTTGATGAAAAAAGGAGAAATGATCTTGGTACACATTTGAACAAAATACCTTTTGCAAATTTTGTAGACTGATATGATAAAGCAAAATAAAGTGTGAGAGTTAATGATAAATTTACAGAGCATTTATTGAATATAATATTTTATTTAATTAGTAATAACATGTAAGTAGTTCGAGTAGGAGTAATTACACTTTCTATACTTGAAGGTTGCTACGGTTACAGAATTACTGATACCAATATAGGCATGCGTCTATAGCATTATTATTAATTAGATTTTTCAAAATCGGTAGTTGGATAATTTGATAATACTATTACGGAAATCTATAGTATTGACATGTTTGTGACGTGCTCGCAAACACGTTCGCGGTATGCAAATGTTTGTATTCAGCGCTTGTTCCGTGCTCGGCATAGTGAGAACACACCTTAGCGTTTTTCCCCGTGCTCGTTGTAAAACTATATCAGTAGTACCTACTAACTTTCGCGAAGTCCTCATCAAGGAAGGTCATATTTGATTCCAAACTCTTTGACAGTAGTATAATTTCTAGTTAGGTCCTCTTGTAGTAATTTTATCATGCCATGCATATAATACACTCCCATCTTTTCCCATAGGAGTAGGCATAAACTACTGACCGCCACTTGCTTCTCTTGCATACCTCTTTTGTTTCCTCCAAATTTATACATCTTGTCATACATACGCGCCGTTTACGAGTACTACGCACCTGACCTTTTGGAGGACCTAGTAATCTAAGATAATATATTTGAGAACTAATGAAAGTTCCACATTTAAAATAATAAATACTTAATAGGGGTTATTCCCCAGGTATGACCCTGTCCAAAAATATTTGACGTCAAGTATACTTATGTCAGAGAATAAAAAATGGAAAATATACCATACTTTTTCATTCTAATATTTGGCATCTTTCAGGACAATTATTTTCGAGATCGCATATCTCGAAAATAATTTAAATTAGGGTTTCTGAACGAAACCAAGTATTATAATTTACAGTGTAGCGTCAAATTCTTTAAAACTAAAGCAGCATTAGCATTCAAAGTACATATAATCAAAACTCGTGGGTCGCTTACCTTATAACACCGTCCCATACGTCACAAGCACACAACACAAGAACAATACAATACGATGGTCAGGCGCACTAACGGTACGACGAGCGAAGCCGCGGTCAAAGCAGATTCTACATATTTAGTCGAGGCCATAACGGTCCAACGTTTCTTTTTGGTATATCTATGTACACGCTCTTATGGTAAATTGCTTTATTCCACAGTCGCATTACTAGAAGCAAACACTCGTTATATTAACATCATATGTTTATTTTAAACTATCTTTCATTTTACGGAAATAGAGATTATGATAGCGACACTAATGGAAATTATCTTGATTGTTGAAGATAAGGTTTTTGATGATGATTATTATTTTGATGTTCCATGTGAGAGTGATGTGTGTAACATTTAAATAACAACACACCGGTTGCGAGAATCAATGAATTAAACAATGGTTATAGGTTGACATTCAATGGCCTTTCGGTTTTGTAAATTGCTTGATTGGTTTCATTGACATGGGAACAAATTAATGCCGTAATTCATGAAGTGTCAAAACCAATTGCGGTACACGTTCATCGCATGGAGTTGTTTCACAAACATTGTTATTGTACCTACGTACCATATATCATAATAATAAGTTTAACAATAAGAAAGTACTTTGTGTAGTTATTTAAAATTAAGATTTTAGGTTATTATTACATTTGAAGTACAGGTACAGAAAAACAGATATTATATCCAAAACTAAAAACATTATTTTTTACGACCCATATAAAAAGTGAAGTGACACAGTAAATATAATTATCATTTAATTGACACTCGATGCTAACAATGAGAGTAAATCTCACAATCTAAATAAAGAAGGAAGCGAGAGTGTCCATTTATCAATTGTAGACATCAGAGGAGCACAATAAGATGTGCTTACGAACATTGTGTCTTGAAGAATGAACCGAGAACGAGGTCTTACTGTCGCACAGTCGAGCACGCATAAAAGGAATACAAATGAACGCAACAATACATACAGATTATACTGGATCCAAAACACTTGACGAACAAATTATGTCAAATAACGTCACTTTATATTTAGAACAAACAAAATTATCAATTTATTACTTTACAAACACGTGTACGTCGTAAAATGGGTTTTTAATTACAAAATAAATGTTCCCGTTCTCACATCTTTGTAGAAGTATACCAATATATCAATTCAATTAACACCTCTATATTTGCACAATTACTGGAGTAACAAGTTAATAATTAACAAAATGTTTATTGAAACGGAAATTACGATGTTGAAGAGAGAAAATTATAAAAAAACGTGGTCTGGTATCTACAATGTCTGAATTAGGTTCCACGGAGAATTGAATAGGAGTGACTCATTATTTCCAAACACGATCTTTGACAACACGTGTGGGAACAATGGAGATGGCCCGTCGAGACAACTCAAAACAATGAATTAAAATAGCCCAGGTAGAAGCGAAGATGATTGCAGGGTGTTGTGTGACCTTTGAACTGGCTCGTGAACCGACCGAAGCATTTGAAAGCGGTCCGATGACAAATGAAAGTTTTTGATTGCTTTAATACATATTTTTGATAGTCACATGACCTCGAAAAGAAATATCAACAATCAAGGCCAATTTCTCTTTTAATGAGTGTGCTGTATTGTGGCGCTTCATCGAATTCTGAGTAAATTGAACAGCTCGCTCACTTACAAATTATGAAATCTTACAAGCGTATTAAACTTTAACTTTGGAAAATGGGCAATTTAAAATTATTTCTGTCCCGATCCCTTTCAGAAAACAGATTTATAGAAATTAGACATTCGTTGAGAAATTTCAACAAGTTTAGTAAGTAATTATATAATATTTAAATAAAACTACTTTTTACGGATTTTATCGCGTTATATTGATATTTTATTGATATCTTACCATCAGCTTGGAACCCTATCATAGATTCCATTCAATCCAAGCACAAGACTGCGAAACCTTAGGATACGGTGAGCTCATTCTGCGTGACCGGATCAAATAATAATTAAATGAATGTAGGGTAGCTGTTGATAATTTTGACATTAGGACGACCAACACCTCAGCCCACCCGTGACCATGGCTGCTGTAAAGGATCCGAAACGTCGGGAATTAAAAATATCAATATAAAGTGATAAAATCCGTAAAAAGTAGTTTTATTTCAATGTCTAATATTCGCGTAAGTGTTAAACCAGTATAATTATATAATATCTTCTAAACCTTCATGTAAATATAATAGAATCCCACCTATTATTCTGATCCCAATTTGAGAGCTGACTCCGTGAATTGAATTGACTATAAATTATTGTAAAGAGTATTCCGTTTTCTTTTTCTGATTATTTCTTAGGTAAATAACCTACCTGAGGAATATACTTACGCAATATACTTAATATCATTTCTCATAAATTGAGCTATCATAATTAAATTATAATGTTAGACTTATCAAAGTAGTTTCAACCAATTAAATCAATAGATAAGCGATACAAATTCTAAGTAATATTATTATTTATCGTAGTAATAGCATTGATGAATGATATTGATGCTGATAAAGAATTTCAATTTAAAACAGGTCCTCTATCAAAACATTTACGCTTCTAATTCAATGGAATCTATTCCAAAGATGGTTTTTTGATAGTGAAAAATACTATTTAAAATAATCGATTTGATAACGAAGTTAATATAATTGATATGATGACGAGGTTACTTTCAAGTTTGTAGTTTCCTTATCAAACGAGACAATGAAAAGATTATCTTCAATCAGTGATTCAATATTTTTTTAATATTACTTATTTCACAAAATCAAGAAAGAATGCATCAAAAGAAATCTAGAATGTAAACAATATTGATTTATGTTCAAAGCCAGCTATATTTTTCATTTTTATTGTTTTCACTGTGTTATATGGAAATATTTCCATAACATCCAAGTAAATTTGCTTCTTTGTGAATGTAATATTGCTTTTTCATTTGTGTTCAATCATAGGAAGTTATATTATCTACCTATGTATAAATAAAACAATCAAAATACCATCCCCGTTGAGTTGTTGAGTTGCTTGTAAATTGCTGTTCATCAATTATTTTATGTCCAGATCTAGAGCAAAATTTTCTCGGAAGTGGTTACACTTCCGAGAAAATTTTGATCTAGTATTAAGGAACTATTAGAGAGATACCATTATGCTTTATTTTTTGCATTTATCTAAACAGTTGTATTATTGTTGTTTATTAGTTATCACGAAGTGATTTTGTCTCATTGTTACGATGTATACTTATGATTTTGTTAGTGCATATTACCTATTATAAAGTCGTATACTGAAACTTAACTTTTCTTTGTATTTATAAGTAATTACACTTAATATGGGCAAGTCAACCGTACCAAATCATGACCCTCCAAAATTTGCTCCCAAATCACAACTCTATATCCTTAATCGGTCAAATTCGGCTTATTGAGGGTTCAAACTGGACACTAATGGGCTTTTAAGGTCAATATTTCAGGGCCCCGGTTGGTGGTTGGGTTGTAACGTCCTCAATAATTGGTCCCAAGTCTCGGCGAGCCAAACTCTCGAGTAACATTTGGAGCTAAACCATTTGTTACCAGTTCGGCTGTTAAGTTTAAGCTCTCCACATAGTTTAGTGTTTCAAGTATAAGTTACTATTTGTATATAATCTTAAATACTATGCACACATATGTCTCTTATGTAAAAAAATTACCCTGAAGTTAAGGAAGTAAGGCTACCAAAAATGTTGCGTTTGCAAAATCCTTTCCTTTATCGTTAGGTCTCAGTGATGATAAAATTAATCTATTTTTGTCCTAAAACAGAATCATTATTATAACACTTTCGGTTGAACCACCTCTCCACTTATAAGTTAGATTAACTCTAGCTATAAAACAAAACCGAATATTTTTTCACCAATGACCTAGTAATGGTAACCTACGGAAAATATAAACAAAACTTATTTATAATAATAAAGTAACCGTAATGTTCATAATTAAAATACTTAATTAATTTTGCAAATATTTTCTAATAAAACGCTTTTGGTTGTGAGAATTAGTTATAAAGCGACATTAACAGCAGAAGGGTTCAGCAATCCACTTGAATAAGTGTTGTTTTAGTGATCAAATTGTAGTTGAAATCTTAACTCTGCGAATTAGGCTTTTGGTCTAAAAGCTGAGCCGCCAAACTAAACTAAATTTGTAGAAAGTTAGGCAGATACTCATTTCCGTATCTAGAATATCAACTTGTCTAACAATGATATAAAAGAAAAGGTCAAACTATACATAATATATAACTATTATTATATATAACTATTTAACTATATTTAAATACTTTATATTGAAGCCTAAAATCTATTAAGAGATTTGGCATTCGAAGGAAATTTGCGGTTGTATTGTACACACAACAGCTCCATATCAAGCAATAAAAATCCAGTATAGACATGCCTCGCATTGTAAAGGCTTTCAATACAATGAGAGGTCAGCTTAAACTAGACATGATAGCTTGATAAATAGCCGTGCATACCAAATGCCGCCACTCCATAAAAGGAGTACATAAATACATTCGATTTATAGATTCTTGCGAATAAAGCTCATCATGGACAACACACACATGGTTAGTTCACTCACATCGTAACTTCCAATGATGACAGCAATGATTGAAGTATACCTGCAATTAAAAAAAAAACTCATTAATTATAAATGTTACGAAGTATTGACCGTAATTAATAGCTTCTGTCACTACCTATTGCTACTGAAAAGAACTTTCATTAAATACTTTGAAGGATCTTATGAAGAAACCTAGCAATCAAATACCGATACGCCATTTATTTTTTAGTTTAGCGAAGTTCATTTTTAATGAATGAATGAATAATCTATATTTTTCTATAGTAATTCCTATCTTTGGTATTTGATAGTAGGAACTCGCAATCCGCAATAATTATGATATAATAAAAAATAATAATTATGGTATATATAATCGATATTACTTTATATAAACAGATAAAATCGATCGCTACAAAATTTTATAAGTAGATAAAATGAGCAGGTGCAGGCATGTGCAGTGATAGCCTAGTGATATGACCATTGGACTGCCAAGTCAAAGGTCTCGAGTTCGAATCCAAGGCACGCACCTCTGACTTTTCGAAGTCATGTGCGTATTAATAATTAATTATCACGCGGTTAAACGATGAAGGAAAACATCGTGAGGAAACCTGCATGCCTGAGAGATTTTCTTGACGGCGTTTGAAGTCTGCCAACCCGTAGTAGGCTAGCGTGGCTGACTATAGCCTAATCCCTCTCGTACTGAGAGGAGACCCGTGCCCAGCAGTGGGACAATGTAATGGGTTAATGAAAAATTAGATAAAATGAGATTAAAAACAAAAAAGAAAGAAAATAACATTTGTGCAGTGCATACGTTACATAGCAGCACGAAGTTTCTGTAAAGCGTGCATTCTAACAAATACGTACCGTCCTACACACTATCACGAACCTGCTCACATTTACAGTCTACAACTTCGATCGTACTTGACCGAGATCTTAGATTTGATGTCGTCAAATACAAACAATAAAAACCAACATCACTCAAGTAGAGTACTAAACAGCTTCAAAGATAATGACCAAACATCAAAAAATGGTGTCTGTCGCAATCTTACTGTTTCATATACCTTTCATCAAAATTAAATGGTTATCATTTAAGCAGTATCTTGTTCAACCTAAGCTCTTTACATGCCAGTTACAATATCCGCACGAACCGAACTTGCAATCCTATAGATTTGGTAACAGATATTCGTACAATATCGTCTCGTGTAATTCACGTAGCTAGCTTCAGCCGGGCTAGTCTATAGCATTGTTGTCATCACAATATGTTCATACAAAGGACCCGAGAATGTATAGATCTGTCATTTAACACGAATATCGCTTTGTCTTCTAGTAATAATCATCTTTCATGTATATTTCCTGCTATATGGAACCTCTATAGCTTATTTGCATATGTATGTATATCTACTATTCAAAAATTTCTCACCTCAAAGAGTTTGAAATCATGAGCGAATTTGCGCAATATTCATTGCTTGCTTGACTTTTTTCATCTCGACTTGACAATTCAATCAAATGATTTTATAATAATAAGATCACCATAAATAGGAAGAGTATGGTCAAAACATTCAACTGGCGTCTTTTGATATTATCCTATCACTCGTCAAACAAAACTACATCTAATATCAAAGTTCTCAGTATTACTCTCAGGTACTAAAATGTTTATAGTCACCCGAATGTTTGCAAAACACAGCGCAGTCATATGACGTGACAATAAATTCGCTTCCCACAAACATTCCCAAACTGTGGCCATTGTTCTGCCGACTATGAAATTTTGGAACATTAGATACGAAATAATAACTCTTAGATACACACATGACTCTTTGTTTATACCTAATGGTGCATGAGATAAAAACTATATGAAATATTAGTTATAAAAACATTACAGACATTTTGGTGGATTTGATGGACGTTATGGTAACAGCAGATGATGTAACCTACCTTGAAATACTTTATAATGATTAGGAACTTGCCAACAGACGTTGTGGTAACATTTTTGAACTTTATGAGATCATTTTTATAATCTATGAAAGCACATTTTAGTATATAAGGTATTGCTGTAGAAACAAATTATAAAACATTATAATAAAGATACGTATTGATAAGGCAGAAAGACATCAGTCATCAAACGAGAGGACGTAATTCATGTCATGTTCATATGTACCTGAGAATGATAGAGAATCTTATACAAATGAAGAAAAACCAGCAGTAACTAAGATTATAAAAAATAACACGTAAGAATTTATAAAAGGTAGTCACGGAAGAGAAGATGTAAAAGCATATTGCACAAATTGCATTACAAGATGTGCAAGCTAAAATATTTTAATTGGACACCGACATCGCCGAAGAAAATTACAGAGATAGTAAAACTAAAAGATACAGATACAGATAAGACGATGAACCCATTGTCGGTACCGAGGAAATTGTATTCAATATCATCACGTTCAGAAATCACAGTGGTGTACCGTACCAGGGAAAAACAATTGGTGATTGTTTTATACCAGCTCGAACACAACCGTTGGCGTAATAGAAAATTTACCTAGCAATAGGTTTGATAAGAACATTATTGTTGTTGAAAACGCATTGGCTGCACGATAACTGCCGCCCGGACGATTTTACAACATGTTTTGAAATACGCGAAATTATTGCAAATAGTTTTCTTTGGGAAATTGCATTTTCGTTTTATAACAATGTTTCGAGTTGTATTTTGTTTTATTGATGAATGATATTTTGTTATTGATAGAAAATGTTACAATTTCATCCCAAGCTTTCATTTAATTTTGTAGCGTAGTGTTTCGAATCTGGTAGTGGATTGCCGCAGGCTGATGATAATATTTATTAATCGATTATTTTTTATTGACGTTACAAGAGACAAGTCACTTAGGAGAGTCCGGTGCAAAGGCACTGCTTATTTCGTAAAGAATTATCTTCTATTAGGCTTGTGCAGAAAATTAATATCATACATACATACATATTGTCACGCCTGTCTCCCATGGGGGTAGGATAGATTTCCACTTGCTACGATCCTGGCACACTACTTTCGCTTCATCTACATTCATTAATCTCTTCATGCATGACCGTCGGTTTAGGGTGCTCGGAACCTGGCCTTTTTTAAGAACATCCGCTTTGGTTGCGGTATGTTCGCCGAGGTCTTCCCCTTCCAACTCGTCCATCCATACTCACCATATATACTTGTTTCGTCAATCTCCGTTCATCCATTCTCTCTACATGACCAAACCATCTTAGCATACCTTTCTCAATCCTTGTTACTATATCTTCTTTCACTCCACAACGCTCCCTAATATTGTTTAATAATATACAAGGAAAATTTTAATTGTTTATAATATAATATATATATATATGGGTGTTTAGGAGGGCAAAGGTAATAATAACTAAGAAAAATTGTTTTATTCGTACTTTTACGCACAAAGCACCAAAGCATTGTTAATAGAACTCATTGTGACAGGTCAGATCTAAAGTAAAGGTCGAAGAGTACGACGAAATTCCCTCAGGTGTCTGATCATGGTTGATCGGGAGAACTTGGGAACTGGCAAGAGATGCTGAATAACGAAAGGTTTAAATAGGCCTTTTTCCTCTGAAAGTACCTAATATCCACTAGAAGCGACAACACAGTGAAAAAAAGATCATTTATAAAAAAAAAGGTTTAAACTATTTAGGTTTTTTCTCAAGAACCGTTTTCACTTGCATTAAGTGCAATGTTAAAAATATTACAATACTCCGTTGAAAGTTTTCTTAAACAACAAAATCGTTAAAAACAAGCATTTATAAAGACGCAATACTCCAACAAAAATACTTTTATAATCATGATTGTTTTCACAATACACGCTCGAATAAATTGAGATAATCGAGTCCTGAAATAACAGCAACAATACTCAATTACGCAATCACTTCAATCGAATACATAGGCAATAAAATAAAAACATCGTACAATGCTACTAGGCGAAAAATTGCTCCAATGTAATACACATTCATCTTATCTTTTAACATTAATAAAGAACGAGTGTTATGATTGTGTCAATTGTCTGCTACTGCAATAATGATGTCATTCGATTCAATGACCGCAGACCAGCTGTATATGCCGAGAGATACTATATTGTTGGCTCATAATTGTAATTTTTTAGTAAGGAGTAAGTGTGAAATGTGTTGGAAGGCCTTTAAAATTGTCGCTTAATTTGGGCTTATCATCATCCTCACCCTCTTAACCATTTCCAATTATTAAGTTATTGTTAGTTAGTGAAGGAAAAATACGACCACGGGCAGGATTTGAACCTGCGTCCTCTGGTTTAGTACACCAGACGCTATGACCGCTAAGCAAACACCTTCACATTTTTAATTTACGTCTTTGAGGTGACGTTCGTCTTTGAGGTGTTGACGACTTTTCCAATTATGTAAGGGTTCCAGTTTATATGTGGTATATCAATTTTTTTTACACGAAGCGACTGCCATGATACCTCCGTCTCCCAAATTTCTGGGCAACATCGATACTAGAAGGATACTCGTAGGCTGGTTGTCAGTCATTTTGAACTTTTGACCATTGTAATAGGTGTTGGTAAGACAACCGGGACCGGCGTCTTTAGTGTAATTCGAGGCACGGAAGTCTCAATGTGTTAAGAATTATCACCCATCTACAAACTTACTGCGATAGGTACAGCTTAACCTTGCAGATCTTTTGATTAGCGCAGTTATGACTTAATACCCCTGTCAAATTATTAAAAGAGGTAATTCAAACTATATTGCATACATCGCGTCTAGTTATGAAGAATAAAATGTTGCAAACGGTAGTGCCGATGAGTTCGCTATAAATATTGGCCCGACAAAATATGAACGGTTAAGTACATTGACACGAAATGAAAAATAATTTAAGAATATTTCGAAACCGGTTCCAAATCATCTCGGAAATGGCAAGCCAAATGAAAATGCTTGATCAGCGGGCTAGAGGCAAATCGTTAACATTGCAAACAACCTTATGCGGTAAAACAGGTACACTTGACCGACGAATGGCCTCCGGTGACACCGCAGTCCACATCATTACTCCACGCGGCCGCTACCACGCGACCACGATCGATGCTAAACGAACGATCGATCGGAGGTGAAACTCCAATAGTGAGTGCATAGACGACGAGCGTGGTCATGCTTAGTAAGGGGTCGTTGAAACCTGTTCGAAGCTTAGCTCTTGGCAAAGTACTCATTTCTTACACATTCTGCTAATGCTTTGATTACAATCTTGGTCTAATAATGTAAAGGTGGTGGGAATCCTATGGTGTTTTAAAAGTTCAACATGTAATAAACAAACCCAAGACCCGAAATTAGTACCGAATCGACAACTGAATCGATTACAGTGGTTTTTAAATGTTAATTTTTCCCGAAACAATAATTATAATAGTTGAAATTACGGATCCCTTATCCATCAGTTCGTCGAGTTATGGAAAACTGAACCCTATATCGAAAGTGTAAGACTTAATCCAAACGCAATATTTGATTTGCCGTCCGCAGACGCAGACAATAACAATCATTGATTATAACTCGACCAACTGATCGATCGATGGCCGCCATAATTTCAGGTACAATAATTATTGTTAAATACCACTGTAATTCAGTACTCAATTTTGAACAAACTATTTTCCGATGACATTTTGTATACTTATTTTTATATCATAAAGAAGCTGAAGTAATGAAAGTCTAATTAATCGTATAGTGTTTAACTTTAAATTATACATAACATCACGCCTGTATTCTCCAATAGGTTAGGCAGAGGCGTACTAAATGGACACCCACGCTTCGCCGGTATGTTTAGGTCCCATGTAATATTAAGCGAGCCTATTGCATTTAACGCGGCACAAATCCCTCGCTGCTACGACTCCCTCGCTGCTACTGAGATTTTTTATAGAACATCATAATAACATTTTGCTCGACTTAGCAGTCGCGCTTGGGACCACTAGACTAATGAGGCAGTTTGTCGGTTGTCAGCAAATTAGAACAATATTAAAATACTTTCATCGTATCGCAGCTTTTATAGGCTAATTGTTAACCTGAGTAAGGTAATGCCTAGTTGAGTGATAAAGCCTTTAATTATACACGGCATACTCCACGCATTCCACTCACACACATACATTTATTCTCACGCTTTTTCTTCGCACATGCTTAATAATGTAATTCACTTGTTTTTTCCTGCGATTATTGAAGTAGGAAACTAGATCTTATGGAACATGTCATAGATATGTTACGTATCAAAAATATGTAAAATGTCCATTAATTGCAATATGTACCGCCAAGCCTGATCACGGAAAATATAGACGTCAAAAACTTCTTAGAATTATATTTTAATACGGACGGGGTTTTTTTACGGAATTAACCTGATTAATTTATCGGGCAAAGTTTACTAATTAGTTTCACAACATTATTAAAATGAGTTCATAAGCTACTTTTTGTTATCCTGTTATTTTAAATGGAATATAGGTACACTGTAGATTACTGATACGCTATTATTTTTGGCCAGAACGATAAACATAAATTACTTATATTTGATGGACGTAGTACGCAGATTCGAAAATTTGCGTTTTTTAAATTTTCTTAGGAAAAAATTGTTCTGCCATACTGAAATCACGATCAAAAATCTAATATCTAACAAATATAAAAAAAAAATATTAACATGGGTCGACCCGTTTCGGAGGCGTGCGACAAACATGAGATTTTTATATATTAGATAGATAAATAGTCCTCGACCCTTAATTCGACGGAGATTTTTTTCGATTAAATTTGTAAAATCGTTACATATTTTGGTTCCTAGCTTGAAAGGGACCCTAGAAAAAATACCTAAAAAAATCTTATTATTTCATTTTCCTGAAAAACCTATGTCCATTATACTGTACATTATCAAGTTCATACGAAACTGATGCACTTAAACCATGTGCAATATACTTCCCATTGTCAAAGAGAAGGAATAAAAGAAACAAGTGATTCCGTAGGAAAATACTCATACTATATTAAGAAAATTGTCTCATAATTACATTTTCTTATGCTTAAAACTAATAGGATATCGTTCCGAGACTAAAAATCCCCCATTGTTCACGTAGACACCACATCAAGTCGAGCGTACATCATTTCAAGCGGACAGATACGTGAGATAGGATACCTATCAGTCCTCATCCGAATTGACGTTGTCAACAATGTTGCGTTGAATCTGCTCGAATAGTTTCAATGGCATGACATCAGCCACTTGGGCATATCTGAATTCTGTAGACCAATAGTCTAGATAGGAGGGCATTTTCACTATACCCAAGATAAGAACAATCTTGAAAGTCTTTCAACCCCTCGATGTCCAATTGCCAGTACTTTGAGATGAGTACAAGTTCATGTTGTTGACGGTATCAGCAAGTATATCTGGGGAGAAGAACCAATGAAAATACTCCTTCGGAGAGTCAATATCTCGTAAATCAAACACAAAGTCGTTTGATGGAATGTCAGCCTTGTGTCTGAATTGTCTTTTCTTCGACATTGGACACAGCTCATACAGGAAGTTTCCTCTTACGCCTGGTTGTTCTTGATGCTGATGAACTAGCAATAGACAATGCATTTAGTGAAGCAATGGACAATAAATGAAGCCAAACTGGGTAGAGCATTATAATTTACTTCAACAGTCGGTGGTAGCACGTTTTAAAAAAAATAGACGTCAATAGAGGTCACTCATGGTTTAAATTGTCTCCAACTTCTAACACAGGTTTGTTCTCACTGCCACTGATGCTAAGATTGTCCTCTGTATGACGATTTTCGTTTAATCTCTCCATTAAAGTAGCAGCATCAACGTTAGTCTCATCACTGTCGATTGAAGTATTATCTTGTGTATTATTTTCTGAGCTGTCTTATAATATTCATGCGCTCTATATATGAATCAATGGAAGGGCAAGGTGAGGAGAACAACTCTTCAGTTCTACGAACAGCAATTTCCTCTTCGTTCTCATGTTCAGATCTACTATCTAAATCGCAAGGCATTTTCGAGCATTTTCTGGCGACATCAATGCTACTAAGCATTTTCTTCTAGACTTAAAGCTCTGAAAAACGAACAGAAGCAAGGTGTAAAACATTTTATCTGCGGATCCCTAGAAATATTGTTACGAGAAACAACAAAAGTTTATTTTCTAATACGGCAATGGGAAAAATACTGGACATAGTAATTGGCAGTTACTTTACTAGTACTTCGACGATGGGAAGTATGCTGGACATACAAGTTGTGGGCGTCGTAAAAACTAAACAAAACTCAACGAGACAATCAAAACATTATGAGTAGCAGTCCGGGTATGTTATCTTTAGTTTTCAATAAAATTGCAAGGTAATAAGCTGTAACACAATGAATAAAATACAACTTACCGTGAGCCCGTGCAGCGAGTCCTTCCTCCCCCCCATATTGCAGGTGACTACTCCCACCCCATGGATGCCCAAGTGATGCCAATTTTTTACAACATAGTTGGATAGTTCAGCATGTAATTACGGCACCTTGAACTCTAGATATACTGACTATTTTTGATGTAGATTTTTTTTCATTCAATGGGTAGTATACTGCACAGTATCGAATTAAGGGTTAACGTTACAAGTGACGATAAGCTGTGACAATAATCAAATAATACATAACATAACATACTATCACGCCTGTGTTCCCCGAAGGTTTATGCAGAGGTGTACTTCATGTACACCCACAGTTCAGGGGCGAGCATAGGCTCGGTGAATGGCAATAGTGCCAAACTCCGAGCTGCTACTGAGAATTTCATAAAAAAACTCAATTTGCTCGATTTCGACGCTTAAGACCATTAGACTAATCAGGCAATACTAGTTGAAATAGATGCTATTGTATGTGAAATACCCCTAATAAAGCCTAGTTACTTCAACAGAATGCTTACGATGTTAGGTACGATGATTAGACGCTTCCTCAGCGTTTTACGATGCTTTTTACAACTATGTTCGTAACCTTAACGTTAACTAGCATTCCTTAGATACGAACCCTTACTTATGTTGCAATATTAGTCATTTTATTAAGCTTTTTAGGCGTTTTGTTATAGCTTGATAGTATATAGTCCCAGCTGAGAAATTTATCAGGACCGCTTATTCATATTTTAGCATTAAATAATGCTTAATGCTCACAAAGATATGAATTTTCTTGTGAAAATTCATATTTTTGTGAATATTCGACATTTAAAGATACAACAAAATTTAGGTATCGATCTCGGGCCCTGAAACTGCATCCTTTCTACCTACCGGATGTTTTTTTATGGGTTATCGCGGGCAGGCGAGCCACCTCATGGTAAGTAGTCAACGCCCATGGACATCTGCAAAACCAAAGGAGTTACAGATGCGTTGCCGAGCCTATTAAGAAAAAGGGAGGGGAAGGAGAATAGGAGACGGAAGGGGACTGAGGGACGAATTGGGCCTACGGCACTCCACACTGCTACTTCACGTCAATTATCTGTGGGAGGGTAGTACATTTCCCGGTCGTGCCGACCCATTCCGTGACACTAAGTACCTACTACTAGTTTTAAGAAATTTCTCTTCCACATTTTACATATTTAGATAACGTCAGCGTTCTGAGTTCCATTTATTGCGATATGTCTTGGTGAACACGTTAACTCAAAATAAAAAAAAATATCGCTGTTTAAATACTACACTCCATTTATGCACCCCCAACAAGACTGCAACTCCGTTACTAGTCAAAGTTACTGAGAATACTTTTAAAGAATTCCTTTACTAACTTAACAGTCATCTTTCTAGCTTTATGACAAGTTGAATGCTAAAAGTTTCTTTAAAAGGAGCTGTTGTGTAGTGTATCAAAGTTTCTTATGTAGTTCTCGAAATAATGGAGTGATATTTTGCTGCTTGGAGTCAATTTTGTTCGTACAAATTTTAATTCACTGACGCCCATACCGGTCTCATGAGACCGCAACAATAGATTTGTGTCTACCACCCTCCGTTTCTACTGACGACAAAAAATGTTGCAAACAGCTACTTATCTGGATGACAGAAATGAAGATAAACCATATCACCATGTTTTGTCAGCAGTGGAAACGCGGAGCATTATAGGACTTCAAGCGTTACAAGGGATTTCTGAGCTCCAATTAGGAATAATATTTATTGAAACTAGAGCAATTTACAAGGTATAAGGCTCAGATCAAATAAAAAGTTAGGATGGAACTTTGCGAACAAAGAAGTGAGGCCGGCTAAAACTACGCCTTACCGTGTACAAACACAATTACACGCACACACGTATACCGAAACTACGCCTTGTCGAGACAGTCGAGGTTTCGGTAGCTCGACTGACTTGACTCTTTGTTCGCAAAGTTCCATCTTAACTTTTTATTTGATCTGAGGTGTTAGGTTACTGTACTTTCTTGTACATTCTACTTTAGTGCATTCGACTATAGGACAAGGGAAGGTACAGTTTTCAGTCAGTAAGAGTTCAAATTTTCACTATAATTTTATACAAAAGCTAACTGTACCTACTTTCGTCAGTACTTTTATAAATAGGTAGGACCTATGGTGAACTTTTAACTTAACTAATAATTTCTAAGGTGTGTTCCATGAGTATGTTAGTTGCATTTGGAAAACTTAAAAAAGTAGATAAAGCTTGACTAAATCATACAAAAAGAATACCCGACTCACACAGTTTTTTTCAGTTTTTCAATAGCAATCGACAAACTTTAATTATATTTATATGAAAATTGAATAGAAGTATTGGAAGTAATTTTAATTCTGGAGTAACAGCAGTTGAAATTTTGCTGAGGATATATGAGCTATTAATATAGTCATAAGCAGTAAAATAATGACGTCGCTTGACCATCAGACATCAAGCGCCGTTATAATGTGCGCAAGATTGCTTACATCCGCACAAAACAGCTGATGATTGTGTTTCTTCTTGTGCTTTCATTTTTAATACATATCAGCATAAAAATACGTCATTATTACACTTCTTTTACTCGTGGCCAATAGGCTCATCCCGTATTAGGTACACAGGAACGAAACATACTGGTATGTTAAGATAATGATTAGACATTTTTGTGCGTGTTAATTAAGTTGCCCCATAAATTTATCATAAAGTTTCAAAGTTTGTTTTAATGCCTGGAACTACAACCCGGATATTTTTATTTATACATTCGATTTAGCCCAATTTATGTGATAAATTAATAAATAAAAAATTCTGTCAAAGTCAGAAACTGCGGGTGATAACGCGAGGCATAACTAGTTCGTAAAAAAATAAAAGAGAAAATAAAACTGCGTGCGTAGGTACCTGAATTTAAAAATACAACATCAACTTTAAAATGCCTCTATTAAAATAGTTATTTGCATAATAATTAATATGTTTTATTCATATGACTTTAAACTGATCGTATGAATTGTTGCCTACAGTTGGCGCAGTAACTTTCACTAGATCATAAAAGTTATTTTAAACTGAAAACAAGTGTAACCGTAGGAATATGAGGGTAATTTCCTAACTAACATGTAATAATAAATCGGATGTGTGCATTGCGAATTGCGATTACGTTTGAACGCGAACAAAGGACAGTAAAAGTGGCATTTACCCCACTCCACAGACTACACAGAGCGATTCCATGAATTATGAATCCAAATTTGATTCGGAATTTGAATCAAACGTGGGGTAAATGAGACAAATATTGCCATGCTTGTTTGTAGATACCATTGCAACAATGAATCTAATTAATTAATTTATGAGCCAAAAGCAGAAATTACGAAATGTATGACTGGAATTATTGATAGAGATATTTTCTTCACAGTAAATAGGTACATTATTTTTATTTGTCTTGTCTGGCTCAGACCGTAAAAACTACTTTCAAAGATTTAAAGGTCACTATGCATACATTTTTAGCTGCACTAAGCATAGTTATTTGATTAGATAACACTGCTATTTAGAATTGATAACAGCAGAACAGTATGTTATCAATAGACAAACATGACTCACATTGTCAGCGTATTCAGATTTTATAATGTAATTGTAAATATAATAAGTACATAAGTATGCAATAGAAAATGAATCGAGTTTTACGATATTTTCTCTTTATCACGTTACGTATGAATTAAATCAATTTTCCGCGTTTATACGCATGTGCAATTACTTATTCGGTTCTAATTGCTGTTCTTACTTAGACACGGGTACCCATGTAATTCTAATCATACAACATTTTAAAAATAAAATCATTGTATCTCTAGTTATTAAGAAACTTGAATTGTGTAACACTCGTGGACGTACCAAAACACTGTATTTTATATATAAACTGTGGATAACGTATTGAGTTACACACTTATAATATGTATATGTTTGCCTACTGTCATGTGTATTTTAGTGTGTAATTGTTTGTTTTCCCGAACTAATAAATAAAATAAACATTTTTAGATGACGAAGTAGGTTTTATTGCTGTCTCGACTTCCATCAACATTATTAGGCGTCTTGCACAGTGGGAAAAAACTTCATAATTATCTAAACTACAAAAGAAATTAAACTGTATCTCAATCGAATAAAATTTATGACAGAATGACAACTTTAATTTTACTATTTTTATTCTAAATCATACCTTGTATCATTGAGTTATAATGTTCAAATTATTTTGAACAGTTTTTAAGATAAGATACAATATCTGTAGGATTGTTCTGTCTGTGTACATCTCGCCTCTCTACATATCTATTACGCTGGCTGTACACACACTGCCTACCGATGATACACATACGATTTACTCGCCGTGATACAGATCACTATTGAAGTTTGTTGATAGACACGGTGGCACTAAAGTATGGCGGGTACAATTCGTGCTCCTGAACATGCTCAGCTGGCACGGATCCGGGTACCAAACCGTAAAGAAACCGTGCTGTGAACAAGAGGCCTTATTTAGGCCTAAGGGGTTGTCAATCTTTATTTTTCCAGTAACAGCAAACATCGAATTGCATCGTTTTTGGTACAATGATTGGTCAGCTTATACTGGATATATATGTTTATCCGTTCGTTCGGACTGCATCATTAGTCTTGTGATCCTAAGCGCGACTGCTACGCTAGAAGTCCTAGGTTCGCTCCCCAGGTCAAGCAAATGTTATTGGATTTTTCTATGAAATTCTCAGTAGCAGCTCGGAGTCTGGATTTGAGCCCTGATAATGGCAATAGGCTCGCTCCCTATTACATGGTACCTAAACATACCGGCGAAATGTTGGTGAATATAAGTAAACCTCTGACTAAATCCTTCGGGGAATACAGGCGTGATGGTAAGCGATGGTGCGTTCGCACTCCCTTACCCTATGCTCGATACTGTGGCATTCATAAAGACATTTTATATCAACCCAACAGGCCCTTGTGATCCATCGCAATCGCCTAACTAACAACCCAACTTTATTGTTTACCCAACTTTATTTTTTGTATCGACCCCGTAGATCTATTTTGTTAACCTGATCTCATGGTCTCCACGTGACAGGCTAGTTTTCTAAATTTCCTTGTCGCCACTAGGTTAAGCTAATTAGAAATATATTATTTAGAATTAGAAAATGATTTAAATGATTAAATGATTAGTTGACACTATTGGCAAAGCTGGATTCAGTTTGCTTGGTCTGCTTAGCTTGTGATATTGTCCGCCCTAAGCCCTGCCGACAAGAAAGTCATCATCAACGCATTTACTGACTCACTACTGGCCACGACATTATCTCCTCTCAAAGAGAGACTCCAGCCTGCTTTAAGTTGTTAGACTTCTCACGCCATCTAGAGAATCTGTCTAGCATGCTGGTTTCTTCACGATGTTTTCATTCTGCGTTTTGAGCGAGTGATCATTAATATTATTACGTACAATCTAATTGTTATATCACTTAGCTGCAACTAATTATGAAGCGTGATAGTGTTGTCATTAAGATATGTACCATCACGCCTGTATTCCCCGAAGGGTTAGGCCGAGGTGTACTAATGTAAACCCTTGTTTTGCCGGTATATTTAGGTCCCGAGCGGGGGCGAGCCTATTGCCTTTATTGGGGCACAATTCCAGACTTTGAGCTGCTACGGAGAATTTCAAAGAAAAACTCGACCTGGGAATCGCACCGAGGACCTCTAGCGTAGCATTCGCGCTTGGGACGACTAGACTAACGAGGCGATCGTATGCTGTTGTAATTAAAAAATACTATTCATACTTTGTTTTCATTGTAAATCAATTTTAAGCATAGACCTTGAGGAAATTAATGTAGCATTGCTATCGGATCGATATTGCAATGTAATATAACAATAGGTGCTATATTTTTCTTATAAATGTTTAAAAATATATATTCAAGGAAATACTGTATAGTCGGTAGCACATCAGGTTATACAAAACTGAAATTTCTCCAAATGATTTTAAACCTTAAAATGTTATGACTAAGTTCAAAATCGACTGAGAAAATTTGACATTTTGTGGAGAGAATAACGAAGAAAGAAGAAGGAAGAGATTAACATTTTTTTAAGACCCATATATTGTTATTTTATTTGAACTAGATTTTTTAGTACCTATTGAAATTAGGTACATTTCCATAGGTAACAGACGTTCAGACGTTAATACCAAATTACGTCATTCAAACGGTTGAACGGTGATAATGCCTGTGCCTTTTACAAAAACCCCGCCAAAAAACCCGTAACCTCACATTGTTGATATGCTTATTTTGTAATTTGTTAGTTTTTTAGTGATAATATCCTAGTTTTGTATTTGATTGTTTTTTTTTGTGATTATTCACAGTGAAAGTTGCTGAAGGATTTCAAGTTGCCGACAGAAGATTACCTTATCGTTTTTACTTATGTTAGAAAAATATTTGTTAGACATTAACATTTTACGTATCGTGACATTCACATCGTGCTTTTGAAACCGCAAAATTGAAGATTTAAAAATACCCTAATAAAAAAAATATTTTCGAACTCATGATAGGAAAATAAAGTAACGGTATTTTTGTTCTAGTGGCTTAATAATTTTGAAATGTTGTCAATTTTAAGTAGGTATAATTTTCTGCGTTTATCGTTAGTAGAACGGAAACACACTATCGTTGGGTACAACCTACGTAATAAAAAATAGATAAAACTTATCCACCGCTATCCGGTAATAACAATAAATTTGTCGAAACTACAACAACTGCCTCATTAGTCCAGTGTTCTAGCGTGACAGCTACACTGGTGGTTCTAGGTTCGATTCCCGTACGAGTCCGACATACCCTGCCGCCTCCCCTGGCGGCGAACGAATAATGAGGATTTTCCGTAATAAGTATTACAAAAGTCGAGCAAGCAGTATTTTTGTCAAATGTTCTATTTCATTTAGACAATTACCTACTACAGGTACTTACTTAGTTATTTTTACGAAAAAATAATTGAACGGTTTCAAAAAGTGGACCCTACGGAGTACATCTGGCAAGAAATTCCATAAGTTGAGTCCAGTAAGGGCAATAAGCCTGCCCCCGGATTTGCGATCAGGTGGTTGCCGGTTCGAAACCCATCTATTGCACTACCGACGCGGACCCACTTGTAATACAAGCATTTAGCTCAGTAGCCGTAGTCGAGGGATTAAAAAGAATACTAGTACCTACATAACATGCGACCCGCATTGCTCGTAAGCTTTTAAAAAAAAACAAATGTGGGTTTTCATAGTTCACCTCTGCGCTCTGCGTTACCCTTGGGGGAATAAAAACGTCTTAATCATTATGTTAGTCAACAGTGTTTTTCCAGTTTCAGATTACGACCACAATATCAGCTGATAACCGTCTTTATTTAATTAAACACACTTAATTGCGGTACTTATTTTTAATTGTTTATTTTTACATTAAAGAAGCAATTTCCTCTATTTTATTACTTTGATGATTAAAATTTAGTACTTACTTGTCCGTTACCTTTTCATTTGTCTTCGGTATGTGTTACTTGTATGAGTATATTAGAGTTCAAAATAGTATTTAAAGTTGTATTATTAAATATATCCTGTTATGGTGGATCATTTCGTCTTGGGTGCCAATTTTTTTTTTGTTTTTTCGACACATTGACAAAGACTTAGCGAAAAAATTAAAAAGAAAAAAATAATTCGGCACCCAATGCGAAACGATTGGCTTTAAGGTCGTCTATAACGTCGTCTAGTTCAATTTCTACGCAATATATCAAGATGAAACATGCACAAGATTTCCCACATCTGCCTAAAATTCTGCGTAGATATTTTTACGGGATTAGCGTTTAAACAGACAAACAAACAAAATTTTAAAAATATTCTTCCAAGTACCTATTGCTTTTATAATGACAAACAACTGCCAGTTAAAATATTTTTATACAGATTTATGTCTCAGTGTTGGCCAAATAAGCATTTTATCTTTCTTTCTTTCTCTACCTAACCTTTCGCGGGAACGGGCGTGATAGTATGACAATATAAAATTTGGACTTTCCACCGAGCACATAGTGTCTCAATATTCAATACGTCATAATATGTTCGGCCTCGAAATAAACAGTCGCCTAGATCGTACATTACTGATAGCCTTTTGATATCGAACTTATTTCAAGCCCTAGTGAATGGACAATAACATTGCCCTGATTAAATTCATATGTAATCATACCGCGTAGGTATATATAGTTATATATTGATGTTATCGGGCACCTACTGTATGCGGTATCATCAACAATACTTTGCTTTTAATAAATGCATTATTTGATTAAAACCTGATCTTCAAGGGCGCAGATAATTAATTAACTGAAAAACGGTAAATATACTCGTATTTTTTGAAGTACCTACTTACCATTACTTTATCTAGCATATTTTGAGATAGTTTAAGAAAAAGTCATATCTAATTAAATTACCTATTTTGTTTAACTATTATAAAATTGTAAATAACCTGTTTAGTGCACATTGAAGATATCAAATAAAAACGAGTGGGTTAGAGTATATACGTATTTAATATATCGTCATACACACGCGCCGGTTGCAAGTACTACGTAACTGACTTTTTTGTAGGACCTTGCCAATAAGATCGGTGACAGTTTGAAGGTGAAGACATTGACGTATATATATATTGTTTACAAACTAATAAAACCTGAATTAACACAGGAAGAATTTATTGACTGTTTATTACAATTACTCGTTCAATCTATAAATATACCATGAATATCAGTACATTGACTTCACGGTGCGAATCCGAACGAAATCGAGTTCGCGATGACGTCACAGTGACAGCCAATGGGGCAGAGGTAGACAGATATTAGGCAAAACCGCAGTCAGGTCTGGATATTAGAGAACTTATCTGCTATAACCGCAAAGCATATTATAATATATATTTACACAACCTGCAATCTCAGATCAAATAAAAAGTTAAGATGGAACTTTGCGAACAAATAAGTGAGGCCGGTTAAAACTACGCCTTGCCGTGTACAAACACAATTACACGCACGCACGTATACCGAAACTACGCCTTATCTTGTGAGTCAAGCAGAGTCGAGCTATCGCTACACGTCTATCAAAACTTCATTAACGTATCACGTGCGTGTGTGCGTGTAATTGTGTTTGTACACGGCAAGGCGTAGTTATAGCCGGCCTCACTTCTTCGCTCGCAAAGTTCCATCTTAACTTTTTATTTGATCTGAGCCTGCAATACGTACTAACTTAGTTTTAATACCGTAAGAAATTACACTTTATTTCTTATTAAGGTAATACCTAATTTGTTTTCTATTGAGAATCGGCGTATTGGCCTCACTAATTTGTGAGAATTTCTCTCAGCCTAATATGCGGAAGACCGGTAGTGGATATGTATAGCCAAATTGGGTGCTGCACAAAATTTCAAATTTTGTCAGTTGATTTTGAACTTAATCAACATTTTAAGGTTTAAAATCATTTGGAGAAATTTGTCAGTTTTGTATAACTTGATGTTCTGACGACTGTTCATTTTGTAAAAAATATTAAATTTGGCGCTCTAGGCGAAACGATCCGGCTTAAGTGAATATAGTCTTGTTTTGTTTTATAAAACACGATATTCAATTCGTACTACATTTGTATCCGTGCTAAGGTGTCACGGTACAATGAGTTACGTGCGTAGTTTTTATACAACTCTTTAACACCTTTTAATAATTCGATGACAACCACGAGTAGGTAGGTAGTAGGTACAAATATATTATTACCCCAAATACTCACCTAAATGATTGAGTTTACTCATTTACATTCTAATAATTTGTTAGTCATAGGTGGTGATTGTTTTGAAAATTTCCAGACCAATAGGCATTCCCCCTTTATTTCCTACCAACCTAGATATATTTATTTATAATCGTGCACCTCGCCAGCCAAATTTCAAAATGAAAAGAAATTCCACCCTTTATTTGTCAAAATAGAAGTAAGAGTAAATTTATCAATGCTGTGATGTTCACACCACCATTCCTCACGATGCGGCAGCACGGAAGGAGGAGGAGGACTCTTGGTACAATTACTCACAGCTTGACTTTCAAGAAAACTCACTGTTGCATCACGCTGACAATTAGAACATGTTTTGTATAACTTTGATACAAAGAACGAGAAAATTATAATGTACATTAGTTAAACAATAAAAGTATACAGGGATTATTTTCAGGTGAGTTTTAAAAATAGCATCTAAATATTAATACGTGAAGGAAAACCTTTGTAACCCTTTTTAAGGATATTGCGTAGACTGTGAGATTTGGCGTTATTAGAGAGATTGCAATATATTTCTGCATTCCTTGTGCAGAAATATATTGCGTTATATATTGCATTAGGTGAGGGCTACGTTCAGGAATGGACATTATAATAATATATGTTCCCACTTAGCATGAAATGGTTTTGAAACAGAAAGTCCCTCGATAGTCATAAAAAATGGTCTTGCTGAATATTGTTTGACTTTGTATCAGAATAAATGTCAGGAGTTACTTTAATGTCGTTAGTAATTGCTTCTGTTTAACAACTAATTATAGAAGTTACATATTCAGAAGCCACGTTTTCAGAATTGATGAATGAAGTTCCGTTTCAAATTAGTCATAAAGAAGAACTCTCTCTCTCTTGCCTAGTTATTTTAAACTCGATGGTTTTCGTGGACAGCTTAATAGATTCGATGCTCGTTAATTTCAGGCATATTTATGCGCTGAGCAACACATCTCATACGATTATAATATCAATAGCTCGCTTCAACGGTCACACAAGCGGCTCTTTTGTCCAAGCCGCATGGGTGTTCAAAGACTTGTATAAATTAAACACCTTTACAGCCCAGTTGAATTTACGACTATTGTTTTAAGCAAAATCTCACAGTGAGTCTGGAAACAGCTTAAATTGCCTCAGCAGTTGGTCCTAAACGGTTTGGGGGAACAAAAGTCGTTACCGGGTGCCTACCAAGTTGACGTCTCAGAAACATGGGAGCCGCTGTGCATAATTCTGAGTAGCTCTTAAATAAAACATTTTAGCACTAAGCGGTTGATTTGATTGTCCCCTATAGTTTCAGGTTTGAAAGCTTTAGGAAAATCTAAGCAATAACCGCGTCAGTTTTATTGGAGGAAAAGTTTTAAAACAACACTCAGTCCTGGCCTGCGAAAGCCTGTGATAGAAATATCAACTCTATTATCATAGGTTTAGTACTGAATATTCATACAGCGATATTTACTTTGAGAGTTTCGATGGCCATTTATTTGAAAATTTATTTAGGCTTTTGGTTCACATATTTTCCGGAGTTTTTTGATAATTCCATTACATAGCCATATTATTTTTTCGAACGTGTAGCTATATATGTAGAAAAATAAATGTTGTGTTCCATAACATATTTCATAATGCGGCAAAGCAGGTTAATCTAGTTTTATATTTTACTAATGAGCTCACTACTACCAAATCCTTTCCTTAATCCTTATAATTTATTTGAAAACGGCCTAAATAAGGACAATAGCACTTTTAAACTCTAAACAATATTCAGCTTAACCAGGCATTTCACTGGAGAACATCATTCATTCTATTTTAAGACATTTTGTTTCTCACCGTCGTTTGGCAAGTACTTCCAAATGTTATAACTTCCGTTGTGAGTTGGGAAGAGATCGACATAAATCAGAACGTCGATGGATGAACTCACCTTACTAATTACCTCTAAGTGTAAAACGTCAGAAGTCTCCTCAAGTCCCTCAAACTATTTCACTCTGAACAGATTACTGGTATTTAATTTAAAACATTTTAAAGTTCCGTGGCATTTTTGGTTTTAAATTCTTTGCCTTAAGTAACTTTAAAAGGGTCAATTTAAATTAGTTCCGGAATTCCCTTTGGTTGGGTGGAATCCAGATTTTAAAATTGGATTGAGCTTAATTTTATGGAAGTGGGGTCTAGCGTACAGTGTAATAAGACAAGTCAAAAGTTTTAAAATAAAAGAAAGGGTAATCACTTTTACATTTCAGATACACATCCAATAGCTACATACTTATTAAGATACAATAATATGTGAGGCAGATAAAAATCTTTTTAATTCAATGGAAATAACTTTAGCTTCAAAGTTTTAAAGTATTAAGTAAATCACTTCTAAATAAGTAAATATATTTTCACCAGCTGCAACCCGTACATTTTTTACTCAAGCTAAATTTTACTGTAGCCATTCCGTGAGTTAAATTCAGCGTCATTTATTACTTCAGAATGAATAACAAACAGTTATTATGGGACTAATTACCAGGCGTAGTTTATGTTAATAGAAACGTTAGCACAAATCCTAATCTAGTTGATGAATGTGTAGTAGAAAATATGGGACTTTGCAACATTTGTAGTAGGATGAATATTCTATTTCATGAAGTTCCAGCTAAGTAACAGCCACCTCATTCCTTCTCACGGGTCTAATAAGAACTATGTTCTTAAGATTTTAGAATACTCAACATAATGTAGATAAGTAGTAAAACTGTATAATCATACTGCAAAGTCTTTTATATTTTACTTCTTTTAAGATTCAGCCGATCTTTTAAGTACACCATCTCTTGTTAATTAGCTTGTATCACACACAGCCATAGACAGCAATGAATTAAGAATTTGTTTGGCAAAATTAACAATTCAAAACCGACATTGACCTCTCTTATTTCAGAATGATGATTTGCACGCCCATTACCATTTCCTACAATATAAGTATCTTCATAATTCAAGGAATTTAGGCATTCACGTAATTATTTTATAATTGCATGGTTACTGTTAACAGTGCCATGTTTCCTTGACATGGTATGAGCCTACAAAAGAGCGTATTGTCTGGTTTAATCACCATAGACGCAATTAAGTGAGGTCCCTAAGTCTCGCTTGAAGTATAAGTGGTGATTCAGTCCGTTGCTATTGCTTTATCATTATCTGTAATCACTATAATTTCATTTGCATTAAGTGTGATTCTATTGAAAGGGAATGTGAAGTGCGAACAATTCAGATGTGTATTTTAATCGTTGCTAATCGTAGGATCTCTATTAACATGACTCGGTAATCCTTATCAACTTCATTAAAATTGGCAATGTCTGAATGATTTAGGAAGCGAACAGTTTTTTATTTGTCAATATTTAGTGCTGTTACAAATCTTTCCACGAACTTTATAAGTAAATATATTAGTTTTCGTAAAACATTCTTGTGATAAAACAAAGGAGTTTTCTAATTATATTATATGCAAATGGACAGGTATTGGTGAGATCATCTTGACATTAAAGTCCAACTCACCGAGGCTTAACTGCCTCTGATACATTATATTTACAAAACTTCTGTTTTACGTTCTTACGGAACTCCTAAAGTAAATATTTCGCGAGCATATTTATGAGGGTTTTCAACTTCAGAAGTTTATACTGGAGCTAAAAATAAACACATACCTAGGAAGTTAATGGTTCGTTCAGCAGTGTTTCTCCGATTGGCATCGAGACTAAAATACTCTATTGTTTTGAAGATAAACAGGAAACTTGCACGTTACTCACATCGTGCAAAACCGGAAATGTTGCTATTGAAATCTCCAATTTCCGATTGTTCTTTATTTTTAGTGATGGAAAAATGATCGAGTGAATGCAGAACCTCGTCTCACGCACCGGTCAAACAACAAAAAATAATTAAATAAAAAACAAGTCTACTGCGAGACGTCAACGAACTCCAATACACGAACTTTAAAAAAATTCCTTCACCTCGACAATCCTTTAATGCCAACTTATAAAGACTGGATGGGTGACATTCCGAATGCATCCAATCGCATTACTATTCGCAAAGCATACATAACACACCGACCTTGATATGTTGTGATTTTCCCGGAACTCGAAACAGGGCAGTGTTAATCCAGAAAAAATCCACAATGTTTATTAATGTGTTTTTTTTTACAGGCACATGTCACTGACAATCCACAGGTAAAATTCGAAAGCTCGCGAGCGGAGCGCAAAGCGACCGTGGCGTACGTCCGTGCGTCGCGCCGCCCACAGTAAGACTAAGGGAGAATTGAGGTGTAGAGGTCCGTTTGGTCGGAGGTCGGAGGCGATTGGCGGAGGGCCGAGTGAAACGGGATGCGGCAACGAGATGTGCGCATCGGCCGGCTTCCGTTCAACACGTTAGATAAAATTCACAGTGGAAAACTTGACAAGTCAGGACAACACCGCGTTGGCTGGATATTATTGCCACACTGAACTTATCACACCGTGGGAACGTTATCGATAGATATGCATTGATTACTGACAATATTAAACTCAAATAAATTATTCTGATAAAATGGGCTCACTTACCTTCAGATGAATATTTTTTTGCGGGTGTGTTAACCCCATCTTCACGGTCTTTAACCCTACGGTTGTGGTAACCGGTTTTTTACGCTACAGCTGATTTTAGAACAATTGGATAATTAAGTACCCAAGTAAGTACTACTTACTTAATCAAATTGATTGCCTCTTTCACAAGAACGAACCTATAAGTAAATAAATGAAAGTAGGTACCTATCTAATCTTCAATTTAACTACACGTAGTGTCGTTAGTAACAAATGATGCTACAATAATTCTTAAAACAAGATAATTAATTAACTTAAAATGCAATAAGACATGATAACAACTACATAAATTTATCTATTTCTTGTTAAATTACCCATTATTATTAATTTACTGAAACATTAGCAGCTACATATATTAAGAACACTGCAGATAAATTATAAACGACACTTAAATTGTTATTTAATTTCAATGTGAATAAAGTATCGTTTGGCTTCTTACATTATCACATTTAAATATATATATTTTGGAACAATTTTACATAACACCATCAAGTCTTAAACTAAGCAGAGCTTGAGCTATGGGTCAATGAATATAATACTTATTATATCTATAATGTTATGAATACATTTCCATCAGATTTTTTTTCTGTTTACGCGTTCATTGCAAGCCTCTGAAATAAAAAAAACTCACTCGTTGGTATCAGGGGCCAGCGTGCAATTACTTTCACAGATATGAACCAATCAGAAAATATAGCTTTTAACTTATAAAGTACTTATAAAAACTTCAGAAGGTAGTTTATATCATAACACTCGTGTTCCACTAAGGCTATGCAGAGACACATTGGTTGCAATTGACCAATTAAAATCAGTTGTTGATTTGCATTAGTACCATCTTTAAGGAGGTACCTATACCACTGAACATGAATATTAAAAAAAAAGTTAACAAAAAGTCCCTTCATATTACGGGGTACACAAACCAACTAACAAAATCATAAGACTTTATTTACTCTCCCTTTAACAATACTGATGGCTCTTATTCACAGAATGCCATGATATTTTAGACGTTATTCTCAAATATACGCAATATTTTATAGTTTTTTCATATCCACATTTTTTTCCAAATAAGACGATTATGGCAGCATTTCATCAACTCGGAATAAATTCCCGTCAAATTACTTAGCAGTTTATTTCATACAAAGACAGGCCCAATTTTTGTTTTGAGGTAAAATGAAAACACCTAACTTCTAGAATTTGTTATTCGTCCACAGATTAAGTAATCCTTCTGTTATTATTTATTTGGTGTACAAACTGTGGGCTCGCGTGTGCATCGGACCCGTTATCAAGTGAACACTTCCCTTATCAGGGAACGTCTTACAATCTGAGTATTGCGTTTATTTGTATCAACTGCGGTTTAATGCTACTAAGCGGGTACTTGTATGTATACTGTGTTTTGTTAATCTTGATATCGTATAATCATCATCGCTTCTTAAGCCAAATGTTACTTTGACTTCCAGTTTATATATATGCAACTGAATCTGAATCATAGGTACCTCCAAGATTTCAAAAAACTAGCCAATACCTACACATGTCCTAATCCTGTGATAAATTGAATCACAGATTTTTCAGGATTGGCAGAGTTAGAACCAATTTGTGCAAGTACGTAAGAGATCAGAGATGCTAAATCTTTCTCTATATTATGACTAGCAATATAGGTATGTCCCGCCTGCTGATGTGTTCCTCATACCCGATCTCCTCCACGAGGGCCAATCTTTACCCATTGACAAGCTATGAAGAGGTTTTTTGGGCTTCTGGCTACCAATAGCGATTGACCACCGGGACCGATACCAAAATGCTCAGAAAGTCTAAAATACCTGCGTATATAAACGAAGTATAAAAATCTACATTCCTGCTATTCCTAGCAGTTTTCCACTCAAGAACCATCACCAGGTAGACTTCTTCGTCAGCTACTACGGCAAAAACAGGAATAAATTAAACGTCTTAGTAAAAATATAAAACGTCAAAAAAAAACAAAAATGAAAAACAGACTAGCGTGGTGAACTACAGCCTAAACCCTCTCATTATGAGCGTTTCATAAGACCCGTGCCTAGCCGTGGGACATTATATGAGTTGCTGATGATGAGAATGATTATGTGTTTGTCTTCTTTTCCCCATTATAAAATAACACGTGTCAAAACAAAGCAAAATTCATTTATCGTTCAAAGAGGCTTATTAGTTTTATAATATTATGAATAATACGTTAAAAATAAAAGTATAACAAAGAGAAAATCAGATCTATTTACGAGTGTACAAAGAAAACGTTACTATCACAGAATTTTGTGGTTGTCTTATTTATTTACAGTCGATTTCACTGTCGTTCGAACGATAAAGATTCAAGTTTTCTTTCATACAATAATTCTTTTAATCCTATTTGACTTCAATAACTAATATGATTTCCCCCCTGTTTCTAATGGTGGTCGATGCTGTGTTGTTGCGTATGTTCTTTACCATGTAAGTACGTCAAACCAAAACTATGTTTATGACAATAAATAAATATAAGTTCTATATAAAATGTTCAATAACTTGAAGAAAAACGGCTACTTATTCTATTTTTAACACTATCAGAGCACTACGGAAAAGGGACCAAAAACGATGACAATCATGATTCTCTTGACAAGTTTAACTTTTACTTCCAATATTCTTACTTTCGATTTCAAATCAATGGTTTCAATCAACCCAACAATATCAAGGTTTCAATTCAATCCCTTCTCTTTCACATTGCAATGTTATTCCACAAATAATAATTGGTTAAATTATTGATATACCTAGTCTGTGCACATTAGAGAAAAGACGCCCCATTATAATATTATAATTAAGTATATATTTACTGAATACCTATTTACTTTGTACACCTGCAACAGCCCATTATCTTTTAACCAATGTTGTCCACCCAATGGTTGTCTGAAAGAAATTGCTTTTAGAGATACGACCGCCATTTATACCTACTTACTACGTTTGTTTTGTATTTTGTTTCTTGTGTACAATAAAGAATAATCTATCTATCTATAATTCGTAAACAATGCTGAATAATAATTACAACTATCTCCGCGCCAAATTCTAAAAACAAACAGATTTACCGTATTCATACAATTGGTATTGAATATAAGTAAAATTAAATATAGCAAGCAAATTACCATCTATGTTTGCTTTACCGCAGGCACAAAATAAAACAGTTGATTTAGCTCGGCTCGTCATGAACTGATACTGAATTAAGTAATATCAAAATAATAAATAGCAATTTGGATGATAACATTAAAAATTAAGAATAGGTACTGTATGTAACATGAAATTGTCACCCGTAAAGAATATAATGTAATGTATGAATGCAATGTTTTTCTATTAAATAGAAAAACCTTCTTTGTAGAGAATTTAATTTCCTAAAAGGTAACGAAAAGGGAAACTTGAAAAAAGATTTTTTCGACAAATTACAATGAAAACAAAGAAAAAAGTTTTTTTTTTTTTGCTGACGCTGTCTAAGTACATACATGTTTCCGCCAAATACATAGTTGAATTAGCTATAAAATTAACAGCCTAGCCTTGTCAGTTGTCAAGTGACAGTTGACAACTGACAAGGATAGGCGTTAGGCTAGGCTAACGACGTTGTCTTGCGAGTATAAGACCAGAATTGAAATTATGCTAGTTGAAAGCCGCTAGTTGAGGCTAGGCTCTTAATTGAATGGCTAATTTAACTAGTTGGCTACAACATAAATACCACAAAATCACTGTTGTGTCCATACCTTAACGCTAAACAATTCTACTGTTGCAAAGTTTTTAGAAATAAAGACGTAGCTTTGGTTAGTTCTTGAACTAATTGAAACTTCCAGGCATGGTTCTTATGGCACGCTAACCGTAGCACACACATTTCTAATTGCATCGACCCTTCTATAAATAAATTGTTAGACTATTAGACGCCAGTAAACCTATTTCTGTGTTAGAATTCCTTGCATTAGCATACTGATTTGTTTAAAGTGGTAGTTAAAAGCTAGCGATGGGCTGGTGATATAACTATGGATTGCAATTTGCTAAGCTATAAATCTCAAGATCGAATATACCATAATGTGCACCATTAGATCCTATGTATTAGAAACAGGGCACAGTCCGAGCTGCTGTGGAGAATTTCACACAAAATCCTAATTACAGTTTCCTTGACCTGATAATCGAAGCCAGAACCGAAAAGGTGCCACATAATCCACTGGCAAGCAATAATGTGCTAACATTATTGTATTTCAGTTTGAAGGACAATGTAGTAAAATTACTGGGCATATGAGTAAGACTTCTTAAAGTCTTAAAATGATAACGCCTTAGTCTTTCTACTGGTTTTGCTTCATTACTGGCTGCAGTTGCCGCTTGCGATCAGGCGGCCGATATGCTTGTTTGTCATCATATTAAAATTCTTGCTTCTTGCTTATACAATGATTGATTGAAAGTGTTACTTCATCCATTCACTCCATTCTATTACAAAAAAAAACACACATAAATAATCGTTACATAAACCCATATCTCTCGTGTTAGAGCATGAATACAAAGCTTCTAATGTAGATACTAAAGGCGCACAACACAACACACTTCCGATTGCACCGACCGTAGTCAAGATAACTTATCAGTCGTCCATAGGGTCATTACCGCTCCTCCATTATTATTTTTATCCTCACTTACTTCTATATTGACTTAGGTCTGTAGACCAACTATATTTTTTTCTTTTTTGTCATCGTTTGCTTGGGTAGTTTTTATTACGTTATTTCTGTTTGTTTTTAGAGTCGAGATTCGTTCACTGTATCTGTTATAGTAAGTTCTTTATTTTGATTGAATACATAATTGACATGATTGCTGCCATTGTAATGTTCAAATCTATTGATGTTACTTTCAATATTTACGTTTGATGTTTCTGATACAAACGACGTTTGTATTTAAAGTGCGGCCGATGAGTAATAATAATAACTGATCCAATTTTCGTGAGGGTTTTATGTTTGAAGTAGGTTTTAATTAAATTTGTATATGAGTTACGAGTTGGATAAAACTTATTTAATTTAATTCCTGATTTGGGATCGTTTATACCAAACAAATATTTAACAGTGATCTTAATACATTATTTACTCAAAAACCTACCCTAAAATAGTTGAGAAAAGGTTAGGATGATGATGAAAACATTAAAATTTGTATATTTGAAGCAACTAACGAGCATAAGAGTGAGGGTTACATTAAAATTATGAATAAAATATTAAATGTTCAAATAAGAATTCAAGAAATTCCATGATAACTACATCATCAGTCTAGTGGTCCTCAGCGCGACTGCAAGTGTTATTGGTTTTTTCTATGAAATTTCTAGTAGCAGCTCGAAGTTTGGCTCGCCCTCTATTACATGAAACCCAAACATATCTGCAGACTATGGGTATATTTTAGCAGTCCTCTGCCAAACCCTTCGGAGAATACAGGCGTGATGACATACCTATATTTAAATTCCACGACAGAGTAGGTTGTTGCCTGACCACTAGACAAAGATCGTGTTATGTATTTTTAAAAGACAATTCCATTTTGTATTCGGTTACTTTAATAATATTGAATAAGGTTTTAAGGTTTGGTACCTACTTTTAAAATATCAGGTGCTGGTCAAGCAATTTCAATATTTGCAGTCGCGTCGTCTGCCAGCTTAATATCTAAAAGGGAATTCTCGTTTGAAAGCTGAATAAAGGAAACCGTGCTGAGAATAATAATATGCTCTCCTGTAAATTTTCTAATCTCTTCAAAACTATTTGGAATATCTTCTTAATAATTACTGGGTACCCAGATGGTCTAGCGCACGATGAGTTGACGACGACGTGCCGTGCATCAAAAACTTATGATCATCGTCAACTCCTCTCAGAATGAGAGGGTTTAGGCTATAGTCCACTACGCTAGCCTTCTGCTGATTGGCAGACTGAAAACGCCGTCCAAAAAAAAATCCCAGGCATGCTGGTTTCCTCACGATGTTTTTCTTCACCGTTTAATTGCGTGATAATTAATTATATTAATACGCACATGACTTTCAAAAGACAGAGGTCTTGCATTCAAAATCGAAACTTGGCAGTCCAATGGTGTTATATCTTTAGGCTATCACTGCACTGCTTCAAAGACTTATATTGCTGGTAAAAAGTGATCGCGATTTTTGGCAAGACACACATTTTGAAAGAATCGTGTTCCATCAAAGGTTAAGAACTGTTAATTTGAAGATGACAGACGAGAGGTCCTCGATACGACTTCGCAGTAAAATAAAACACGTTTCTAATCGCTATCCGTCGGAGAACCTAGTGTATGTTTCTTTTATCAGCTTCGATTTTTCGGACGCGTTCTTCGTCCCGATTGGCCAACGTGACCGTGCATTCCAAAGTTCTTCTATGATCAGAACGCCGCGGTCCATGAGTAAAATCGAGATGGTCAAAGAAAATTCACTCTAGGGTTGACATACACTGCTACTCACCGACGGAGGCTTTGTAAGAATTTTCTGTACTGTCAATTAAAAATAGGGCTGTCTCCTTCGATAACCCGTTCCTTCATTACTGATACGAATAACAAGTTCTAGCCAGCAAAAAGTCTTGCCCACTATTAATTTTAATGCAGTAGCAGCTCGTCGCAGGATAATGAGCACCCTTTGAGGCGAAGAGTCAAAGAACTGTAAAAGGCACAAGGCCGCCTAGTGTGCATCAACTATGCAAAATGTAACTCAATTATGATTGCCAACACAAACATTTCTGAATAAAGCCACAATACAGAAAGAAACAAAAGTCTTAAATAATAATAATAATGATAAAACCTTAAAATTACTTAGAATTTTTAGGACACTAGACTCATTGCCAGCCTAGAAACATACGTATAAAAAAACTGAAAACCAATTTAAATACGTAATAGTAAAACATGAATAAATCGAACGATGCCATTAAATATGTAGTTTTGTATTTTAAACCGACTTAAAAAAAGGAGGTGGTTATGATAGTATTACGTTACTATTTTCAATGAATAAAGATAGATGACAAAATAAAAATATTTTATATTCCATCAAAAATATTTGTTTAGTATTTTTTTTTTTTCAATAATGAAAATGTCACCCTCATTATTGTTTTACAGTTTCTTAGATTTTTCAACTTTTGTATATATTTTCTATAATTTATATTTATAATTCAATGTTAGCCCTTCCATCCATATAAGCAAGAATCCATTTACTTATCATTATTTCAAAAGATAAGAAAATTATGTCCAATGATAGCAAAATATCATTCATTTTACCACTAACTTTTTACTTACCCACACTCTCTCACCGACTAATCAAGAAATCTCAGAAACTAAAGTAACGCATAAAATTGACGATTGGAAAGTAATTTTCTTATGTTGTGTTATTTTTGTTGCGTTCGAAGTTTATTTGAACCAACGTTTGTTATTATATGAGCAAAATTTCTGAACTTACGCATTTGCCTTGGAGTACATTGTTATCTATCGCAGTTTGTTAACCAAATATTTACGTTTAAACGTTACTCCTATCGGCGTATTTTTATACCACTAGAAATAACGCTAGTTATAGGCAAACGGTCGTATTTGCATTATTTTCGTATTTTATAATCTATCACAAATCACAAGGTACCTATACTATGTTTACATAACATCACGCCTGTATTCCCCCAAGAGTAAGGCAGACGTGTAGGTACCAATGTAATAGTAGTAGTACTAGTAAGAGTATTAGTAATGCCCCGCTGGCATGTATAGCATGAACCGGGGAAGCACTACCCTACTCTACTGTATAACACCTGTTAACATTGTGGAGTGCAATAAATATATTGAGTATATTGAGTATTGAGTATATTGAGTATTGAGAATATTGAGTATTGAGAATATCGACGTCAAGTAGCAGTATACATACTGTTACGTTTTGTATGGTGGGTGTGGAGCACCGGAGGCCCAATTCCTCCCTCAGTTCCATTCCTTTTCTTTTTCTCCTTTCCCTCCCTTTTCCTTTGCTCGGCAACGCATCTGCAACTCCACGGGCGGCGATCACTGCTTACCATCAAGGGGCTTGCCTACTCGTTTGCCGAGTTATCCCATAAAAAATATCCACAGTTCGCCGGTACCTATATTTAGTTTCCATGTAGTAGGGGCAAGCCTTTTGTCATACACAATTATCGCCATAATTCCATCGATCACACGAAAACTTAACAAATTATACTCCTAAACCTTGCTCATGAATCACTCGGTCTATTGGTGAATATCGAACGACGAACAGACAGACACGGCGGGACTTTATTTTATAATATTATGTACCTAATGATTTATAATGTTGCTTTTGGTCCCGATGACGTAAAAGAGCTGATTAAAAAAACAATAAGTTCGGTAGGTATCCCCGAAAACTTTCAGTTTACCATAGTATTTATTTTGTTTATAAATTTATTATTCATGATAGTTTAAAAGTTATAAAGGAGTTCTACCTGTACCTAACTAATAAATTCATAATATATTAGTCATGATTAATAAATGAATACGTATACGGAAATTAATAGCATATAAAAGTTTAATATAGAGTGCAAAATGAGCGCTTAATAATTATTATCATGGTAAAACCCTTTAACCGTCCATGATCTCCAAGTATAACGTTTTTATGTTTAGCACCTAAGTAATTATTTTCTTATTTTACTTATTAGATTAATTATGTTGAAATTATTAGGTTGAAATAGATTATTGAACCAATCATTTATAATATAAAAGGAAAATACTACATTGCACTGAAATTTAAAGCACTGAAACTTAAGTATAGACAACGAATTTTTGGGAACTTCCCACTAGATATGGTAATATGCGATCAACTTGAGTAATGCAGCGAGTCACAGCTAGTTAGTAATAATTTATTTTATAAAAGGAAATATTTAAACAACTTTCTATGAATAATGAAACTTTATAGTAAGCTATCCAATTTATCCATAAATTTTGCATAAAGTTAGCATTTAAGGTAAATCATTTTTATTCGACAAAATACTGTAAGAAAACTACTATTATATCGATAAGCACTTAACATAATCATGTTTAGTTTCAATTAAAATATCAATAACATCTAAGTTGATGGGGGTGCTCCTTATATACATTAAAGTTCATTGCATTGCTTTAAACCTATCAAGCTACAAAAAATATTTTCAGAAGACGT
The DNA here is from genome assembly GCA_958496365.1 of Subacronicta megacephala. Taxonomy (NCBI): domain Eukaryota; kingdom Metazoa; phylum Arthropoda; class Insecta; order Lepidoptera; family Noctuidae; genus Subacronicta; species Subacronicta megacephala. The sequence continues at coordinate 10,088,887 of OY292527.1, forward strand.
GAGCAGTCAGCGTATCAATACTCAATCGTAATCTGAAAGCACAAAAAGAAGTATAGCAATCTCTTCAGCGGCCAGCCGATACGAAAAACCGCCTGAAAAAATAACGCCCCACGCCAATTTTCTAAACAGAACAAAAAAAATAACAATCCGATATCAATCCAATAAAGGGCAGGAAGGAAGCAGCCTCCGACTAAGCAATCACACGTTAGACAGAGATGGAGTGCGATAAAGCAATCGAGTGAGCGAGACAAAGAAATGATTGTGCCGAGTTTCCAAAGAACGGTGTAAACAATAAAAGTTTTTCGAGAAGTTGGTGCTTATTCGGCGCAGGAAAGGGTTCCAGAGTAATGAATAATACAGATAAATTATTCAAAACACAATCGTATTAAATTCGAGTCGCTTGTGAAATTTTATTACAGGGTGTCCGCAAAGAAAACTTTGCGAGTGGCACTCCACCAATTTATGGACTTTTGTTTCTGTAAAGGAGTAATTAAAAATTTCACGGTTTGCAAAGTTATGGCGGGGATAGCTCATAATTCAATTGTTTTTGCTTGATTTTGTTGTTGTTTTACTCAAACTTTGTGTTAAATGTTAGATCCAATAAAATAACAGTTAAATAATAAGCACTTTCTAAATCAAACTTCCACTGACGATGCGTATTCGCGTAAACTGAAGTTTCAAAAACTCAGATCACGACGTATTGGAATCATTGTGCGATTAAAAGAGTGGGATGCCGCTCGAAAGATTTAATAGCGCTACCCCTTTCTCATTACCTACAACGTTCGCGTTAACACGTCATGGTACGGCCTCTGAACTTTTGTGAGACCGTTGTAGATTATATTTTTTAACCTAACCTTCAGAATTTAGTCTAACCTGGCTGAGAATTGTTTTATAGCATCTGTGTGCCATATTACATTCCTATTCACCGTTTAATTGCGTGATTGAATAAGAAACATCCAAATTTAAAATTTAGTAAGTTTATTTACTCCAATATTCCATTCGCTTTTATATCTTTGGGCTGACTTTTCCTTTTATTCGACACCGCATCCTTACTTCAGACATTGTTACAATTTCGCGTCTCTAGATCGTATTCTGCGCCATTTCTCTTCCTCGTCTGTCTTCGAGAACTTTTCATTATTGTATCCTACCGGTTATCTAAGGAACCCTCTAAATCAAGGTTCAATTGTCTCATTGGCACCAAAAGACATTTAGGTGCGTCTCTCTAGAGGTCGTTGGCGGTCATAGCTTAAGGCACTTTACGTTTAACCTTCGAACAAAGGAATATTAGGGTTGAAATGTACGATTGGGGATATTCGAGTTTAGTTTTTATTGCAAAAACCTGTGGAGGTGAAATTGTAAATTTTTATTATTTAATTTAGCTGGAGACAGTAACTTTTCTTTTTTGTTTTTTTTTTAAATAAGATCTTTGGCGCGTTGTAAAGATGTCTTGTATACCGTTTATACATGCATTCACTGTATTTTTTTTCTATAGTGGTGGGCAAAAAGTTACGAATATTACGCATCTCTAAATTATAAGTGTACTTATAATGTTTATATGTAGATATATCTTTAAAAGTGTATTTTAATAAGCGATGTTACACATATACTCGACATGTTTATAGTACTTGAATGACGTGACTCTGGTGGACATATTTGACAAGGTTTCAACATCATTTGTCCAATTATGATTGTTTTTTTCAGTTACCTTTTTCTTCAAGGCTATTTCATATCTACCATCTTCATTGTATAAAATTTATTGATCAAGTTGATCAATGATTTCCATTTCTAGCGAAACACAATTCCTAAATCACTCAATTTTACTTCAAAAAAGTTTTTTTTTTATGGGATAACTCGGCAAACGAGCAGGCGAGCTACCTGATGGTAAGTAGTCATCGCCGCCCATGGACATCTGCAAAACCAAAGGAGTTGCAGATGCGTTGCCGAGCCTATTTAGGGAAAGGGAGGGGAAGGAGAAAAGGAGAAGGAAGGGGATTGGGGGAGGAATTGGGCCTCCGGCCCTCTCGCTCACCGAACGAAACGCTACTACTCGGACGTCGGTCTTCTGCGAGAGTGTGGTACTTCACAAGCCGGCCCATTCATGCTGCGAACAGCGTGGCCCTACCACAACAACATATTGTTAGGATTTCCCAATCGAACTCATAATAATTTGTTGCGGTTTTTTTGACAAGAATATTCTCAATTAGTTAGGTTGTTAGACGCTTATATTTGATACGTTCCTAGGTATGTTTTTTTTAAGCAATATAATCAAATAAAATAGTTTTTCCTCTTCATCGAATCAAACAAATATTCGGAACATGACTCACTATTAGGTACCTTTCATTAGCAGCAATGTTGAACTGTCGACGCGGCGACGTAATTGAATAGAATTAAGATAAGTACAAATTATTCTGACATTATTCGATAGTCATCGTAGTCTTAAAACACAATGGTACGTGAATAGAAGACATAACAGTACTTAATTGAACGCTGTCGGCAATTTGCTGGAGACTAAACTATTGTTCTACGGTTTAGTTGCATGATAATGTAATATAAAAAGACTACTTCTTACTGACATAGATATCATTTCTTCATGTCATTTAAATCAACCTCACAGAAGATGGTACGGAAGGTTCGGCATTCGGTTCGCTTCGTATCGATAGTAATATGTACCTACTGTATCTACTTATATATTAATAATGAAGAAAAAACTTTGTAAACTTTTTGAAGCATATTGCGCGCACGGTAAAGTATGAGATTTGGCATAATAAAAGTTCATGTAGTCAATAATGAGTTATGGGGCCTAAAGATATAGCAAATGACCTCTTCTATCGGCCAATTCCATTTGGCAAACGATACAGCAATCACCCGGTATATTTAAATTTTAGCTTTAGAAGGTGAAAGTCCCTTAGACTTGGAAACATCCAAGCTTTTTCAATGTATTGCCGGACTAAAAAAAAGGTAATATTAAATTTCTATGATTCCACCATAAAACTGATCGCTATTATTAAATTGGTTGTAGCGCAACTGTTGTCTTGTGGGTTTGTTCAAACTAAAATCACACCGAAACTGTTCTGGATCGCAACATTTTTGCTAAAAATGTTTGATTGGTTAAACAAAATAGCACAATGAGTTAATTAATGTCTATTAATCCCACGAGATTGCGCACAAGTGTACAATACACTAGTTTTTGTGAAGTTTTTCGCAATAATGTAATTAGCGCGCCAAATTGGAGGGTAAATTGCTACAAAACTGTTTTAATTAAATATTTTTTCTACACATTTCAATTTGAAGGAAATGGTGGCCAATTATTTCAGGGAAATATCAAATCCCCTTGGCCTTTCCTCAGGAATATCTTTAAATAGAAATTAAGGTGGGAGTATACTTATGTAAATGGGTGGTACCTGCTGTTTTGTTGAATATTGATCTTGTGGTGAAAAGCTAATAAGGATATGTGCCCGGTGAATGGCAATGGGCTCGCCATGGGACCTCAACATACCTTCGAACGGTATCGAACATTAAGTAGGTACCTACACCTCCGCCTAAGTTTTTAAATCTTTATACTTACTATGTTTATTACGTAAAAAATAGCAGCTCATTAGTGACGGCCTCATTAGTGTAGTCAAGCGCGACTGCTACGCTAAAGGTAGGGTTCGATCCCCAGGTCGAGCAAAGTGTTATTGGGATTTTCCATGGAATTCTCAGTAGCGGCTCGGAGTCTGAATTTTTGCCCGGTTAATATAGGCTCGCCCCCTATTACATGGGACCTAAACATACCGGCGAAGTGTGGGTGTATATTAGTACACCTCTGCCTTACCCTTCGGGGAATACAGGCGTGATGGTAGTATGTAAAATTACTATTTTACATACTATCACGCCTGTTACGCACGCCTGCACGCTATTATTATAAAGCTTTTTTTACATTTTTTAATACAGATAAAACTAAGGAGATAAGAAGAAATACATTTAGAAGATTTAGAGGCATCTGCAAGTGACAGCGCCGTTGTCTATCTAGAAATAAGCCCAAATTCAGGGCCGTATCTGACCGCTGGGCATATCTAACCCCGACATAACTAAGAAAAGCTGGTGAGAAGCGCAAGGCGAAATGATTTAATTAACTGAAGACCACGGTTTGGCTAGCTTAGTCTAGGCTTCTGTCGGCACCTAAGTCTAGTCTACAGAATTACTATTTGAATCTTTGGAAACATTGATATAATTCGACTTAATTGAAAAATCTGCATAGTCTTTTGAACAGGGAAAAATATTGTTTTTATAAAGGAAAATTTCATAGATTTCTAAACGAGTAAGTATCTCCTGAAAAATATTAGTCAACTCATTGAATTTTTAATATCTCTGAGATTCAGAAACTATATTGTAGGTACTATAAAACTAAAATAGTTACATTACGCAATTATTCTAAATCAATTATATTTAGAATTTGTTGCAGATTCTACGCTATTTCTTAATGTGAACCATATTATGATTCGAATAATTTATAACTATGATTTACTTTATGATATAAGCAATTTCACGTAACATTTAAATTTAACACTCATTAGTCTAGTGGTCCTTTTTTTTATGGGATAACTCGGCAAACGAGCAGGCGAGCTACCTGGTGGTAAGTAGTCATCGCCGCCCATGGACATCTGCAAAACCAAAGGAGTTGCAGATGCGTTGCCGAGCCTATTTAGGAAAAGGGAGGGGAAGGAGAAAAGGAGAAGGAAAGGGATTGGGGGAGGAATTGGGTCCTAAGAGCGACTGCTACGCTTGAGGTCCTGGGTTTGATCCCCAGGTCGAGCAGTGTTATTGGGTTTTTCTATTAAATTCCCAGAAGCAGCTCGGAGTCTGGATTTGTGCCCGGTTAATGGCAATAGGCTCGCCCCCTATTACATGGGACCTAAACATACCGACGAAATGTGGGTGTACATTAGTACACCTCTGCCTAGCCCTTCGGGGAATACAGGCGTGATGGTATGTTATGTTATGTTAAAATTTAACATTATTACTATAGGTACCTACAGCATCAGCATCATAACAGCTAAATGATGTCCACTACTGAACAAAGGCTTCCAAAGACCTGTGATATATAACGAATATTTATAATTTTTAAAATACCCTACCCATCTCACAACGCACCCTAAATGTCTCATTTGTTAACAAAAATATGCCCCATGATACCTGCCAACAACTTTGTTCCCCGTCGTTTAATATTAAAGTCACACACTTCCACTCTGTAGTAGTATTGTCCAACAAATATTTAGGCCAAAGGTATGTCATTTAGCCACCGTTACAAAAACCTTGTCCCGCAGGGGACCAATAAATAGCCTACAAAATGTAACCTTTGTCCTCTCTAAATGGCGGCTAGCCTACTTTGTCACATACTTAGGACATAGAAAGGGATAATACAGAAGTTACACTTATACTTAGGGTGCAATAAAAGAATGCAAGCATATTTGAACGTGCGCCACCTAGGCGCCCCAATGAGTAAATGCATGGAGTTTTTAAGGTAGGCGAACGGGGAAGTATTTCTCTCTCACAGAATATCGACGTTTAGTAGCAGTATGCATACTATTACGTTTCGTTCGTGAGATACACTGGAGGCTCAATTCCTCGCTCAGTGCCCCTCCTTTTCCTTTACTCCTTTTTCCTCTTTTTTTCCAGCGGTAGGCAGCGGCTTGGTTGTATTTTCTTTGCATTCTTTGCATTCTTAGAGCACACAGCCCGTTTATGGATGGTGGGAGCCACCTACAATCAATTGGGCCGCTTGCGAATCGGACACAGTAAAGTGTGACAAAATAATTTTAAATTTATGTGCTCTTATCTTTTTTTTTATAGCTCGGTGTTGCTGTATTTATAACTCTGGAAAAAGCATTTTAAATTGTGTTCTGATTCTTTTGAAAGCCTGAGAACTTATTATAGCCTATACTAAGGATATCCGGTATTGGCCAGAAATGGGGAAGTCTCATGGCAGGTGCTTCCCAAAAATACTGATATGCAGTCGCATCTGGTAACACTGGAAGCCGCCGTCAACAAGAAACGGCTAGAAGGATAAATAATTCTTTACTTTTTAATCATTAAATGTCATGAGGCAGCCGTCCAATGGTCCAGTTAGTTGGAGAATCGACTTTAGTTTTTTTTTTTTTTTCAAGAAAAGCTTGCTTTTAAAAATACTAGCAATGTGGTTCACACATTACTTATATTCTTGCTTAGCACGAGGGTATGCTTGTGTTACGAGTGGGTTCACGTCGGTAGTGCAATGGGGGGGGGTTCGAACCGGCAACCACATGATCGCAAGTCCGACGCCCTAGCCATTAGGCAACCGCCGCATCAATCTTTGTGAAGATTACTGAAAGTACTCAGTAATCGACCGTAGTGAAAATCAATCGGGGCTGGGATTGTTCAAAAATAGATTTAGCTAATTTGATGAATCATCGTAAATGCAGAACATAAAAAAAATTCTTTTTCAAGGAACATACCTAAATCTTCGGAAATATTGAGTTACGCATGTAAGCTTGTTTCTCGGTACATAAATATCAATCCTTCTGACATAATAGATTACATTTCGTGGTAGCCATATCAAATATTCATAAGGACAACATACATAATAGGTGGAAAAGGTTGAAGGTATCAAGTCAAACTGTCACATTAAGTTGGGCGTTATGTTAGAAAACGTATAATATACGCAAACATGTCAAGGTGACGGCGGGAAATATATTGTCACTCGTGAATGTCACGGGTAGCTAATACTTTTAGAGGATCTGGAAAAGTTTGGCTTCGGTTAATGCTGACTATTTGGATATCATCAATTTGGAATACAGCGTGAATCTCGCTCTAGTTGATTAGTATGTTAAATCGCAAGTGTCTACTGCCAATTAGGCAGTAATACGACCAAATGAGATCCACTGCTAAATTCCACCCACAAGTGCAGTGATAGCCTTGTAATATGACCATTGGACTGCCAAGTCAAACGTCTCGAGTTCGAATCCAAGGCACGCACCTCTGACTATTCGAAGTCATGTGCGTATTAATAATTAATTATCACGCGCTTAAACGGTGAAGGAAAACAGCGTGAGGAAACCTGCATGCCTGATAGATTTTCTTGACGGCGTGTGAAGTCTGCCAACCCGCAGTAGCCGCAGCGTGGTCGACTATAGCCTATTCCCTCTCGCTCTGAGAGGAGACCCGTGCCCAGCAGCGGGATAATGTAATGGGTTGATGATGATTATGATGAAACTAGTCCGGTTATATATGCCGCCTGCATACAATAACTGCCTTTTCCCTTTCTTCCTTTACCAGGCCATCTGTCCATCTCAATGTAAGGCGCTTTTAGACTTCTACATGGTCCGACTATATGCCACCTGCATTCAACGACTCGCTTTTCCCTTTTCCCTTTACCCTTTACCAAGTCAAGTTTTTAAGCGGTGATAGCCTAATAGATAGGGCGTCGGAATTGCGATCATGTTGTTGCCGGTTCGAAACTCACCCATTGCACTGCCGACGTGGAACCACTCGTAATACAAGCATTTAGCTTAGTACGAGGGGTTAACAAGATTACTTGTAATGTGCGACCCACACTAGTAATCTTTTTAAAAGAGAAAAAAAAAGTCGTCTGTACATCTACTTTCACTCGAATTGAATATTTTCGCTCAAATGGCCATCAGTTCTACAAACTACGTGTCCAGTCACGACCATTTCAGCTTAGTATTTTTTTCAGCTGTATAGGTAATATTGTTTGTTCTACGGATCTTTACTGATTCGGTCGAGAAATACAAAGCATAGCCCCCTCCATAGCTCGCCAAATATACTGATTTGAATAAATCATAGTATGTTACATAATTTAAAATTACAGAGCTGCTATTGCTCTACTAACAAATATGGATGTAATCGTAAGATGACTCTGAAATAAATGATTATTATTTGAACTAATTACAGAGGAATTTGCTACATGTGACCTATTTAAGCAAAACCTCTGAAATAAACGATGACTCACTGAATGATAATACATGTCAAAAAGTAATAAACTCAATTAACAATTAAATACAGTTCCATTTAAACACAGTTCTACTTAGACGTTTTTAAAAGACACATGACAGACAATGGGATCATTCACACAATCGATTCATTCATTCAGTAACAACAAATTATAATTACATTTTATAATAACACTAACCCATAGGTATATATATACTTAGTTAAATATTATGCCTAACAGCAAGTTAGATATAATTATGTAGTTAACTCATGGATCGTTCGGCACCGGGAGAGGCGGCTGGTTATGCTTGGACTCGTAAAGACTTAAAACCCCTCTTGCTTTAACTTGCCCTATAATCATGTGTATGTCATGGGATTTGGGACATTCACCAGGACCATGGGGGGCTGTGGTCGCATCTTACTTGCAGCCGCGCGTCTAGCAAACACGTATGCCGCCTACTGGGAAACCTGCGTGGAAAACAGTGATAGCCGAATGATATGACGAATGGACTGCCAAGTCGACTGATAAAGTTATATATTCGTAAAAGCTCATAATAAGTTAATATAGAGTTACTGGTAATAGGTAAGATGGAAGGACTAAAATGCAACAAAGAAGTATTAACATTAGGAGTCCGAATAATAAAAAAATATCAATTTTAAGATGTCTCAAAAATCATCAGCAAGTACAAAATATTTCAATTCCACTCACGCAGTACCATTATTCAAAACAATAAAAATAAAAGTAACGAGAGTATCATATTTTTTGAAAAGTATTCAGTTTGAAAATGCGAAATGGAATAAATTGACAAACATAAAAAATAAATTCTTCAGTGACATGCAAATACAATTATGAATTATTAAAGTTCCACTGGAATTTTGTTGGTGATGGCACTTAAAGTGTTATTCTAGTAGTACCTAGTTAAGTCTAGTTTAATGGAAGTTTTATTACAGGAGTGTTATAATTAATTTGGGGCAAACGTATAGTTGAGAACTTGGTAAACGGAAACACACTATGTTTACGAGTCCATTCATTAAAACTTACGCTATGGTCTACCAAGACTGGTCTGATTGTAAGCGAGTTAAAGCGAACGAGTGAATGTGAACCACATAGGAGCAAACCCGACTTGGGTGAATAGGTCAATTTGTTCAATCGCGCGTATGAATGAATGATTGACTCAAAGGCCTACGTCATCTAATATTACTATTGTAAATGGTGTTCAATGGATTTGAGTAAAAGCTCTGAATGTATTAGTAGCTGAGTATCATTCTATCTATTAACATTATAACATTGTTGGATGTAGGCAAAGACTATTAAACCACGATGTAGGCCCCTCCTAGTAAATGCCAAAGAGCCTGATCTTCGGTTTTTCTCATCCAGCCCTGCCAACAACCGTCGTCACTTAGCTCGTGGGCGGTCCACACTACGCTTACTTCGGCGCAGTCTCCACTCGAAAACTTATGATATCCACAGTGTTCCGTAGCCAAATGGCAAAAAACGGAACCCTTATAGATTCGTCATGTCTGTCTGTCTGTTGTCTGTCCGTCCGTATGTCACAGCCACTTTTTTCCGAAACTATAAGAACTATGCTGTTGAAACTTGGTAAGTAGATGTATTCTGTGAACCGCATTAAGATTTTCACACAAAAATAAATAAAAAAACAATAAACTTTGGGGGTTCCCCACACTTAGAACTGAAACTCGAAAAAATTTTTTTCATAAAACCCATACGTGTGGGGTATCTATGAATAGGTCTTCAAAAATGATATTGAGGTTTCTAATATCATTTTTTTCTAAAGTGAATTGTTTTCGCGAGAGATACTTCCAAAGTGGTAAAATGTGTCCGTCACCCCTGTAACTTCTAAAATAAGAGAATGATATGAAAATTGGTTTGAACGAGATCTCGTAAGTAGTTTTTTTTAATACGTCATAAATCCTAATGGTACGGAGCCCTCCGTACGCGAGTCCGACTCGCACTTGGTCGGTTTTTTCTATTCCCGTGGTATCTTACACGTAGTTTACCAGTACCTACACAGGTATGTTTCGGTCCTAATAAAGAGGCGAGCCTAATGCCAACTCCAACTACCTCCTGCTACTGAGAATTGAATAGCAAACCCAACAACACTGCTCGACCTTGGGATGTAACCCAGGAACTCTATTGTAGCAGCCGCGGTAGAGAGCGCCAGAAGCAGCTAAAAATTATAAGAAAAAAATCCTTCTGGAATTTAAAAGAGTTTCTCACTTTTTTCGCCGAGAAAATATACCCAATCGCCAACAGTTTACGGTCTTACCTAAGCCCACTAAAACTTGTGGTCTACGTTTTGCTTTCATACACCGCTAGGCGAGAGATTACATAACTTCATTAAATTCTAACTTGGCACATAATACCTAATAGGCAACACAGAGTTCGCCCAATATTGGGGCCATATTGAAGACCGACATTTAAGGTTTAGGTTCTAAGGGATTTACTGTTAAGCAGTAAAATGAAATGTCTTATGATAACCAGCTGCCTGCAAGATTTGAATATTTAGAATTAGTATACGTACCATATAACATCTATTAAATCCCTGTACACTATTTATCTGACATAATTCTTGAGCAATGTGCACCATGGGCTGTGGGATCTACTCCCGTACGGAATAAATACTTTTATTACCTAGAAGGCTTTGCCTTGCATGTCTGGGGTTATCGCCAAAACGGCTGGACGGATTTTGACAGGACTTTGACTGGCAGATAACGTACAGCATAAATATAACTAAGGTAATTCAACATAGAATCCAGTAAAAGAAAAAAAAATGAAATGTCGTGTGAAACCGCATGACTCATCTAGCTTTTAATGAATGAAACACCAGTCTCTCGGAAAAAATATACAGACATAAACTTTTGTTCCATGTCTAAACCAACTGGGCTTTACATTGCGATTCGAGCCAGTCTCAAAGTTACCCACAGCCGACCGTTCAATGGCACAATACGACGAACTTGGTCCGACAGCTCGCACCAACACGTTCGTATCTATCCAACTATTCCTTACGGGATTGCAGCTTGGAGCTAGCTAGCTGTTCTTTTAGGTAAGTTCAAGAGTGAAAGCTTTCAAAGCGTCAGTAGCACTGTTGCCAAATGTATTTTTTTAAGAAATATCCTTTCCTAATTCAATTTCCTCAGGATGTATTCTCCATTTAAGCGTCCGAATTTTAAAAGCTAGAGCTGCGTGCGTTTGATTTAGACTGGAGACATTTAACTTGGCAGTCACCATCATATGGTCTATGATTAGTCTATCACTGAAGATAATTTCCTGAAACATAACATAACATACCATCCCGCCTGTGTTCCCCGAAGGATTAGGCAGAGGTGTATTAATGTACACCCACAGGGGGTGAGCCTATTGCCATTAACCGGGCACAAATCCAGACTCCGAGATACTACAGAGAATTTCATAGAAAAACCCAATAACATTCTGCTCGACTTGGGGATCGAACCCAGGACCTCTAGCGTAGCAGACACGCTTAGGACCACTAGATTACCTAATGAGGTAGTCGTCAATTTCCTTAAAATAATTTTCAATTTACCTACACAGTCAAAGTGCATTATAGAGTAATCAGAACAAACAAGCCACCAACGCTTAAATAAGATATCTCGCAGCGAAACTATATATATATACTTAGTTACAGAACACAATATATTGCCGTTAAGCTATATAATGTATCTCTAATATTCATCAATAGAATACCAAAGCATTCAGTACAATCCTTTGTACAATTTCAATATCATTTACCACAATAACTGTCATTAATTACACGCCTGTCTCTATTGGTCGTATGTTTCGTCTGATCTCTGTCATAATAATAATCTGATATTTAATTACATTATTAGATGTACTCAATATGGCAATGAAGTGCGATTAAGTTATTTAACAAAGAGCCAGTTTTTCATCATGTTAGATAGAAGAATTAGGCAGATGCGTCCTAATTTTCGCCGGTATGTTTAGATCTATTGGGTTTTTTCTATGAAATTCTCTATAGTAGCTCGAAGTCTGGATTATAACCCTTTTAATGGTAATAGGTTCACCCTCTATTACATGAGACCATAACTGACCTCCTAACTCTTCGAGGAAAACAGGCGTGATGGTATGACAATCATTGTGATTCATCAAAAGTGACGATTTTAGCCCCCTGAAGCTAGTATCTGTATTTTTTTTTCGGTATGGTAAACCTAATTCCGCAGATGACCACTAGGCGGACCAATATCTGGAGATCTTTTATACAAAATAACTGATATTTAGCATTTCTCCCGTTTAGTCTACAAGAAAACATGAATTCCTCGATTCACGGCATCAGATCAAAATTTCTAGCCACGATCAAATCAAACTTATTAATTTTTAAATCGAAATATATCGAATGGCCGATAACGTTAGCAACAACAATGTCAATATTCATCCAACTTGAAGGGGAATGCGAATCGAAAATTCGCTGGAAATAGCCCATTCAAAATATCCATGAGAAAGTTTGGACCCGATAGACTGAAATTTCTCCTGGAGTTTCGATTGAGACGTCAGTGATAGAAACTAGTGTAGTGAAGCAGAAGGTACATATATAAGCTATTCAAATGTTTGAATGAATATCAAATGTGCATTTTGACTGAAGAAGGATTAGTTTAGGATGAATATTTGATAACTCTCACCAAATATCCACACTGCGGTTTGATAGATAAACGAATATATGTTTTTTATCAACCTGAACTATAATCATTTAATGTTCTTTTTTTAAAGGTATTCAAACACTAAAGATTCCAAAATGGACCGCAGTAACCGAAGGGGAAGTGGCTCTTACATGCAACCCACAGACTCCGACGTAAGGGTGGTCTCTGAAAGGACGAGGAACCACGAAGCACACCTAAAGTATTCCACTTAGCACACCCAAAGGGTATCAAATAAAAAATTTAAAATATTTTTCTATTCCACGAAGCACACCTATATCTTTTGCCATAGTGCGAGGACTAAGTCATAACAATGTCGCAGATAGGAATGCAGGAGCCATCTCGTTTAAAAAAAAATAAAGCATTGACTTGTAAAAATGTCTGTCAAAGATCTTTTTCCAGAAATAAAAAGCATTTACATGCGTTATGACAAATTCTGAAGTATATCTGTAAGTATAAGTGTATCTGCAGATATAATTGTCACAATTCAGTAGAACCTCACAAAAGGTAAAGGCAGCCAGGACATTCAACGACCGACTAATTGGTTCATTACAAATTCGCAGCTCTAATCCGTCGAGGCCACTCGTGGGCTTCAATTATACCACACTAATTGCTTGCTGTATTGACGATTCGTCCACTAGATTGATAAGTTCAGCCTGTGACATATCAAATGTGGCTCAAAATCTGGATTAACATCAATGATAACAACATCCAGTTCTTAAATAGGATGAAACATGTTATTTAAAAAAAATACAACCGAATTGAGGAGGAGTTTTCTATTCAGTTGTATTCCTTTTGAAGTAACACTTAAGATATCTTCGACAATCGTAGAGCGATTTCGATTTTCCATCGGATCGCATATTATGTCGAGATGGTCCCATTAAACATTTGGTTGGAAACTGACCATCAGTTAACATACACGTCAAATTACATGAAGTCTGTTTTACTAAATAGTTAATTGTTTTCCATAGTAAATTTTTTCTTCATTCATGTAGATTCTTTATCAATAAGTTCATAAATAATTTTTAATTACTCGTTCCGACAGTAACAAGTCGAGAACAGCAATTTTCACCTTGGCAAACACCTAAACATAAACAGCAAATTTTGTTACGTTAAAATTTAAATACGCATTTTTATATTCTAAAGAGGGGTCCTTATCAATGCTTTCTTATCTCAAAGCTCGTTAAGGTAAGTATTTTACGAGCCCCTTGGACCAGGACATAGGACTGCGCTTTATACAATTTTACTTGCTTTCCTCGTAAAATTTGTAAATTACGACTGTTATCACCGAAAAAAGGGGAATTATATTTTATAAGAATAAAAATAAGCGCAATGTAAGCGCCTTAAATTTTATTTGTAGCAATAAAATTTTGCGGCGTTATGCTAATAGGCTTAATAAGGCGCTGCGCATGAAAATACGTACGCATTCATAATTAATTCTAATACGGGTAAAAATAAATTGATTAGAGGTTGTATATTATTGGTAAGGTTATTTATTTTTGCTTTAGATAGTTCATGTGTGTAAAATCACTACTGTCCAACCTGGTAATACAATCATCTCCTCGTATTTTATACATAATTACATTAGTATGCACCGTAAAGAAATCGCACGTACCCACGTTACATTATAAATTCGGAGCCAGATGTTACGGAAACCGAGGCGAATACACGAAAACTACTAGGGTACCTAACAACTAGATGCAATTTTAATAATATTGAAAAGTGGTCTCCATAAAAAGTATTTCAAGTAACTTGTTTCTTTTTAACTATTTGCTTTATATATTTTTTGTAATTGTAAAAACTAATGAAATTTTACCATAAATATTTTGAAGTTTCTTCAAACTTCGAACTTCGTTTTTAAAAGTCAAGTGAATACTGATGTTTTTTAAGGGCTTTATTATTTATCCCTATTATTATTATCAATATATTTTAAGTATCTACCTACATATTTGAAAATGATTCATAAAGCAATATTCTTGCGAAATGCAGTTAACTAAGTCTTATTTACGTACTTACTAATGAAGCTGATAGCTTTGACGATATTAGGTATTAATATCTAAGAATATCATTTATATCTTTAATCATTTGCAGGTATCTGGTAGTGATATAAGACAGTTAACGAGTCTAGATTAAATACTAAATTGAATTTTAGCAAATTAATATTTAGGCCCTTATTCACTTTTAAAGATATATCTTTAATTGTCACGTTTATATCTATAAAGTGTGATGATATTAGTGATAACACTGGTTTATGAACTGATACTTGGAGATTGTTGTAAAAATAATCGTTACTTATACCATAGATCATCAAAATTACAAATAAGTTAAATTATAATAAACAAATAAGCTCCTAAATGAAGCTGACATTAAATAACTTACAACTTACCAGATCATCATCAATCCATTAAAAATTAGACTGCTAGGAACGGGTCTCCTCTCTGAACCAGAGGGATTAGGCTATAGTCCACCATGCTAGCCCACTGCGAGTTGGCAGCCTTCACACGCCGTTAAGAGAGTCTATCAGACATGTAGGTTTCTTCACAATGTATTCCTTCACGCACATGATAGATTAAATTCGAAATCAAGACCTTTGATTTGGCAGTCCATTAGTCATATCACGGCACAAACTAAAAGAACAATCATTATATAAGTACATAGTATTAATTACAATATACTAACCTAAGCAGTAGACGGAAGTAAGTAATTAAACAATTGCTAGCACAATGACCACAACTGGTAAATCACATTCAAATCAGGAAGTTTGAATTAAATAAAGTTCATGAACGACTATCACATAACATCAGTTGGAGCAAGTATCAGTAAATCATAGGCAGACCGCAGCGGAAGCTATGCGGTTTGAACAGACGGACGGACTGCAATACTATTACTATTAGTAGTAATTCAATTCAAACTGGGGCTGCAGATGATAGCAAATTAAGTAAAGATAATAACTCTATTATGAATTGTTAGGTTACATAAGAAATAACGTACGTAAAGTACGTGAAGTTATATTTCCCTATTAAACAAATAACGATAAATATTGTTAAAATGGTGCGAATGCTGGGCAAAGGCCTCCCCCAATTCCTTCCAAGTATTCTTTTCTGGCGCCACCTCGAACCAACCCTCGCGGTACGCATCCATCATCCCACCACCTCTTTCTGGGCAGACCTCGACGGCGCCATCCATCTTCAGGCACCCACTGAGTAGAGACCCTAGCCCATCAGTCATTATGCATGCGGCTTACAAGACCAGCTCAATCCCATTTCAGTCTATCCGCCTTTTTGCCTATGTCTATCTCAGCGTAATGTTTCGGATTCTGTCCGTTCTTTTAACGCACAAAATGCTTCGCTTCATTGCTCTTTAACAAACTCCTAGGCGGAACTTTTGCAATTCAGTAAGTAACCAGGTTTGAGCACCGTAGGTTAGGGCATACACTTATCGATGAGTTTTCGCTTCAGGGAGATTGGCAGATCACCGTTCATTGGCGTCTTCATGGATCAGTTATTTGCGTAGGTCTCATAAAATCCTCATAACGTATCCAGAAATAACGCTGCTTATGAGATCGAAATAATAATGCCGTTGTAAAGTTATTTGTGCCTAATGTTATAATAAATTGACTAAATAACATACTATATTATTTTGTACAAGAGGAATACTATTGGCAAAATTAACATTATCTTGTTATCCAAATAAACCAAGCCCTAGACATTCCAAAGAGAAAAAAAACGAATCATCTAAAACGAATTACCTTAGTTAGAATTTCAATCTTAGTAATTCTAATAAAATCATCCAAGTTTTTCGTTCTCACAAATTTTATAATCTCGAAAAACACAAATCTGTTCACGCTGTAATCAGATAAAAAACTGTTGGCGAGCTTAATAAACGAGGCGGGTGCTATTCCCCCAACATAATGGAATCTTTTTAGACACTTTAAGACAGCACTTTAGCTTAATGAAGAGCCATAATTCATTTTGACGCTCCTAGTAACTAGAGCAATGGCGTGCCTTAGCTGATGAAGTATACGTGGGTAATTAGATCTACGGGGAGTTCATCGATTTTTTTATGTTAGTTTTATTTATGTTAAGCCCAATTTTATAATAGTAGTGATGTAAATTTTCTCGGTACTTTATGGAATTTTGAAGCGATAAAATAAAGAAAGTAAAACTTCTTTAAGAAAAAAAGTTGCTAGGGTCTATCTACGGGTCGATTTGAGAACCTCCGCTTTTTTTGTCGGTTAAAAAGATCAAGATAATCTGCTTATTGAGTCTATGTAATTGCAAACAGTTCCAATGTATTTAAATTGATTCTCAATAACACTTAATAGCTAAATACGTCACTACCTATACATATACCTATGTATATATTATATCTAGGTAGGTATATATTTTTAATGAATAAAAATAATATTTTTTACTTTATATTAAATAATATATATCTCGGTTTTAGCCTCTGAAGTCTAGCTGATAGATATAGCCTATAAGTCTGGAATAAACCCCCCTTTCCCCCTCTTAGGAGCTATATTAAGCCAAAAGGTCAATACAGCTCTGTTGACTTGTTCCGCTCACACAATAACGAGAGCGTTCATTTCACGATCAGTATTTGCGATGGCCGAATATTTGTATGAGCAACCGAAGAGTTTTGATAAAGTTATTTTATCGAATTCGATATTGATTATATTGATATATATTCAGCTATACAAATCCAGTATAGGCTGACCTCGCATTGTGCGGAAAGCGTTTACAATGAAAGGTCAGTCGATACTCGATTAGTATAGCTTAATGTGTAGCCGTGCGTACTTAGTTGCAATACTCAAAAGAAATCGTAACCTGTGTCCAAGATGAATTTTATAAGCTATTCATCAAAAGAATAAATACAATAAAATGTAGTAGATGCACTCAGTGACAGATTAAAACTAATAGAATGAACACAAAATTGTCTAGATAAATGCAAAAATTCGTCCTATAAGGGCACTATAAGACCCTGTCGTCTAGGAGCGAATATCCCGAATCCATGGCCATGAAGGGCCAGGGAAGGATGTACGATTTTTGTGGGTATGAGTTTGAATACATTGCCTCCTGTTTAAGAGGCAGACGAACCTTAAGGATTCCAAAAACAAGGTACCTAAGTAACTTTAAAATAAAATATGCAAAAAAAAAGGAAAAGGAATCCAATTAAAAACAATATTTAAAAAAAGTTTCAAACCTTTAACTTTAAAATTTAAAACAAAACCAGATTTCACATTTCTATTGCTTAAAAATTTATAGGTTTTTATGAAAATAAATTTGAATTACGAATTAAATAACTAAATCCATTATTAAAATTACTTTTAAAATATCGTTTCAAATAATGTCCTCGATTCAATTTGCGATTCAAATGAGACTCGTGAGTGGCATTGTTTAAATTTTTAATCGAATTTCTATCTAACTGATCTCAGAGCACTGAGAAGACTAAAATAGTTTTAATGTGACGTTGGCAGCGACACGCCATTTCTAAACGTGATACACTCCGGGAATTACCTGAAGCGGAGTATTCAATCCGTTGCGAATAAACCCAAAGGAAAGGACATTGCCTTATCTTTGTAAACGTTAAAGGTGCCGACGAAAGATAACAGTCCAACACTTTACCGAAAATGTTTATTTTAGAGGAAAGAATCCTTGCTAAATATTATGTACGTCAATTCATAATAGGTATTGTGTTTGATTGTTGGGTCGTATTGTTAACAAACTAACCTGATAAGTAAAAATTTACGTGGACTAGACACGAATTAATTAGTGAATTAATCTCATGCCAAAATACTACAAACAAGTGAACAAAAATGTAACCTGCTCTGCAAGTTAAACGTTTACAAAACAAGCCATTCACTGTTGACTGTTCATTCTCAATCTTTTTGACTTTTGTATGACAATCTAAATAATATAAATTTTATCCGTCTTATTCATAGAAATATAAAACTTCCCCCAATATCTCTACCACTTCCTTTTTTCCCTCCTTCTATCTTCTTTTCCCTGTCACGAAATATCACGTGACATAAAAAGGCAAAACACTATACTTCCAAGAAGCTTGTAAGACTTTTTATGAATATTACGGTATGTTCTAAGATACAATTTCAACGTTAAAGCGTCCATATTTTATGATCCTATTTTAGTTTTGACGGATAGAGCTAATATCGATTCTACAATCCTCTGGCTATGATTGGTTCAACATTCACCTCCTAAAAAATTCAAGCCGGCTGCTAAAAGTAAAATTAACTTAGTTATATCCATTAGTACCATCATGAAATAGCGATATTTGCCGATTGGTTCCCGAACTAAATAAAATATTACCCTTATTAACAAACTATTTCCAGCCGACTATCTGGAGATTTCTCTAATAATATTCCGAATCAATATTCAACGGAACAAGAGCAGTAGTATCACTAATTATAATAAGTATGTTGACAATACAATTAGCAATATTGTTTCGATTAGTGTACAATCGATAGAATCTGATTATGCTTTAAATGTAGGTATCGATATTGAGTAGAAAAAAAACCATGGGGCAAATTACTTACTTTCATATTGGTATTAATAGCAATTGGGATTTCATAATCATTATCATCAACCCATATATGGTCCCACTGCTGGGGCAGGGGCCTCCTCTCAGAACGAGAGGGATTAGGCTATAGTTCCACGCTAGCCTACTATGGGTTGACAGACTTCACACGGCACTGTCAAGGAATCAGGAGTCAATTGGGGATCGCAACTCTACAATGTTTAACCTTCAAATGCCTACGCTATTTTCTTTAAGATTTCAATTTCAAAATAATTATAATCGTATACTGCCTCACTAGTCTAAGTGCAACTGCTACAATAGGAGTCCTAGGGAAGGGATAAGGAAGAATAGGGACTTTTTTAATACATAAATACAAATAAACGAAGGTACGAATAAGCTAAAAATAAACAGAATTAAAACGTCCTTTAAAATTCATTTATTAGCTGAAAGAGAGACATGGGTGGATTACGATTGGCTCAGATTGTCATTACCAATGCACAGTGGACAGGCGGCCGCCGGGCACAGATTTTTTAATTTTTAATCGCCCTTTCGACGAATTCAATTTCAATTTAAATTCATATTACCTCTTCATATTTGACGCAGTTGCGATTCAACACTAAAATATATTTTTATTGAGTCGATTTATTGAGTTTCATTAATAACTTGCTGAGGTTTATTAAGTTAAAACTATCACAGAAAACCAGGTTGAAATATACGCATTTTAATAATGAAATAACTATTGTTTGTATCGAAAACAATATCATGATCTAATATGTGAGTTTTTATAGTACGCAAAATCCGGGTGGCAGGGTTTTTAGTTGGTATGTGTTGCCTTATCTTTCCCTATAGGCCATGGGACTCGTAACGTTCGCCATCACCATGTAAGTATCACAAATTTTGGTCTCAGGCCAAAATTTAAAAACAGGAATGCAATAACGAATAAACTTGAAAGATCAAAATATGTATGAGAAGTGCAATTAGAAACTTAATTAAAACTTTAAATTTATACGTTGCACCTAAATACAAACCCCGAATGCTATGTTTTCCTAAAGCACAACGGAGGTTTATTATGGACAGGAGCGCGGTCACGACGTGCAACCGCAACTGGCAAACAGTACCTACAACGTATACTTAAAGAATTAATAAGCGTAAAAACACAATTAAGGCCGCATCTGTGCCAATACTATCGCCCACTTCAATTTCCTGAAAACAACTATTATCAAATGTGCCGTATATTTTAATAATTATAATAAAAAAATTAACTTCTCAATACAGTATTTTATCGTATTGCAAGTTTCAATATTATCTCACAAGACCTAAAATAAAGATTCACCTCGCACCAAATATAATAATAAAAAATATCGAATGTTGGATCCATTTGATCCAGGCGGTGTGATTTGCATCACCCAGGCACACGAAGGGTTAAAGCACTTACGAACTTTATAAATCCATTTCCTCTGTTGACACTACTGCCGTTCACTAGGTTCTGCTGAAGTTTATTTTTGTTATTCCCATTTTATCATAACACCATTGTCCTTATTTCATATTTTGGGTTGAGTTATTAAATTAATTCGCAACGGACTGTTTATTGTTTTGACAACTTTGTAGTGGATTTCAGCACAGAAATTGGACGTTTATTATTTTAAAGTAAATCTAAATACCTATTCTATTTTAATATTTTAAATTTATGTGAAGCATAAATTTAAGATTTTAGAAAGCGTAGAATTTGTGGCACTTTTATTATTGAAGACTAAAATGTGAAATACCTATTTAAAAAAATACAATTTGGTGCTATTTTTTGCTTAGTTTTTAATTTATTTATTGTACGTATTTTACCAAATGAAGAGTATACCCAATAAGTTTTGCATAAATATCTTATGTAAACCTTTTTATATGAAATACTTATCACTCATGGACTTTTTTCTGTCCGTCTATGTGACGTGTGTAACATTATTATACATACACACAAAACAACTGCACAAAATTGTATGCGCTTTTATATTGCTAGAGATATAACTTAATATTTCATTTTGAGATGCGAGTTAGACAACAGAGCAGGCAACAGCTGATATTTAATAAACCAATCAATCTAATTTTCCCAAGACCATCATAATCACATACATAACTGAATCATGCAAACTAGTGCATGCCCAACCAACCATACAAATAAGCTGAATTATACCAAAATTCCGATCCATTTTGAACGTTGTTTTAGTTGAGTACCAACCAATCGCAAAACTCACCCAAATGCTGTCTGGATTCGCGAATAATACGATTGGCGATATTATTTATTCAACTGGAGGACAAACGTGTATCATTATGGTAGAACTCGTTGCGATATGAACATTAAGCTTTAATAATTTAGATGCGGAATTGAACCGATATAGTTGGGAGAATGCTCTCCCAACCGAAATCAGGAAAAAAAACACTCGACTATCTTTTAAACACAAATTGCGTAAATATCTCCAAGATTGTACCCTCGCGAATTCATCATCTTGAATTTGCCCTATCTGTATAGTTTTATAAATATGTATTTATATATATATTTATGTATAAGTTATATATATAATTGTTTTATGTATCGAATGTACTTGTTTATGTATAGTTTATTAATATTAATATTTTAGTCTACGCTTATTTCGTTTTATATTTCGAGTGCACTACTGTTATTTTATATTTCTCTGCATCACCCTAAGGTTGTCTGGCAGAAAATGCCTAATGGCATTAAGACCGCCTTTGTACCGACGGTGCATAAAGTATAAATAAATAAATAAAAACCGATATAGTTATTAATCGAATTGAATGTTTTTCGTAACTTTTCTTTCATTTCAACAATTTAAAATAATTTGGAGAAATTTGACAGTTTTGTATACCTTGACCTGCTGGCTACTGTTCTTCTGAATGGCATGTCGAATATCGCGAATCCTATGCCCGATTATATAGGGCAAGAGATGGCAAGTGGGGTCTTTAGTCTGCATGAGTTCGACATACCCGTCCTCCTTCCCAGGTAGCAGCCAGGCTATCCATGAGGATTTTCCGCACATACAAGATAATTATACATAATATAATGGAGCGGCGAAGTGGAGCGGCACTAGCCTAATCGGTCGGACTTGCGATCATGTGTTCGAAACTCACCGATTACACTACCGACGTGAACCCACTCGTAATACAAGCATTTAGCTTAGTACGAGGGGTTAACAAGATTACTAGTAACGTGCGACCCACATTGCTAGTTAAACTTAAAAAAAATAGAGGAAACTGTTGTAAAAGTACCTACTATAAACGTTGTTGACAGTGGTATGACTTGAAAGAGACAGAGACACGAAGGTATATTTTGCATATTTAGTGTGGTTTGCATTTTTGTTGTGGTCGTAAGCACGACTGCTGAGATTGAGGTCCAGAGTTCGACATAATCGACATATGCTGTCGTCTTTCCAATTGATGCATCAAGATTTTCCACAACCAAAAACAAAATGATGGGTAGCTAATTAATGATAATAGGCTCGCTATTACATGGAGACCTAACCATCGAAAAATAGGTACAGACGTCATCACGCCTGTCAAACATGTCAATCAAACAGTCTTTTAACGTAACATAACATCTTATGTTACGTTAAAAGACTATTTGATGTTAGATCGACGTCTAGCTGTAACTATGTCACATAACATTATCAATTCACTGAACGTTGCCTAGTCTTCTAGAACATGACCTTAGAAAAAATATTTAGATCAGGCTCCTTTTGGGTACAATGTAGTAATAGTTTTTCGATCAAATAACGATTGTTAGGGTTCGTTATAGAAATAGACTTGCTATGCCTACCAACGAAATAGACAGTAAGTATATAATATTGGCATGCTAACATGAATGGGTCGGCAAGACCGGGGAAGTAATACTCTCCCAAATAATATCGACGTCAAGTAGCAGTATGCATACTGTTGCGTTTTGTTTGGAGAATGTGGAACGCCGAACTCTCTCTTCTACTTTTCCTCCCTTCTTTATAAGGTTAGTCAGCGGCGGTTGTGTTTTCTTCAAAAAGTTCAGAAAATGCTTAGAGAATACATATAATTCTGAGAAATCGTGCGAACTTCAGAATCAAACTACAGGATTTTGTAATGAAGTTAAATTAAATAATAATGAAGTGAGTGAGTGTAGTGATAGCCTAGTGATATGACCATTTGACTGCCAAGTCTCGAGTCACGCGCTTAAACGTCGTGAGGAAACCTGCATGACTGAGAGATTTTCTTGGAGGCGTGTGAAGTCTGCCAACCCGTATATAGCCTTATCATCTTATAGATCTCCTCTCAGAACTCAGAGGGTGCTGAGAGGAGACCCTGCCCAGCAGTGGGACAATGTAATAGGAGGATAATGATGATGATGATGATAGATACTATTGAAACACGAATAAAACTCAGAAAAAATATTTATAAACCATGCCTTTGAAACAAAACGCAACACATCAACTCAACCCGGTGCGAAGCTAGACGAATCACCAAAACGTAGCGTCCACTTTATTACAGCGTTTTACTTATTCATCAGCTATGCAAATGAAAAGCAAATAAAGGGAGAAATGGCCATCCCATATAACGTACGCGTTGGTTTTATCTCGAAAACGATCAAACATTACGATCCCATTTCACAGGACTGTATTTCCATATGCCCTATAAATAATGCCGTTTTACCTTCATTCAAATATAGGGGTAACATGGAAGTGCTGTTTTTTTCTGAAATTGCTGGATGCGGTCCATTCGTATCACGTTTTTAGAAAATAAATATTCTTATTCACGCTATTGCACGCGATTTCTCTCGCATCCCATTAGACTTTTTGAGACAAAAGGTAGCCTAATTCCATTTATAAAGTTTTATCTACATAGAAATGACCAAATATTATTATGTCCGTTAATATACAATATTTATCAAGAAAAACTAAAGCCCAAGCTTATAAAGCAGGCCGCAGCGATTCTACGCGGAAGGTTCTGCCACAGGTTGGTCCAGAGAAGTACCTGGGTGATAAGGATGGCTTCATAAAGGTGGAGAAGAAGAAGAGGAAGCCGAACTGTCTGAACAAGTGTGGGACCGCACCGACCGGACCGAGACACTTACTGCGTCCTGCAGTACCAGTGACGCCGCTCTACGTGTCCAGGCTGCATTACTCCACGAAGGCCGAAGAGGTCATAGAGTATATTGCAGTTAAGAGAAATTTTACTCTGAGGGTCGAGCGGTTAGACTCTACGCACAACGTGAACTTCAAGTCCTTTGTGGTTAGAGTACCGACTGAACATCTGTCGACCTTTATGAAAGAGGAGTTTTGGCCGAAAGGTGTAGTGTTCCGGCGCTTCCGAGGCTGGATACCTAGCACCGTAGTACAACACACACCGACGTTAAGTGTGAAATAGTGATAAGTTTTATTGTTATATGTATGTTATAGTATTTTATGTTTTATAAACTTTTATACCTTATTATTGTATTATATATTTTTATATGGGCCTTGTTGCCTGAAATAAATAAATAAATAAAAAATAAAAAAAATAAAGCAACGACTCGTGTATGTTTAGTATCTATTATTGGAATTGTAATAATGCGAATTATGGTGTTATCTGTAATGAAATATGTAGCAACCAATAAGTTGAATTAGCCTTTCAATGAACTGTCTAGCCTTGTCACATGTCATTAGGGCCGCTACACTTTAACGATGTCACAAATCACAAGTTATCCGGTGGGTTAGGTTAAAACTGTGACCAGAACATAATTGTAATAATGTGAGGATCAGCTATAGCCATTAACCTTACTTTATATATTAAACTTACTTTATATATAAATTTTGTTTTAAGAATACGTAAATGCGACAAGCGTATAAGATTCACAGCCATGAATTAAAATTTAATGCCGATATTCAATATTCCTTAAATATGAACTGCATGAAAGGTATTGAATAAATAAACATACGAATGAAATGAATATCCATTAAAAGCGAAAGACAAAAGTGTTCGAATATTAATAAGGCACGAATAAACCGAAAGTCATTACAATCGAAATTGCGCCATTATTGCTTCCAATGAAATAAAAGCTATCGTTAACGTAAAAAAGAATTACAATTGCAACCGATCGACTGTGACAAGTTTTGTAAATAAAATGATGCCCCATCTAGATCTAAAACATCTTCACACTAAAGTATATTTACACTGAAATGCGAGCATCAAAACTAAAAAACAAAAAAAAGGGGTTGAAAAGCGGTTTTCACGAAATCCCGTTGAGATATATAGGTAAGTACCTACGTACGAATATAACAATTATTTGAGATCCATTATTCTAACGTGGGGTACTACTAGAAGGAGCTACTCCGCTTACTTTTTACTGCCTACGAGCAAGGCGTTTTAGCAGTAGTAATGTCTTTCTGGCATGTCTACATGCTAGCATGGATGCGTCGGCACGACCGGGGAAGTACTAGCATCCCACTGAATATCGACGTGAGGTAGCAGTATGCATACTGTTGCGTTTCGTACGGTGAGTGTGAAGCGACGGAGGCCCAATTGCTCCCTCAGTTCCCTTCCTTCTCCTTTTCTCCATCCCCTCTCTTTTTCTCCATCCCCTCTCTTTTCCTTAGAAAGGCTCGGGAACATATCTGCAACTCGTTTGGTACTGCAGATGTCCATGGGCAGCGATGACTACTTTACCATCAGGTAGCTCGCCTGCTCGTTTGCAGAGTTATCCCATAAAAAAAGAAGCACTGGGTAAACGTTTCCGCCGACGAAAGCATTAAGCCCAAGGAGTTGTGAGTAGAATTTATAATAACGTAATTAATGACGGCCAAAACATAGCGTACGTCCGACCTGCATGCAAAAACCCTTTAGAGAAGGTCGGGCAACGTATTATTTATTACCCGAGGCAAGAAACGAAATTTCAGGCGTAAACAAGACTTGGATATCGAGTGCGGTGTAAAATTTTCGACGGGCGGGCATCGGCTTGTTGGCGGGCCGACCACAATACTGTTTAGGTGTAAATTGTTAATTAAGGCCCCCGCATTATGTTGTCGATTTTGTGATTTTAATGGAAAGGAAATTTTCATTTTATTAGCTACTAGATAGATGGGGGCAACTTTGCTCGGGATCGATATGTACTGCGTGATTATAATAGCCTATGTTAATCTGGAATAATGTGGCTTTTTTATAGTTTATAGAATTTATCAAAAAATCTTTCCTTTTTGTAATGTTAGTGTAGACTAGCTGCTCTCCGCGGCTTCTCTCGCGTCATAAAAGGATTTACTTCTATATCGAGGCTTCTAGGCCGCGACGAAAGCACCAAACCACCACTAGTTGAAAGCACCAGATTTTAATCCAGCAATACAAAATTGAAAACCGCGACCAATTTCGTGTATACAATTTTGCATGATGCTTCCTATTTCCCTTCATAACTTCGAATCACCTGAAGTCAATAAAAATATCTTTCATCCCTCTACCAACCCCCATAACCTACGAAAATGCTTTAATAACTCCCCATTAAGATCCCGTTCATAAAAATGTAGGAAGGGATGCCATTATTCAAATGAGCGCCTATTATTTTTCTAATAGCAATATCATTCTACCTATAGATGCGTTTTAAAAGCGGTAGGCGTCCTTTTTTTCGCTTGGATTTGGGCTAAATAAGTTTCTTAACATACCATCACGCGTATATTCCTCTAAGGTTGAGGCAGAGGTGTACTAATGTACACCCACGCCGGTATGTTTAGATGCCATGTAATAGGTGACGAGCCTATTGCCATTAACCAGGTACAAAACCAAATTCCGAACAGCTACAAACTCAATAACACTTTGCTTGACCTGGGAACCGAACCGAAAACCTCTAGCGTAGCAGTCGCGCTTGGGACCACTAGCCTAACGAGGCAGTTGTATGTAGAAATTTCATTGAAAGAAAAAATTCCAACCCAGTTCGGATTATGTTGGTTTTGTACACGGAACCCTAAAGCCAACTAATCTACTGAGATGACTGCCTGTCATAATAAATTTCACTTCTACATTGTCCATCTTACTTTCAATATCTTTAACTAAAAAAAATGTTAAACATGAATTTATGCTGAATAAAATATACCTAGCCAATTATATTTAGGTCGGCTTCCAGTCCACCAGGTGCGAACTGGACTGCTGACTGGCCTAATTCCTCCCTCAGTTCCCTTCCTTCTCCTTTTCTCCTTCCCCACCCTTTTCTTTAAATAGGCTCACACCTGCTTTGGCTTTGCAGATAACCATGGGCGGCGATGACTACTTACCATTAAGTTACTCGCCTGCTCGTTTGCCGAATTATCTCATAAAAAAACATCTGCACATCGAGGCACGGATGCACTTTGGTATGCTAAAGTCATCCATCCTCTAACTGCGACACCTACGTACCCATTTACACAGTATTGGTCATGGCTTGATAAACAGATTACCTAGTTATCAGATGGATAGCGAAGCTGACTAAACAAGGGGATCGTTTGGGGCAGGTGTTTTTACCGGACCCTAGCCTGTCTTTGGTAACAAAATCATGACTATAGGGACAGGGAAGGCAAGTGTGGTTTTTTAATGAATACGAGGCTAACATAGTCTCCCGCCTTCCCAGGTGGCAGATGATCAATAAGGATTATTCGACGACCGACAAATAGTTCTGAGCTATCATTATTATACATCCATTACTCGTCAAGATAACATAACATAACATACCATCACGCCTGTATTCCCCGAAGGGTTAGGCAGAGGTGTACTAATGTACACCCACATTTCGCCGGTATGTTTAAGTCCCATGTAATAGGCGGCGAGCCTATTGCCATTCACCGGTCACAAATCCAGACTCCGAGCTGTTTCTGAGAATTTCATAGAAAAACCCAATAACACTGCTCGATCTAGGGATCGAACCCAAGACCTCTAGCGTAGCAGTCGCGATTGGGACAACTAGACTAACGAGGCAGTCTCGTTAGTCTACTGGTACTTACTCGTCAAGATGGTGGGCCTGTCGCGGTGGGCCAGAGAGATTGCTCAATCACCCACGTTCTAAAAATATTGCTAGGTTCTCTAAAGGAACCGCGGTATGTGCCCTAATGAGCGTTGGACAAGGGGTTTTAGTGGCAAAAAATCCCACACTTTTCCCACGCTCGCCTTTTGAAGGTTTTCCCCCGTCTTTTTTTACGTCTTTCTTTAAAGGAAAAAATCCTAAAGTTTTACGTAACTACAATGATTAATAATTCAAAGAAGAGCTATTTTAGGTATGCTGACATTTTATAAGTAGAAGTGTGGGTGTAGTACCTTCGAACGACAATACTTAAACCGAAATAAAACCAATTGTTATGCCAAGTCTTTTTTTTTATTTCTTAACAATGAGATAACAGGAAAACTTTTACGTTATTCTATTTCCAAATTAAAATTGTAAAAGGGATTTTCACCACTTGTAACTCATTGGTGGGTGACTTGAAATAGGGAGGGATGCGTTTGATGCTAAGCAAATGATCAATTACTAAGAGAAAGGCCTTATTCAACATTGACGGGCTGTGTTAATCTCGTAATTGTGTGAACCACTATCATAGGTAGATATTATTAACATACATAACATCACGCCTGTATTCCCCGAAGGGTTAGGTAGAGATGTACTAATGTACACCCACACTTTGCCGGCCCATGTTTAGGTCCTGGAGTCCTAGGTAATAGGGGGCGAGCCTATTACCAGTAACCGGGCGCAAATCCAGACTCCAGACTGAGAATTTCATATCAAACCTCAATAAGAGGATAGTATCCGCTCCACGCTCCATACAAACGTAGTTTGGTCTTATCTTGAATATTAACAAATGAAAGTCTTTGGAATTTTGCAGTAACAATCTTATCCTTAAAATACGTGTTCCTGTAGTATACAATTTAATTTCAATATACGGTTAAAAAGTATTCGAGCTCAAAGATTGGCAATTTTCGTTGAAAAACGGCCCAACTTTATGCTAGTATTTCTCGACAATGTATCAATACAGAAAAGTTCTGATTCGAAGGAAACCCAGATAATATAGTGAATATTTTTTTACAAGATTTTTTTTTACATATTAGCAATATTATAGGAGTAATCTCCAAAATTCGGAACATACGAAATACGCGTGAAAATGTTGTTGTTTCTCCTCTCGGGCACACGTTCGCATCGCGAGGGATAGAGACAGCGACAACTGTGCAACATTGTTGCGTTCGCGAGGGACACTCCTCTTAATACTTTGCTCGAGCTGGGAATCGAACCCAGAATATCTAGCAGTCGCACGTAGGACCACTAGACTAATGAGGCAGTCAATATTACCATACAGGTATTATTATTACCATATAAATATTGTAATAATACCCTAATGTTTAATTTGTTGTAGAAATGTTGTAAGTATAGTTTTAATTACATCGATCAACAAGGTATTTTCGCAATAAGTACTTGATATATAAGGTAGGTACGAGAACTCCTAACCAACTCCTCCATAGCTCGATTTATTACCGTATAAAAGAAAAATAAACTTATTAGGTGTAATGCAAAAAAGGCATGTTCTCGAGTAGGGATCGCGACCTGGTAAATGTAGGTACCTAATATGACGTAAAATATTAGGCATGAATCTTTAGATCTACCTATGTATTAAATAAAGAATGCAAAGTATCACTTAGCCACTTACGGAAAACAGCTAGGTAAGTACCTAATTACAGAACCCCAGAAATTGTAAGCGCTACCGACTTTTAATTCGGTACTTAGGTTTCTTATGAGCTTCTGGTAAAATAGAATTTAAGGAAATACGCACTACAATAGGAAAAATAAATGGATATAAACCCAGGTAACACTGCAGGGCACAGTTAGTAAAAAAATAACCATAAAATAAGAAATTCTTGGCGATCAACTTCAAATGCACTTACCCTAAAAATCTTGCTACTAAGTACCCAAATGCTAAAATTATTCCAACTCCTCCAGTAATTTAGTTGATCTTGAAAGTTTGAACACAATACCACTGCACTAAAGTTTTGAATTTATTATTTACAATGCATGCTATCAACATAAACACGTTACTCAAACTAACCTAACTTAACACACTTAAAAATAACTTATCACTTTATATTGAATAGTCACAACTAAAATATGAAATTCAAACACTCTTTTTCGAGAAGAATATCGTCAAATATTTATATTTTTTGATGAAAATAATTGAAAACAGAGTCGCTTCTACGGGGTTGTTGTCAAAACTGTCATTTGTTCGACGCCATGGTTATGGCGCATGCGTATTGGGGGTGTTTGTATTGCGCAGGTCGTATCTCGATGGCTTTATGATATTGAGGGTTGAAAACTCTTTGGTCCTTTTTGACAATTTCGTGAAATAAGTTAGTATTTCAAGTTGTTTGTTTGTTTAGGTTTTATTTATTATTGAATTGAATTTTCAGAGGTGCTAAATTACTTGATAGGCACTTATTGCATAAGTTATTTATAAGGCACAGACATAACAAAAGCGACCGTGTTATACAAATAGTAATCTTAGTCTTAATAATTTTTCTTGCTATTCAACCACAAGAAGGTTTTATGTTGGCGACTTATCACTAAACTTTAGTTAAATGTTTGAAAAAGATGATCATGTTCAACTGAGCTTAACTGTCTAAACTTTAATTGAATTCGCGAAAAATATTCCCCTTTTAATAGCAGTATACTATCAAGATGACATTCTCCGGAGTTAACGAGTAATTAAACTAGGGATTTTATGTTGCAGATATTGATTTAAATTGTACTTATATATAATTATGTCAATGTCTGAAGCGTCGGTAGCCTAATGGCAAGAGCGGCGGACTTGCGATCATTTGGTTGCCGGTTCGAACCCCACTCATTGCACTACCGACGTGAACCCACTCGTTACACAAGCATTTAGCTTAGTACGAGGGGTTAACAAGAATACTAGTAATGTGTGACCCACATTTCTAGTAAGATTTAAAAAAAAAAATGTGGCAGAACAAAACACCGGAGATCCTTACGAACTAAAAAATTCATTTGCTTGTTCATATTTTTTTTTATAAGCTCTCTAACCCCACGTACTACGCTAAATGCTTGTATTACGAGTAAAATTTCCCGTCGGCAGTGCAATGGATGAGTTTCGAACCGGCAACCACATGATCGCAAGTCCGACGCCCCAGCCATTAGGCTACCGCCGCTTAATTTGATTTATGTCAGTATTCAATTCAGTCAAGGAAATATATTGTACTGTACAGCTTACGGATAATCTTCCGGGTTTTGGTGTTAGATTGGCGTCTGTGACCGAAATTATAAAATTGTTTTTGCTACCATTATCTGATACGTTCAATAACGACCGAACGAAAAGTAGTGATGATGTTATTCCTGAATGAATGAAACAAATGAATATGAACATAAATTTGATGACTAAAACATGCAATTGAATACAAATCGTTAATATTGAACCCCTAAAAATATCATTAACGTGAAGCGGAAGTGTATCGTGAGCCAAACGACACCGTTTCTGTCATAAAAGGTGACACCAGCTAAACTACAATACGACCAACTTTGTGGGCTAATATAAATAGACCTCACGAGGAAGCTTCACATGCGCCTCAATTATCTGCGAATGTTAGTTTTAGGGGGGCGCGGGAGGTCACATTACAGTGGTGGGATTAACTGCAGGTTGGTTCTTTTGTTTTTTTTTAATACTAAACATACGCTATCAGGCCACGGTGGCGTGACTCCCTGTTGTGTTTTAAAGCCACATGCTCACATGCAAATATTGTAGTATAAAGCTGGGAATGCACTAAATTAGTTTGCTTCGAAATGCTTAAATGGGCTCACTTTAAACGTATTCATAGAATCCCGATTGGCATGGCTACTTAATTACGTTAAGTATTTTTATGTGCGATTGTTTTAAATACTCATAAATTCATTACGAACAATTATTTACTAGAAAAAATAAAGTTGTTGAATTAACAATCCTGCCACTACGCTATGCTAATAATATTGACTCTAAATAACTAAAATAAAAGTAAAAAAAAACTGAATCAAGACCATTTAGAAGAGCAACACAAAAAAAAATAAAAGGGCATACAAAATAAAATCGTAATGTTTAAGACCGTTTAAATTACCTTACTAGCTACCTCGCAGTGACCTGCCGTTTCCAATTTGTTCCCGGCTCCCAGGGTTCAATGGCGTTATGTTATACTCCTATATCAGCTATTTACCAGTGGAAGCCCCAATCAAAATCGGTCCTGCCTTTTCGGAGATTAGACAGAAATATACAAAAATAAAATTAGCTTTTTGTCATAGGAATCGTTTAAACTTTCGTTCGCACTTTCTAAAATGCTGTTATTCTTGCATCACATAAATATTCTACAATTCTATTAATTTGTATAAATAATAACTTTACCGTTCATTGTCTGTGTCTCAGACCTTAGCTAAGTAAACTTATTTTGCTCCGCGAAATTAAGTTGTAAACTTAGCTCGTGCGAACTGTGGGTGACATTAGCACACCTCTACCTAACCCTTCGGGAAATACAGGCGTGACGGTGTGATGGTACTTAGCTCGTTTAGAACACATTTATATTTTTTTTAATACCTCACAAAATGCATGCCTAGTTATTTACTTAAAAAAATAATGAGGAATTCGTGAACTTACATATTAGGCGGTAATTAACAACGATTGACAATAAATTCAATTATCGACGGGAATTGATATCAGCTTAGCGGTTCAGGCGTAAAAACGTAATAAAGTCTGTTTGTTACGTTTTTAGGCCTGAACCGCTTGTTATTGCACCGCTTGCTAGACCGATTGTTATTTTATTGATGAAATATTTATTTAATTCCATCAAGCCTATACTCCCCGAAGGGTTATCAGAGATGTACCTAATAATGTTTACCATCAGTTAACCGGTATGTTTAGGTCCATGTTCATGACAATAGGGCGCGAGCCTATTGCCATAAACTGGCCTCAAATCCAGGAACCAAACTGCTCCAAAAAAATTTATAGAAACACCCAATTTAACCATTTGCTCGACCTGTGAATCGAATCTAACAACTCTAGCGTAGCAGTCGCGCTTAGAGACGTACTCATATGGCAGTTATTTACTTGAAAGAAATATTCACTTGGTTAGTATAAGCATAATCTTTTGTTCCTGGGAAAATAGTTTATCATCATCATAATGACCATCATCATATCAAATTATTTACCTCCTCTGAGAATTAAAGGAGTGTGGCTAAATTCGACTTCACACGCTATCAAGAAAATTTTAATGTTTAAAAGTGAGGTACCTAATTCTTTTTTTTTTAAGGTTACTTTTTTAAGTAGTATTCTTGTTAACCCGACGCAGCGACGTGTTAAGCTCAATATTGTGTTATGAGTGGATTTACCGCAGAACAGATAAAAGAGATCTGTGGGATTTACGCAACCACATGATCGCAAATCCGACGCCCTAGCCGTTAAGGCTACAATACCGCCACTTCTTAATTAATTAATTTATTTATTTATTTTATTTTCCAATTTACTTAACCTATTCTACAATGGTATTGCTGTACACGAAAGCCTCTACGGACTTATCTGTGTGACAGTTAATCAATTATTATTTATAATTTATACATTAAATTATTTATAATTATTAATAAGTTATTGATACGCAAATAAATTTACTTAAAGACGCCTACGTCCAGCAGTTGACGAATACGGGTTGATGATGATGATGAAATAAATTTCAAACGTTTGAGGCCTTGGATTCAAACTTAAAACTTCTGATTTGGCAGTTCAGTGGTCATTTCACTAGGCCGTATTAAAAAATATATCCCAAAGAGACCAACGTATCCCATCCAACCAACTTCCTTCAATCAACGCTTCCATTTATTCATGATAAGCAGTTGTCAGATCCCTTTTCCCTCATTCTCACTGATCCTACTCGACCTTGGTTTTATTCGCTTAAATCACTTTTTTACCCTCGCCCCGTCCGGGCTGAAGTGTATAGCATTCATTTGTTTAATCAAGAGACACTTTATTTGATCAATTGGCCGGATCTGTTGGCGCTGGCAACATTTTCTGTTTTCCCTTAACTGATGACGTTTGATTGTTGTTTTTTGGGGATTGTAAAGTGCTTTAGTGTTTTGTTTAATTGTTTGTTTTATTAACTTTTATTATTTTTAGGGCTGGCATGGCACGCAATGATGCCGAATAGACCATCGTTTTCCTTTGTATGTGTTTTTGTAAGATTACAGATTTTTTTGCAATGTAAAATTTAAATAGTAGTGTCTCGGTGGCACGACCGTGCTACTACGAAGTACTACTTTCCCACAGAATATCGAAGTGAAGTAGCAGTATGCATACTGTTGCGTTCCGTTCGGTGAGTGTGGAGAGGCGACGGACCAGGTCCTCCCTCAGTCCCCTTTCTTCACATTTTCTTCTTACCTTCCATTTTTCCCAACGGTACTAAGAGCTGTGAAACGTTAAGTGAAGAGGATCCAAGAGAGCTTGCCGCTTCAAAAAAAAGGTCAGTCATAAACGATATTTACTAGTACAACTACAATAATTTAACCTTTTAAATGCCGCAGACCTATACATGTACAATTACGCCCAGCAATTTGAAAGGACGCATTAAAAGCGTCAACTAATCCTTTAGAAGTTGTCAGAGCTAACTTTTTATTTGACAACTTACAAACACTTGCATTAATATTGTTAGACTAGGTCAACATGCCATCTGTACAGATGACGCACAATACAATGTTGCAACTACAATAGATTAACCTTTTCTTGCCGCAGACTTGTGTATTGTAGCTACACACAATTAAACATCAATCTATACAGTTCAATTACAAAAATCACCGTTATTGCGATGGAATACGGTTGGTTTAAAGGACGAACAAGCTTGATTCTTTGTTGTGTAGGTCAAGACGCAATTCTTGGCGCCATCGACATAAAAGGACGTGCTTCAATCAATTTTTGCGCAAACTAATTATGTTCTTACATTTACAATGTACAAGCAAGATGCCGGCCCCTTTGATTGACATTGTAATTTCTTTCTAATGTGATTCAACTTTGATCGTAGGTAGTTTGATGTGTCCTAGCAGGCCACAGCGTGGTAGAGCCAAGCTGTTCGCAGCATGAATCGCTCGCAAAATACCGACGACAGAGTAGTAGCGTTTCGCTACTGCGTCTCGTTCGGTGAGCGAGACGGCCGGAGGCTCAATTCCTCCCTCAATACCTTTCCTTTTCTTTTTCTCCTTCCCATCCTTTTCCGTGAATAGGCTCAGCAACGCATCTCAACTCCTTTGGTTTTGCAGACGTCCATGGGCGGCGATGACTACTTACTGGTAGCTCGCCTGCTCGTTTGCCGACTTATTCCATAAAAAAGGCGTTGCACAAGGTTTGTTTGTTTTGACGGGCCCCCCACAAACTAAGTACCAGTACTAGGACTGTATCTACCAGTCGGATTAGAAAAAAAAATCTATAAATGAGGAAATTCACATTAATTAGGAAGGCTATAATAGGCTATCTGGCATGACGCTACGACTGTTAGGATCAGGGCAAAGCAGGTGGAACCCCGGAGCACAGCTTGTTCTTAAATAGGCATTTAGTGCAAGCTTATTTTTACAAACAGGCAATTCAATTTTATTTTTTTATTATCTGTATACAATACTAACCATACCAACACCATAAGTAGGTATAGGATTTTTAAAAATTTTAGAATATTTTTTGTTATTCTTACACTAGTGCACTTTTCTTACGCTAGTGCACTTGAAATGTATCCATACCTAAAGGGCGGAGACCTGGTGTTCTGAAATACAGTCGCCAAGCCTAGTTTAGCCACCAGTCTCCCACAATATGCTTACTGAACCCAATGTAACACTGTAAACATGTAATTAATCAATGTCTATTGTGGTGAGAAAATAAACCTATTTTTATTATTATTATCTTCCATTTATTTTCAAACATATTAATTTAAATTTTTAATTTTTTTACAAATTATATAAAAACATAAAAAACATTTAAAAATATAAAAAATAGTCATCCACCGGTATCGGGAACAGGGTCCAAGCTACCGGTGGTCAGGGCCCCAAAGAGAGGAACCTCCTAACAATACGCGCCGTATCTAGGAGTACCGCTCTCTGTATCTATCTTTATTATTATTTTGGGGAACTGTTTTTTGTTCTCAGCTCATGGCTGGTTTTAGCTACATTTACGGGCCGAAACCAAGTAAATGAAGCGTGAGGTGTATTATGGTCGAGGTATGTTGTGTTGTGGGGCTATTTCATTTTCTTCTATTTGCATGAACTTCCTTACTATTCTGCAGGTATTTAGTATGGCGGCTTTTTGTAGGGTTATATAAAGGGATTCTTTCAGGTCTATGAGTTTAAGGCTATGTTTTAGGTGGTTTGGTATGACACCAGTGGTGGAAATAACAAGGGGCACGACATATACTTTTTCTTGTTTCCAGATTTGTGTAACTTCTTCTTTTAGTTCTGCGTATTTATTAATTTTTTCAGCTATTGTTTTTTGCAAGTTATGTGTATTCGGGACTGCAATATCTATCAAGTAAGTAGTTTTGTTTATTTTATCTATTAAAGTTATATCTGGTCTATTATAGTGTATAGTTCTGTCGGTAAGTATGGCGCGATCGTAGTATAATTTGTGTGATGTATTTTCTAGGACGGTTTGTGGTGTGTATTTGTAGTATGTTGTGTTCGTGTTTTGTATGAGTTTATGTTTGGCAGCCAGCTTTTGGTGAATAATGTTGGCTACTTGGTTATGTCTGTGAGTGTAGTCTGTCTGTGTAAGTGTTGTGCAAGCTCCTGTTATGTGTTGCAAGCTCCTGTTATGTGTTTATTATTATTTATCTTCCATTTATTTTCCAACATATTTGTTTAAATTTTTTAATATTTTTACAAATTATATAAAAACATTTAAAAATATAAAAAATAGTCATCCACCGGTATCGGGAACAGGGTCCAAGCTACCGGTGGTCAGGGCCCCAAAGAGAGGAACCTCCTAACAATACGCGCCGTATCTAGGAGTTAAGTACCGCTCTCTGTATCACGCCCTTGACCCAGCTGCCTAGCGAGAGCCTCCGCAGGTATTATTATTATATTTATTATTTATTTGTATATATAGATAAAACTATCTCTACGCTAAGAAAACATTCGCAGACAGTACTACACAATAATTAATCAGAACCCACGTCGCAATCTTCTTCATACATCACTACAATTACCGCCAATCGCTTTGCAATTTTACCATTAATATTCGCCTTTGATATTTGTGTCGACATTTGAGTATTGAAATTAGATTTGCAAAATCTTGTTGCGAATCTTGTTTGAAACTTTATATTTTAGCTTCTCATCATAAACTCATATTTTAGTGTTCCGGAATTTTTGAATTATCTCATTTTAAGGGGAAGAAAAGGGTGTTGAAAGCTTTTATGCAATTATCTTCTTTTTTTTTTTCAACAGGAACTTAAAAAATGATATTAATTAACATACTTAACATCACGACTATTTCCCCCGAAGGGTTACGCAGAGGTGTACAACCACAGTTCATCTTAAGGTCCCATGTAATAGAGGGCGAGCCTACATGCTTGACATTAACCGGGCACACCCAAACTCCAAGCTGCTACAAAGAATTTCATAAAAAAGCAAAATAAGACTTTTGTCGACTTAGGAATCAAAACCAGGACCTCTATCGCAGCAGTCGCAATTCAGACCACTAAAATAATGACGCAGTCACTGTATTATCGTATCTCTTACGTAGTTGGGTAAGAGTTCAGACCCGCTAGGCCAAAATATTATAACTGTTTTAATATCCTAATTTAATTTAATACTAACAGTAGACTAAGCTGTACTACTACTAACATTATATGGATTTGTTTCCGAAATAAATTATTTTGAATTTGAATTTGAATTATTTAATTAAATATTTGTCATAATATAATTTCGGTGTATAATTTCGCTTGTAAATCTCATTTCAGTTCGCGAGAAAAATCGCTAGTTATAAAAGATAAGAGATAAGATTCGTAAAGGTAGGTACACAAAGATATGAATTTTCTAATACAATAAAATTTCAAGTGAAAGAAGAATTCGATCTCAGGCAGGGTTTGAACCCGCGTCCCTCTGGTTAAGTACACCAGATGCTTTACCAACTAATCTATCGAGACCACTGCCCGTGATGTCCAATTTCTCTTCCACATTTTACGTCTTCACGCGACGTCAGCAACATCTATTGAAGACATTACTATGTATTTTAACCAACACGACTGCCTTTTCAGGTAGTTCAATGTCGAACGATGTTGCCTTCCCGTATTTAACTGCTTATTTTTTATTATATTTTAGCATTAAATAATAATAAAAAAATACTTGCTGACGTCGCCTGAAGACGTAAAATGTGGAAGAGAAATTGGACATCACAAGCAGGTTATATCTTTGTGAACATTTCGCAATATTTAATGCTAAAATATAATAAAAATAAGCATTCGTAAATGTAGTTCTATTTAAATAGTTATTCTACGTTCATATATCTTGTCATATTTACTTTGCGTCATACAGATGACTTGTCGATTTTACCTTTCTCCTTTGAACTCACCTCTGACCTTCTGGTTTACAAGCATTTAAGACGAAATATTAATAAATAAATTACAAATGCTTATTAGCAGCTTGTTGACTGAGACAAGCCTGATATTAATCATTACCAAGCTTCCCACTAACTATTGTTTAGATTTCATCAAGTTAGTTACAACAATGTATTGTAGGAACGTTATTATAATCCAGGGTCTCATTTATATGACGAATCCAAATGTTTTGATGCGAAATTGACCTTTATGTTTATCACAAAAATTGAAAACTTTACTTCCCGCAGTAGGCTAGCATGGTGGACTATAGCCAAATCCCTATCATACTGAGAGGAGACCCGCACCCAGCAGTGGGACAATGTGATGGGTTGATGATAATGATAATGATACTTCCATATGTCAAAATATAGCCCTTAGCAACTTTGTTTGCATGTAATCATACATTTAATTAATACAGCCATAATAATAAATAAAGAGATCCTTGCAAAACAAATTAGGCAGTGGGTGCCTTGAATAGGTTGGATCTTTTGTTTTCGCTATCCTGACTTTCGAAACTGTTTTGCACATAAAATTATTTTTAATATGGTTTTAAAGGCAGTTTTTAACCTCCGACACAAAAACGACGGGGTGTTATAAGTTCTGTCTCTGGGTGGCATCGCAGCTCCCAAACAGATGAACCATTTTTGATTTTGTTTTTTGAGAATGATGGTGAATTAGTCGGGAGTGTTCCTAACTATTTTTGATGAAAATCGGTCGAGATTATAATGCAATTGTCAGGGGGTTTTTGAATTTAGTACTAATACTTATAATACTTATATTATAGTGAGTTGCCCGCGGCTACGCCCACATAGGAACTTGATTATCCCGCCGAATAAATAACCTATGTTAATTGGAAATAATATATCTTTAATTAATAAAATCAGAGAATTATTAAAATCAGCTCAGAAGTTTCAAAGTTTATCGATAAAAAAGAATCGTTCTTCTTTATAATAATAACTAGCTGACCCGTGCCGTTCCTTGGGTGATATAGCCTATGACACTCACAAATAATGAGGCTTTCTTTTGGTAAAAGAATTTCCAAAATTGGTTCAGTAGATCCAAAGATTACCCCCTAGAACCTCACAAACTTTACCTCTTTATAAGTAATATTACTATAGCTATAGATTAATTAGACTGTTTTCTTTTACTCGTAAGGGCCTATGCACACCATGATTTTTAAACGCGCCCTTTTATACTACAGAGCAGTTTGTTGTCGTTTGTATAGATTCAAACGCGCGGCACCGGCGCGTCTGTATCGATACACACGCGGGTTACTATAGCGTTTGTATCGATTCAAACGCGCGATACCGATGCGACCGCTAGCGCGCGGGCCTTCCCTAGTGTAAATCTACGCTAGTAGCAATCGAACAATTTGGTGCACCGCACGTCTTCTGAACAAAATGCCAGCGCGTTTGTATCGATACATACGCGCGTTTGCTTTCGTCTGTATCGCTACACACGCGCGTTTGCATCGCATCTGTATCGCTACACACGCACGTTTGCATCGCGTCTGTATCGATTCAAACACGTATTTGAATTTATACAGGTGTGCAAAGGTCTACAGGCTGCGTCTGGGTTGCGTGCGTATCGCGTCTGTATCGCTGCAAACGCGCGTCAACGGCGCGTTTAAAAAACGTTGTGTGCATAGGCCCTAAGGTTCACACTCACATTAAAAATATATTGTTAAAGTTCTTACTGCAATAGGTACTTCTTAAGATGTGTGTGAGCAATAGTCCTATACTCCTACGCTAAGACGTACCTAACTGAGCGAATTTTCTACGACTTTTCAAACTGAAGGTTGTATTTATTAAAGGCCATAGTAGTTAAATAAACCCACAAACAGATCCACTCAATTAAAGGTCAAGTAATAAAAATCTATTCGTGTCACTATTTCAAGAAGCATATACGGAATCATTCAACAAATTATTATTAAGTTAATAATAGCTTAGAATGAATTATTCAATAAATTGTTTCAATGAAATCAACTTAGAATTTTAATAAATTAATACTATTTGACGGCCAAAGTGGTCCTTGCTTTAGAATTCGACGTCTATAAAATGTAATTAATGCCTTTAGTTATTTCATTAAATTAATTGGTGGGTAAAATGTCGTATAATAATTTATTTGTAAACCAGACCAAGCTTGAGTATTTTTTTTTACAAATCCTTGCGCATACGAAACAGGCTTGGCTAGTGTGGATACCTCGAAGATTCCTAATTTTTAAATTATCCACCACTGCAACACTGTGTAGAACTTTATGTAACGCCATGTTTAATTTTTTTTTTTATGGGATAACTCGGCAAACGAGTAGGCGAGCTACCTGATGGTAAGTAGTCATCGCCGCCCATGGACATCTGCAAAACCAAAGGAGTTGCAGATGCGTTGCCGAGCCTATTTAGGGATAGGGAGGGGAAGGAGAAAAGGAGAAGGAAGGAGATTGGGGGAGGAATTGGGCCTCCGGCCTTCTCGCTCACCGAACGAAGCGCAGTAACGAAACGCTATTACTCGGACGTTGGTCTTCTGCGAGAGTGTGGTACTTCCCCGGTCAAGCCGGCCCATTCATGCTGCGAACAGCGTGGCCCTACCACAACAAGAAAATAATTTGTGTTTGGTGCTATATACGATTTATATTATTTGTATTTGAGTGCAATTATTTGTCAAATTTCTAGTCAATCGACTAACCACTGTTTAGTTTTGCGATCACAAACAGAAAAGATTTCCTATCAATTACGATTTTTCAAAATATTGAACTATTACATGTTGTATAGGTTACATTAGCCTAGTGGCCGTAAACGTGACTGCTGCACTAGAGGTCTTGAGTTCGATTCTAAGTCGAGCAAAGTATTTTGGATTTTATATGAAACTCTTAGTAGAAGCAACTCGGAGTTTGGATTTATGCCTGCCGTACCACTATATTGCTTCTAATATGACCTGAAATTCTGGGTGAAAGTACATTACTACACCTCTGCTTAACCCTTAAAATAATATTGACTTGATGGTGCATTACGAAAGTATCGTAGGATCAACTAAAGTAATTTATCAACAAGATACATAGGTAATTGCATTTTACTGCTAAGCTATCTCTTCGACTCATCGGAGCCAACAAATAACTTAATATACGTAAATATATTCAAGTTTGTAGATATTTCACGTGTTACATTGCTTCGTATCACTGTATGCATTGCATTAGACAGCCCTACTATGAAACTGCGAAGCATTTCGTTACAAGTGTCTAGTAAAAACATAGTCGCTGTTTTCACCTGTCTGTGTCTGCCCTAACTACTTCTAGACCACGCAATGGATTTTGATACGGTTCTCAATATAATTTAGAGTTCTTTTTTCGGAAGGTTTATATGAATACATGCATAATCGTAGAAGAGAAAACCAAGAATTTTAAAGTTTTATGACCTACGTCACATTGTAAAACCGTTCCACTATAATAAATGCTAGAGGTCTTTAAGGGTTCTTTATTAATAGTTCAATAAAAAATCAGAATAAATGTTTAATAATCGTTTGAATTATTATTCTATTTCTAATAATTTGGACACAATAGCTTTTTCAAGGTTAAGAAATATGAATTTTAATTGACGATTTAATTTTACTTCGGCAGTTTATTTTAATAGTTTCCAAGTATCGGCAATATTTTTTTATAGATAATAAAATAATAAATAACCGCATAATATTTTATTTTAAATTGTATTCATTATTATGAATCGTTAATTATATAACATTATGGTAATTAAAATAAAACTATTTTTGACCGAAGAAAACATTAATCACGATTTTTTTACTTTAACTGAACATTTTTGAGACTCTTATTTATGTTTTATAAGAGTATAAGTTGCGTCTCGTAAAAAGAACGCCGAAGGAAGCTGAGGCGCGTTTGCGCATTGCTACATTCGCGCATGATAATACAAAAAGAAATACTAGGCCTATTGTTTTATTCTTGAACTAGCCTTTCGCTCGCAGCTTCGTATAGGTACTTATTGGTTATCCCGCTCACCCTGCGCCGCACTTTATTCCAGCAAATAGACCGATAAATCGCCTAAGCGCAACGTGACTGCCAGCGTTCTCTTAACATGACGCGACCTGCAGTTATCAATACTAATATAATCTATATTAAAATCCCTATTATAAAGCTGAAGAGTTTGTTTGTTTGTTTGCTTGAACGCGCTAATCTCAGGAACTACGGGTCCGATTTGAAAAATTCTTTCAGTG
Organism: Subacronicta megacephala; assembly: GCA_958496365.1. NCBI lineage: Eukaryota > Metazoa > Arthropoda > Insecta > Lepidoptera > Noctuidae > Subacronicta > Subacronicta megacephala. Next base: position 10,131,877 of record OY292527.1, read on the forward strand.
TTAGATAGCTAATTTATCGAGGAAGACAATAAGCTTAGACCAAAAAGAGCGGAGCACAAATGAAAAATTATGCAAAAATACACGGACACACAAGCCGAGAAAATACACGAGCGAAGCCGTGGGCGGATAGCTTGTCATTAATACAATCCTCCTCGTAGCCTCCTCCCATATATATTATTGGGGTCAGTTTCTAGTCTTAGCAGATCCAACTGAATATCAATCATAAAGCGACTGCATTTATTTCAGCAATTTCTATGTTCTTAGGATATACTATCAGGATTTTTGGACTTCTCTAACTACCACTAACAATTGTCATTGGTTTCGTCTGACTATTGTTGAAAAAGATTTGAGTTGGTACTTAACTTATCTTTTGATATAATATTTTCTATGAAATTTGTTTTATCTCAGGCAGGATTCGAACCTGCGTGCCTCGGACTAAGTACACCGAACAGTTCAACTAGTAAGCTACTAAGGTCACGGCCTGTGATATCGAATTTCACTTCCTCATTCTACGGTTTATGGTGACATAAGCCACATCTACTTATTGAATACATAATTATTAATAGGTACGTCTTTCAACTGAGATTAATTACTTTACAGCTAGTTCAATGCCAAACGATATTGCCTTAAATATGCTTAATATCTATGAAGATAATAATTTTCCAATGAAATAAAAATACAATAAAAAGAACTCCATACGGTGGTGAAAAATTGCTACTCGGAAAGATCATGGTGAGATTGATTTCCTAAGTGCTGAAGGTGTGCCAATAAAATCCCAATGGCTGTCCTATAGTGCAAGAGAAAGCAAGAACGGTTTTCAGGCAGTACGACTTATCCTCCCGCCTCCCTAGTGCTAGACGAGTGCCAAAAGCATTTTCTGTACTATAACAAAAGGTGTACCTACCAATTGCCCCTGTCCAACAGCCACCAACTAACAATAATGTACCTACCAAATATAAAACCTATTTACTACCTATGTATTATCGCTATGTAAGACCACTGTTTTGCAAGTGCAGTGACAGCCTTGCGATATGATCATAGGACTGCCTTGTCAAAGGACTCGAGTTCCAATCCAAGGCACGCACCTCTGACTTTTCGAAGTCATGTGCGTATTAATACTTAATTATCACGCACTTAAACGGTGATGGAAAGCATCGTGAGGAATATTGCATGCTTGACAGATTTTCTCGATGGCGTGTGAAGTCTGCCAACCCGCAGTAGGCTAGCGTGGTGGACTTCAGCCTAATCCCTCTCATTCTGAGAGGAGACCAGTGCCCAGCCGGGACAATGTAATGGGTTGATGATGAAGACCACAGTGGACGGCCCCATAAGTTAGTGTACCAGGAATACAGCGAACAGAGAGAGATGGCACGACATCGTAAGGCAAACAACATCTGCCCCTAACGTCATTACTACATGACCGCCACGAAAACTCTGCCAACAGCGAGTCGGCTGAGAATAGAACAAACTATGTATTAGGAATAACGTTGTTTCCTGAGATACAGGTTGTTACCTAGTTCAGGAGACACAGCTCCTTTGTATTGTGACATATTTCGTTGCTAATACGTTATTTTTTTATTGATACATCATTATGTCACTCGTGAAGGCTCTCATTTATTGAATTTGGAAGTTCCAACAGGAAATTAGAAGAGAATAGAATATTCTTTATTTTCAAGTACATACATGTTTTATATTATAAAATGGTACAATGGGCGGTCTTATCGCTTAAAGCGATCTCTTACAGTCAATCTTTGGATGGATTGAAATTCTGGAATACAAAGAAGGTTTTCCGTCAACTCATAAGCAACTCCCATTTTTCTCCGTGAACTCACTTAGGTATATGGAAGTCCAATTGTTCTCATAACAAACTCACTCACATTAACCTCTTCCAGTAGTAGGGTTCCACAGATCTATATCGCGCGCGGCACGCTCCCAGGTGTATCCAGTAATAAGGATGCAGATACACGACACGACAACTGTGAAATTGCTTGATCGTGATGTATGCTGCGACATTTGGCGCGCGACAACTGTGTATGTGTGTGTATCCAAACACGTTCGTTCAAGGAGGTTGGTATCTTTGGTGTTGGTGGTAGAAAAAAATAGTTTTGTGGCCACATCAATTTCCTGTATTTCCTCAATGTCTGAGCAGAGGTTTAAGTTAACCCCAGTGGCCCCTGTTTTAAGTCATATACAATTCTGTAGATATAGTACAATATGTAGGCCTTATTAGTAAAACATGTCAATTAGAATTTTTGTTATTATAAATAGTCACTCATTCAGCGATGTACCTTGTGCCTGTGGTCTAATAGCCAAGAGCCACGACAAACATCTAAGAAGGCTCTCACGGGGTGATTGACGAGCTCGATACAGAGGAAGTTTTTTTCTTTCAGGCCCTGACCTTCAGTATCTTTTATATTTATATAGGTAACGTTATTTCTAAACGCCTGAACGACGCTTCGCGTGATCCAAAGACTGGCCCATACTTTGGTTACAGAATCAGTATTGCCATACAACGTGGCAATGCAGCCAGCCTTCTGGGTACCCTCTCGGTTGATAGCGATGCGGAGGAACATTTTGACGCTCCTTTTTTTAAAAAATATCAATAAAAATGAGTCAGGCGGAGGTGTTAGTTGTATCGTAAAGAAAAAAATAGGCTAAATTTTTTCTCAAAATTGTAATAATTGTATTTGGTCCTCGTGGAACACGCAGAACAGCGGGCAACAGCTAGTATTAACAAGCATTCGTTCCCTAATCCTTTTAACGTTTACATTTCCTTCAGAAAAAGAGGAAATTTATTGATGGGATGGAAATAAATTTTCATTTACATACGTTCCGCGTCTGCGGCGAGTAGGGAAATTAATTTCCGGTAATACAATTGTTTTGCCAAACCTATTGTTTTATAGACGTTTGGATTTATAGGAAATTGAGATTGCTAATATAACATAACGTACCATTACGCCTGTATTCTCCGAAGGGTTGGGTGCGCTTAGTTAATTCCAATGGTTGCCGGTATGTTTAGGTCCCATGTGGCCATGTAGGAATGTGTCTATCTGCTACTGAGAATTTAATTAAAGAACCTAACTGTAAGTAGTAATAGAGTAGTGCCTGCTGGCATGTCTACATGCCAGCATGAATGGGTCACGATCGAGGAAGCTCTCCCACAGAATATCGACGTCAAGTAGCAGTATGCATACTGTTGCGTTTCGTATGGTGAGTGTGGAGCGGCGGACGTCCCAATTTCTCCCTCAGTCCCCTTCCTTCTCCTTCCCTTCCCGTTTTCTTAAATAGGCTCGGCAACGCATCTGCAACTCCTTTAGTTTTGCAGATGTCCATGGGCGGCGATGACTACTTACCATCAGGTAGCTAGACTGCTCGTTTGCCGAGATATCCCATAAAAAAGAAACACTGTTTGACTTGGAAATCGACCCGAGCATTTTCACTATTCATATCATTAAAATAACACGACTACTCAAGCAATGATATCATTAATTATTCAAGATGAAATTTGAATGACATTTTTAACCCGCGACGCAAAAACGACGGGGTGTTAGTGTTATAAGTTTGACGTGTCTGTGTATGCTCCCGAACTGATGAACCGATTTTAATTTAGTTTTTTTTGTTTGAAAGGTGAATTCGCCGGGAATATTCTTAGCTATGTTTGATGAAAATCGGTCGAGATATAATGGAATTGTCGGGGGTTTTTTTAATTTTATATTAGTTACATTATAGGCAGCCCCTATAATGCACGCCCTTTACCGCCTCCTAGTGTTAGAAACAACGCCCCTGCAACACATTTATGTCTGTACATTTACTAATCATAGTCATATCTGCCTATTGTCGTCCACTACTGAGGCCTAGGCCTCCCTCAAAGAGCCCCAACCATTCAGTCCTGTATCTCGATTCACGTAATTAAAACCGTAGCGATGTCGCAGCAACTCAATCGTTGAAAGCGTTTTCCTATTCACATCCATCGATCGGACCGATTTTAGAAGTCGTCCTATTGAAAAATCATTGAACTGTATTCACACATGTTCGTTGGTTTACATAAATACAAAGCGTGTATTTTATTAACAAATACTGCCATCTGTGATAATATACCAAACGTACACTACGCACGGCAAAACCAGTATAAGCTGGCCTTGAATTGTACGGAAAACCTTTATAACGGGAATTCAGTCTAAACTGGATTTGTACAGCTTAATGTGTAGCCGTGTGTACATACCGATCAGTGCATATTTCATAGCACACACTTGTACTACGTGTATTCCCATTCCATACGTATTTGGCGCAAACGCCAAATTCGATAAGTCGGACGCTTTGAGTGCCCCTCGAAATGCATTTAATCGAATTACGGTCGGCGCTCTGCGGTTATGCAATGGCTAAATGAGTTTTCATGTATTGTCAACAACTTTATAGAGCATTCATTAGCGTTTATTTCTTAACCTATTGATTTCTTGTACCTTCGAGTGTGGTCATCTCGTCCTTAATATCTCAAGGTGGCCGAGGATACTCCCACACAACATAACATCCCATATCCCTCATAACATACCATCACGCCTGTGTTCCCCGAAAGGCTAGGCAAAGGTGTACTATAGACACCCACATTTCGTCGGTATATTTAGGTCCCATGTAATAGGGGCCTAGCCTATTGCTATTAACCGGACACAAGTCCAAACTCCGAGCTGCTATTGAATTGAATTTCGCAGAAAAATTAAAAAAAAAAGATTTCGCTCGACCAGAGAGTTGAACCCAAGACCTTATTGTAGCAGTCATGTTACGACCACTACACACACACACACACACCATTGACTTTTCAAAGTCATTTGCGTATTTATAATTAATTATCACGGTGAAGGAAAACATCGTGATAAACGTGTGGAAACCTTCAGACATTTCTTGACCGCGTGCAAAGTCTGTCAACCAGCAATAGGCTCGCGTAGTGGACTATAATCTAATCCCTCTCGTCCATAGAGGAGACCCGTGCCCAGCTGTGGGACAATGTAATGGGTTGATGATGAACATTTCTAAAGTAAGTACTTATAAGTATAACCACAAATGTGACCGCCTCATTAGTCTAGTGGTCCTAAGCGCGACTGCTCCGATAGAGGTCCTGGATTTGATTCCCAGGTCGGGCAAAGTGTTTTTGGGTTTTTCTATGAAATTCTTGAGTTGAGTCTGGATTTGTGCCCGGTTAATACCAATAGGCTCGCCTCCTATTACATGGGACCTAACCATAGCGGCGAAGTGCGGGTGTACATTACACACGTCTGCCTAACCCTCGGAGAATACAGGCGTGATGGTATATATGTACAAATGTGCCAAAATGTCAACACCATGGAACTCATGAGCTTCAAACAAAGAACCTTTATCCATCGAACAGTGAAATTAATTACACCACTCATTGCTAATGAAGCTTGTTGGTTGCGAGACAATATTTGCTCACACGCCCCCCTCCCCCCATTGCCTACGAACGCCAGGATCAGCCTTTGTTCTGGTTTCAGTGAAGCTATTATGAATCTCGAGTGTTTGTTCGCTTATTATGTGTGTGTATCGATATTTATTATGGTAATGCATGCGTCTGGCAGACAGGGAAGCTTTGTATACTAAACATTGATAAATGAACACTTTGTTCGAAATAACTGTGCCTGTCTGAAATTAGCCGTTCTAAACTGCTTCACAGTTAACATTGCTTGATAATTTAAGTATTTTTATACATAAAAATCTTAACTAGTAAAGAAAATAATCACAAATGCGAAATTAATACGACCCCAATTATCTTTTGCACCGTCTCTTTCTGAAGTTGAAGTCTGAAGTTATCCGCAAGTGGTTTAGCAGTGATAAATTTTCATAGTCGGTGTATAGGCAATTGGTCGTACATCTTCCACATTCATGATTTTTTTTCTTTACTCATTTCGATATTCACTTAATTAAAGCGATTTTACTAGCGCGGTAGTTGGGAACGGCTAACTTCTGACAAGTGGAATTATTTCGAACAAACTGTATAAATATAATTTTCGTATACTTGTATTTTGACATTCCATTGTTAGTTTCTCGTTTGCCGATCAATCTCATAAAAAATCTCTAAGCTTACTGAGAATTATAAAAAAACATTAACTCATTGCTCAACCTAGGAATCGATGCGGACCGAAGACATCTAGCTCAGTAATAGTGCTGATCACTAAAATAATGAGGTATTATGATAAATTATGTTTATTACTTTACATCTTAGACCGCAAGTCGGAATCAACAAGTGAATTCTCACGAATGACCCATTGACATTTGATAGGTTCAGCTTACATATCGCCAATGTCCCACCGTAATGTATTCACACTTAGAATTAAATTGCTAAAATTACAATTTTGCTTACATAAAATTATAATTTCGTACAAGTCTTAAGTGGTGTAGTATCGCAATGTTAAGGAAAATATTACGTTTAAAATGTGGTTTAAAATACTGTAAGCACTGCTACGTTAGAAGTGCGGTGTTATTGGTTTTTTTTTATGAAACTCTCAGTAGCAGCTCGGGGTCTGGATTTGTGAGGCATTCCAGTTAGCACACCCAAACGAATCACACCCAGATGAATCACACCTATAATATTCCACTTAGCAGACCGAAAGGTGGGATTCAAATAAAATATTTAAAATAATAAATTTTCTATTCCACGAATCACACCTACGAATACCACTTGCCATGGTGCGGGTCTGAGAAATAAAAATATCGACAATTTAAACAGGTAGCCATAAGAAAACTTCAATATAGATCTCTATGGAAACCTGTATTTACAATGTTTTTGATTAATAGTCCAAGTTTTTATTGCATAATTATGAAACATAATATGATTACTAAGAGAACAATAAAAAAAATTCAGAAAAATAATAAATACTTTAAAAAAAATATAGAGATAATAATGAAATAATCTGTAATTTTATATAGTAAAATAATAAAAATTACAAGTATTGTATCACATTATTACAACGAAACTAAATATTTTTGAAATTAAAGTTAATCTTATTATATATACAATATTTTCTTTTGTCGATATATTTATGTCTTAGTCCCCGCACTATGGCAAGTGATATTAGTAGGTGTGATTTGTGGAATAGAAAATTAATTATTTTAAATATTTTATTTGAATCCCACCTTTGGGTGTGCTAAGTGGAATATTTTAGGTGTGATTCGTTTGGGTGTGCTAAGTGGAATGCCTCGGATTTGTGCCTGGTTAATGGCAATAGACTGGCCACCTATTATATGGGACCTAAACATACCTGCGAACTATTAGTGTACATCTCTGCCTAACCCTTCGGGGAAAACAAACGTGATAGTATGTGATGCCCTGACTTCAAAAGCAAGCGAGCAATACTAAGTAAAAAAAGGGGGGGCCCCAAAGAGTGTTAAAGCATAAAAAAAACATGACTAACTACCATACTTTTAAACATCTTTAGTAGATCTATTTGCAGAAATAAATAAATATTGTAAGGTAAAACCAATCAGGTGAAACCACTAGCGAAGCCTTGTAATATTAATAAAGCATATTCAATATTCTAAGAACAGATATAGATTATATGTTGTGTTGTATGGATTACCATATCAAATGTCGAAACACACCGACAACTGGTAATCTATTGAATGATCCGTTTACGACACAAGACTTAAGATTACCTTACATCATTAGTAGGTAGCTATTGTTCGCAAAAGGAGCTATATCTATAAATAAATTATGCGCGTCCGACCTTTTGCGCATAGTCAATACGTAAGATAACTTAAAATTTGTTTTGTTTAGCTGTTACATTTTAAACCAACTGCAAAAAGGAGGAGGTCGCTTTTTTATGTACATGTTACGTTTGATACAATAATATATATATTTGAAAAAATATACTCCTCACCAATTTGAATGGGACCACTTATTCAAATTGGTGATGATCTGATCAATAAAAAATTTTGAAAATAAAAAAAGCTTTTAACCAAAACAAAAACACCCTAAAAACTTTTTTTTTTTTTTAAGGGATAACTCGGCGAACGAGCAGGCGAGCTACCTGATGGTAAATAGTCATCGCCGCCCATGGACATCTGCAAAACCAAAGGAGTTGCAGATGCGTTGCCGAGCCTATTTAGGGAAAGGGAGGGGAAGGAGAAAAGGAGAAGGAAGGGGATTGGGGGAGGAATTGGGCCTCCGGCCCTCTCGCTCACCGAACGAAGCGCAGTAACGAAACGCTACTACTCGGACGTCGGTCTTCTGCGAGAGTGTGGTACTTCCCCGATCGAGCCGGCCCATTCATGCTGCGAACAGCGTGGCCCTACCACAACAGATTATACTTAAAACTTTAACCTACTTAAGAAATAAATAAAGGAGCAAAACGGTTTGGGAAGTCAGTGGCAAAATGAAAAAAATATTATTACATTGAAAATACCGACTTTCGAAACGGTAATAAAACGCTAAAAAACATCGTGAGAAAACTTGATATCTGAGAGATTTCTTGTAAATGTATGAAGTCTGCCAACCCGCAGTAGGCTGGGGTAGGGGACTAAAGCCTAATCTCTCTCGTACTGAGAGGAGGCTCGTGTCACAATTGGTTGATGACGATGATGATACTCATCATCAACCCATTACATTGTCCCACTGCCGGGCACGGGTCTCTTCTCAGTACGAGAGGGATTAGGCTATAGTCCGCCACGCTAGCCTACTGCGGGTTGGCAGACTAAACACGCCGTCAAGAAAATCTCGCAGGCGTGCAGGTTTCCTCACGATGTTTTCCTTCACCGTTTAAGCGCGTGATAATTAATTATTAATACGCACATGACTTCGAAAAGACAGAGGTGCGTACCTTGGATCCGAACTCGAGACCTTTGACTTGGCAGTCCAATGGTCATATCACTAGGCATGATGATACTAAACAGAAGAAATCCTATAATGGTTTTTTTTAATCAAATCTTGCGCTTGCACAACCCTTGCGGGAAAAGTAGTATACAAAAAGTATGCAAATAAATAACCATGTCATTTTTGATACACTATGTTATAAAATGATGTTAATAATGTTAATATTAATCTGATGACTGCAATAGCAGAGCTGTTGAACACTATACTAAATATTTCTTAAGTTTTAAAGATATTCTAGAACCTTTGATCAAGGAAACACTTTCACGAGGCAAAAGTTGCGCATGGGCCTAATATGGTCACTGACATATGACGTAATAATGCTTAGGTACATAGGCCAACTGTCTACTTTGATATCGTTAATGGAACATTCTGTAATTTGGAATTTTCTGATCAACGAACGTTTTTTTACAAGCTTTTATTTAACTTGCAATGTACAAAAGTATGTATGAATTTTAAACCAATTGAGCTGGAATTTTGCATACACATAGAGTTTGGATTTCAATGCATAGTTAACTAAGTGACGTCATTCTAAATCCAATATGGCTGACTATAAAAGCTTGTATTTTTATTATATTTTTTAGTATTTTCTGTTATAAGATGATGGTCTAGGTCCCAGACCATTGCCAAATATACTGCCGCTAAACATTAATGTACTATGAACATTAATGTATTTGAAGCCAATGTAATTACTGGGTAAATACAAGACTTCACAATTGAGGTCTCAAGATAATACCTAATATCTGACACCTGTGTTGTTGCTTACTTCTATAGGCAGCTGTTGCTACCAACTCTCGAGACTTGTATACATGCTTTTTATCATCTAATACCAATAAAAGTGAAATTAATTGATCACAATCCATGGTATAAAGAATTCCATCAATTTTGCTGTAGTTTTTCACATCTATGCCAAAAACAAAAGCGCCTATAGCATATTATTACGTTAGGACATTATTACTGAACCAATTAATTTTATATAACTTTTGTCGCAGAAGATTAGAATTAATAAAAACATGAGGACATTTAACACAACTCGCTTTTACTTGATGGGTTTATGGCGTGACTTAGTGTAGTTATCGTCGTGTGTAACATGCATAACATTTAAGTAGCTAAGTGAAACAAAGTGGAGCCGTCATTTGACGCCGTATGCTTTGGGTCGAGGTCATACTACGGTGATAGCGCAAGTGCCGAGCGATCAACTTGCCGTACATGTAGTCGCGAGTTCGTAGGCGTGGACTGTGCTGTGGAACTAAGTATTATTATTTATTGTATAACATTATTTTGCACAGAACAAAGTATGTTTAGTATGACAATTTGTTTAACGTAACAATTTTTGTTTTATAAAAGCTTTCTAAAAAACGGAAACGATCGTCGTTGGATGAAGTATCATAGAACTAAAGTGGAGGTGGGCAGGACACTTGGCGAGACGGAGTGATGACAGGTGGAGTTAGGCAACGACTGAATGTTGGCCGAGGGATGGCAGTAGGAGCGTCGGACGTCCAGCAGCAAGATGGGTCGACAACATAATTCACGTCGTTGGGCGTACTTGGATGAGAGTGGCACGGGACTGCGGTGGAATGGCACATACTTCGGTTTAAATAATTTATTTTCTTATAAAAACTATACAGTATTTTTTTAAAATAAGATTAGGCTAATTTGGATTCTATTATTGATAATTTTTTTTCATTACCTCTGGCATGCTTAAGACAATATAATTTAACTTGAAATAATATTATGACATTACTAATTTTAACAAAATTTATAAATTAAATTAATATCAAACTTACGAGGAGGCTTACTTAAGGAGGCCTATACCGAGCAGTGGATAAAGTCAGGCTGTAGGTGATGATGATGAAAAGCTTACTAGCGATGTGGATCACACATTACTAGTATTCTTGTTAACCCCTAGTGCTAAGCTAAATGCTTGTGTTACGAGTTCCGAGGGTTCTTGTCGGGAGTGCAATGGGTGGGTTTTGAACCGCAACTACATGATCGCAAGTCCAACGCCCTAGCCATTAGACTACTGCCGCTTGTTTACTGTATGTCAGTGTTTTTTATTATCCTGTACTGTCCCACTGAGGCCTCGCCCCATTTTTTCCACTTTTTTCGCTGTTGTGCTACCTCTTTCCAAGTCCCAAGAAAGGCATTCTCCGTGGTCTTCCGCGCTACTGACTGCCTCATTAGTCTAGTGGTCCTAAGCGTGACTGCTATGCTAGTCCTGATCCTGATCCTGGGTTCGATCCCCAGGTCGAGCAAAGTGTTATTGGGTTTTTCTATGAAACTCTCAGTAGCAGCTCTGCTCAGCTCGGTTAGCAATAGGCACGCCCGTATTACATGGGACCTAAACATAGGTACTTGTGAAATGTGGGTGCACATTAGTACACCTTTGCCTAACCCTTCAGGGAAAACAGGCGTGACGGTATGGTATGTAGTGGGATCGTTTTTATCGACAAATACCAATATTTAAACTCGTTTAACTTTTTAACCGTATATTGAAATGATGTTTTACGTAATATGTACAAGGACACCAAATGATAAGATTGATACTGTAAATTTCAAAGACTTTCATTGGTTAAAATTTAACACAACCCAACTTTATGCTAGTATTTCCAGATAATGTATATTATACCTATATAGCACAGAACCGTTTTGACTCATGGTGTCCCCAGATAATATAATTTATATCCAATCAACTAAAAATAATTTACGTAATAACTATATTAAGAGAGTATTTAATCTCCAACTTTCAGAGCAAGAAAAACGCGCGGAAATGTTGCAAATGTTTTGTTGTTTCACCTCTCGGGCACGCGTTCGCGTCGTGAGCGAAAGAAATGGCGACAACAATGCAACATTGTCGACAATTGTCGGCATATTAATGGTTTGCCCCCTATTACAGGACCAAACACTATAGGTGTGATGTAATATTATAAGATAATATTACACCCACATTTCACCGGTGTGTTTGAAGAGGTGTACTTATTTGGTTGATGATCTTTTGTTTTCGCTACGGACTTCCGAAACTGTTTTCCACATTCGATTATTTTAAGCCTTTTGAAGACGGTTTACTTTTTGTTCAAAAATATTCAATTTGAAGAAGTGTGTGAATTATGAATGGAAAGTAAAGAAAAAAAATACTGTAGGTACAACAGAAATACTTTTTTATTCCACAAAATTTACATACATATTGGGACTAGAGGTAACAAGAGTGTTAGAGATGTTTGCTTGGTTATTCCTTAATGTCTAAAAAGTTAACTTAGAAGGTTGGTGGAAGTTTTATGCCCTCCTGAGAGGCTCAGGCTGGGGTGGGTGGTCTTCGATGTATTTGATGGCCCTAAGAATGTATTCGGGGATGGGCTGGGTAGGGGGGGGAGTGGGGAGATGAGCACCCTGGAACAAAACATAATCGTATTAGAAAAACTTATCTTTTTATTATTTTTTAGGCATTTTCCATGCAAAGATTATAAAGTTATATTAATGAAGGATTTTTTTCCTTCATTAAAATAACTTAATTACTCAATGCTCAACACATTTATTGCATTCAATAATCATGTTATGGTTCAATATTAGTAATTTTACTTCACTTCAGCAGTTCAAGCGCCGAGTCCACCAAATAACCACCTAGCTCTGTGACATATTGACACCTCTACTGTTACTCCTTTTTCTTTTCTTTTTTTTCTGTTCTGTAAGTGTAACAACTAAACCATTTTCTTTTTAAATGTGAAATTGTTTTGGCTTGCTGTGTTTGTCGCCTAATATTATACACTCAGTCTAAACTATAGCCTGTATTATTAGTATGTATTGGTGTAACAATTATAGGTATACCAATAAATAAAATTAAAATAAAAAGTTGTGATCACAAAGATATGGATTTTCTAATGAAAGAAAATTTTCTAATGAAAGAAAATTTTCTAGTGAAACCAAAATTCGATCTCAGGCAAGGTTTGAACCTGCGTCTCTCTGGTTAAGTAAAAAGCGTCTGGTGTAGTTTCGCAATATTAATGCTAAAATATAATGAAAAATTAGCATCTTATGTATTTTTTACGCATTTTCATGCAAAGATTATTAAGTTATTTTAGTGAAGGAAAAATACGACCAGTATAGCGTCTTTTGTACTTAACCAGAAGACGCAGGTTCGAATCCTGCCCGCGGTCGTATTTTTCCTTCTCTAAAATAACTTAAAAAATAAGCACTTAAAAAGTTGTGATTGTTAATAAGTGAACAGAACAGGGGAATGTTTACCTGAGGTTGGTATCCGTTCTCGTCAGCAACGTAGGAGATTTGGACAGGGGTACCATCGGGGGCAGTGTACTGGCTGGAGCCCGACACGGCGATAGCTTCGTCCTCCTGGGTTAAAAAAACATAATTATTAAAGACTGTTATAAAATATCACCTGCCTCGTTAATCTAGTGGTCACAAGCTCGTCAAGCTCGACTGTTACGGTAGAGGTGCTGGGCTAAATTCCCATGTGGACCCTTGGTGATCCCTTGACCTCTCTGTTGTATCATCATCAACCCATTGCATTGTCCCACTGCTGGGCACGGGTCTCCTCTCAATTAGGATTAGGCTATAGTCCGCCACGCTAGCCTACTGCGGGTTGGCAGACTTCACATGCCGTCAAGAAAATCTCTCAGGCATGCAGGTTTCCTCACGATGTTTTCTTCACCGTTTAAGCGCGTGATAATTAATTATTTATACGCACATAACTTCGAAAAGTTAGAGGTGCGTGCCTTGGATTCGAACTCGGGACCTTTGACTTGGCAGTCCAATGGTCATATCACGAGGCTATCACTGCACTTATCACTGCCTCTGTTGTATAGAATTAAAAAAATAACAATGAAAAAGAGATCATCCCTGTTGGCTTCCGATTAAATGATTTCTATGACTGCCTCATTAGGCTAGTGGTCCTAAGCGCGACTGCTACGCTAGAGGTCCTGCGTTCGATCCCCAGGTCGAGCAAACTGTTATTGGGTTTTTCTATGAAATTCTCAGTAGCATCCTCGGAGTCTGGATTTGTGCTCGGTGAATGACAATAGGCGCGCCCCCTATTACATGGGACCTAAACATACCAGCGAAATGTGGTTGTACATTAGTACACCTTTGCCTAAATCTTCCGGGGAATACAGGCATGATGGTATGTCATGTGTGTAAATTCTTTCTATTTTGAAAGTTTTTTGTTTAACTAACAAACTGTTAAAATATAGGTATATTTCATTTTATTTAGTTAAATAGATCTTGAGATCAACTTTGACCTCTGTATAGTATGTATTTCGATATGAAAAAGGATCATAATATTTTTTTTATTATTATCAGTGATTCTTTTTCCATTTCATTATTATCTTTGCATGGGTTAGCCTCATTAATCTAGTCATTTTAAGCGAAGATCCTATGTGTGAGGAATACTCAGTAGCAGTTCGAATTTCGGATTTGTAACTAGTTATTGCTAATAAGATCTATAATTACTACAATTCGTTTTTTTGGTTGTTATTTTTTGTCTTAATGTGTTTGTATTGCATTTTGAGTAAAATAAATTATACATTAGATACTATTGAAATTTATGAATGCGGAGACTTTAGAAATAAAATAAATACTAATGGGTTAGATTTTTTAAAAAATATTTCTTAAAAAAAAAATATTATTGACAAAAAAAAAACAGAATATTGTAATCAAATATGCCCATAATAATATATGACCATAATAGATTAGTCTTCTATTGCGTATCATATTGACCTTACGTTAAATACCAAGGCTTATTATACTTATAAATATATTAATATATTATGTACGCAAGATCATCCGATTCTGCCATTACTTAAATGTCATTTGAAAATCCTTGGATTTCTTGGGACTTTTTATCTCTTTTGTGTGTAGATTTTATAATGTAGTACTAGTGTCTGAGGGGTTATTTTATATTATACTAGCTATATACACCTAATCCATGCTAATATTATACATGTGAAAGTAACTGTCTGTCTGTTTGTTTATTTCGTTTTGACGCCCAAACCGCTGAACTAATTTCGATGAATTTTCGTATAGAGATAGATTGAGCCTTTTGTTTCAAAAACTGCTTTAGGATGAGACAATGCGGGAAAGAGCGAGTTACTGATAAATTGTATATGATACTAGCTTTATTGGCAGTATTCACCGCGATTTAGTTTTTGTGTTTAGTTTTTGTTGTTAAGTTTTAGTCAAATTATTATTGAATGCTTTAATACTACTTTCGTCTATTTAAGATTGTTAAAACCATATCTTTCTTGCAATCCTGTAGAAATTACGATTCCAATAATTTGTGACTTCGATTTAATCAAAATAATAATGTAACAACGACAATTTGGAAAATTATTATTAAAACCTAATTAATTGTAGCTGTGCATTTTTTATCCTTATAAAATCATTGACTTAATTAGTGAATGTTAAAAACTGTTAAAATGCACGCTCATTAGTTTCTTGACGGGTTTGTTCAAAGTTGTAAAAAATAAAGAGAAATTCATTAATGTACTTCAAACACCGTCGTGTTCGCGTTCTCTGCTGTAGTACTCCCCAGCGGCGGTAGGGTTGAGAAAATAAAGGTACTTACACGTCCGACGTTCTTGATGGCTCCACTTTCCTGGGCAGCGATACCGTTGCTGGTTTCGTATACGTATTTGTATTGGTCGGGTGCGACGTCAGCCTCTTGCCTCAAAATCTGAGCAGCAGCCTCAGGATTGACGACGTGGGAGACATCGGCGGCTACAACGGCCACCAGGGCGAAGAGAGCTACAAAGGATTTCTGAAAAACAAAAAACAACTTTCTAAACTTATTCCATTTTCTAATGAAATCATTGATGATTGAACAATGTACTTATATATTTTTTAATAATATTAAGTAATATAGAACAGCAGGTATCACTTCAAATTTTATAAATAGAATTCTAGCGTCGATAAAATAAATTAACCCTATTACTGCGGACTGTGTCACAATCACTTTAATGAACGATTGTTCTTTTAAGCCACGAATTTTACGAGTAAGAATTCCACGTGAGCGGTCACATGGGTGCCGCTCTCAAATACCAGCGAATGATGCAACTTTATCTTCACTCACCATCTTGTGTGTCAAAGTTAACAGACGATGTGTAACTGTGATTATAAAATAAACGAGCCGCGGTTATATACTCGACCCTCTTCCTTCGTATATGATTCTAAGCAGCGGCATTTGCATAATTTTGCAACAAAGAAGCTCTGGTCCCCCAAATGATTTGTTGGTTTACAAGGTGAACGCGATTGGGTGATTTTCTGTGCTCGACATCCGTGTTTTATTTTTATTTTTCCATTAAGACTCTATCTTCGTTTGGAACCGAACATGTCATTCGTAGTGATAATATGTGATATTTAGGGGGTTAAATTTGTGTTAGCGGATTAAAAAAAAAATGTCTTATGTTAGGTAGGTAGATCAGATTGTACTCGTATCAACAGCGGAAAAGTAAAAGTACCTACGCCAAAACATAAAATAAAGCTGAAGCGTGGCATAAACCCACTTTGGCTATTTTAAAATTGAATTTGGCTATTATGAAATTGGTCCAGATTTAAACGTTGTTTTTTGATAGCATATACCTACTTATTAACTGCCTCATTAATCTAGTGATCCTTACCCTTTGGGGAATACAAACGTGATGGTATATTATACCTACTTACTAACTTTCAGTTTCAATGACCTCTTCCCATAGAAAATTATTATGATCTTTGGGCGATAAAAACAATAAACCAAAATTACTATTTAGCATTCTTAGCCACCGTTGACGATAGGAATACTTATAAGGCCACTCTTCCTCGGCCCAAGTTATATAAACAAAAGAAAGATATATTTATACAAAGTTGTCTGACACGTTAAGAAGGGACCTGTAAATACATTTGTATAGAAAAAGTAAGTTTTAATAAAATCATTTAAGTACATTACAAATCTTTAAAAAAATCAATCTCCGTTCGTTAGTCTCGCCTTAACACAAAAACGGATTGACCGATTAAAGAATTATTTTTATGTTTTGTTACTCATAATACAGCGGTGGTTTAAGAAGAAAAATAATAGGGAAAATCTTGAAAGAACACTTAAAAAAGAATAAATAGTTAATATTTGTGTAGAAAATCGTCTACATGACGCGATTAAAAACAGTGATTTTTCATAATTTTATTTTTAAAAGATCAAATAGCGTTCGTGACAGACAGTTCAAATAATACTTTTGAGTGATTTTTTATACTTTTTGGTGAATTAGGCAGTTTATTTTTAAGTTATCCTCTTTTTCTTCTACATAAATAAATATTTATAAACTAACTGGCCTGGCAAACTTCGTTCTGCATTAGAAAGGGTTACACTCTGGTCGATTCCCTTTATTGAAGAACCTACCTTGAGATATATGAACTTTTTCGTTTTGTTGTATGGTGCTAGAACGACCAACTCTGATGGTTTACCGACTTGACAACTATATACGACAGTTACCTTGTTTTCGTTTCATCATCATCATCATTATCATCATCATCAGTATTCGTCCACTGCAGGACGTAGGCCTGAGTGTTACCAAATCTAAGGCGAAGCGAAGTTTGCTGGGCCAGCTTGCTGCACCATACTATCATCAATAATAGAAAGGATTTCACAACTGTCGAAATACCAAAACATCGGTTACAAAAAAAAGATTCTTGAGAAATTTCGCTAGATGAAGAAGTCAATACACTATAATTATCACTATTGGTCGAAAGTGGTCGAAATTCGATCGCAATATGTTCTGGCGGTTATGCCTTATTAATACTCCTCAGTGCGAGCAATTTGCTTGGGTACAATTTTTTTTTCACTTATTAATAATATCGCACACCTAGATCTAAAGAGAGTTAAGTCAAAAATCTGTGTGATTGAGTTATGCTCACCATTTCATTTCCTATACGGATACCTATCTGACCAATAAAACAACAGGTTAAAACAACAATAGGTACTTATCCGTATAGGAAATGGTGAGCATAACTCAATCACACCGACTTTTGACTTAACTCTCTTTAGATCTAGGTGTGCGATATATAGATTACATATCGTCACTACATATTATAAAACAAATTCCTCCGCCGTCTGTCTGTCTGTTCGCTATAAACTCAAAAAGGACTCCAACGATTTTCATGCAGTTTTCACGAAGGATAGCGTGGTCCTCGAGAAAGGTTTATGTGTATATATACCGAGAAACCACGCGGGCGAAGCCGTGTGCGGAAAGTTAGTAGATAATATTAAAAAGTTATCATAGCATGCAAAATGATATACGTCTCAGATCAAATAAAAAGTTAAGATGGAACTCTGCGAACAAAGAAGTGAGGCCGGCTAAAACTACGCCTTGCCGTGTAAAACACACAATTACACGCACACATGTATTAGTTAACAACGCCTTATCTTGTCAGTCGATAGCTCTATAGCTCGACTGACAAGATAAGGCGTAGTTTCGGTATACGTGTGTGCCTATAATTGTGTGTTGTACACGGCAAGGCGTAGTTTTAGCCAGGCTCACTTCTTTGATCGCAAAGTTCCATCTTAACTTTTTATTTGATCTGAGAAACACGTCCAATCGACCGAAGTCAGTATATAAAGTTGATTAACTACAAATGTGATGTTTGATTAATTGCAGAACGAAGACACTCGCTTATGCACTCAAAAAATTCAGGTTAATGGCATATACAGTCTTATGCAGTTATTCTACAAGTGGCAATATCAAGGTTAATATAGATGCAGACAATGTACGGTCGCCAGCACAAGTTACCACAAAATGTCAAATTTTCTCAGTTGATTTTGAACTTAAGCATTAATGTTTTAAGGTTTAAAATCACTTGGAGAAATTTGACAGTTCTGTATAACCTGATGTGCTGGACAAACGCTTGGAATGTCGCTCCGCGAGCGTCTAGTCAACTCGATGACATACCTTGTCATCTCCTAGCAGGCCACGAAGGTCGTTAACAAAAAGTATCGTACCATCACGCTTGTATTCCTTGGGATGGGCAGAGGTACTGCTAACCCACAGATAGTATGTACTTAGTTGGCAGAAGTTCCATGAGGATTTTTTGTACCCCAATAATGGTATGTTAGGGGGTTAATTGTATTTTGTTTCGAGTCAGGAAGTGCAGTGATATAAACGTGTCGAGTTCTAATCTAAGGCTTCTGACCTTTCAAAGTCATGTGCGCATAACTACTTATCACGCGTTTAAGAAAAACATCGTAAAAAAAACTGCATGCCTGAGAATTTTATTTCGACGGCGTGTGAAGTAGACTAGCGTGGTGATAGCCTAATCCCACTGATTGTGAGAGGAGACCCGGGCCCAGCAGTGGGACAATATATGATGACGATGATGATTATGTTTCCACCAAAATTGTTGGAAAATGTACCTACACATTTAGTTGTGTGTGAAGGACACATTTATTTCCGTCTAGAATCTAGATAGTTAAAAAACAGGTTCTATAACAGGAAGGAACAAAGTACTGTAGTGTATGTATACCAATATGAATGTGTGTGTATGCTAGATACTATACCATGTATCTCTTAATAATTAGCCAGTAATAAATGTTTACTCATGAAGAGCAGTTTTTCTCTGAACATCCCGAACGCCCAACCTTATATGGCGACCCTGCCATGTACGGCGGTCTGCCTCGGGCTCGGTTCCGCGTCAAGCGTGAAATTGTTAGCGACGGTAGCCTAATGGATAAGGCGTCGGACTTGCGATCATGCGATTGCCGGTTCGGACCCCACCCATTGCACTACCGACGTGAACCCACTCGTAACACAAGCATTTAGCTTAGTACGAGGGGTTAACAAAATTATTAGTAATGTGTGACCCACATTGCTCTGTTCTGTTAAAAAAATAAATTGTAAATTCTTATGGGAAACCCAAAACAAAAGATTAATACAATATATTTTACCTCTTCTTCTCACAAAACGTTTAACATGCCCAATAAGTTTTTTTTAAGTTCATTTTAAAGTATGTTTTAATGTTCGCTTTTATGACAAATAGTAATTGTTGTAACAACGATGTTCCCTTCAAATCAACCTTGAAGTCAATTCATAAATATCAAATATTATATATAGAAAATCGTAATGGTGTAATATTAATGGTTCTATCGTTAACATGGTCAATGTTATGAGGTATCAGAATGCTGACCCTGATTCTGTTTTATTAACAGTTATTATAATAGCAATTATAAATTTCAAGTTCAAATGCGTTTTATTGTTTTTTTAGTATGTAAGTAAATGAACATACATAATTTGTCTTTGATTTGTTTTTTTTATTGTCCAGGTCACAAACTGATAGACTGCCTCATTAGTCTAGTGGTCCTAAGCGCGACTGCTACGCTAGAGGTCCCCAGGTCGAGCAAAGTGGTTAATAGGTTTGTCTATGAAATTCCTAGTAGCAGCTCGAAGTCTGGACTTGTGCCCGGTTAGTGGCAATAGGCTCGCCCCCTATTACATGGGACCTAAACATACCGGCGAAATGTGGGTATACGTTAGTACACCTCTGCCTAACCCTTCGGGGAATACAAGCGTGATGGTATGTTAGGTCACAAACTTAGTCAGAGTATTGTCATTAGTTCCGATGAAAAACCTGCGCTTGAGTTACACAAGTGATAAATTTTATAATCAACCTATACTCCTCCACTGCTGGACGTAGGCCTCTCCTAGCGAACGCCACAGACCCCGATCTTCGGTTTTCCTCATCCAGTCACTTCCTTCCTTCCTTCCGCAAGTCGTCACTCCATCTGACCGGCGCGGCGGCGGGCGCCCTACACAACACTTGCCTAGGAACGATCTCCACTCCATTTTACAATACTGCCTCCTTATGCTAGTGGTAAAACGGAACCCTCATAGATTCGTCATGTCTGTCTGTCTGTCACAGCCACTTTTTTCCGAAACTATGCTGTTCAAACTTGGTAAGTAGATGTATTCTGTGACCCGCATTAAGATTTTCACACAAAAATAGAAAAAAAACAATATATTTTGGGGGTTCCCCATACATGGAACTGAAACTTAAAATTTTTTTTTTCATCAGACCCGTTTGTTGGGTATCTATGGATAGGTCCTCAAAAATGTTATTGTGGTTTCTAATATCATTTTTTTTTCTAAACTGAATAGTTGGCGCGAGAGACACTTCCAAAGTGGTCAAATGATGTACATTACCATGTAAACTACCACCGAAAATTGTTTTGAACGAGATCTAGTAAGTAATTTTTTTTAATACGTCATAAATCGTAATGGTAAGGAACCCTCCGTGCGCGAGTCCGACTCGCACTTGGCCGGGTTTTATTTCATCGTAAAGACGATCAATATGTTGACTTTTCACTTTCTAATGCACTTCTCTTCTTTCTTTCTTTCTTTTAATTTTACGGGATAATGTATAGCTTATGTCACTAAGGAGTAAGGTAGCTTTTTAATGGTGAAAGAATTTACGAAATCGGTTCAGTAGATCCAGAGATTATCCCCTAAAACCTACTTTTTTAGGAACATCCTTTAAAAAAGGTCAAATGCCAAAAGAAGTATGCATGTATAAACTTGTAACGTTCCATAGTTTCTACCCTTAAGGGAAACAGGTGTTGAGTGTTGTATGTGTAGTTATATGAATTATAATATTTGTGTGCACGCTAGATAAATTATTTCCTAGTCTTTTGCTTTGTGTTCCCGCGACATATAGCTTATGGACTAGTGCAGGATCTATCTTTAAACAGTTTGTACAGCGCCATCTATTAGTAAATAAAGAAATAACTCAAATATAAAACAAAATACTTTATTGACTACATAATGGCAGTTTAGTTTGTACTAGCTGGGTCTGTTCTCGATCTTCTTAACCTGAAAGGGGCTTGTAGGCCTTGGCGGTCGCTTCAGCTGGTTGGGGGTGGGCTGCGATGTACTCCAGGCTCCGAATGATAGCCTCAGGGATGGGAGGAGACACGGGGATGTGGCTGCCCTGTGGAAGGAACAACAATTAAAACCATAGGCTACAAACTAATTATAGCTCCCATAGTGCTGACAGTAGTCTATTATAGCTTGTGACTAGAGATGGGTTTCTGACCAGGCATTTTGGACATAAAAAATAAGTGCTTCGGCACAAACCCGTCTTATAAATGGGTTTCTGTTAAGCATTCGGGCATAAAAAAATCCTCAACCTCTGGCTTATTATACTAGACCTCTGAAGGGCGACTCCTACGCTAGAGTTCCTTGGTCCGAGATTTTCTATTAAATTCTCAGCAGCAGCTCTTATTCTCGTTTTGTGTCCGATTAATGGCAATAGGCTCGCCTCCTATTAGACCTAACATTAGTACAGATCCACACCCTTTGGGGAATACAGGTGCGACGGTATGTTTTCAAAGGATCTAAGAAAATGTACTTACCACGGGCTTGAAACCTTCACCATCAGCGACGTAAGACACCTCGACAGGGGTACCGTCAGGTGCGGTGTATTTGTAGGCACCGTTCACAGAAAGGTATGGGTACTCCTGAAACATAAAGTCAGTCTTTGTATAAAGCAACATACGCAACATTACAATCGTCCCATAATGTTCCCAATACTGGAACATAAGTCTTCTCTTGGTGAAAGGGAGTGGGCCGTAATCCAACACGCGGGCCGTAATCCAACACGTGGGCCGTAATCCAACACGCGGGCCGTAATCCAACACGTGGGCCGTAATCCAACACGCGGGCCGTAATCCAACACGCGGGCCGTAATCCAACACGCGAGCCTAGTTGGCCGGGTTGGTAGATGTCACATGTCTTCGAATTTTTGGTTATAGGCCATGCTGGTTTCCTCACGATGTTTTCCTTCACCGTTTTGGGAGTAGTGGTGATGAAATAATTTACACAAAGCAAAGCGTCTGTAAGGTTAACCCACGACCTACATTTCGTAAGTCGCAGCCGTTATCACTGGGTCAACACCGCTCCACGAATGACAGAAGGTTGCAGATTGGGACCTAAACATACCGGCGATATGTGGGTGTAACTGTGCATTAGTACACCCCTGCCTAAGCCTTCGGGGGTTACAGGCGTGATGGTATGTTATGTTATGTTACAATCTCTGTCAAAACGTATATAATTAGCGGCCTGTAAAACTAACTCTTTTGTTGATTGTACACACGGCTGCAGGTCAACCTATACAAATCCAGTTTAAGCTGATCTCGCATTGTATAGGCTTCCAAATAAAAGAGGCCAGCGTTACCTGGATCTATACAAAAGCTTGATATGTAGCCATGCGTACATGTTCAAGAGCAAGTGGGAAAAAAGGTTATATTTATTTCACCGCGTGCTTCCAGTTAGCTAGCCATGGATCGCTGGGCCCTTATCACTGTTTTTTTTATTAGAAATGATTATACTAATAGACCACACGCCACAGAATTTTGCGCAGGCATAATAAGAATCCATAATTCTGTCATCCAAATCAATATAATCACACGTGTTCAGAACGTGATAGCAAAACTTGTTTACATCAATTTATTTCCCGGCAACAAGGTCTCACAAGCTTTTATTTAAAGATCAATATAATTTAAATTTATTCTACGTATTCCTTGCATTAATTTAACATATAGTTAACATATATTTGGGCCTTGACACATCACTGAATGATCGTTTTGTCTAGACAGTAGCGTCCGTTAAAACCCTTCACCGACAAGGTTGAGGTAATGAACTTATATTTGATGAATGTCCGTTGCTCTAGTCATTAATGTTGGAATCGATTATTTTCTTCAATAACTCACTTGAGTTATTGTAGAGATACTCTACAAAATCCTTGGTATTTAAAGTAATATAAGTAGTAATATCTTGGGAATTTCTTGGTGTCGGTTCTTCTGCGGAACATGAACATTTCTTTCATATAATACAAAAAAAAGTTTTCTCTCATGCCTCTAATTGAAATGACTTTAAACTGATAATATAATTTTCACAAAGAACAGAATTTTCTAATTAAAGAAAATTTCTAGTGAAAGAAAAATTCGATCTCAGGCAGGGTTTGAACCTGCGTCTCTCTGGTTAAGTACACCAGACGCTTTGCCAACTAAGCTACCTAGAATAGAATTTTTCTTTCACTAGAAATTTTCTTTAATTAGAAAATTCAGTTCTTTGTGAAAATTTCGCAATATTTAATGCTAAAAAATAATGATAATATAATTATTATTTTTGTGACGACATTCAACATTCTAAGAAATCTGTATCGAATTATACTAGAAGAAGAACTAAAAGATAGAATTTTATATTCTGTCGAATACAAAATAATAGTCCAAATCGGTTTTATCCTTCAGTATTTTTAGTATCATTATTTTCACGACTGTATAGTGAGGACTTGAGTTTGATTGAAAATCCTACATATATGCGTAGAAATTTAGTAATGGTGAGACTGGTCTCCAATGGCATAGAAACTCATAACGATACATTCATGCAGAAATGCATATTAAGTAGAATGTCTAAACTGAACGGAATACGGATGTATTTATTTAAATAATGCAGAACCTAAACATTTCTTAATTATTATTTTAAATAAAATAAGAGCAATTGCATTGAAGATGAATGAAATATTAAATTTAATGATATACGAATTATCTTTAGCGAATGCACGATCAATGCACATAATTCTTGCACACTATTAACCTGCGGTTTGTACAGCATCTACCGCTATCATGATATCTCTCTCTCGACTACTGTACCCTGCACTATGTGAAAAGGACAGCACGAGAGTGACTGGCAGCTCTCAACGCTTGGTAAATTGTAACAAAGTCGTTGCGATGCGAGTCTACAAGATTAGTTATAAAGTCGTTCAATACTGCGATTTGTGCGAATGTGGTCGAAGTGACTTCTTAAAATTGGGTCTGATTGAAAACCAGGCAAATTACTAACAGATGCTGAATACTGGTTCCTGTCCTCTGAAGTGGGGTCCTAAGACACATACCATAACTATGCTTTTCTCAGATTAAGTAATATTTATTTGTGTATGTTGTTTTACAATCGTTAGTGGTAAGTCAGAAGCTCAAAAAGCCTGACAGCCAGATCCTTCGAATATTGGGGTTGACTAGAAATTGGGTTGTGGAGGTCTAATGGCAATCATCATCACCATCATGTCAGCCTATTGCCGTCCACTGCTGAACACAGGCCTCCCCCAAAGAGCGCCAACCATCTCGGTCTTGGGCACTTCGCATCCATCCGCTGACGGCGGATGGATGCGATCCTGCGGCGCGACTGAATGTCAGTATTTTACACGAAGTTTAACACACTGAAGTTTAAGATTGATTGGAAAAAGAAAAGGAGGCATTATTTAGTATGTGTCACGATGGGTACTTATTTTGTAGTAGTAGTGCCTGCTAGCATGTCTACATACTAGCATGAATGGGTCTGCACGACCGGGGAAGTACTACACTCCCACAGAATATCGACGTAAAGTAGCAGTATGTATACATCTGCGTTTCCTACGATGAGTGTGGTGTCCTTCTCCTTCTCCTCCCGTTTCCTTGGCTCGGCAACGCATTTGCGGCGATGACTGACTTACCATCAGGTAGCTCGCCTGCTCGTTTGCCGAGTAATCCCATAAAGAAAAACGTACCCTTAATCAATTAATTAAAAGCGGTGGTAGCCTAATGGTTAGGGCGTCGGTCTTGTGATCATGTGGTTGCCGGTTCGACCCCACCCATTGCACTACCGACGTGAACCCACTCGTAACACAAGCATTTAGCTTAGTACGAGGGGTTAACAAGAATACTAGCAATGTGTAACCCACATTGCTAAGAAGTTTAAAAAAAAAAAACTTACCGAGTTCTGGTTGTTGACCACTCCAGCAGCTTGGGAGTAGATTCCGTTGCCGGTCTCATAGGAATACTGGAAGGAACCGTCAGGGTTGACATCGCTGGTGGACTTGACAATGGGCGCGTTGTACTCGTCCGATTTCACGAGGTGGGAGACATCGGCGCTTGCGCACGCGACTGCGACGGCGAGAACTACTAAGAATTTCTGAAAGACATTTGTAATTATTATTTATAGAATTTTGATATGTAAAATGAAGTATAAATTAATTAATAATTATTAAAACACAAACCAATAGTTATGACTGTATTCTATTTACAGGTTTTTTTATAAACATGGAATTTTCTAGTGAAAGAAAAATTCGATATCAGGCATGCGTGGAACCTGCGCCCCTACGGTTAAGCTACCGAGACCACTGCCTCTGATATCGAATGCGTCTTCCACGTTCTACGTCATAAAGATGTAAGATGATGATGTCAGATATTTGTAAGTATTAAAGACAAATACTTACTATGTCTTTCAACCATCACGATTAGAAAATCCATATCTTTATAGATACGACTTAGTATATTATAATACCTAAATATACTTACTAAATAAATACTAGTTTTTTTTTTAAGATTTGTTTAATTATTTTTTTATAAAAATGAATGATGAAAATTCTAATAATAAGTAAACTAAATTTAATATGATTTAAACAATGTTTGCAATAAGCCGTAATTGTATGAAAAAAAAATATTCTTACGAAATAAAGTACTTTTCACTTCAAAAACATTTATAAAATTAAATAAAACTCATAGAAGCTTATTTAAAAAAAAAAATTCGATGACAAAATACTGCAGTAGGTAAATTCCCTACAATCATTTTTTTTCTATAAATATTTGTATAAGAGCTAAAAGTTTTAATTCAATGAAATAGAATACTAAAAACGTAATGACAAGAATGAAGAGACAAGACAAGAAAATTTTGTGTAATAGCTAAAAACTTACCATTTTGCTAGTGGGATGTCAACGTCTGTTTCGATCTGGTTGAAATATTTCAAGTTCGTCTTTATATACTAAACGTCCAGAATATAAATGAGGACGTGTTATTTATTTTTTATACCTTCTATTGGTCAAAGACTATAAATGTGATACAGATTATGCGAAGTATTCTGATATACATACATCTTATTAGTTCAAGGATGATCTATGTAAATACATTGTATGAATACTCATTATACCATCCGGTGATCAGTAGTCAGATGGTTTTGTTTGATATTGTGCCGCTTATCACTCATCTGTACATTTAATAAAATCGTAACTAATATTGTAACTGTTTATTAGAGCAACAGAAGCCAAAGCAACAATTTTTTGTATTATGTTTGTCTGTCTGTATGTTTGTATTCGCATCACGCAAAAACTACTTCACGAAATTAGATGAAGTTATCAATTGGATTGTTGCAGGTCTTACTTAAAATCTAGGATATATCTATCTCTATCTATCTATAAGTACGATTCGGGCGAAAATATTGGTCGACTTGGGCGGTTAAATGCTAGGAAGTGTTTCACTAGTGTTGTTTCACAGTGCCTTATGAACAAAATAAGGCAGTCCTACACATAAAATACTATGTAGGTACTCAAGTATTAGGTAGTATGTAGATACTACCTGATACTTGAGTTCTATTATTTCGCTTTTCCCAGTGCGGCTTAAAATGAAAGTATAATACAGGTTTACCTGCATTATAGTTTGTGATTTTTTTTATTTGCTAAAACTAGTTTACCAGATGTATAAAAGTGTTCTATTTTTTAAATAATATCGAGGGTTTACTGCGAAAACCTGCTAAGTAACATTTTTGCCAAAAATTTGTTAAATACATAAAAAATCTTATCTTTTTAAGATTTGTGTACTGGTAAAACCGACTAAGCGTTACGTTAAAGAGTTTAGAAGATATTTTATGGTAAAAACAGTTAAATGTAATAAGGTGCTTAATATTCGCCTGTTAAAATATAATAAACGACGATAGTATCATTTTCCCTATAAATTATAACATGCAAAAAAAACTAAGCGTCAATAACCTCTTTTTCTTTTCTATTTGTTAAACAAAATGTTCTTACACACATTCAGTAAATATAATCTAAAGGAATTTAAACGTATTTAGCGGAAGAATTTTGTTTATTTTGCTAAAATAACGTTACTGCAAAAATCTAATATATAACTATATTGTCATTTTACATGTACCAAATTATTTCATTATTAACAAATTCTTGACATGCAAAAGCGACTAAACTACTTTAGCTAGTTTATGCGATACATGTCATGTAGTTGAATTCATAGTCAGATGACTTGTAGCAAAAAGTAATATGACCTATAAAAGTGATAAAACATAATGAATTTGATACTGGTAAGTTTAATTTTGAGGTTATTTTTTTAACAAACTTTATATCCGAACTTTTTTCAATATGAGGTTATTTTTTTTTAGAAAATGTATCAACTATAAATGGAAGCTCCGTAAAAGTCCACGAGCCTGAGTCTACACCCAATAACACGAAGGATACTATCGAGTTTCGTCATTACATATAAGCAGGTAAATTACGTACCTTCCTACTATATCGTTATAGCTAGGGACGGTATTTTTGAAAATTATTAGGACACGCTACGGCACATTTTAAAAATTCTGTTGTTCTTTTCCCCGTTAGTTTTAACCCTAGAATCACTGGCTGTCGAAGTAACGTGTTCTTTTTGTCACTATTATGTAAATTTCTTTAAAAATGGGTATTAAGATGATCCAAGATTACGTTTTCAGATGATCCAAGCACCAAAGTCTTTCCTGGTCATATCAATTCTTTAATTGAATCAATGCCATCCTGTTCTACGTATCGAGAAGGTTGGTAAATTTACGATGCCAATAACGTTTCTTATACCTACTTACCTAATTAGAATTAAAATTTGTGAGTAATCTCTGAAACTACTGAACAGATTTTATATATTTCTTTTATGAATATAAAACTACACTATCCTCAAGTGCTATGTTTTAATAACTCGGAAGCTCGTCGTAAATAAATAGGAGCTTTATATATTATAGCTCTTCCCGCGGTTCCGCTCGTGGTATGTAAGAAAAGGTGACTACTGAAGAATAGTGTAGCTTTCTAAAAGTGAAAGAATTTTTCAAATCAAACTGGTAGTTCATGAGATTAGCGCGTTCAAACAAACAAACTTTTCAGCTTTATAATATTAGTACCTGACTGTAGATAGCGATGTTAATATCTAAAGTTCCACTCAGCTCAAGTGATTGTTTCAGAAAAATATATGGATGACGATGTTAGCACTGAATTGTAGAGTTTATTTGGCGACGTTTCGGGTACTGACGACCCAACATACCGCTTGCCAGATTTTCCTCATCATCTTGAAAACGAAGATTCTAACGGTCTTGTTACATTAGAAGATTTAATTGGACAAAAATAATTTAATTGAACAATGCACACAAAGAAAGAAAGATAATTTGCAATAGAGAAAAAGAGAAGGGTAAAATCAGATCAAACACAGATGAGCACTTTAGTTCTGTAACATTTGACTTGCAAGCAGTACTCCTCCTCCTCTTTCCTGCGACGTAGGTCTGCTTTATTATTTTAGAAAGTTGTGTGTATACAACCTCACGATTTACGAGGCTGCTTTACCTAATAATGCTTATTGTTTTGCATGGTCAGAGATAAATGGAAAGAAGGGTAGCTCTGAAATTGGGAGTATACTGTTGCATTATCTTTCAAACTGTGTCCCTGAAAAAATCACAGTAATAAGCTTATTTTCAGATACTTGTGGCGGTCAAAACCACAATCAATATGTGACTGCTTTGGGCAGTGCAAAAAATTGACCATTTCAGAGTCATAGAGCAAAAGTTTTTAGAATCGGAACATACGCAAATGGAAGCAGATTCTATGCATGGTAGCATAGAATCTGCTAAGAAAAATACATCGGTATTTTCTATGATGGATTGGATATCTATTTTCAAGCGTGCTAGACGCAGGCAAACAATAAAAGTCGATGAGAAGAAAATAAAAAAAGAACATTGTAAAATAATTTAAATTTGACGAGTTCTTTAATTTGAAGCAACTTGCCAATACAATTATGAAAAATTTAACGAAAGATCAACAAGGAAAATAGGTTCAATGGCTGAAGATAAAGCGTAATAGGTATGTAAAAGGAGAAGAGAGAAAGATTTTTTTTAACTATGACATGAGCGACAATTTTAATGTTATAGAAATTTGAGAAAATTCATCAACTTCCAAAGTCCAAAGTGAAATAGAGAGTGGAGAAGACGAATAAATTATTTTATTAATGATGATGATGTTGATTATAATTTGATTAAAAGTAACTAATTTAAATAATTGTGCATGTAACCCTTTTTACTTTTTCGAAAATCAATAATTATTTACAGGTAAAACCAACTAACTTTTTTCCTTGATAGACTACACAGTAAGTTTCCTCAGTTAGCATTATTAATTTTAACCTATCATGCAGTAATTTATAAAAACTACCCAACTTTAATTAAAAATAATATAAAACGTCAATAATTTTGCTTCAAGCGCATTTTCACAATGTACATGTAAAACCGACTAACTGTAAATCCTTAGCCATGAATTTCCTTCTTTCCCGATTTTTATCACACATATTTATTGAGACTATATAAAAATTCATTAATTATTATATATCCTATCTGATGACTACTGAAGTATTTAGGATCTACTAAAATTATAAGGTTTTAATTAGGTATAAACTTTAAAAACGCAATAACACAAAACTGACTTGAATGCACTTAGGAGGTTTTCGCAGTAAACCCTCGATATATTGAATATCGAAAAACAAAAATATAAAAATACATTGGACCATCATTTATTTTGTTCAATGTAATTTTTTATTTTGGTCAATATGTGTATTTTAGTCTTTAGGTTTAATTCCCATGTCGAGCAAAGTGTTATTGGCTTTTTTTATGCAATCCTCCGTAGCAGTTCCAAGTTTGAGTTGCGTCCCATTGATGGCAATAGGCTCGCCCCCTATATTACACGGAACCTAAATGTACCGGTGAAGTGTGGGTGTACGTACATTAGTGCACCTCTGCATAACGCTTCGGGAAACCAGGCGTGATGGTATGTTACATTATGTTAAATGAATTAATCGTATTCATAATTTTTACATATAATTTAGGATATTTTTTTATTCTTATATTTTGTGACGAATGTATATTATGTAATCTGTCAAGGCACTTAAATTATTAGCATAATTAAATTATACAATACAATTGGTCTAAGCATCCTAGAGATTTATGCACGCCTAAGAATCTGAGGAATCCAAGAAGAAGAAAGACAAATGGCCTATAGCCCTAACCTTCTCTTTCTGAGCAGTAGGTCCGTGCCCAACAGTGGGATAATATATTGAGTTGGTGATGAAAAATCAGAGAAAAAGGTAAGCATATAGAGTGGAACACATTTATAAGCGAACAATGAAAGAAAGAGGCAAACTTAAAAAAAAAAATTCGAGCACATTTCACAATTCGAAATAAACCTATTATTAATAAAAATATAAAACATCAAAAAATTCCCTATAGCTATAATGTGTTCTGTCTTCTTTTCTCTTTTAAAATATCACGTGTTAAAACAAAACAAAGCATATTTACTTCTAAAAGGATTAATAAAACGTTTTATATTTTTACTAGCTTCCCGCCCGCGGCTTCGCCCGCGTGGTCTATATGTTTCTTTCAATTTTACGGGATAATATATAGCCTATGTAACCCAGGACAAATGTAGCTTTCTATTGATGAAAGAATTTTCAAAATCAGTTCAGTAGATCCAAACCCACAAACTTTACCTCTTTATAATATTAGTATAGATAAGACGGAAAGTCTTTCGGCAAAAGCCATCCGTCCGAAAAGATATCGTACCATCTCTACTCATCTATCGTTGCATAATCATTGACCACACCCAAAGTGATGATATTAAAACATGTGATATTTACTTAAATTTATGCGGCGCGAGTAGGTGAACGTATTATTCAAGGTCATGCTTGTACTTAGATAAAGTAAAATGGTATTTTTTTATTATTTGTTATGTAAAGCTGTCCTAAAAACTGTGTATTCCCTACTATTGTGTATGAACGGCTATTCATCAAGCTATAACTCACCAATATAAGCTGAGCTCTCATTGTACGTAAAGGCTATACAATGCGAGTTCAGCCTATACTGGAAAATACAGGTATCTTGATATGCCTGTACATAACTCGACACTTTCTGCGATAAAAGATAGATTAGTATGTAGTACGTAAAACATTAGAACGTAGTAGTTTTACTAAGTATTTAACGAGTTTGAAAGAATAGTGTGTTGATGTGGTTCTCGGCAAGCAAGGAGTGTTGTCTAGGCAAGCTTAGTGTAAGGTGCCTGCCAGGTGAAGTGACGACTTGCGGAAGGCAGCTGGCAGTGATTGGATGAGGAAAGCCGAAGATCGGGCTCCGTGGCGTTCATTAAAAGAGGCCTACGTCCAACAATGGACGAATATAGGCTGATAAAATATTGAACTATTTGTAGTAGATAAAATAGAAGGAAAAAGGGCGAGTCTACTGCATTATTGGGGCAAAAATTAGCTCGAAAGAGTACTTCTAGGAACTCCGAGATTTTCATAATGAATAATTCCATTACTATGCTCGACTCAGCAGTATAGTTATCGAACCCAGCAGCTCTAGCGTAGCATTCGCACTGAGAACTATTAAATGGGTATACAGATGAATCTCATACGGAACAATTTTTTATATAACATTGACCCAAAAAACAGTTGTGACTATGACATAATAATTAGATATCTAAGCTCCTCGGTTTATGTACATGATGTACGCTGTTGTTGGCATTTAATAATATACTATGTATTATTAATTAATACATAATATTATATTTACATAATGATTCTTGGTCGTATTAATAACGATTTATGTTTCGCGGTAAAATATCCGGTTTTCCTTATCGTCTTTTTGTGGCTTTGTGACTTATATAGCGTAGTTGACCTTGGCTATGAGTTAACGGTCAAGAGTTCTATTCCCGCAACAGAGCCACTCCTACTACGAACCTGACCTTTCTAAAGGCACTAAAAAGATCTGTCTATGTCCTTCTAGGGTATTCATTCTGTGTCTACTTTTTTTAGAGTCTGGTCGACTAATACCATATAGATGTTTCACCTCACCACTTTTTGCCATTGTCATTCCTCCACGAATTCTATGCCTACTAGGTCAACCTAACACCAATTTTTTTTTCAAATTGTATGGCTCAAATTTATTCCTACATTTTATTGATAATTTTATTAAAAATTAATATTAATAAGCTTTTTTTTAAGTACTTATTTTATATTATTGTTTTCACTAACAAAATATGGATACCTTTGTCTGTCCGAAATAAAGAATATTTTATTTTATTTATTTATTAATACTCAATACATTTCTTGCACTCCACAACTTAAATAGATGTTACAATGGTTTAAATAGAAACATGTTAGGGCCTTGTCAGGTACGGCAAATGTAGGAGAGAGGAGGAAGTTTTATGACTCTTTTTAACTTCGTAATATATTATTATTAATACTTTTAATTATTTGCTTACATATATTTTATTATTATTAGTATATCATTAGTATAAAATATCATATTGTTA
Organism: Subacronicta megacephala; assembly: GCA_958496365.1. Classification (NCBI taxonomy): domain Eukaryota; kingdom Metazoa; phylum Arthropoda; class Insecta; order Lepidoptera; family Noctuidae; genus Subacronicta; species Subacronicta megacephala. Next base: position 10,165,167 of record OY292527.1, read on the forward strand.
CTAGGGTTCCGGAAAAAAACCGTTATTGGATCACTTTGAGGTCCATACGTCTATCTAAATAAAAAGTTAACACATAACAAACGCACACACGTATATCGAAACTGCGCCTTATCTTGTCAGTTGAGTGAGTCGAGCTATCGAAAGCTCGACTGACAAGATAAGGCGTAGTTTCGGTATACGTGTGTGCTGATAATTGTGTTTGTAATCGGCAAGGCGTAGTTTTAGCCGGCCTCACTTCTTTGTTCGCAAAGTTCCATCTTAACTTTTTATTTGATCTGAGGCGGTAGCCTAATGGCTAGGGCGTCGGACTTGCAATTATGTGGTTGCCGGTTCCGAACCCACCCATTGCAGTACCGACGCAACACAAGCATTTAGCTTAGTACGAGGGGTTAACAAGAACACTAGTAATGTGTGACATAAATTGCTAGTAAGCTTTCAAAAAAAAAAATAGACACATGCTGAATAATAATAATTTAATATTAAAATAAACATAGCATACTACACTACTATCTTTCTCGAAAGGTTAGGCAGAAGAGTACTATTCCATAATTATACAGCCTGCTACTGTTATTAACTGGGTACAAACCCAAACTGAGACTTGCTACTGGGAATTTCATACATAACCCCAATAACGCTTTACGCAACTTAGGACCTCACGCAATATCTGCACTTGCGACCACAAGACCGCTAAGGTAATCAAAAATTTCCATTTTAGAGATAACATGCCTTAAGTCTTCAATAAAATTCAATGTATATTCATGAGCTTATCAATCAGATCTAACGAGCTTTGATAATCATTACTTCTAAGTCAAGTTCACGACTCTGTACGGAATGTCACCTTATGCCATCTTATTTCGATGATGATGTCATTCGCGGGAATTCTAGGTGGCTGGGCGTGTACGGAATACCTAATTAAACGACATTTTAATTTGCTATGTCGCTTTGCTCCCTAAGTATTTCCTTCATATTCGAGACCCGCGAGATATCCTTTTACCTATATTACGTAGTATTTATTAAGATCTCGGTATACTTTAATAAACCACCTGTCTTGGTTTGAACCTAAGATCTACAACTTGTAAGTCACGGCCGATACCACTGAGCCACCACCTCTCGCTATAGTTTTTCGGGCTTAAGTTAATGCAAATAAAATGAAGCGATCGTTTGTTAAGCAAATTTTTGATAAACTACGGAGAGAAATAGATTTAAAAGGGTCATGGACGGAAATTGAGAACACTTTCATACAAAAAGTATGATCCCGATTTGATTTGTTTTCTCTCTTTGTCAAGCTCACATATGACAGAGACAGAGCGAAGGGAATGCGAGGAATTAAATATTATAAATTAAATTAATTTACATACATACCAACACGCTTGTATTCCCCGAAGGGTCACGCTTGTATACCCACAGTTTGCAGGTATGTTAAGGTTCCATATAATAGGGGGCAAGCCTATCTAGGGGCGTACCGATCACCGGGCGCATATCCAAATTCCTTAAAAAATCCCAACAACACTTTCATCGAACTGGAAATCTAATTCAAGCCGTCTAGCATATCAGTCACGCTTAGGACCAATAAAATATTTTCTTCTTCTTATCCCTTAGTGTAAGAAGTTTGAAATCAAATCTTCACAGATTTGATCATTCACTGATTTAATAAATACTTGATTTGGTCACCCAAATCAAGTATTTATTAAATCAGTGGTTTCCATTTAAGATATTATAGCTCATAAATTCTCACGCTGTCATCTGAGACTAGCATTTAGAGACGTTTTTAAATAAAATACCGGTTTCTCCGAAACCACGGATTTGGTTCGTGCTTGAAGCCTGCTTATCTTTTTAAATAATTCAACCAATATTAGTAGATTATTTGCCTATTTTAATAGTTATTATGCGAATGGCCTACGGAGAGCAGAGCAAATTTTTGAGGCCCACAGAACATTTCGGTCTGCCTGTTTCCTATAAGGCCACACATTTGGCCTTTTGAAGAATGCCTGCTCCCAGATCTAACGAATTTTATCCTTAATTCAATAACACCTGTAAATCTTATTTGTGCAATAAAATTATTATTGTTATCTCACAAATAAGATTTGATTTTGAAGCTATTTTGAAGCAGCGGTAACCTAATGGCTAGGGCGTCGGACTTGCGATCATGTGGTTGCCGGTTCGAACCCCACCCATTGCACTACCGACGTGAACCCACTCGTAACACAAGCAATTAGCTTAGCACGAGGGGTTAACAAGAAAACTAGTAATGTGTGATCCATATTGCAAGTAAGCTTTTTTTTTTAAAAAAAAGAAACATCTCTCATTTCTCGAAGCATAGTAGTAGTAGGTAGTAGTAGAGTCTGCTAGCATGTCTACATGCCAGCATGAATGGGTCCGCACGACCGGGGAAGTACTACCCTCCCACAGAATATCGACGTCAAGTAGATGTATGCATACTTACTGTTGCGTTTCGTATGGTGAGTGTGGAGCGCTGGAGGCCTAATTTCTCCCCCAGTTCCTTCTCTTAGGTTCGGCAGCACATCTGCAACTCCCTTGGTTTTGCAGATGTCCATGGGCGGCGATGACTTACCATCAGGTAGCTAGACTGCTCGTTTGCCGAGTTATCCCATAAGAAATTGGGATATATTACCAGTATTAAGTATTTTGCAATCAATATGTGACCTCAGATAAAATAAAAAGTTAAGATGGAACTTTGCGAACAAAGAAGTGAGGCCGGTTAAAACTATGCCTTGCCGTGTACAAACATAATTACAAGCACACACGCACATGACACGTTAATTACGTTTTGATAGACGTGTATCGATAGCTCGATTCTGCTCGACTGACAAGATAAGGCGTAGTTTCGGTATACGTATGTGCGTGAAATTGTGTTTGTACGCGGCAAGGCGTAGTTTTAACCAGCCTCACTTCTTTGTTCGCAAAGTTCCATCTTAACTTTTTATTTGATCTGAGTATGTGACGAGTTTGTCTCTACATGCTCCACACGACACATGGCGTGCATGCGACCAATGATGAATTTATAATGTCGACAAAATATCATTAATCACAACACAATAGGGTTGAACAATTCGATAATATTGTAACGTTTAGTTTTATTTGGAAAATTATTTGTTTTTAGATTTTTGTAATGCAACAAAATTATCCGTATGTGTTTTGTATTTTTGTTATTCTGTCCATTCTAAAGTGGGCGGTGGAGACCCAGTGATAACGGCTGCGTCTTACGAAATGTAGGTCGTGGGTTCGAACCCAACAAGCGCTTTACTTTGTGTTATATATTTCATCACCACTGCTCCCAAAAACGGTGAAGGAAAACATCGCGAGGAAACCAGGAGGATCCCGAACCAAAAATTCGAAAACATGTGACATCCACAAGCCCGCACTGGACCCACGTGGTGGATTACGGCCCACTCCCTCTCACTCAGAGGAGCCCTGCGTCCCTGCAAATAAACTTCATTTTGCTACCTTGTCTCAACTTACATGTTACCCCTGTGTATTAAATTATTTATCACTAGCTTTCAGATCGCGGCTTCGCCCGCGTGGTTTCTTGGCTTTTCTGTACTATAATATGTACGTATTATACATATAAAACTTTCTTCTAGAATCACTCTATCTATTGCTGAAAATTGCATTAAAATTCGTTGAGTAGTTTAAAAGATCTAAGCGAACAGACAGATTTAGCGTTGTCTGTAAAAATAACGAGTACTATCAGTATTTAATAAGATACCCATCATCAGCAAGAAATAAGAGCATTTACCACAGCTCTTATATGGTCAGAGAACAAAATCATTCGTTAAACGTATAAATAGTCATAATTATGTGCTTGAGTATAAAAAAATGAAAACTATTTTTAAATGACAACCCTAATAGCTATAAAATTTGCACAATTTGAATAAAAAAGGCCATTTGTTGAATGTTCCCTTGACTCGAACATAAATTTATAATTTAATAATACAATTAATTATGATTTAAATTATTTAAATATGCAATATACCTATCATGTTTTAACAGTTTCTACATTGATCACAACGTTGAAAATAAAACTAGATTGTTTAATAAGTTTACCTCATTAGTTTAGTGATCCTAAGCGTGACTGGTATGCAAGAGGTCATGGGTTCGATTCCCAGGTCGAGCAATTTTGGGTTCTTCTATAAAATTCACAGTAGCAGCTTATGCCCGGCTAATGACATAGACTCGCCCCCTATTACATGGGACCTCAACATAACGGCGAAGAGTAGGTGTACATTCGTACACCTCTGCCCAACCCTTCGGAGAGTACAGGCGTGATGGTATTTTACGTTATGTTTAATAAGTACTGTTTATTGGAAGTGTTAGAAAGATAAATTATATTCACAACAAGTTAACAACTAAATAAGTGAACATCTGTGATTCTAGACAAAAATTCTTGTACACACGACTACAGGTCAACCTATACAAATCCAGTTTAAGCTTATCGCGCAATGTATAGGCTTCCCATACAGTAAAAGGCCAAGTAAACTGGTTCTGTATAGCTGGTGTGTAGTCGTATGTACAGGTTGCTGCCTAACCGCCATAATTTTTTTACAAAAAAACTTACTAGCAATGTGGGTCGCACATTACTAGTATTCTTGTTAACCCCTCGTGCTAAGCTAAATGCTTGTGTTACGAGTGGGTTCACGTCGGTAGTGCAATGGGTGGGTTTCGAACCGGCAACCACATGATCGCAAGTCCGACCCCCTAGCCATTAGGCTACCACCGCTTGTTTTTTGACTGGCGCATGATTATCTATTCTTAAGATGCACAACGGAATAATTATATAGGTCTCTAGACAAATCATTAGTAAGTTATTTGTATGCACCTTGACATTTATATTTCGCTAATTAATATAATTTTAATAAATTGAATAATGATGAGACTGAAGGTACCAACAAGTTATTTCATATACCTAAACTATTTCTGTCGATATCTATAGAGGTAAAGGTGCTCACTAACTAGATATGACTTCGACCTGTGATTTTAAACTGAAGCAAATAATAAAAAAAACTTTGTTATCAATTTTTGTTGTACGTATGTTCGGGACAGGACCCAAGGCGGCGGCACGTAGTGTTCCACGCGCGCCGATCTCGTATGAAGGGGGCTGGCTCTCCCATAGACGGCGGGGCCCTCAGAGGCCCATCACCAGTCGGGGGCCGCGGACGAATTTGTAGCTCCCGTAGCTCCCGACGCAGGTGCGAGAGGGATCACCGTGTGGTTTTAGTCGGTAAGTCACCCACTCTGGGTGGAGTCCGACACGCCCCGTCGCCTCCCCGGGTGGCGGAAGTCCATGATGATTTCCACAGGCACAAAAAAAAAGGAAAGGGAGGGGAATGTGGATAGGAGACTAAGGGAGGAATTGGGCCTCCACACTTGCCGTACGAAACGCAACAGTATGCATTCTGCTACTTCACGTCGATATTCTGTGGGAGGGTAGTACTTCGCCGGTCGTGGCGACCAGCGAAACACTACTACTACTACCTCTGGTGCACGTCTCCCTCAACCTACAGGTCGTTTACTTCTATATTGCGCCATAGTTGGTAAGAGTCCTAAGTAAAAAACACATCGTTGCATTTTTTAGTTTTTTGTGTATAATAAGAGTTGATCTATCGGCAGATTCGATGGCTTGTTATAAAGTTTTTGTGCCATATTTTTTATTTTTTAGTTGTATTTATTAGGGACAAAAACAGTCCCTAACTAAATAAATAACGTGTCCTGATAGCTGAACATTTGCAGCATGGTTAGACGAAGAGTCAAGATGGTTATGTTTCTTGACATTTCCTTTGAACTTTAATCATTCGGTACATATTATATGTATGTTTATTTGAAATAATGATCCGTTCAGAAAATACAATAAATAATGGCTATATTTTATATATTATGTTAAGGCTGCCTTATTAGTCTAGTGGTCCCAAAGGCGCCTGTTATGATAGAGGAGGTTATGAGTTCGATTCTCGGATCGAACAAAAAGTTTTTCTATAAAATCCTCAGTAGCAGCTCGGCGTTAGGGTTTGTGCCTGGCAATAGGCTCCCCTTTTACATGGGACCTGAGCATACCGGCAAACTGTGAGCGTACATTAGTACACCTCTGCCTGACCCTTAGCGGAAAACGGGCGTGATGGTATAATTTAATTTAATTTTCAAAAAATAAAAAGGGAAAAAATAGGAGGAGAGAGATGAAGTCATTTTTCATTATGCTAGGTAACTATTTCATTGGATTCGACTTCCAAAGCTATGTTTTTTTTAATCTAAATTATTTATACAACGCGTTATTGTCTCGTCACGCTAATAAAAAAAAAATAGAGAGAGTTTAGAGTAGGATACCGACCTAGTTCCCGTAAGCAGACATCACATATTCTGAGAACTTGTGAATGATTTTAGACTCCTAAGTAATAAACCACTGTCGGAAACACCCGTTGTCGGAAAGTTATCTATACTTATATTTTATATCTATGCTCTATACTTATATATTATAAAGCTGAAGAGTTTGTTTGTTTGTTTCCTTAAACGCGCTAATCTCAGGAACTACGGGTCCGATTTGAAAAATTCTTTCAATGTTAGATAGCCCCTTTATCGAGGAAAGCTATGGGCTATATATCATCACGCTAAGACCAAAAGGAGCGGAGCACCATTGAACAATGTTTCAAAAACGGGAAAAATTTCAATGCAGAAAAGTCGAGAAACCACGGGTGAAGCCGTCAGCGGAAAGCTAGTTTATTATAAAATAACATTGCACCACGCCTGTGTTCCCTTAAAGCGTAAGAGAGGTGTAGATACTAAACTACGCCCACATATTGCCAGTTATGAGGATCACACTGCATCAACCACCTGTAAACTAACAACATCGTACCGCGGTTAACATTAACCAATATACTGTTGTGGTAACGCGAATGGCATCGCGCCACGTGTTGGCACCATTAAGGTACGTTCAGATTAGACTATGTTTTATCATCTTTTTTTTAGGATTCCGTACCCGAAGGGTAAAACGGGACCCTATTACTAAGACTCCGCTGTCTGTCTTTCCGTCTGTCACCAGGCTGTATCTCATAAACCGTGGTAGTTGGACAGTAAACATTTTCACAGGTGATGTTTTTATAGATAGTGGTACGGAACCCTTCGTTTGCGAGTCCGACTCACTCTTGACCGGTTCTATTTATAATTCACTGAAGCAGACGAACAAGCGGAAAGTGCCACCCGCCGACCTTATACCGGCTGTGTTTTCTTTACATTATTGTCTAAACAATTGACGGCAGCCTAATGGCTAGGGCGTCGGACTTGCGATCACGTGGTTGACGGTACAAAACCCACCCATTGCACTACAGACGTGAACCCACTCGTAACACAAGCATTTCACTTAGCACGAGGGATTAACAAGAATACTAGTAATGTGCGACCTACATGGCTAGGAAGCTTTTATAACAAAAAAAAGCGAAGAAAACACAACTAAGGTGCTGCCTATGAAATTTTTTAGTTTTTTTAATACATATTTTAGTAAAAAAAACCTCATCTCTTTGTGTTTGTTACAAGTAGTTTATAAGATGTGAAACCTAGCCTAGCATAGTTAATAACCTTCATTTAACAATTAGTTGACGAGTATTTCATTTTTTTAAAAGCATTTTGTAATACCTCGGCAATTGAGCACAAAAAGCGTGAGAAATGTAGGTTAGGTATATTAATTTAGCAGAAGTAGTTTGTATAGGTACACAAAAATTTATAAATATATAATATATATAATTTTAAAATATATTTTCAAGAAGAAGATGGCTGGCAGCGGATAGATGTGAGCTGCCCAAGACCGGGATGGTTGGCGCTCTTTGAGAGAGGCCCACGTCCAGCGGTGGACGGCAATAGGCTGATGATGATGATGATGATATGACTAATTAACCGACTTCAAATACTATTTTGTTAAATACTTACAGACTTTCTTCGATAGTATTAGATTCCTATCTATATTTTTACTTCTCTTATTATTAAAAAAAGTTCATGTTGTAGCGAACTATGTTATTTAAAAATATACCTAGTATCTATTTTTACTTACAATAAGTTACATTTTGTAAACAGTACACTACTATTTTGTATATTTTCTTTTCTGTTTTTTTATAAAAATATTTAAAAATGTATGTAACATTTTACACGCTTTTATTATAGGTTTTTCTATGAAATTCTCAATGGCAACTCGGAGTCTGGATTTGTTCCCGGTTAAGGGCATTAGGCTCGCCCCCTATTACATGGGACCTAAACATATCGGCTGTGTGGGTGTACATTAGTACACCTCTGCCTAACCCCTAGGGGACTATAGGCGTGATGGTATGTTATGTTATATTTCTAAAATACTGTTTGTTGTGTAATTGAATTGTGATGGGAAGTTGGGGACTCAATATTACCATACTTTTTTAATGGTTAAGCGCCATTGTAACCCTGCCGTCGTAATAAGTACCTAAGTACCTATATTGTAGTGCATCGTTAACTAATTTGATAATATGTATATTTAAATATTCGATTTCAGCTATTACGGATTTATTTTAATGAGCGAAACATCTGCATAATCGATTAAAATGTTGCTTGATACAGTGAAACTTATTACAAATTTTAATATATTTACATAATAATGTTGTACTAAGTAAATGTATTTTACTTTGATGATATCGCATTGATTCTATATACCTATTTGACTCCCATACTATGCAAGATCAAGTTAAATTACTTGGCATATACACATCAAGCTATATCCAGTATAACCCGACCCCGTATTATATCAGCTTTCCTTATAATGAGAGATCGGCGTATGCTGGTTGTATTTTAAAAGCTTACTTGTAATGTGGGTCGCACGAATACTAGTAATGTACGACCCACATTACTTATTGACCCCTCGTGCTTAGGCTCTAGACAGACGGACTGCATTTCAACTGCAATCCAACTGCAAATTGCAGTTCGGATGCAGTTTGAATGCAGTTGACATGACTGCAATAGAACTGCAAACCAAACGTGCAGTCACAGTTCACACGATTGCACGCCGACTGCAATTGAACTGCAATCGAGAAGCGGCGGTAGCCCAATGGCTAGGGCGTCAAACTTGCGATCATGTGGTTGCCGGTTCGAAACTCACCCTTTGCACTACCGACGTGAACCCACTCGTAATACAAGCATTTGAAAGCTTAGTACGAGGGGTTAACAAGATTACTAGTAATGTGCAACCCACACTGCAAGTAAGCTTTAAAAAAAAATCGGACTGCAATTAAACTACTTACGAGTGAGTTTACGTAGGTATTGCAACGGGTGGGTTTCGAGTCGGCAACCACATGAGCGCAAGTCCTACCCTAGCGGGTTACCGACGATTAAATTTATTGGTGTGTAAATATGTGTAATATAAAACAAGGAATTAAAATCATACATTTGGTAAACGTTTTTACATTATTTATTATTTATCTACGAAACAAAATGATAACAAAAATAATAAAGTTGTTAAAGCCATTTTACGCTTTATTACAGTATGGATTCGGGTCACATAAAAAGTTGGTTTGATTTGGTCTAAGTGTCAACGGTTATATTTAGTTCTTCTTCTCGACGTAGGGGTGAGCCGCGATGTACTCCAAGGAGCGCAGGATGTAGTCGGGGATGGGTTGGGGTTCTGGGGGGACGGGGAGGTGGGCACCCTGTAAAAATAAAAATAAAATTATAAAAAAAAACTTACACAGGGTAACAATGTAAAACACTTCGCAGGAGTGATGTTAGTCTAGAATAGATGTCATTCCATAAGCGATGGGCGAACAAAATTGAAATCGGTTCAAAAATAAAGCAGTAATAATAATTTTAATTTTATGCTAGACAGAGATCGCAGTAAGTATAGCACGTTCTGACGTCACACCGTACGTTTGCCATGCAAATTCGATACTGACACTTGTTTTGTGGAAAAAGGACTAAGCATCCCCTCTCAATCCCCCAAAAAACTTTAAGAGCATATCTTGCAACTCTGTTATGCGATTTCAATTATTTTTTCAGTCTATGAAATATTTATATTACCATGTTCCACTTTTCATAAAAACTTCCATCCAAATTTAATTTCATTAAGACTCAATATTAATGTTCTACGCTAACGTCACGCATTGATGACAACTTTATCTGTCACGGTTGCGTAAGGAAAAATAGACGTTGTTATTTTGTTTTATGCAAACGATATTCAGTCTAAGGGAGGTAAAGCAATTTTATGGTCGAGTATACTTTCTTTCACTTCTTCTGAGTTAATTTTAAAGTAACTGTAATTATAAATTTTAATTGACATGATCACAATATCTTTATAACTGTATATTTACAAATTGACACGTGTAATTTAGTATTAAAAAACTTAAATTATATCATAACAGCTGTACATGTACCACACTTCATGCAAATAAATGATTTGATTTGATTTGATTTGATTTCGACGTAAAGAGTGATAAGTGTGTGTTGTGTACTAACCTGGGGTTGGTATCCGTTCTCGTTGGCGACGTAGGTAAGCTGGATGTTCTGACCATCAGGGGCAGTGTAACCGTTGGAGCCGGTGACTTCTAGAGCGACTTCGTCCTATAACATAGATAATTATCTATTAAATACTAGCTGTACCGGCAGACCTAGTTCTGCCCTATTTCTCTAAAACAAAATGACAACCAAGAAAATGATACGCACCGAGGAAGTAATGATTACACGTACATTAGAAATAAAAATTACATGCAAGCTTTAATCAACTTGAAGACATACCAAAGATAATCCTAACGCGCCTTTGTTTTGTTTTGATTGACGTTAAATGATTGACACCTAGGGACAGAGTGGTTCTCGAGTTTTGTGCTTAGCAACTCATTTAGTGATCCATTTATAATATACATAGGTATATAAGCCCAGGCGGAGGTGGCGCGATGAACTCAACTCTTTTAAGAAAGATTGAGTTGCTAAAACTATGGATAGGTCGGTTTGGAAAAAGGGAAGGTACGCCTTTGCCTAGCAGTGGGACGAAATGGGCTAGAAAAAAATAGTATGTCCAAAATTAGGGAAATTTAGGAAAGAATTTTGATAGTTATTTATGACAAGATAATAAGTTTAAAATACTTAAATACTCATCATCATGATACTCATTATAACTTACAACCTTCTTTTTATTCGACTTCAAGTTATTCATTACTAGTACAGCGGCTTCAAACCTACTCATTGAATAGCACACTGCACTACTTTACTGAAAGCCTTTACCTTGTGAAGCCGTGAAGACTTGAAGCCTTGAAGTTACAATAAGACGAGAGATTACGTAAAATTTAAATTAGTTAAGTATAAGTATTATTAAGAAATATGCAAGAGTCGTAGCAAGTGACAATCCATAGTTTCTGCCTACCCCTGTGAGAAAAAGGCGTGAGTGTATGTATGTATGTAAGTATTATTTGTTACATAATGTTGCTGTGCCGTAACGGGGTTTCATGTTTTACCTTTCCATATAAATATAATACATACATGTAACACATGAATGCAATGATGAACTTGAAACTTGTGAAGACACAAGTCGCTACAGTGGAGGCAACAAATTCTGCGTACAAGTGCAATACAAATTCCCCAGCCCGCGTCTGTCTGTCTGTTCGCAATAAATTCATAAAATACTAAACGGATATTCATACAGTTTTCACTAACTACTTAGATAGAGTGATTCATGAGGAAAGTTTATGTGTAAAATTTGTTAAGGTTTTGTATAAATAGGTTGAAATATGAAATTTAACCCTTTCGAAACCTTTAACTTTATTAATAAGTAATTAATAAAGTTATTTTTGTGAAACAAATTACGTAATGCAGGCACATCGAACTGCAAAGTAAAGTTTGCGTGCACCGCCTGTATTCCATCGTAATAAGTCGATTTTTAACCCTCGACGCAAAAACGCAAGTGTGACCTGACAAGTTTGACCGTCTGTTTCATCGTAGCTCCCGAACGGATGAAACGATTTTGATTTTGTCTTTTTGTTTGCAAGGTGAATTCGTCGGGAGTGTTCTTAGCTATGTTTGATGTAAGTCGGTCGAAATATAATGCATTGTCGGGTGATTATAATTTTTTAAATTTAGTAATTATTTAAGTTGTGATTTTCGACTCACCTTTCCAACAGGCTTGACCTGGCCAGAAGCTTGTCCGGAAATGCCGTTTTCGGTTTCGTACACGTACTGGAAGCTACCCTCGGGGCTCTGCTGGAAGTCGCTGCGAAGAACCTTAGCGCCCTTGTCGTCGGTCACGGCATATGCGCACGCGACGATGCAAACGGCAATGATGGCGGATTTCTAAATACAAACATAATTTATCGATCGTTAAACATGTACGGTGGCCAGAACATCAAATTACCACAAAATGTCAAATTTACTCAGGTGATTTTAAACTTAATCGTGAACGTTTTAAGGTTTAAAATCATTTGAAGAAACTTGGCAGTTTTGTATAACCTGATGTGCTGACGACTGTACTTGTTAGCATTCTTTTGTATATATAGGTACATGTTTCTGTAGTTACGCCCAAACAAAAAATGATACTAATTTATTAAATTATAATATAACACCAAATCAGAAGATTAATAACGCTGTTTAGTATAGGTTTATAGATACTACATCGTCTTAGACATTTTGACCTAAATATACTTTTTATAACAGCAACAGAAATTGCATACCGTCGAAAATAGTACCATCATCTTTATTAAGTCGGTTTAAAATGAAAAAAAAAATTCATTTAAAAAAATACACTAACCATCTGACATTTTGAGTACTGATGCAATCAACAATTTCTTACCAATCATTCTCTAAGTATTTACTTCATCCGACTATAATTATAAAAGCTACAAGTAACTCATGGCCATATTATTAATTATTATTAATCACAGATATGCATTAAAATATCAAAATTTATAATAAAAATAAACTACTTCAATTGTAAAAACTCATTACAAGCATGTACCAATAATTATTTTCACAAATAATTAATTTCCAAATGGCATGGGACTATTTATCACAAGTATGCATTGAAAAAACAAAATTTATAATTAAAATAAACCACTTCAATTGTGAAAAATCATTACAACCATGTACCAATACCTAATTAAAATTGCATTGGATTAAGTATTCATCCCAGGTATGCATTCAAAAACCGAAATCTACATATAATAAAAATAAATCACTTCAATTGTAAAAAACCATTGCAAGCATGTACCGATAAATTAATTTCACAAATAGTTAATTTTCAAATTGCATGGGATTATTTATCAAAAGTATGCATTGAAAAAATATAATTTATAATAAAAATAAACCACTCCAATTGTAAAAAATCATTACAAGCGTACCAATAATTAAAATTAAAATTGCATTGGATTAAGTATTCATCCCAGGTTTACATTAAAAAACCGAAATCTACCTATAATAAAAATAAATCACTTCAATTGTAAAAAAACATTGCAAGGATGTACCGATAAATTAATTTCACAAATAGTTAATTTTCAAATTGCATGGGATTATTTATCACAAGTACGCATTGAAAAAACAAAATTTATAATAACAATAAACTACTCCAATTGTAAAAAATCATTACAAGCGTACCAATAATTAAAATTAAAATTGCATTGGATAAGTATTCATCCTAGGTATGCATTCAAAAACTAAAATCTACCTATAATAAGAATAGACCACTTCAAATTGTAAAAAATCATTGCAAGCATGTACCGATAATTAATTTCACAAATAATTATTTTTAAAATTGGATTGGACTAATCAGTAACTGAACACTTTGTTGAAACATAAAACACTAAAGCACAATTTTGCACACTTCTTAAATGTTTTATTAGCACTTACCATTTTGGTGTTGCTTATTCAAACTACTAGCTGAATCTAATGCTGGATATAGATTCAAGTGTCTTATATACACACTCCGGGAACATCAAATAATATGATACCTACCAATAACTGCAATGGTAGAAAAGGTCACGACTTTTGTTTTTTTTTCTAACAAGTTATCGGCAGTATGTTTGACATTTTGATTCCGAATGGCGAAAAACAAGTTAGGGAGGTAATTTCTTTTTATTTTATTAAATTAACATAACTTTTGTCTAATCCTGGAAAGGTTTATGTTATGTTATTTATTTATTTAGACAATTTATTAGTACTTAGGAGTGGGTAATGGCTAAGTTATAGGTAACTGTGCGGATCAACGGATCTGCAAGGTTAAGCTACACCTAACGCGGTCAGTTTTTGGATGGGTGACCAGTCTCAACACGGAGCACGTAAAGCCGTCGGTCCCGGTTGTCATATAGATGACAATAGATAATGGGAGTCAGAAGCCTGCCAACCAGTCTATCCTTCGAATATCGGTATTGCCCAGAATTTGGGTTGTGATCTGTAACTTTTTTTTTTTTTGCCGGCTTTGGAAATGCTTTATGCACTATCCACCGCCCTGGGGAGAGCGATAGGGTGTGTCGGACTCCGCTCTGAAAAGAGCGATCTACCGACAAAACAAACCTCGGCGTTTCGCGTCACCACTTCAGTGCCGGGAATACGGGAGCGTTGTGACATAACATAACACAACATACCATCACGCCTGTATTCCGCGTAGAGTAAGTCAGATACAGTTTGCTGTTATGTTTAGGTCCCATGTAATAGGGGGCCAGTCTTTTGCCATTCACCGGGCACATATCCAGACTCCGAGCTCTAACTAAAAAGTTTATAGGAAAACTCAATCACAATTTGCTTGACCTGGGGATCAAACCCAGTACCTCTAGCGTAGCAGTCGCACTTAGGACCACTAGACTAATGAGACAGTAAGATTACCTATGATAGAATTAGGATTACGAAAATCGGTTCATCTGTTCAGTTCTTTCGTTGGGGATTTAATCATACCATCACGCCTGTATTCGCCGAAGGGTTACTCAGAAATATACTAATGTACCTCACTTGCCCAGTATGTGCGCCGGGCACAAATCCAAACTCCGTGCTTATTATAAACCTACTGAGAATTTCTATGAAAAACCCAATAACACTTTGCTCGAACTGGGATTCAAACCCAGATCCTCTAGCGTACTAGACTAATGAGGCGGTTGGACGTAAAAAGTTATATCAGACTCAGATCAAATAAAAACGGACACTCGTATACCGAAACTACGCCTTGTCTTGTCAGTCGAGCTATCGAGGTATCGAAAGCTCGACTGACAAGATAAGGCGTAGTTAACTAATACATAATTATGTGCGTGTAATTGTGTGTTGTACATCGTTAGGCATAGTTTTAGCCGGCCTCACTCAACTTTTTATTTGATCTGAGATATCAGAATGACAATATGATGAGATTGGCTCATGGTCGAAATGTGACGTAATTATAGGCTTGAACTTTATTGTGGGTGAGTGTAGGCCGAAATACAATGTAGAATATTAATTAACCTTTATATGTATACAAATAAATATCATTTATGTGTTTGTTTGTATTCTCTAAATAACAACTTTTTACTAAATGTATAAGAAAGTTTATACGCCGAAATACAATGTAGAATATTAATTAACCGTTATATCTATACAAATAAATATCATTTAAGTGTTTGTTTGTATTATCTCAATAACAACTTTTTACTAAACAAAATAATAATGTTTAATATTTTTGTGCGCCTGTCTACTTGTTCCATCTCATCTTCGAAATGGCTGAACTGATTTGACGTGACTTTCAATTGCGGATAGTTGATGTCATAAGGAGTAACAATATCTCCTGTTATTTAACTTTTTTATTAGGTTGGTACTGGTTGTAAATTTTCATATACATACTTATATACCTACTTGCTGTAACTTTAGATGTTTATATTATCTACTTTTATCTTTTCGATTCCACAGTCAACCTGGTTGTACAGATTTGTAGAACACTGTAGGTACTATTTTTTGTATATAACATAATAAATGACTTAGGACTCGGAAATACACTACGATCCCTAAGAACAACGCAAAAAGACAAAGAAACAAAAATGGTGGGTGAAACCGCGACACACAGTTAGTAAATTACATATGTAATCTTTAAAACCGCAAAGTCCTCTTAACGATTGCAAAAAATTAAACAGCCTATACGTATTAATAATGTCATAGTTGAGCAAAAATTTCGTTAATCATATTTGGTGCTACGCAATCGTCTGCGCCTGGGCAGTGCCCGAAGTTCGATAACTATAATCATATAAACCATCATGTATTGTGACCTACTGGGTATCGTCATTGTTGGCAGCCGCAACGCCTTCTTTATCACTGTGTATTACGTCATATTTTTAATTGCACGTCAGTTCATATTAATCATTTATCAACCCATTATGTTAACCAAAGCTGGGCACCGGTCTCCTTTTTGAAATAGAGGGATAAGGATATAGTCCGCTACGCTGGCAATGCCAGTATTTGAATCTGAGCTCTCCGATTTACGGCCTGGGGCCGTATTACCACGTATTAATGCCATCATTTTTAGGGTGTGAGAGAGGGATGCCGCTCTACAGGTTAAATAGTGGCGTCCCTCTTTCACAACGTAAAAATGATGGCATTAATACGTGGTAATACGGCTTCTGTTTTAATAAAAATCTGATAATAAATAGCCAGGATTTTGACTTATGGTCAAGTAATGACAAAGCTTATCTCTAGTAAGCAACTCTACAGACAGATATGTCTTTAAAACTAACTATAGACGAGGGTCGATAATTTTTGAAACCGAAAAAGTTGTTTTTATATTTTTTCATTTTTTACCATTTTCTAAGGCTGCGGCATTGGTCTCATTAGAAACATAACATACCATCACGCCTGTATTCCCCGAAGGGTTAGGCAGAGGTGTACTTAATGTACACCCACAGTTCGCCGGTATGTTTGGGTCCCATGTAATAGGGGGCGAGCCTATTGCCATTCACCGGGCACAAATCCAGACTCCGAGCTGCTACTGAGAATTTCATAGAAAAACTCAATAACACTTTGCTCGACCTGGGGATCGAACCCAAGACCTCTAGCGTAGCAGTCGCGATTGGGACCACTAGACCAACGAGGCAGTCTATTAGGACTTCACAATATGTAAAAGAAATTGGACATAACAGTTAGATATCTCGGTAGCCTAGTTGGTTAACGCGTCTTGGGAACCAAACCGAAGCACTCAGATATATACACTATTCTTTGAGGGGCTTGGTAGAGACGTGATGATGTGCACTGCAGTTTCGCCGTATGTTTTGGCCCCATAAAGCGAGCCTATTGCCATTATCCATGTATCAACCTAAACTGAAATGTCACTGAATTTTCTGTTTTTGTTCTTGACCACTTTGGCCTAGTGGTTGCTACATCGTCTACTGAGCATGAGAACCACAGTTTGATTCCTCAAGCAAAAAGTTTTTTTTTATTGAGTTAAGTAGTACAGTCAACAAAAGAGTTAGGTATACATACAGCTAACTATATAAGTAGGTATGTGTTTTGGCAAAGTTAGTATAAGTAATACCTATATTGATGTAAGTTGTAGTTGCCTATAATTAAGGTACATTTTGTCTTGTTTAATTTATATTTGTTAAATGTATATACAATTTAATGTATCCTTGTTGGTGATCCTTAAATAAATATCACGCAATACATATCAAAATGCTGGTTTTATTAGCAGCCTTCATATGACACGCTTTGGCATATAATTATTTATAACAAAATCTGTTTCAAAACAGATTATATTCGGTAGCTGCCGGTGTACCTACCTCTTTTGTGGATTGTACACAATAACTACCAAGGGTTTGCAACTAATACACAGTTGTAACTAAGTGACTGTGTATACTTTGTCCATTATGTGAACCGTTTTTTGACAGATGTCTTAGACTGCCTTAGAGCGCAGCTGTTCCAGATTACGTAAAAGTTAACTTTGAAATACGTAACAAAATAAATGTATTATCTACCTTATGTTATTCAATTATCTTAATTATAATTCCTTGCAGACCTTATAATACCATAAATGTAACTGATTTTGAAAAAAAATATATTGTTAAGCGTATTAAATTTAGTTACATTCTACCGTGTCTAGTGATGCAATCGAATGAATTCGCTGCAATCATTTTAAACAATGACATTAAATCAGTATGGGAAAATGGCATCCACTCTAATATCAATAAAATAAAATAGGTAATTCTAAATAAAATATAAATTAAACAATCTTTTTGAAAAGAAATGGATGGAAAATGAATATTATACAAAAATTAATATAATCAGATGAATATTATTTATTCTGGTCGTCGTTGCACCATTTTCTATTCGAAAACCTAACAATCGATAATCAATACTAGACAGCAATCAAAGTGTCAATAATCGGATCGATAATCGCATTGTTACGTTCCTGCAATCACTAGTTCCATCTGTCAAAAAACGGTTCACATAATGGATAAAGTATAATTATTTTTGTTCAGATGCTTATGAGATAAATATATAAAATTATAATATTTTTCATCACACTTCTAATTAACATCGACTCGAATGACACATTCACCGTTGAACCATAACCTACTGACCTTGTCGTTCTGAACGACTTTTTTTATTTGAATGAAAGCGAAACTGGCAAATAAACTTAATGATCTAAGACTTCTTGTTCTCGACACGATTTGTTGAGCGATGTTGAACTTTGATTCCCGCACAGAACAATTATTTGTATGTAATATCGATGAGACGATATATCGGATATATTGGCAATTAATTTACGTGATGGTTAGTAGACATCGCTACAATTAGAATACAGTTCTTCAATGGCATTAAGGCATGTGACATGGCATTGTAAGGCATTGCAAGGCATTGTAAGACTTGTAAGGCAAAAGACCCTAGTTTCGGCAGTCTTCGGGACACTGAAGCCGCTATTTTTGCGATGCCGATCAGCCATGCAGTAAATGTATGCGGTAAGAGCCGTGCTGTGCGCCGTTTGCCGTGAGCCATGCATATGCCGAAGGATTCCTTGCCATGCCGTGCCAATAGTGCGCGCCTGGCCTTATAGGCGAAAAAATATCTAACTTGTCCAGTGATGGTAGTGACTTGTTGGCAACCACCCTTACGTCGTAGTCTGTTGAAAAGCGGTATGTGATTCAAATAATGTTACACTTTCTATTTTAAAATAGTGTCCACGGAGTTTCTTGCCGGATTCTTCTCCATAGGATCAACTTTTTGGAACCGTGCAACCCGACTCATAATGTTTCGTGAATGTTCTCAGTCAGGGTTTGAACCGGCGTCTCTTTGGTGTACTAAACGAGAGACGCAGGTTCAAACCCTGCCTGAGATCGAATTTTTCTTTCATTAGAAATTTTCTTTAATTAGAAAAATCATATCTTTGTGAACATTTCGCTAAATTTAATGCTAAAAAATAAGCATATTTCATGAATGCTTTTAAAAGCTTTTTAGAAATAAAAACATTTGAACTTGAATTAGCCACCACTCGGTTGGTGCGAGACTGATACTCTACGCACTCCTCTTGAGGACTCCAACGAGAACTGGAGCACATCCTATCACTGTCAATGTCATGAATCCCATTGCCGTGACTATAGAGCAAGCCCTGCGATACGACGGAGCGACGATTTAAAGAAGTTGGCTGGCAGCGGATGGATGCGAGCTGCCCAAGACTGGGATGGTTGGCGCTCTTTGGAGGAGGCCTATGTTCAGCAGTGGACGGCAATAGGCTGGCATGATGATGATGATGATAGAGAAAGGGAAGGGAAGTGCGGTTTTTAGTCGCTACGAATCTGACATAACCTGACCCCCATAGGTCTATTATTTTCAATAAATCCAACACCACTCAAATATCTGAGGCAGACTGCCTCATTAGTCTAGTGGTCCTAAGTGCGACTGCTACGCTAGAGGTCCTTTGTTCGATCCCCAGGTCAAGGAAAGTGTTATTGAGTTTTTCTATGAAATTCCCAGTAACAGCTCGGAGTCTGGATTTGTGCCCAATTTGTGGCAGTAGGCTTGCCCCCTATTACATGGGACCTAAACATACCGGCGAAATGTGGGTGTGTTAGTACCTACACCTCTACCTAACCCTTCGGGGAATACAGGCGTGATGGTATGTTATGTTATGTTCTGAGGCAGATGAGCAATCGAACCACCTGATGGTAATTGGTAACCGACGCTCATAATATATTGCCTGAGCTCTCTTACTAAACATTGCAAAGAAAAAACAACCAAACCGCTGCCTACCATTACGTAGTTTACCCTTCAAACGAGAACATAATGTGCGTAACGTTATCATTGACAAATATCTAATATTATATTAATATTGATTAAGATTACGCATTGGCAAATATTCTGCCGCTCACCAATACTTAATTTGCTTAGCGATAGAATATTTAGCAATGCGATGGTCCTACCAATTCAGACGTACACATTAGCCAAAGTTGTACCTTTTGCTGTAAAACAGTAATAATTATAAAATTAAAGACATTAAACATGGTATGTACCAGGCCATTACGCGCTAAAAGGTTTTATTTTTAGACAGCAGCCGTAATACTTGTATTAAAATTCAGCTTTTTTTTCGTAACTTGACAGGTTATTTTTCAGATAAAAGTATCTCTAAAATTGTTGCTATTCAATGTATTATTAAAAAACATGTTTTAACCTGTCCGTCTAGGCGACATTAGGTACATTAGTATTCATACCAGCGTGAGATATACACGCGAAAGTGAGATCATGGTCTGTATTTTAACGCCTAAATTACTGAATCAATTTTTATAAAACTCGACACAGGATGAGATATCTGTGTTTTTATGGTGGTAAGGATTCCGCTTTGAGTTCACCTAGAGATGGCACATTCTGTAGGGGGCCGCATATGCGAAAACGCTCCCTTAGCCCCGAAACTAAAGTTATGACGCGTCACGCGAAACGCCGAGGTTGGTTTGAGTCGGTACATCGCTCTTATCAGAGCGGAGTCCGACACACCCCGTCAAAAAAAGGGTTGGCACACTTGGGTTGGCAAATATTCTGCCGCTTAACAATCATATACTACGATTGGAATGGCTCCGTAGCCAGTGAAATTACTAGGCATTATGAAACTTAGTAATTTGAAGTTTTAGTATGGCACAGCGCCAGTGATACTACTGTTGTTTCTGGCGTCTATAGGCTACGTTTGCTGCATACCATTAGGCAGCCCGTAAGCTTGTTTGTCATCTTATAAGAAAAAAAAAGAATTAAAAATAAATCGGATAATAAATAAATATGAGACTCTCCGTTGTCAAGGTAGTTGATGACATAGATATGATTTAGAAGCGGCGGTAGCCTAATGGCTAGGGCGTCGGACTTGCGATCATGTGGTTGCCGGTTCGAACCCCACCCATTGCACTACCGACGTGAACCCATTCGTAACACAAGCATTTTAGCTTAGCACGAGGGGTTATCAAGAATAAGTACTAGTAATGTGTGACCCACATTGCTAGTAAGCTTCTTTTAAAAAAAAAAATATTTGACATGCTGTGCCCCATGGTTTGTGGTAGCGAGATGCTAGATAGCCTATAGCCTTTCTTATGAATGTGGCTATTATATACAAAAAGGATTATTCAAATCCGACTGAGATTTACGCGATTACCTGTTTCAAACAAACTTTTCAGCTTTATTATATCTATTATTATAGATTCAGTATTTTGGGAGGCACTTACTTCTACAATTGAATATTGCATGCTTGTCTCACTTTGAGGGGATCACGAAATTATGGTAATTAACTAGACTAGATTATTCAATGTCCTGGGTTGATTGACAAAGGGCCTGAGATGCTAAAGATTTTTATTTTATTTATTTAAAATAAATGCCAAGTATGAACACATACACAATAAATCATAAAAATTAATTCCTTGGTCACGCCATAACTTGGGAACAGCTGTACCGATATCATTCAACTTTTGTTTTAAGTTTTCTAATACTTTGTGGAAGGTTCTTACGGAAACATAAATTTAGAAAATTGGTAAGTAAGGGCAACTTCTGTCTAGCCAGCTAGTAATAAATTAATACATATAGATAAATAATGACACTTATTTTATTAATATTAGTAGGTACCCACTAGGAAGTATGCCATGTCTTAAATTAAATTCATTCAAATAGTTCACTCAGTATGTCATTCACAATGACCTATAAAACATACGAAGTCTAGACACGCGACGCACACACCTCCTCATCACACTGATTTCCAAAAGACTCCAACATTCCTTGACTAATTCTCTTGAACTACGACCCGACATACTCTGACTCGACCTAAGAATACCCGGTCACCTTGGAACGTACACTTTCATCCGAACGGTGCTATGTAAGAGGTAAGCAACCAAATAAAGAGACTAGTTCATTTAAATTATGAATCAAAAGTTAAATAATAGCTTTCGCTGATATGTTATTATAAATAAATAAAAACTTGAAAAGTAATATATCATTAAATTCGTGTTATAATCTTCTATATAACCAAGTTTAGTCTATGATATAACTAAAAATGAATCGCCGAAAAGTATGTACACGCATAAGTTCCGAACGACTGGACCAAATTCGATAATTCTTTGTTTGTATTTGTTTTTATCAGGAATATTATAAAAAGTTTTTTTAAATCTCGTAAAATGAAATTTGGTGGTACGAAGTTCGCCGGGTCAGCTCGTAGAATATAAAAGTATAAATTCTACTAAGTATATAATCTATCTTTCTATATTTTTTATCAAATGGATATTCAAATGCGATATATTAGCGAAACAGTTAAAAACCAATTAAGAAATATTGCTCTTCTATCTCAGAATTGTAAGGTTATGAAAATATTGTTTGCTACACGTAAGATATTGCGGTGGTGGTTTGATGTTTTTTAATAATCCACAGTTACAATTATGTGTTTTTTATATAAAAGATAGTACTCTGTCTGTTTGTTTCGTTTTCTCGCCTAAACTGCTTAACCAATTTGGATAAATCTTGGTATAAAGTTAAATTGGACCTTGTAGAATAACAGGTTTTAATTTCAAATATCATTACGACCTAAGTATATTATGTCTGAAAAATTATTTGTAACAGATAACTATTAATTATGTTTTAGTAACATTTAATAATAAAGATTTATTTCGAGACTAACGATTTTGATATTTTTTTTTTCATTGTTCTATGGCTTATTATCACAACCAACGGACACGCAACAATGATTTTTATTTGCATGACGACAATAGAGCAACATTAATATGATAATTCTCGAATTAATTTGTAATTATTGTACTCCAACATTCAGTGTTAAATCTTCCTTTTTATTAGAATACTAACTTTTGCCTCCGGTTTCACCTTCATGGGCAAAGGGAAAGAATTAAATAAAAAACATCAGTGGTGATCATTTCTTTCTAAGGATCTGCATACCACAGAGGGATCTAGCTTAGGATCTGTTCAACTCATTGTGATATTAAGATGTATGTATCGCAGTTTTTAATTTATTTTTTATTATTTAGAGCAATTATTGAAGCATAATTGCTCTAAATAATAAAAAATAAATTAAAATCAGTTCATCACTTTTTGCACCAACCGCTACCAAACAGACAAGAATTCTAATAAAATCATCGTTTATGTAGGTACGTACCTACTCTAACCTGCTTGTTCTTTTTTAATGTCTTCAATGTACAGAATCTGGTTCTATTAAAATTTTATAATAGTATAGATTTTATCATTTACTTGAAAACAAGTTTTCTATAAAACAAAAAAAAATATTATACATTCAAGTTACATTTTATTTTAATAGAATCGATTGCTAATTAGTTTTATAAGTATTATTTTTATCTTTCTGAGAACGTTCAACACGACGACTTATTTTTATTATTTTGTTAAATAACGCCCTCTTTAGTGATTTCTGCGAGTATTTTGTTAGTATAGAAACATAAATTCTCTGAAGCAATGTGGGAATCGAACGTGCAATCTGTAACGAAAAAGGCGATCGCCATGCGCTGTTCGTGCTAAAACTATAGGCTAGTGATATGATCATTAGATTCGAGTTCGAATCCAAGGCACCTTTGACTTTTCGATGCTTATATTAATTAATTATCACACGCTTAAAAGGTGAAGAATAACATTGTGAGGAAACCTGCATGCTTGATAAATTTTCTTGTCGACGTGAGAAGTCTAGCCTAATAGCCTAATCCCTCTCTTACTGAGAGGAGACCTGTGCTATGTAGGTAATGGGTTGGTGATGATGATGATGATGATTAGTTTATCTATAAAAAAATATAGTTACGTTTATAATAGGACGTCGACATAACAGTTGATTAGCACAAGATTATAGAATACAAGCTGACCTATGCTATAGCCTATAACACTCACAATTAGCTTTTAATTAGCCTTAACGTGGCTTTCTATTGGTAAAAGGATTTTAAAAATCGGTTCAGTAGATCCAGATAGATCAGAGAGATTACCCCTTACAACCTCACAAACCCACTAACTTTAGTTCTTTATAATATTAGTATAGATAAGATGGGTAAAACTAGTTTTAACAGATGTTATCGCGTTATTAGCACTACACATATCGATGGTCGAAATGCTAAAGCTCCTGCGTTCGATTCTCAGGTTGAGCAAAGAGATATTCAGTTTTTAAAAACAATGAACATGAAACAACGTGAAATTCTTAGTTGCAGCTTAGAGTATGGATTTCTTCCCGGTTAATGGAAATAGGCTCGCTCCCTACATGAGACATAAAAATATACCGGCGACGATATATATTAAGTAAGTACAGGCGTGATGGTATGTCATGCATCATAATTCATATAGATTCATGTCATCCTACAACATATTTCAAACTAGCTTTTGCCCGCGACTTCGTCCGCGTGGAATAGTTTTTCCCCAATCCCATGGGAATTTCCTAAAATATCTTTATAATTTAAAGCCTATATGTTATTCTGATGTATGATGATGTAAAGTTTTATCACAATCCGTTCAGTAGTTTTTGCGTGAAAGAGTAACAAACATCCATCCATCCATCCATCCTCACAAACTTTCACATTTATAATATTAGTAGGATATAGTAATAAATAATAAATAACAATGTATTTACTTAAATTATGGAAAAAGATACTCTCGCGTGAAAATGACAGTGCCACGTTCTCCAAATTACTGCACAAAAATATTATAAGCACACAAAAGAAGGCCCTACGCCTATAAAAAGTTAAGCTTAAGAAAAAAATACATTTTGATTTAAAATGCCGTATTGTGCGAGGAAACGGCGATGACATCCTATGGAAAACAATGGTATACGGAACCATTGTGCACCATGATTTATAAAGTTTCCGCTTTGGAAGTACCACTGCTACTTTTCTTTCGTTATTGGTGGCTTTATAGGCCCTCCAGAGGGTCCCTAAAATTCCTGCACAAGATTTATAATTTACATATTTCCTTTGAATCGAGGGAATTATGAAATGCCATAAAATATTAATTTTACTGTCTTTTGGGTAACTTAAATTGCCTTTCTACCGTTACTAAATTAAAATATAAATAAAAATGCATGGAGTAGATATTCCTCTAAAATTTATTAAGTCTACTGTATGAAAATTATACATATATGTTATAAAAATAAATGAAGACAATAATAATGAAATCTTTATTGCTCTTAAAGCCCAACCTATACATATTTAAAGATTGAATGACAAATAAAATAATTACAGATAAGCTAAACAGTTATAAGTTAGGCAGTAATATACTTATATTGGGGCCTAAAAAATGCCAGGCAAACTGTGACAGGTACACAAACAGTTCGCCATTAATGTAGGGGCGAATCTGAACACAAATCCTGGAATCCACTTTACTGGAAAAACCCAATAAGCAAGAATTTTACAACCTAACGATGAACTGCCGTGCCTTAAACTACTAAGCCAATTGCCAGTAGACATATCCCACTTTTTAGGCTCCGTCGCAGTCGGATAAAATACAACTACGCTTCTCAAAAGCCCTATTACACCTGAGAAGTAAATTTATGTGTAATAATTGCAAGAGAGTGGATTATTAAAGAAATAACTCATGAAGACACCGACTCCGTGTCTCGGGGGCATGTATTAAGCATATTTATCATCCTTCATAAAAATATCAAGTATTAAAATAATAAACATTTGCAATATTGCATTTTGTAAGATAAAGTGCACAATATATGTGAAGTATTGCAACTCGAAATCAATGCATCATGATGAAATGCAAATTATACAAATAAATAATGATGATTGATAATTTAGCTTTCGAAATCCTTGGCGTTGACTTATCCGACAATTAATAAGTCTATGATAAAGCAGCTTTTCCACATGGGTAGATAAACATGTATACATACATACCTACATAGTTACAGTGGTTCGTAGATTTCAGTTTGGGAGAAGCTAAAACTAAGGAAGTAGAATATTAGCTGACGTCGCCTGAAGACAAAAAATTGGAAGAGAAATTCGACATCACAGGGAGTGGTCTCGGTAGCTTAGGCGGTAAAGCGTCTGTACTTAACCAGAAAGACACAGGTTCAAACCCTGCCTGAGATCGAATTTTTCTTTCACTAAAAATTTTCTTTAATTATAAAATTCATATCTTTGTGAGTTTATTATCAAATTTATTTTAAGACTACTCAGGGATCAACCCAGATGAAGCGTCGGAAGCCCGATTCCTCCCTCAGTCCCCTTCATTCTCCTTTTCTCCTTCTCCTCCTTTTTCCTTCAATAGGCTCGGCAACGCATCTGCAACTCCTTTGGTTTTGCAGATGTCCAGGTGGCTTGCCTGCTCGTTTGCTGAGTTTTCCACAAAAAAGGATACTTTTAGGGGAGACTTGATTGGTTTAGAGCCCCTTAGCTCCCTCCCCCTGGATCCACTGCTGCATCTTATACATGCATATACATACCATCACGCCTGTATTCCCCGAAGGGTTAGGCAGAGGTGTACTTAATGTACACCCACAGTTCGCCGGTATGTTTGGGTCCCATGTAATAGGGGGCGAGCCTATTGCCATTCACCGGGCACAAATCCATCTGCTGCATCTGTATACTATTTTATCGAAAAGCACCTTTTTCTATGAATTTTTTATACGACTTAAGAATGATAATTCTAGAACAGTCTGTTGGGCCAGCTAGTTAGCTAATTTTAATTAAAACTTCTGTCTTAATCGCAAAGCATACTTTGTAGAACCTTTATCTCTTTTTGGGTACACCAACACTTTAGAAGGCTTCTTTGTCGCCTTAGCAAAATTAAATTTATAGTGGTGTTCGTGACTGGAGCCCGGGGCGTCGGCAGTGAAGGCAGATTAGTAGCAATCCCACAATTAACTCTTGCAAAGCTCTTATATTGTAAATTCAGTCGCATGCTTGCCTACGTGAGTGAGTCCTATTCAGATTAAGATGGCATTAGACAGTGATTGTTGATGCAACTTAAATTCAATTTCAATGATAAATTATTTAAAGTTAGTTTAGTCTATAATCGGCTTGGAAAGAGGGAAGGGAGGCCTTTTCCCAGCAGTGACACAAAATGGACTAGTGTAAAAAAAATCCAATGATCCTAATCGCTATATTAAAGGTCCTGGACTCGACTCCCAGATTGAGCAGTGTCATTTGGTTTTTCTATAAAATTATCAGTAGCAGCTCGGAGTTTGGATTTGTTCCTGCAATAGGCTCGCTCCCCATTACATGGTACCTAAACGTACCGGTTAACTGTAAGTGCACATTAGTACACCTCTGCCATAAACCCTTGGGGGAGTAAAGGGGTAACTTATCATACATACCGTATGATAAATTACGCCTATTTATTTCTGTAAAGATTTACAGAAATTACAATACTTGGCGGAGACGCTGCCCAGATGGGCAGCGTCTCCGCCAAGTGAAGCCGAAGCAGACAGGGCACTACACTTTTCCATAAGCATTCCATCATATTTTCGAACCTTATTTCCTTCAGTTTAGCAGCACCGACGTTTCTCAATTAAAAAGAAACGCCGAAAGCAATTCAGAGAATCGGGGTCAGGATAATGTATTGTCACGTCATAGTGTAGGGAATTGTCTGTAATGGTTTTTTAAGTCAAGCTTCAGTGACTTTGATACAACCTATCCCAACTGACAGCACGCGTAGTCCACCACCCTAGCCTACTGCGGGTTGGCAGACTTCAAGCGCCGTCAAGAAAATCTCTCAGGCTTGCAGGTTCCCTCACGATATATTCCTTCCCCGCTTAAAAAAATATATTCACCATTAATTAAAGATTGGATCTTTATGTTTGTTAGTAACTTAGAAAAGCTGCTAAAAGCTTCAATATTGATTTCAAAAAGGCAAATAATATATGCACGAGTATGTTACTCATATTTCATTTAGAGTCTTGGAGATATTGAAAGACAACCAATCAAAAACTGACCGCAAAAACGAACAATTTCACGAAACCCCGAAGAAAATGTCTCGAACAAATAAGTATCCTATTTCCCAAATATGCCCCAAAAATAATATCATGTAATGAAACTATGTCTAGGCAAAATAAGGGACCTACGCAAAGACGTGACCAACATACGATATAGGAAAAAGATTCCGCGACGGCGCATTCAAATTACATACAAAATCCACTTGTGTCTGAAGAGATCGGTTTTGAAATGTAAATAGCCTGTCAAGTATGATCCCTAACTTATGATTCCCTATTTTATTATACGTTTCAAAGAACATCTTAGCTCTTGAAAATGGTCAAGATAAAAAAGGATTATTTCTTTTGATACTAACTCGCAATAAAAGAAAAGTGAAATTTCGAAATGAAAATAGACATAAATTATCCAAATATGTATGTCGCGTCTTTTGATGTTCTATACCATCATAAAATTGTAAAAATCCTGATTCTCCAAATCAGATATTTAAAAAACAAATGGTTATAGTAAATAAAAGTCCCAAACCCCAAACAGTATCTATTTTTGAGGGGTTGGCGCAAAAACTAGAGCGGATTTTAATATTGTTTTATATTTTAGAGAGATAAAGGTTGACCTCTCTGTTATATACACATCCAAAGAAAGAAGAGATCATCACTTGGTTTCTGATAACATTCTTTCTAATTATCCACAGGGGCGAAGCCGCGTGCATACACTAGACTGAAATATTATGTCGTTGACTGTCTCTTCAAGAGATGAAATAACAGGTTTTATTCCATAAGCTTGTCAAATTACGTTCATATATGTCCTGAACGAGCTTAGGCAATTCATAAATAGGTCACCGTACCGTTCTTAAATAAGGATCAAACGTAAAAAGGTTGCTTGAATCATATCTCTTTGATGTCATTGGCGTAATTTCAACGGTCCAAATTTTGGACTAAGGTACGAAATTATTAGTGTTTTTGTAGGCTGTAAATAAATATGTACCTAATTAAATGTATTCATCTGAATTAAACTTAAAAATATTATTGCTTAGGTGGAAAGAGCCTAACGATATTTTAATAGCAATAACACTTAAGGTCGGATTTTATGTTTGTTAACCTTTTTGCCAGTCTTATTAGTCACCATTCTTACAATTAAAAATAGTATTTATTATTGCCTAACTTTATAATGATATTTGGTGGTACCCGGAAACACATATTAACAATCAGTTAAATTATTAAATTCTTCCCAAAATTGCCTTGAGGTTATAAACGTCGCTTTGTGTAGGTATGAGTAGAATAAATACTAATATTGTGTGTATGAAAAGATGTATGAATGTGGAAGAAGCGTAAGAGGTATAAAATATTCGTAGCAAGTTGCGGTCTACCCGTGAAAAAGGCGTATAACTGAAAGACGACCGAACACAAGGCAAAGCCTAGGATGATGATGATCACTGCACTCTGGCATATCCTACTAAATGGTTAATGATAGAGTTATTTTAGTGAAGGAAAAATTCGACTGCGGAAAGGATTCCAACCTGCATCTTATGCTATAGGTACTATGTAAGGCACCGCGAGTCTCATCCGCCAGCTCGAAATTTGCCTTCACATTATGAATTTACGTTTTTGAGGTCAAGTTACTAAAATCATTATTATCTATATGAACTAGACTATTACGAAACTGAAAGTCGATCCCAAAATCTTTGGGAAAAGGACTAAACCAAAACTTCTAGTGTGGCAGTTTCGCTTAGTACCACTAGAGCAAAGAGGCAGTTACAAATCCTACTTCCTATCCTACTTCCTATCCTACTAATATTATAAATGTGAAAGTTTGTGAGGATGGATGGATGGATGGATGGATGGATGTTTGTTACTCCTTCACGCAAAAACTAATGAACGGATTTTGACGAAACTTTACAGTAATATAGCTTATACATCAGAATAACACATAGGCTACAATCTATAAAGATTTTGTGTAATTTTGGCCATAATTTTACGATAACTATCAAGTAAATCGGAAAAAATCCTACCCTCTGAGAGCTATTTTGGCGTGCGCTGTCTAAACCGTTGAAGTTAAATGAAGATAATGTATCGTGGGATTGTTTGCCAAAAACAGTTCTAAATAAAAGTCAGCGATAGCATATATCTATCTTTTATGTGGAAGCCAATATATCACAAATTATAAGCCATAAATTACATTTAAATTTGATACTTTTTTACAATGCTAATTTTAGAATATTTAGCAAATTTTTATGAAAATCCTATCCTACTATCCTACTTCCTATCCTACTTCCTACTAATATTATAAATGTGAAAGTTTGTGAGGATGGATGGATGGATGGATGGATGTTTGTTACTCCTTCACGCAAAAACTACTGAACGGATTTTGACGAAACTTTACAGTAATATAGCTTATACATCAGATCCTACTTCCTACTTCCTATCCTACTTCCTACTAATATTATAAATGTGAAAGTTTGTGAGGATGGATGGATGGATGGATGGATGGATGTTTGTTACTCCTTCACGCAAAAACTAATGAACGGATTTTGACGAAACTTTACAGTAATATAGCTTATACATCAGAATAACACATAGGCTACAATCTATAAAGATTTTGTGTAATTTTGGCCATAATTTTACGATAACTATCAAGTAAATCGGAAAAAATCCTACCCTCTGAGAGCTATTTTGGCGTGCGCTGTCTAAACCGTTGAAGTTAAATGAAGATAATGTATCGTGGGATTGTTTGCCAAAAACAGTTCTAAATAAAAGTCAACGATAGCATATATCTATCTTTTATGTGGAAGCCAATATATCACAAATTATAAGCCATAAATTACATTTAAATTTGATACTTTTTTACAATGCTAATTTTAGAATATTTAGCAAATTTTTATGAAAATCCTATCCTACTATCCTACTTCCTATCCTACTTCCTACTAATATTATAAATGTGAAAGTTTGTGAGGATGGATGGATGGATGGATGGATGTTTGTTACTCCTTCACGCAAAAACTACTGAACGGATTTTGACGAAACTTTACAGTAATATAGCTTATACATCAGATCCTACTTCCTACTTCCTATCCTACTTCCTACTAATATTATAAATGTGAAAGTTTGTGAGGATGGATGGATGGATGGATGGATGGATGTTTGTTACTCCTTCACGCAAAAACTAATGAACGGATTTTGACGAAACTTTACAGTAATATAGCTTATACATCAGAATAACACATAGGCTACAATCTATAAAGATTTTGTGTAATTTTGGCCATAATTTTACGATAACTATCAAGTAAATCGGAAAAAATCCTACCCTCTGAGAGCTATTTTGGCGTGCGCTGTCTAAACCGTTGAAGTTAAATGAAGATAATGTATCGTGGGATTGTTTGCCAAAAACAGTTCTAAATAAAAGTCAGCGATAGCATATATGCTATCGCTGACTTTTACACATAAAGATAGATATATCTATCTTTTATGTGGAAGCCAATATATCACAAATTATAAGCCATAAATTACATTTAAATTTGATACTTTTTTACAATGCTAATTTTAGAATATTTAGCAAATTTTTATGAAAATCCTATCCTACTATCTTACTTCCTATCCTACTTCCTACTAATATTATAAATGTGAAAGTTTGTGAGGATGGATGGATGGATGGATGGATGTTTGTTACTCCTTCACGCAAAAACTACTGAACGGATTTTGACGAAACTTTACAGTAATATAGCTTATACATCAGATCCTATCCTACTAATATTATAAATGTGAAAGTTTGTGAGGATGGATGGATGGATGGATGGATGACTAATATTATAAATGTGAAAGTTTGTGAGGATGGATGGATGGATGGATGGATGGATGTTTGTTACTCCTTCACGCAAAAACTAATGAACGGATTTTGACGAAACTTTACAGTAATATCCTACTAATCCTACTATCCTACTAATATTATAAATGTGAAAGTTTGTGAGGATGGATGGATGGATGGATGGATGGATGTTTGTTACTCCTTCACGCAAAAACTAATGAACGGATTTTGACGAAACTTTACAGTAATATAGCTTATACATCAGAATAACACATAGGCTACAATCTATAAAGATTTTGTGTAATTTTGGCCATAATTTTACGATAACTATCAAGTAAATCGGAAAAAATCCTACCCACTGAGAGCTATTTTGGCGTGCGCTGTCTAAACCGTTGAAGTTAAATGAAGATAATGTATCGTGGGATTGTTTGCCAAAAACAGTTCTAAATAAAAGTCAGCGATAGCATATATCTATCTTTTATGTGGAAGCCAATATATCACAAATTATAAGCCATAAATTACATTTAAATTTGATACTTTTTTACAATGCTAATTTTAGAATATTTAGCAATTTTTTATGAAAACTGATACTTTTAATGCATTCAGTATTTAATGAAGACCAACTTTGTCTTTTACACTAAGTAATTTAGACGAATAGTTTAAGAAATATATCACGATAAGATTGACTTGAGTGGAGCGTCATTAAGCGCCTGCGTTAGTCGGCGGCGCGCAGAGCGGGGGTGGTGGGGCGGTCTAAGCAATGCGCCATCACATCACCAAGTGCGCGACCCGAACGCGGGCAGACAGATGCGTGACGGCGTGAGGGCAGACGTCATTGACGGTTGTGTTCATTAGCTTGCTCACGTGGTTCGTATTCGGAAAATCTACATGTTTTCGCTGAACGAAACAAATCATGTAACATAGTTTACAGGAGCATATTGTAGTGATGAAATTTGATATGGATAGTCTGTAGCCTGGAGAAGGACATTGGCTACTTTTTTATCAACAAACCATGCGGGCGAAGCCGCGGGCGGAAGCTAGTCTTAAATAAAATTAATTAAAAATAATAGTACCTACTTAAATACTTTTTCTTAATTCTATGTTAATAGTTACGGAATCGATCTAAAACTCAATCCTAACATTGGCAAAACGATTCGTGCAATTCAATAAGCCTGAAAATTGAGAGCCGCTGAAGTAATATAGTCAAAACCCAATTTCCCTCATTAAGAAAGCGTTCAAATTCAAATGGGTATAGAAAAAAGCTTGGTAGCTGACGCTTTTCCGGCTGCCTCGGACTGACGATTGGCTATTCAAAACAATTTCCGTTTCCGATTAGCAGAGGTATAGATGAATTTTATTGAATCTGGGACCGATGGGATTATTTGAAAAAAATGTAGTGTTATTAAGCCCTCAGATCAAATAAAAAGTTAAGATGGAACTTTGCGAACAAAGAAGTGAGGCCGGCTAAAACTACGCCTAACGATGTACAACACACAATTACACGCACATATGTATAAGTTAACTACGCCTTATCTTGTCAGTCGAGCTTTCAATACCTCGATAGCTCGACTGACAAGATAAGGCGTAGTTTCGGTTAACGTGTAGCCATGGAAATCATGTAGTACCTGTTGGTCTATTTGGTTCTATCCACCAATCGAAGTTTTATATGTTTGCATCGGATAGGCGACATTGCAAATTTATTTAATAGAGATTTAGTAATATAACATACCATTACGCCAGTATCTCCGAAGGGGTAAGCAGAGGTGCACTATGACTACTTGTACCTGCACTCACAGTTCACCGGTATGTTTATGTCCTATGATAAAGAGGCAAGGCTATTGTTATGAATATGCCACAAAATCAAAATCCGATCTACTACTGAGAATTTCACAAATAATTATCTAATAACACGTTGCTCGGCCTGGGAATCGATTCCAGGACCTCTAACGTAGCAGTCTCGCTCGAGTTTAGCAGTTCATGCAGTTTTAAGGACTCGTATATAAGTGAAATCCCATTGATTTCGCTTTCATGCACATGTTGTTGTATATAAGAGAAACCAAGGCTTAGTAAACACAAGCTTAATCTAATTAAAATTCAACTTCTCACATTTCAATACACAAAATATTACAATCGATCGATCCTTAAACACAACAGCTGCTTCCCGCTTCGTTAAAACACAAAAAGGATAAAACAACTTTCAAACCACAAATTAGCTTCTATGCCATCGTCATAAAGTCGTTAATACATATTTTTTCGTTATGAAAGGATGTTGAAAACGCAAAAATGTATGCTGTATCTCGCGACAATGCCTTTCGGCTTCATTAGCCACGAGAACGAAGAGCTTGGGCGAAATTCGCCTGCCATCTTTTGAAAGGGAATCAAAATTGCCTATTGAAAGCGGGCTATTAATGCGCCCTGTTACTGATAATGCTGATACCTTCGCGTTCGCTGATTGGCTCTTATGATGTAAACTGAGTAGCCTAATTGGGCACGGTATGCATTGAAGAGGCTTGAACGTTGAACGTTAAAAAGTTGAATATGGAATTCGATAAATAATGAGGTATAAATTACTCGATAGAACGATAGAACAGAGATAACTCGATAGAACAGAGTGGCCAAACAATTGAAGTAGCTGTATGCATACTGTTGCGTTTCGTACTGTGTAGCAACTTAGGCCCGATTCCTTCCTCAGTCCCCTTCTTTCGCCTTTTCTCCTGTCCCCTTCCTTTTCCTTAAATAAGCTCGGTAACGAATCTGCAACCCCTTTGGTTCCTATTGCAGATGTCCATGGACGGCGAAGACTTACCATAAGATAGCTCACCTACTCGTTTACCGTGTTTTATTATTCTAGCCCATTTCGTCCCACTGCTGGGCAAGGCCTCCTTTCCCTCTTTCCAAACCGACCTATCCGAAGTTTTTGCGACCCAATTTTTTTGCCGAGTTATCTCGTAATAAAAAGAAACAGTACTTATTACATAAAAACGCGACCCAAATTATTTCCTAAGCGTACATGTATCCATTGAGATGAGTAAGTAAGTATTTCTTAATATCAACTCATCATTAGACACCCACATTCAAATTCCTGCATATGATACAACTTTGACATTCAAACATAGAATTAACAATTGCCGATCAAAATGGAAAGATTTCGCAATTGATACCGTATTGTTTATACCATATGGTGATGGAATGTATGTTTCACTTAATAAAGTAACATGAGGCATTATTGGTGCAATGGATCGGCTTGTACACGACAGGGCATGGGTTCGATTCCTGCGCAATTTCCCGGGTATACGTGATCTTATGTGAGAATTTGTGTTGGTAAATGGTACAGGAAAAAATCCTAGGCAGTTAACGAAACGTTTATAAGAACATCAGATAATCTCTTTTGTAATGGGGGTCACCACCAGTGATGCTATGGTTTTGATTTCTAGGTCTAACAAAGTGGATATTTCCATGCAATTTTCAAATATCTACATAGGACAGTCTTGTTTTGACCCTATTAGAAGCTCGGAGTTTGGATTTATGCCCGGCTTACGGCAAGAGACTCGAGACTCACCCCTTATAAGGTAGGTACAATATACATAGGAGCTGAACCTACCGGCAAACTGTGAGTGTACAATTTAATTAAATTTTAGCATTTTTATAATAAAAACTTGTCTGTTTTTGTAAAGTTTGTTTATCATAGAAATAAGACCTTTTGAACAGATGCTCCTCAATTTACCTATATTATTACGTTTGCCTCTACCGATCGAGAAATGGTCTCCAAATATCGCTTTACTATTGATTCACATAAAATTTCATGTTGCAGCAATTCATAAAGCACAGCTTGGCAAAGCTGAAGTGATTAATTCAATCTTTTATTCAAGTGAATAGGCAAAGCTTTTGGCCTATTCACTTGAATTAAACACAGAGCCCGACTAAATCTAATTAAGTAAATCTGCCACGTGCTTACATATTTTACAACTCAGTACATTTTCCCAACTTCCGTGACCCGCCCACGTAATTGTACCTACCTACCAAGCTACCTTCATTAGCCGGCAAAAACACGCTAATTAGGCATCAACGCCTTTCTTATCACGGACGCGTATCAAGATACATAACTAACTACAGTAGGCTTAATTAGAGAATGTCTGGTGTCGTCAGGGAGACGTATCGTAGCTAATGCCCGGGTATTGATTTTGTATGCCCAAAATTCCTTAGTAGTAATCCATCTATAACATGGGTTTGTGTCGAGGCATTTATGTTACTCGTTACACAAGCATTTAGCTTAGTACGAGGGGTTAACAAGAATACTAGAAATGTGTGACCCACATTGCTAGTAAGATTTAAAAAAAAATTAAAAGAATATGCCCAAAATGCCTTGCTGTGCACCCATCTTTATTCGTGTCCTAATATAAATGTTTATCTGCAAGGTTAAGCAGCACTTCTTACAATCAGTATAGGGATGGGTAAACCGTCTCAGGAAGAATCAATTTTCATCAAACATAGCTAAGAACATAGCTTTGTTTGATGAACATAGCTAACTAAGAACTTCCGACTAATTCACCTTTCAAACGAAATAACAATAACAAAATCGGTTCATCCGTTCGGCAGTTACGATGCCACAGACAAACACACACACAGACACGTCAAACTTATAACAGCCTGTCATTTTTGTGTCGGGGGTTAAAAGTACTACCTAGTAGTCTAACTTGAATAGGTGATTTTGACTTTGGTTTTTTTTTTAGAGACAATTTATTTCTATCTACGACCCAATAATCCGCGGTTAGATTTTGTTACAATTTGTATAACAAATCGGCGAAAGTGGTGTTTAATAAAATGGTCGCGTAATTTCATGTATCGCAATACATATATTAGTGCGGCAGGTGCGAACGTTGGCTGGTTCACAGGAATATTCTGGAACACTTTGTTACGTAACTGCATTATTCATCTCACGAAAGAAATTGAAAAAGAAAAACTATAAAGTTCTACATGACAAACAAAACACATAACATACCATCACGCCCAAAGGGTTAGGCCAAGGTGTACTAATATACACCCACAGTTCGCCGGTATGTTTAGGTCCCATGTAATAGGGGGTGAGCCTATAGCAAACTCCGTTTTGCTACTGCGAATTTTATAGAAAAACTTGTAAAGCGAAATCTGTAAAGCGTCGTAGACTTTAACATACATAATATTATAATATAGAAAGACTTTTTTTAGTTTGTAAAATATACTTTTGTAGCTTGATAAATTGCGGTGATAGTCTAGCGATAAGACAAAGGTATCAAAATTTAATTCAAGACACAATATAAATTATCAAGCGCTTAAATGGCAAAGGAAAATATCATGAGGAAACCTGCACCCCTGAGTGTTTTACTTACCGGCGTGTGAAGTCTGCCTACCTGCAAGCGTGGTGGACTATAGCCTAATCCCTCTGATTTTGAGCGGAGACCTGTGCCCAGCAGTGGGTTAGGGATGGATATAGAGAAAAGTGGCAATTGAGGTATTAACTTGAATAGCGTAATCCATCTCAGACCCGTTTTGTGCTTTTCATTAGACAATACAAGAGTTAAATGCCCTCAAGATAAGAGTAAAGAACATAAACTATTGAGAAAACCATGATGCACATACAAAACATCCCCACTTTCATTTTTATCCTCAAGGATTGACACACTTGAATTAACGAGCACACCTATTTGTCGTGAAAGGTCAGCCACCTCATTGGGTTTAGCAATCATCCACTTAGACATCAATGGCCGGATCATTACTTATCTGATGTCTGGGAACAACTCTATAGAAACTTATTTGTATATTCAGCTAATATTTAAGTTACAAAATTTGTATGCAAGTCTGTTATAATAATAGTTGCATAATATTTGTATCTTCTATTACAAAAGCGAATACCATTGATGTAAACTGCACGTGGATTCGGAGGTTTGTGTGCTGCTGGATTCAAATAGCCACTTTTGATGAGTCATAGCAATAATTACCACCACTGCTCCCAAAACGATGAAGGAAAACATCGAGAGGAAACCGGTATGTCCTAGAACTAAAAATTCGAAGACATGTGACATCTACCAACCCACACTGGGCCCGCGTGGTGGATTACGGCTCACTCCCTCTCGACGAGAGGAAGCCTGTGTCCCAGAAGTTTTTGGTTCTAGGATAAGCCGAACTCACGACGTTTTCCTTCACCGTTTTGGGAGAAACGGTGGAGAAACGGAAAAACGGTTTTGGTAATGAAATCATTTACACAAAGTAAAGCGTCTGTCTGGGTTTGAACATACGACCTACGGTTTGTTAGTCCGTCACCACTTGGCAACCACCGCTCGTCTAGTTCAATTAGGCTTAAGTTCTATTCGAATGTTCTATCAAATTGAATGACCCATCGAACAGAACTCCAAATGAATGTCCTGATAGATTGATGTGATTAATTGATTGACTCGGCGTGACCTATGACAATTGACACGAACTAGTAAGAGACCTTTAATTAGCTACATTGTATGTGCCAGTGTTACTAATAATTGCCGTCTTCTGAGAAACGCACTGTTTTATTTCTCTTCTTCATAACGTTCTAAGACGAACCTTTTTGACCACAACGTCTACCATCCGATCTCCGCCACGTACGTACCTACAGTAAACATGGGGTAACTCATTATCTTACTAGCCTTATTCCAAAAATGTCTTAACTTGGGGTTCGCTTCCAGGCTAACCAGATGCTACTTACTACTTTTCTGCACATCTTTAATTGGATGGACTGGTTGTGAAGCTTTTTCAGGCTTCTAATTCCCACTACCGATTAACATAGGTGCTTGTATGACATCTGGGATTGACGAGTTTAAATGGTGTATTGTAGTGTGGTGTAGGTGTCCCTATCCGCAAAGTGAACGCGGTAAGATGCAGCTTGACCTTGTAGATGGCTTTATGAGCCTATTGTTACTTAGCGATGAGTCCATTGCACACGCATGCAAACCGACTAGCGGGGCCATTATCTGCAGGAGGACTC
This sequence comes from Subacronicta megacephala, assembly GCA_958496365.1. NCBI lineage: Eukaryota > Metazoa > Arthropoda > Insecta > Lepidoptera > Noctuidae > Subacronicta > Subacronicta megacephala. Next base: position 10,204,269 of record OY292527.1, read on the forward strand.
GGAGTTGCCAGCACACCACCGAGCGACACGTGGCCTGCAGTGGCTCGCCATTAAGCGGGATGTGAGGCAAAGCCTCGTATTTTTAAGGGGTCTCTGAACAAGTCTGTCAAGTCTCAAACGAAAGGCAAGACAAGCTGTTGTCTTGCCTTTCGTTTGAGACTGGAATTATTAATGTCCCGAAATCTGTTATGAAGATATGTAAGTATTATTTGGTACATTTGGTCCCAAAACGACACATTTCTATAATTGATAGTGTAGAAAGGAGACAATGTTATCAAACCGGACACAACATTGTTAGGAAAGCTATCAGCTACTTCCTGACGGTTTCATTAATGACAAACTAATACATGCCACCACGCCTGTATTACTTAAGGGTTAGGCAGAAATTTGCTCCGCGCGGGAATGGAGGAATCCCCTATTGCTGAAGAAACGTCGCTGCCGTAACCCCAGAAAAAAGATCTCGATCTCGGCAATCCGCTTCTCATCTCGAATATCTTGATAGAATTTGGCAAAGATATATTTTGCATCTTGGGAATGGACATACGCTAAATTATGTATCAAACAAATAATTAGTTAGTTAATATGAGCTGCTAGATTGAAGTGGACTTGGGCTGGACACGTCTGCCGCATGTCAAACGAGCTGTGGGCTAAACAAAGTACCGTGTGGTTCTCACAAAATAGCAGACGAGAGTGTGGTAGGCCTAGACAAAGATGGCGGGATGAGCTCGACTTCTTCTGGAAGTATTTTCCCAAAATAGGCTTGAACCGTGAGGAGTGGAACAAGGGTAGGGAGGCCTTTGCTCTGCAGTGGAAAATAAAAAATAAAATAATTAGAGCTATTTTAACAATGGTAAATAATGGCAAAGATTCACACTATATATTTCCGTAATTATTTTTAATTCATCTGCGCTATGGCCAGCTGTTTCTTTGCCAATTTCAGTGTAGTTGCTGTTGGAAACAAACATGTCCTCAATGTCAATGGCAGGGTGTTGCTGGTGTTTTGTCGGGGACCTGGCAACATGCCACTGTGTACTTTTGAACCCGACACGCTAATGTCAAACGACGCACGCACTAGATTTGTATAAAATACTAGCTGTGCTTCACAGTTTTACCCGCTTTGACCTGCTCCTAATGGTCGTGGAGCGATGTTAATACAGCCATATAATACATACATTTCTCCTAAATGTGGCTATCACATACAAAAAGATCCGATTGGTAGTTCCAGAGATTAGTGTTTTCAAACAAACTTTATAATATTATAGTATAGATAATAATTTAGAAAAGATGTTAGACTAAAAAATACTATGGGATACTAAAGATATTACCATGACACTTTTATTTTCCGCAGAGTTAGGTAGGGGTTAACCCATTAGGTGTTATTGTCCCACTGCTTTGAACTGGTCTCCTCTCAGAATTAGAGTGATTAGGATGTAGTCCTCCAAGCTAGCCTAATGCGGGTTGGGAGACTTCACAACATAACTTCACTACATAACTTCGAAAAATTAGAGGTGCGTGCATTGGATTCTAATTCGAGACCTTTAACTTGGTAATCCAATGGTCACATCACTAAGCTATCTCTGCACACCGGTATGTTCGATCGATCAAAAAGAGTAACTCACTTAATTCAAAGTCAATTTCGATCAGTTAATTACAAAACTACATCGTAACTCGCTGGGAGCTATCCAGAATAGGGCTCCCGTTGCATATTTTAATGTGCAGCCGAATGCGACGAAGCGCGAAATGGAAATCTTTCGGGATCGTAACTGCCTGCCTTAACTGCAGTGCAATATCGGAATACTGTTTTCGAAAAAAATATGCCATCAAGGATATTGCCTAGCTCTTTTTAAATTAATTTTAGAATTTAGCATCGAAACTGTTATTGTATTATTATTTCTTAGTGACTGCCTCATTAGTCCAGTGGTCCCAAGCGCGACTGCTAGGCTAGAGGGTATGATTCCCGGTCCGAGCAATGTGTTATTGGGTTTTTCTATGGAATTCTCAGTAGCAGGTCGTCTGCCCATCTCGATGGAGGTCACTAGCGACTAATAGCCAGATATATAGCTAAATGACTTCATCATCATCATCATCATCTTGGCAGTCATAGCCTAGTGATATGACCATTGGACTGCCAAGTCAAAGGTCTCGAGTTCCAATCCAAGGCACGCACCTCTGACTTTTAGACGTCATGTGCGTATTAATAATTAATTATCACGCGCTTAAACGGTGAAGGAAAACATCGTGAGGAAACCTGCATGCCTGAGAGATTTTCTTGACGGCGTGTGAAGTCTACCAACCCGCAGTAGGCTAGCGTGGCGGACTATAGCCTAATCCCTCTCGTATTGAGAGGAGACCCGTGCCCAGCAGTGGAACAATGTAATGGGTTCATAATGACTTCACATCCCTATCATCCACCTAGCTTTTTCCCAATTATGTTGGGGTCAGTTTCCAGTCTAACTATATGCGGCTGAATATCAATATTTTTGACTGCCTCGTTGGTCTAGTGGTCACAATCGCGACTGCTACGCTAGAGGTCTTGGGTTCGATCCCCAGGTCGCGCAAAGTGTTATAGAGTTTTTCTACGAAATTCTCAGTAGCAGCTCGGAGTCTGGATTTGTGCCCGGTGAATGGCAATAGGCTCGCCCCCTATTACATGGGACCTAAACATACCGGCGAACTGTGGGTGTACATTAAGTACACCTCTGCCTAACCCTTCGGGGAATACAGGCGTGATAGTATGTATCAGTATTTAACACGCAGCGACTGCCATCAGACCTCCGCAACCGAATTTATGGACAACATTGATGTTCGAAGGATAGACTGCTTGTTATGGTTTTTAGGGTTCCCACTACCACTAAAGATTCTCGGCTTTAGCTAGAAATTATCAAGAAACATTACTACAGTGTCATTGAACTTCTTTAGTAAATGTCTAGCAGTATTCATGAAATCTAACCTGGAAAATCCCTTGCATTGGTTATTCTCTTAGAAATTATTGAAGCATTGCACGTGAGCCTCATTAGTGCTCCAATCACATTGAACGCTGGAACAGTAAACCAAAAGTGGCGGCCAGATGCTTAGAAAAACCAATATACACGCTAATTAAATAAACTAGAAGCGGCGGTAGCCTAATGGCTTGGGCGTCGGACTTGCGATCATGTGGTTGCCGGTTCGAAACTCACCCATTGCACTACCGACGTGAACCCACTCGTAATACAAGCATTTAGCTTAGTACGAGGGGTTAACAAGATTACTAGTTATGTGCGACCCACATTGCTAGTAAGCTTTATTTTATTTTTTTACTTTTTAGGAAAAGACTTCAAACTTTTGTGGTTCAAAATCTATGTTTCTTCAACAGACTTCGATTTTTATATAGGATCCTTCAATACAAATGGTCCAATTCCTCCCGCAGTCCCGTTCCTTCTCCTTTACTCCTTTCCCTCTCTTTTTTTTATGGGTAGGCAGCGGTACCTACCGCCTTAGACCACTCCTCCTGTAATTCGGAAGAATCATGAGAATTTTCTAAATGGACATGTCGAAAGAATGGATGAAAGGGATTTAAAAGCGACTGTCAGTGGAGCCGCCGGGAGGGGACGCCCTAGAAAGACATACCACAACCTTATTAGTGAGATCCTTCAGAAAGGTTAGGTGCGTAGAACCCGCAACCAACGCATGTTTGAGAAGATGTATGAAGTGGACGAAACAAAAGAAGTTTGCAAGAATCGTAGCAGATGGTGTTCTGTATTTTCTACTTACCCCTATAAGAAAAAGGCGTGAGCGTATGTATTACTTTTATATCATCATTTTCATCAACAGAGTGTAAGATAAGTTAGGCTACAGTCAACCACGATAGCTTATTCTCTGAGACATGCAGGTTTCCTTACGATATTTCCTTCACCGTTATAAGGCAGTACCTAATATATTAATACGCACAAATGATTTAGAGTTAGGGATAGCCCATTGATATGACCATTGGACTGCCAAGTCCAATGATCTCCAATGAATCCAAGGCACCTCTAACTTTTCGTAATCATGTGCGAAGTAAAAGCCTTTTCATTCGAACCACACCGTAAAACGAAAAATAAAACACAGCACTCATAGCTTCAAATTTTATTTCAACCAAACGGTACATATATTTATTATCACTATCAATCATCGGAACCCATTACAAATTGTTTCAGATTATAAGAGGCGTGTTTCTATAATTACACTTATCTTTTTAGGCCGTTATGTTCTGAAAGATCGCATCAATCTGTTTTTAGTGGGTATAAAGCGTGTTCTACACAGTGAAGATACTATGAAAATATATAGTATCGTATAGTGTAAGTTAATTATAATCTCCCGTTAAACTACTTCTTCTCAATCTTCTTTCTTCTATAAACCAAAACACTTATAAAATAGTTTTTAATATCTAGTAATGTGTGACCCACATTGCTAGTAAGGTTTTAAAAAAAAAAGTACCTAACTATATCGCCTACTATAAGCCTTATTTTGCAGTGGACGACATGGTTAATTCCGTTTCTGTGCCGATATTAGTGGTGGAACACGGAAAACGGGAACGCGCGCGACTGTACCTACAAGCGCGCTGAATTATTGAGACGCAGCTCGCGTCCAAATTGAGTTCGTGAGTACCTATATAATATACTTACTAGTGTTTGCCCGCTTCGCTCCCGTTGACGAATAGAAAGATTATTTTTAATAGGTTCGCGTTTGTGTAACGTCCTGATGTCAAGTGACGATGCTATTGATGATGGAGCAAGACTAAAACAAACCTGTTTGGAGATTAACGACTAATGATTTGAAGACTCTCTAGTTGTACACATATTCTAGGGGCATATTTCCTTCAACCATTCAATTATATACTTTTTTTATGGGATAACATGGCAAACAAGCAAAAGAACTACCTAATGGTACAGTCCTCGCCACCCATGGATATCTGCAAAACCAAAGGATGTAGATGCGTTGCCGAGCCTATTTAAGGAAAAGGGAGGGGGAACTGAAAACGAAAAGGAACAGGATTGTGAGAGGAGTTAGGACCTCCGTGGCTCCACACTCACCGTACGAAACGCAATGTCGTGCTACTGGACGTTGATATTCTCTCTCTCTAATCTCGCTAGCAGGTAGACATGCCAGTGGAACACTACTGCTACGATATATATCTACGTACAAATCTGTTCTTGACAAATAAGTCTTAGGACAATTGAATAATAACACATAAGTGGATACTGGTATTTTTTAGGTCACATCGATTTTATAAGCGACTTGATCGCTCATAAAATCGATGTGACCTAAAAAATACACAAAGATATATCTGAACAGTGCCGCAATATTAATATAATGCAGAATCAACAAAGATATTTCAGATAAAAGTTATTGAATTCCACTTGTTATCTCTGGCACTCAAGCCGATATTGACAGAAAAGACTTTGATTATACATAAATGATATCGAGAATTTAATAAAGAAAGATTAAAATTATACCTAACAGGAGAATAGTCTGTGTAGTTAGGAAAGAAACGGGAGTGTAATTGATAATACGACAATTGATAAAAGTTAACGTGTTGTCTCTGTAGTAGTGTATCGTGCTTATGATGTTCGGTAGCTAATACAAGCAAGAGCGCCCCTGTCGACCCGGCCGCGCCCGCACATGCGCACTGAGCGCTTCCCACCACACAAATCACAAAATGACGCCGCCGGACACCGCGACGTAATATCACTCTAAAAATCCCACGACAAACCCACAAAAGTGAAAACTAACAGACTATTTACAATCCCCGTACATTGTTTAGTAATATCGTGCAGTTCGCGAATAGACACTCACGCACGCGCGGCTATCCATGTCAAAACAAACCAGTGTTTTTTCGATGAAAACATGAACGAACGTAAAATCTTATTTTTTATTCTATCCGTGATAGTTTACTGTATCTATAGTGTTCAAATGTGGTTTATGAAACAAAATGTGCAAGCGAACGAGTTGTCTGAGAAGATTGTTGTGCCCGCGGTCACGCCCCAAGAAAATCATACATCTCCGGAGGAAACTCAAGCATTAAAACCCGAAATTAAACCTAAAGTCATTCCACTGTTTATCAAAGACGCATGTAGTGTTCTACAAGTGTTCACTGAAAAGCCGAAAGTGTCGAAACGAAAACATAAACAAGAATTGAGCGCAGATAACAACACTGTCACAGTTATAGGGATCACAGTATTCCTCTTGGTGCTGTTGCTAAACGCTATACTGGATGTCCTTAAAGTAAAAGAAGAAGAAAGAGCTAGAAGGAAACTGAACCCAGACGGAGAAAGGAGGCAATCGCTAGCTGAATTTGCAAACAAAAAGACATTGCGAAGAGAATCAAGCAAGTTTGGGCTCCAGCTGTTTCAGATTGCCGAATCGCTTGTAGGTTCCGAGGAGGAAATGAAGAATAGTCGCCAAAGTAGACCTTATAGGCGGGGAGATTCCACGAATTCGTACCTGAGCGAGCTACATAGGAAATCTCAAGAAGGTTCAGCACCAGCGTCAATCGCCGAGACTCCAGCCGGAGATCCAAGACTCGTCAAAAGGCAATCCGTAGCTAAACTGTTTGGTATGCAATCTATTTATATCTACATTTCTATTCTCGTACTAACGTATAAAGTCAATGAAATAATTTATGAGTTCATTGCAAGTCTGCTCTTTATTGATCCAAATTTTGATGTTGATAAATCGTGAATGTAAATGTTTATAATTTTAATGGTTTTTATATATCTATCTCTCCTATCACTGTTTTATGTTCTCTGTTTCATAACAAGGTCTGTCTGACGACTGAAAAAGATTTTCAGGTAATTGATGTTCTCTCACTTGTAGTTAGATTTTTATGAGCTTGCATATTTAACTTCAGTAGTTTGATTTTTTATTGTAGCTACAATTCTTCTGTATACTTATTTGGTTGTAATTGTTTCATGCCTTGCCTGGACTACCTTACATTAAATCTTTCATTATAAAATAAATTAATTGTGAGAAGCACTTAATAGTTCAATAAATATTTTATAGTGATGCATGCAAGCACGTAGAATAGATACAATCGTTTTAACAGTCATGCTCATAATCAAATCCGTCAATACACACATCCAGTTGGCAAGTTTGTATGTAATCAATTGAGCTCACAGTCCATTGAACATGATTACATTCCAAATGGTTAATCAAAGGTTTCATAATATTCTATACCGGTACAATAATTTTCTGCCCTGGATCCGCAATCAATAGTACCTCGGAGGTTTGTGTAGGATTTAGTCGGCTCCTAATTGGCTTTTAGCTGTAGCAAATCGGTTTACTCCTGAAACCCTTTCATCCAATTTATAATTACTTGTAAGCTGACAAATATGTCCCGCGCTCTCCTGCCGCCGATGATGTTAATTGGTACCTTCTTTACATATGCTTGTAGTTGATTTATAATAACGTTAAGTCAAAGGTTATTTACATCTAAGTAATAGTATAAATTATAATATCCAATTTTGTTATTCTTGTGCCATGGTAAATCAAACAAGAATTCGTAAGTATTCGTTTCTAGGTAAAGTATATTAAAAGATATATTTTATAAATATAGGACTTGGGTGGAAAACATAATATAATTTCTCAAAATGAAGGAGGTGCCTGTCTCAGTATCGGCTATTTAGGGGCTGATAAAAAATCCAATCAACAAATCAAACATATATTTGCTAAAAATACATTAATATCTATAAGATATTATATTTTACTTTATTCAGAAAACCAACAGCGATATAATATTTAACTAAAAACATTGTATAATCTAGAAAGTAAGGCTAATCACAGGTTTTCCTTGACTAACATAAAAAGTTTATTTATTTAATAAACTTGTTAGGCCATCAAATAATTATCTGTATATAATTATTTGATGGTTAATTATATACAGATAATTATTTGATAGGCCATATAAATGTATAATTTAATTTACTACAGATAACTATTTGATATTTTTCCTCTCTAAGCAGTTTTATAATAGCAATTTAACACCAATTTTACATAATAAAAAAAATATCACTGCTATTGCTATATTGGTAAACTCATTACCTTTAATTCTAAGACTCTTTTTTAACCATTACAAAATTCATCATCCAATGCACAGCATACATTGTTTTAATTTTTAATTACAGTTAAATGTTGATTTTATACATTTATTTTAGACACTCTGAACAGTCATCTGATTCTGTCTGAAAAAATACTTTAAAATATCGTCGGCAAACGTTGACTGTATTATGGAACGTGGTGAAATTAAATTTAATTAATTAATTATTATGGCCAAGAGAAACGCTTCTGTCCTTATCATTAAAAGCAGTCGTAATTAAAATTTGAATTCTCTCACCTCAGTCCTTTGTCTTTAGGGGGTCGTCCAGTGCCGATGGTTCGTCGTTCGTCTTTTCCCGTGCTCCCCCTTAACCCTGAAGTTCAAGCACTGATGTTGGGGCACCGGCAGACTTCTATCGACAGTGATGATGAAGGAGATGGGAAGGGACGCCGTGTGAGGATTATACGGAGATTTTAAATTGTTTCGCAAATTGTCTTGGTGTGTTCTAGTCTTTTTGCTAAATGCCTAATTTATTAATTTGCTATGCGTGCACGATAAAATGGGATTCGTAGGTAATACCTCCTTTACGCTTACTGATCATCTCAGTGCGTTTTCTTGTTAATTCAATGACATCATCAAAATCAGGTCTCGAACATTGTGCACGCATAGCTAAGGTATTTGTACTTATTTGTATAATTTTTCTCTTGTATTTTTTTTTATATTTTTGGGATAGATTTTGTATTTAGTTGACAATATTCGACATGGAAATAGCAATTTTTAAGTTTTTTTATAAGCAGTAGTTGTAATAATGGACTAAGTTAACATATTAGAAGTAGAACTATAGCAGGACTTATTTAGGTATTATTAGTTTTATGACATCTTACAAGAGTTTATTGAAAAATATCTGCTAATATTATCATAATTAGAATTATTGACCTTTTAAATGTATCCCCCACCTGCACCAAAATGTAATTTAAATCAACAAAAATATTTTACCCGATAGATATAAGGTTTTGGCAAAGACAATGAAAATTGACTTCGAAATTTGAAATTTTTACTTAGGTGATTTTTGATATACGTACCTAAAGCACGTTGAAACTAAATCTTATTAAATATATCTAGTCAGGATTTACCAAAAAATAGAAAATAGTAAGTAGTGTTCTTCTCCGGATTTTTAAGTGTATAACAAAATATCACATGTATATTCGTCCAAAATACAATGTTTTTTTTTTAAGATATCTGGCATAAGAACATTCTAGAAACAACAAAAAACTCGGTACGAAAATATAAGACTTAGAAAGTAATATTTGTGAAATGAAACTAGCCTTCTTGCAAACTTTTTTAATAATACTTATTATGTATCTGGTAGCATGAAAATGTCAGACTTGCTTTTGTGAGAAAGGACCGGTCCTTAGGACCGCGTGAGACCTATGATAATTTCCTCATGAGTGCTAGGTTTAATAATATTATTACCTCTTCTACATTCATATCAATTATTTGGTTACTATCAACCTAATAAATTTAAAAATAAATATCAACCTATTACCGTCAGAATGAAAAGACCAGATAATTTAGGACGAAATTTATTTGGACAAAACATTTAAATTGGTATTTTTGTTGTACGTGGCAGCCATACTTCAATAAAATATCAGTAATATAATAAACTAAGGTATACTGTTGTATTTTAAGAAGTTTAAATTGCATGTTTTATGCATAAAATACTGAGATAACTATTTATGTTAATATGATTTTAAAATATTGAAGTATTTTCAATGTCAATATGGTATAGGAAGCAAGTGTAATCAGTGAGTGTTGAAATAAGTAAGAAAAAGCTGTCATCATAATAAATTATTCATAAAAACAGTTGTTTGAAATATCAACGAGCTTAAAGCTTTAAGAAATGGTGTATTGAGAAAGAGTTTAGTGTAAACAGGAAGAAATTGAAAACATTATTCATAATGTAACACAGAGATACTTTTATCAATATTATTTTAGTGAAAAAATATTTTTGTAGAATGTGATCAAATATGTTTATTGATATGAGTAAAGGATAATATTATTTGGATATTACGTCTCTGACGTCAACAACTGAAATTCGTTCCTGCGTCAATTTAAAAAAAATCGAATTCTTGGTATTCAACCCGATTTAAAAAAAAAAGAGTAGCTACATCTTTTTTTTTTTTCATTTAATACTACTGCGAGTTGGCAGACTTCACACGCCGTCGAAAAAATCTCTCAGGCACGCACGTTTCCTTACGATGTTTTCCTTCTCCGATTACGCGCATAATAATTTTATTATAGTAATACGCACATGATCTCAAAAAGTCAGTGCGTCTGCCTCATAGTCGAACTCGAAAGTCTTTGACTCGGCAGTTCAATGATTATATCACTACACTTCAAATGACTTCAATATAGTGCGATAAATAGGGATCAAACTCTATCTATGCTGCTGCAATGCTGTTTAATAAACTGCTTATTCATAATTTTACCCCACATACTATAAAGTAACAAACGCGGGATTATTTTATACCGTCAAAAGAATTCCTAGATTTATGATTTCAGTTTCTTCCTGTGCACAATGTTTTAAATATCTATCTGAACTGATGTGATTTATCTTTACTTCAAAGTCTGATCTATTTGTACTGAATGTGTGATACTTGTGTATGAATTATAGTCACTATGCGACCTGTAATTTTTGTAAGGCACCTTTTGTAAATTATATAATATTCAAATATAGATTATTTAATGTACCTACCTAGATTTTCCTGAAATACATAGATATCATAACTGATAACATTTGTGTCTTATTTGCAGCATATAGGATGAAATGCATGTGACTAAAAGAGTGATCCATATGAATGTGGAGGGACGGAGGGGTAGAGGGAAACCAAAGAAAAGACGGTTGGATTGTGTTTAGTCCCATATGTTGGAAATGGAGTTGAATGATGTGATGACGACTAACATGAATGAATGGTAGAAAAGGGGATTATGCATCAACCCCAAATAAATTAAGAAAAGGGCAGGAAGATGACGATGATTTGAGATCTTTTTTTTACCAAGTGGATACTTTTTAGTGAAGGAATGAGCGTGGGCTGTGTGTTAGTTCATTCAAAACATACCTAGATTTAGAAATTCTAAATAACACATCAACCTGAATGTGTCTAATTGTATATATTGAGGGTAAAAAAATATCTAGACATTACTCGTCTAGATATCTTAAGATCAACATTCGCTAAAGTAAACAGCATGTCAATGTTCAAAATCACTTTGGAATATTTTCATTTTGTGTTAAATACGTTTATAGGGTGAGTGAGGTTGGGCAAGCCTAATCTCTTATCGATTGCACGAGATAAATAATATTATTTCTATACTAGTATACCCTTGGAAATCAGGATGGCCACCAGCCGCTACGTTTTTAAAAGTAAGCTAAGAATTCATCTTCTAAGTTCTTTGGCAGAATCATCTCAACATTGATCTTTCGTATATATTATAATATGTAAGTATTATCCTGTATGTATGTGTGTATTCATAGTTATTATTGGAGTTATATATATATGGTATCTATTTTATATGTAATTATTTATTTATGTATGTATATATTGATATGTTTCCCTATTATTATTCTTTCTTTTTTTGTGTTTTATTAGTTATTCACCTGCTATCATGTTATTTCTGCATCACCTAAAGGTAGACTGGCAGAGAATGCCTAATGGCATTAAGTCCGCCTATGTACATTTGTTTTTGTGCATGAAGTATTAAATAAAAAAAATAAAAAAATAGTTATTAGAATAAGCTAAGCATGTTCAATTTATCTTACTTAATTAATTATTTGATAATAAATAATAAATTTATGTAACATACTGATAGTCCAAATGTTAGACAGGAAGTGGAACTAACCCGGCCATGTCTCTTGGAGAACGGACAACTGTTGGAGCAAAGGAGTACCTAACTGGAGACCATATCTAGGCAATCGTATTGTGGGACATCCGCTGCCAGCCAGGTGAAGCGACGACTTGCAGAAGGCGTCTGGCATCAAGTGATTCAAAAGAATTGAAGATCCGGGTCTGGGACGTTCACTAAAGAAAGGCCTACGTCCAAGAGTGAACAAATACCGACGGAGGATGATAATGAGACAGGAAATGGAACCAAACATAGATAGGAAAAGGGTAGGACGATGATAACGAGATAGTGGGTATCCATATTGACCAAAATAGCTCCGTGATGCGATGCAAGCGGTTAATTGGGACGAATATTTGAACGCGAGCGCCATTTTTAGCATGAGATAATGGATTTTTGTGTAATTTATTTCCTGTTTGATTTTGTTTTTACTGTAAGCCTGAACTAACAACCTTATTCTGTAGCGTTAGGGAGGACATCAATGACATAATTTGATGACAAATTTACATATTCAGTAGGTAAACTGCAACTTGATCTTAACATTTTTGAAGTACAAGTACATTAGAATCGTATCAGTATGACTTACACGATAATCATTGTTCGCGTCTGTGATTAAAGATTAGCTAGACACTAGGTGGATACTCCTAATGAGATTTAGTTGTGTACAAGGCCTTAATATTAATTATTGTGAGCTTACAAATCATCAACGTAAGCACATTTTTAACTTAAAACATAATGTATATCCATAATATCATGTCTGTTATGTGTGTAGAAATGGGTTGGGTTTGACCCAAAATGTTCTTACTATCTACGATACCTTTGAAAGATTCACTATAAAACAAGTCTTATTTCCCATATTGTATTAAGTAACCTCATAAAGTTTGGTGAACCCTCTATTCTATCTACAGCTTATATTATTGCATTAACGGCGTGCACTCATTATTTGTTATTGTGTTTAGGTCGAGGACATTCGACACACCGCACGCCATTCCTATTGGCCCAGCGCCAAGATCTACGACCAGAACAAACCTATCACTCCGCCTTGCCATGCATTTTAGGCATGTTTACATTGATAATATGAAAAATATTCGAATTACGACAGGTGTTGATGAAACGATATGAATAAATGCATGAATGAATTATTACCTATAAATGTTAATAATAGAAGTAAATTGTTTTTAGAAAATTTATTGTTTATTGAACAGGTACGTGACACAGTTTTATTGAGCAATTTAGATGTTTAGAAAATTGCAATTGTCAAGGAATTATGCACAATTTATAATTAGCTTGGCGCCAATAAGCTATTGCAAGAACTCATAATATAACAGCAGAATATTTTTGATGTAAATCTCTATAGCAGAGACCTTGTTATAGTTTTAAAAATAATTCACGTACGTCCGCCCGACTTGAGATGCAGTCTTGTTCAAACGGGAATCAGAGGAGCTCGCTTCGCTCTTTAACGTTTCAAACAAACGTATGAAGCTTTCAACTGAACAAACGTTATAACATAAACATATAAAGAACTGAATGCTTCAGTGCATTACTTTTAAGGAGCATATAAAAGTGAAGTTAAATATGAACTAGGAAAAACAGTAGACATGCATTGACAAGTGCAAAAAATATCGTAAATATGGATTATAATGCTGAAATAACACCTGCTACCGTTCTACACTGGAATTATAGAGGTTTTACAGAATTTCCACTGAACCAACTAAAAGGTGAAGAGACAGAAGTGACTGATATATATCTAAAGGAGAATCTCTTGACTCGTTTGCCAACTAACATCGGCGTTTTGGAGCACTTAGAGAGCTTGTACGTAAGCGGTAATGATATAACCGAATTGCCGAGAGAGATATCTAAGTTGCGATGTCTCAAGTGTCTCGATGTTAGCGGGAACAGATTGAGGCGTATTCCTGAAGAGATAGGCGAAGCGAGGAGTTTAAAGTTCCTGATATTGGATGAGAATGAGTTAACGGAGTTGCCTTTGAGGATATCTGAGCTTAGACGCCTACGGTATCTATCGGTTTGTGGTAATTTGATTCTTTATTTCAATTATATGTGGCGTCATTTGTTTGTTTGTGTGTGTTGATTGCAGGAGGTATGTGGGCTATTTGTTTTTATGTTAACCTAACAATTTATCGGTTTATTTATACGTTAATAAAAACATTTATGACTAACATATTTATGGTTTATTAATAGATACTTTTGGCAGTCAGTGTAAGAAGCGTATTGGTTTGTTTTTTCAAGGTTAAAGATCTCGTACGCTAATTTTACGTACCTAGAGTCTATTCGCAACATAGCTATGGCATTAGTGGATTAATTCCTCAAAACTGATTTAATAATGACTGAAAACGACTGTATTGGGATGCAGTGTGTCTCAAAATCAGCTTGATTGTAGGTTTAATAACGGTTTTAGGTGCATGCTTATTTATATTAGTATTTCTGAGAGATGTTCTTATGTAATGTTAATTATCATTATATAACTAAGCGATTGGTCAACCAGACTGTTCAACCTAAGAATGAAACCTTGGATCTATAGCGATAAATAAATTCTTATAATACCTACTACTAAACAATACATCGAGCTTTTTAAAAAATCTTCAAACTGAGCCACAGTAATATCCGCATTGGCAAATGTTTTCCTAAGCCCAATTACATCACAGATCCTATTTACCGACCATTTCTAGCTAAACCATTGCTGGTACTGCTAATATGCTCTCGTTACGTTTTACTGTCCCTCGTAAAGTTAACGAAGACGGTAATTTTAGCGCCTTAGATAACAAACTATCCGCGATAAATCAACTTTAACATTTCCTCATTGATTCTGTTGACCCATTTTACTGTAATGATGCAACGGAAGACCACCTCATATTGTTTGAATAAGGAAAAGATTTTATTTTGCTTTTTAAAATGACAAAGTTATTTAACCTCATTAGTCTAGTGGTGCTAAGCGTGACCGCTACGCTCGAAGTCCTAGGTGCGGTCCCCAGGACGAGAAAAATCTTATTAGGTTTTTCAATGAAATTCTCAGTAGCAGCTCGAAAACTGGATTTGTGCTCGGTTTATGGCAACAGGCTCGTCCTCTATTACATGGGACCTAAACATACCGAGTACGACTCTGACATACGTACTATAAATGGTACTAAACGACATCTGAAAACGAATACCCTTATCGAATACCTTTTTTCTTTTTTTTTTACAATTTTCTTTTTGTTATAGATGTATTTTAAAATTCGCAAAATAGAAACAAACATAAATTTCTATGAAGAATCGCTAAAATTAATTTTCATAGACTACTTACAAACAAAGGCCTGCTTAAGACGGCAATTTATCTTAGTGTTTTGTGGATAATTTTAAGTAGACATATTTTACGAACGTAAACAGCTCTAAGAAGTACTTACCTATCTTCTATACCTAAATCTAAAAACTAAATTAAAACATAATTCTTCGGCGTCTGAAGTCAACAATATTTTCGAAATCAACCATAATATTAAAAGACAATAAACAAAAGGACATACCAAAAACTTGCATCAATTTTTTTTTATTTAATAGGTTTGCGATCGACTCATGGTTACTATTTAAACTATGTATAGTGACAATTCAGTTGAGAATAACAAAAAATATCTACCTACCTTTTTTAGTTGTATTTTCAACCACCTCATTAGTCTACTAGTCCTAAGCGTGACTGCTACACTGGAGGTCGGGTTTGATTCCCAGGTCGAGCAGTGTAATTGGGTTTTTCTATGAAATTCTCAGTAGCAGCTCGGAGTTTGGATATGTAACCGGTGAATGGCAATAGGATCGATCCTTATAACATGGGACCTATACATACAGGCGAACTGTCGAACCCGAAGGGTAATGTACACCATATCACTACAACTCTGCCTTACCCTTCGAGAAATACATCTTTCTATGGATCTGAACTTTCTTTTCTTTTTCTTTCTATCTGTTCAACTAATCTAGATAAGATATGCTGCAGTTTTAATTTGAAGCATAATATGCTTTATAACAGCAAACAAATTTTTAAATCTGTTCAGTCGTTTTTGTGCCAATACCACAAACAGACCAACAGACAAGGATTTCAAATAGTATCGGCTTTTCTCTACAATAATATGCAGGTGTACCAAGTACATAATTATAAACCTTCCTCTTGAAACACTCTCTCTATTACAGAAAAATATATTAAAATCAGTTGCGTAGTTTCAAAGATGTAAGCGTATAACAGTGACTTTATTTTATACCTAATTATGTAAAGGTCTGATATTCGCTTGTCTCAGGTATCAGCTTATATAGTGTTTTATTTATTTTAGATAATAAATTACAATGGCTTCCACAACGACCGGTATACAACTACCACCACTGTGAATTTAGATTTTGGAGAAACTCAAACCTGAAGACTTTGCCTTACTCGCTCTGGTATCACATGTTTAGAGATCAACAAACTAGATGTCTCAATATTGGGTAAGTTTTGATGGTACTACAACTATTTCCAATAAATCCTCGTAGGCGTACTTCATCGTGATATTAAATTGGAAGCCCGTAAGAAATACTGAACCTGTCATACATATTTAGATACTTAAACGACATTGTGTATGAAATGATATTTCATTAAAGCCCTTACCGGTCGCTGGTAAACTAAATAATAGATTTTGCATTCTTTAAATTGATATGGAGAGCTTTATGGTTTATTGGATTTTTTTTTATCATCCCTGGGCTAAAATTGCCTAAAAAATATGTAATAACAATCTCATAAAGTGTTCTAATTAATCAACTTTTTAATTTCAGGTGTTTAAATGCCATCGACAACCACAATACTGATACTAAAACTCAACTATGTAAATTAAAATTAATTCAAGATTCCAAAGAGTTACAAGTTACAATTGAAAGTCCACATCAATACAATGTGATACTAGACACCTCGGTGTATGTCCCTCTTAGTCTCTACGAGCTTTGCAGAAGAAAATTCTATGAAATGTTGAATGCTGCCGTGAAAAAACTGAACCCTCAAACATACAGTTTTTATTCAGAACACGTAAGAGAAAATCTTTATAATGAGCATAATAATAACATTATAGATCTACAAGAGAATTTTCATGGAATTAATATAGATGTTGGTGAAGGCATAGAATACTCTGATGAGAATGGTAACAACTATAAATCAGTAGTTGTAAAAGAAGGTAGAAATAAGAAAGCCACTAAAATGTACTACGTGCCAGCTGATATAATAAAAGAGCATTTTAATTTCTTGCCCAATTTCATTAAATCCGACTTAAGTAATGGACCAGTTTCAAGATGTGAAAACTTGAACTGTAAGATGCCTATATTTGATCACGTCTACTACGAATTTTGCTATGGGTAAGTTTTTAGCGGTGAAGTTTTTTAAAGGGTTATTATCTTAAGTTTCCTATTCATTTAACATCGGTTGTTTATTCCAGGGAAATAATTCTTATTGACAAAATCGAAGATGTACTGCTAAGTGCCGCGTTTTGTTCAAAATATTGTGCAGATTTCTGGAAAAGAGGCAAAACAACAATACCCTGGTCGTTGCCATAAAATAATTTCATTATTTCTTGTAGGTACAATTAATAAATAAATAATTTATAAGTATCAACTATTACCTACTTACTTATATTTTTACGATTAAATCTGAAGAGGTCCAATGCAGTTTTATTTTTCGTAAGATTTTTAATATGTCAAGTGCTTTTTCTTCTTTTATTCTGTCTGTAATCTGTTAAGTGATTATTTGTTTATTGAATATAAAAAAATAGCGTTTAACTGAAGCCAATATGAACTTCTTTAAAAGAAAGAAAAAACGTGCTCAACCAAATGAAACTGATAGTCCAACGTCCCATGAATATTTCCATAATCATGAATGTCATTTGCCGCAGGAGGAACTTTCTTCGTATAGCATAAAGGGACACCGTATAAGCAATATGATATTCAATTTAATCACCGTCCGTGATGGTGATATAAGGGCTATAAATATGTACAGGTATTAAATCTTTCCTCTTCCATTTCGAGTCTCTTTATGGCTATTCTAATGTTTACAATCTTCTCTTTCAAATTATGATGCTTGACTTTTACTCTAAGGCTCTCTGACCGATGCCTAAATTCCAATTGCCTGAAATTCTGCTACTCGAATTGAATTTGTGAAGCGAATGTCAGTAGAGCCACTGGGAAGGGACGCTCTAAAAACATACACAACCTTATCGGTACGGTCCTTCAGAAAGGTCAGGTGCGTAGTACTTGCACCCGGCGCGCGTGTATGTATGTGGAAAAAGCGTAAAAGGTATGAAAGAGTCGTAACAAGGCGTAAGTCTATGTTGGACTTATGGCATCCAGCCTGTGCGTGTTTTCTTCATTCTGCTACTTCAGGTCCAGATGCTATTAGGAGCACCTTAAAAAGTCAATTTTTACATACATAATAAAGCTCTTAAAGACACTTATTAGTAGATAATAGGTAGGTACCTATATATTATTCTCTCCTAATGATTAACCTGGCAAGCGGTACAGTTCCTCTTTTAAGCACATAACAATAGATTTTGCATTGTGTCTACAATATGCCGCTTGACAGGTTAATTTAATGGCTGACTGGCAGGAAAAAGCGATAGACAAGAGCACGTGGAATGGTATGGGTGAGACCTTTGCCCAGCAGTGGACAGTTAAGGTTAAAAAAAAATTATTAATTTGAATTAGGTTATCAATGTAAATGTTGCTGATAAGTAAGCACGGCTACACATCAAGCTATACAAAACCAGTAGAGGCTGAACTTGAATTGAGCGGAAACCGTTTACAATGGGAGATCAGTCTAAACTGGTTTTGTACCAGAATTAAGCTATATTATTATATCTGCCTAGGTCCTATGCAGCCTTATGTGCGGAGAGGTTTCGACACCACCAGCACCATCGTTTCGTTGTGCATCCGTTTAGCTGGTTAAGGCTTTATTTGGAAATTGTGTTTGTTGTAATGATGACCTATTCATCGGTGGTACTCGCAATGCATTATGGAGAAGGAGACCCTGATTTAGAGGTAAGCAGCGGCCAGTATGGTCGAAACCAACTGTTTTATAGGTATAAATTTCTTCAATATTATCTACATGCGCACAGATTCCTTGCCAAGTTTGATCGGCATCTGTTCAGAGATTTAGGCATGAAAAGGTATCAGATAAACAGCAATACTTCTCTATTGATAATATATAATAGTAAGAAAGAAGTACATAAATTGATTTGGCTTAGTTAGCACATTTTTTTTTAAATTTACTCGCCATGTGGGTCACACATTACTAGTATTTTTGTTAACCACTCGTGCTAAGCTAAATGCTTGTGTTACGAGTGGGTTCACGTCGGTAGTGCAATGTGTGGGGTTCGAACCGGCAAACATATGATCGCAAGTCCGACGCCCTATCCATTAGGCTACCGCTTCAATTCACAGTACTTAAACATAAAAAAAACTCAGGTTAAACTGCCTCGCTAAAGTCAATATAGGTAATTTCTCAGATCAAGCATAGTGATAGGTATATTATTCTTAGTAACAGCTCGGAGTTATTTTTGTCAATTTTATATCAAGAGGCTATTATTACATGGGACTTAAAAACAATCCTCTGAACTGTGGATGTAGCTGCATTTAATTACACTCCTGCCGAAATTAGGGAACACTCGTGAATCATGACGTTACATGGTTCACAAGTATTTCCAGAATTCGGCTTCGTTCTTATCTTAACTGATCGTTTCCTCACAGCCACATTATCATAAGTATGTGCTGATAGTTTGCGATATCGTCGTCATCGTTAACATCATCGCCAACTTCTTCACCGGCTACATCGAGGGGCTTTCTCATAAAGTTGCTGTTTTGGCATTGGACAACATTGGCTACAGATATATCAGGACCTGGCTGGTGGTGGACGTTTTGGCTTCAATTGGTATCTTCCTGGAATTCTTCGATTTGGACACCGTTGCTCCCCGTTTGACTTTGGAGTCAATGAAGATGTTACGCATTCCGATCATTATCGGCTATTTACGCAATATCCTAACCGTCATGAGGGCCACTGTAAGTTTTGGTACTTAACTAATCATAATTTATTTAACAGTCATATTGTGACATCTGCTCAAGAAGGATACAATTTTTCATTCAGATTTACCAGAAGACCGCTGTGGAGATTCTGTTCTTCTTGTTCATATTCCTTGCATGGAACATCTATTTTCAATTTATTGTGGAGTACATAATTGAGGATAAATACGTGCCGGAGAATCCAAGGAACTGTTCTTGGTTGACTGTGGGCAAGTTGTGGAACCAACCTACTCATGTCCGAGTGCTGTACGCTTTTGACAGAGCCGGTAAGTGGCATAACATTTACTTTATTTAGGAAATGTCGTCCCCCTGTTGGGCAAAGGCCTCCGACCTCCCTTTACTCCTTTCAGTCACATCATAGTCCTGGATTTTTTAATTGGTCTAGGCTGGCCTCAGGACGACGGATTTCAGTGGTCCTCGTCAGTTTGGTGGCATTTCTGGTAGGAGGAAGGCCTGAATTGGCATCTGCTTATGAAAAGTAGTACCAGCAATGCCACCAGTCTCTTCGGGGTCTGCCGCAACGTCATCTATCGTTGTGTAGGCTCCACTGATGTTCCTAACCTCATCGTAAGAATAGGAATAAATCGTATTATATATCATTTGTATGGTAATGATACCAATATCTTTGTTGCAGTTGGTATGCTAACAACAAATACAAATATGAATCTTCTCGATCAACCAGGATGCTTTCAAAACTTTTTGGTTATTTGTTGGCTTGCCTCTAAGGTATAATTTGTGTAGTCAATGGTATGCTTACACCTAGACAAAATAGCTATATAGTTACGTATACATTCTTGATTAGTGGTTAACAACCATGGTAATAGATTCAGGTAGGTACCTTTATTTTGCAGCTCTTTGTGTTCCATTTTGCACTAAAATATATGATAGCACTATTCGGAAAAGAGTCCGCCCGTGCCAATTACTTCATTATGACGAAACAGCTAGAAACATACATGGTACAAAGAAACTTTCCGCCAAGACTTAAGAAGAAGATCCTAAAGTTTTACGCCATTCGATTTCAATCAAAATATTTTGAGGTAAAGTACAAAAATAAACCTTGTTTTTAGACCATAATAATATCCATAAGTCTGGAGAACTATCTACTTAACTAACTTTTTAATTCTATCCCAAAAAAACATGATCATCTTCTTTTTGTTATTATAAAAATGAATGGCCGTTCGTTTGTCTCGCTAAAACTCTAGAACGGCTAAACCGATTTGGTTTTGAATTATTATTTGTGGAAGTCCAAGGAATGTTTAAACGGTGAGAAAATATGGAAAAAAATGTCCCAAGGCCTACGTCTGTCGGATTGACCAGTTACCTATAGATATTATTGTAATAACTCCTTTCAACATTAGGTACATAGCAACTCTCGGCAGTCTCGATTAACTACACAACCCAACCACTGCTTGTCACAATCATTTTAAAAATTACCCGTTTTCCTAAGGAATCCCGTATGCTGGGGTGTGTGTCTGGTCAACTTCGCGAAGACATCCTCATGCATACAGGTCGTCAGCTGGTAAGGGAACTGGATTTCTTGAAACAGATGCCAAGCTCGCTACTAGTGCAAATTGCTTTCAAGCTTAGAGTTGTTATATACATCGCCGGTGATATCATATTCAAGATAAATACTATTGGTAAGAACTGTCCCTATTACCTAGGTAGGTTAGGTAAGTACCTATCTATACCGCACACTTGAGTAGGTAGGTATTTGAGTAACGACCACTCTGATAAAAGTTATCAACGAAGAATACTTACCAAACTTACTTAAAACTTTATTATGTTATCTATATCTACGAGTTAGGTACGACATGATTATAAAAAGAGAGAAAAGCGAAAAGGCCATTGTGATCAACTTCCGCGTTTGAACTGATTATGCCTATTTGCCTTGGTAAGCGGATAGGTAGTTATGGCTGCTAGCTGGCATGCGTCTGAGGGTAGGTAATTATGTAAGTAAATGAAATTGTAAATATGGTTAAGTAAGGCACAAGAAACTAAATACAAATGAGTTATTCCCAGTTGTCACCACCGTCTTCGTCACCACTGGTGACAAATGGGGAAAAAATCCCATTTGTCACCAGTGGTGACGTCCACAGTGGTGACAGATGGGAAAAATAAATAGATACGTCCCCAGTAAGGCGGGGCTAGAGCTGAATATATAGTGATGTGAATTCAATTTTTTGACACGAATTATTTTAATTAGGTGATATATTCTATTATAAAATGTACATTAAAACGAAAGAAATAAAACTTTTACACGTCACTTGGAAGACATAATTATATTTTTATAAGTCACAATAATTATAGTCATCGAAATTAAAACTGGTGCAGTTTCGTTAGTTTTTATAAAAAGACGTCATGGAACTAGTATGCTTCGCACAGGATTCCAATATCATATAAAAAGGAAACATAAAAGTGGGGTTAATTGTGTGGGAATGCACCAAACGCAGACAAAACTGTACCTAAAGGAATTGTTAAAATAAAAGTAAGTTTTCGGCCTTTGTTTAAAAATTCTATTATATTGTTGACATATTTTTTAAGAGTTTATTTATGTTGTAAATCTTATGTTTAATTATACAAGAGTTAACAAGAACTTGGCACAATAAAACTTGAAACAATTCAAATCTAACAGTCAACTCTGAACAGTGGACTGTTCAACAATATTGATTAATAATATTCATTTATTCAAATTATCAATTTGAATATTATTAAATATTATATGAATATTATTATTTACCAGTTCCTTACAACTGATAATTCCTAACAAGTACCTATAGGATTAAGTAACATATAACCAAGCTAAAACAAGGTAACTTAGGTACCTAAGTAACAATCATATTTTTTTTATGTGAATTGAATTTACGGGACGTAAATTCGAAAATTCAAAAAAGTAAATGATTACGAATTATGTATAATTATTAACATTTTTCGTAGAGAATAAGTAAATTACTGTGAACAAAGCGTTGATTTATCTGTGCAATTGTAATTTCGATCATTATAAATATTGTGATTTAGGTATAAAAATATATGTCTTCCAAATGACGTGTAAAAGTTTTATTTCTCTCGTTTTATAATAGAATATAAATATCGTCTAATTAAAATAATTAGTGAAAAAAAAATTGAATTCACATCACTATATATTCAGCTCTAGCCCCGCCTTACTGGGGACGTATCTATTTATTTTTCCCATCTTTCACCACTGGTGGCAACTGGGAACAAAAATAGTGGCCATTCCCATTTGTCACCAGTGGTGACGAAGACGGTGTGGACAACTGGAAATAACTCATACAAATTGGATCTGGATGAATTTTGACGCATTTTTTTTATCAGAAACTAGCCGGGCCAGTCTGCTTGCCTAATTGCAGTTGTTTTCTTTTATTTTGCAGGCGATTGTCTCTACTTTATAGACCGAGGCACTGTGGCCATCTACTCCGGTTCAGCCAAAGAGATCTGTCACTTAGAAGACGGGGATTTCTTCGGCGAAATCGCGCTAGTGATGCAACACCATTTCAGAACAGCTTCGGCGGTAGCTGTCACTAACTGCGAATTGTTCGAGCTGGATAGAGAACACTTTGAGAGCACGATAGCGCATTACCCTACAGTTTATAACAATATTAAAGAGGTTGCGACTAGTAGGTATGAGAGGACGTGCGTTTTGGATGAACATCATAAGGCAGAATTGAAGACAGCCGAAGAGTTTGTTACGTCGTAATTCTAAAATTGTTATGGTGTCAAGTACCTATCAGGACTGAAAAATTAATGATTGCTTTGTATTTTTAGAGTAATACAGCTGTGCCCCTCTGAAGTTAGCCTTCTCAAACGACCACGCGGGTACAGAGACGTAAAGAAGTGTGTTTAAGAATATCAACAGTCGATAAGAGTATTGGTGTATATTGTGGACTGTCTTTGTCTTCTGCACTGTGTAGGTACGCAAGTCTTGTATTGACAGAACATAAGAGAGTGAGTGAGAAAGCAGACAACCGCGCTCGCGCTCCCCTGAAAGCGCATGCGTCCAAATTTTTCTACAGCGCGTACAACTTTTGAGAGTCAGCTACATTGCCCGTCCTTAATTCAAGGTTAATATCGTTTGTCCTTGAAGTAACTTCGTATTGAAGCGTTGAAAGTGACTTCGAAGTAAGAGATTTTGTCATTTAAGAGACGTATTTAGTTTTAAGAATAAGGTACTTGGGTTTTAAGAATAAGGTGAGGATTAAAAACTAAAACACAGTTATTAAACATTTCGTTTTTATTTAAAAACCAGCCACCATGTACAAGCGGAAATTTGATGTTCGAAAATAGGTCTTAGAACGCACTGCAATTATTTTGCGTCGCGATAAAAATATCGCACTTGATGGTTAAAAACGGACAACATAATAGTGTGCGATTTTCGAAGGGTTAAGAACCGTTTTTTGACAGTTCAAATTCTCTAACGGCTGGAATTATTTTTGTTTTCCCTACTAACCGTAATTAGACATGTGAAAACTCGAGATCGGTAATTAATTCCGGCCGCAAGAAAACATAACCTAACTTATAATAAAAATGATTGATAATAAAATTTAATGTGAATAAAGAACAAAAAATTGAAAAATAATACTTTGAAAACCGCAGGCAGGTGGTGGCGCTTATCATTTTATTTATTAAATAATTGAACTGTCACAAAACGGTCTTATAAGTAGTATAAAACAGTGAAATCTTTTTGATTCAACATAAGTCTACCATCGGCATTGATGAGGCAAATAGTTTGATTTCCTGATACATTCCTGTAATTTCTTAGCAACATAATAACTCATAAATATTTCAGTCTTCAAACGAAATACATTTCAGTCATATTTTAATGAAGATACCTGCTGAACTAGCCGTAAATATCAGGCTGGGTACGCGCGGCTACACATCAAGCTATACCAAACCAGTTTAGGCTAGCCTTGAATTGTACGGAAAACCTTTACAATGGGAGATCAGTCTAACCCGGATTTGAATATCTTGATTTATAGCCGTGAATACATATTTAACATTACAATTATTCAGACTATTTAGAGTAGCCAAAAATAACCCGACTTAATAATATAATGGTAAAAAAATAACAATACGAACGACAATGATAGCTGTTGACGAGTATCCAACCTTATAGAATGATCATAGAGTCGAAAACTGGTTAACAGCCTGGTCATACGTACCTCGGTAACGCTGATAATAGGTGATGTTTGTCAGTGATGTCGTAAGTACATAAATTATATTTAATATTTAAAGGCAGCCTTTATGCTTCACGAGTATGAGTTTTTAGGCTGAGAATGTATCGTCATAATTTTTTTGCAATTAAGTTTTAAGCACTTTGAAAATAGTGGAACATTGCGGCCTTTAATTCACTGTAGGACTTCCAAAAAACAATCACAACACAGCAATGTATGAATATGAAACAGCTGCTATATTTTTTCTATTGCAAGTAGATAAGACTAGTTGAAGTCAAATTTATTTTGAGATAATCATGAGTTCTTTTATTCTCTAACCAGTGAATTAAAAATCACCGTGCTTCGATTTGTAATACAAAATTGTTCGACATTTTAGTTCGACATGCAGTTTTAAAATAATTTTAACCAGTAAACAAAAAAGTTTTAAGAAAAGATATAGATTAATTTTAGGAAGACGCCTTGAAGTAGCTACTTGGTTTAAGATCTAATTTAATTTATGAATCTTTACAGCAACATTTTTTTTATGCGTTTATCTTTTCACCATAAAATATATCCAAAGGATATTTTTAGAATTAGGGTAGGCAGCTGAGGAACTAATGGCGCCACTTACGGCTTAAATAATGAACTCCTATTGGTTAAGCGCTCTTCTTGTTAAAAATAACACGGTTTGATTGGTTATCATAGGAAAAGTCGGAGTGGAGACATCTGCTTAGCTTGCCTTCCCTGCTAGTTCTTCAATAGTCTACATGTTTATCGCATGATTCAATGGACGTATCATTTAATGGAAGAGAAAGAATTTAGTAAATCGCTAATTTACTCGTAATATCACAACCAAAATAAATAAATTCTTACATCTACACAATTTATTTTGAGTAATAAATTACAATGATGAACAAACTCAAAACAATATGTTCTGTGTACGATATAATAAGTGGTTTCAACGCGTTAGTTCCGTAATCTAAAATTATTAATGCAGTCACTTTTGTTCTTGATGTGATTAAATAAATATTCTCTTTACTGATACATTATCAATATTGTTATGACAAAGTTATAACTGTCTAATAGTTAACTGGTGTTGAAATTATTGAAAAAAATTTGCCTTACGTCAAGTATTATCAAATGATGCTTACTGAAAAAAAAAAACAAAAATCGACCAATAAAGTTCTAAGACATAGCTCGCTCGCTATCTCTCTATTTCACTCTCTCTTTCTCTTTAACTATGTGTCTCTCTCTACCTCTCTTTTCACTATCTGTCTCTCTCTTATTGTGGTACTCTAAGAATCATTGACGTAGTGGCCAAGTACACAATTATTTAAAAAATACATTTAGGCAGTCATAAGTTTGTCATTACTTTATTGAATTCCAAGACTACGTTGACGCGGAATGGCTTTATAGAGATTTCCTATGTCCTCGACAAAACCAAGTCACAATTAGCCCAATAATGCAATAAATAGGACTACACACGGCTACAGGTCAACCTATACAATTCCAGTTTAAGCTGATCTCTCATTGTATAGGTTTTCAATACAATAAGAGGTCAGCGTAAACTGGTTTTTGTATAGCTTGATTTGTAGCCGTATGTAGAAGCAGATAACAAAAACAATGTATTCAGTACATTCACGATCATAACCTCATTCATTTACCTATCATTAATCTAGAACAATCTTGAGTCAATAGAAATCTCTTCTCCTTTGATATCGTTTACTAAAACTTCACAGTACATTTATAAAAATACATTCTGCGGTTGGCGCCATCTCAAAACTTTTAAGCATCAATGTTTACATTTCGAATAATGCAAATGTGCCCCTCTGAAGTTAGCCATTCCGAATGGCAGCACAGTCGTCAAATAGATTTATATTTTTCGTCTTTTCATAGTGTCACTGCCTTATAAGTGTAGTGGTTCTAAGCGCTACTGCTACGCTAGAGGTCTTGGATTCGATTCCCAGGTCAAGCAGTGTTATTGGGTTTTTCTATAAAATTCTCAGAAGCAAGCTGCTTCTGAGAATTTTAGGATAGGATGATAGGATAGGAGATAGGATGTGTGCCCGGCGCATGGCAACAGGCTCGCCCCCTATTACATGGGACCTAAAAACCAGCGAAGTGTGGGTACACATTAGTACACTTCTGCCTAACTCTTTGGGGAATACAGGCGTGATGATGGCGTGGCAGGGAAGGTAAGGTGGCCAGCACATCAAGTAACCACAAAATGACAAATTTTCTCAGTAGATTTTGAAGTTTATCTTCAACAATTTAAGGTTTAAATCATTTGGAGAAATTTGACAATTTTGTATACCTTGACCTGCTGGCGATTGTACCATTTATTCTATGGGAAGTGACGTCACGGCCATGGGATTTGTGACATTCGCCACAACCACTTGACATACTAGTGTCCATCATTTGCAGGACCCCTTCAAAGGCATGCTCTATATTATTTAAAATCGCCATCTAGTTTAAAAAAATGTTAAACATCGACTTGTAAAAGTGTGTTTAAAAAATCGATTTACAGAAAATAAATAGTATTTATTATTTATTGTAAACTAAATTATTGCGCAAATTGGGAAGTTTACGCTTCAGAGAGGCACGATTACATTCTTCGTATTGTACATAGGAACGGAATATGTCTTGAGGTAGATTTCACACTATTAGGCTTTAAAGGAATACATAATTCCGTGTTAACCAATTAGGCACGTACCGTCGCATATAATATATATAATAACTGCGAGTTAAATATATACATACATATATAAAAATCTCTTTCAGTTTTGAGATGGTGCAACCGCCTTTTCATATGAGTAGAATCTGCATGAATATAAAATAATCTTTATCTTTGTAACTAATTTTATTTTAGATATTTTGCACCCTCTATTTGTAAGGAGCGAGAAATAACATGCTATCGTGTAAGTATATACAAATATAGTCATTATCTCACAAAGTCCTGTCTGATGACTTTTTATGTCATTGACATAAAGTTCAAATTTCAATATTTTAACGGCCTTCGTGAGATTGAATATCTATACATAAAACATATGGATAAGACTGCTTCGGAAGATTAAACTTTGATAAAGCAGTTTGTTGCGATATCAATATCAATTAAGTAACATTCAGTATTTCAGTCTAAATTAGTTCTCACGCTCATATACCGAGGGTGCATATTTCCACGATCACCACAATTTACACATACTATACTTAGTTCATATATTTGTTCACACAATTTTGTGCCGCCGAACATTTTCTTGAGCTTATCGTAATGGAATCGTTTTATTGGACATAACTGTATTGCGCGGGCGCCGGTACAGGGTAGTACATCTCGTTCATTACGTATGGACCTGTGATAGCACTGGAAATTAAATGAAATTCACTATATAGTGTGCCTTTTTTACCCACTTTATAGTGATAATATTATAATACATTGATTTTTTTTCTAGCCCATTTCGTCCCACTGCTGGGCAAAGGCCTCCCTTCCCTCTTTCCATACATTGAACTACAATAAACTTATTCCAATTGAAAAACAACAGACAAACATTGGCATTAAGGCTTACGCACGTCAGCCTTGGGCGCTTTCAGACAAAAAAGGTGGGGAATTAAGACATAATAAAAAGAAACAGAAATAATAAATGCCCAATCTCACACACGTTTGAATAAACTTTTTTTTTCATGAGACTAGAAGCCGATCCCAATAAAAGCTAAGACGATGATGTGAAGGTTTAATTTCACTTACCCGTCGCTTTACTTCTATCTTCAGATGAAGATGGCTAGGAACCTCAATATAGGCTAGGAAGATGATGTCTTGGTTTTTTTAAGGGATTAATCGCGAAAAGGCGAGCTACGTAATGGTAAGTAGTCATCGCCGCCCATGGACATCTGCAATACTAAAGGAGTTGCAGATGCGCTGCCGAACCAAGGAAAAGGGAGGGGAAGGATAACGGAGGAGGAAGGAGACTGGCGGAGGAATTGGGCCTCAGGCGGTTCGGGTTAATTTCACTTACCCGTGGCTAGACGATCCATACAAGAGCGTCGGCTATGACCTTGGCTCGTCCTCTGCGGAAGCTAGTCGCGCACTGTTGGATGTGTAGAACAGCACACAGGGTGTCTTCCACCACGCTCCAAACTGTACAACCTCTTCTACGCTTACTGGAACGATACTGAGGAAATTTAATGTTTTTTAAGGTTTTTTCATACTGTTATTTTACGCTAAACTAGCCGACATTATGTTCCGAATAATTTTGCATTTGACACTAGAAAAAGAAAAAACAAAATCGAAGACGACGCGGTGTTGTTTCAAAATCGAAATATGAATAGTTCACCAGATTTCACACATGCTTTCCCTCAACGTTTAAGCGCGTGATATTTAATTATTATTATTCGAGTACTTTGACATGCTTCTCTCGTATTTTTTTATCCCTACGAAATGTTTCAGTATCGTAATTGTTACTACTGAAATAAATATTCTTTTGATTACACCTTCATTTTTGTCTTATTCTCTGTTGTTAAATGTTCTCACCTTAAATCGTTGAACAGATACCAGACTGGTTCAACATCAGTTGCCGAAATTGACGTCTGTATATACGCGACCAAGTTCTTAGGGTTGTCCTCAACGCACACCACGGCCGCTGACAACGTGTATTCTTCCTCTGATTGCGTCGTTACGTTTTTTTTCTTGTGTTTATCAGCCCTATTGTTTGGAGTGTGCGGCTCGGATGGGGATTCGATCTAGAACAATATTTTATTTGACGTTGACTTAATTTTGACTATCCTTTTTTCGTGTATTTTATTAGAAAGAGATATTGATATAATTGGCAGTAGTATATTATCTGAAATTGGCGTCGCCATTATAATTATCAGTTATTTATTTTCAGATGTTGTATATTTCTTTTTTTCCTCGTAAGTACAGATCACAAACTTGTGGTTTGCAAATTCACTTTGGTGAGTTCCTCTTCCAATCTACTTTTCAGCACAGTTATTTATAGTACCTAAAATTTCGTTGTGACGAAATAAATGGATGGCATTGATGAAATTCGGAAGCTTCAGTATGAGGTAGCGTGGCCGAGCGGTCTAAGGCGCTGGTTTAAGGCACCAGTCTCTTCGGAGGCGTGGGTTCGAATCCCACCGCTGCCAATATCTTTTTTATTCTTTCCCGAATTTATTTGATTGTTTTCCGTCACGCAAATAATACTGTTACCATTATTTTTATTGTAATGAAAACAGCAACATTTCATTATTCATTGCAACTTACGCGAATGTCAACTTAGATAAATAATGAATTAAGGTCAAAATGCTAAGAAAGAAATGAAACAATTTAAATCCCATTGGAAATTAAACTACGTACGTATGGTACACAGGTACTCATCAAACTATAAAAAATCCAGTATATCCTGGCCTCGCATTTTAAGGAAAGCTGATATAATGCGAGTTCAGTCTATACTGGATTAAATTTGTGTATCCATTGATATTTTACAAATTTACTTTCATTCCTAATACATACTGTATTATTCCATTATTCTTACCTTATCGTTAATAATAACGTCACCATCAGATTGCAGTCTTATAAGTAACTGTTGTGGAAGTACGCAGTTCGAATCCTGCGCAAGATTTTTTGATGACCCGGGTTGTGGACTGGGTCTGAAAATAATATTCATACCTGTATTTCCCGAAAGCTTAAGCAGAGATAAACCCATACAGTCTCTTGGTATATTTTAGGTTGTGATAGGGAGAATTTCCAAATAACTCTAACCAAATATCTAATCATAATAAAATATCTATCTAATCAAATTATACAACTCAATAACACTGAACTGCAACTGCAGAAATTGAATCAAGACTATCACTCTGAGCAGCCACGCTTACAACGTCTACGCTAATGAGACAGATTTTTTTATTTAATTGTCTCATTAGTCTAGCCTAAGCGCGACTGCTACGCTAAAGGACTTGGGTTCGATTTCCAGGTCGAGCTAAGTTATTGGGTTTTGCAATGTTATTATCAGTAGTAGGTAGGTTCCGAGCACCCTAAACCGACGGTCATACATAAAGAGATTAATGAATGTAGATGGAGCGAAAGTAGTGTGCCAGGATCGCGGCAAGTGGAAATCAATAGTCTCTGCCTACCCCCATGGGAGACAGGCGTGACAATATGTATGTATGTATATATTATCAGTAGCAGCTCGGAGTTTTGATATGAATAGCAATAGGCGAACTGTGGGCGTACACACGGCTACACCTCAAGCTATACAAAACCAGTCCAAGGTTTCCGCACAATTCAAGGCCCGCCTATACCGGTTTT
The DNA here is from genome assembly GCA_958496365.1 of Subacronicta megacephala. Taxonomy (NCBI): domain Eukaryota; kingdom Metazoa; phylum Arthropoda; class Insecta; order Lepidoptera; family Noctuidae; genus Subacronicta; species Subacronicta megacephala. Next base: position 10,235,749 of record OY292527.1, read on the forward strand.
GTATAGCTTGATGTGTAGTCGTGCGTACATTAAGTACCTACACCTCTGCCTAACCCTTCGGGGAATACAGGCGCGATGGTATGTTTACTACTTAAGTAATATGCAATATACTGCAAGTTATAGCATGATTTACAGCCGTGAGTCGGCGATTCATCACCAAAAGTCACCTGATTCTTTCTTCACAAAGATATGAATTTTCTAACTTAGATTGAGGTAGCGAAATTCTACATAAATTGTGAAAGAGAAATTCGACATCACAGGCAGTGGTCTCGGTAGCTTAGTTGGTAAAGCGTCTGGTGTACTTAACCAGAGAGACGCAGGTTCAAACCCTGCCTGGGATCGAATTTTTCTTTCACTGTAAATTTTCTTTCATTAGAAAATTCTTATCTTTGTGAACATTTCGCATTATTTAATGTTAAAATATAATTAAAAATAAGCAGTTATTCTTTCTTACTTCTTACCTATCTGGGTGTTTGAAGTGACATCCAGGTCTTGCGCAGTGCAGTCCATACCGGCACGGCTTTCCCCCACCACCTCGCTTAGTTTCGGTCTAGAATGCAACAAATTCAGATTCAGTCATCCTCCTAGACTTTTACCATGTTGGAGTTGGTCTCCAGACTAAACCGATGCGGCACAATATCAGTTTTCCCACGAAGAGACTTCCATCAGACCTCCGCAACCTCTTTAAAAGAGATTTTCTCTATCGGGATTTTTGGGCTTCTGGGGCCGTATTACGTTGTGAAAGAGGGACGCCACTATTTAACCTGAAGAGCAGCATCCCTCTCTCACAACCTAAAAATGATGGCATTAATACGTGGTAATACGGCCCCTGACTACCATTAACGATTGTCGAGGTGTTCGTATGACAACCGGGACTTAGGGCTGTATGGGCTCTCCAAGGGCACGGCCGTACCCTACCGTGCCGTGAAGAGCCCAGTCCGCACACATCGAGTGTTATTCGTTGTGACCTGTCTCGATCAAATTCATTTTAAATAAATGATCCCATCCACAGACTGACCGCGGCAGGCGCAGCTTAGCCTTGCAGATTTATTGTAGAGCTATTTAGCCACGAGTCCGTCATGTAAGTAACGTTTGAAGTTATGTTTAAGAAGCTACGTAAGAGGAATCATACCATATCTTTCTGTGTGCCTTTCGCCCAATACGCCTTTTCTCGAACTGTGGCGCCGCCACAATTAATTGCAAGAATTGGTGGTAATCTGCAACATAATTTACCAGGCTGCATTTTAATTTATGCGACGATGACTATTAACCATCAAGTGCCGAGGCACTTGATGGTGATAGCCATCGAGATGTCCAGTTTGCCGACTTAATCAACTATAAATAAAAATGAATCCCTATGTCCTTTTGCCATTACATTTCATTCATCTTTTTCTTAAGTTTTTAATACTCTGTAGTAGGCAGCAAAAATTGGTAAGACAGGACAATATTTGTTGAGTCAGCTAGTAAAAAAATAAAAGAAACATACCACCACGCTTATATTCCCCGAAGGGTTAGACAGAGGAGTATTAATGAGGCCGTAAAAGAAGGTATATTTTGTTATACTAAACTAGCTAAAGCTACTTACCTAACAATCCGCCCCCGTTGCACAGTGGGAGTAAATCTGGAGCAATGCTCACACCAGGCGGGGGTGCTCCGTCGCGCCGCTAGTGATGCGCGCACCAGCTCCAGGAACCCGCCCCGAGGCTCCGGACTCTCCCGGACCGCTGTGGGGTACTGCAGAGCACAGGCCAACACTACCGACTCTCGACCTTCCTGGGAACATACGAGGAGTTTGTTAATAGTGTTTCCGATGTTGGGTTTTAGTCAATGAATAGGGAGTGAAACATTTCCGCGTTTATGTCACAAATCCCACGCAGAGTGAGGGAAGGTAAGTGCAGTTTTTTAGTCAGTAAGAGCCAGTCAAAACATTCCATGCAGCCTTCTCACATGATAGACGATCCAGGATGATTTTCCAGACATCAAGAAAAAGGGAGAGTAAAACATCAAATGCGTCATCAAATAATCTTCCAAAGATAGCCTCGCCGAGTCCCCGAACTCGGGAAACCTTTTTACTGTAACTTATTAGTCGATTTAAATTAGTGTTTCAGTGAACATCTTATATTTCATCCTAATTTCATCTAGCCTTCATCTACCTGCATGCCAAATTTCAGCCCGTCCAGTTGTTTGGGCTGTGCGTTGATAGATCACAATGTCAGTCAGTCACCTTTGAGTTATATACATTTAGATTTCAATACACCAAAAATATTTTGTAAGATTTTAGTTTAGTTTTTTCCAACAACCAAAATATTCTTTCTTTCGCAAATTTTACATCTAAAACACATTTTGGGTTAATGATAGTAACAATAGCGACATTTTTCCTAAAAACTATTGCTTAAAATCGTTATAGTAGCAGGTAGTAGTACAATCCGCCTTAACAGCGTTAACTTACCTCCTTATTACACTTAAGGCATCTGTTGAGCTGGTGCCTACCGATAGCGAACAGCTGTGATATATCCGACTCTTCCCGATCAGCTTGCTGGTTATTAGGCAGCTCGTGGTTATCCACTTGCACCGTATCGGCGTCGCCAGCGCCTATAAGATGAAATATAATGTAGGATAGAAAATATATTTCGGGTTTTATGGACGCATTTTCAGTACAATCTACTTAAAATAACTAATCATAATTTCTAGTAGATGGTTTTGTTTGAGCCAAAGTTTATTAACGGAGAAATAGGGAAGGATTTGTTTTATAATGTTAATGATTAATAAAGGATGGCGTTAAAATGTTGTCTAATGTTATATTGAATTGTGTATAAGATTATGACATTAATTAAAAATAATAATACGCCTAGTGAACAAAATCATTTATAGTTTCGGAACATTAAAGAAACAAAGTATTTCAATACCTACCTCCATAATCCGACGTTCCAAATAGGATCGCTTGTGGATTTGATAAACATTCATTAGTTATCATAAAAAAATAGAGATCGTGATTGGCTGCGCTTGGGCACGCCGTCCGTTGACGATATTATCGATTAGAAAGCATATTATAGTAAAAAGTGTAGTGATAGCCTTGTGATATGACCATTAGACTTCCAAGTCAAAGGTCTCGAGTTCGCACCTCTGTCTTTTCGAAGTCATGTGCGTATTAATATTTAATTATAACGCGCTTAAACGGTGAAGGAAAACATCGCGAGGAAACCTGCATGCCTGAGAGATTTTCTTGATGGCATGTGAAGTCTGCCAACCCGCAGTGGGCTAGCGTGGTGGACTATAGCCTAATCCCTCACGTTCTGAGAGGAAACCCGTGCCCAGCCGTGGGACAATGTAATGGGTTGATGATGAGAAAGCTTATTATTTAATAATAAAAACACAAACGAAAACGCATTCACTGCATTTTCTGAATATAATAACAAAAAAAAAACAAATCAATATATCTTACCATCCTCGCGGGCCGTCCATCCATCTTCCCTAAGTTCTTCTTGACACTCAAACTCGGTCGCCGGCCCAAGGAACTCCAATTCCGTGAACTGGTATTCCTCAGAATACAGGCCATTCATACACTGTGGCGGTACAGGCCGTACTTTGACGTTCAAATTAGAAATACGGGCGGGCTTAGGCGGGCTATTCACTAGTAATCCTTTCCCCTTTTTACGAGTTTCGAGTATTTCGTAGTGAATCTGGTGTAGGATGAAGCGATTCCAACTCTGTGGGTTAGGACTAAAATCTTTATTTGGTTTTAAAGTTATTTTTGGATACGTTTAACACTGAAAAGTAGATATAAGAAGTAAACATAACATACCATCACGCCTGTATTCCCCGAAGGGTTAGGCAGAGGTGTATTTAATGTACACTCACAGTTCGCCGGTATGTTTGGGTCCCATGTAATAGGGGGCGAGCCTATTGCCATTCACCGGGCACAAATCCAGACTCCGAGCTGCTACTGAGATTTTCATAGAAAAACTCAATAACACTTTCGCTCGACCTGGGGATAGAACCCAAGACTAGTTGCGTTGCAGTCACGATTGGGACCACTAGACCAACGAGGCAGTCAAAATATAAGAAGTAATCATTTTAATATCATAGTAATCTGTGAATCGATATTTTTATCGCTTTTATACAGGGTGCCTTTAAAGTCACCTGCAACCTTTAAAGGGTTGATTCTACCCGTCGTACTCAACAACGTTTCCTATGAAACATACACTATTTGTGAAAAATACATCTTCCTATACAAAAGTAAAACAGACCACATATTTTCAGCATGTATAAAAAGTTTTTTTTTTCACGTGTCTGATGGGTTTAATAGAAAAAGTAGGTCAGTATGACGAGTAGTCACACCTTTGCAGAAATGTAAATTGGCTAAACTAAAGAGGGTATATTTATTTTATTACGCTTTTATTAGCTTAATTTGCAACTAACAAAAATACATGTAACTGTACTACCTAAACAAAAGTATGGTTGTATACAACACAAGGTTTACCTGTATCAACGCAACTAAATCCACTCTTGAGTCGGCGCCCCGGTCCGGCAGTATAAGTCCGAGTGCGGCCGCTTCAGGAACCGTCCGAAACGCGCGCAAGAAGTTATTAGCTTGACACGGCGCGCCGCTTGAAGTGTCTAACATTCTGAAAAGGAACCCTGAAATATTTAAATACATTATTAATACAGGTCACGTCATATACACGAGTAAAATTTACGTGCATGGCTAAATTTGAGCGCGATAGTCAAGAGAAACTAACAGACATTCCAAGCTGTCGAAATAATATTACGACGTCGAGGCGATAATACATCGCTTCACTTTTCTTGTTGATTGTAAGCCACAAGAAAGATAATTTGTGTAAGTTACACTTGAAGTAATGTCACCGTGTCTCTCTGAAGTTGCGCATTCTAAACAGCGGCGCAGGTACAGTCATGTCGAAAAGCGTTAATGTGCATTTATAATAATCAATAATATTCTTTGGCTAAAAAAAAACCACACAGCTAAATTTTAAGTTGTTTTTAAGATAATAGCGTGTAAATTTATGACACAGACCCTCCTCTGGACGGAACCAAAAGATGGAACTGTACGGAACATTTGCGATGTCAACGGAAGTGTGAAAACGCACAGGACTACAAGTAGCATTTTTACCGTAAAATGGGCTACTGCGCAGTCAATTGCATACAACTTCAGAGAGGTACAATAACATTACCCTAGTTATAAATAAAAAATGCATACCCAATTCGCAACTGAGACAAAATTCTTTGGCACATGTATGTGCTAAAAGTGTCGCCTTTACCGGCAATGTGTAATATAAAACCTGAAAATAAATGTGCCTCGTAATTCTAATAGAAACAATTCTTTTTGGTTGTAGTGTTTGTTGTCTCTACAACAGGGTTCAGCAAACGCGCTCAAAGCAAGATCCACACATGTATGCGTATGCACACAAAGGCGACTATTCTATCTCATGAAAGCCGTAAAATTATTGAAATTTGTAATTTACGCCAATAATATAAAGGTTTTTTTTTAAAAAAAGCTTACTAGCAATGTGGGTCACACATTACTAGTAATCTTGTAACCCCTCGTACTAAGCTAGATGCTTGTGTTACAAGTGGGTTCACGTCGGTAGTGCAATGAATGGGGTTCGAACCGGCAACCGCATGATCGCAAGTCCGACGACCTAGCCATTAGGCTACCGCCGCTTAAAAGATTATTAGATCTTTGTGTGATTATAATGACTATAGTAGGATCAGCATTGGACAGTTTTGAAGTCCAGTTCATGACAACACCCTATTGTTACACAAAAATACCACTAGTTAACTAGAATATACCAACAAGCCTGATTCGACCTTTACAAAAAGTATATAATTATTACCTGAAGCATAGAATTGCAATAAGAATTGGGTAGTGTTGACTCTAATCCTGGAAGACTTGTTTTGTTACTCTTCTCTGTGTCATCGTTCGGAACATGTTTATTATACCGCAAATCTACCTATAAGATAGACAATACAATTGCAATGAATTCTCTGTTTCTGAAGGCACTCATATATTCTTACGATAGGTGTATTCTTAAAAACAATAAAAAATCACACATTTTACGCTTGGAAAAGTTGGAATGTAATTTTTTTGGGTTTCAAAATTAAGAACAGCTCTTTTTAGGCTGAGAACTAACAGTGCTGTTTAGCATTTCACTGGTGTTAATTAAAAATAGCAACTATAGAAGTCAGATTAAAGTTGAAAATAGCGAACATGTATTGGATACTAATTCACAGTTTTTCAAAAGGACTAACGGCTGATTTGAGTAACAAGTCTCTCAGTAGATTTGTTTACTAGAGTTAAGATTTTGACATTACTTGTATGTACCTTATGTCAAAATCCAAGCTCTAGGTAACCAAATGCCCTAACAGGTTTGTTAACCAAACTGGCCGTCAATGGACGAGGAAGTAACATTATAATAATCACTTACATGAGCCAACAAGAAGACACATTGTTTATTACCCACATTTCAAACTTAAACTGATATTGTACCTTTTGATAACGCTTGGGTATGGGCTGGGCTACGTATTTATTTTCGATCTGTCTAGCGGCCTGCAAATCATCCAAATTATCTTCTATGTACGGCATCTACAAACATATATGACGGTATTTGACTAGAACATCCGGATGAACAACCTGTTAAAAAATCGGAACAACTAAGGAAATTAAACTATATCTCAATTAAACAAAGTATGTTTTAGTATGAATACCGCTCATGACAGCTGTCATTTTGACATGTATTTATACATTATATATTTTATCCATAAGTTTAAGTTTCTTTATAATTATAAACAGTGTGTTCATTCTGGTATTATCGAATGCTGGCATTGTGAGATAAGTTATAACAGATAAGTTTAAATCGTAATAAGCACGCGCCACATTAGTATGTAAGGTTTAGCTTTACTCAAATTAAATAGACAAAATACCATCTCGTTTCTCACTTATTCCCTTGCCATACCACTGGAAAATTGGTGACCCCGACGTGATTTGTGGTCCCCACACTCGTTACGATAAAAACATTCATGTCAGTCGCCCACTTTGAGGTTCGTTCACACTGCGAGAATTTTGTGGTTTAAACTGCTAGCTAGCTTGTTGAGATAATCGTGGACTCACCTTTATTTTTGGAATAGCCTACCTGATTTCTTTTGAACGTTCTTGGGTTTGGTGCGTATCCAATGGGACCTTGCATTTTCATTGATTTTAATACTTCAGTGTCGATCGGTTTTGGTTTCCTGCAAGATTTAGAGATATCATGATTCTTCATGTTTCTTTATTTTAGATTTTTTGCCACTACTTACTACTACTACTTGCCTATCGTAATCCACTTCTAGACCAATAATGACATAAATGGTGATAGATAAAGGCTTAAAAGCTTCGAGCAACACGGTAAGGAGTAGCCTTGGCGATATATTACCGACCAAATAGTTCTGCCATTTTTTGCGGAGGGAAATGTGCACACAAGCGCCGTTCCGAATTACTACATACAAAACTAAAACTGTAATAACGACACTAACACATCCAAAATTAAATAATACCAACAAGCCTTGCACAGCGCTAAAACAGCAAATAGCCGCCTAACCAGCCGAAAAAACATGCAGCGCTAAGACACTTTTTAAGTTAAGGCTCTCGCTAATAAGAAAGGTCGAAAACGCAGAAAAATTCATGGCGCTTACGCGTTTGGTTCAACGTTAAAGGTAACCTCCCTAAATTGTTTATCGGCAACAATTCGGATTTATCGCTCTACCGATCCGTATTTTGTACGGGCGATAGGACTCGATGTTGGTACGGTCAGCAACGAAAGTTGCTGAACACCGCCAAGTTTTGAAAACAACACAGCACCAATACTTTTCCATAGATTAACTTAGGAAAAAAATTATGTAGACACACGTACTACTTACCACATATCGGGTCAGAAAGTTTTGTATAATAAATATGTTTAAGCGTTTTGAAGATTTCATCGTGTTCAGCAACTTTCATTGCTGACTATACACAAATCTGATAATAACTTAAAATAGAATACACGAATTTGGTGTCTAAATGTAATTAAATAGAAAAATACCGTAAAGATTTATTTACATATGAAATGTAATACGATCTTTTAGTAGATTTGATGTTCCAGACCTCTTTTTGCAGCAGAAAACCGAACGATTTCGCATTTTGAGGACCGCTGTGTTCACTCGCGCGGCTGGACTTGGTTTAGTTAAAAATCTGAGCGGCAACCTAGTTTTATTAAATGCATATGCCCATTTGGGCTTGTACTTTGGCAGAGGGGAACGCTACGGATGGCTTCTCCCTTTCCGTGTTGCGCGAAGCTTAAAAGTAATAATTCACTCTTGATTTGAATAATTATTAATATTTTAAGCCATAATATAAAGCAATACCACAAACTGACGAAATATTACAAGGTACCTTCCACCAGTTGGTCGATTTATGGAAACTGAACCTTCTGTCAAAGGAGTAAGGCTTAATTAAAACGCAATATTAAATTTGCCGTCTGCCGTCCGTACGTCCGTACAAGTATCGATTATAACTCGATCAACTGATAGATTACGGTGCCATAATTCCGGGTATTATACGTTATCTACCTATATATTTTCTTGAAGAACTCTTCGGGCAGTTCATTGAACCACTTGCTGCCCGTAGCCAGGGCTGGTAGTGGAACTGTGGAGAACTGGAACGTAGTGTCTTTGAAACCGACGTATGGCAGCCCTGCTACTTGGTCCGCGAACTCTGTTGCTCTAAAAAACATATAACATACCATCACGCCTGTAGCCCCGAAGGCTTAGACAGAGTCGTACTAATGTACACCCACATTTTGCCGGTATGTTTAGGTCCCATGTAATAGGGGGCGAGCCTATTGCCATTAACCGGGCACAAATCCAGACTCTGAGTTGCTACTGAGGATTTCATAGAAAAACTCAATAACACTTTGCTCGACCTGGGGATCGAACCCAGGATCTCTAGCGCAGCAGTCGCGCTTAGGACCACTAGACTAATGAGGCAGTCTAAAAAACATACTTATAAGTAAAATCGGTATTTACAGTAAGTGTAAGCTTTGACCTTTCTCTGATTTTTTTTCTACGAAAAATTATACAACGTGAACGATGCAAAACAATGAGACATACTTATCTGAGACAGTGACCAGAATTGGTACCTACTAATTCGCTTTGAAATGTGCAGTAATCATTGAATTGTTAGGTTAGATTCGTTATATGTCAGCCTTTTAGCTGTTTCCACTTATCATTTAGAAGTGAATATTTGACTCCATTGGTAACCAGGGCCGGTATTTTTAATAAAATTATTATAGGTTGAAATATTTATACATTAATTTATAGACTTGCTTTTAAAGATTTGCCCTATTATTAGTTAATGATTTTTTTTAATCATTAAAAGCACACTGGCCATACTGCACAATCTCCCTTACCTTGAGAAGTTATTGAAGACTGGCTCATGATTGTGCTGTGGAGAAAACAAGTGCAAATGTCCAGCCTGGTCACCGAATACTAAAGCTTGACTAGTGGAAGACACATCCATCACAGTACACAGGGAACTTCGAGTGTCCACCTGAAACAAAGAGGTTAAAGACGAATGAAAGTTTGAAGCGGCGGTAGCCTAATGGCTAGGGTACCCACCCATTGCACTACCGACGTGAACTCACTCGTAACACAAGCGTTTAGCTTAGTACGAGGGGTTAACAAGATTACTAGTAATGTGCGACCCATATTGCTAGTAAGTTTTAAAAAAAAAGAGCCAAAGGAATCAGTAAGAAAAAAAAACATTTTCAAATGAGGTTTTATGGAACTTATGGAACTGATGAAAACTTCACCAAAGAATTGAATTGAATAAAATTAAGTTGTTTCCATTTATGACTGGAATTTCGTCGGGAATGGAAAAAAATAAGATTGTCTAATTATCTTCCTTCATAAAAAACATCTTGGAAGACTTCAGTTTATTATAAATGTGTGTGTATTAGCTATATATTGACTTTAACTCTATACATATTTATAAACGAAAGTTACAGGCGTAAATATCAAGTGATATGTAGAGTTTATAATTCGACATTTTGTTTTTTTTCCGCCCACGGCTTAGCCCGCGTATTTTCTCAACTTTTCTGTACTATAATTATGTTTGTATTATACATATAAACATTCCTCTTGAATCACTCTATCTATTAAAAAAAACTGCATCAAAATCCGTTGCGTAGTTTTAAAGATCAAAGCATACATAGGGACAGACAGACAGCGGGAAGCGACTTTGGTTTATTCTATGTAGTGATAATTCAACTTATACCACGCAAATCTCACCTGAAACATAGACTGCTCAGCAGCATTAGGTGCGTTTACGTGCAACAACGCAACATGTCCATCTCCGGACAATGCAACAGCTCGTCCAGAGAAGGCGGGCAGGAAGTGCAGTAACAGCGGTGGGGACACGGTCGGTAGTGACCACGCTGCCTCACCCCGAGCGCTGCTAGCACGGAGACAGCGGACGTCCCACACCAGAACGTAGGGCTCCGCTACCGGCATGCCCCCGCTGTATAGGTTTTAAGGCATCAGATCATATTCGCTCTTACGCCAATATTAGAAATTGAAATAAAACTAGGTATTATTTACGGATTTTATCGCGTTCAATATTTGCGTAAATAATAAGGTTAAAAAAGGTATCGCTTATTCTGCGTTTCAAAGATAAGACATTCAAATTTGTTTGTCTATGGACTTTATCGCGCTAAATTTAAGTAAGTGCATTATTTATTTTCGAATGTTTCACATCCTTTACTATAAAGACTTATTTTACTTTTTATGTATAAAATTTGTGTCTATTGCATAGAGGATACAAAAGTTCGGAATTTAAAATGTCAATTTATGATAAAATAGGAAAACGTAGTTTTAAATAGATAGAAAATTCTTTATTGTACACCAAATAACCCCAAGTTCACAGAATAGTAGAATGGCCGGTCTTATCGCTAAAACCGATCGCTTTTATTTTCTATTTTACTTTCTATTTCTTTTACTATCGGGAAAGGTTTGTAAGTGGCATAGGATTACTTGACCTATATTTATTGCCTTAAATTACTCTTATGTAAAATCGAAATAAATAAATTTATTCAATGTCGTGTATTCGTGTTTTTCAATGTATTCGTGTCGGAAACGTGTCTTTTTTATTTATAGCACTTATTTTTAAAGCAGACTTCAATTCATTCATTACCAGCGTTCCCATTGACGACAAAACATGTTGCTTATTCTATCTAACACTCAAAGAGTGAGAGGGATAGGTAGCTGTTTGCAACATGTTTTGTCGTCAGTGGGAATGCGGGATAATGAATTAATTGAAGTCTATATTAAAAATAGGTGCAATAAATAAAAAAGAGTGAGAGGGATAGGTAGCTGTTTGCAACATGTTTTGTCGACAGTGGGAACGCGGGGTAAGACTACGAAAGGCCCCGAAATACGTACGACTGCGTGAATCCACAACTGATGAGCAGATCTCCTTGCATGTCCAAGTCTGAGAGGCAGGCGGAATGTGCCCTGAAAGTGTGTTCCGCGGCGCCGGGAGTCCTGAGGTCTCGGAGCGCAACCGAGCCGCTGGCACTGCCGCAAGCGACCAGCGACCCGCCTCCACTTCGAAGAACTGCACATCCTTCTTCTTGGATCGGCTGACAATGTGTTGTGAATTTTTTTTTTCTTTATTTTATCTTAGATTGCCTCATTAGTCTGGTAATCCCAAGTGCGACTGCTACGCTAGAGGTCCTTTGTTATCGAACAAAGGACAACCCAAAAACCCAATTACGCTGCTCGACCTGGGGATCGCCCCAGGTCGAGCAGCGTAATTGGGTTTTTCTATGAAATTCTCAGTAGCAGCTCGGAGTCTGGATTTGTGCCCGGTAAATGGCGTTACATGGGACCTAAACATACCGTCGACCAGCAACCCTTCGAGGAATATAGGCGTGATTATATGTTTTATCTTAGAATTAATTTATTACATTATAACGTCATCGTTATTTATATGTGTACACACCGCACAGTTACAGCTACACATTTCCAGTTTAAGCTGATATCACATTGTATAGACTTACATACAATTAAAGGTCAGCATAAACAAGATTTGTATAGTTCGACATGAAGCCGTGCGTTCGCGTATATGCATCAGTTAAGCTCTGTTATTTAAACAGTCACAGTAAATAAAAATGAATTTAGGTATCTGATTGATCATTTAAAAATAAATTAAAATGCAATAATTTCTACAAAAATAAAGGCCAAATTACTGTCCTTGCTTATTTTTCGTCAGTTTACATTCTTCTTGATTATTTCCAAACAAACGGTGCTGACGATTATACGCCGACATTATAAAAGGCTGAAGAGCACTAATATCAGCGCGGGCACAGGTTTATGTTTAGTTCATTAGATATAACTTACAATAGCAGTCTCAATCATTTTGGTCAGGTCCAAATCTATAAGTTTGTCTTGATGCCCGCCCATCATCAGCTTAGTAGCACTCACTTGGAAGAGGCATTGCATGTCCGTCATATTAGCAGATCTGGGCAGAAAAAAAAAACTTGTACAGTCAGCAATGAAAGTTGCTGAACACAATGAAATCTTCAAAACGCTTAAAAATATTTATTATCCAAAACTTACTGACCCGAGATGTGGTAAGTAGTACGTGTTTCTACATACTGATCTATAGAAAAGTATTGGTACTGTGTTGCTTTCAAAACTTGGCGGTTGCTGACCGTACATAACGCTATTTGGACAAAGTGGAAGGTGGACGAAGGAAAATAATAGTAAATCATTTTTGCGTATAGCTATACAAAAAATACTTATTTGTTTTTTCTTCAGTAATGCCGTTAATACGTGGCATAACGGACAGGTGCTATTAGTTTCTGTGAAAATATCGAACGTGAAATTGTCGCTGTGGTGACGAGAACTCATTATTTGATTTGGTAAATGCACTAGACTTTAAAAATAAAAAAAAAGCCTAATTTGACCTACACTAAGTTATAGACATAAAACAATAAACAACTATCCATCAATAACATTTGTGTGGTTGATGGGTCCTTCATATTATTTATCAGTCATTAAACCTCAACCTCAACAGTATTATTGCAGTTGTGTATTGAACTGCCTATTACCAGGTTCAAGCACTTAAACTTACTTAAATGTATGTTTTGGTATCCCTCTTCGTATTTGATGACGCAAGGCAGTTTTGGTTAGTGCAAATATCCCTTGTTCAACAGTTATAATGTCCCTCACTTCTTCCGATTCGTGTACTTGAAATGATGTGTACTTTTGCATTCCTGGACCATAGTATGATGTTACGTGACCCTAGAAATAATTCCAGTAAAGTAACTCAGTAAATCAATTTTTTTTCGAAAAGTTATACTGTCTAAATAATTATGCCTATGGACAGAGAGTGCCTCTTAACGTAAGTTCCAAATTTGAAAGTTAAGAGTGACCGCACAGGGACTTGTGTATGTCTTTTTATAAACATATTAATAAATATTTATAAAAAGTATTTGTTAAAATGCTGCAGTACCTTGACATAATACAGGCTATGCCAAGGGATTTTAGGTATTATAGAGCCACAGTAATATAAAAAAGAACAGTGCAATTGTTTGATGTACTAATAATTTATCTATATTGCTAAGTGTTTGATTGATTGATATTGCTTCTTCTCACCTCATACGCACAGCATTAACCTTTTTACATGAGCATTGAAGAGCAAATTATATAGAAAAATGGACTCCAATGGCCATATTTAAAAAAAAGTATACATAACCAAATATGTCACTTACTCCCTGATTACCCATCCAAATCAGCTCCTCATACTTATCGAAGACCACCGCAGACACCCCGAACCTGTCGCCGCCGTCCACCAGCACACTGGCTCGCACTTCATACTCAGCTGATTGATTCGGTACCAAATATTGTGGAGTATAGTCTGCAGTATATGGACCTGAGAGTTAAAATCTGCTATGAGTATAATATAATTACATGCATTTCCTTTGCCTGACTACAGAATAAGGTATATTTTTGGCAACTTATGGTATACTTTTGTTTAAGGACAAAATATTCTTAATGTGTGACATCTAATGACTCATATGATTGTCAATACACTTTTTGATGCTTTTTACAGTGAGTGCTGAAAAACTAGAGGGTATAGATAGTAACCTACCATGATAAGGTTAGGCTAATAATCACTATGCTTGATTAAAAACAAATAACAAAAAAAGATTTTATATTTTGTCACAGAATACTTAAGTTTATAAGATTTAGTATTATCAAATAATTATGATAACACTTTGCTGGTTGGCATGGCATATCATTATCTGTGGTTGGCTTGTGCCCAAATGCAGCCAGTCATTATTTTAGGAGACCAGGTAAAGGTCAAATAATTAATCAAAAAGCCTCTTGTTTTTAAATCTGTATGGGGTAGGTGCTTTTCATTCCCACATGTTACTATTTAAAGTACTCTGAAAACAAGCAATCCTGCTCCTTGCTACATTACAAGTCAAAAATAACATTTTTTATAAAACAAAAACAAATTCTTGGTAGTGAGCTACTAAAAAAAAAAAGCATTAGCACCTATGGAGATTTGATGAAGAGGTATAGGAATAATGAATATTGAATAGTTTTTAATAAATACAATAAAAACTAATCTATTTAGCATGAATAAAGATTGAAAAACTAATACTCACCAGTTAGCAGATGATCCGTCGGTATGCAAAGGTCGGAATAATGATATTCCATATTATAAAAAAACACTTAATTGGTTTCACAACATCTATAAACACTATTTTATCTCAAAACTTAAGATATAAACGTTTTTAATTTAAAATAAAACGAAATAGATGGAGAGTTCGACGACGGCAATCAGGAATATTTTAAGGTAATCAACATGGGACAAACACACACCGTGTAAATTCTTTGTCATAAAAACCTCTTTTCGTCAATGAAATAAAGGTCAAAGTGACAAGCACTGCAACCTTGTTGGAAAACAAAGTGTACTCGCGTCTTGTCATCAAACTGTATTTGCGTTCCGTTTCACGGTGTGTACACGTAATTACGTTCAATGTCTAAATGTTTTTGTAAAATGGTTATTTTTTTATTCTCATAAAATAGACAACTTATTTACGTTTTTGTTTTTACATAGACAATTGGTAATCTAGAACTTTCTGTAACGCTTTTTATTTATTGTTTAATTTCGCTTTGAAAAAAAAAATGTATTGGTATGCAGTGGCGGCGTAAGGCGTGGGCGACGTGGGCCACCGTTTCCGGCCTCGCGACCCAGGGGGCCTCGCGCCCCGAAAATTTATGAGAGAGAGGGCAGAGGCAGAGGGCCCCCCAAAATGAATCTTGCCCACATCAAATTTAGGTCTTACGCCGTACTGTTGGTATGTATTTATATTTGGGACGCCTTGTGCTATTGGGTACCCAACCCAACCAGTATTATCCTCGCTTTGACGTATGTTCTTTAGGTAGGTTTAGTTAGTTATCAAGTCAGCATGGGTGAGCGTGGGCACGAGCAAATGAAGAGTCGAGTGAAGACGATGCCTATTGGAGTACAGGTAGATAGCTAAAGCCTAATAATATAAGAGCAACTTTCGGTTTTGCTTTGCAAGTCTCCCTTTCGTATGCCGCCTAGGGCCATGCCCCTCCCCACGCTACACCACTGGGCTGGGCATAGATATTTTTTTAGCAAATGAGGCTGGGCCTCAAAATAAGATAGGTAGGGCCGTAGTAATGATGACGTTTTTTGCTGAGCATAAGTATTATTTGTTCGTAATCGATAAAATATGAAAGTACATACTGAACCGATTTTAATAATTCTTTCACCATTAGAAAAGCTATCCTATGCCTGATTAACATAGGCTATTTATTGTCCCGCGGGATCACCGGGATCTTACGCGGACAGCTCTCTTGTTACCTCTATGATTTAATCAGGGAGTCGCCCGCGCTTTACCATGGGGCCTAAATGGGGTCTTACTAAAAAAAAGTAAACAACAAAAATCGTGCAAAATTATTTTAGTTAAGCCTTAGAATATATTCTTAAATTAGTATTTAGCTATAAAACTAAATAAACAATATGTGCAAATAAAATAAATAGTATCTTCCTTGAATGATATATCAATATCATAATTATTGTACTGTTATTGGTAAGAAATGCTGATAATAACTCTTAGTAAAATCTGTCATGAGATCTGGCATTGCTTCAGGTAATGTTGTGATGAGGCGAGCTGGGCTGCCGGAGTACCTAGCAAATGAGGGAACAACAGTCTCTGCAGGCAGCACCGAGTTATCCTCAATCATACAGCAGTCTTTAAGCACACATCGTCGACCCTGTAAATAGAAAAAAGGATTAATCATAAATATGGACATTTAGTTAAACATTGGTTCATAGAAAATGATGAGGTGAAGTCAATTATCATATCACACCTTCGGTAAGACAAGGGCACACTGAACATCAATTTATGTATTTGAATTGTTACATATTTTATGTGGTTTTTAAATGTATTATAATTATTTAAAAAAAAACGCAGGCAGTATGGGCCTCTTGTGATATGAGACTGAGCTTAAGGGGTAACTTCCTACAACAGAATGCTTTTAAAACACAGTGGCATACTAAATCTCATTTTTAAACTATTTAATTTTTTTATTATACCCTTGTCTTACCGAATGTGTGACATATGAAATTGTTATTACGGAATGGCATTTCATTACTTAGGTACTGCCTCCTCAGTCTATAACAATATTGAAACTGACATGTTTACTTACAAAAATTTGTTTATCTACTTACAATAACCACATTCTTCCCAATGTAAACATAAGAGCCAACTACGGCAGCATTAACTACTGTATTTTCTCCAACAAATACATGATCACCCATTTGTAAGGGAAAGAAGGCAACTCTGAAATATAAATATAAGTGTGTGTCCAATTTATTGCTTGACAAGAGAAGAATTTATGCCACTCCTACTTTATTAGGATGCAATTTAATTATCTGAGTAAGACTAAGTATTGAAATAGCTATAAAATATTTTTAAACAATTTTGAAACCAGATTCAATAAATGAAGATAGCTACCCTTTACTAAATTTCTTGAAAGGAGGCCGTATGACAGAGCCTTTGCTTATGATACAGAACCTTCCAGTTTTTACATTTGCCAAATCTCCTCTGATTATAGCATCGCTTTGTACTATAACTTTTCCGTGTAAAACAATATTTTGAGATCCGCATAGAACTGTTTGTCTGCTTACTTTGTTTCCTGATGCCTAAAATAAAATAAGTTTACTTTTTGGAATCATTGACACAATCCGTATGTGAATCTTGTCGTGAATCACTTACAGTTTCTACGTATTCTGATTTATTATAATAAGTATCTTGAAGCTCCATCTTTTAAAATAAATAGAAATACTTCTATTTATGCGTACAAATTATGATTCATTCGAGTTTAGCAAATTTTACAAAACTCGCAAAAACAACGAAAAACTTAACAAGACAAACTGCAACAAGATGTCAGATGTCATGTCAATGTCAAAATGTCATTTGACGCGAATTTTACGAAGTCTGTTTTATTGCAGAATAACAGTAAATACAATGATATTTTTTTTATAACTTTTATTCTTTTTAGCAGTCTAAGAAATCATATTGTTAAATATACTTTAAGTTATAGATTGCAGTTTATCCATTGTGAAATGGCAATATAATGGCGGCAAGCTTAAAACTGTCTTTAATTAAGGTTACATAATGTAGAGCTAATAAATGAGTGTGCAGGTAGTCTAATATTGTTGTCTCAGGCTCAGTTACACACGCCCCTTGCACTGGTTCATTAGTCGGTTGGTCAATCATAATATAGGCCCGTCAACCGGAGCGGTAGTGTTGGTGAATCAACTCAACTGGGAGTCATGGTGTACATAACAATAACATAATAATTTAATAACGTGATATTTAACATTGTTTCATTGCTAGGCGTAGACTTCTGACAAGGAACCAATTATGGGGATCAAGTAATTTATAGGATCCAAGAATAAAATCATAAAAGTTATGTATTTCGAAAGCACTACATATTTATTTATTTCAATTTAAAATAATTTATAAGCAGATTATAAGTTCATAACTTTGTTTAGTTTTTTTCAATGTTCTTTTCAGAAATAAAGTTCTTTGATCCTAAATACATTGCACTTCGGCGTAGGCGCCATATACCTATACTCCATTTGGTTAGGTAGGTACTTAACTAAAGGTAAACAAATCATAAAAAAGGTTCTTTTATAGGGCCATTTTTCATCTTGAAACAAAACGTAACCAAATTAAATTATTTAATCATTCAAAATAATTTTCCTTTACTATACTAGCATATTTTACTACTTTGTTTAATATTAAATGGTAATTATAAATTCTTAAGCTTGCGACCAATAGGTAAATAAATCAAATCTGATAATTAGGTCATAAAGTATTGCAATGTGCCTACTAGAAAGAATCTAAAAAGACAGGAAATCAAAACCTTTTTCTACTTATTAGACTTTTGATAACTCGAAAAAATTAAGAAGTAGTAGCGCGAGGAAGCGCGGCAAAATAATTAACCGATATTATACTTAGTCGGGTAGCCAGACGCCATTCGTAACAGTTTGTACTTTCGTTCGTTTTTGTGTTTCTTTTGCTGTAAATTGTATTATTTAGTTATAGTTTTGTTTGTTCGTTGTTTTTATTGATTGTTAGATGTGTTGTTATTAATTTCACTCCCAATTCATAAGATACCATTGTAATAAAGGTTGAAGAGCCATGAACGCCGCCATTTTTATTGTTTACCTTTAGTTAAGTATCTAACCAAATGGAGTATAGGTACACATAATTTTAAAGTTTAAAAAAAAATAAGGCATTACGTAGTAGTAACTTACTCTCCGTGTCATACTTAAAAAAAAAGCACAAAATATTGGCGCCAAACAAACGTAACTTTTTACATTCTAAATTATATTTTGTGCTAATATTAGGTATTAACTGAAATGGATAGATTCGTTATCCGAGAACCCAGGGTTGGGGCAGGTAGGGATTAAAATTAGATCACATTTCCACTACTTACCCGTGTCAAAAATATGTCCAAAGTAATAAATATTTTTCAGACTATCCTCAGGGAAATCAAATGATGGCATTTCCAATGAACGCAGGAAGAAATAATAATATGATGTAAGTGAACACATAACATTTAGATAATTATTATTACCTACTTAACTACCTCATATTATCGTGAGGTCCTTGATATTTATACGAGTATATATATAAAATGCTGTACATATATCTATGGAGATAATAAAACAAAATTGGGGGTTGTAAACCATAGATGCTATGCTAGCAGTGCCTCATGGTTTACCCATCGTTTTTTACTTTTTCTTTTTGCTTGGATTTTAAGGATCGTAGCGTTATGTTAAATTAGCCATGTAGCTTTAAGCTATTTTTGAGTGAAAGTCCGGTCAGTAGTAGCCTTAGGGGCACTTTGAAAAAAATACTTAGAAAAAATTCACCAAAAATGATCGCATAATCAAGCCTTCGGGACCTCCTACTATATCGGTCCAGTTGTTTTGGAGATTAGCCGGAGCGAACTGTAAATTTTTTCACAAAGATATATGAATTTTCTAAATAAATAAACTTTCTTAGTGAAAGAAAAATTCGATCTCAGGCAGGGTTTGAACCAGCGTCTGGTGTACTTAACCAGAGAGACGCCTCTCTGGTTAAGTACACCAGACGCTTTGCCAACTAAGCTACCGAGACCACTGCCTGTGATGTCGAATTTCTCTTCCACATTTTACGTCTTCAGGCGACGTCAGCACCATCAATTGAAGACATTACACCTTCCTGATGATTCCTTACACTAGCCTGTATGTACATTCTAGAAGCAGCTAAGTTTGTTAAATTAAACCCTAACCTATTTAAAACAGCTAAGGATCTGTTTCCTAGGAACACAAGAAACCCAAACAGAATTGTAATGGCAAATGTACCTAGAACAACCTTGTATTTAAAAAGTTGTAATGTTATGTGTGGACGTATTTATAATGCAATCCCTCGTAATATTAGAGAATTGCCTTCGAATAGGTTTAAAAATATATTAAATTATGGCTCATAGAGAAATCATTTTATTCAGTATCGGAATTATTCAAATAAGTTTAACTGTAATTATGACTATGTTGCGGATATCAAAGTTTAATTGTTTTATTTTATTTTAATATTTGCATATCGTAAAACGATAAAATGTATCTGGCACTGACTGTAAAACTGTCCATCTTAATGTAACCTACATTTTGTGCAAATAAATGTATTCTATTCTATTCTATTCTATACATTACTATGTCTTTCAACCAACACGACGGTCTTTACAGGTAGTACAATGTCGAACGATGTTGCCTAACCGCATTGTGCTTATTTTTTATTAGTTTTTAGCATCAAATATTGCGAAATGTTCACAAAGATATATGAATTTTCTAATTGTCATTTTTTTTTATTAGATCTCTACCGTATACTTTCATAAGCATTCAGTAACTAGCCATTTTTTGGCATTACAAACAGACACTTCTATTTAATTTATTCGTAAAATAATGATTTTAAATATCTTTAAACATTGTTTAGGTCATCAGAGAATGTTTTCTACAGCAGTGGACCCTATACTCATCAGTTTCCGAATGTGAATAATTTACCCAATTCAAATTACTTGGATGTCACTGCAATGAATGCTCCTGTATTTGGACAAAACGTATGTTCTATTTTCCTATCTATACTAATATTATAAAGAGGAAAGATTTGTATGTAAGTATGTTTGTAACGAATTGGCTCAAAAAGTACCGATTTTAATATTTTTTTTCACCATTTGAATTCACAATTTTCACTGATTAATCTAGACTATTTTAATTACAAGAAAAAAAATGACCACCCGTGCGAATCCAGGACGGGCCGCTAGTCCTTTATAATTAACCGATTCACTACGGATGACACACACGCGTGTCTAAAGATTACTTCGCGTGTCATCACCTTCCAAGGCACTTGACACCCCTGTCGTGTCACGAGGTGTGGAGGAAGCGGAGTTTGGCTTTCTAGCCTAGTATAATTTTATTGTTAGGACGAATCAATCATCACCTCATTCATCAAAATTTGATCAGTAGTTTTTTAGGTGCAGTCGAACATCCATATATTTAGAAGACTTTTTTTTTAGTCGGATAAAAAATACGATCGTGGATTCCTTGACCCTTAAACTAAAGTATATCCTGTCTTGGGAGTGAACGTTAGGTACTCCGTATCTTTAGGTACGTTATAAACTCTTAAGAGCCTAGGTATTTATAGGACATTATATAGCTACCTACTTATTTTACTTTTAGATGTTACCAGGCCAAAGTCAAATGATGACGGGAATTGATCCCAGGTACTTGGCCAACTATTCTGACAACAGTGCGCAGTATATAGTTTCGGGTGAGTTTTCAATTAAAATATGTAGTCTTTATTCTGAATGGGTAGAAGAAAGTAGCTAAGAATTAATATAGGTAGTAGAATATAGAGGAATGTATTTATTTATGACTTGCAACACCTAGATACAGTTTGTTCGAAATAAGTAAGCCGATCGGAAGTTAGCCGTTCCAAACTACCGCGGTGATAAAATCGTTTAATTAAGTGTTTTAATACATAAATATCGAAATTAGTAAACAAAATCATTAGAAATGTGAAACATATACGACTCTAATTATCTTTACATCGACTCTTTGTATTAAAATTTACCAATTCTAAACCACTTGCAAACAACTTCCGATCGGCTTACTTATTCCGAACAAACTGTAATATTGTTCAGAATAAAGACTGACGGTATTGTTAATACACACTAATTAGTTACACGTCACAAATTCAAGTAAGTAGATAAATACAGTCCTCTATATATAATATATACTACCGTGCGACATGCAAATATTTTGTTACTTAGCTAATAATAATGTACGCACGGCTACACATCAAGCTATACAAAACCAGTTTACGCTGGCCTCTTATAGTATAGGAAGCCTATACAATTCGAGATCAGCTTAAAATGGTTTTTTACAAGTTGACCATAGGGCCTAGACGATGTCACATTTTCAATATCGATAGCGAAGTTAACGAACAACGAAAAGGAGAATAGGAAAAGGAAGGGGACAATGGGAGGAATTGGCGCCGGCGCTCCACACACCGTGCAAAACGCAACAGTATGCATACTGCTACATGACGTCAATATCTGTGTGGTTATATATGGTGATAAGTATTTACTAAACTTATCTGTAGTCAAAAGACTTTTCTTATTCTAGGTCAGCCAATGGATAGAGAGCAGAAAAGTCCAGCACCACCAATTAATACTGGTTTCGGAAGTAATTACCTGCATACAAGCTTTGCAGGAGCAAATAGGAACAAAGTTACAAGTTTTACTTCTCAAGTAACTGGTATTAATAGTGGTTAGTTTATACATTTCTTTTAAAACTTACAGTATCTACAGCTGCTCTCGTTTTTCTATCAGATCAATCTTCTTCTGTCAATCTATACTAATATTATAAAGAGGTAAAGTTTGTGAGGTTGTAAGGGGTAATCTCTGAATCTACTGAACCGATATTGAAAATTCTTTCACCAATAGAAAGCTACATTATTCCTGAGTGACGTAGGCTTTATATTATCCCGTAAAATGAAATGAAACGATAATCCACGCGGGCGAAGCCGCGGGCGGAAAGCTAATGTAGTTTGTTGGTAATCACATTGTTATTATGGAAAACACTTTTAAAAGTGTATGTTATGGGTTGACCTGTGCGGATCTCGGAGCGATCTCTTGCGGAAAATTTTTGTATGAACTCTCTGACGTATATAAAAAACGTATAACTTAAGGAATAGGTTGTTAGGTATATATTACTTACCTTGAGTTTCAAATCTTATGTGACTCTCGTTTTATTAAGCTTAAGCATTTTTTGCATTAAGCTTAGCACGAGGGGTTAACAAGAATACTATACTCCATTTGGTTAGGTACTTAACTAAAGGTAAACAATAAAAATGGCGGCGTTCAGGGCTCTTCAACCTTTATTACAATGGTATCTCATGAATTGGGAGTGAAATTAATAACAACACATCTAACAATCAATAAAAACAACGAACAAACAAAACTATAACTAAATAATACAATTTACGGCAAAAGAAACACAAAAACGAACGAAAGTACAAACTGTTACGAATGGCGTCTGGTTACCCGACTAAGTATAATATCGGTTAATTATTTTGCCGCGCTTCCTCGCGCTACTACTTCTTAATTTTTTCGAGTTATCAAAAGTCTAAAGTAGAAAAAGGTTTTGATTTCCTGTCTTTTTAGATTCTTTCTAGTAGGCACATTGCAATACTTTATGACATAATAATCAGATTTGATTTATTTATTGGTTGCAAGCTTAAGAATTTATAATTACCATTTAATATTAAACAAAGTAGTAAAATATGCTAGTATAGTAAAGGAAAATTATTTTGAATGATTAAATAATTTATTTTGGTTACGTTTTGTTTCAAGATGAAAAATGGCCCTATAAAAGAACCTTTTTTATGATTTGTTTACCTTTAGTTAAGTACCTAACCAAATGGAGTATAGTAATGCGTGATCCAGATTGCTAGTAAGCTTTTTTAAAAAAAATATTACTTATCTCGAGTTTGAAATCTTATGTGAATTTCGTTTTAAAACATTTTTTCAAGCTAAACATTTATTTATGTATGATCCTACACTTTTTTTAAGCATCGCACTCTGAAACTCCCAAAAATATCACCAGTTTCCAAGGAACAACGAAACCTGTTCATATGACCAATCAATATAATGCACCAATAGAACGAGTTCAACTAAATCCAGTCAATGGTAAGACTTTTTATCTACAACTTGTAAGTAGTAGGTACTTTACCAATGCCTGATTAGGGTTTTTGGTAAGCAAGATTGACCAATTAAAAAAAAAAAAGTAAAAAACATTCATTTATTTCCACACTAATCAAAACACAGTACAATCATTATACAATGGAGTGGACTGGAGCCTAAACTAGGACAGCCCTGTATTTCCGCCCTGGCCGGATCAGCCCTGTTTTTTATAGGACTCCAGGTCTTCCTCCCGCGGCGAGTGAGTTGGTACAAATAAACCAACGTACCAAAACAACTATATAATTACTGTATTAATACTGTATAATTTGCTAAATCATTTAAAAAAAAGTCCGAAAGAAGGATGGCGAGGTTGGACCCACATGTTTAAAAAATTAACAAAGCGCCGTTCACGTGCAAGTTTATATTGATTATAATAACAGGTTCATAACAGTTTTATGAAAAAAATATTGAGTTATTAGGAGTAGGGAATTAAAAGTTAGAAATGATTGTGATTTATTCTAAAATAAGTAATTGTGCAGTCACAAAACGCAAGGTGTTTTTGATTACATTTCAAACTACAGTAATGTTAACAACAGATTCACATTTTTACACTTTATGTACAATTTTACTTGAGTTATTCTTTATCGTATACTTATTTATATTGTTATATATGACAGAACCACATACATACATTCAGATAAAATGTATTACCCCTAAAAAGTTTGTTATTAATTATTATCAATAAATATATTGCGTTTTTTTTTGCCACAACCAAAAGTGTGTGCCTTCTTTCAGAAAGTACAGAAAATAACACGGCAATACAAAAACGTTAAGCATAACAAAAAGCCATCTACTATGAAATAATGTCCTTTATGTACTTTTGGATTAATTTTAGGTTATAATCTTCTACACTGCATATCTTGTTTCTCCCAACTTCTATAACTTCCGTTGTATTTGCTTTTTTGTTAGTTTTATATCGTTTTTAAACCCTGTATAAGTTTCCATTATGTACGCTACCTCTATTAATGGGTCCCAAATTACATGCAATCTCGCCATTGTTCTTTATTTAATTTTCTAAGATCTTATAACACTTGACTTTCGAACTCTAAACAAAGCCGATGCATATAAAATAGGAGCCCACAAATTGTGTGCTGTCAAACGTAAAAGTATTCTTGGTCGACCTGTGCTAAAGCCCCGTAACTCAGTCTAACAAGCTCATTACTCTGTATTTTCGAGAGAAGTAAGTTCTAAAGGGAAACTTCACGATACTTGGCAGGATACGCGTTTCGAGTGGCGCCCCCAATGGGTTGAGTTCAAAAAGTCTCCCCTGTCACCGTAAGAACGAGATTTAATTACAAGACGTATACATACTTTGTTCAGTCATGATCCTATTTTTGAATCGATTATCTAATAAAACAAACATGTTTATATACTAATAAACTCAGATCAAATAAAAAGTTAAGATGGAACTTTGCGAACAAAGAAGTGAGGCCGGCTAAAACTACGCCTTGCCTTCTAACACAACTACACGCACACACGTATACCGAAACTACGATTTATCTTGTCAGTCGAGCTATCGAGCTATCGAAAGCTGGACTGACGAGATAAGGCGTAGTTCGGGTATTGTTATATAGTGTAAAATTGTGTTTGTACACGGCAAGGCCGGCCTCACTTCTTTGTTCGCAAAGTTCCATTTTAACTTTTTATTTGATCTGAACAAATAAAATGATTCCAATAATTCATCATATCAGCCAATTGAGGTCTACTGCTGTACACACGGCTACACGTCGAACTATAAAAATCCAATTTACGCTGGCCTCTTATTGTATTGAAAGCCTATACAATACGAGATCAGCTTAAACTGGAATTGTACAGGTGGCAAGTAGCCATGTGTACAATGCCCTTCTTAATATTAATAGACTTCCACAAACATCCATTACATGCTACCTACATACAATTCTGAATTTTCCGTCCATCTTGTTGGAGAACATCCTTCATAACGTTTTCCGGTGTAAGGTTACACTCGAGAATATTTTTGCCCTAACTGCCGTCAGATCTACGAGCTGTGGCTTCCCTGCTAATACTTTTGGCTCATTTTTAAATCGATTGCGTACATACCGAGTCAACATAACACACTCAATGACAAAATAAATGACGTCTGTGATCTTCCAATATATTCATACTGTGTTCTGAGCCAAGTTAATGCTTTACAGTTATTTCTAAACAATCTGTGGACACAGAAATAACAAAGAAGGAACCGCAAAACCAAGTCATGACAAGAACGGAGAGACTTAAGGTAAGTCTATGTTTGCTAAATTTGAAATAAAATAACGCCTTTCTATATAAATTACCATTATACAGCTTGAAAAAATAAGGAGCTTCTAACAATCCTACAGAATATCGACGTCAAGTAACACTAAGCATACTGTTGCGTTACGTACGGTGATCGTGGAGCGCCGGAGACGCTACGCCCTACTTTCTCCTTTTCTCTTTCCCTCTCTTTTCCTTAAATAGCCTTGGCAACGCATCTGCAACTCCTTTGGACCATAAGGTGGCTCGCCTGCTTGTTTTCCGAATTATACCGTGAAAAAAGAATAAATCATCTTCCTCTTTATATCGTCTACTTCGTACTACTGTTAAAATATGAACACTATTAGATTACCCTTAACCCATTCTACCCAAACCTGTATTTAATTTCACATTTATGAAATTCATATCGCTGAATGCTGTTGAAGTCCATACCTTATCATAGTTTAGGTAACCGTACTTAACCCAAATATTTCACCTCATTTCATCAAAAGTCAAATATCAATCTCATAAACTTCAGTCCGTTTCGTTTGAAACCCTTTTACACCGTTGTGTAACATACACAGTTTAAACTATTGATCAATAAAAACGTAAATACGACTTTAAAAAAAAATAGGAATGTGTTATCGCTACCCTTATTCAAGTCAATTTATCATATACACATGTCTGCTAAGGACATCAAATTGCAATACGATATCCAATAAAGTATAAAAAATTGCTTACCGGTGCTCTATATCATAAATTTTATCGGGGTTTGCTGTATGGGAGAATGCTGTTCACACGCGTAAAGCGATATGTTTATAAGAATAATTTTAAACGCCGTATTCGTTTAATAAGAAAGAAATTCAACGCCCTATTTTTCTTCTAAAAAAATTTGCAATAATTGACGAAGAGTAAGGTTGCGAATCGATAATCATATTCTGCGTTGAACACATTCCTATCATTAGAAATAAATATCCACCGAAAGGTTTGGTATGTAGCAAACACCTGCGTTTTGACCTCTTGACCCATATTTTACGATACATTATTAGACATTTTCGTCAAATCACGTTAGCTATAAATGTTATTTATCTGTTTGGAACAAATACACTAACAAACTGTATGTATACCTGACTCTTTTATTTCATCAAGAATAAGTACAATGATATCATGATTCACTTTGCAATAGATTTGATATATTATTATGTTAGGAACTTGAATGTTTCGGTATTAAATTATTAGGTAAAACTAGCTTACCTAACATCCAAGTTTTCATGCATATTCCTCTACAACTTCCTACACCGTAGATCAACATAATTAATTTAATTACACCTGCAACCGTTCTCAACAAACCCATATCAAAACGCTGGTCTGACAGACGGCCTCCATCAGAAACCATACAGACTTGACTCATAAAATGAAAACTAAAAGAAATTGCTTGCAATAAAAGTAACAGCGGACATTTCTCTCCTTTGTCATCTATGGCAGTAGCCTAGCTTAGTGGGTAGGGTTGTGGGGACAGTGCCCTTGCATTTCAACAGAAAATGGTATAATATTTGCTTCGGAACATACTGCGTATTTTTGTACGGCCTGCTGAAAGCAACTCATTTGCTTTTGGACATGTATTTTTAAGTAGGTAAAATTAAATTATTGTTTTAATTGCTGTAATATGCTCAAAATCAATTGATGTGCAAACAAAAAATATCCCAAATGTAAAAATATATTTTATTTGACACGCGAAAACAAACAAATCGTACATAGATTCCATTCGATTGACTTTGTTAGTATAAATAAATGTTATCTTTCCTAGTCGGATATGAACTATATCTCACGGATCACAAGGCAAGTTTATAGCATTGATTTGTTCGTAAGTAAATAAAGTGAAGTTCATTGCGGGAAGCGTGCCGGTGCGCGCGGCAGATGCAATATCCGTGACTTTGTCTTTGAAAAAAGTGATTTTCTTGAACATCCCTTTAGGCCGTTCGATTCAGCTTCGTAAAGAGTATAAGTAGGGGCCGCTATTTCCTTTGCATTGCCTTGTTATTCTACCAGATTATTGTTGGGATCTTTGTATTACGTAGTTGTCTGTTTTGTTGTACAGAAATAGTTTATTTTAGTAATTTAAGGAGATCCATTTCCATATTAATTGGAATTGATTAATTCCCCAAATTATTGGGATTCTAATTAATCCAATACCAATGCAAGCTGTTCATTCAGCTATGACGATTCATAATGAAACATTGGATTTGCAATGAATTACCGCATGCATATTAGGAATTAAAAGCTGACCGATATTTTTAACTGTGTATTTTATTTATTTACCTATTAAAAAAAGTCCGTGTACTTGAACATAATTAACATAGGTACCTATTTTTAGGGTTCTGTAGCCAAATGGCAAAAAACGGAACCCTTATAGATTCGTCATGTCTGTCTGTCTGTCTGTCCGTCCGTATGTCACAGATTTTTTTCTCTGAAACTATAAGAGCTATACTGTTGAAACTTTGTAAGTAGATGTATTCTGTGAACCGCATTAAGATTTTTACACAAAAATAGATCATGGTTTAATGGTTCCCCATACTTAAAACTGAAACTCAAAGGTTTTTTTTTTCATCAAACCCATACGTGTGAGGTATCTATGGATAGGTGTTCAAAAATGATATTGAGGTTTCTAATATCATTTTTTTTGTAAACTGAATAGTTTGCGCGAGGGACACTTCCAAAGTGGTAAAATGTGTCCCCCCCCTGTAACTTCTAAAATAAGAGAATGATAAAACTAAAGTATATGATGTACATTACCATGTAAACTTTCAACGAAAATTAGTTTGAAAGAGATCTAGTAAGTCTTTTAAAGTTAACATTTATCATCACTATTTTGAATTCAGTATGTACAAAATCAATGTTTATGTAATCAAAAAAGTGCATCCAATCCCAACGCTAATAGGTAGTCCTTGGACAATGTATCTATTTTTATCCATCATATAAAGTGCGTATATAAAATCAAATACCTGCAATCTTTTCCACTCGTAAATAGCTTATGATCGCACATATCTACAAAATGTGATGTTATAATAATAAACGGTCGCATTCAGGCGCTTCACAAAAGCGGTCCGAGGGCGTTTTCCGGTCCCGTGGAGAAGGTGCTTAAATGGCACAAGGCTTTGCAGGACATCGGCGTTTTTGTATTTTATGAAATCGTCGGTGAGTTTGATTGATGAGATAATGTATTTTCATTCTTTTGATAAGTATAATATAATGCTATCTTGGATATATAAGAAGAAGGGTTTAACGTTAAAGTCAACGATGTAAAAGTACCTAATCATTGTTTCTGAGCGGGCCCTCAAACAAAGTTACAAATTTTTGAATGATTTTATAGACCAAAAGACGCGAGCCATGAGGCTTGTACCCTTATGAAAAGAAGGAAATAGTTATAAGTGTAATCATTTGACTACAAACCAAAAACAATCTCATGTGTAATTAGGTGCAGTCTCAGATCCAATGGCTCTTTGATCTAGCCCTAGATCGGACAGCATTATTAGGTATTTCTATTAACGTTCTGCAGGAACTCAGTATGGTTTTGAGCCCGGTTAACACCAATGAGCTCAATATTATATTGGACCTTAATTTTACCGTACTAAGGTTATGCCTCTACCAAATCCTTCAGCGCTCTAGGGTACGACGGTAAGGTTTATTCTGCAACACATACATTTACGTATAGTAAGATGACTAAGAATTATTTGGATTGGATTATATTATAAACTGCTGACTGCTGAGTTGCGAGATCTAGAGGCCACTTCGGCTTAAAGATAAATTTATTTCTCAAAGAACATTACATAGTTCACTTATCTAAATTACGTTTTATTAAAGTTTATTTCTTCACTTCTTCTTATATTTCTAAACTTGGCTTTTTCGCTATTATTGATAATATTATTTGCTATGATTTGGGATACAAATAAAGTATGCTTTTATATTTCAGCCAAATGTGTTAGCGTAAGACCTGGAGAGTCTTGCGCCAAGAACTTAGTTATAAGAGATGACAACGGACCAGCCATGCAGGTCGTCTACTACGAGATAGACTTCATGCTACCAGAACTAAAGTTCCCTTGTACTGTCAGGTAGATAAACAAAATGTTTATAAACACGAGGCCGGAACGTTTCCATTCTTTCACTTGCGTGATTAGGGATAGGGTGTAATTGAATTGTTACCGCCGTCATTTGTAGACCTTGATGTAATCCGGGTCTTACTCCCGAGTCGTGGCTGTTAGTGGAATGATAAACAAATAAAATTAGATATCATGTTTCTATTTTCTCGATTCGTCTTTTGTTGAAGTTCTTGTTTATCGGTTGACGTTGTTTTGAAACATTAAATTTCACACTGCTGGAGACCCTTTACAACAGTTTCAATTTCCTAAACTTGTGAAACGCTTAAATTATATTTAATTCTGTAAATAGATCTTTTAAAGACACTTTTATAGATCAATGTTACATATTTTTTTAACTAGATGGCGCCATAATTTCCTTTCTGACAACCTCTGATTGGAATAAACCGAGAGAATCATGGTCTCTTAAAAGTCCAGACATTCTTCTAGCAGTATATGAATGTAATCATGGAGAGCAATGTATGAGAGTGCGTTTTGAAGAAAGGGCTATAGCGACTTTGAGTAAAAGCCAGTCCAAGCTGATGGCACGCATGCATCAATAATTATGTGTAGCTCGGCCATGATCTATGGCTTCTCCATACAACCTTATAAATCACATAATAAATACAATAAACTTGATGAAAGACATATTTTTATAATACTTTGTACTCGAAAAGATATTTTTAGATATACTGACAGATGTATCTCATAAGCCGCTGACGGGAGCGGTGATATCGGCGAAAAAGGACATCTTGTGGTCACTGCCCCTTCCCTTTTCCCTTTGTTATGAGTTGACTGGTACTAACCTCCATTACAAAATAAGAATATTATGAAACTGGTTCCAATGTGTGATCAAATATTAGCTGAAATCATATTTCTGTAAATATGATTTACTGAAACCGTCTTACTGATAAGATCGAGAGACAGAGAAGAGAAGACTACTTAAGAGTATTGCAAAGTGCTATTGAGTTTTCCGTTCTCGGTGGCATCTGATATCGAAGTTAAGTAAATAGCATAAAGTTTGCCTCTGGGTTTTTTCTATGAAATGTCGATCCTGGGGCATTGAGAGGAACCGGAAACGGTTCCTCTCAATTATAGATTAATACAGAGATACAGAAGTTGCTTTGTCTGGGTTAAGCGGTATATAGGGTGACTGAAGTAGTGTTCAATATTTTACCACTCACCTTATAATGGTAATCATTATAAGTAGCAATTTTCAGCAAGTAGCAGGCACGTTACTATTTTTTTGTGTTGTACGTCTACGAATATTTGTGTACGTAGTGTGATTAAAACCATTGATATTGCGCGAGTCTGTGATCTAGGACTTAATTCGGATTTTTTTATTTAAATGTTTCTTTGAGGTAAAAAAATGTTTATTATGAGTGCAGTCCGGTGTTTTATCAAGTAACTATTTTACACAAATTATCTTTATAATAATGATAATAAAAAAATGTGGGTTTTAACAACATTTTGCAGGGTAATTGGGAGGATGATGCCTGGAACGTGCAGACTGCAGGCATTCAGCGTGAGGCCGGCGACAGGCGATGACGTCGCGACATTGCAGCGCCGTGCTGCCGTTGCTGCTCACCAGGTCGCCCGTCTCTGCAAGGAGTATGGACTCAACCAATAATTGTTTGAGTTTTAATGTTACGGTTTCTTAAATTGATTAATAAAATTCTGCTCATGATTTACTTATGTTGTTTTTTATTATTATTCTTGTGGTTTTCGATGTCAAGGAACCTCAAGTGGTAGAAATAGGTTTTGTTTCTTTTCAATTTCAATAAAAACATCATTTCAACGCAGTTTGGTGTATAAAAAAAATATACAGACGAACATAGTAATCTCGTCCTTTTCGAAATTTCTAAAGTCGGTTAAAAAGAGGATACACCTGCTTTTACCGGCTTTCCACCTGGTTTCACCTGCTTTGCCCTTCTCCTAAGGATCGTAGCGTGATCATAGTTATAGCCTTCCTTATAAATGTAAACATATACACACACATAGGTAAAAAAAGAATTTTTCAAATCAGATTGGTCGTTTTTTCAGGTGAGCCACCTGATGGTAAGTAGTCATCGCTGCCTATGGACATCTGCAATACCAAAGAGGTTGCAGGGCAGGAGGAATGGAGAAGGAAGGGGACTGAGGTAGGAATGAAACGCAACAGCGTGCATGCTGCTGCTTGACGTAGATATTCTGTGGGAGGGTAGTACTTCCCCAGTCGTGCTGTGCCAGTCATTCGACCCATTCATGCTGGCCTTTAAGCATGCCAGCGAGACCCTACTAATACAACTAGGTAGTTCTAGAGAGCGCGTTCAAACATTATATTAGTATGGATCACATTGCCTTTGTAATATCATTAGAAATCTAAACACACTTTAATATAACGTTCTTACGTAAACGTGTAAACCTCCTGTATCTACAATGTCTCCATGGTAACGTTAGGGTTGTTAAATAAATCCCATTTCACGGAAAGTTTGCACCTGCGGGGTTATTGCAACTTTACAACCATTGTGCGAATATGATCGTAAAACATAGACACCTATGAATCTGTTGCTATTCCCATGGATCCTTTTATGGTAGGTATTATTATAGAGCATCTTTACAACATCCTGAGTTCTCCGTCATCCGTCAACATCCGTAGTAGGAACTTGTGCTAGCAAGTTATATGGATTAAGTACTTAGTACAATATTTATATATGACTGCCTCATTAGCCTAGTGTTCCTAAGCGCGGCTGCTACGCAAGAGGTCCTGGGTTCGATCCCCAGGTCGAGCAAAGTGTTATTGGGTTTTTTCTGTGAAATGTCCAGTAGCAGCTCGGAGTTTGTATTTGTGCCCGGTTATTGGCAATAGGCTCGCTCCCTATTACATGGTACCTAAACATACCGGCGAAATGTGGGTGTAAATTAGTACATCTCTGCCTAACCCTTCGGGGAATACAGGTGTGATGGTATGTTAATATTTATATAGGTAAGTAACCTTCACTTTTGTAGGGGTCCATTACACATTGGACCAGAGACCGTCATGGTCGTCGCAAATATAACGAATCCCATGATATATGGACGATATGGATGGCTATAAGGCAAAGGAAGGTAAATGCGGTTTTTTGTCGGTATATATTCGACAGACCCTGCAACCTCAGGTGGTAGAGAGTATTATTTGTAATAAAAAAAGGATCCTTGATTAATAAATAACACATACATAGGTAATAAATACTAATATCACTATAATATGAAACAAAAGTCCCCCGTCACTTAGATCTTTTAACTACGCAACGGATCTTGATGCGGTTTTTTTATAAGTAGATAGAGTGATTCAAGAGGGAGGTTTATAGGTATAATACATACATATTATTATAGTACAGAAAAGCCGAGAAACCAGTTTTTCTATGAAATTCTCAGTAGCACCTTCAGTAGAGTTTTGATTTATGCCCGGTTAGTGGTAGTAGGCTCACCCTCTATTACGTGGGAATATTACCGGCGAACTGTTTGTGTACATAGGTACACCTCAGCCTAACCCTGCGGGGAATACAGGCGTGATCTCAGATCAAATAAAAAGTTAAGGTGGAACTTTGCGAACAACGAAGTGAGGCCGGCTGAAACTACGCCTAACGGTGTACAACACACAATTAACCTTTTGCACGCCAGAGTATAAACGTATCGCCGTACCCCTGACGCCAGGCCACTTTTTCTGTCAAATTTCACAAAGTAGTAAAAACACACTAAAGTAATGATTAAATTGTTTATTTCATAATATGGTTCGACGTATATTTGTCACTAGCTTTCCGCCCGCAGCTTCGCCCGCGTGGACAACACGATTTTGCCGGTTTAGGTTTTTCCAAAGTAACATGTACTATATTTGTTATTATTAAATGAGCAGCATTCGTGTTCTTACACATAAAACACACACACAAAACATAGTCGGATGGTATCAGTGGTATTTGAGGTAGGAAAAGTGATTCCCCCGAATACATCCAGTTATCACAGTGGCTCTTTAATATTTTTGTGCAATGCGGTTACTCGCAGTCTAGTCCCGTTACATAGTTTAAATCGTTTAATGAGACGCAGCAGCATTACAGGTGTCCCAAGGAAGGTTAACACTGTTAAGGAAATCTACATGATAGTAAATTGCTTCATCCGCTTGTAGCACTGAATCGATAGATCTGTATTCAATTTCTGAGCCCTCTAACGACTTAAGAAGTATGTAATTAATAGCAGCTGCAATGTTTTTTTATGGAGTTAGTATTGCACGTTTGCACAGCCAATCTATAAACTTGTTTGTTTATTAGAAAAATCAGGGTACACTCTAACTATTAAAACTATCATAGCCACCTGTCACTACTGTTACCAGCAGAGATGGTATACATATTTTCCTTTCGGATTCGGGATAATCCGCATTTCCTATTTTAAGTTATTACTTAAACTTTGAAAACTTTCCAAGAACCGTATCTCTCATATTTCTTTTTACGGATAATCATTTTTTGGGTTAGGGCTATAGGTATGACGATGGTAAGGATGCTCTGATTTCGTCTGCTCGGGTTCCTCTAGATATAACAGAATCTGACGGCATTCCCCCGTCTGCAACTCAGGAACTCCACCGATCGCTCTTTTGCTGCCTCTGACATCTTTAAATATCTAGTGTGTGCTTCAATTCCACCTTTGTGCGCCTTAGTTGTCTCATCCCACACGATAAATCTGCGATTTCGGAGAATTTGAGCCATGTCACTATGCTAAGATATTATTGCACAACGGAGCTTCGACACGAATAAGACTAAGCGGAAGTTTTAAAGGCAGAACCGCTTTCCCACCTTCCCACCAAAAGAGGTGTTATTCCAGATGCAGGTACAGCTAAAGTAATGTCCCGATTACTTTGTATTTTAGCCAAAAGTGAGTGCGTGACACAAAATGGTTGGCTAAATAATAATATGTACAACTTTGGTATGATTTTCGAATATTGTGATTCTCGTATGTATTTATTTTGAACGCAATGCATAACGTATTCCGTTTTAAAGGTAATAATAAAAATTAGGTGTTAATACAAATGCCAGATTTATTTACTTGCACTATATAGGGGAAGTAACTCTTTTTACGCGACTAAGGGGTGAAATTGAAATTTTGTTGCTTTAATTGTATTGTACAGCTTAAATGCATAAGTTCAAGCACAATAATAAAAAAAATATTTAAAAATACGTGTTTCTTTAATTATAATCTTTAATTATAATGAAGAGTTTAAATACTTATCTCAAGTAATTTTGATAATAAATAATTTATTTTTGTAAAAACTTTAACACCCCTTTTTAACCCTTTTAGGGATGAAATTCAAAAAGTCCTAAAATATGTGATTCTTTAATTATATTGAAGAGCATAAATATTAAGGTTCAAGTAATTTTGATATAAGAGTATAAAAAACATTTTTCACACAAATTTTAAAACCCCTTTTTACCCATTTAAGGGATGAAATTAAAAAATCCAAAAATACGTATTTCTTTAATTGTATTGAAGAGCATAAATATTAAATTTCAAGTAATTTTGATAATAAAAAAATATTTTCCATACAAACTTTAACACCCATTTTTACCCATTTAAGGGATGAAATTAAAAAAATCCAAAAATACGTAAATCATTAATTATATTGAAATGCATAAATTTTCAATTTCAAGTAATTTTGATAATAAACAAAAAAATATCCATACAAACTTTAACACCCCTTTTTACCCATTTAAGGGATGAAATTTATAAAATCTTTAAGGACGTGTTTTATTATTTTGTATTTAGAGGCTTATTACCAAATTTCATTAATTTTCAATTAGAAATGACAGAGTTTCATACAAACTTTAAACCCCCATTTCACCCCTTTAGGGGATGAATTGCGAAAAATCCTTTCTTAAATGACGCCTAGAATATAAAAGCAATATCCTCACAAAATTTCAAACTTCTATCATTAGTGGTTTCGGCTGGGCGATGATATGTCAGTCGGGACATTGCCTTTTATATATATAGATATATTTGTGACGTTGGCGTTCAGGGTAAGATTTCGTTTGTCACATATATGTGAAAATGGCGTGCAAAAGGTTAAACGCACACACGAGCTATCGAGGTATCGAAAGCTCGACTGACTAGTTAACTAATACATATGTGCGTGTAATTGTGTGTTGTACACCGTTAGGCGTAGATTTAGCCGGCCTCACTTCTATGTTCGCAAAGTTCCATCTTAACTTTTTATTTGATCTGAGATCACGCCTGTATTCCCCGCAGGGTTAGGCGTGATATGTATTTCTTTAATGAATTCGCATTATTGTCATGGGTAATCGTAATGCAACTCTAGTCTCTACTGTCACCCATCTATAGGCTGGCCGTGGTAAGGGAAGTTTAACTCCGTACATTGATTGATAGCTATACCTACTTAACCATTATCTCCTCGATATTTCGTAAAGAGTGCAAAACTAAAAACAAATTTTGTTATCCTAAAAATAAACTTGTGAAACATGTAACTTTTGCGTACACTTATTTGTCAAAGCGAGTGATTAATTTGACTTATCAAGTCACAACAAAAACTATTTAGAAAGTTTTAAAAGTTATAAGTTTTATAGAACTGAAGGGTTCATAAATCTCTTTAACAAAATGAGCTAATAAAAGTTAACTAAACGGTTGGTTAATTAAAAGATTATTTTGATAAAAATATTAGCGGCTTCATTCATGGGTCTAGCTTCTGCAAAGACTAGGGGTTATGGTAACAAGTCTGATTCTATTACCACTGAAAACTCTACCTTATTCGTTCTACATAATGCTTGGAAATTATAAGCAAGTTATTAAAAATAACTAAAAACGTTTTTGGGATTTTTCTCAACATTTTCTACATTTGCATATTCATAAGAAACTAATTTTTAATTATAAATCATTAGGGGCATGGGTAATTAATTATGCATTTACAAACTCTATTTCATAACTTTTTTAGTAAAGAAAAATATGTTTTCAATAGGTATGCATACAAATTGAAAATCACCGATCGACAATAAGAAAATAGAAAAATGGATTCCATTCATACGGGGCCATGCAATAACCATATTTTAAAATCACTCGGTAGACCAGTGTATGGTAATGAGTTTGAGCTTTGGCATCTATCCAAGATTCGATAGCACTTTTTAAAAGCTTATCCAATAATAATGCTGCTTAAATGCACCAAAAACGTGAGGAGTACATTTCCGAATGACATTAAGAATAATACAGGCAAGATTGTGAGGCAGATGTTGTTGAGAGATTGCTAAAAAGCAGAAACGTTGTACCGTGATGTCATTGTAGACTGTGTGACTGATTAATTTATTTTGCTTATTGACCTTAAATATAAACTTCGTTAGCCAAAAATAAAAACTAAAAAGCAACTGATTTAAAAAAAGGAAACTTAACATATTATTTTACACATTTTTGTTTTTCAAAGATGAAAACGGGGCGCTGTTCGCCAAAAAAAAGTCTGATGACAGAAAATTCTTACTGATTAATTCTGGAGTTTATTTATAAAGCTAATCTAAGTTACGGACTTCACAGAAGTCATAATTTTGTAGCGACGATGAAGTAATAAAAATTGCAAATGTAGAAATTTTTAGATTAAAAAAAAAATAGAGAATTATGTTAGTACTTGAATAAAATAAGAAGCAGTGATGACCATTGGGCTGGAATCGTAGGTCTCGAGTTCAAATCCAAGGCACCTCTGATTTTTCGTTATCATGTACGATTTAAAAATATGAGATTTTCTCTGTCAACCCGCAGTAGGCTATCGTGGACACCATACACTTAGACAATCTTTCCTCATAATTTCAAGCCTTTTGGACGATACATCCGTATAATGTGATTCAAATACAGAAAACTATAACTATCTATAAGTTAACGATAATTAAAAATAAAACGGAGAAAATTACTTTACAGGCACAACACTAAATGCAGGCAATTACTCAATATTACACGAACTATTCAACCCAAACCTATTCATAAGAAACAATTTGTTGGAGCAGAAAATTCCATTAACAACTGAAGAACTTCATCTTGACTAAAATTAAGATTTTCCTTTTAACGACCGATTAACATGCAAATTGCATATTAATTTTAGCAAAATGAACGACCGTTAAAAGTTAATTTAAAGGTTCAAAAGATCGTTTCACGGTGTATTACAGGTACTTTTAGAGTGATTAACTAAGGTTTTAAAGATCTTCTGAATGGGTTAAGCTCAATCTTTGGTTTTTTTTTTAAATTTGGTAACATATAATAAATATCTTCGAGAAAAGGTTAGATGATAGGATATGATATATCAAATTTAAGTGTAATCATATAATGTAATACAAATACTATAAATTTTAGTACATACTATATAATTTATAGTACCTATGGTTTAATGCAAGCACTATGAACATGGAAACATTTAACATGAATGCAGGGAACAATCGGACGACAATATTTTTAACGCAAAAGTTTTTTTAAGCTTCCATTTACCCTGAAATTTTCTGTTAAAGAACTATGCTATTGCCACGGAAATAAACTGACATTTTCGCTTCATAGTTTCATTGTTACAAGACAAGTTGCTCGCTCCCTGAAAAGTATAAAGCTTTTTTGAAACATCGGAAAAATTCGACGCGAGGTAACCGAATGTTGCGACGCAAAGTAAATTGTGTACTTTTCTGTGGCGGTACTACCGCAACAGAGATATTCCGAACGAAAAATAGAACAACGTTGTATTCGTATTGAGAGATCTATGTTCCGCATTTTAAGGATATTGGTCTTTTTTTTAGGCACGTATATACCTACTTTATACCACTTCTGGTACTTCTCCCTCTTCCCAACCAAATTTTCGGTTATTTATTGCCCAACTTATACCTAACAATCTATCTTGGAAATCAGTTTATGTATTTAGGCTTTCTGCATCTCAAGGAGCCTTCATTTACCTTCCTTTCAAACTCCTAATGTCCCTTGAGGATTCAACTCAGAATTTACTGAGACGGGTGTTCATTACATTCTACATTTGTGGTGTTGTAGTGGCCTTATTTGCACCGTCCGGTCTGTGTCAACAAAGTCGCAAACAGCGCTTTACAATGTTGAAGTATCTGTTGCCTAACTAGATTAGTTCTCTACCTTACTATGTAGTTGACTGTCAATACTTTTGATTACCTACTTACATCTAATTTAAAATTAAACATCAATTGCGAAAGTTTTATGCATACAAAAACAGTGGAAGAATAATATATCTTCCATAGCTTCCATTGTTCAAATTAATTGACCTCTACAGAAGTAGGTCACAGATCCAGTTTCACGATGATGCCCACAAAAACAGAGCTAGAACTCGAGAGACACCCACTAATTCACTAAAGCAACAACCGTCACTAGCCAGGCTGGCAAATAATTGTCGTGGATTATGCCAGAACTTTTCTTTGGAAAGGTTCACTCTAACTCTATATATGGGATAGACCCGGTTTCGAGTTTTGAATTCGTATAAGCAAAGACTATTCTTAGTAAATCCAGTCTTTGTTTCATTCTTATTAGCTAAGTTTCAGCCTCAGACCTTTGGACTATCAAACTGGAACTTATTAGTCCTTATATTCATATCCTCTAGATCAGTGTTTTCCAAAAATCTTCGAACGCAAGTTAAAAAATCTGACGCCCCCTCAGGTTTATATTAGAACTCTGTCATGAAAATATTGCATTTTATTGTGGTGTTAAACCTACAACCTGCAATCGTCGCTTTTTACTTTATCTGAGTAACAAGCGTGATCTCCCGAGGAAGATCTGATGATCTTAGATACATAGATAGATGAAACAAAACTTCTCCTCTATAAAAAATCATACAGCGATACCTCACTGTAACCCTTATAATTATGCTTGCTTAACAGGGCTACCTGGATTAATCTTAATTAAGTCCAAATGGCAGGTCGGCAATCATCATTAAACCTCATTTAAAACTACAAAGACCGAAGGACTAACAACAGTCATAATGGGAATGGGGAAGGAGAAGCAATTAAACAGGTCCAGAGTACAGACAAGTTTGTATCCGTCCTTTGTGGTGGGTCCCTTCGCACCTCGGATATAATCAGTGTTGAACTATGTACCATAACCTAAAGTTGTCTAGGTAACACTAATTAATGGTGAACTAGAAAGTGTAGAAATTTACAGGCAAATTTAAGTTGGCTGCTACAAATGTCCACTTCTGTTATATTGGATGATTGTGGTACAAAGTTACGTTGCTAATTAGCGTCGAAATTGTAACTGTGTTTGTCGAATTTGTATTCTCTAAAGTTGTAAAACAAACTTCTGGATAAAACCTTTTCTTAAAGTAGATAATTGTAATAAAAAACATAGTGATAGAAATGTTAAATGAGTGATTAAATGAATTAATAATATAGTGATCATTGAAGGACGTCTGAAGTACGTATTATTGGAATAAGCTAAGTATCAATATTCCCATTACGTTCATTACAAACCGTAATATAATTATAATATAATAATATAATATCTTTATTGTCATAATTTTTACAAACATTTCAATGGATTTCCCTGTCTCCTGCACTAGTGTACACTGTATTGCAGAAGCCAGTGTCTTCCCCTTATTAATAAGTTTCAGGTATTTTATAACAACAAGAGTACAAAAAAAAGAAAGTATAAAGAAATAAATTTAAAAAAGGAAAAAAAAAAACAGTATTTTATAACCTAAGATTTTGTGCATAGTAAGTAAGTTTGTAAGTGTAGGTTGTGTGTGGATGTGTAGTGGTGTATTAGCCAATAAGCCAATAAGGAAGTGTTTTTTTTTTTTTTTTTTTTTTTTTCTTTGATTCTAATAAGTTATAAGCAATACAATATACATATCTGACATGTAGTTAATCGAACAAATCAATTTTGTATTATTATATGCTCGTGAGAATCGTCAACAATACAAAATAATTTCCATTATCCGTGCAAATAGTTACCAATGTTTATTAAATTATAACTGAAAACGGATTCCGTGTCATGCGACTGGGACGCTTTATATTGCTTTGTTTGTTTGCCTAGAATCATATTTACTTAAAAAAAACTAGTAAGTGATTTATTTTATTGATATTTTCAGGTAGGCAATAAATTATTTTACTTGCATATAATGTTGCACTTTAGACTGAAAGAAGTTATGAAAGTGTCGTGTGAAACGAAGCATAAGTAACGATCCCAAGACGCAGTATCTAACTGTCCATTCTTCAATCCTTTTGACTGCTTCATAACAATGGACGAGTAAGTGGCGTACCTACAATAATCGTTGCTATTGTGGAAGCGAGTCATGGACAGTTGCGAATAGGTATTTTTGGTATACCTCCAAAAAAGGTTCGATACATCCTTGTTAATAAATTAATACATTTTCTCAGTATCACCAGTCCAATATTTTGAAGTCCAATAGTACAAAGCGCACGCTTGCGTCATAGCAATGATAATACGTCTTTGCGTCACAGTAATAAATTATGTATTGTAAGAATAGTTTGTTTAATTAATTGATGCGTGTGGTCTCATGAGGGTAAAACAATAGATTTTGCAATGTGTCTACAATATGGCGCTTGACAGGTTAAGATTATTCAAGTATTGATTAACATATTTTCTCGCTTTAGGCTTAAATCCTATTATTGGTCAGTTTATTATTTATATAATAAGCTTGCGATAGATCAGTCAGACAGGTCAGTCCAATAGTTTATAAAAACTGAAAAATGTTACGCAAAAGAATTGTTATGCCTAAAACCCAAAGACTAGACCAATAAAATGGGTCCGATGTAATAAATTTTGGTATCTTTTGACTTACATACTGTTTATGCAATGGACCGGTATCGTGGGTATCGGCAGGATGGACAACGGTCCGCGCTGATTTATGATTGCATATATCGAACACCGTATGTTTATGTCCCGACCGGCTTATTCTAATGTAAGCGACGGAGGCCGTAGGCGTAATGCCGCGTATAAAGATACTTATTTTTTCAGGGATTTTATATAAGTTGGTATTTTTGAAAGGTTAAGGATTTACTGTGTTAGATGTGCTTTATATACCTACATTGCTAAAACTTGAAGATGATATAGTGACACGTATTGAAAGGAATATGCTAAGATGGTTTGGGCATGTCGAGAGAATGAATGAAAGACGATTAACGAATGGAATTTATAAGGCGAATGTTAGTGGCAGCGTCGGGAGAGGTCGCCCTAGAAGGACGTACACCGATCTTATCGGCGAGGTTCTCCAAAAAGGTCAGGTGCGTAGTACTCTCAACCGGCGCGTGTGTATGAAA
This sequence comes from Subacronicta megacephala, assembly GCA_958496365.1. Taxonomy (NCBI): domain Eukaryota; kingdom Metazoa; phylum Arthropoda; class Insecta; order Lepidoptera; family Noctuidae; genus Subacronicta; species Subacronicta megacephala. The sequence continues at coordinate 10,278,308 of OY292527.1, forward strand.
AGATGTATGAATGTGGAAGAAGCGAAAGAGATATGCAAGAGTCGTAGCAAGTGGCAGTCCATAGTTTCTGCCTACCCCTGTGGGAAAAAGGCGTGAGTGTATGTATGTATGTATGTATTGCTTTTGATTTTGAAAACAATATTTTTTTTTATGGGATATTACGCTTACTTTAAAAAATATGGGGGCAAACTAGCAAACGGATCGCATAATGGTAAGTGATTACCGCCGCCCATGGAAACCTGCAACACTAGAGGACTCACAAGTGCATTGCCAACCTATTAAAACGGTACGCTCTTTTCTTGAAGGTTGTATTTGTTCGAAAATACTGCAGGTGACAGTTCATTCCACAGTTCCACATATTATCGCTTTTATTAAGTTAAAAATATAAGTTTATATTATAAATAAATCTTGAACTTCAGAATTTAATGCAGAACTATTTTTATTTCGGTACAAAATGTTTTGTCTGTTTCATTTTCTTAGAGCAATGTTAAGTTATTCACATTACATATATACAATAGTGCTTAGAGGGGTGTCTAGGTGTCTATTATAATAAAAATAAGGTTTTGTGTTAACAACGAGTAGTTAATTCGTAATGGATCATAACATTATTTTATTTATTTGACAAAAAACTAGTAGTATCAACTATAAATTTAGCAGCATTATTAAAAATTACTTGTAATCTTAACATTTATGGTGAACGCAATATTCGATACATAATATACTAGCTTTCCGCCCGCAGCTTCGCCCGCGTGGACAACACGATTTTGCCGGTTTAGGTTTTTCCAAAGTAACATGTACTATATTTGTTATTATTAAATGAGCAGCATTCGTGTTCTTACACATAAAACACACACACAAAACATAGTCGGATGGTATCAGTGGTATTTGAGGTAGGAAAAGTGATTCCCCCGAATACATCCAGTTATCACAGTGGCTCTTTAATATTTTTGTGCAATGCGGTTACTCGCAGTCTAGTCCCGTTACATAGTTTAAATCGTTTAATGAGACGCAGCAGCATTACAGGTGTCCCAAGGAAGGTTAACACTGTTAAGGAAATCTACATGATAGTAAATTGCTTCATCCGCTTGTAGCACTGAATCGATAGACCTGTATTCAATTTCTGAGCCCTCTAACGACTTAAGAAGTATGTAATTAATAGCAGCTGCAATGTTTTTTTATGGAGTTAGTATTGCACGTTTGCACAGCCAATCTATAAACTTGTTTGTTTATTAGAAAAATCAGGGTACACTCTAACTATTAAAACTATCATAGCCACCTGTCACTACTGTTACCAGCAGAGATGGTATACATATTTTCCTTTCGGATTCGGGATAATCCGCATTTCCTATTTTAAGTTATTACTTAAACTTTGAAAACTTTCCAAGAACCGTATCTCTCATATTTCTTTTTACGGATAATCATTTTTTGGGTTAGGGCTATAGGTATGACGATGGTAAGGATGCTCTGATTTCGTCTGCTCGGGTTCCTCTAGATATAACAGAATCTGACGGCATTCCCCCGTCTGCAACTCAGGAACTCCACCGATCGCTCTTTTGCTGCCTCTGACATCTTTAAATATCTAGTGTGTGCTTCAATTCCACCTTTGTGCGCCTTAGTTGTCTCATCCCACACGATAAATCTGCGATTTCGGAGAATTTGAGCCATGTCACTATGCTAAGATATTATTGCACAACGGAGCTTCGACACGAATAAGACTAAGCGGAAGTTTTAAAGGCAGAACCGCTTTCCCACCTTCCCACCAAAAGAGGTGTTATTCCAGATGCAGGTACAGCTAAAGTAATGTCCCGATTACTTTGTATTTTAGCCAAAAGTGAGTGCGTGACACAAAATGGTTGGCTAAATAATAATATGTACAACTTTGGTATGATTTTCGAATATTGTGATTCTCGTATGTATTTATTTTGAACGCAATGCATAACGTATTCCGTTTTAAAGGTAATAATAAAAATTAGGTGTTAATACAAATGCCAGATTTATTTACTTGCACTATATAGGGGAAGTAACTCTTTTTACGCGACTAAGGGGTGAAATTGAAATTTTGTTGCTTTAATTGTATTGTACAGCTTAAATGCATAAGTTCAAGCACAATAATAAAAAAAATATTTAAAAATACGTGTTTCTTTAATTATAATCTTTAATTATAATGAAGAGTTTAAATACTTATCTCAAGTAATTTTGATAATAAATAATTTATTTTTGTAAAAACTTTAACACCCCTTTTTAACCCTTTTAGGGATGAAATTCAAAAAGTCCTAAAATATGTGATTCTTTAATTATATTGAAGAGCATAAATATTAAGGTTCAAGTAATTTTGATATAAGAGTATAAAAAACATTTTTCACACAAATTTTAAAACCCCTTTTTACCCATTTAAGGGATGAAATTAAAAAATCCAAAAATACGTATTTCTTTAATTGTATTGAAGAGCATAAATATTAAATTTCAAGTAATTTTGATAATAAAAAAATATTTTCCATACAAACTTTAACACCCATTTTTACCCATTTAAGGGATGAAATTAAAAAAATCCAAAAATACGTAAATCATTAATTATATTGAAATGCATAAATTTTCAATTTCAAGTAATTTTGATAATAAACAAAAAAATATCCATACAAACTTTAACACCCCTTTTTACCCATTTAAGGGATGAAATTTATAAAATCTTTAAGGACGTGTTTTATTATTTTGTATTTAGAGGCTTATTACCAAATTTCATTAATTTTCAATTAGAAATGACAGAGTTTCATACAAACTTTAAACCCCCATTTCACCCCTTTAGGGGATGAATTGCGAAAAATCCTTTCTTAAATGACGCCTAGAATATAAAAGCAATATCCTCACAAAATTTCAAACTTCTATCATTAGTGGTTTCGGCTGGGCGATGATATGTCAGTCGGGACATTGCCTTTTATATATATAGATTATGTACCTAATTACTGAAATACACACTAGTTGAATTTTTCCTGTTAAAAAGTTAACGATAGTAACACTGTGTAGATTTTCTTCAATTCCAACCGCGATAAATAAAATGACTCACTTTATGAAGGGATAGTTTCATTTGCTAACATTGTTGGTTCAAATTAAAGTAGGGTCAGTAGACTACCGCATTCATTGCGGTCAGTGTTCATTACTGTTGGCGGTCAATTCAACATCTGCCATTACTTTTATGTTGGCAATATACTTAATACTGCGTAAATAGTTTTAATCTGAAATGTTTGTGTTATTATTTTAAGGTTCTCGTAAGGTTTTATGGTATATTCTGCAAATACACAGATTGCAAATACTCTTAAGTAAAATAAAGTAGGTAGACATCTCGGCATTTTCTTTTGTCAGCGATCATAATGTAAAATGCCTCATTAGTCTAGTGGTCCTAAGCGCGACTGCTACGCGGCAGGTCCTGTGTTTAATTCCCAGGTCAGGCAAATTGTTAGGTATTGGGTGTTTATATGAAATTCTCAGTAGCAGCTCAGAGTTTGCATTTTGCGCGGTTGAAGAGTGTGAGTTTATTGCCATTCATGAAATCCTGGGACCTAACCATACCGGTGAAATAGAGATGTATATTACACCTTAAAAGATACTTTTAGAAGATAATGTTTTTTCACTAGATGGCTCTGGCGAATAGGCTGGCTCTATCTTTGAGAACAACAGAAATTAACTTAAAAATCGTGAAATGTAGTCATAAAATAGAATGACAGTTTCTTTTAAACAAATTTTGGTGTACTTACATTTAAAGTGGTTCAACCCTAGGTATTTCTCCAGTAGGTACCTAGGGTAAACCTTACCCAAATACCACGATAATAATAATAATATAGTATACGGCTATATTATTATTGTTATTGAGGTATTTGGGTTAGGTTAGGTTGGACAGACAGACAACAAAGATAATAATATACATTTTTCTAGTAAAAGAAAAGAATATCTCATGCAGTAAAGATATTTAGCATGAGTTATACAAATGCCCATTACCGACAACGTATGTTGCAATGGGCAATTGAAAAAAGTGTTATAAGTGGGAACTTTTGGAATAATCCGTCGCAACGGTCGGCACAAGTTATTATGTAGCTCGTCCATTATTTGAGCAGCTCAGTATTCAATAGGCGAAAATTCTATCGAACTTATATCGTCAGCGCACCCTACGGCATAAAGCCTCCAATTAAACCGACTCACCTGGAACCTGAAACTTGAATAGCTCCCATCTTCCATCTTCGTTATTTGAAAATCTGAGTTCGTAAATATCACAAAATCCCCGCGACTCGCAACCAATCAGCCGTGAGAGATCGCTCTATTTCCTCCAAGTGCATCAATTCACTGTCGTAATACGTTCACGCTCGTCGTATATTACCCGTATGTCATAATGGCGTTCCGAACTGATTGGGCGAATTTCTATAGCTCGCTAAAAATGACGATAAATTGAGATCAATTTATGTAACGTCGATCTGGTTTACCCCTAACTGTATTGTTGCATGAACAATGGTGCTTTTTGGGGGTGACGTTAATGGTTAAATACCACATAAGGTGTTCCTTTTTCTTTTAAAAATATTTTTTTTGGACACGTAATACCAATTTGTTTTACTTTATAACGAGATTGTTTATTATTTTGCTCTGGTTTTGTCGTCACAACCGCGGATTCTGGTTGTGAGTTTCCAGGTAATTTTTTTTTTAAATCTTATAGTAGTAGATTGAATTTCAAATTTGGTGGTCACTGATTAATGTATGGCACTAGGCTAGCCTCCTATTAATTTAGGCCTTAAACATATAGACGATGATGTGGGCGCACATTATTAAACACTTTTACAAGATAATATTTTAGGTTTTATCATTAGATTTTTCACTTACAACATAATGTTTTCTCTCTGTTTTCTATTGTTGGATTTCTATCAGCCCCTCGGAGAATACAAGTGCGATAATGCGCCGGAGCTTGAATATAGGTGTAACGATATCAGAAAGCTTTTAGACCATAGAAACACAAATCGGTTTTTTGAACATCCCTCTACCCTTCTGTAATATTCAGAATTATTCATATAAGAATGTAACATCAGCTAGGATCAATAGACTACATCCAATAACCTGTGAGAGAGTAGGCTATTTCCCGCGCTTCTGATCTGAAAAGCAAACACATTCATGCTCGTTCCATTACACACGAAGTGTATTATAGGTGAAACTGGTTTATTGCATTCAAACGTGTTTTTGTTAATGAATATATTTAATCTTTGTTCATCAGAGGTAGGCACCATGTTTGCAATTTTATTTATTATTAACTGTGGCAGACGAATAAACCACCCACTATTACTAAAAGTAGACACACTTTTTTGTGTTCGCGAATAAAATTGTACCTACGGCTTTCTGCTTTTCAAAATACATCAATTATGTTCGCCTATCAGCATCATAATCAGTAGCAAGATAAAATATAATCATAGAAATGATGATTTTGATATTTGTTTGTTTACCAGTTTTTAAGTTAAACATTCACGCGAATTCACAATTTAAATCTTATCAGAATTTGACGCTTCATTATATAAGGCAGTTGTTTGATGAAGCATAGCGCACTTTATTGCCGAAGCAATTTTGTAAAACAAGAATAACTGCTTTAGTTGACATTAGATACTGTAATTATTTTATTATTGTTAATATAATAATTAAATATAAAAGAAGATGGATTATTGGAAAAATAAAGTCGCTGTTGTGACTGGTGCTGCCCATGGCATAGGTGCTCAAATAGCCGAAGATCTTGCAAGAATCGGTATGGTAGTTATTGGTTTTGAACCTACATTGGAAAGAGTTAGTGAAATGTTAAGTAAAACTAATGACTGGGGCAGTGTTGAAGGTCAACTAGTACCTTGCAAATGTGACGTTTCTAAAGATGAAGATCTAAAAAATGCTTTCGAAGGCATAGTAGCAGCCTATGGTGGAGTTGATGTACTTATAAACAATGCGGCCATAGGCAGGGAAGGATTGATATGCACTGGCAACATTCAAGATTTAAAAGATGTTACGAACACTAACATTTACGGTTTGATAACATGTACTCGTTATGCAATAGAATCCATGGTTAAGAAAAATGTTTCAGGACAAATCATAAATATCAACAGTATTTGTGGACACTATATGCCTCCATTTCATGAACCCAAAATCAATATGTATATTGCTTCAAAGCGAACTATGACAGTTTTGAATACTCTGTTAAAGAATGAGTTTAAATGTTTGAATCGTAAGATTAAAGTAACCAGTATATCACCGGGAATTGTACGCACGGGAGCATTCAAAACAGCTGGCATCAGTTTTCTAGACGAAGAATTTTTTGAAAATAATCCACATTTAGTTATTAAGGATGTGGCTAATGTTGTTCTTATGGTTTTAGCAGCTCCTCGTGGCATTCAAGTTAATGAGGTGATATTTCATGCATTGCATGAAATCTATTAAACTGTAAATTATGTATTATCAGTGTAAGTTTATATCTTTTTTTTTTCAAACAAAGTTTATTTGGTTATTATTTTTAGTGAAGGAAAAATACAGGCAGGATTCGAACCTGCGTTTTCTGGTTAAGTACACCAGACGCTATGACCGCTAAGCCACCGCGACCCCTACCCGCCATGTCGAAATTTGCCTTCACCTTTTTAATTTACGTCTTTGAGGCGACGTCAGTGACATCGTATTTTTCCTTCACTAAAAATAATAACTTAATAATCTTTGCATGGAAAATGCCTAAAAAATACAAAAAGATAGTTAAAAGGTGTATTTGGGTTGGCATAATTATAAATAAATGGTTCATTTATAAATGTATTTTTTTCTGATATTTTCATTTCTCAAAGTTTTATACCTCACTTTTTATGATATGACTAATAAGCATATGGATGGCGCCTGGTGGCAGGTAACCGCGATCTGTAGATGCCAGGAACATTAGAGATATCACTCAGTAACTTCAATGAACATAGTTGTCATTTCGTTACCACCCTACTTTTGCCAGTAATAGTAGCGGAGTCCTGTCCTCCCATAACTTCCTACCTTTAATACGTCCACACTTTGATGTAACAAATACCTTTAAAGCATAAGAGATAAAATGGGGGATAATAATAAGAGGATAAAACTATTAAACTCATAGAAGCTCTCCAATGGCACCTAACAGATTGCTACGTCTGGGTGAATAATAATGCTTATGAATTGTATCTACTGATAAACCCACAACTTACTTATCAATTGTTGTGAAAGCACTACCTACGAGTATTACAAATATATTTTCGTCTTTATAAATACATAAAAGTATAACATAACATACATAAAATTACGCCTGTATTTCCCGAAGGGCAGAGGTGTACTGATGTACACCAACACTTCACCGGAATGTTTAAATCCCATGTAGTGGTGGCGAGCCTATTGCCATTAACCACCAGGCACGAATCCGAGCTGCTACTGAGAATTGCATAGAAAAGACCTCGAGCGTAGCAGTCGCGCTTAGAACTACTAGACTATTCTCCATCTAGGTTAGATCATATTAATTAGGTATTCCAAATTATCAGTAAATACTGTTCGTAACCTGTTCTGGGTAGATAAATTACACTGATGACTTAAGAGGATAACATTTGAATGGTTTTTCATCACGCATTAAATTCTCGTTATGTTATCAAAACAACCAATCTGCATAATGCGCGTTTATTGCCTGATAACATGGTTAATGTTCCACCTGCATAGGAAACTTATGTTTTATAAAGGACGGGGAAAATATTTTAGACAGCATTTGTTGTTTGTACATTACAGTGAATTATAACAAAACATGCAGTGTTGGATAAACAAAGTAGCCGTTATCACAGATTGTGGTGATGAAGTTGGATTTACTGTTTTGGAGCAGTTAGCCAAAGCCGGTATGATTGTAATAGGCTTCAACGAAAGTGAAGAAGTCTTAAAACAAGTTAACAAGAAACTCGAACCGATTGAGAATAATATCTCCGGGAAAATTGAGTTGTTTAAATGCAATATAACAAACACAATGCAACTGGAAGCTGTATATGAGAAAATTATGAACACCTATGAGGGAGTAGATATCTTGGTTAACAATGCACTTTGCAAAATCGATTGCTTGATTAACAATGGAGATCCAAAAGATTTTAAGAAGATTGTCGACGTAAATATTAATGCTTTAGTTGCTTGTACAAGATTAGTAACAGGACCTATGATTGAAAAGGGAACCAGAGGTCATATTATTAACATGAACGACTTATGTTCTTATCACCTACCCAAGAATACGAAAAAAACTGTTTATTTAGCTACAAAAGCTGCTATAACGTCTGTCAATGAAATATTGCGTCACGAATTTAGATATTTAAAGGCTAATATAAAAGTAACAAATATTGCTTGTGGAAGCATTGAGAGTTTAACTGAAACAGGTCAGAATGAGCCGAAATTGCGATTAAGAGATGTAGCTAAGTTAGTGAAGCTGATACTAAATACACCAGAACATTTGCAAGTGCATGAAGTTTTATTGGATACTGTAGTTGAATAGATGAAGAACGAGATGGAAATCATATCAACGACTTGTAACAATACTTTTGTACGCATGGAAACACATCAAGCTATACGATACCAGTATAGGCTGGCCTTGAATTGAGCGGAACACCTTTACAATGGGAGGTCAGTCTAAACTGGTTTTATATAGCTTGATGTTTAGCCGTGTGTACATGTATACATAGGTAATTTATATGTTATATTTCGCTTACTTTATTATTGTTTATTCCTTATGTTAAAATGGATGTTTGTAATTATAATATTTTTTTCAGTAGAATAATATATTGCTTCCTGTTGCATTTTGCTACTAATAAAAGTATCTAGTGGTCGGGTTCTTTGGTTCTTTATAAATAAAGGCTTCGAAAGCATACATTTACCAGCGGAGTGAATACAAAAAGATCCTTATCCGCAAAGCGTACCTATCCACATAGGCAAACGTGCATTATCCTAATTAAATGGATGGAGCATTAGCGCTCATTACTGTGTGATGTTTTGAAGGAACATTTGCAAATCATTCTTAGCAACCCTATTTTCATCACGTGATGTGTTTTGCGTAGGCAGTACGAACCATGGGTTATGGCTTTTGTCTAATGAATACATAATGTTATTTGGAAGCATTGGAATTAAGTAAATTGTACTATGGTTAAGTAATTATTTAAATAAATTCAGGGAAGGTTGTCTTTTACAAAACAGATTTGGTTGATAATATGGCGATGTTATTATCACTGCCTAGGACTGCCTCATTAGTCTAGTCGTCCTAAGCGCCACTGCCACGCTGGGTCCTGGGTTAGATGCCCTGGTCGAGCATTTTTATTGAGTTTTACAATGAGATTCTCAGTAGCAGCTCGGAGTCTGGATTTGTGTCCAGCTAATGGCAACAGGGTTTCCCTCTTTTACATGGATCAAAACATACCGGCGACGTGTGTAGGTACATTAGTACACCTTTGCCTAAACCTTTGAAGAATACAGGCATGATGGTAAATTTATTAAGTTTATAATAATAACACTAACTTTGTCCAAATATATAAAATATAACTTCGTCCAAATATATAGCTTATTATACTTTGAAGCGGCGGCAGTCTAATGGTTAGGGCGTCAGACTTGCGATCATGTGGTTGCCGTTTCGAAACCCACCCATTGCACTGCCGACGTGAATCCACTGGGAACACAAGCATTTAGCTTAGCACGAGGGGTTAACAAGAATACTAGTAATGTGTGACCCACATTGCTAGTAAGTTTTTTTTTTTTTTTTTTTTTTTTTTTTTTTTTTTTTTTAAATACCAGTAATGTGTGACCCACATTGCTAGTAAGGTTAAAAAAAAATGTAGTTTCGTGAGGAATTGTTTAGACCCATAACCTAAAATAAAAGATAAGTAACCTGCTTTCTTTCTAACTATAAGCAAAGACGTCAATTAACCATAAAATATATAGACGATGAATGTCATAAAAGAATAAAAACGGATTCCGTTTCTAAAATACTGTCATTTTTATGCAACAAACAAGTACATTTTGTTGTCCAAGGAAATGAATACCTACCTACAATAATAAAAAGTAAAGAATCAATGCAACGATAATGCATTCAAAGAAAAGTGAAGGTAATGATGACTTTACCAGGAAACAGTCTCGAGGGGTTTCCATGAGCACAGTATCTGGCAGATCAATATATGAAAAGTATGTTACGTCTGATGATAGTCCCATTGAATGGAGCAACCTCATCTTTCTACCGTTTCATCCCGTCTTTAGGATGTTCGTTCTCGTCAGCGTCTTTTTAAAGGCAATGATGGTAAGTGTCCTTCTTTTTTGGATTTTGCTGCGCACCCATCAGAACTTAATGAGAGATTCCTTCAACGTCTTGTGATGGTGAATTTGTACTAGGACAGTGTAGTGGACTAATAATGATGGCCTAAACGCTCTCACTCAGCAGAAAGGTACTAACAGACTGATAGTGATTGCCTTACTAATAAACATTGTACTACAAGACGTCTCTAGCTTTTCTCGTGTCATTTGAACATCCAAAGAAAAAAGGAATTAAATTATGCAAATCAAAGGTATCTTGACAATAATTGTTGGCAATTGTGTATACTGTCAAATGATTACTTCTTTAATTAGTAACTGCCTCATTAGTCTAGTGGTCCTATGCGCGAATGCTACGTTAGAGGTCTTGGGATCAATACCCGGGTTGAGCAGTGTTATTGGGTTTTTCTATGAAAGTAAGTAAGTAGCAGCTCGGAGTCTGGATTTGTGCTCGGTTAATGGCAATAGGCTCGCCCGCTCGCTAGTGTGGGTGGTGGAATACAGCTGTGATGGTATTTAAAGTAGTAATAACAGTTATTGTTATTTAGATATTACATTAATTTTACACAGGGCCCCATACAATCAGTATATCCAGTTGTATACTGCAATGATGTAATGGACTACCACCCAGTTTTGATATTTATTAAGTATGCCTATTGGTACTTATGTGATTCTATTTATGGCATCGACACCTTTCTCCACATAGTACACAGGTACCATTACTATATTTTTATTAGGTAGTGTTAGTGTTTATATGATTAAAAGATGATATAGAGACACGAAATGAATAGAGTATGCTGAGATAGTTTGTGCATGTCGAGAGAATGGATGAATGGGATTTATAAAGCAAATGTCAGTGGAGCCGCCGCGAGTGGACGCCCTAGAAAGACATACACCGAACTTATTGGTGAAGTCCTTCAGAAGACTCAGGTGCGTAGTACCAGCAACCGGCGCGAGTGTAAGGCAAGATGTATGAATGTGGACGAAGCAAAAGAAGTATGCAAGAATCGTAGCAAATGGCGTTGTGTAGTTTCGGCCTACCCCTATAAGAAAAAATCGAGAGTGTATGTATTGTATTATTAATAAATAATAACTAATAACCTGTCTAAAAACTTTATACGCTTGTTATGAAGATGATGAAGTAATGTTATAACTTTATGTTTTGATTGTTGATATACCTGAATAAATATCGTCTCGCCTGTTATTTTCATTAACAACCTTAATCCTTTATTTTTTTACAGACAAGTGGTTGATAAAGCAATGAGGCGTGAACATTTGCCGAAGTCGGCACTTTTGTTGATGTTTGATTTACTCTCACTGATTCCATTCTTCCGTTTGGTAATGACGAACCCGTGCCCTCCTGCTAGGTTATGGCCAAATATACTAGCGTACAATGAGTTTCTAGTGTAAGTACCTAGGTTTTGTGATGGACAGTATTGGCACCAAGACTATACTCATGTTACACGTTGATAATATCAGGTGGGCTCGCTGCTAAAGGTGAGCGCACACTTATCAAAGCCGAAGGAAGCGAAGGAGCCGAAAGAATCGAATTTTAGAATTACTTGTATGAAATTCTACTCGTAGTAAACATCACACACTTATTCGCACCGAATCGGACGATTCGCCGGAAGAATTTTCTGAAGATACCAAACTTATTCGGCGAGGTAGATTCTTCCGGCGCGAAAAAATGTGCGTTCACCTTAACTTGTAACTACGCTGATCAGCTTACCTACAATGTAAAGCTGCACCTGCCACGGTTAGTCTGCGGATGGGTGACTTTTATGTGATTTAACACATCGATCGTACGGAGGAGCCGTATCACGAAAAGCACGTAAACAATTCAGTCCAGTTTGACATACGAAAAGATTCTTTTATTATTATAACTACACACGGCTACATATCAAGCTATACAAATCCGGTATAAGCTGGCCTCTCATTGTACTGATAGTGTTTACAATACCAGGTCAGGTCGATACTGGATTTGTATAGCTTGATGTGCATATGCCTCACCTTGCCCTATAGTCAATGGGACATTCGCCACGACCACTAGGTACCATACGATAAAGGCCCTCACAATCAAGCATCCGGCTCGAAGGACCATGTACTGATGTTGATACAGTCCGTATATACAAATAAAACACTTTGTTCTGGTATTTTTTCCTTCTTGTTCGAGGTAGACTGTTGAATCTCGACTATGAACTGTCGAGTGGACTTACAAACGAGCTGACGTGATCATGACGGGGTCATACGAACATGTTAGACTGTCACGTTAGATGTTTTGTACAGTAAAAAATTGCGTTTTCAGTATTTATAGAGTGACTGATTACTTTAAATTACAAGCAACGCATTCGTATTTGAAGATGTTGATTGGTTATGCCATTGTGATGGGGATGTGCGTCAACTGCCTCGGTTGCTTTTGGTTGCTACTTACCAATGAAGGGTTCTGTGAACTTTGTATGAAAAAGGATACTTATTATGATTGGCGAGCTTACGTCTTATTTAAGGTAAAATTTAAGGTTTTGTAAACATGATTTCAATGGGACAGCTCGGCAAACGAGCAGGCAAGCTACCCGATGATAAGTAGTCATCGCCGCCCATGAACATCTGCAATACCAAAGGAGTTGCAGATACGTTGCTGCAAAAGGGGCGGAGAAAAGGGGAAGAAATGGGACACAGAAAAGGAAAAAGAAGGGGACGGAGAAAAGGAGAACGAGGAGGAATTGGGGGCAGGAATTGAGTCTTGGGACATAATCTTAACACATTAGAAACTCAAAGATAGTAAATAATAAAATGAACAATATATGTCATATTTCTTTTTGTAAATAGAATCTCTTAAAGACACTTTTTCAAATAAATTGTAAAAGTTCCACTACAGGGCCAATATTTTGTGCCTTTCTATCTAACCTTTTGTCTGTTTCAATATTACTTATGTCACGTTCATATCTTCGTTTAATCTTTGCAGTAACATAACATAACATAACATACCATCAAGCCTATAGTCCCCGAAGGGTTAGGCAGAGGCGCACTAATGTACACCCACATTTCGCCGGTATGTTTAGGTCCCATGTAATAGGGGGCGAGCCTATTGCCATTAACCGGGCACAAATCCGAGCTGCTACTGAGAATTTCATGGAAAAACCCAATAACACTTTGCTCGTCCTGGGGATCGAACCCAGGACCTCTAGCGTAGCAGTCGCGCTTAGGACCACTAGACTAATGAGGCAGTCAGTAGTCGTCGCAGTAGTAGTCAGTAATCTTTGCAGTGATATTTTATATTAGGTTTTGTATATGTGCTGGAATGAAATGAAAAACTAATCTTATATACCTTCCAAAATTATCTATTTTCCGTTTCTTCAGTAATTTCTCAAAGACCTTTTAATCGATCTAAGGCACGATCCTAACCTGTATCCCTCTGGTTAAGAACACTGAACTTAAGCTACCGAGTACCGAGCCTTTCCTGAGATCGATATTTTCTTTCACTAAAATTGATATCTTCAAAAGTAACTAGTTAGATTAGTGTTATACACTCTTATAGTAATTAAGTAATAATGTATTATAGGTAATAATAATTTATATTATTGCAGCTTAACGAAACCGATGAAGGCTTTACAACATACATATATTCCGGTGTTTTTGTATATTCTTTCGTTATAAATATACAACTTGACGCGGTAAAGCCATCTGCCATCTTGGAATTTATAATTACGTGTTTATTTATGACTGCAAGTTATGCATTGGGACACATTGTAATTCTACCAAAAGTATTTGCTGAATCTGTGATGAGATTTCGTAGAGTATGTAGGCAATATCCAACCATAAATAAAATAATTGAGGATACTAAAAGAAGAAATCCTTCAGGAGTCGTTCACGAGCAAGTTGAAGGTTATTATAAGTTACTATGGAACAAACGAAGTTGTATCCTAGACCCACCCCAAGGATACTTGACCCTACCAAGATATTTAAGACTTGATATCAAGCAAGATTTACTGTGGCCAATATTTTATCACAGTCCAACATTAAGGAAAACAAGTCAACCAATTCGTAGATGGATAAGTGAGAAAACAAAATTAATATTTATGTTACCCGGTGAGAAATTTTTTTCGGCGCCAGACAGTGCGGGCGCGTTCTATTATTTGAAATCAGGAATAGTTCAGCTCATTTCACTCGACGATGGAACAACTCCAATCCTTTCTGTTACCATTGGAACAGTATTCGGAGATATTAATTTTTTAGTGCCCCATCATAGGAAAGTTTTTGTTCGCTGCCTCACTTATTGTGAAATATATTACATTGAACGGAAAACTTTACTTCAAGCCTTACATTTATATCCAACGGATCGAAGAATTATCATAAGAGATGCAAAACAAAGAATAGCTCATGCAAGAATATTGTTTGATAATAAACAGTTTATTAGAGGATTGGATAGAAATGAAGATGAAGGAATAGCGTGGATTAAAAGACGGTGGTGGGAAATATCTACTTTTCTTGAGAATTATACAAAAAGGTCAGGGGAGCCTAAAGAAATTGTAAAGCGTGATTTGCCGCGGGAAGGCTCTGTGTATCATTGTGCAAAATATATAGGGCAACTAGTATTATGTTCCCCATTACAACTACAGACAAAATCGATGTTCACAAACTTAAATTTTCCATGGATACTGAATCCGCTATCCAGTTTTGGTTATGCATGGCATCAGATTGTTACTGTGACTGTGGTACTTGTATTGTGTTTCTATCCACAACGTTTGGTACAGCCGAATATTCCAGAGTGGTTTGAATTTTTCTCACATTGGTCTGACGCCATATACATCATAGATTTAGGCGTTTCACTTTTTACTGCAGTAAAAAAACACGAAAGTGTCACACTGCGTTTTTCTGAAGTTGTGTTAGAACGCTTCAAGAGTTTCACCTTTATTGTGGATTTATTAGCAACAGTTTGGATAGAAGATCTAGCCGAGCTTATGGGGGCTCCGAAGTTTTACTACACTCTGCAGTTTAATCGATTACTCAAAATATATATTCTTTTTTACGGAGATTATTTAAAATGGAATATAAGAAAAAATCCTTTAGTAGAAGTATGCCGTAAACTTGCATTAATTCATTTCGCCTTCTTTTTCATAAGTGGCCATGCCGTATTTGAACTGATTCATTATTATCCAGACATAAATATGCTCTACTTCTTCGGCGAGATATTCTGTTCCAAGTCAAAACGTGATAATTGTCAGCCAATTGATCAGTTTTTTGGAGTCGGTGTTGCGTGGTCATTTGAATGGACATATTCTGAAAACATACCTCTGAAGCTGATAGATATTTATGTATCCGTTGTATTGGGCTTCTTTGCTTATATTGTTTACATATTTAGTAAAGGCAGAATTATCTCTTATGTGTATTTGCAAAACAGCAATATCATTAAATATCAAAACTTTGTGTTAACTCTCAAAAGTTATTATCAACATTATGGAATACATCATGATTTGCTTAACAGACTTGATAGATATCTTCTATGTCATTGGAAGTACTATATGGGTACAGATGTTTTGTATAGTAATAGTTTATCTGATCAGCCATATGAGGTATATTGGAAAGCTCAAGGTGCAGTGGCTCAAAGAATAATTTCAGAATGTAAGGCGTTCAAACAAGCAGACCCTAAACTACTAAAAGAATTAGCATGTGCGGCAAAGTTTTTAATAATGCCGAAGAATTCGGCTATTTATATCTTTGGAACTCATTGCAAAAACGTTATTTGGGTTGTACAGGTAAGAGCTGGCTTTATCTTCTTTTTAAATATATCAAATTTTTGATAATTACCATTGTCGATGCGTTGAAATTCGATATTTTAAAATATATGGAGATACCTGGTATATATTTATTTATAAAATTTTCGGAAGACCAACAGCAAATAACAGCTTACTTTTAAATAAAATGTTGGACAACATACAGCCAATAAAATAGATCTTCACGTACACAAGCATAATCTAGCACGTGTAATATAGCATACTAATCATATGATCATTCAATATTTATAAAATATGATACGAATTTTTTCAATGACGGTTATAGTCATCAGAGTAAGGAGAAAAGGTAATTTCCATTTAGAAAACTGTCTTATTGGTCTAGCGGTCTTAAGTGCGACTGCTACGGTGTAGGTTCGATTGGATTATTCCATGAAATTCTCAGTAGCAGCTCGGAGTTTGGATTTGTGCGCGGTTAATAGGTAATAGGCTCGCCCCTATTATATCTAAACATTCCGGTGAAGTGAGTACAGATCTGCCTAACTAAGAGGTGCTATGAAAGGTCATACACTCCTTCTTCGTTGCACTTGCATTTGCTGGGATGTAGTGGCTCATTTCTATGTTATTCTTTTAATCATTTTTAGGGTTATATAAAATCTGAGCACCATAATGATGACGGTGAATTGGTGGAAAGCTATCAAGGTCCTGGAGAAATGTTGTCCGTTTGTGCAGTTTTGTTCAATAAAGCCTCACTAAAAACGTATACATCGTACACTGATTGCGAAGTAAGTTTTTATTTTAACCCTTCAAGTAGGTATTACCTATAATTATTTCAAGCACAGTGCAAAATGTGTCTTGCTCACTGGGCAGTAAAAGTGCAGTGACAGCAAATGTCTTGAGTCCGAATCCACGGCCATTGAGTCTGCCAACCCGCAGTAGGCTAGCGTGGCGGACTTTAGCCAGTCTAATCCCTCTCGTGCTGAGAGGAGACCCGTGCCTAGCCTCATTCAAACCTATCATGTTTCTCTATCGGCGCGGATCTCCTCCAAGAATTAGGGCGTATTCACACCGAGATGGTAGCGGCTGACATCGAAACGACGAGCAGTTTCAGTATGATATAATTTTAAACTTTATTTACAAAGTAAAAAAATCCAAGAACGCTTATAAAGCTCGAATAGGCTGCTCACGGCATCTCGTGGGCAGTACCGTTGACCAAGGACTGGTCATAGCGTCTGGTGTCATCAAGCGATGCAGGTTCGAATCCTGCCCGCAGTCGAATTTTTTCTTCACTTAAATATCCTCCTCCTCCTCAATCCTCCGCCGCAAAAGCGGCGGTAGCCTAATGGCTAGAGCGTCGGACTTGCGATCATGTGGTGGCCGGTTCGAAACTCACCCATTGCACTACCGACGTGAACCCACTCGTAATACAAGCATTTAGCTTAGTACGAGGGGTTAACAAGATTACTAGCAATGGGCGAGCCACAAAGCTAGTAAGCTTTTTTTTAAAAAAAATAACTAGAAACTATATTTATTATCAAATCCACCAAAGTGATGATCTCTTCTCCTAAAGGTCAAGCTTTATCTCGCAGTTGTTAAGTTGGAGCATATACTTTCTAATAGTGAAAACAAAATTTAAATCAGTTCAGTTTGTTTAAAGTGTTTAAACTACTTCATTAATGTACATACTTACAACCAAATCTGCTCCACGATTTTTGGACCAAGCGTTGGATATAAAAGAAGTGACTACAAGCTTTCTTATAAATACCGAAGATAGCTACTTATAGGTATACCACCCACCATATATTATTTCAGAAGTATGTAGGTATGTTTGCATTTAATAAAAAAAAAATTAATTTTAAAAGGGTGTTTTTTTTGGTTTGTTAAACTACTCGTACATAGATACTTATAATACGATGTAATTTTTTTCTAAGTCAGACTTGGTAGTCGCACAATATGTAACATTTTTCTATTTCTTTTTAGATTGTGTACATTCAAATAAAAGATTTTTTTGACATTTTAAAGAAGTATCCAATGGAATATAGTTATCTGGAAAACTGCGTGCGAGAGTTTGAAAGTGCGTTAGACGATTTATTCACGAAATATTTATTGAAACACCGAGATGTGAGTACCTATATTGATCTGTATTATTCAAATTTATGAAGAACTCAAAACCAAACTGCCTCATTGTTTAAATGGTCTAGAATACTACGGGTACTACAGGTCTAGTGTCGATTCCCAGGTCGAAGGTTTTGAGTTCGTAGAAGCTTGGAGTTCGTAGTTGTGACCGCATAATGACAACAGGCGCGCCCCCTATTACATGGGACCTAAAAATACCTATAACATGGGTATGTTTAGGTCCCATGGGTCCATTTAGGTCTTTTGTGTCTAGAGTAGTATACCGTGTAACCCGTTTGACCCGCTAGGGAATATAAGCGTAATAGTATGTTATGTTAGAACCCATTTTTGTACAAAATATTATACATTTCGTGAATTCCCTATTTAACAAATCGATCGATTCCTTATTAATCAAATCTCTTGTTTACAGTATCAACATAAGCTCAGAGATAGGGCTTATAGTACAAGAATGTCACTGGCAGAGAGCTCAAAAATTATTGCCGATATTCCGGAGTCGCGCTCTATACCCGTTGAAGGTGACTTCTGGGGAGAACAGGAGTCTGGGTGATTGAACCCATCTACTTCTTAAATTAATTTTATAATAGACTGCCACTTTAACGCAGGCCACACCGCTAGCTAGCGAGCGAGCAAGCGTATCGTTTATATCGCTGCTTTTTTTTTTGTTGACTAGGGTGGAAATCCTCATGGATGTCCCCCGCTCCGGGGAGGGGTCTGTCAGACTCTTACTGACTAAAACGAACCCCGGTGTTCCGACCCGCACCTGCGTCGGGGGCTAAGGGAACTGTACAAACTTAAATCGCTTATATATCTTGAGTCATAAGTCGATTATAAATCTTAAGCATTATATGTAATTATACTTTTCAAAAGGCCTGTTTCTTTTACTAAACAAACATCGGTCAGTCAACTACCCTATTTTTTTGGCTAGATTAGTAAACCGATTCAGCCAGTCATTGGCCCCCTGATGATTAGCAAATAATAATGTTTAGCTTTTGTGATCGAAAACTATAGCCTTGTGATCGGAAACTATAGCTTTGTTATCGAAAACTATAGCTTTCTGATCGAAAACTATAGCTTTCTGATCGAAAACTATAGCTTTCTGATCGAAAACTATAGCTTTCTGATCGAAACCTATAGCTTTTTGATCGAAAAGGAACGAATCTACTAATTCACAAAATATTTACATTACAGATTTATGCGGACGTGGATGTTGTTTAGAGCGATCGTTGTGTTTTTATCTATCCTGTCCGCATCATTGATGGGTACTTAAGATTTTTTTTTTAATTTTTAAGCTATTATAAAAGTAAATATACATTTAACCCATTTACTGTCCTGGTGTCCTGGTGTACTTAACCAGAATACGCAGGTTCGAATCCTGCCCGCGGTCGTATTTTTCCTTCACTAAAATAACTTAATTAAAACTGTTGTTTGAAGGTGGTATTGGTGCTGTATCACGGTGGATATTTATGATGACGAGTGCATTTTTCGATTGCATCGCTTTCATAGATATTATCATAAAATTATGCGTGAGTATTGAAATTTGTTTACGTACTGTTGAATAAGACTGCCTCATTAGTCGAATGGTCCTAAGCGGTCTGTTTCCCAGGTTAAGCAGTCTTATCCCAATGTTTCTTTAAATTTCTCAGGCAATATATCCAATAGGCTATCCCTCTATTACATAGGACCTAAACATACCAGTGAAATATGGGTCTACATTAATGCACCTCTGCATATCCCTTCGGGAAATACTGTTATGTTAACTATTACGAACACCTATTCCAATCGTTATTGATTGTCCGAAATTCAAAAATTCTGACTACCAGTTTTTTTTTATGGGATTACTCGGCAAACGAGCAGGCGAGCTACCTAATGGTAAGTAGTCATCGCCGCCCATAGACATTTGCACTTCCAAAGGAGTTGCAGATGCGTTGCTGAGCTTATTTAAGAAGAAGAAAAGGGAATGAGGGAGGCAGTGGGCCTCCGGCGCTCCACACTCACATACATACATACGTACATACATACCATCACGCCTGTATTCCCCGAAGGGTTAGGCAGAGGTGCACTTAATGTACACCCACACTTCGCCGGCATGTTTGGGTCCCATGTAATAGGGGGCGAGCCTATTGCCATTCACCGGGCACAAATCCAGACTCCGAGCTGCTACTGAGAATTTCATAGAAAAACTCAATAACACTTTGCTCGACCTGGGGATCGAACCCAAGACCTCTAGCGTAGCAGTCGCGATTGGGACCACTAGACCAACGAGGCAGTCCAGCTCCACACTCACCGTACGCAGTATGTGTATTTAGTTATTAAGCCTATAAATAAATGGCTATAAATGATGGCTACTTATATTTACAGCTGCCATACTACAATGATAAAGGAATATCAGTTACCGACAGGAAAAAGTGCTTGTTTAACTATTTATCTAAAGGATTTGTTTTGGATATCATCGGTACTTTACCTTGGTTCAGTGTCCTCAGAGCTCTTGTAACACAAGAAATTGATGACGACACCTGTTTCCTAATTAATACGTTATGCAAGTTTGCTCATATCTATATAATATTTGCATATTTTGAATATATATCGGATGTTCCAACGATCAACACTACTTCTGTAATGGTTTGTATTCGAAGACATATTATAATACAATTAGAAATTATGACGGGGCGACATCGCCTTCGATGCAACGTCACGTTACAATCTCCCTAACTATCTAGATAGAGAAAATTAAATCGGGAACGAAATGTTGTATGAAATGTTTCCAATGTCTGCTTCATAACCCTCTGAGATCTCGTTGTTTGTATAACATATGTTGTAAGTATTCTACCAAGATTTTATTTCACCAACTTGGAATTAGTTCCTGTCAAATTACTCCATATTTGTTGCGAATACCATTTTTTTTATTTATTCCGTGAGTAGGTACTGCTATTCCAATATGGTGAAATGCGGCCTTAGAATAAGTATTAAAGAAATATAGTGTCTTTCAAAGCGCTGTTTTTACACACATAACAAAAATCGCGTATTAGGAGTTTATTCAATATAGCAGTAGGCAGTACAAGTGAAATTACTGGGCATATAATAATAATAAATTATTAAAGTGTTATCAATACTTACTACCTTTTCAAATCTCACCCATTATGAACACGACACCGGTTTCCATTTGTTCACCATATAGATTGTTTATTTTTTTAGATCATAAAATGGCAGATTGTCAATTTGCTAATTGTAATGGGAGCTGGCCACTACTTGATGGTAAATTGTGTGAACTTCGAATTTAATGATAGAACGGAATTAATTGATGTGTCCGTAAGGAACAAATGTTGGATGCCAGAAGTATTCAAGTTACCTTTGCACTTAAATGGGGACCAGTTGCATTTGGTAAGTTGGTGTCACTTGTACATGTCATGGTTTAGTGCCCAGTTTCCTAGTGTTTTTAAGACAGTACACATTTATAGTTAAATAGAGTATGTAAATAAGTGTAATGACTGCCTCATCAGTCTAGTAGTCCTAAGCGCGACTGCTACGCTAGAGGTCCTGGGTTCGATCCCCAGGTTGAGCAAAGTTAAATTGGGTTTTTTCTATGAAATGGTCAGTAGCAGCTCGGAGTCTGGATTTGTGCCCGGTTAATCGCAATAGGCTCGCCCCCTATTACATGGGACCTAAACATACCGGCGAAACGTGGGTGTACATTGGTACACCTCTGCTTACCCTTCGGGGAATACAGGCGTGATGGTATGTTAATGAAAAATAAGTATTACGACAGATGTATCACAATTAAAAATGTTTTTACGATAACTTTTCCAATTCCATGGCTGTGAGGGCAAAGGAATTGCGATTTTTAGGTGGTACGCACGGCTACACATAAAGCTATACAAAACCAATAAAGGCTGGACTTGAATTGTTCGGAATACATTTACAATGGGAGGTCAGTCTAAATTGGTTCTGTATAGCTGCATGTGTAGCCGTATTTACAAGTTCGACTTGCTAATACGGATTTTTCGCATTATACTCTTAAAAAAACTGCTCAAAAGAGGCTTCTTGTGAAAAAAAATAATTGTTTGTTAATTTGCCAATATTGATAATAGGCATCTCATTTTAGATCTTTGCTGAAAGTTTAAATTTTGCTCAATCTGGTATGATGAGGATGAATTTCGGTAGATTTAAGATGGATCGGGAACATTTAGGAGTGGGGTTTGTCCTTTTTTCACTTGGTCTTACATTTTGGTAAGTATTTCACTTCGATACTACCTAAATTACATTGTTTTCTTTGCTTAGATAATTACAATCTTATGAGTTGAGCACTCTACAGCTAAAAATCTAATCTAAATTACCATTTTTAACTTTTAATGAATCATTGTTACATTTCATCAAAAGTGGCAATGTTAGCCCTCTCGGTGAATTGTAGAAAGAGAGAGAGTGGTGGGGGAGGGGAGAGGGAAAAATATAGAGAGAGAAGGGAAGACACAGCGAGACTATTATATTATTACATTATGAAACTTGTAGAATTTGGGATTCACATTTTCCCAGATCCGTGCACAACCTTAAGATAATAAAAAAGATGATAAAATGTTTCAGTTTTTCACACAAACATAATCTCTCTTTTAGGTTTATAACGTGTTACACTTTAACACTTTTGGTACTGCACAACCGTGGAAACACCGTGTTTCAACATGGTGTCTATCAACTACAGAAGTTCCTGAAATCTGAAAGAGTGGAGAAACGCATCATTAAAAATGTCATGGTTCATTTTAGATATTGCTGGTTCAGGTATAGTCACCAGCACATGAGGTTATACTGTATACTTATTTAAATAAGTTTAAACCTTAAAATGTTAATGTTTAAAGGTTCAAAATCGACTGAGAAAATTTTACATTTTGTGGTAATTTGATGAGGTGGTTCAGATACTATCCTATTACAGCTTTGCCACACACGCTTTTGAGCAGTACTGCTGGTTTAATGCCAATAGGCTTGCCCTTATTACAAGGTACTTAAAAATATGGTTGAGCTTAATAAAATGGTTGAGCTACACGATGACTGATGTATGCGTGCCGTCAGTTAGGACAGGTCAACTCAAAGCTGCTATGGCTCTTTCTTCAAAAGGCCTGTTCAGATTTTGCCCTACATTGTTAAACTCGCATATCTAACAACAACTATTGTCTGGACTTTAAAAGAGACCATGATTCTCTGAGTTTGTTTCGACGTTTCTTCTCAGAGGTCGTCAGATAGGAAACGTCGGCGCCATCTAGTAAAAAAAAAATGTAAAAAAATCGACTTGTAAAAGTGTCCTGAAAAGATCTATTTACAGAAATAAATATCATTTCATTTCATTTCATCATTTCATCATTTCATTTCATATGGGTATAAATTAGTACACCTCTGCCTAATCTCACGGGGCATATGGGCGTGATGGTATGCTATCCTACGTTGTCAAGTTGGGCAAAGCCCTTAATTTACTCCTTGATTTCCTGTTATAAGAATTTTTTTTCTTTAATTTTGCCACAACAAAAGTTTTTTTTTCTTACAGAACAAAGGGTATAAATATTGAATCACTTACAAATGACCGCATTGGTATGATATTTCGACAAGATTTAAATTACTATTTCTATAAGAAGTACGTTATAATTTTTATTCTATAATTATTTTTTTTTAGGTAGGCCATCTATTTCTATAGATACTTACTACAAACTATAAAATATTCGTAAACTCGGAAACTATTTTAATGATATTCTTTTACTGGCAATTTATTATCCTGCGGGACAACTGGAATTCTATGTGGACGAAACCTCAGTTTAGTCTCGGGAATACATTTTTTTAGTTTTTCAGAAATTTATTTCAAAAAGACTGCCTCCTTAGTCTAGTGGTCTCAAGCGCGACTGCTACGCAAGAGGTCCTGGGTTCGATTCCCAGGTCGAGCAAAGTGCTATTGGGTTTTTCTATGAAATTTCCATTAGCAGCTCGGAGTCTGGATTTGTGCCCGGTTAATGGCAATATGCTCGCCGCCTATTACATGGGACCTAAACATACCGGCGAAATGTGGGTGTACATTAGTACACCTCTGCCTAACCCTTCGGGGAATACAGGCGTGATGGTATGTATGTATTTCAAAAATTGAAGGCTGAAAGATTAGCCTCAAAGCAATAGTTTTTAGATAAAACGTTGAAAAATATAGTTTGTGAGATAATAAATTGTGTGTTAAATATTAAAGAGCTGTATTTCTTTTAATAGGACATTTTCCCTCCTGGACTCGATATTAAGTGGAGGAGAACCGATACAAAGACAATTGGCCAGTGCTTGTGACATTCGCTATTTTTTGCCTGAACATGATATTTTTAGGCAAATGGAGCTTTCGTCCCACGTATTTGTAGTGCATCGAGGGAAAGTGAAAATATCTAAAGATGGCAAAAAGATTATTGTTCTCACAAAGGTGAGGTAGATTTTTATTCAAAAAAAAAATATATAATCATCATCATCATCATCAGCCCATACTCGTCCACTGCTAGACGTAGGCCTCCTCTAGTGAACGCCACAGAGTCCGATCTTCGGCTTTTCTTATCCAGTCACTGCCAGCTGCCTTCCGCAGGTCTTAACTCCATCTGGCCGGCGGGCCAGACACTACGTTTGCCTATACGCGGTCTCCACTCGAGAAACAATCATAAATTATTATATTTCATCATCAACCCTAACATTGTCCCACGGCTGGGCATGGGTCTCCCCTTAGATTGAGAGAGATGAGGCTATAGTCCACGTCTGTGGGTTGTCAGATTTCAGACGCTGTCAAAAAAATCTATTAGGGATGTAGTTTAAGCGTGTGATAATTAGTAATACGCACAAAATTTCGTAAGGCAGAGGTGCGTGCATTGGATTCGAACTTGTGACCTTTGATTTGACAGTCCAATGCTCATAATATTAATAATATTAAGTAATTTATTAAATCATAATTGGTGATTCTCGAGCTAGTCTTAAAGTTTTACTTCATAAATATGTTTGTAATAGGTACATACCTAGTGGTCGAAATTCGGAACATAATTTATTAAAATTTTAGGTTACTTATATTGTCGAAGATATACTTTTATATTTTTTTATTGATTTAATGTATTTCTAATGCATATTAAGTATATAGCAATATTAGCTTCCTGCACTCCGCACATCCTCGTAATTTTCGTAAAGTTTTTACAAATGATTATGATGTTTATAATAAATTTGAGTCAATTTACGTTATCCAATGTTATTTATTTACAGGGTGATATATTTGGACAACTGCAAGGTAGTAAACTCCGCCCTGTTCGTGTGACGGCTACAGCTGAAGAATTCGTCGATCTATTGTCTATTCATGTGACAACATTTCATAGTATCCTCACTGATGAGGTATGAATACTTAAATTTCTGTTATAAGAATTTATGAACAACACAGGTATACCTCCGCGAGGGCACGGGCTATCCTCAAATGGGAATTCCCGACTGCTATTCAGATAGGCATCTCGAGACAAGAAAACATCTAACTTTCTCGGTGGTAGAACCTCTTGGTTTTTTTTTAAAGTTACTAGTAATGTGGGTCGCACATTACTAGTATTCTTGTTAACCCCTCGTACTAAGCTATATGCTTGTATTACGAGACGGTTCACTTCGGTAGTGCAATGGGTGAGTTTCAAACCGGCAACCACATGATTGTAAGTCCGACACAGCCATTAGGCTACTGACTGGCTGACGACCACTTTAACTCAGGAGTCTGTCGAAAACCACTTTTTTTTTCAAATAAATCAAATCGAACATTTGTTTGCAATCTAAGTGTACAAAGGTCCACTTTGATGTATGTTTCAAATTTTGTACATAAGAGCCAGTTCCCCCTTAGTTGCTGTTGCTCTGGCAGTCTAGTCTAGTACAGGGCAAAGAGTCGTACCTGCAACTCCTTTTGGGTCGCAGGTGTCTATGACGGCGATGACTACTTATCAGAGGCTACTCTGCTCGTTTTCCTACTTAACCGATAGCAAAAAACCTACTAAATGCTAAGTCTATTTACATTAATTAAAAATTTTATATACGTTTTTTGCAAAATTACGATGACTTCTTATAACATTGACTCATCTTCATCATTAGACCTCCGACGTTGCTGGCGAACTTTTTCTTCGCTAGCCTGTTTTGTTCCCCTTCTGGGCGGCTTTTGCCCAGAAGGGGCAGAACAGGACAGAACAGGCTACATTTTCTTCCTCCATTGTTGCGTATAATGCATGTAATATTTTTTTAGATGAAGGATACTATTGCGCGCAACAGGCAAAGTAGAAACGACTTTCTGGCAACCAAAAATGTTTTTAATGAGAATCCGTACGACACCGTCCAATACCTTCTTCGCGGACGTAAAACTATATTTCTGCCTGTAAGTTCATCTAAGTTTTGCCACTTTAGGCCTAAATGTATAGCTAATATGATTGTGTAATGTAATAATACCTGTGACAGTCTCATTAGTCTAGTGGTCCTAAGCGCGACTGCTACACTAGAGATCCTGGGTCGAGCAAAGTGTTATAGAGTTTTTGTTTGAAATTCTCTGTAGCAGCTCGGGAATCTGGATTTGTGCCCGTTTAATGGCAATAGGCTCGCCTCCTATTACAAGGGACTTAAACAGTCCGGCGAAGCGTGGGTATACATTAGTACACCTTTGCCTTACCCTTCGGGGAATACAGGCGTGATGGATGATGGTATATTCTAACTATCTATTGTCTGCTGTAGGGGTCGATTGATCCTATGGAAGCCCGACAAGGCACGTGGTATGCCCGCTGGCTTTATCTGACATGGTTTGTCAGCCCATACGTTTCGTCCAGCGTGGTCGTCTTGGCCACTATTCTGCCCAAAACGTCCATATTATGGTTCAGATTCTACTGCGTCCTCCTGGTCACTGATATTCTCACTTTATTGAACATGATAGCTGAATTTTATACAGTAAGTAACTTTTTTGTGTAATTTTAACTTTAATTCTTCAAACTACGGCTGCTCGAAGTCTTGGAGAGAAGTGTAAAAAATCTTAGTAGCAGCTTGGATTTTCCGACAACAGACTCGCATACGATTACACGGGAGCTAAACATACCGGCGAACTGTTGGTGTACACGAGGATACAGGCGTGATGGTATATTATGTTATGTAAACTAGAAATTTACTTGGGGCATCCGCTGCCCGACCAGACAAAGGCCCCAGTTGGCGGCGCGAGCTTACCTACTAAAAAAAGTGTCCCCCTTTCATGAATATTGTTTAAGGAAAATATTTACCCCCATTTATTACATATTTTTACTTGCAGATTGAACTCGTTGTTCATCGAAAAAAGTGTGTGCATCGTAGACTTGGTTTAAAGAAATTCAAAGATTGGTATTTCTATGTAGACCTTGTATCTATTCTTATTCCGCTGATTACACTTATAACAAACCATTGGGAATTTCAACTTGCAAGATTATTAAGACTTAAGTTTTTTAAAGATTTTGAATTTCATTTTTGTAGGAGTTTCAAGGTATTGGTGATTAACGTGTATATTGTTTAAGTTTTTATTTAATGTAACATTGAAATAGCAGAAATTCTTGTTCATTATAAAATTGAATTGCTGATCACAACTTTGTAATAAAAAAATAACATTAATAGGTCGGTTATCTTAGATATAACAACGGTAATATACCCCCTTAATTTTAAATACCGTAAAAAATTGGAAATAGCTTAGCACCTTATTACATTGGACATAATCATACTGACGCACTTTGTGAATTAGTACACCTTTGCCGAGCCTTAGGGGGAATACGAGCGTGATGGTATTCACTATGTTATGTTCTTTATTTTCGTGCTACTTTGGCCCATAGAGACCTTACAAACTGACATAATAATATTACAGTTTGTGTTATAACTATGTTATCAATGTTAACCTTATAACTACATATTATTTGAGTAAAAATTTTATATGAAATTGTTTGTTGTCCTGTAGTTGTAAATATATTTGTTTTAAATTTCAGAGTAGAACAACACCTCGTGTATTAAAATTCGGTATTGTTACATTAATACTGCACGTTTTCACGTGTGGATGGATTTTCTTTGCATGTAGAGGTACGTTACCTCTGTGTTTATTATATCTCTACGATCTTCTTCATCTTTTCTATCTGTTAAATAGCCACGACAATAATACGAAACGAAATTCGCAAATCATCATTCTTTATTAGAAAGAAAGAAAAAGTATTTATTTTGGCGCAAATGACGACGCATGATACTTGGCGCAAAGGCCAATGTGTCAAATATAAAATCATTAAAAATCAAATTTTAATTTTTTTAATCATTAACTTTTAACGCCTTTATAACACACTGACGTCACCTCAAACACGAACAGTTTGTTCGAAATAAGTAAGCCGATCGGAAGTTGCCTGCAAGTCGCTGCGCAGTAGTCATTTCTACGCCTAGATCAGTAGCGCGCATGCATGGTAATGGCGCGAGGGGTGGGGTCAGCGCCGCTTCGCAATTTCACTCAATCCTTTGTGTTTGATGCATAATTCTGTCTCGTTCCCTCATTGCAAGTACACAGTCAGTGCCAAAAGTGCTACGCGTTGTTTTTATTTTGACGTTATTGTTGTTTAGTTGTTGGTTATTGTTTTTGTTATTGTATCATTGTGGTTTGTCCTTGTTTCTCTTTGCAGAAAAATGCCTAAACGCAACAATGTTTTGCAAATCTGTGAACTATTTAAAATTTAAATGACAATTTAATGATTTTGTGAAAATTCATGTATGGATTTTATCAATAAAGCAATCCAGCAATGATACACGTAATGTTAACAAACTATTTATCTTATTTTCCAAATTATTTGAATACTTTTCCGAACGCTAACACTTTATTACGCGACTGTAACTGCGCGGCCCTAGAAAACGGCTAACTTCCGATCGGCTTACTTATTTCGAACAAACTATAATTTAAAATGTGAAGGAAATTTCGACCTGACGGGTGGAATATAGCGTCTAGTGTACCTAACCGAATTCGACTACGAAATTCGACTGCGGGCAGGTATCAAACCTGTCCGCAGTCGAATAAATTTTTTCATCACTAAAATAACCCTAAAATTATTACAGATGAAAAGTTTCCTATAGCAATAACAGAGATGCGTCATTTAAACAATACTATCGACTTTTCTCAATGGACACATCCTGATGAAAGATTAGGGGGTGAGTTGTATGTGTTTAAACTATTTTTATCATTTTAACTATTAATATTAAAGTTTTATTGTCGTAATTAATTTAGTGTTTAGCATGGATAACTCAACAAAAAACCATCATGCCGGTGTCTATAATTCTATGGTTGTCGCTGATATCTAAGTGATAGTCGGTGACTGACTCTACCTCCCTCCCAATTTATCCCCCCTCAGTCGCCTTCCTTCTCCTTTCCCTATCTTTTCATCCATCTGATCCATCTGCAATTCCTTACCATCAGGTAGCAGCTCGCCTGCTTGTTTGCCGAGTTATCCCATAAGAACAACCTCGCCTTATCTTAAAGATCGATGTAATCTACCTTAACATCCATAGGTACTAATATTATTACAAGTGCGAATTACCGAAACTGGAATTACCTGTTTCACT
This sequence comes from Subacronicta megacephala, assembly GCA_958496365.1. NCBI lineage: Eukaryota > Metazoa > Arthropoda > Insecta > Lepidoptera > Noctuidae > Subacronicta > Subacronicta megacephala. The sequence continues at coordinate 10,308,070 of OY292527.1, forward strand.
CCTAAACCACTGAACAGATTTCCACGAAATTTGGCAGGACATATATTGCATCCCGAGGAATGACATAGCCTACCCTTGGTTTCAAAAATCTAGTGGAACAGCTAGTTGTCTATAATACAATAATATTTATTTTTAGGCTGTGCCCGGGTGACGAGCGACATTGTTGATGAATCTGGAGCTATGAACCCGTCATTCGTGGTACCTAGACATTGGCCACATGACTATGTGGTAGCGATGACGTATATTCTTCTTCTTCATACACATACCAGTATTGACATTGTAAGTTTTTTTTTTCATTTTACCAAGCATTAAAAAGATTTTTAAATTATTTAAATTATTTTGCGACATAAATCGAGCTCTTCATAATCATGAACCACGGGTCTCCTCTCAGTATGAGAGGGATTAAGATATAGTCCACCATGCTAGCCTACTGCGGGTAGGTGGACTTCACACGCCGTTAAAAAGAATTCTCAGTCATGCAGGTTTCCTCACGATGTTTTCCTTCACCGTTGAAGCGCGTGATCATGAATGATTAACACGCACATGACTTCGAGAACTTGGAGGTAGGATTCGAGACATTTGACTTGTCAGTCCAATGGTTATCTCACCAGGCTATCACTGCATTTTGAATTCGACCTTGTGTTTGTGAGTATTTGTAATACCATACATAGATATTTGGTTGATTTAAAATTATGTTTGATTATTCCATATGACGCTATGAAAATGTCTTTTTGATCCATATTCTGTCTATCGTCCGGCGACGGGAGGTTTCCGTAAATAATGTACAGTCGCCAGAGCATCAGGTTATACAAAACTGACAAATTTTCCTTAAATGATTTTCAACCTTGTGATGATTAAGTTCAAAATTGACTGAGAAATTTGACATTTTGTGGTTGCCTGATGTGCTGGCGACCGTCCCTACACCATGACTGATGTATGCGTACCGTCAATTAGGACATATCAACTCAAAGCTGCAATGGCCACCATCCCCATTTTTTATGTACCCTCTTTTGTATCCCACTGCTTGGCAAAGGCCTCCCATAACTTCGTCCAGGATTGTATATCCTGGGCTTCTTTCCTATACCACGTTCGCAGAAACCGATCGAGATCATATCACCAAAGTTTCAAAGATAATTATTTAAAAATAACATTGGTATATAATTTTATTTATCATGTTTTTAGATAATGCCGCTGTCTTTGAAAGCAGTATACTATAAAGTGATAGTTACTTTTTTCCTTTACTTGCTTGATATGTGGATTACGGCTGTGTTGATCAATTACGCGTTTACTAAGTACCATGAGCTCTACCAACATGATTACAACGTAAATACAATGATAACATATTTGAGTAACGCTGGCCTCTGTCAAACTTTGAAGGATACCGTCCTAGAGTACACTCATCAAGTATGGGACAGGCAAAAAGGTATGATTCTATTGATATTTTGTGTATACGCCTGTATTCCCCGAAAAGTTAGACAGAGAGAGACCACATTTCGTTGCTATGTTTCAGTGCCATGTAATAGAGGGCTAGCCGGACATGAACCGGGCACTAAAATCCAAACTTTGAGTTGTTACTGAGAATTTCAAAGAAAAAAAAACAATAACAGAAGCGTAGGAGTATTTAATTAAATACTCATATTTAGAAATAATATACCTGTAAAAATTATGTAAAAACAATAGAAACACGCCTACTATTACCGCTATCACGCTTGATTTCGACGAATTGTTAGGCAAAAGAAAACACTTTGTCGACTTACACTTCGGTATGGCTGGCACTTTGGTATGTTCGGAAAAGGCTAGAAGGGTAATAAGTATTTATTGTAAGACATTATCTCTTTAAACATCGGCTTGTGTCAAACAGCGCTAAAACACTTCTTCACGAATAGAATAAAAGATAGTACTCAACATCATCAATCCATTATATCGTCCCACTGCTGGTCACGAGTCTCCTAGGACGAGAAGGCTTTAGGCTATAGTCTATAAGGCTATAAATACTCAGGCAGGTTTCGTCACGATGTTTCCTTTAGCCGTTTAAGTTCTTAATTATGAATACGCACATGACTTCGTAAAGTCAGAGGTGCGTGTCTTCGATTCGAACTCAAAACTTTTGACTTGACAGTCCAATGGTCATATCATAAGGCTATCATTGTACTATTATTATATTTTCAGGCGATTTCCTTCCCGAGATTGCCTATCAAGCGCCACCCTGTTTGCGACAGGATATATTTACTGCACTCTATATACACCATTTGGACGCTGCACCAACTTTTCGTCACTTACCCGATTATTTCAAAAGACAATTGTGTGCAAGATTCAAGAGAATTATCATATTTCCTGGTTGGTATGAATATTCTTTTATTGAAATTAAACTAATTACTCGAGGCCCGATTCTTCCCTTAGTCCCTTTCCTTTTCGTCTTCTCCTTCCCCTCTCTTTTCTTTAAATAGATGGTTTTGCAGATGTCCATGGGTGGCAATGAGTAATTACCATCAGGTGGCGTACATAAAACTCCTTTTAAGTTTGCTTATCCGCAGTAGGCTATAGTCCACCACGATATCCTACTGCGGGTTGGTAGACTTCACACGCCATCGAGAAAATCTCTCAGGTATGCAGGTTTCCTCGCGATGTTTTCCTTCATCGTTTAATCGCGTGGTTATTAAGTATTAACGCAATAACGCACATGACATCGAAAAGGCAGAGGTTTGGAAGAAAGAGGCCTTGGATTTGTACTCAAGACCTTTGACATGGCAGTCCAATGGCCATATCAAAAGGCTATCACTGCACTTGATGATGATTAATAATAGAATTGTAATATTTGAATATGCTTTTCAGGCAAATGCATTGTAAGAGCAGGTGACACATTCAGCACCACTTATTTCATACATCAGGGTGAAGTGGAGAAGTGGTTTGTTGATTCAGCGTAAGCATTACTTTCATATTTGTAAATTTCTGGTTGAAAATGAATGCAGTAAGGAACACTGTCTGAAAAATATTTTAAAATTAACCCAATAAATTATGCACGTAACTATTATTTTAGTGTGGAAAGGAACATATCAACCATAAACTAGGTACATGGACTTAGATCACATCGCCAATCTATTAAACTGCCTTCTCTTATGGTTTTAAAATATTCTTAACCCGTTTTACTTTTATTTTATTGTTAAAAAAAGACAGCTTGCGCCTTAGGAGCCAGCCCTGTGTTGCGGGGGACTTCACAAACATATACAATTAGCGGACACAAAGTACACAAAGACTTGGAACAGATATCCGTGGAAAATAAGTAGTCGCATTGGGTGGAAATCGAACTTACAATATGCTCGGCAGTAGTGCTGATGAGGCGAGGCGAACTTTCGAAGCAAGCGTCGATGACGCGGCATTTGTAGTGATAGTGATGACGCGGGACAACTCTGAAGTGTCGTTGCACATCAGTGTGGCAGATTGATGTAATATGTTATGTAGGGAACGACATTGAGCGCAGCAGCGCGTCACTTACGCGGCGTTAGTAACGCTACAAACGCTGCGTCATTGACGTTTGCTATGAAATCTACCTTAACCGCTATAACCACCCTATTTTTAATTTACAATTTCTATTATCCGTCAGAAAATTTTGTTTATTTTTGCTGAAACCTGATAACTTAGTGGTATGGTCAGTACTCTGCTTAGTAATATGGCCAATACTCGTAATCAGAGATGCGTACCTGTACACACCTCTGATTAATCATGTGCGTTTCGAAAAAAGCATCGTGAGATGTAACAAGCTTGAATGCCTAAGGGATTTACTCGACACTGTGTGATATAGGCAGCCAGCAGTAGGCTAACGTGGTAGACTATAGCCTAACCCCTCTCACTCCAAGAGGAGACCTATGCCCAGCAGTGGGAGGGCATAATGGCATGATGATAAAACTTTGCGTTAATTTCAGTGGCGAAAGTCAAATGATGTCGGTGTTGTATACAAATGGCTATTTTGGATGTGTTGCCGGATTAATCTCCCAAGTCGGTTTCCAATTTTCTTATTATGCACGGACTGTAAGTTGGATCATGTATTTACAATCAATCATGTATTTACATTTCACGATTTATAACTACTACACGACCAAAGCAATTTGGAGCATGAAAGATCATATATTGTGGTATGAACTACTAGGATATTTTCCTCAAGTTAAGATAATATAAAGAGCTTGTGTTTCGTGACACATATGCGTGCATGACAGATAAGTCATTGGAGGAGTAGTATTTGAGAAGAGACAAATTATCAGAATACTGATTGATACACTTCGTATCATATTTAGTTCGACAGCATCTAATATTTATCTACGTATAAAAAGTGTGAACAGTCACACAAATATATTGACTTACAAGTAATGACTAAAGACTAAAATACATAAATAGTATGGAGCCCGAACCAATTCCTACGCTGTTTTACTATTCTATACCTTGGGGCTTAGACATAAATATCTCTCTAACACCTGTTTCATCACATGCAGGTAGTCGACCTGATGTACTTAAGTCTTGGTCATTGGGACGACCTGTTAGAATGTTATCCAGAGGTGAAAGAGATTCTCCTTCAGGTCACGAAACAATTAAAAAAGGATAAGTAAGTTTCCACTATATAACATTTCCATACTAAAATCAGAAACAGGAAAGATTTGTTTGTTTGCTTCTAAAATGAATCGATCTGACAGAGTAACATAGGCTACTTATTATCCCTCGGAATAACTGGAATTCCATGCGGGCAAAGCCGCGGGCAATTCTCTAGTTTGATATAACTCATGAGACTTTTATCTTCGAAAGGTAAGACAGATGTACAGATAGACAGGGCACAAACCGAAACTCTTAACTTCTACTGGGTATTCATAGAGAAACTGCTTCGGCCGTTCCAGATCGTCTTTTTGGACTGAACCAAAGCATTCAACACAGTCTCGATAGCTCACTCACTAAGAAACGAAAAGCAAACGGTGGGATAAAAAGTAAACCACTGGAAAGGTTTCATAGCTAACCAGTTAAATCCAGTAATACCCTAATAATCAAATGAATACTTTAGTGAATACTACTCATAATACCCTTAAGTTTTCCGAAGGGCACTTTATTAGGCCCATTGATGACACAGTCATCGTCTTTCATGCATATTAATTGGAACAACTCTGTATCCCTCAAAGTTGCAGAATTGTTCCCTACAATGTGCATGAAAGATGATCTTTAGAATGGCCCAGGGAGCGATTTTGTGATGTTTTGGTACCGATCGAGTATAAAATTAGAAACCGTGGGTGAAACCACGGAGCATAGCTAGAGTTGTATATCACAAATATACAAATAAATGCTATAAATGTTGTATTTAGTTTGTCGATTTAATCTGAGCAATCATGCTCTGGCTATAACAAAATATCATCAATCAATAAAAAAATACCTTTATTGCAGGTATGGCAAATCGACGAGCGCTGGACCTCTTGATACTACTCCTAGCAGCAAACCCCTTGTATAAATTAGCCATGGAGCCAACTCATCTTATTACAATACTTTTCACACCAACATAAATGTTGTTTGCACAGATTTGTATACTAGATATATTAAGTTTGGGTCCTTTATGGTCACAATCTTAGCTTAATAAGTCCAGACCATTCATACAAGCCCATCATGCAATTAAAAAAAACAATTCTTAAATAACGCAAGGATTATTTATGTCATTTCCTTCAAGAACTGAAATTCAATAGGATCTAATCGCGATGTTTGATAAAGTTAGCGATATAACCAAAGTATGTAGCGCTTTTTGATATTCACCTGCACCTCTTCAGTCAATATCTGGGAGGCATCTTGAGATCTCATCACAAGATTACTGAAACTATCAAAGTGGTCTTTATTTCTCACTTTTGAATTACCTACTGATTTTTATGTATGCATGCATGTTAGTCGGTACCTATTCTAAGTATATCAGATTTTGTGACTAACTACATATTATATTACTATTTTTATTAGGTTTACTGTTAGATTATATTGTTACCTACATTATAATAATTATGTTACGAAAAGTTTGATGATCTAGATGTATTTAGTTTTAATCGTTGCACTTAGTATTAATATTTTAATTGCTAATTTAACTATGTTTAATAATAATAATTTATGGACTTAATATACGTTTTAACCTAAAGATCATGTATTTGAATGTTCTAGTTGTCGCGTGGTGGTCGAAATTCGGCCGCAATAATTTTCTGCATTCCTTTTCTATATGAACTCTAATTATACCAAACCACACTACTCTGTCCGCGCAATTTGCTTAAAAAAGGGGTACCACACTTTTTCCCGTCGCGTTATAGCGGTGGCCAAAATAGAAAATACTAGAAATTAGGTTTTTGCCCAACAGTGGGATACAAAAGGGGCTTAGTAAAAAAACGGGGAATAAGAGGTAGGTAATACCAGATAAAACTGAACAAAAACTGAAAGTATTAGAATCATATTCAAATTGTGTACTACACGCTTATTCCCAAGAAGCTCAAACAATTTTAGATAATTTGCTTTTGAATATCTTATCATAATAATACAGTCATATTATCTCCTTTTTATTATCGCTCGGCAAATGGTTGAATGCGCGCTTTTTTATGACACCTATTTCGACCTAAACGTTGCCGTAAATAACACCACCTTGTTAGATCGAAATTGTTTTTTGTTTATGAAAATTTGCTTGGAAAACGTTTAATTCTATTCTAATAATAGAATTAAACGTTTTCCCCAATACTTGACAAGTCAGTTCATGAATTTTATTGTATAGATGTATAGATAGACAAAAATTGTTAGGCTGCCTTTTTACTACTTTATAAAAACTACTTATGTACATTTTCATGAAATAATTATTAAAGTAGTCTCGGCATACATTGATTTATGATTTAATTGCTTTTAAAAATCAAATGATTATAGGCTCTTTGTAAATTGAGGCAGTATCGAATTTAAAAGTCATACTTTTATTTATCGCCTAAAATCAATCCAATCGAAAGAAACTTGCTTCACTTGAACCTTTTTTTTGTTGACGGGTTTGAAAATGCTTACACTAACCATAACATAATTTATAGGTAATTATAATATACAGATCATTGCTTTAATGAAATAAAGACACCAAATGTATAAAGATAAATAACCTACATATAAGAAAACTTCTTAAGATAATTACTCTATCCAAGGTCAAATTAAGACAGGTTCTGTTTCTGAACATGTGTCAATCATTTTGACCAATTCAATAGTATTGATATGCAAGCAAGATGTTAATGTAATTTTCTAATCTCAATCATGCCTATTAGAAGAAGTGAAGCTTATGACGATCCTCTAAGGTCACAATCAAAGACACAACAAGAAAAAGTCGCGGTTCCACACAAAATAGCAGAAAAAACCGTATCACTAGAAGAGAATCGTATAGAATGGAGCAACCTAATATTTCTGCCGTTCCATCCAGTCTTTCAAATATTTGTACTTTTCAGCGTTTTTGTGAAATGCATGCTGGTAAGGTTCTTATTTTTTCTTCTTAAAGGGATGTGAAAGAGTGCGTGTAGTGTAGCGTGTTCTCGAGTGGGGACTGCGACTCGGCAAACGTAGTGTTGGACGCCCTCCGGCAAAATGGAGTGATGATTTGCGAAAGGTTGCTGGCAGAAACTGGATGCGAAAAGCGGATAAACGGCGCACAATAGGGGAGGCTTACGACCAACTGATGATGAAAATAATTATGACAAAGCTTCTAAATATTATTTACCAAGTATAAGAAGAGATGAACAAATTTTTTGGTGTTGTAGTAATAATATTCTAGAAATTATAATTATAATGCTATTTTAATGTCACTGGTTGTTATCATAATGTTTCCTTGCAGGGCCCCATACAGTCTGTATATCCGATTGTTTACTGTAATGATGTAATGGACAATCACCCGGTTTTGATATTTGTTAAATATTGTTACTGGTACTTTTGCGATTCTTTTTACGGAATTGATACATTTCTTCATATAGTTCACAGGTTAGTGGTAAAACTAGTATTTATTCTATAAGTACGGTTCCTACTCGCTTCTTCATCAGAAGTTTTTGATTCAATAAATATCGTTTTTTAGGCAAGTCACTGACAAGGCAATGAGACGCGAACATCTGCCCAAATCAGCGGTGTTGCTGATATGTGATTTGGTGTCTTTGATACCGTTCTTTCGCCTTGTAGTGACGGATCCCTGCCCGCCTGCTCGTCTATGGCCAAATATACTAGCATTCAATGAGTTTCTAGTGTGAGTATATAAAATATTACCCGTGCCCACTTTGTTAGGCGATATAGCGTATGACACTCACAAATAACGCGGATTTTTATCGGTAAAAGATTTTTCAAAATTAGTACAGTAGATTCAGAGATCATCGGCACATCGGGCCGATAAACGTGCCGAGTTTATAATAAGCTAGTTGATCGAATGTGGCTGTAAAACAAAAACAAAAGAAATTTAAATATAAGAAAACACGTAAAGCCGTCCGTCCTAGATGTCATCCGAATACGTAGAAGCTCAAAAAGTTTGACAGCCAGTCTATTTTCCGCAACTCCACGACTTAGCGCGTATTTTGCGTGTTGGTGGGAAGATGTTGTGTTCATTCAAACCACCCCAACTCCTCGAGAAAGGCAGCAGGCGCCCAATGTTGCCTACGGCCTCTCGAAGAGTGCTCGGTTTACCGAGGTACTTTGCCCTGTATGTAGCAACCCCAGGACAATGTAGGAGTACGTGGGCCGCTGTTTCGTCAACCCCCAGGCTGGCTCTGCATAGGGGGCTGTCTGTGACACCTACTACCTCTCTCTCTCTCATTTAAGAGCTAAGCTCTTGTCGGTGGAGCAATCGCCACTCGTCTCTATTGTCTCTGCCTTCTGTTTGACCTCTTGATACGACTGTACTCCCACTTTTTCCTTCACTTGTTCAATAAAACTTCTTCTAGGTCTTCCCCTTACTCGTTTTCCTTCAATTTTGCCTTCTAAAATTGTCTTAAAATAGTTGTCGTGTCCCATCAAGTGGCCAATCATCTTTCCTCGCCTGTTTTCTATGTCTCTTAAGAGCTGTCTCCGCTCGCCAACAATTAATAAGACTTCCTCATTCGTTTTCCTTTCCGTCCAACTGATCTTCTCCATTCTCCTCCAGCACCACATTTCAAATGTCTCTAACCTTTCCCTGTCTCTCTGGGTTAAAGTCCACGTTTCCACCTACTATCTAGTCTACCCTTTTATTGGTGTTCCTTAGAGGTGGAAGTCGCTTTGTGTAAAATACTGTCATACAGCCGCATCTAGTTGGAAGTAGCCCTCAAAATAATTTAGAAAAGGCTGGGGGATGAGGATGATAATATAGTAAAATATAAACCTAGTTCTCTATAAGTACGCCAGACTACCTAGGTATCACGTTTCCTTCCAAACTTCCTCACAAGTCCATTCAAAGGTTGTCTGTAAGAAATCGCTGTCAGCGATACGACCGCCCATTGTACCACTTTAATTTCTTTAATTGTTCTTGGCATTCCGTTTCCATTTCATTTGGCGTGCAATAAAGAATATTATATTCTATTCTAAAGATAACAACAGTAATTTTTTCAGAATCTACAGAGTGACTAATTATTTTTCCTTGGTCACTACACATTCATACTGGAACCTTATGATAGGTTATACAATTGTTCTTTGTATGTGTCTCAACTGCATAACTTGTTTCTGGTTACTACTTACTGAGGAAGGTTTCTGTGATCGTTGTACGATAGCAGGCAACTATTACGATTGGCGGGCTTTCGTTTCATATAAGGTAATTTTTTCAAGCACATTACTAATATTTTTGTTAACCCCTCGTTCTAAGCTAAAGGCTTATATTATTACAAGTGGGTTGGTCGGTCGTCGGTAGTGCAATGGGTGGGTTTCGAACCGGCAACCAAATGATCGCAAATCTGACGCCGTTAGGCTAATGCCGTCGCCGCTTTGATAAGGAAGGATTGCTTATTTTTTATTAAACGTTAGCATTCTATTAAGCAATATTTTAGGTTTATTTTATGTTAAGAACTTTGTCCAGCAGCAAGATGGATCAACAAAATAATTCAAGTCGTTAGGCATACTTGATGAGATTGGCACGGAACCGCGGTGGAGGGGGGGGACCAAATTAGGGAGGACTATACCCAGCAGTGGGTGAAGTCAGGCTATGGCTGATGATGATGATGAACTATGTAACTGATATACGTTTTATTTTCAGTTCAATGAAACCGATACAGGATTTGCCACTTACATGTATGGTTTTATATTTGTATTTTCTTTCACGGAGACTGGATTCTTCGACGACGAAACGAAGCCGTCGGCGATTTTGGAATTTGTAATAGTTTGTGTGTTTTTGGTCGCCAGTTATATATTAAAACATTTTATTATTATGCCAAAAATGTTTGCTGAAACTACTTTGAGACTCCGCAGTGTCTGTACTAAGTATCCACTCGTGAAAAAAATCACTGAAGAGACTCTGAGGAGAAACCCATCGTCACGCGCACACAAAAAAGTTGCAGATTTTTACAATCTTCTTTGGCGGAAACGAAGCGCAATTATCGACATGCCTAAAATTTTTCAACACGAAATACCACGTTACTTAAGACTTGATATCAAGCAGGACTTACTCTGGCCATTATACTACCATAGCCCTACATTGAGGAAGACATCATATGCACTACGGCGATGGCTAAGTGATTGTGTATTCATAACTTACAAATTACCTGGTGAAAAGTTTTTCACAGGGTCCCATTCCGCCAGTACTTTATATTACTTGAAATCTGGTGTAGTTCAACTTATGTCCCAAGATGATGGTACAACTCCAATCCTTTCAGTCACAAGTGGTACAATATTTGGAGATATAAATTTTTTTGTACCTCACGTAAACAGGAAAGTAGCAGCTCAGTGCCTCACTTACTGTGAAGTATATTACATAAAACGTTGTCAGTATTTAAAAGCTCTCCATAAATATCCAGCGGATCGAAAAGTAGTCCTGCGTGCTGCGAAAGAGCGAATAGCACATGCAAGAAAATTATTTTCTTGTAAAGAAATAATAAGGGGCTTAGACAGAAATGAAGATGAAGGAATAGCGTGGATTAAGAGGCGTTGGTGGGAAATACATGATGTAATCGAGAATTTGATTAAAAACACTTCGAAGTCAAGAGAACAGATTAAGTGTGATTTGCCACCCGAAGAAACTGTATACCACTGTGCAAAATATATAGGGCAACTAGTTTTATGTGCACCATTGGAACTTCGGACAAAGTCTATGTTCACTAAGTTCACTTTTCCTTGGATTATAAACCCTTATTCCAAATTTGGTTTTATATGGCATAAAATCGTTACCGTTACTGTGATGCTAGTATTGTGTCTGCATCCACCGAATTTGGTTAATAGTAATATTCCTTGGTGGTTTGTTTTCTTTTCATATTGGTCGGACACCGTTTATGCTTTGGACTTAGGCGTGTCCCTTTTTACAGCTGTGAAAACAGAAGAAACTGTAACTAATACTTTTTCTGCAGTCATGTTTGAACGTTTTAAAAGTATTACATTTTTGCTAGATATATTATCGACAATTTGGATTGAAAATTTGGCTAACCTTTTGGGATACCCACAATATTATTATACTTTTCAATTCAACAGACTAATTAAAGCGTACATCCTTTTTTTTGGGACTTATTTAAATTGGGATATAAGGGAAGAGCCCTTGGTGGATGTGTGCCGAAAAATTGTATTAATATATTTCACCTTTCAAGTAATAACTAGTCATATTGTGTTCGAATTAACTTGCTACTTGTCGAATTTAACGATGACCTATTTTTTCGGAAAAGTTATATGTTCAAAAGCTCTCAAAGAAAATTGTGAGGATGTTCATCCTATTTTCGGTGTAACTATATCATGGGCGTTTGAGTGGACGTTTGCGGAATTCGTAGCTCAGAATTTGTCTGATATTTACGTTGGTTTGATAGTATCCTATATATCTTACTTAATATTTGTTTACACTAAAAGTCTATTTGTATCCTATATATATTTGAAAGCAAGAGAAGTCACGTTATATCAAAGATTCGTTTCAAATCTCAAGAAATATTATGAACATTATAGAATTCATTCAGATCTCTTGAAGAGGCTTGACAGATATCTTATATGTCATTGGAAATACTATAAAGGTATTGATGTGCTGTTCTCAAATACCCTAGAAGATGAACCACTTGAGGTATACTGGAAATCTCAAGGAGAGGTAGCTCAGAAAGTGATCTCGGAATCTAAGGCGTTTGCTCATGCTGATCCCGCCCTTGTAAGAGAGTTAGCATGCGCTGCAAAATATTTGATACTACCTAAAGGTACCATTATATATATGTTCGGAATACAATGCAAAAACGTTGTATGGGTTGTACAGGTGAGCCTTAGTTCATAAAGTATTTATTTAAAATAGACGCGATCCTGCAATTATTGTAAAATGGGAAGAGTTTCAATAAAACAAGGAATAGATAACGATTGCGTTTGTGACGTCTCGTTTGTCGCTAGAAATTTTAAAGAATGTCTAAGATTGTGGTACACTATATCATAATTTTTTTTTGGAACTTGTTAGAAATTAATAGTATTTTATATTTTTAGGGCTATATTAAATCTGAGTATCATGATGATAAGGGTGAAATGCTTACGTCGTATTATCCGCCAGGTACTATGTTATCTGTTATGGCGTCATTCTTGGGCAAGCCTTCTGTAAGATCTTATTCAGCTTACACTGACTGCGAAGTAAGAATACTTTCTCCTTAACTTTTATGTGACTCATTTGTATTTGGTTTTGGTTACTTTATCTGGGGCCCAAGCTACGAATAAATAATACATTTTTATTCGTAGGGCCCAAGTTTTTTTGTAAACTTTATCTGGGGCACAAGTCTAATTTTTTATACTTTATTTAGGGCCCCAGTCTTATTTATAAAATTCTTCTGGGGCCCAAGTATTTTTGTAAACTTCTTCTGGGGCCCAAGTGTTTTTGTAAACTTTATCTGGGGCCCAAGTATTTTTGTAAACTTGTATCTGGCGCCCAAGTATTATTTTGTAAACTTCTTCTAGGGCCCAAGTCTTATTTTGTAAACTTTATCTGGGGCACCAAGTCTTATTTTGTAAACTTGATCTAGGGCCCAAGTCTTATTTCGTAAACTTCTTCTGGGGCCCAAGTCTTGTTTTTTAAACTTTATCTGGAGCCCAAGTCTTATTTTGTAAACTTCTTCTGGGGCACAAGTCTGCTATTGCAATTGAATTACAGCGTCCCTTCAATGATACTTTATAACAATAAGGACTGACAAGGACTGATAGGTGTAATATTAATATATTACTATTTTACACATATGTTTTAGATTTTATACATACCTTTACATGAATTTTTTGATATTTACAAGCGGCATACAATTGAATATGATTTTTTACAAACCTGTGCCGAAGAGTTTGGGGCAAGCTTCGATGAAGTATCTAAAAAATATGTGTTGAAGCACAGGGATGTGAGTATTTGTATTTTTTTAATGAGCTGTCAATCTGTAATCTTGATAATTATTGCATGTTTCTCAAATGGTGTAGGGATTTTTGACCGTGTTCTATGACGAAATGTAATGAAAACTGCAGATCAACTACAGAAATAAAATATAACAATACTACAGAAATAAAATAAAATATTTTATTTCTGTAGTATTGTATTTCTGTATATTTTTTTTATTTAGCAAGATGGCGCCGGCTTTTCCTATCTGACGGCCTCTGTGAAGAAAAGCCGAAACAAACTCAGAGAATCACGGTCTCTTTTAAAGTCCAGAAAATAGTGGGAGACTTACAAAGACAGATCAAATCTAGACAAAGGGGGGGGGGGGGCATGGCCCAGGGTGCCATTCAAAAGGGGGCAGCAAGGGCCAAATTTCTTTCAATTGGAAATTTAAAAAAAACCAATTCGTGCCCGCAATGGTCAATCACATTAGTGATTATATCAGCGCTGCCGTGAGGAACGGCTAACTACAAACACGAAGTTATTACATCCGATCTGTATTTTCTTATGGGTTAATTACTACTAGGCTAGCTACTGGACAGTGGACTATTGCCTAAACCCTCTCATTATGAGCAGAGACCCGTGCCCAGGAGCTGAACGGTATATGGATTGATGATGATGAATGTGAATTTTGCTTTTCAGTATCAACATAAGCTCCGGGATAGGATTTATAGCACACGAATGTCTACGATAACGACGTCAAACGTGATAACAGATGTACAAGGAAACAGGTCGTTGCCGTACGAAGGCCATTTCTGGGGTGAACCAGAATCTAAGTGAGTGAATTGTTCAATTGTGTTTTTTTACGTCACATGACGTTTTTCTCCTGAATCGTGGTGCATTTAGAAGTTGCATTGGTGTGATGGATTGATGTGTATGTTTTATCATTTTCATCATTCAATAAAGCATTTGACAACTTGTAAATACTGTCGTCAAGACAATTTTATCGATTTTCATCGTAAATCGTCCAGATTTTATACCTAAGCATGAAGCTTAGTTTTTATCGTGTTTACAAATGTATGTATCGTAGAGAAGCGGCGGTAGCCTCATGGCTAGGGCGTCGGACTTGCGATCATGTGGTTGCCGGTTCGAAACTCACCCATTGCACTACCGACGTGAACCCACTCGTAACACAAGCAATTTAGCTTAGCACGAGGGGTTAACAAGATTACTAGTAATGTGTGACCCACATTGCTAGTAAGCTTTTTTTTTTAAAAAAAAAAACTAAGCTGATTATTTATTCTGCGCGGTTAGTGACGTCGCAAACCAAAGCGAAAACACGTGTTTTGCGGGAAGGGAACTGAACATCCCCACTCAATCCCCGCTCATATCTTAGAACTTTATTAGCCGATTAATTTTTTTTTTTATAATACGAATTAGGTATACTTAATTGTTCTTTTTTTTAACTAAACCTGTTATTGTTAATAAATGTGGCCTTTGCAGCTCCGAAATAGTTCACAGTATCTGTTTCATTTTGTTATGATGATGATAATAATGTTGACCACGATATTTTTCAGGTTTATGCAAAACTGGCTGATGTTTCGAACTATTATTGTGTACATATCTATTGCTTGTGCATCAGTGTTAGGTAAGTTTTCACACATACACACACACACACTCACCGTATGAAACGCAGCAGCAACAGTATGCATTGAATGCATACTGCATTCAATTTATACTGTTGCTGCTGCACTTCGATATTCTGTGGGAGAGTAATACAGTCACCTGCACATCAGGTTATACTGACCTGTCATATTTCTCCAAATGATTTTAAACCTTAAAATGTTGATAATTAAATTCAAAATCGACTGATATTTTATCGTAACCTGACGTGCCGCTGACTGTACCTACTTCCCCGGTCGTGCCGACATTCATTAATTCATTCATAGTGGCACTACTACTACTACTGTTGGTAGTGTATTTATTATAATTTTAGTTATTTAAAGTTTGATTTTATTTGTCCGGTAGGTGGCATCGGGGCAGTATCGCGCTGGATATTTACAATGATCAGTGCGTTCTGTGACTGCATCGCTTGGATCGATATTATCATAAAAATATTTGTAAGAATTTATTCATAACAGTATCTTAATTACCATTTCTCTATTAAAAACATTAAGTGCCTATTAGTTTTGTATTCTGTGTATAAATAGTTATTTCATATTTTACAGCTAGCGTATTACGACGATCGCGGCATTTTAATTACCGACAAAAAGAAATGCGTCTTCAACTATATGACCAAAGCATTTGTATTAGATCTCATTGGTGCCATACCTCTGTTTGAAGTAATGAAGGCGACGCTTTCACAAGAAATTGACGATGATACTTGTTTCCTTATAAATACAATATGCAAATTTGCCCATTTGTACATTTTATTTGCATGTTTTGAATATATGAGCGACCTGCCGACGGTGAACATCACTTTTATTATGGTACGTGTTTAGATTTTATTCTGTTCTTTAAAATTTTAACCCCCACATTCCACACATATCCTCTAACTCTACCAACCACACACTCTTACTGCTTCATCCCCTGTCCATTCCAGTCCATTCCACTTGTTAAAGCTACGAAGTGGACTTTGAACGACGTGACCCTATCACGTCTTTTAATGCTACATTAATGTGGAATGTGGGCGTTAAAATTTTTTATCAATCAGGTAGTAAAGTAGTAATAATAACACTAATTTGAATAGTTGGCACAAACGTGACCAGGGGCCGTATTACCACGTATTAATGCCATCATTTTTACGTTGTGAAAGAGGGACACCACTATTTAACCTGTAGAGCGGCATCCCTCTCTCACAACCTAAAAATCGTGGTAATACGGCCCCAGCTATTTCGATATCAGAATGGCTGGTAATTTTGGAGTCACTTTATTTTGTTTCAACGTTTGTTAGCAATTAAGACTATGGGTAAGTAGTAGCATTTTTTCTGTAAAATGAGACACTTCATTTGCAAAATGATTTCGCCGCATGGCAGTTTTTATAAATATCATGGTGCCCGAAGTAATTGATTTATGAGGTACCATTTTATTTGTGGATGAATAAAATTAAATAAATGTAATTATAAAAAGCATACATCAACAACGGTTAACTGTTATTTTCCGATACTACTGATGCTACAGCTACAGGACTCAACTGTAAGTTTCACCCAACGCAGTTATAAGAAGGCTAGTGGAACGACACCTTAATCTCATCGGCCATCTCATCATCATTCTATTTTCAGATAATAAAGTGGGAACTTGTGAATATTCTCATTGTGCTCGGAGCAAGTCATTATTTCATGGTTAAATGTGTTAAATTCGATTTCAACGCAAGAAATATGGATTTAATCCATGTAAGCCTCCGAAACACTTGTTGGATGCCAGATATAATGACTTTGCCGAATAATTTAACTTGGGACGATTTACATTTGGTACGTACATAAATTTTAATAATAACTAGTGGACCTGACAAACGTTGTCGTGCCCGAACTCGATCACAGCGCTACCTACCTGGTCAATTTTTCCCATATTTTTTAACGTTTTGACATTCCCTGGCCTTCCACCAATATTTTAAAACCAAAATTTGGTTAATTTTGGTTTTGACGAAGGAAGATTATGACGATACTATAAATTTATTAATGGAACTGGGCTGGACAGATCTGGCACGTTAGAAAAATAATGGGACAAAGTGACAACCCCCTTTGGGTTTTCACTTTGTCCTACTTAAGTGCAGACGACAACGTGGCAGGCCCAGACGGAGATGGTGGGATGGGCTGGGCAAAACACACTGGTTCTTAGCAGCAATACACAGAAAGATCAGGAAGAACAGTGGGGAGGTCTTTGTCCTACATAAGGACAGCACAGGCTTTAATAAAAAAAACATACAAACGAATTGAGAAACTCTTCCTTTTTGAAGTCGGTTGAGAATAATATTATTTAAAATTGTAATTTAGTATAAATTTAGTAGGAGTAGTGTCTCGCTGGCCTGTTTACATGCCAGCATGAGTGAGTCGGTTCGACCGGGGAAGTACTGCAGAATATCGAAGTTTTTTTTTATCACTGATAGGCTTACGCTTGACCACAACTTGCCTGATGTTAAGCATCGAAGTCGTCTACGATGGAACGCGCTTGCCTAGAAGGTACCTATAAGGTGAAGTAGCAGTATCAATACTGTGAAATTTCGTTAAGTCAGTGTGGATTAGCGCCAGATACCTAATTCCTCCCTCAGGTCCCTTCCTCTTCCTTTCTTTCGTTGTGTTTTCTTCGAATTATTTAGACAATGCCAAGAGTCTACTAGCGGCGGTTGCACTTCTTACTATATATTATGATGCTTGGCAGTATACCTACTGTTCAAGCAATATACCCATCCTAAATATTACAGATCTTTGCTGAAAGTCTAAGTCTCGCAGAAAGCGGTATGATGGGTTTGAACTTCGGTAGGTTTGTCATCGACCGTGACGAACATGGAATTGGTATCTGTATGTTTTTCCTCGGATTTGTATTTTGGTAAGTGACATGTTTACTTTATTCTCTCTTGAACAGTGAATGAAAAGATCAAGAGGATCTGATTGATTTTATTGAGACTGGGAAACTCTGCCAATGTGCGCTTGACCAGCGTGGTGATCTCTAAGTCTTAACACCTTTTATTGTATTTTATACATGTACAACACATGTTTACCGAAACTACGCCTTATGTTGTCAGTCGAGCCATCGGAAGCTCGACTGACAAGATAAGGCGTAGTTAATTAATACATTTGTGCGTGTAATTGTGTGTTGTACACGGCTAGGCGTAGTTTTAGCCGGCCTCACTTCTTTGTTCGCAAAGTTCCATCTTAACTTTTTATTTGAGCCCGAACATCTTATCTGCTACACTAAACATGCAGTCTATTAAAATTTCAGGTTCATATCATGTTACGCGTTAACCCTTTTGGTACTGAACGCCAGAGGAGATACTTTGTTTCAACACAGCGTCAACCAACTGAAGAGGTTCCTTCAGACAGAGAGGGTTGAAAATACAGTTATTGAAAAAGTTTTATCTCATTATAGATATTGCTGGTTAAGGTGACTATATTACATATTTTTTTATTAGTGATGACCGTATTCTTGACTAGCTTTCCGCCCGCGGCTTCGCCCACGTGGACTATACGTTTCTTTTCATTTTACGAGATAATATCCTATAGCCTATGTCACTCAGGAATAATGTAGCTTTCTATTGGTGAAAGAATTTACAAAATCGGTTCAGAAGATCCGGAGATTACCCCCTACAACGTCACAAGTCACAAACACACAAATTTTACCTCTTCATAATATTAGTATAGATAAGCCGGCGTTGCAATATATGTTGCCAAGAAGCTAGAAAAAAATCACTTTATGTACCAATTTTAATTCATACGCCATTCAGATACAGTAGACCTTAGAAAATAACTACGTTCTATTTAAAAAACAGTAGGTATTAGATATAATTGTGCTTTAAATAAGGTTTTGCTTTTATTCCTTTTTCCAGAACCAAGGGTATTAATATTGAACAGCTAGCCAATGAACGCATCGGCGCGGTATTCCGTCAGGATTTGAATTACTATTTCTATAAAAAGTACGTACAACCCTTAGCACATTCATAAAAACATCAGATTAATATATAAATGATATTTTTTGTAGTAGTATTGTCGCACTGGCATATCTACATGCCAACATGAATGGGTCCGCACGACCGGGGGAGTAATACCCTCCCACAGAATATCGACGACTACAGTTTTACACAACCGTTGCAATTAATTAAATAAATAAATCCACTTTAATAACTACAATAATTGTACCCAGAACTTTTACTCTCTTGGACGCGCTGATCAAAGGAGGAGAACCAATGGAAAGGCAGTTAGCCAGTGTCAGCTCACAGGCTTTCTTCCTGGAAGGACATGATATATTCAGGGAATCGGATTTGATCACATACTTGTGTGTAGTACACCGTGGAAAAGTGGTTATATCAAAGGACAATAAGAAACTTATCGTTCTTACCAAGGTAAATTATGATACCATCACGCCTGTATTTCCCGAGGGGTTAGGCAGAGGTGTACTTACCTAATGTACACCCACAGTTCGCCGGTATTTTTAGGTCCCATGTAATAGGGGGCGAGGTAAATTATGATTTGGAATTATATAAGTATTTTTTATTATATTTTAGCAGTACTGACTGCATCATTAGTTTAGTGGTCCTAAATGCGACTGATACGCTAGAGGTCCTGGCTTCGATGCCCAGGCTGAGCAGCGTTATTCGATTTCTATGAAATTCTCAGTAGCACTTGGAGTCTGGATTTGGCAATAGGCTCGCCCTCTCTTACATTGGACCTAAAACAAACTGGCGAAGCGTGAGTGTACATTGGTACACTTCTGCCTAACCCTTCGGGGAATACAGGCGTGATGGTATGTTATAACCTAATTTACTTTGATCTGAAAATAAAAATATTTGATTTGATTTGGAATAGTTTAATTTAAATAAATTATTGTTACAGGGAGATATATTTGGCCAGCTGTTAGGCACCAAAGTACGTCCCGTCAAAGTCACAGCAACAGCTGAAGATAAAGTCGATTTGTTGTATATCGATATTAAAGCATTCCAGAGTATTATCACAGACGACGTATGTATAACCTTATTATCATCCCATCATCATCATCCCACCCATTACATTGTCCCCGCCACGCTAGCCTACTGCGGGTTGGCAGACTTCACATGAAATCCAGACTAAAAAATAATATCCATCCTGATGTAGGTACACACGGTTACAGGTTAACCTATATATTTCCAGTTAAAGCTGATCTCGCCTTGTACAGGCTTTGAATTCAATATGAGGCCAGCGTAAACTAGATTAGTCTAGTGCAACGTGTAGCAGTGCGTGCATTACAAATCACTAGAAAAAATAGGACTACATTAAAATTTAGGTATTTTTAGACCAGTGGCAGCAGCAAAACTGATTTGTAGAAGCTAACTATGTAACTATTACCTACGGTCCAGCCACAAACATGCTTGTGAGCGCAACTTAGTACGAGGTGGTGAGCGGTAATGCCGTGATGTGACGCGCTCTCAGCGTCATGCCGAGTGGTTTTTGCCGAGTAGAGCAGCTCGGCAGTAACGGGCAGTACGGGCTACTGAGAAGTTGTATCCACACATGCCCGGCGGCACACGGCTTTTGCAGAGGCAGTTCGCTTGCGGTTCCAAATGGAGTCCGTGTCACTGCCGCGCCGCTCGGCGTGCCTCGTGCCGCTTACATAATGTCATATGGCTGGGCCGTTAAACAAATCTTCCAAACAATACACCTCGCTTATTCGTTCACTTTGTACAGATTGAGAGCCCAAATCACACACACCAAACCCAATCACACCAAACACAGTTTGTCCAGTTGATGAAGTAGCCCTAATAAAAAAAAACATTTCAATGTTATTTTATCTATAATACATATTTTTTACAGGTCAGGACAAATATAATCCGTAATCCACAACATAGACACGATTTTTTGGCAGCAAAACATATTTTTATCGAGAACCCGTACGATACTGTACAATACCTTCTTCGAGGACGAAAGACTATTAGATTTCCTGTAAGTTGAATTAAAAATGCTTTTTATGCGATGGATGTGTACCTGTTAAACGGTGCTTATCTTACTCACCTCACTTAATCATCTCACTCACTCATCTCACTTGGTCATCGAACTTGCTCATCTCACTCGCTCACCTCACTCACTCGCACATCTCACTCACTCACTCATATCACTCACTCATCTCACTAACTCGTCTCACTCACTCACTCACTCACTCATCTCACTCACTCACCTCACTCACCTCACTTACTCATCTGTTTCGTGGCATCTACGCACGCCAGGCATCGTTCAATGATCCGTTTGGTAAAAATCACTCACCACCACCACCAGCGAGCGGTAAGAATAAATGTTCTCAAATGTACCTATAAAGTATAGCCATGGAGCCGAGCTCTCAGCGTTAAGTTGAGCGGTTTTTGCAGGTGGATAACTGTAGTGGATACATCCACCGCAGCATAAAGCCGTCGCTCGAATGCTACTGAGCTGTACATGGCATAGACAACGTCCGTCCATTGTGACCGTGTCGGTACAGCGATAAAGATTTTTACGATGATTTTTACCCCCTCAGTGGAGTTTACACCCAACGGAAGCTACCCATGGCACATGGTACGCCTACTTCCTCCACATCACGTGGTTCGTCGCCCCTTTCATTACGTGTGTCGTTGTTAACCTTTTCGTCGTCCTGCCTCCGGACTCCAAGTCATTCTTGAGAGTATACATCGTACTCATCATTCTGGATATTGTGCATTTAGTGAACTTTATATCGGAATTCTATACGGTAAGTTCTTGATCAAATTACTTACGTAATACGCAACTGTCGTGCGACGACGTTGCACCTAAAGCTGCGTATAGGCTTTGTATGGTCATCAAATATTGCCTTTATCTTATTTCTGCGATACAACTTGAACGCCTTTAGATCTGCCAGTTGAAGATCATATTTTGAGTGGCTGCCGTGAATAGTGAATACACAGCTTAAAGTTTGTATAAACAGAAAACCCTTTTCATTAACCCAAACGTGAAAAATATTAACCTACTAGACCAATTTGCAGTCATCTTAATACAAAAAGAATATGTACGACGAGAATTAAATAATATGAGCGACTGTAGCGACATCTAGCGCGCTACATGGAATCACGTAGTAAGAAGTCCGAAATCGCGCAAGCAACATTTACCGCGCGAGTAACATATATATACCGTCCGACATTATCCGTCGGACGACCTTTCGTTTAGAGGGGCAATATACCTCACCCGCTTCATACGAGGGATTCTGTAACGGTCGCGGCAAATGAAGGTAATCTCGAGTCCCATAACCACCACCAAGGCCAAGCGAAGTGTAGTTCTTGAGGTCAGTCAGTCTTCCATAAGGTCAGTTTCCAGCCTAATCAGATGCAGCGGAATATCGAAGCGCCGATAAGTGACTGCCTGCACACTTAAATTTCTAAGCAATACCGACATCCTATGAAGGGTATCACTATCAATAACGACTGTCATAGATGTTCGTATAACAAGCTATAATAAGCTAAATATTTTGAGAGCTAACTTATGTTTAAACTTACAGATCGAGCTCATCGTGGACAAAAATAAATGTACTTATCAAAGAATGGGCTTCAAAAAATTGAAATATTGGGGTATCTATCTAGATATCGTAACTTTCCTACTTCCCTTTGGTTCTCTCATGACTAGTGATACGAGATATCAATTCGCAAGAGTGTTCAGACTAAAATATTTCATAGATTTCGATATTCATTTCTGTCGGAGTTTCAAGGTACGTTCGTGTTATATCGACTTGTTTAAGATTAAAAACCATATTTTTAAACTGTTACTCGACTTGATTAAGTTTAGTATTAGAGAGGAACTTAGTCTTGGGCTTTACTGAAATCGGAATAGGTATACTTTATCAACTTTATTGATATATTATTATTTGTTTATTTCAATCTTTATCCATGTGCTAGACCAATGAATTCAAAGATGTTATCGACTCGTCTTTCAACTGGATGCTCAATACAAAGAGTATTATACCTACTCACTCTCTGATTATGACTTATTACAAAACCTTCTTTTTCAACCCTTCCAGTTACCCTACATATTACACACAATTCAAAATGAAATATCACCGAGACTCGATACGGGCGTTGCCGAATGAAACTAGCGGATATAACCAACATTATCCTATCCTGACCACCTGTATCGTAGCGCCATCTATCGGGTCCAATGATGAATCTAAACCATCCAGAGACCCACTCGAACAAACAAAAATTTCATCAGAATCAGTCCAGCTGTTTAACAAGAGATTAGTGACACACATATAGAAGAATTATCGTCTTCTTTCTTATTTTTCTCTTTAAAATAAAAATCAATTGCTGTTCGTTAGTCTCGCTAAAACTCTAGAACGGCAAGACCGATTTGGTTAATTTTGGCTTCGAAATATTTATAGGGGTCCAAGAAATGTTTAAACAGTGAGAAAATAAGGAAAAACTGAACCCGGTAGATGGCGCAGCGATCGAGTTTGGACATGTCTGTCGGGTCCACTAGTGTAATTGTATATAGCTACTTAAAATGATCACGTGAAAATAATTTTTCAGAGCAGAGCGACCCCTGTTTTATTGAAAATTGCAATTATTTTACTAATGTTGAACTTTTTTACTTGTGGATGGATTAATGTTGCATGCAGAGGTATGTTGGCTTTGGTTTTAGAATTTTTACCATAACAGTTGAATTTTTTTTTAATAAACATTTACTTTGTCAAGAAATTTCAAAGCGATGATTTCAAAATTATTTTTTTTAGCCAACTATTGCAAAATCGGGGATACGTTTAAAGTCTATCTTTTTCGTCTGTGTTGTTTGTTTACCGATATGAGACATATCTTCTAAACAGATCACCCAATTTCAAAATGTCTGTTAGAAAGTCAATCTAATAAATATAGCGATGAAATTATTTAAATTTCAAGCGGTTTCAAAATTATGGCATGAAACAAAATCATTTTTTTTTGTTACGGAATGGAAATCTTTATCGCTTTCCATCAGCGAGAGGTAGAGTGAAATAAAATACAGCATTTTGTTGCAGAACCCAAATTTCCGATACCTATAAAAAATATGCGACATATGACTGAGACTATCGACTTTAGTCAATGGGCACATCCAGATGATAGAGGCGGAGGTAAGATGCACATATTGATCATGGAGCTCCCTATTCTGTAAATTGATCGTTTGAAACTTTTACAGTACTTAAACAATTTTTACATTTTGTTAGCAAGTAAAAAAACGTTTTTTTACGTTAAAATCGTTTTATTTATACAATTTTTACATTTTGTTAGCAAGTACTGTGCAAGTAGTACTGTAAAAGTTTCAAACGATCAATTTACAGAATAAATATATTTAATCATGATTGTCCATTACAACGTCATTGGCCTATTAAATAAATAAATAATCATTTATTTCAGACCTTAGTCCATTTTGTTAGTATACAAACAGCTTAACACCTAATGTTAGTACTTATATCTATAACATACATTCCAAACAAGAAAGAACAAGAAAAAAAAACAAAACACGAAAGTCATACCTATCTATACGCAACACTGGCATGTAGGCGTATCCAATGTCCCAGTATGTGACTGTCCCATCTGTCTGCTATGGTTTTCAGGATGCTGTTGGGGCTAGCGCGTACTCTGCTCATGATGGAAGCGCATCTTTTGCGCAAGATAGCTTGAAAGCAATCTCTACCGGCCTCTGCGAACATGCCGGAAGCACTGCAGTAGCGTGGCAGTCCCATCAGCACCCTGAGTGTGTTATTGTATTGAACGCGCAGAGCGTTGTATGCCCTCCGCGTGTAGTTAACCCACAGGCTGCACGTATAGAACGACTGACAGTAAGCCGTTTACTTCAGTCGAGCACTTCGCAAATCTGCGAGCCAACATATTGCATCGGACAGCCAACGCCCTGCGCTCACGCTCCATATCCAAACTGTCCTTCAAGTCCTCGGAAACCCAGTGACCCAGATACTTAAAAGTGTTGACCTGTTTCAAGGGACTACCACAAAGGTTCAATTGTGGCACAATAGGGTAACATTTAGTGCCAGCCTTAAAAACAAGAACCTCACTCTTCTTGACGTTGTATCTGAGCCCATGAGCTTCCGCGTACCTTTCACATATTCTAAGCAGTCATAAGTCAATTACTATTAATCGTAAGCGCGACTTCTAGAGGTCCTGTTAACTTTTTAAAACAAGATTTTATAGTCCGCCATATTGGATTAAGAATAACGTTACTTAACTTATCATGAATTGTCATTCAAACTAAATGTGTATGCAAAATTTCAGCTCAATAGGTTGAGAATATCTGCTTTAAAATTCCGTTGCAAGATTTGACCCGAATATGTACATTTATACATTGCAAGTTAAATAAAAGCTTAGTAAAAATACAAACTATTTCATAGATTCTTACAGGGCAAATGATATATGTAGGCATATATGCATGCCTACTATAGTGGGCATATATATATATAAGTATTACAGTTTTGCGTGAAACATCTGATAATTCTTCAATATCTTAGCACTCGTTTTGAAGTTTTTTTAAGAACTAATTATTTCACTCCCTGAAAGTTGATTAAATACAATAGTTTTTTGTTTGCCAGGTTGTTCTCGCACTACGAGAGATATTCCCGATTTGGACGATCCAGATGATTTATCCCCTACTTTTGTAGTCCCGAAATTTTGGCCAAATGATTACATTATAGCGCTTACATATATTTTACTTATTCATACACATACTAGTCTTGATACTGTGAGTACCTTTTTATTGTTTATGGGGGAAAACCTTCAGTAGGCAACCTGCCTTTGGGGATAAGTGTGGGATTTATACCCACTAACGCACCCCGGTAACTATCACCCTAGAACCTGTCACGTCCCTAGAAACTTAAATTTTCAGGCTCAAACATAATATTAATAAGAATAGGTGAGGTACTCCAAAAAAGGCAGGTATGTAGTACTCGCAACCGGCGCGTTTGTATGAAAACATGTGTCAATGTGGAAGAAGCGAAAGAGATATGCAAGATGCGGTCGTAGCAAGTGGCGGTCTATGGTGTCTGCCTACCCCTGTGGGAAATAAAGCGGGACGTTTTTCCAATAGTCAATATTTGCAGTGATAAATTAATAAAAAATCCCAAAAAAAAAATTTCGACATAGAAATAGATTCCGCTCACTCCCAGTACAGCAATTTGGCAGAAAAATGTGTAATTATTACGTACGCATGTACAGTGGGTTATAGCTGCTACCTGACCCGCTTAGATCCCGCCGGCCCATCTAGGGTGGGTCAGGTAACGGCTATAACCCACTGTACGTAATATTTTTTGGGATGGGATTTTTTATTGATTTATCACTACAAATATTGACTTTTCTTGGAAAAACGTCCCGCTTCACGAATAATGACCTGTGTCACGGGGGACACAAAGTCTTAGCCGACACAAACCACAGACTTGAAACAAATGTCCGTGAACATACAATTTACTTCCGGGTCACTGGTCAAGTTGAATGGTCAAGGGTCTACTACCCTTCTGAGTTGAATTTATTAAAAATAACAGGCCTATTGTAAAATAAACCTAAATATGAGGCGAATGCTTTAAAAAAATTATTTATTTGGACTAATAAAGTTCTTAGATATAAGCGTTTAAAGTTTTTGGTGGGGATTGAGAGGGGGGATGCTCCTTCCCTTTTCGGCAAAAGAGTGTTAGTATAGAAATTGTATGGCATATCGAATTGTGACACCACAAGCCGAAATAGTGCGCTCATGAGTGTCTAGCATACAGTGAAAATTCTTATAAATTTTTAAATTAATTTTTTTATAATGTTTTTTTTTGTTCGGCTCTATTTTTGATCAATTTTTTTAAGGGCTGACTGCCTCATTAGTCTAGGTTTCCTACACGCGATTGCTACGCTAGAGGTCCGAGGTTAAATTCCCAGGTCAAACAAAGTGCTAAGTATTAAATTTTTCTATAAAATTCTCAGTGGCAGCTCGGAGTCTGGATTTATGCGCCGGTAATAGCAATAGGCTCGCCCCCTATTACACGGGACCTAAACATACCGGCGAAGTTAGCTTCAGCTTGGGCTTCGGGGAATACAGGCGTGATGGTAATTTATGTTATGTTTAACGGGACCATAAAAAATATTAGATATCTAGCTTATTGGACTCGCTCAAATATTTTTTATGATTTCAGGTTATCCCCGTTTCCCTAAATCAAGTGTATTATAAAGTGTTTGTTACTTTTGTCTTACAATTGATAGACATTTATATATTGGCAATGGCCATTAACGCTGCATACACAAGGTATCGTGAGCTCTATAAGTACGACTATGAAGTCAATAATATGATCATATACTTGAGGGACAATGGTTTATGTAAATCTTTATCAGATAACCTTTTAACGTATACCTTGCAACTTTGGCAGAGGCAAAAAGGTAAGCATTTAAAAAAAAATAACAATTATATATATTGCCGTCATCCTTAGTCTAGTGGGTAGTCCTAAGGGTGACTGTTACGCTAGAGGTCCTTGGTTCGATTCCCAAGTCAAGCAAAGGGTTTAAAAATATTGAGTTTTTCCTATGAAATTTTCAGTAACAGCTCGGCGTTTTGTTTATGCCCGATTAATGGCAATGGCTCTCTCTCTTTTACATTTGTGTTTATTTCCTACCTGCACCTCTGCCTTACCGTTCTGGCAAAACAGGCATGATAGTATGGAATGTTGTTGTATCGACATTTTTAATTATTTTATATACATTAACTACAGATATGCATGGCTATACATCAAGCCATACTGTTCGAAAACAACCTGATCTTTCATTGTATAGAAAACATATTTAATCTGAGGTCAGATTATACTGGATTATACAGCTTAACCGGTATGGTTTTCCAGGTGATAAACTGCCCGACATAGCTTACGAAGGGCCACCTTGTTTGCGGCAGGACCTATTTACTGCGTTATACATACATCATTTGGAAGCCCCACCAACCCTCCGCGCACTGCCGTATTACTTCAAGAGGCAACTGGCTGCAAGACTAAAGAGAATGGTTATATTTCCTGGTAAGGTTCACAACACTGCGATGCGACGCGACGTAGCAACGCAGAACTGGAGTATTCCTCTTCGGCACAAATTTTTTGAGCACCTATGGTTTGAGCACCTAAGCTATTCCACTTACAGCACCAATAGGTATATTTGCTTGGTGCTCACTGTGCTAATTAGCTAACCTATTGGTGCAGTAAGTGGAATAGCTCAGGTAATGAAACCTTAGGTGATCAAAAAATTGGTGCCGAAAGAGGAATACTTCGCAGAACGGCAGAACTATACAAGTTCGTACGATGACGCATCGCAGAATTACGCGAATTATTTGTCATAACCAATTTATCTTTGTGTTTTTTTGGAACTAGCTTCCTTAACGTGGCTTGCGGTATAAGGTCTGATTTCAATAATGAAAAATATTCAGATTTCTTTATTGAAATTATTGAACGGTGAAGGATAACCTACATGCCTGAGAGATTTTCTTGACGGGTGCGTGTGAAGTCTGCCAACACGCAGTAGGCTAGCGTGGTGGACTATAGTCTCATCCCTCTTTTTCTAAGAGGGACATAAATAGTTTATATATAAGGTCACAAATAATAAACTTTCTAAACTTTCTCTGAAAAATTCGAATGAAGGGCAGGATTTTCATTCACTATAATAACTTAATAGCATGGAAAATGCCAAAAAAAATGTTTTGATTGCACTAAAGTGATCTGGCGGAGGAGTAAAGGTTGGAAGAATAATCGAAATCAGACGACTTTACTTAATCCTTTTAAAATCTAGTAAACATGACGTCACGTTCTTTTAGGCAAGTGCATAGTGCGAGAGGGGGACACATTCAATATCACCTATTTCATTCATGAAGGAGAAGTTGAGAAGTGGTACAACGAGGCCAGGTATGGAATTTTATTTATATGGCATTTAAAATTCTCACATACATACATACCATCACGCCTGTATCCTCCGAAGAGCTAGGCAGAGGTGTACTTATGTACTTATGTGCAGTGGGGGGCGAGCCTATTGCCATTAACCGGGCACAAATACAGACTCCGAGCTGCTACTGATAATTTTATAGAAAAACCCAATAACACTTTGCTCGATCTGGGGATCGAACCCCAGGACCTCTAGCGTAGCAGTCGCGATTGAGAATAATAATGAGGTAGTCACTCTGTTTTTATATAATATCTATTTTTTAAAAAAGCTTACTGGCAATGTGGGTCACACATTACTAGTATTCTTGTTAACCCCTTGTGCCCCTAAATGCTTGTTTTACGAGTGGGTTCACGTCGGTAGTGCAATGGGTGGGATTCGAACCGGCAACCACATGATCGCAAGTCCGATGCCCTAGCCATTAGGCTACTGCCGCTTCTAAATATTATCTATACTATAAAATTATAAAGCTGAAGTGTTTGTTTGTATATTTGTTTGCTTGAACGCGCTAATCTCAGGAACTACGGGTCCGATTTGAAAAATTCTTACAGTGTTAGATATTTATTGAGGAATATTACATAATAATAAACCCTGCACCCGCAAGTTTATTTTAATATTTTGTCCACAGTGGTGACAGTAAAATGATGTCAGTACTTTATACCAATGGTTATTTTGGATGCCTTTCTGGATTGTTCGTCAACGTGGCATTCCAGTTTTCATACTACACACGGACGGTAAGTATTACCCTGTAAAGGAAAAGGAAGAAGATTGAGGGAGGAATTGGGCCTCCAGCGCTCTGCACTCACCCTACGAAACACAATAGTACACACAACAGCAATACTGCTACTTCACGTCGATATTCTGTAGGAGGGTAGTACTTCCCCGGCCGTGCCAACCCATTCATACTGGCACGTAGACAAGCCAGCTGGACATTACTACTACTTAGTAACAGTTGTGTGGAGAGGCGAGGTGTGTTCACCCTCCAACCAAAGGGAGAATGCAACCAGGCAGCTGTATGGCCTGGCGGGCCGCGGCCAAACGGTTGAAGTCGGGCGATTGTACGACAAATGTTGCTTGCGCGATTTAGGATTTGTTTCGACGTAGTTTCATGTAGCGCGCTAGATGTCGCTATAGTTCGATTGAACTAAGCACCTTCCCATCCACACGTGAAATACACAATTTATCGTGGAGTTGGAAAATAGCCTGTTTAGTATGTCATACAACACCTATTTCAATTATTTTTTATGATTGTAGGTCGTTGACCTCGTGTACTTAAATCTAGAAAATTGGAAGGACTTGTTAGATAGCTATCCGGATATCAAGGCAATGCTTTACGAAACGACTAAGCATATGAAGAAAGACAAAGAAAAAAGAGGGTAAGTTATTTACTTAGATTGTTGAATATGTCACTTAGATTAGATAGATTGTCTGAAATCGATGGCTCTAGGGGGCTAAAATTGCCATACTTATTGATAAATGAATGGTCGCTATTTCTGTAAATAGATCTTACAAAGACACTTCTTACACGTCAATTTAGACTTAGAAGCCAATATTTTATTATTTTTGAACTAGATGGCGCTGGCATTTCCTATGAAATTTCGTCAGAAACTCAGAGCATTATAGTCTTTTTGAAAGTCCAGTTAGTCAGTTAAAATTCATTGCAATGCCTAAAATGGCCTTTGGAAGGAAGACTCACAGCGGCTTTGAGTATACCAGTCTTAGCTGACGGCAGATCATTACAGGAGGCTCAGTACTTCGTTATTAGTTCCGAAGCCAGCGTAATAACGTTGACTGTGTTTAAAACTCTTTTTACGCAAACGGAGATTGAGTGATTTTCTAGACAGCGTCTCTAAAAATCTGTCTTTTATTTCGAGGAATCCATGAACGCTCGGCTACACACATCAAGCTATAAACAACCAGTATAGGCTGGCCTTGAATTATAAGGCAAACTTTTACAATGGGAGGTCAGCCTAAAGTGGATTTGTATAGCTTGATGTGTAGCCGTGTCAAGTCCTAAGTGTGAGTCCTAAGACAGTAAATAAGTTTATATAACCAAACACCTT
This sequence comes from Subacronicta megacephala, assembly GCA_958496365.1. Lineage (NCBI taxonomy): Eukaryota > Metazoa > Arthropoda > Insecta > Lepidoptera > Noctuidae > Subacronicta > Subacronicta megacephala. Next base: position 10,339,199 of record OY292527.1, read on the forward strand.
CCCAAATAAACAACTATCTCTTTATTGAAATGAAACTACTTCTAACAGATTTTATCGCGTTATATTGATGTTTTTTAATTCCCGACATTTCGGACCCTTTACAGCATCCATAGTCACGGGTGGACTGAGGTGTTGGTCGTCCTAATAAAACTATTTTTTTTTTTAGATCCAAAGACAGGGCTCACGGACAAGGGATAGGTGCTTGTTGAAACTAATACTCGTAAGTTAAAATTATGGTGAAAGGCAATGTTATGGTTGCTGAAATCTTCAACTCTTGCCCCGCGTTTCCACTGACAACAAAACATTATCTACCTATCCCTCTCACTCTTTGAGAGTTAGATAGAGTAAGATAGATGTTTGCAACATGTTTTGTCCTCAGTGGAAACGCGGGGTTACGCTGGTTTGCATATGCTTCAAGGATACTAATTATTAGGAAGCAAAAAACACCTTGTATTATTATAATTATAACAAATAAGTAAATAATGTTTTGAGGAATGTGTAATGTACAGTTGTCTCATTTTATTAGTTAACGCCAGTCATTTGAATTTAAGCCTTTTTACATTATAATAAAATTTGGTCATGCGGTACGCGGCTATAAAATGAAACAACTGAACATTTAAGATGATGAATGTACTAATCATGTAGGTACACACGGCAAGAGAGTTAATTAGGCACGCGGACAGATGTATGAATATTATCATACATAATGATAATAATAATGATTCCCTTCTACATCGATATTATATATTATACGTCAGTTATTATTGGATACATTGTCATATCAGATTTAAGTTTTTTTTGGGCGATTATTTTAGTAAACATTATGTTGTTATTTTAATAATTCATTATTCAGCATTTCCAATCTTCGTGGGTAAACTAATCCAATGCAGATTTTGCTGATTAAACCAGGGAATAACTATATTTGGCGATAATATTGAATGTCTCTTACGTCGTCGTGCGTCGTCGTCTCACGTTTGATTTGGAAAACTTAGTTTTAGCTAACTTAAGCAAACTCTTTGGCCGTCTGTACGCATTAACGCGAATTGTGTGAACCGCAATTGTGTCTTTTGTGATGCTGTCTTAGATCTAATTGCAATTGACTTGAATACATTTACGACTTGGAATATTTATTATTGATATGATGTCATAATTCTAATGGCTTTTACAAAAGGTTTGTTGATATATTTAAAGTTTTAAAAACTATTTTTAATATTAGTTTATTTCTAAATTTATTTTATTTTTAAATTCAACTATAGTTTTAAATAATTTTATTATTATCGATTTGGTGACTAAATAAATTTTGCTATTATGATGAAACCAGTTTTTCTTTTTTACAGATTACTTTTGTAGTTGCTTTAAAGTTATTTGTAGTTTTTGATTTTTAATAAAAAAGTATAATTTAAAGTATAGTTTTTTTTAATAAAAATATTAAAAAAGTTAAAATAAAAGGGCATGTTTATTTTTGTGTAAATTACAATATTCTATGTGATATGAAACACAAATAACTCGTTACATACTTATGTATTCTATAACGGGTTGTTTAAGTATAACATCAAGTTTTAAAAGGATTTTTATCCTAAAACACGATATTCAGCAATTTAGACTTCACTATGCTCTATGTGTTATATTATTTTTTGTTGTTGTTGTTATGAAATAAAATAGGGTGTTACATAAGTTCTGCGTATTTTATCATACTCAGGTCTGTTACAAACACACTTCACTGAACACATTATGTCAGTTCACAATTATTTTATTTCTTCAACAGCAGTGTTCTAGTGCGCCGCGCGGCCGCATTGTTCATTTGAGCGGATTTTACGAAAATCCTCTACTGACTACTTACATAATATTTTATTAACATTTGACTTTGTGAGTTAAGCTTCTAACGTTCGATTCTTAAAGAAGGACTGGTCAGAGAGGCTAATCAGTTCATTGAATGGCTAATTCAATTAGTTGGCTGCGATAATTATGTTTTGTTGTCGGTCTTTGTGGAAGTCTACAGAGTTTTGTTCAGTACGTCGTAGATATGTGGGTCTCACATTACTAGTATTCTTGTTAACCTCTCGTACTAAGCTAAATGCTTGTATTACGAAGTGAGTTTCGAACTAGCAACCATATGATCGCAAGTCCGACGCCCTAGCCATGCTACCGCCGCTTAAATGATGATGTTTTTTATAAAACATTTCCAACTAGTTTTATCCTGTGTTGCAAGTACGTTAAACTGCAAAACACTGGGTAATCCTAACGTTTGAAAAGTTTCAACAAATAAAAAATTACACCTAAATGTAATGTCATGTGTAATGTGTCATGTAATTTGCAGTTATATGAAACTATAATCGGTGATGTGGAGACAACACAGATTTAACGGTGGCATAAAGTTATTAAAAAAAGTTTCTTATTGCAAAAAGTAGGTTGGTAGGTAATAATAATAATTTTCATCAATCTTACGCATAATAAATAAATATAAAAAAAAAATACTTAACTTTAAAATATATTCTCACGGTACACGTTTTCTATCCCTCGTTTTATTATTTCAAGGATCTGGTGATAATAATATCTCAGTTGTCTAAAGTGGAGGGGTCGTGAAGATATTTCCTTGAAAGCAATTCCACTTTGTGAATTTCTCATCGCATTATGGTAGTCATAAAAGTCATGGATATTTTATTATAGCCACTTTATGGGCGATGAGGTTAATAAAAGGAATCATTTCAATTACAACTTCATTTTTTCTTTGGCATTAAAATGTATAAGGTGGTCTCGTGAAAGTAGGTGAATACTTTGCAATTGTGTTGTGTGTACTTAATGCTTTTTGATAGGAGATTCCAAATTCAAACAGTTTTGTGTTTTTAGTTTACAGATATTCAAAGATAGTCTTACATTAAATAATCCTATAATCATCACGCCTGTATCCCTCGAAGAGTCAGGTAGAGCTGTACTAGTACACATGCTGTTCGCAGGTATGGAGGCGAGCGTTTTTTTATGGGATAACTCGGCAAACAAGCAGGCAAGGCAAGCTACCTGATGGTAAGTAGTCGTCGTCACCCATGGACATGCAAAACCAAATGTTTTGCAGATGTGTTAATGAGCCTGTTTAAGTAAAAGTCAGGGGAAAGGAGAAAACAAGAAGGAAGGGGACTGAGGGAGGAATTGGGCCTCCGGCGCTCCACACTCATCGTACGAAACGCAAAAATATGCATACTGCTACTTGACGTCGATATTCTTGGGAGGATAGTACTTTCCCGGTCGTGCGGACCCATTCATGCTAGCATGTAGACATACCAGGTAGACACTACTACATAAATACATACTATTGCCATTATCGGGCACAGATCCAGACTCCGAACTGATACTAAAGGTAAAGCCTCTTCTAAATTTGTTTAAATTGCAAAATAAAACAACATAATTATCGTTATATTTTCTTGAAAAGACTCCTGTGGAAAAGCGGAGTGATTAGATAAAAATTGCCCAAGAATTTTATAACTCTTTCAGCCTTTACTTTGTAATAACTTTATTTATGAACGAAAAACAACATTATGTTTTGTTTTTAATTAAACCTCATTATCTTGGCATTGAAGTAAATTTCGCAGGTTTAAAAGTATACTAATTGGACGGCGTGTTAAAGTAGTGAGTAAATATTTTAGTAAGATTTCTAAAATAAGTAAAAGTTTTTAATACTAAAGATTTTTTTAACGTTTGACTCAAATAGGTTTTATACATAAATATTACACACAATTTAAGTAAGTATATTTTTACGCGCTTAATATTTAGTAATAATTTATGATTTGTTGGTGTACGTTACTCCACCAGGAAAGTAGCTCCTGGAGTGATATGAGTACTACGTATAATTAGTGCGTGATCTGCTGTAAATGTGCGCCAAATAAAAAAAATGTTCGTCTTGTAGTTTTGGAAGAAAATGGAAGAAATGATTCCTGCTGGAGTAACGTTGTTTCAGCAGGAAAATTCTAAACGAATGATCGGAGAGAGAAATATTGTACTTCGTGGGGTTTACTGAACTAAACCGTAGGACGCTGGTTCCAGTCGATTTATTCCACTAAGATAGAAAACAAGCATACGGCCTGTCTGATGGAAAGCGGTAACCGGAGCCTATGGACGTATGAAACACCTATGGAATTTAAGGAAACACCTTTTTTAAGAACCCCATGCTGTAGTAGTCCTTTGGGAAAACCTCCGCGGAAAGCTGATTCAACAAGCTGAGTCTGAGTAGGAAGAATTCCCCTGGAATCGCGAAAATCTCACGAACTTAAATGAATGTAATAAACAACTTCAAATCTAAATTAAATTTACGATATTTGGGACTCAATAATAAGCCTTTTCGACTGTTCAAAATATCACTTGTATAATTTTGTCACGGAATATTATATAGGTACGACAAAGTGATGTGCTACTTGCAAGATTAAACAAGACTGGGTATGAGGCGAAAGTACTTGCACCGAGATTGAGTGCAATCTACCACAAAGCGTGTGTGTGCGAGTGAAGTTATAACTACGTCACATGTTCTTAAGCTTAGAACACAATGCCGGTGAAATGCTTGCGACGTACTTATCACAAAGATACTCTTTGAAGAAAAATATCTTATAAAATTATGCCTCACATTCTTTTGATTATGCTTATTTTTTAGCATTAAATATTGCGAAATGTTCCCAAAGATATGAATTTTCTAATTAAAGACAGAAATTTTCTTTAATTAGAAAAATTAATTTGATTTTGTAAGTTTTTTAAAAGAAATCTAGCTACCTTCCTCACATGAAAAAATGGGGTCAAACAATTTTACTGATCCCTGTCTCTACAGTAGTCTCAGTATAGGCTGATCTCATATTGCATAGATTTTCCATATAGTGAGAGATCAGCTTATAATGGATATGTATAGCTTAATGTTTTATAGCCATTCATATACACCAAAACCAGAGGAAGTCCAAGCATAAGCCATTAAAGTTAATACACATCATTATATTGAATTACCCTTAATGAAATGCGACCGTTTGTTAGAGAGAGAGAGAGAAAAAAATGTGTTGTCATGCAGCTCGCCGCATAAGGAATGAAGACTGGAGAATTGGACCAGGGCTAAATGAAAAGGTCGGAATAATAAGAAGGTGAAAATCATTAATATACTGGCCGATATAGCCCGTATAACCTTGACAGTTGCACGTGGATGCTAAAGGTATTATTATTAGATTCATTCATTATCAGATTCTATTTGTTGGACTTCTAGAAAAGAGTGATCTTTTAAACATGACATGTCAGTATCTTTTTGTATTTTTTAGGCATTTTGACGTCGCCTCAAAGACATAAATTAAAAATGTGAAGGCAAATTTCGACATGGCGGGTGGGGGTCGCGGTGGCTTAGCGGTCATAGCGTCTGGTGTACTTAACCAGAAGACGCAGGTTCGAATCCTGCCCGCGGTCGTATTTTTCCTTCACTAAAATAACTTAGTAATCAATGACATGTCAGTAATTAATGTATTTATTTACATTGTAAAGAAATACATTAATGACTGCCTCATTAGTCTAGTGGTCCTTAACGCGACTGCTACGCTAGACATCCTGGGTTCAAGTCAAGCAGTGTTATTGGGTTTTTTTATGAAATTCTCAGTAGCAGCTCGGAGCCTGGATTTGTGCCCGGTAAATAGCAATAGGTTCGGCCCCTATTACATGGGACCTAAACATACCAGCGAAGTGTGGGTGTGCATTAGTGCACCTCTGCCTAACCGTGTATGTAAAGAAAAATGATAATAAAAAATACATTTTGACGTTGAAATTGCAGTAAATATTCGAATGCGAATATCGTGAGTTTGTATCTAGGAGGTAATAACGTCCACTTAAAAAAAGACTTCACTGATAAATTGCAAACTATCTTGAATGCAATAGAGTCTTTAATTGACTGTGATAACATCCAAGTGATCGAGAACTTGTTATTAAAATAGATGAACGAGTAATTTCCAGTGTGTTCCAAGCTTAATTTTTGCGTTAAGTCTTGTAGATTCTAATCTTGTAATATGGTTATATTAACTTCTTAATAGCAGCAAGAAGTCTTGATTACCTGTTTTATTTTGTAACCACGCGAGAACACGCCGAATAACTCTGCGACTTAAATATCATGAAAACTTTCCCGTAAATTAGAAGTTACCTTGAAATATTCGAGAACAAAACTTTACGCATTACGGTTACGAATTAAGAAGTTCAGTTTTTGTTATTTAAATTATTCAGTAGTCTTGAAAGTTACTTTGAATAAAGGAGATACCAACTTACGCGCGTAATTAAGGTTTTATTAATGTTTAAATTTATTATGATTAAATAAATCAAAGGTACTTTATACTATATTTTCAATGAGAATTATTATTGTTTTATATTTTTTGTCTGCCTCATTATACGCTAGAGGTCCTGGGTATGATTCCCAGGTCGACCAAATTGTTATTATGATTTTCTATGAAATTCTCAGTGCCCACTCGGAACCTGGATTTTCTACCCGGGAAAGCAATAGGGTCGCCTCTATAACGTGGGAGTTAAACATAGCGGCAAACTGTAGATGTACATTTGTACACCTGCCTAACCCTTCAAGGAGTGCCCTTAGCGAAGATTAATGAGGACACAAAAAAAGTACTATAATCTAGTTGGGTGATTATTATCATGGTGTCGATCATAACGATGAATATTTTTTTTTCTTCATCGGTGTATTTACTTTACTAACAAACCATCCTATTTCCCCTTCGTAACTTTTTAGCTTAACAGGAAATTTCAAACTACCAAGGTTTTTAGCCGGCCCAAACTAATTGTGTGCGGAAACAACAATGATTGCCGTGTCCCTAATGAGTATTTCACGTGGTTTGGGACGCTTCGAATATAGCTGCTATATGCTATCTGTAGGGCGCCCGCCGGCCAAATAGAGTGACGACTTGCTGAAGGCAGCTGGCAGTGACTGGATGAGGAAAGCCGAAGATCGGACTCTGTGGCATTCACCAGGAGAGGCCTACGTCTAGCACTGGACGGGAGTATGGGTGTACGGAGTATGGGCTAATGATGATGATGATTTTTCAAATAGCGGTAGGTTATCTATATATTTTATAACCTTTATAAGTTTGTCTTTTTTTGTATCGTTTCACTGTTTTTAAAATTCCAGTCATATATTTGCAAACTATGTTAGAAAAAACTAACCATAATATTATGGCGACGTGATTCTGTTTATTTATTTTTTTGTGAGCTCACCATAAATTATTAATGTACTTATATCTATACGTGAGGATTTGTAATTGGCGACGGCAGACGTTTTATTTATACCACTAAAGTGGCAAATAAGCATATGGTTCACTTGATGGTAACCGGTTATCTTAGCCAATGGACTCTTGCAACACCAGGGGTAGCGCTCGCGAGTTGCCGACCCTGTAAAGGAAACGGGAGGGGAAGGAGAAAAGAACAAGGAAGGTACTGAGGTAAAAATTGGGCCTCCAGCGCTCCACACTTGAAACATAACAGTATGCATACTGCTACTTCACGTGGATATTCTGTGGGAGGGTAGTACTTCCCTGGTCGTGCGAACCCATTCGTGATGGCATTTAGACATTCCAGCGAGACACTACAACTACAAAACTACTAACTACGATAAAATGTTAGACCACGACTCAATGAGGTAAGAATGATAACCCATCCATAATTTGACCGCAGTAAGTGCACCTTAATCTTGCAGATCGATTGATCCGTGTTTCTTGTTACTAAACCACGAGTTTCGTCCTAAAATAATCTAGAGAATAAAAGAAATCAGTTTTATTTTTCGTATTCAATAATTTATCACCTGAAGACGTGCACGCTACACGTCGTGTCTTGACACGTCGTGCCTCGCCACGTACCTCCACCAACTTGTTTCGTTGAATTTAATACGGAATAGGGCGAAACGTGTCGCGCAATACAAATTACATGTTTGCAAATATATATTTTTATTCTATGTCGCCTGTATATGTGACATGTAAATCAATTTTTGTGATCTTAGAATATTTATAACCTAGAAGCCTCGCATAAAAGTGAAGCCACAAAAACTTCTCTCAAAAATAATAGTATTTTCACATTTTGTAAATTGACTCAGTGAACGTCATGATAACGTATTTTTCTGAGGTTAAATCTTATTAAATAATGCTTTTTGTGCCATTCTTACTTGTTAACATTCTATTGGGCTTAAAAAATCAGGATAGAGTAATATTTAATTAGTACAAAGTCGTTAAAAAAATGTTTCGTAAATTGCTTAACATTTACTACGGTGCGTAGCGATCTGCTACGAGCGCGTAGCGTCGTAGCCGCGACGTGAGCTACGCCGTAGCTTCACAGTTAAACGCTGTTGGAAAATGTTTACTTTGAATTAAATGACACTGCAAGATTTTACTGTCACTTTACAATTGCAACTGTTGTATTTAGCAGTATTTTTTACTGTAGCTTCTGCTTTCTGCTTCTGTCTCACTGCTGAACAACGGCTAAAGTTTGAAGTGGTCGCTTTAAACTTTTGTCATTTCAAACTTTGACAAGATGATTTCACTAATAGTTTTTACCCTAACTCAGTCCAGTGAAACTGAAATCATACTGCCAACTTGACGTTATTAAGCGTGCAATTCGTCCCATAGATGATAAAAAAAATAACCCGTCCCAACTCAATGCACAAGTTAATAAAGTGTGTACTCGTTCAATACTATTGATAAAACGTGGCGTTGCACTCTTTTCGATCGCAGCGTCGAGCTCTTTCCAAAGGCCTGTAATTTGGACGAGTCAGTTTATTTTCCCTTAATATCGAGTCTCAATCCCATCTGATTGCAGACTAGCAGTTTTTTAACGTTTCAAAAGTCGCGTTGAATAATTTTTACTGGTGGATGGAGATTTAATACGGTCTTTTCAATGTGAAATGTTCCATTTCTTTTATATATTGCTATAGGCTTTGGAATGAATGCGAATTATCATGAATTTATTCTACGTTTTCATTGCTAAATTTACCTGATTTGCCGTCCGTTTATATGCGTTTTTTTAAGTATAAGATTTGTTTGAGTAAGTAAAAGAGGTTTACATAAAATATTGGCATTATAATAAGAATATTAATTAATTAATTTACAGTTTGAGTATTATTGGGTTTATCTATAAAATTCTCAGTAATGGGCTTGCGTCCTTGGATTTAAAATACTCGTGAATTGTCGGTTTGTATGTTGTTAGGTTGGATGATATTTTGAATATTTATTTACCCAATCACTTAAAAACTAATTAACGGATTTAGATGAAATTTGGCAAACGGCATAATGTACCAGTGAATAATATATTTTTTTTATTTTAAAAGAGTGTCCATGGAGTTTCTTGCGGGATTCTTCTCCATAGGATCAACATTTTGGAACCGTGCAACTGGAGTCTAGTAGAATAACGTTTCATAAACGCAAAACTTTTGATTTTGATTTGATTTGAATCTGGACTAACAAATAGGATACTTTTGATCCAGCTTGCACTTCATGCTAAATTCTAAGCAGAATAAGACGCAGGAAAAAGGTAGTTGACAGTAAAAAATATCCATGAGCACCTGAAACGCCTCCGTACACGATGTTGGTAACCCCTGATACATCCAGCCTCACGTTTGTTACCCCTGCATAAATTCGTCACTTTGACGCTAACAATGACAAATAACTGCGTACGTGAGTGCCGTAAGGGCCCAAATAGCAACACTGGTAGGCACCTGTGTAATAGAAAAAAAATGTTTTGTAACGAAACGCTCCAAAAAGGCGGGAGTACTGTTTTCTTTATTCGTATTTGGAATTGACCTACGTATCATCGTCGTGCTTTTAAACGTATAATTGGTTCGAAATATATTGTCTAGTCTGAAGTTGTCTGCAAGTGGGTTTGCAGTGGTAAATTTTAATATAAAGACTCCGTGCAAAAACAATTGGGGTTGTAAATGTTTCGCATTCGTGAATATATTCCTCACTAATTTCGTTATTTATGTATAAAACACTTAATAAAGTGATTTTACCAGTATGGCAACTCGGAACGGCTAACTGTACCAATACTAATTGAGAACATATTCCTTATTTTTAAATAAAGAAACGATCTCACCACAAAGTCTCAAGGAGTCTTTAAAATACACCCGTAGTTCGTTGGTGTGTTTTAGGTGCTATACAATATAGGGCGGGTCTATAGCTATTAACGGGACACAAATCCAAATTCCGAGCTGCTACTAAAAAATTCGTAGATAAAACAAATAACACTTTCCTTGACCTATGAATCGATCCCGGCTCGTGTGCGGAATGAGTGATCCAAATTAATCGTAATAAATTTTGTAACGGACTATGCAAGTGAATTCGCAAATTGTTAAAAGTTTTTAACTATTTTTAACAATTTTTCAATATAGAAATAAGAAGTGAAAAGGTTTTATGATTTGAGATAAACATTACTTCGTTTTCTTAAAGTGCGCGGTTTGAGTGATCCACTTTATTGACCATATTCTTTTTTATCTCAGGTTTAACAAATTTTTTACTTCACCACAATGTTTTAAGAATTTTTTACTAAATCTTCCTCGATTTTTGTTAAGATAGAAGTGAGGAGCACTCAATCCACATGCACATCGGAGCTGGAGCTGGCATCCAATGAGGAATTTATTCAAATATTTTTAAATTAAATTTAATTTGAATACCTTCTATACTCCTTTCGAGCGTCGAAATCTAGACACAAAAAAAAAACGATTATAGTTAAAAATAGGATTCTTGAGTAGGTATCTAGGACTCAACCAAAATGATTGATGTAGGGTTTGACAGGTATTTTGACAAAGTACTCTACAACTACCTATCGGACAGCTTCATTAGGAAAATGATTCGTAAAAAATTGACTGTCATTTCAAACATTCTACATAATTAATATCAATTCAAATGACGACCTCGAAACCTGTTTTCCAGCACTCCTGCAAACAACGGTAATTCATTTAATATACATCAGAGCACCATATTGTGTTGTTCATAAACCATTGCTTGTGTAATAAAGGGGAAGAATGATGATAAACATTAACACCCCGCAAATGAAGAGTAACTCTCTCCGTTTATAATAGCTTCGTTGGAAGGTGGAAAAACTGATGTCACTATGTAAAAATAGTTTTATCATGTCTATAAAATTTAATTGTAATATTAATGACTGCCTCATTAGTTTTGTGCTCCTAAGCGCGAGTGCTACGCTAGAAGTCCTGGGTTCCTCATTTTCTATGAAATTATTAGTAGCAGCTCGGAGTCTGGATTTGTGCCCGGTTAATGGCAATAGGTTCGCCCCCTATTACATGGGACCTTAACATACCGGTGAAATGTGGGTGTACATTAGTATACCTCTGCCTGACCCTTTTGGGAATACAGGCGTGATGGTATGTGTTTAATATTAATGAAGCAGTTTTTGCAGCGTGCAAGACACACTTGTATCTTGGAGGTATACTAGATTACTGGTATAGGATATATACATGAGCAGAGTAGCGCCACACGAACGCCTTTGAGTTATCCTTTAAAGGGGTTCATCGACTGCTGGACCACAGGCTTATCCCATGGCAGTATGACTAGGAATAAGGCATGAGAAGGAAAGTTTGGTTCTTAGTCGATACGAGTTGGTACATCCATATCGTGATGCTTCCCAAGGCGGCAAATGATCCATGAGGAATTCCCGTTCTATTATAAAGGCATACTAGACGGCTTAACCATTGTTATTAATTTAGATTATTTAATTGCGGTGTATGAACGATATCTACAATAAATTCCCGTTTTCTCCATAAAGTTGATATTTCCTGTACGATACTGCCCTAACTCACCTACTTACTCTACTAAAGGTAACTTTGTTTAAAGAACGGTAAGAGCGATTCCATTAAACTCTATTAGTTTAATGCCAGCTCGCCGAGGAAGACGTGTCTTGCGACAATTCGATCAGAACTTCATATCTTTTTACTTCAAGTGAGTCGGTCGGAAATTTGGATCGAGTCGCACGGTTTCAACATACAACTTGTTAAAATTCGTCCTCTACCTAAGAGGATGAATTTTAACAAGTTGTGTGTATAAACATCACGCCTGTATACCCCGAAAGGTTAGGCAGAGGTATACTTATGTAGATCCACACTTCGTCGGTATGTATAGATCCCATATAATAGAGGGCGAGCAATTATCTGTCTGCCATTAAAAGGGCAAAAATCCAGATACCGAGCTGCTACTGAGAACTTCATAAAAAAAATCCATAACACGGCTCGGCCTGGGTATCAAACCTTATTATGAAATGAAATGAAATGATGAAATGAAATGAAATGAATTTGTATTTATTTCTGTAAATAGATCTTTTAAGACACTTTTACAAGTCGTTTTTTTTATGAAGTTTGAATTAATAAAGGTTGATAAAATACTTACCTGATTTTTGGATGCAGTTGTTGAGATGAATTGTGGAGTGACTGAAATGGACAAAATAAGGAAGAAGTAAATTAGAGGAAGTCTGAAAGAACATTCATTGTTTGTCTTGGTATGCGATGAGGAGGGATTAAGCGTATTTTACTAAAAGAGTGGTGAATGGGAGGTCAAAGAAAAGATGAATGCTTAGGCTAATACGGTAGAAAAGGGAATGAAAGATGAGATGACGACTGACAGGGATGAATGGATGAAACCATGCTGCGCCGAGCCCAAATATATTGGCACAAAGGCAGGAGGATAATTTTCTTTCGACCCTCGGGAATGACAAGCTACCATTCCAATCACTACACTACGAATGTTTTCTAAAGTAAAAAGTTTCATTGTCATCATTGCAAAGTCAGACCTGCATATAATCTTAATTCACAAACATTTAGTTTCTTTCATATAATTTACAGCGTCGGTATCACAGCGAAGCGAGGCACGCGGAAAACTGGATTTAATACTTTCCTTTCAAGAAAAATATGGCAAATGTTGGCAGTTACGAAAATTCTACTATATTTTTCAACTGAAATGAAGTGAGTTGTCCTGGACTGTGACTAAATAACACTTCAACCAGCAAAAAATACTCCATATATAAACTTCTGTTTTACTTTCTAGAAAATACAACTGTGAATACCTCATTCAATTTTGAGCAGTAGTTTTTGCATGATATTTGTTTTTGCTTGTCTGTCTGTATTTTGCAAAAATACAGACAGACAAAAATTTCAAAAAGTATTGTTTTGGCTTCTTTGCTCTAATAAAAACTTTCTTAAACATGTAGTGTTTACAGACTTCGGCCTGTTACCATTTTATTATATGTATTGATTAAAATACAAATTGCATAATAATTACACCGGTTACTAGACTCTAGCCTTTTCACCACAAAACATACTGCTATTTGGAACCGATTAATTTAACAATTCACACAATACCATTTTGCCCGTTACCTAGTATCTAGTGTAAACTCAGCACTACCAAGTTTAAATTGAATCGTAGAACTTGTTAGTTGCGATATATTGGCGATCCCGATTGATCCAGTGCCAAACTTTGGTGAATATTCGTTTGAACGAACGAAGAACGAAGTTGATTGAACGGTATTTTTTTTGCAGGGATAATTAACATTACAGAAAAATATTACTTGCTTCAAGTAATTTGAATATCGACTATCGATTCCAAGTCTTTTTTCTTTCTTATGCTTTTTATCGATTTCTGACAGTTCTTTCATTAAACATTAATATTATACTGATATACATATACGCGAAAATAAAATATTGATAATATCAATAAATTCAAAAACCCGTAAAAAAATATTTTACAAAATTATATTTGTATATAGTGCAGTGATAGCCTAGTGATATGACCATTGGACTGCCAAGTCAAAGGTCTCGAGTTCGAATCCAAGGCACCTCTGTCTTTTCGAAGTCATGTGCGTATTAATAATTAATTATCACACGCCTAAACCGTGAAGGAAAATATCGTGAGGAAACCTGCATGCCTGAGAGATTTTCTTGACGGCATGTGAAGTCTGCCAACCCGCAGTAGGCTAGCGTGGTGGGCTATGGTTTAATCCCTCTCGTTCTGAGAGGAGACCCGTGCCCAGCAGTGGGACAATGTAATGGGTTGATGATGATGATGATATTTGTATAAAAAATGCTAAATATCTTTAAGTTGAACTGTCTCATTAGTCTGGTGGTCGTAAGCGTGACTGTTTCGCTACAGGTCTTGGCAAGGCTTTTTTGAGTTATTCTATGAAATTCTCAGAAGCAGCTCGTAGTTTGGATATGTACCCGGTGAATGGCAATAGGCTCGCCCCCTATTACATGGGACCTAATCATACCGGTGATCTGTGACTGTACATTAGGTACACCTGAGCCTAATCATTCCGCGAATACAGGTGTGATAGTATGGCGTTTCATTGAGGCTTTAATATTGAGAAGTCCAGGAAGTTCGTAAGCCAAAGATTTTCTATTATTTGTACTTGAAAACTTAATTTGAAAAAAAAAAAAAGCCTGTACCTGTATCAATTTATTTATTTGCAAGACAGTTGGCCGAAGTTTCATCTAATCGTGGATTTGGCGGCATCGTTCTAGTAAATGCCCCGAGGCTTACTACAGATAACTGGGCGTCCTGTAATCTCCTCCAAAGCGGTACAGGCACGAACTTCAGATTCTCTGTGGATTATTATAATTATTAATTATTAAGGATTGTAATTTTTTTTTGACAATGGATCTAGAAAATGGGAACATATAAATATAGCAATGGGACCATATAATGTCTAGGCCTCATTGACATCTTCTCTGACTCTCTAGTCAAGTTTAAGTCAAAAATAATGGCGACTATTAGACGGCGATGATCCGTAGGTAGTTACTCATATCTCGCTTGGTCACATTGTTAATAATATGAAAGCCAACTACAAATAATAGATTCGTTTGTTTGATTCGATTTGATATTATTGTTACAATTGTTTTAATTCCCTGTAATTGTTTTCTGTAATCTAATATTAACTGTATTTGATAATAATTTTGATAATAATGTTAATTAATGTTTAATAATTCCATATTTTTAATAATCTTAAGACACGTTACACTGTGAATGATGTGCATACCTGTAATTGACTTGTTTACACAGAACCCTTCAATATATCTTCATTGTAAATAAGTTGTTGGTGTGCCTTTTCAATAAATAAATAAATAAAAATAAAAAATAGCAATAAATAAACATAATATACCATCATGCCTGTTTTTTGAAAACGATTTGGTAGAGGAGTAATAATGTACAGTCGAAAGCACATCTAGTTATACAAAACTGACAAATTTCTAAAAAATATTTTAAACCTTAAAATAGGTATAAATTCAAAATTTACTTAGAAAATTTGACATTTTGTGGTAAGTTGGTGTACTGGCGACCGTACACCATACATCGCCACAGTTTGTCAGTATATTTAGGTCTCATGTAATAGGAGGCGATCTTACTGCCGCTAACCGGGCACAAATCCAAACTCCGAGCTGCTACTAACAATCTCATAGAAAAACCCATTAATACTGCACGACCTGGGAATCGAATCAGGACATCTAGTATAGTTATCGTGCTTACAACTATATTATGAGGATAAAATTATTCTTATTATAATTTGTTTTATAGAAGAGGAAGGCAAGCGAGCAAGTACAATAATCAATTCTAAATTCAATGTTAAACATTTTATTGACCTAATTATTGTTTAGATATAATTTTTGTAATTGTTCTTAGCACAGTATTCATCACCAACCCATATATCGTCCCACTGCTGGGCACGGGTCTCCTCTCAGAATGAGAGGGATTAGGCTGTAGACCACCATGCTAGCCTACTGCGGGTTGGCAGACTTCACACGCCATCGAGAAAATCTCTCAGGCATGCAGGTTTCCTCACGATGTTTTCCTTTACCGTTTAAGCGCGTGATAATTAAGTATAAATACGCACATGACTTCGTAAACTCAGAGGTGCGTGCCTTGGATTCGAACTTGAGACCTTTGACATCGCAGTCCTATGGTCATATCAGAAGGCTATCAAAGCACAGTATTACCTATGTATTTTGAAATTCGTCTCAGTCGTAAAATACAAGTAGACGTGTCCGGCGAAATTTAAAATTCTTTTCCTCAAGACTAATTTAAAAAAAGATCGACGAATATTTTTTTTCACATCGCACCTTTACATTAATAAATCATCGAGGTATCCAAGAAACGGTACATTAGAGTTGTAACAAAGAATTACTTACCGCCGCGTCTCTAGGGGGACGATGGAACGAACTCAAAATTATACATTTTATATTTCAAGAACAAAGAGAGAAATATTTAATATTTTGGATTGTAACTAAGAATGGTATTCGAGTACAATGGATTCATTTTGAGATAATTACGCAAATTAATTTGTGTAATTACTTATGTTGAACTGGTATCTTTAGTGTCATTAATTCAAGTAATAGGTAAAGATACCTACAGATATTTATTTGGAACGTTAAGATACATGTGTATGGGCCTACACGACCGGGGAAGTACTTCCCTCCCACAGAATATCGACGTCAAGTACACGCATACTGTTGCGTGTCGTACGGTGAGTGAGGAGCGCCGGAGACCCGATTCCTCCCTCAGTCCCCGTCCTTGTCCTTTTCTCCTTGGTTTGGTCTGCTCGATAACTCGGCAAACAAGCAGGCGAGCTACCTGATGGTAAATAGTCATCGCCGCCCATGGACATCTGCAAAACGAAAGGAGTTGCAGATGCGTTGCCGAGCCTTCATAAGGAAAAGGGAATGAGAAAGGAGAAGGAAGGGGACTGAGGGAGGAATTGGGCTCAGGGTCCGGAATCCGGCGCTCCACACTCACCGTACAAATACAAATATGTATATTTGACTGCCTCATAAGTCTAATGCTCCTAAGTGCGACTGCTGCTAGAGGTTCTGGGTTCGATCCCCAGATCGAGCAAAGTGTTATTGGGTTTTTCTATGAAATTCCCAGTGGAGTCCCGAAAAGCTCGGAGTCTGGATTTGTGCCAGGTTAATGGCAATAGGCTCGCTCCCTATTACATGGGACCTAAACATACCGGCGAAATGTCGGTGTACATTAGTACACCTCTGCCTGACCCTTCGGGGAATACAGGCGTGATGGTATGTAATGTATGTATATTTGTAAATGTGAAAAAATGTGTTCCAAGACACACTTGTCATTAGTGATTTCAAGCAGCATTCTGATATAATTATACTCGTTCCAAGACAAACCTAATACCAATGAAAACCTCGCATCCAACCAATACTCCCTGGGATTCACGTCGTTCGCAGTAACACGTCACTTATTCAGTGATAATTTGCTAGAACAAATTGAACTGTGTATTGGTTCCTTTAGGGATGCGCTGCATTATCTCCGTACTGTTTATTTTTTTTTCTTTCAAACCTAATACTTGAACATATTGCAAATCTAATGGAATCTGTAACTGTTTTATCTATATTGTATTTTCTTAATAATATGTTTTATTAACCCCTGACGCAAAAACGACAGGGTGTAATTATAAGTTTGATGTGTCTGTTTTGTGTCTGTCTATGGCATCGTAGCTCCCGAACGGATGAACCGATTTTGATTTGTTTGAAAGGTGTCTTAGTCGGAAGTGTTCTTAGCTATGTTTGAAAATCAGTCGAGATGTAATGCAATTGTCGTTTAAAACTAACTTTGTTTGATGTGCTGATTTTTTTATGAGAATTATTCGCAGGCTTGTTCGCTCTCAGGTAATGCCCACGATGTCAGCATGAATGGGTCGGCACGACCAGGGAAATAGGTACTACCCTCCCACAGAATATCGACGTCAAGTATACTGTTGCGTTTCTTACGGTGAGTGTGAAGCGCTGGAGGCCCAATTCCTCCTTCAGTCCCCCTCTAACCCCTTTTTTTTTTCTAAATATGTTTGACAGCGCATCTGCAACTACTTTGGTATTGCAGATGTCCATAGACGGCGATGACTACTTACCGTAGTAGATGGCTTGCCTGCTAATTTGCCGAGTTGTCCCATAAAAAAACGGCTCAGTCCCGTCACAGCTGCTGAGGGCCAACATCACTTAAAAAAAAACTAATTCGTTTTTAGATAGCAAGTATTCACTGCACAGATGTATTGCTTGCCATTACCCAGGCTAAGTGGTCCCAAGAGGCAATAAGTATTCGTTTTAGGGGTGACATTAGGCAAAAGGATTAATGGGTAACCTAAATTTGTACAACATGTGACTGTACTAAAATTGTATCGTGTATCATTGCCTTAAAAAGCTACTCAATTATGGAATAGTGTCTAAAACCAACTAAGACGGCACCATAAACCTTAATTTAAAAATGATCTACTGAAGAAGAATGCGCTCAGGACATTATGTAGTCTTTGCTATGAGTTCGACAAGGCCAAGTCAGCTATTCGTATTATTTCCGCCATTAAAAAAATCGCCCATATCTTCGAGTCATTACTGAGAAATTAAGAAAAAGTCAAAAACGTTGCTTGGCCAGATGTTCGAACCAAGACTCTCAAGCTCAATAGTTGTGCTTGTGACCAGTACACAAATGAGGCATTTCAGTAAAAATAAAGGTTGCGCATTTTTTTTACAGACAGTCTCTTTTTAATAGTCAACAGAATGTTTGCATCTGTTGTCATTGCTTATATCTCAAGAAACATCTTAAATACTTTATTAAAATGTTCTAAGATTATTTATCAAAAGAGAGAGCAACTTATATTAATAATTCGCCCTGTTAATTTTCTGTTTTAATTTAAAATGGAAAGTCTCTGTGTTGACAAGGTAGGCAGTGACGGATTGGTGACCAAGGGAAGTAAATTATAAATGCTGTTTGCATAGATACAACATTTTTTGATGTGCGTCTTCTAATTGCTTAAAAAATGTTAGCTTTGTACCCGTTTATTTTGGTACCCTAAGGCAAGGAAACTCAAATGTGGTTTTTAGTCAGCACTTTTTCGACATACTCTGCCGTCTCCTTATGTGAAATATAATCCATGATCATTTTCGGTGTTATAAAAGAAAACAAACAGTTAAACTGCAAAAATAACATATTATTGCCTCAGACGAAAAGTGCAATGTTTCACAATTTTAGTAAACAGTTCAGAGCAGTTCATTTCACCATTACCAATGATTTAAAAAAATATGATGACTCCTGTATCCACTAAAGACTATGTGTTGAAATGAATTTATTTTGTTTGTTTATCTTCAATGCGTTGCTACACCATTTTGACAATAAAAAATACGTTCAAAATTAATTAAAAGCCAAAAATTAACAAATTAATTAAGTTTGTCACCTTGTATAAATCTTTTTCTTCTATTTTCTTAAATAGAAGAAATAGAATCTCTTGTCGGTGGAGTAATCGCCACTGTTCTCTATTCTCTGCCTTCTGTTTGACCTCTTGATACGTCTCGACTTCCACTTTTTCCTTCAATTTTACTGTCTAAAATTGTCCAAATAAGTTGTCGTGTGGTATTAAGTGGCCAATCATCTTCCCTCGCGAAAAGCGAACAGTTTCGGTATCATCATCATCATCCACAGCCTGACTTCAGCCACTGCTGGGTATAGGCCTCCCTAAGTTTGTGCCATCCACCGCAGTCCCGTGCCAGTGCCAGTCATCCAAGTACGCCCAATGACGTGAATTATGTCGTCGACTCATCTTGCTGCTGGACGCCCAACACTCCTACTGCCATCCATTGGCCACCATTCAATCATTGCCCTATTCCACCTGTCATCACTCCGTCTTGTCAAGTCTCTGTACAGATACTAACAAAAAAATACATTGCAGGCGGATACAGCTCATCTTATATAAATTATTTCTTTCAGAGCTGTTCAAGAACAATAAATTCAATACTTTACAACTCCAACTAGTTAAGGTATAGATTTCCGTTCATCGGAGAAGTTTGTTAATTAAAAACGGTAATGATAGCGGCAGTGGTGTCGGGTAGCGGGTAGAGATGGTAATTGGTATTTGCGATATTTCCCCAGTTCACAACTGACCAAAACAAGCGGCTGTCAAGTTCCCCGTCCTTAGGATTTGGGGATATTAAGATTCTGGATAATTTGATTCACTATTTCGACATAATCACATCACGCCTGTGTTCCCGGAAGGGTTAGGCAGAGGTGTACTTAATGTAGGACCACCCACATTTCGCCGGTATGTTAAGGTCCCATGTAATAAGGGGCATTGCCATTAACCGGGCACAAATCCAGACGCCGAGCTGCTACTGAGAATTTTCAAAGAGAAAAACCCTATAACACTTTGCTCGACCTGTGGATCGAACCCAAGACCTCTAACGTAGCAGTCGCGATTGGCACCACTAGACTAACGAGGCAGTCACTATTTCGACGTTGTAGATAATTCCAGAAGGGAGGCTAACATCTCTACTTTTGATGAATTTCCATGGATGTACTCCTATTTATGTTGAAGACTATTTCGGATTTGTAAGTAATGAGTCTTTGTAATATTTTTTTAAAGAAAATACCATTCTTTAAACTTTCATAATTCTGTGTAAACCTACTACAAAGCCTAGAATACCTGGTACAGAAAAGAAAAGACACCAGTAAAAATTTAATTCTCACCGAGAGACAGCCTAAAATAAAAACTACCCTATTCACCACATTGCACCTTAAGCTTCCTATTCATCCCCAAAAATATACCACCAGCTAAAAGGCAAAGCAGTACGCAATAAATCCAACTACAATGGAATACAAAAACACCCATAGATTCCCTCTACGAAAAATGTTGGGAAAATGTAAAAGACTGAGACATTTTTAACACTCGTGCTAATCTCACAACGGGCATTCATCATTCCTAAAATACTCCCTCTTTGTGAGCACTTCGGCACAAGTTTGAGCAAAAAAGTTAAACATGGTGAGTATTCCAGTAGCATTCGATATAATGCGTGCGATAATTTGAACAAGTGCTGAAAATCCAATGTTTGCCTACCGCATGCCGTTAACAATGAATGGTGTTAAAAGTAATGAAACATAAATGAAATCTGTATTTCGTGTCAGAAAATTTAAATGAATCCATTTATCGAAAAGCAACGATTCGCTTTTTTAAATAAAGGTTAGGAAAAACTATCATTAGTGGATGCATTGACAATGAAACCAAGGCGAAATCTTCGTATAAACAGCTAGGATTCACTTTAAAATTACCCAATAACTGATCCATTTGCAGAGTTGTTTGAAGGTTTCATTTCTCTATAAAATAAGGTTAACTTAATAATGTATCGAATTCTATACCTACTATAAATCGCAGATGTACAGAATACGGTCACCACAAAGCTTGCATCCGCGGCAACTTTGTTTCCCATTTTCTGTACTGTTTTTATTCTACTATTTTCTTGCGTATTTCGTATTGGCATGTGCTGTGTGTTTGTTAATATATTTATATATTTCATGATGTATTGTGTAATAATGTGAGGGATTATTTTCATGTGCAATACCATTTTGTAAATAAAACGTTATTTCTTGCAGGTATTATGAAACTATTAAGAGATAATTAGGGTGATGTATCCTATCTCTTAATCTAAAAAGCTTATAGAATAACTCATTCAACAATACTTTTGATAGCGAGCGTCGACCATTTCATATATAATTGTGTTTTACCTGTATAATTTTTCAATCTATTGATTCCATTTTTATTTTTATTTGCACCCAGCAGCACGAGCGAGGCACCCTTTGACAAAAAATTTTCATTGGAAGCATCGAAATGATCTTAGTTTTTTATGGTTCCGCGTCGAAATTGATTAAACCGTCGTCACTTTTACGGGATGTGTAAGCGAAATGGTGTCTTGTTAATGAACGAGTCCCAAATTGCAATTTTGTCCTGCTTTGTCCAAAGTAATTTTCTACATTACAATTTGACTAACAGTTTCATGATTATCAAACGTAACGTAATAATATTATGAAAATGGATATCATTGAGTTGCATATTGAGAGAGTTTGCGCTATATATAAAAATTGATTAGTGAATGAGAAATAGTAAATTAGATATTATAACATGCAATTAAACTACTACTGTTTCGACATTGAAAGTGACCATAGTTTTTTTTCGGCTTTTCCTCTCAAAGGTAAACTATGTAGATTCTGTTGGAATGGCGATATCTAGTTAAGAAAATGTAAACTTAATTTTAATGGCAGCACGGAATACTTATTACGCAATACGACTCTGGCTTACCATTTTTTATGCAAATACATAAATTAATTGGATACTTTTATGATTTTTTTTAGTGCAACACCTAATTGATAGATCATTTCACTATAGGAAAGTGTTTCAAAGTGTCGCAGAACTCTTTTCTATGAAACTGCTGACTTTTTTTCAAAATGAATAGCTGTTTCTTTTCGATATTTTAGTCAGACGTTGTCAGACAACTAATACTGTCCTGGTGCATACTTATATAGATTGCGATTACTCGCGATTACTAGCGATTGCTCGTGGATTAATTCGCAATCTAAAGGACTTCCTGAAATAAAAGGATCCAGTCTATCTCCATGCCAAATTGTATCAAACATAAATTACGAACAAACAAACAAAAATAGATACGAACGAAACGCTTCAAGTCCACTTTTAGCATGCGTACTGCTGAAATGTGGAATGAGCCACCCGAGTGGGTCTTCCCCGATGATTATAATCTGGGTGTCTTTAAATCACTAGTGAATCGGTTTCTCCTAGGCAAGCGCGCTTCGTAGATCGCAGTATCGCTGATCATCAGGCAAACTGGTCAAACGTAGGCCTATCATGAATAAAAAAAAAATACCTTATCAATACATTTATTGCAGTCTACAATGTTAACAGAATAGCATAGCATAATCAGGCCCTAATGTTCCCACTGCTGGGACAAAAAAATCCTCACGGTTCGAGGGAGTGGGCCGTTATCCACCACGCGGGCCCAGTGCAGGTTGGTAGATGTCACATGTCGTCGAATTTTTGGTTCTAGTACATGATTCCTCACATGTTTTTCTTCACATTTTTGGAAGTAGTGGTGATGAAATAATTTGCAAAAAGTAAAGCGCCTGTTTACGTTCGTACCTTCGAACTATAAGTCGTAAGTCGCGGTCGTTACTACTGAAAGCTGCGAAAGTAATACAATTAAACATCATTACTATGTGAAGTTACATTCATACAAATAAATTATTCCGATCGTTTTATTGCGAGTATCACTACATAGTATAAAAGTAAGTCGCTTCGCGCTGTCTATCGGTCCCTATATATGCTTAGGAAGGTTTGTATGTATAATACAATACATATTATAGTACAGAAAAGTCGAGAAAACACGCGGGCGAAGCCGTGGGCGGAAAGCTAGTATGACATAAATAACTTTACTAATAAAAACAGTATTTATTTATAAGTATACCCGAGCTTTTATTGGTCTAACAAAAAAATACAAAAACGGGTCAAATATTATTTAATGAAGGACCTTTCAACCTTGAATAAATTAATCTCATTTTAGACTGAAGTCTTTTCTATTCGAGATGAAGTAAGGATAAAGATTTTCTCCTGAAAATGTTAAGATTTATAAGTTTGTGTTAGCACTTGTGTTATTTAATTAAGTTATAATTTCTAATGAAAGCGTTTTATTGATTAATTAAGTTCTTTTGAACCCTTGATGGTATTTGGCGATTTTCTTTTGAGTCCTATTTGTCTAAACTCAGAGGGTTAATTTATTTAAGTTGTAAATAATTTAGAACGTTTTTCGCGAACATTTTGTTAAGGTAATTTGATTAGGGTATTCTCTTTTGGAAATTTCTTAGATAACATGTTCGTTGTAAGAGTTTCGATTTGAATTAATCGATATCTATGTCATTATCATCTTAGATCTTCCTCAACTATTTCATATAGACTGGTTCAGGACTACTGACTACCATAAATATTGTCATAGGTGTTCGTGTGACAACCGCTACTGAATTGACCTGATCTGACCTCAGATCAGGGTCGAATTACCAATAGCTTGACACGCTCTCCAAGTCGAATTACCGAAAGCTTAACATGTTCTCCAAGTCGAGATACCGATGTTTTAACGTACTCTCCGAGACATGGAGGTATGGATGTGCCATGTATGTATGATATGGTCTAAGAATATTCACCCATCCATAGACTGATCGCACCAAGCTTAACCTAGCAGTTCGATTGATGTCTTTGACCTTAATTTCCAATTAGAGAAATATATAGGTATTTCGAACAATCACGACCTTGACAGGCTTTGGCCTAGAATTTTCTAGGCCCCTGATCCTCCTTCTCCTTAAGTTGTATTCCTCACTGAGGGTCGTGACCTTCCTTAGGTCTCATTCGCGGATGTTTTTCTATCAGACTGACTGGTGACGATTATGACTGATGTTTTTAGACTGCTTGATTAGTCTAGTGGTCCTAACTGTGACTGCTACGCTAGAGGTCCTAGGTTCGATCCCCAGGTCGGGCAAAGTGTTAATAGGTTTTTCTATGAAATCCAAGTAGCAGCTCGGAGTCTGGATTTGAGCCCGGTTAATGGCAATAGGCTTGCCCCCTATTATATGGGACCTAAACATACCGGCGAAATGTGGATGTTCTACATTAGTACACCTCTGCCTAATCCTTCGAGGTGATGGTATGTTATGTTTTTCTACCATCTATTACAAAAATAGATAGTACTCGTAAAATATGAGTTTTCATAAAATAAATCTCAACGTTCAAGTTCCATTCGGTTTTTATGAAGGAAGAAAATTAATCGGCTTTGACTAAGACGCGCCGCTAATTAAGATGAATACCCTATTTCTTGCTATTGTTCACTCATCCAGTAATTAGATAAAATCGTTCAACAATTTATGCTCGCATTTATACTTGAACTTTGTTATTTTATTCGATTTGTTTTAAATATAGATTTCCTTTGTGTTTTTTGTATAGGCTTCGCATACAATAAGAGGCAAGCGTAAACTGGATTTGTATAGCTTGATATAGAGGATAATTCTTGAGTTTCGGTGTGCCTGTAGGTTTTGAGTTTAATTCCAAAGCACACATCCCTGACTCCCAAGATCATGTGTGATCATTCATAATTAATTATCACGCGCTTAAACGATGAAGGAAAACATCGTGAGGAGACCTGCATGCCTGAGAGATTTTCTTGACGGCGTGTGAAGCCTGCCAACCCGCAGTGGGCTAGCGTGGTGGACTAGTTTCTCTCGTTCTGAGAGGAGACCCGTGCCCAGCAGTGGGATGATGTCATAATGGGTTGATGTTGATCAAACTGCTTTATCTCCCACTAGTGGGAAACTAGCTACTAGGTACTAAATTTTTGCATTGATTAATTTTTTCTCATTTTAATATTTTTTATATTCAAAAAGTGTAAGTACAAAGACCACATTATTTATTAATAATTGTTTTACCCTGGCAATAGTTTATTAAAACTTTCGAACGGAAAACCTGTGAATTATTATGTAGTTGCCACGATACAATGTACTTACCACGAACTGTAGTCAGGAAACTGAAAAGTTACAATAACTCTTTGCGATTCAACTAACATTATTACTAATTGGTCAACTTGGGTAAAAATATTGCTAATTATACCCTAATAGCAATGCAACAAGGTTTATTTTACATTGTAACTAACATGCAAAATTAACTATTTATACAAAAACTTTTATTTAATATCATTCATCACGTCTGTTTTCCCCGAAGGGTTTGGCAGAGGTGTACTAATGTACTCCCACACTTCGCCGGTATGATCCCATGTAATAAGGGGCGAACTTATTGCTATTAACCGGGAACAAATCTAGTCTCCGAGCTGCTACTGAGAATTTCATAGAAAAACCCAATAAAAATTTGCTCGGCCTGTGGATCGAAACCAAGACCTCTAGCGTAGCAGTCGCGCTTAGGACCACTAGACTATGAGGCAGTTTTAATTAACAGTGCTACATTATTTATGTCTAAATTGTCATTCCATGACTTTGGAATGATTGTTGATTTTTGTCAGTTTTGTATTTTTGTCTCCTTTTGTTCCATTCATCCCTGTTAGTTGTCATCTCATCACTCAATCCCTTTTCCATCATATCTGACTTCACACACTCCATCCATTTTTTCTTTGGTCTCCCTCTACCCCTCCATTCCTCCACATTTATTCTTAAAACTCTTTCAGTATATGCGTTTCATCCTTCCTCATCACGTGCACTTACCAAGACAAACGATTCCCTTTTAACTTTTCCGTCACTGTCACCACTTTCAAACTTCCACTAATAAATTCATTCCTTATTTTATCTTATCCATCCTAGTCACTCCACACATCCAACTCAACATTCTCATCTCCGCTATTATATATTTTTTATATTTTTACATACATACCATACATACATACCATCACGCCTGTATTCCCCGAAGGGTTAGGCAGAGGTGTACTTAATGTACACCCACAGTTCGCCGGTATGTTTAGGTCCCATGTAATAGGGGGCGAGCCTATTGCCATTCACCGGGCACAAATCCAGACTCCGAGCTGCTACTGAGAATTTCATAGAAAAACTCAATAACACTTTGCTCGACCTGGGGATCGAACCCAAGACCTCTAGCGTAGCAGTCGCGATTGGGACCACTAGACCAACGAGGCAGTCTCAGTTATATTTTTATGAATAACATAATCAGTCTTTAATTGACTATTAGTGAATTTGTGAATGAATCTTACTCATGTTTGGAAAAGCTATAAAAACTCTTTTAAAAATAAACAAACTTTTTTCTAGTCTTTAAAAAGTCACTGGAGTTCATACCTACAATGAATACAGTCAGCAACAATGCGTTTTAAAAATAATTAAAGTTGACGTTTTACGCTTGGGGCAACCATTGTGACGTCATACCGTTGATTTATAATTGTTATGCGCTTCATTGTTCAAAGAAATTGCTCTCACCTAGTTTGGATTTAATGACAACATTTGTGGGAGTTAATGAGGTAGGGTTATGCTCTGTGATTTCTGCTAAGAAAAACGCCACCATTATTATTATAAATGGATAAAGAGATACATTGGTCTCAAACTGCCTCATTAGTCTAGTGGGCTCAGGCGCGACTGCTACACTAGAGGTCCTGGGTTTGATTCCCAGGCTGAGCAAAGTGTTAGTGGGTAGCAGCTCGGAGTTTGGATTTGTGCGTAGTTAATATCAATAGGTTCACCCCCTGCCTATACAATACCCTACTTATACAATCTAAGTTTAAATAAACGAGCCTTAATTACTGAAACGAACATGCTAAAACGATCCACTCTAAGTACAAAGTCATAAGATTAAAATTTCATTAAATTACACAATTACCTTTACTAACAAAGGATTTTGTCTTTACGTTCCTACTTACCTTGATAAGGCTGTTGCTCCACTAAAAGAGGACTGATGAAGCGAAGCGGAGCGATAGATCCAGCAGAGCACTGTAGCAGGTTGGGCCTGATTGCTAATAACGACATGTAATCGCCTTTGGCAAAAAATCAATTAGCCAATATTATATCGCGAGGTCCAAGACTGGCCGAAAGAAGTTTACACTCTTATGCCATCAACATAAAGCTTTGTTTGTAAGAGTGGGGAAATCCTCATGTCGCTCGACACTCTCCTTTCCGCAATCTGCCGACGTCAGACAAAATCTACAGGTTTGCATTTTTGCATGCGTCCTCGCTGCGGATGTCAACTATAAAATAATGCTCCTTCTTGCCAAAATTCGCCTGCCTCCGTATGAAGCTTTTCATCCACTCCACTCAAAAAATCTTACTAATATTATAAATATGAAAGTTGTATAATCTGTATATTTTGGATGTTTGATATAACCTAGACTGGATGGACCCAATTCTGAAGTTCATCCAGTCGTAATTAAGAGCAGAGGAATAGAATAGAATATTCTTTATAACACCAAAAAAACTTAATTCCAAGAACAATTTTATAAATCAAAGAGTGGTACAATGGGCGATCTTATCGCTGACAGCGATCTCTTACAGACAAACTTTTCAGAAGCTGATGTCCTATAAAATAGAGCGGAGTGGCGATTAAGTCTATAGGTGCAGTGTTGTTGGTCAAAAATATCTAACGCTTCTCGCCGTCGTGATGGAAAGACAGCTTTAAGGGTAAAAGCAATTTTTGGACTAATGAGTTAATTAAGCTAAATTGCATTGTCCCGGGCGACAACCGTCTGTTTTATATGTTCTTAGGGGACTGTAGGGCCTTGTAAGATTGCACTTATGGCCTTAAGGGTTAATAAATTTAGTTTTTAATTTTATGGGTTTTAATTAGAGGTATTTGGTTTTTGAGTTACTGGAGTCAGTGTTATCAGTGTCTGTGCCTGTACCGGATGTTCAGTTCTTCTCGCTTTTTTGTATACTACTAAGGTGGCAAGAAGCATACGGCCCGCCTGATGGTATACAGTTAACGTAGCCCATGAATGCTTGCAACACCAGAGGTGTGTTGCCGATCCTGTAACGGGCGGGAAGGAGAAAACGAAGAAGGAAAGGGACAGAGGGAGGAGTTGGGCCTTTGGCACTCCACACTCGTCCTACGAAACGCAACAGTATACATACTGCTTCTTCACGTCGATATTTTGGGACGGTAGTACGTCCCTGGTCGTGCCAATCGTTTGGTTTTGATGTGTGTCTGCCAGGTTAGTTTCCTGTCTTGGTGCAATCCAAGATTCTGAACAGTGTCACTGTGGAGGGTGTTGTCTCCCAATTTTACTAGAGAATAATTCCTTTTCCCGAGTGTGAAGTGTGAAGTGCACAGACTTGGTGGCACTTACCTTGATAAGCCATTTGCAACCGATTAATACATCCAATAATTTTATATCCAATTCATTATAAAATGCTAAGTAAATTACACGTTCTAAGAATAAAACTTAGCATCAGGCGCTTGCCACCGCTGGACCAATGAGTTTCTAATTTCAAGTATGAATGTTCTATTTCAGCATGCCAAACTAAATGTATTAAGCAGCAATAAAGAGCTTGATCGAGGGTTTTCATGCTGAGCATAAAGGCATTACCAGCGGGATGAACTTTCATAAAATTCCGAGGAACAAACTCAATCTAGCCTCCCTCTCCCCCTGCACCCCGCCCCCTCTCGTTCACGAAGGCTATAGATTCTGATTAAAAATTAATTAACGGAGTAAAGCTGCGTAAAAGGCAACATTTGATGCCTTTTGATGGCCGCTGTGAAGTTTCCGAAATAACTTCAGAAATTAAAGTGTGTAGAATTAATTAGCAAGATTAAATTTTAGATGTTGTGTAAGATACCTACTTTTGGCCAATCTCCTTTTTAATTTAATGGTGGAACCTTAAAACAATTTTATTGTTGAATGCCTTATTAGTCTAGTGGTCCTAAGCACAACCGCTACGCTGGCTGGAGGTCCTGAGTCCAATTCCCAGGTCGGGCAAAGTATTCGAGCTCAAATTTTGGATTTGTGGCTCGCTACCTATGACCTAAACATACCGGCGATCTGTGGGTGTACATTAGGTACGTCTCTGTCTAACCTTGCAGCGAATAAAGCAGTGATGGTATAGTACCTACATGTGCACTTCACTTCAGTATTGCTGCAGCTGAGATATGCTTAATGCACGAACTTCTCGACACTTGACGTAACTCCAATAAAGTCTGATTAAAATTTAATCAACCGTGTAACTTCGCTTGGCAAGCGTTTTTCCTAACAAGCAGCCGTTGCAATCTCTGACTTGTTGAAATATACGTAGAAAAGTACCTTTAATCGCAATATTTTCCAAAAATAAAATTGAATCGTTGAGTTTATTTTGCTTGAGAAGACAAGAATGATTAATTAATCAAGGACTTAATTAAATAAAGAATGTGCACAATGGACCTTTTCTTTTATTTGCGGGTTATTCGTGGAAGGTTTGCAAGTACCTATCGAGAATAATAAGTTATTCTAAAAACCAATTCAAACAAAAAACAACCTAAATCTTAAAATAATTATGCATAATTAAATTTGAGTTCTCTTTTGAATACGAAACCTTTTAAGGGATTCCAGGTTCTGGGAAAGTATGTAAGACTATACCTTATAATATTAACCTATAACTTTATAATAAAATACCATCAGTGATTAAAAATGAAAGTTCACTAAACGCATTTAAATCTAAACTGGCGCATTATGTTATTCAAAACTATTGTGTGTAATTATTATAAATTGTTGTTATTGTAAGTAGTGTATTACTAATTGTGTTAGAAAAGTGATTATTCAAACGACCTTATTGTGAATATTGTGATCATAGCATTGTTCTCATGTAAGTGACTGTTTTTGTCTTGTTTGAGAATAAATATCTTTAAACCTAAACCTACTATAAAAAACTTACAATGGGTTCTTGTGTAAAACCTATTCTGCTCTTCGCAATTGCAGGGTATTCAGCCTGCAATGCTGCCTCAATTACTCAATGCACCGTATTTATTTGGGGTTTATAACGATTTAAGACAGGGTTACCAGCTGACATCAGTTCAAGATTAGATCCTTAATACATAACTGTTACCAACAGAGTCACAAGACAACAGAGGACAATCTGTCCACCACTCTACATTCCCCATTACATCTTCCGTACCTCATAAATTAGTTCCAGGAAGGGTCCCGTCTCAGGTCACTACACATCCAAGGTAAAAATATATAATTTATATAGGTTGGTCCTTATGTACAAAGTGGTCCTATAGGGCGGTCCGAAAGGACTTAATGATCCGTAAAGACTTCGACTGCGCGACTAATCGGGACGACTCGAGGGAACCGTTATGACGGCTTCGAGAAACACTTAAACTTTGGAGTTGTATACATTTTGTTTTTTGAAATAAAGAATGAGTGTGGAACTTTTTGAATTACTTTTTGACTGAGTTAACAAGACATTTTATTTAATAGGCTTCTATTTTGGAGTGATCTTGAATTAATATTCATAAAACTAGCTTTACAATCAGGTGAAATAGCACTTTAGAATGCTTAACACACAACATAATTATATGAAATTGAAGGTGGAAACTATTTTTATTAATTAAGTTCTGTTTGGTTGAGTATAATTAAGAGAATGAAAACAGAGACCAATATATTTCATGCACTGTCCTTCGATACATGCATGATTTATTTATTCTTATATTATTAAGTCATGTTTAAATTTATTTGCTGACGTTTAAAGTTTGAACCTCACCCAAGATACAGTTTTGTTTTGCTTTTTAGTTTTGTTCAACTACCTCTTTAGTCCATTGATCTCAAGTGCGACTACTATGACAGAGGTTTTAGTTTCGAATCCTAGGTCGAGCAAAGTGTTATTGGGTTTTCCTGTGAAAGTCTTAGTAGCAGCTCGGAGTTCGGATTTATGGGACTTAAATATACTGCCGAAATTTAGCAGTCTTACTTCAAATAGTTACATTAAACACGTATTTATACAATTCTTTAGTACAAAACAGTGTATAAACATATCTTCAACGGGTACGTAACTTTTTTGTAATAAGACTGTAAGTATCTAACCTCTTCCTAACCCTCCGGATAACATATTCGTGTGCATTGAAGGGTTAAAAACAAAGAGTTGGTAAGTCGATGACAGAAAAAATCAAGTTAATAAGTTATTTTAGTGAATGCCTCCCACCCGCCTAGTCGCAGGCATATTCCTTCACATTTCTAATTTACGTCTTTGAGGTGACGACTAGGCCGGTGGGACTCGCGGTGGCTTAGCTGTCATAGCGTCTGGTGTACTTAACGAAAAGACGCAGGTTCAAATCCTGCCCGCAGTCGTATTTTTCCGTCACTAAAATACGTACCTTAATAATCTTTGCATGGAAAATGTCTAAAAATACAGAAAGATAATGAAGTTAATAGTTTAAGTTGTTGCAACATTACAACATCGTAAAGTCAATGTGAGAAATTTATGAGTTAAGATATCGTTTTGAACTCATAAACTGTGTGTGAAATTGGTAAGGAAAGTGTCGATACAAATAACGATTTTGTTGAAAAAGTTATCTTTGAAATGATTTTCTGATTTATTCATCTCCATTTTTTGCTTATAACTCTGAACTTCTGTAATTGGACGAACACACATCGATTTTTGTTTTTTTTATATCTTGGAGGTGCACAATAGTTTTTTTTTTAAAAAAAAGCTTGCAATGTGGGTCGCAAATTACTAGTAGTCTTGTTAACCCCTCGTGCTAAGCTTAATGCTTCTGTTACGAGTGGGTTCACGTCGGTAGTGCAATGGGTGGGTTTCGAACCGGCAACCACATGATCGCAAGTCCGACGCCCTAGCCATAAGGCTACCGCGTGCCGCCTCAAGTTAAACATACTATCAGAACATAGGTAGGTAGACTATAGTATACTAGGTAGAGCTTTGCTTATGTACAAACACAATTCGCCGGTATGTTTAAGTCCCATGGGACGAGCCTATTGCCATTAACCGAGTACAAATCCAGACTGCGAGATGCTACTGAGTATTTCATAGAAAACCCAATAACACTTTGCTTGAACTGGGAATCGAAACCGGGAGCTCTAACGTAGCAGTCACACTTAGCACCACTACACTAATAAGGCAGTCAAGTTAAGTCACACTATAAATAAATAAATAAATTAAACAGCGATGGGTTTATTGAACCCACGCTTCGTTGATTAAGAAGTACTAATCCGATTAATTGGCTTATAATATTACTACATGCTAACATTTATATAAGGTCAGGAAACAATTACCATTATCAATATCTTTCCACTCCGCCAACTAACATACATAGTTACAGTTGCATTACAAAAATCACCACTATTGCGACGGAATAAGGCAGTCCAAAAGGCTGTATAGCTTCGTGTGTCGTGGTGTGTACAATTATTCAATGAATAAATACTGTTATTAACACGGAAGTTTACAAAAACAAACTGTAATTCGAATCTAGCGTGTTTGAAAAACTTTGTTTGCACGATAATATATTTTTTTACGCCTTACCTTAACCTTTTGGCTTTGTGTTTCATAAACGTTGAACAGAAACTGTTTTAATGTGTTTACGCGTTTTACTATAATTAGTAGTATACGGGTTCCCCCATCACAATGCTTCATTGATCGTTTCATAAGAATCCATGCTTTTTAACCCCGAACTCAAAAACGACGGGGTGTTATAAGTTTGACGTGTCTGTGTGGTGTGTGTGCGTGTCTGTCTGTGGCATCGAAGCTTCCGAACGGATGAACCGATTTTGATTTAGTTTTTTTTTGTTTGAAAGGTGAATTAGACATTTGATGAAAATCGGTCGAGGTATAATGCAACTGTCGGGGGTTTTATAATTTTAAATTTAAATATTTAATGCGGTAATACATTTAAAGGGCTGTTTTTTTGGGCGATTCTTTTGAGGGGTCCTCAAAGAGAAAATGTTAGTGTTATCTAGTATTCAAAGTCTAAAACACTGTCAAAGTCCTGTACCTATACCTACTACATACAGTAACATTGTAAAACTATCTTATCTACTTACAGAAATAAATGAATATTTAAAAACCTATGTCTCTTGACTTTGGTTGAAAGAACTTGCAATTACTTATATCAACGTTGATAATAGCATATTTTTTAATCGTACGGAAAATCCTCACGGCTCCTCTGAAAATAGGGTTGGCAGGGTATATCAGGCTCGTACCAACTAAAACCTGCAGTTGCCTTGCCTTACCCTATAGTCACGGCCATAGGATTCCTGACAATTGCCGTGACCTTGACAGGCTGGAATGTTCACTGGACGCCTTCAAAGGGCAAAACCTTGCCGTACAGTTCATATCCAAGTCCACATAAAGAAACCCAAAGGGTGTACTAATGTACGACCGCAATACGTATGTATGTTTAGGTGTGATGTAATAGGAATCGAGCCTATTGCAATTAGTTGACAGTTCCGTGCTGCTGCTGAGAATTTCATAGAAAAACCCAATAACATCCAAGTCTATGTAACACAAATATAAGGTATAAACTTGGAAACTCTGAGCTACCTAAACTCTATGTATTCATAAAACCATGCATCGTAGTTCAGCATCTAATTCAAAGTTTAACAAACTCGCCGCTATGTTAATAAACAAAGTCAAGCAACAGTTGCACTAGAAATAGGGTTGCCAGAGTATCTACCTTTCATTTAATAACAAGTAGAAAGCTAGGTGTAAAAAAAATTAGAATGGTAAAAGAAAATGTTCCAAAATTTTGAACTGCTACTGAGAATCTGTACTTTTTATATATTAAAGCTGAAGAGTTTGTTTGTTTGTTTGCTTGAACGCGTTAATCACAGGAACTACGGGTCCGATTTGAAAAATTCTTTCAGTGTTAGATAGCCCATTTATAGAGGAAGGCATTAGGCTATATATCATCACGCTAAGATCAATAGGAGCGGAGCATAAATGAAAAATGTTGCAGTAACGGGAAAATTTATATGCAGAAAATCCGAGAAACCAAGCGGGCGAAGCCGTGGGCGGAAAGCATATAAAAATCAATATGACTTCGCTTGATAATTTAACTTAGGAGAACGCATTTAAATTTATTACAATAATTAGGCAGTTCTGCCAAATGAAGTTGAAATCTATTTTAATTATTGTGTTTTTTTATAGTAGATACTTCCGTCATTTTCCACCTATTTTTGTATATTTCCTATTAGGTAAGTATAGAATTAAGTATGACGAATCCTGCAATTCTATCAAATGTTAAAACTTCTTTAAGATTTTCTACGATTTAAAACACTCAGGACTTGGATCCGACTGTGGTTCCGACTCGCAAATTTCAATAAATTTTTGGTAGCATTTCGGAGTTTGTTTTTGTGCCTCATTAAAGATAAAGACAAGCTCATCTAGCATTACATTACATTACATGATGAGATTAATTAAGTAAGTTCTCCGGACAAAAAATCTAATTTTGAATATTTATGTAACTTATTATGCCATGAAGAGACAAAAATTTGTTGCTAGAGTTTGTTGTGCGGCTTATTCTTCTTTTAAAATATTGATTCCTCTTTATAAATGATTTTTTACTTTGACTTTGAGGCCTAAACGCATTGGCAAACATCAGTACCTACATTTCTGCCTTGGAAATACAGTGTGATAGTAATTGTTAGGTTAACGGTTCAAGTAGTTACTGTTTGCTCAATTCTACTGTCTGGAAGCCCTAGCCACAAACGCAGTAACAAACGAGGAGTCCAGTTCGTTATCTATACAACTGCAACTAGATGTCTGCGTTTCCTATTCCAAGTTGCATAATAGAACTGTTTCTGTTGGGGCTCACTTTTAAATAACTGTAATAATCGGTTGGTCATAAACTGCAAAACTGTTATCGCGGTATTGTGTTATATGGATGAAAGGCGACTTAGAGAATGGATTTATAAAGCGAATTTCAGTGGATGCGTCAGTGTTTTCTAAGCTTTTGTAGAAAGCGTCAGTGACGCGGCATCTATGGAGTGACGCCGCGTGAGTGACGTTTCGCTACGCGTCAGAGCGGCTGTTTAATGTAATAGGTTAATATAGGGAACGACGATCGCACACTCGAGGTTTCAGTTTCGATTCCGTAGTCGAGCAAAGTTTTATTGGGATTTTCTATGAATTTTTCTATAGCAGTTTGGTGTTTGGATCTATACCCGGATAATTGCAACAGACTCGCCCCCTATTACATGGATTCTAACATAGCGGCGAACTGTGGACAAATTTATACACTTCTGCCTAAACCTTCGGGAAATACAAGCGTGAACGTATATATTATTTGAATTTGTATTTGTATCTGTGCGAATTGCGTTAAGTTGGGCCTAATCCTATCAGAACAAGGCGTTAGTATATGTAGGTATGTAATATACAAAAAAATATATTTAGAAAACGAAACATGGTATTAGCCACAGACGTGAATCTATGTCTGTGGTATTAGCTCTAAAGTGATAATTAATCATGTTATAATCGATTTTGAATTTCCGTAGTTCGTTTGTTTAAACATGTCCCGAACAGAACTACCAAGCTAAAATTCAATAGCAACGTCCGAACTAAAATTGGAAACAAAATTGACCTGACGCAAACCTCGAAACACGTCGCCAATATCAATCGGTTAACTCTGTAATTGGCAGCTTGGAATGACACGATTACCGGTTCGCGAGAAGCAGTTCGCTTCCCGATACGGAATTTCATTAGTTAGTCACAAATTTGAGTTTGTTCCCCGAATATTGATACGATATGATACCTTCTGGTGATCTATTCGTTTGATTTGACCCTTTATGAGCTGCGGCAAGCATAGCTGCTTAACTGCAGAAAGAACAGAGGGAAAACCTTTATCGCAATTCGGTATATGTATAAGTTTTTTCACGTTCCTAACCTAACCAGCGGCCGGGTTAGAATTTCGGATCAGGTTCGAAATAATCGGATACTGTGGTGACAATCCACTGATTGTCACCACAGTACAGCCTTCTTGGTTCACTAACCAAGAAGGCTGTTCAGATTAACATATCAGTTTCAATATCGGGTTCAATTTCTAGATCAATAAAAGTGAATTCTTGAAATTTTGAAATTTATTAAGAAAATCTTGAATAATTATCATATTTTATTATGAAAAGTTTAGTAGCAGATTTATGTAAGACAGCTGCTCCGCGTGAGAGGTTTAATTCCCAGGTCAATCAAAATGAATGAATGTTTTATGTCATATTATATTGACATATACATAGTATAAGATTTAAAAATATACCAGCAAACTATTTGGAGAATACAAGCGTGATGAATGTTGTTTTTAGCAGTTTTTTGTAGGTACTGTTAAATTTAATCACATCCCGAACATTGATACGGTATTATTATGGTAACTTTTGGTGATCGATTCGTTTGATTTGAGCCTTTGTGAGCTGTGGCAAGCACAGCTGCTAATTGTGAGGTCTTGGTTTCAATTTCTAGGTCCACCAAAGTGAATACTTGAAATTTTATGTTTTTTTATGACATTCTAATTATTGTTAAATTGCAGCCCTCTATTACTTAAAAACAACTATTGATGTACATTCACACTTCTGCCTAAGCCCTTGTGAATACAGGCGTGATGGTGATTCATTGTTTTTAACGAACGAGTTTGTACTGAAAATTTGTTACACAAAAAACCTTTGTATTTTATCTTTTGTCCAAAAATCCTCTTTCAAAAATGTCGGTTTCACTTTATTTCAAAACAAAACATTAATTTTGTTCGGCAGCATCCGTATTCCGGCTGGCTTAACGCGAATGATACAATAATCCTTTAATCGTCGGTGGATGAGAGAATACGACTTGGAGTAATATCCCATTATCTACTTCTTCGTTTCCACTCCCCTCACAAAATACGGAACTAAACAATTTTAGGGATATAATTGCAATGGATTTATATAAAGTCCTGTTCTTAGTCCAAGGTGCAATAAATATTGGTAATTTAAAAACGATTTTTTAACAGATCTGTAATTTTATTTTACTTATGAAATATTTATATTAGCCTCATTAGTCTGGTGTTCTTAAGCGCGACTTCTACACTTGAAGTCCTGAGTTCCATTCCCAGGTCGAGCAAGAGGTTATTGGGTTTTTCTGCAAAATTCTCAGTTCAGCTGGGTTTGGATTTTTGCCTGGTGAATGGCAATATTCTCGCCCTCTATAACACGGAAATACAGTCATGATGGTATGTACGTATTATTACAGTAAATGATAAGATAATTTATTTGTGAAAACATGAGTACCTATACATACATATACACACTGTTTAAATAAGTATACATTATTATACATACCTATATGTCTAGTCATGGTTACACTTTCAGACTTACCTACAATTTTACACTTAGTTTAAATAGGGGCATAAATTAATACATTTTTAACAATCATAATTCTAGGAAAATATATTAGTATCAGTAGAATAAATGCTGTTGAAATGCGTTCCTTGCGTAGTATGTGCGGTGTAACTAGGAATGAGAGACTGAAAAATAGTGTGATAAGACAACGTTGCGGACTGAAAGATGATATAGTGACACGTATTGAAAGGAATATGCTAAGATGGTTTGGGCATGTCGAGAGAATGAATGAAAGACGATTAACGAATGGAATTTATAAGGCGAATGTTAGTGGCAGCGTCGGGAGAGGTCGCCCTAGAAGGACGTACACCGATCTTATCGGCGAGGTTCTCCAAAAAGGTCAGGTGCGTAGTACTCGCAACCGGCGCGTGTGTATGAAAAGATGTATGAATGTGGAAGAAGCGAAAGTGATATGCAAGAGTCGTAGCAAGTGGCAGTCCATAGTTTCTGCCTACCCCTGTGGGAAAAAGGCGTGAGTGTATGTATGTATGTATGTATATTAGTATCATAATAACGTTAAATGATAAATGATATTTAGTTCTGTTAATACATTTGTTTTGTTTTTATCTAGATGGCATTTATTAGATTTATTTTTAAAAGAGCTTACTGGCAATGTTGGTCGCACATTACCAATATTCTTGTTAACGCCTCGTACTAAGCTAAATGCTTGTATTATGAGTTGGTTCACGTAGCAATGGGAAGGTTTCGAACTGGCAACCACGCAATGGCAAGTCCGACGCTCTAGCCATTAGGCTACCGCCGCTTCGAGTAATGATATCAACAGTACTTCATTAATTGCCACAGTTATGCAAAATGCCTTCGAAATAATCTCTTTGTTCGAGCACACGAACAAAATAGGCGATATTAACGTCCATTTGATGGTCTGATTGAGGTATCGGCTGAGTGCCGACACATATTGGCCCATTTGTCCGGTTCCGTGGACTTTCGCCTGATTGCCCTTTGATTGCCCTCCTGTCTTCTTATGGAGCCTCTTTTGTTTCGTTCATTGTTTCTTCAGATTAATGATCTTCGGAACTGAGGACTGTTGCTTTTGGTATACCTACATATATGAAGGTGATTGTTGATGGAATTGTTCCAATGTGTAACATTTGTTATTACGTCTTCAATGGATCTTTATAAATACATTTTTACTCCGTTAATTACGTACCTATATTTTTTACAATTTTGTGGTTTGAACTATAGACGCTTTGCTGTTCATAGGGGGTGAGCTTATTGATAATTTTAATCTTAATTTAAGGTTAATAAAATACCAACACGCCTATATTCCCCGAAAGGTTAGGCAGAGGTGTACTAATGTGCACCCACATTTCGCCGGTATATTTAGGTCCCTTCGCCATTTACTGGGCACAAATCCAGACTCCGAGCTGCTACTGGGAATTTCATAGAAAAACCCAATAACACTTGATTGAACTCAGGACCTCTAGCGTAGCAGTCGCATTCAGGACCTCTTGACTATGAGGCAGTCAATAATATCATATTTAGGTTCACAATCTGAGCCTATTACTAATTAAATTCTCAAATTAAAGTACAATAATATTTAATTTAAGTTTACAATTTGTAACCAGATTATTTATATCAAAGGAGTAAAATTAACATTAACTCAACGTCCACCTTAATTAACTCTCCACATTTCATTTTTCAACTGCCTCATTGGTCTACTGGCCCGAAGCGTGACTAATATGACCGACCTGGAAATCGAATTCTAGGATTTTCCCAGGTCGAGCAGCATCATTGTGTTTTCCTATGAAATGTTCAGTAGCAGGTCGGTGTCCGAATTAATACCCAGTTAATGGCAATAGGCTCGCCCCCTATTACATAGGCCCTAAGCATACTGGCTTTGACTCTACTGGCTGGTGTACATTAAGTGTACACCCACAGATCCAGTATGATGCATCCACCTGCGCCTAAATCTTCGGGGAATAAAGGCATTTTTTCTATACCTACTTTATTCTTTCATATTATTTTTACCTACATACTCCAAACCTCTAGCAAATATGAGAAAGCTACCATGTGACTCGGCGAAGTAAGTTCATAACAAATTTCGGTGACAACAAGCGTCATTATTGTTTGGCAAAAACTTTGCTACGACTTTCTTGTGGAGTTTCGTACTTACATTCTGTAAGAATTCTACTAGTTTTATACATATATTGCATGTTTTCTTATCAAGTTTTCTTATTTTTACTGCTGAAAGGAGAAAGTATTGTTCATTAATATTGCTGAGGTCTGCGATTTAAGACTTGAATATTGGAGTAGAGATTTTGTTTTACAGATTTTTTGTTTTTTTTCATACTCGTATTATTAACCTGTCAAGGAATAATTATCAATTATAACGATTGTAGAGACCCTTATATGATTGTGACAGTTGATACGTGTAACAGAACAACCCTACCGATCACCAATTCTTTATGAAATTAGTTTCATTTCTA
Source organism: Subacronicta megacephala (assembly GCA_958496365.1). Taxonomy (NCBI): domain Eukaryota; kingdom Metazoa; phylum Arthropoda; class Insecta; order Lepidoptera; family Noctuidae; genus Subacronicta; species Subacronicta megacephala. The sequence goes on from OY292527.1 coordinate 10,379,294, forward strand.
TGTTCAGTATAGCTTTATTATTAATTGGGTTACTATCCAATTATAAAGTAGGGGTAAATGACATTGATAATATTTATTCACTGTCATGATATTGCTTGCTGTATTACATAAAATGAACATTTCAATGTTCTAATGAGAAAATCAATTCTTTATACCTATTATTTATAACATAACATGCCATCTCTACCTGTATTCTCCGAAGGGCTAGGGGCTAGCACTACTAGGGCTAGGCTAGAAGGGCTAGCACTACTTCAAATCCTTAGTTTGGGATATTTAGGTCCCATGTCATCATCAACCCATTACATTGTCCCACTGCTGGGCACGGGTCTCTTCTCAGTACGAGAAGGATTAGGCTATAGTCCGCCACGCTAGCCTACTGCGGGTTGGCAGACTTCACACGCCGTCAAGAAAATCTCTCAGGCATGCAGGTTTCCCTACGATGTTTTCCTTCACCGTTTTAAGCGCGTGATAATAATTAATTATTAATACGCACATGACTTCGAAAAGTCAAAGGTGCGTGCCTTTGATTTGAACTCGAGACCTTTGACTTGGCAGTCCGATGGTCATATCACTAGGCTATCACTGTACTTGCTCCCAAGTAATAAGAGGCAAATCTACACTCTAACTGCTACTGACAATTTCATAGCAAAACCTAATAACACTTTGCTCGACCTAGGAATGGAATCAAGGACCTCAAGCGTAACAGACGCGCCTAGGGACACTAGACCAATGAGAAAGTCTAAGGCAGTAAAAAGAACCTATATAAGAGAGATTTTCCATTTAAAAGGGGTATGCACCCCTGCTAAATGCAAAATCCCGAATCACTTTTCTTTCTTCAACCCTTTCTAAAACTCGAACACTTTATTTAATGGTATCACCCCTGATTAGTCAGGTGGTGGTCTTTGTGGTAAATCCATTCGTCTAAGGGCCAGGGATGATATAACAGGTGGGATCTTATTTCCGTCCTTCAATGAAGCATCAATTATTTGGTGGATTGGATTTATCTTTTTCAACTTGGAATCTTTTTCAACTTGGGAATTGGACCAAACTGATTAATGAGGCAGTACGCTCAGATGCGAAACGTCATCCTGTCCTTCTAAGATTTTTTAAGAGCGAGAATCGGAGAATTATAGATGAGGCTGGCTACAACTGTAACAACAATCGAGTATACTTCAATGCCATAATTTTTATTGTATGCGCTAGCCCATATGCAGCAATAAAAATTTAAGTACTACAAGCAAAAATGTAATAGGTATGTTCTAATTTTGACTGCCTCATTAGTCTAGTGGTCCTAAGCGCGACTGCTACGCTCGAGGTCGTGGGTTCGTTTCCCAGGTCAAGCAGTGTTATTGGGTTTTCTTATATAATTCTCAGTAGCAGCTCGGAGTCTGGATTTGTGCCCGGTTAGTGGAAATATGCTCGCTCCCTATTACATGGGACCTAAAACATACGTGATGGTATGTTAAGTTTTTGTTTATAACGTGACTTGTGATGATTATGTGTCTAGCAAAATTTAAGTTAGTAAAGGCTTTCAATGGTTTTAATGTTTAAAAGTTTAAATTCTGTGTTGCTTGGAAGTTTGTTGCGCCTTTTTTAAATTCAAATAGAAACGCTAGAACATGGTGAAGCCCACCCTACACCATGTTCTAGTGTTTCTATTTGAGTTTCGTTTTGGGGACTGTATTTTATGTGGAAATGATGTTCAAGAAGTACTGAGTCTATCTTGAATAGGTACATTATTTCGAACCGTAGCGCCGAAGCGAATCTCTTAGATACTGCGCCACAAAATTGATGAATAAATATAAATGTTAAGAAGTCCTTTTCTATACTGAGATCTGCAAAAAATATATTCAGTTTTATGAATACAATTCAAAGGTTTTAATCAACTTCAACAAAAACTTTATATTAAAATCTAGGTATGATCTAAACTTAGAATAAATATATCTAGAAGACGCATAAAAGTGAAGCCACAAAAAGCTCACATTTTGGTTATTAATTACTCCGTGAATGTCATGATAACGTATTTTACAGTAGTGCTAGGAGATTTATGAAGTTTTTAGGAGTACCCGCTTGTTCTTAAAGTGATATGTGTTGGTTTTGTATAAAAGACAAGATGATACGTCAACTCGCTCTCATTTGCTCGTGGTCTCGGAGGCGATGGACATGTGTCATGGACGTAATGTCAGACACTGGTCCGCTAGTAATTATTATAGTGAGGTCGAATATATGTCCGATGTGACGTGACGTGTAATTATTGTGTGTTTGCCCTGATGTAATCCTGACTGTGTAAATTATTACTTTGGTCTAGGACCATAATAAATCGTTTTAAACCCGAAATTGGCACAAAGATCAAACTAGTGCGACACTACAAGTTTTAAATACAACGCCCTGTCATTATTTCGAATTGTAGTCAAATCTTATTTCATGATGTCGTTTATGCTATTTCTACATGTAAAAATGTTGTAGGGCTTGTAAAGAAACAGGGTGGGATAAGTTTCATGTGTAAGAAGCTTATTTTTTTAACACAATACACAACATTCAAAAATGTTTGAACGCGGCTTCCAGTCAATACTTATTCTATGGATCCAAAGTATAAGGCTTTATTATTATGTAAATAAATCCAGATTTCACAATTAAATAATATGTAAGGCTTTGTATTGAAATTCAGATAGCACTATCAGTAAATTATTCGTGAATTTTAGTTAGTTTTTCGTGTTTTGTAGTATTTTGAATTAAAATTTATGTGAGCTTTTGTTTTAGAAAAGCTGTGTACTAAAATGATTTAATGTCAATTTATGTTGTATTCAATTTAACATCAAAGTAGAGCATGAAGTTTGATTAAAAAGAAAGAGAGGGAAAATACTGTTTGCCCTCAAAAGTTTTTATTCTAAATTAACTTATTGAACAGACGTCCTTTCATCAAAATGTCGTCTAAATTTAATTCATATTTTTAATGTTTTTCGGGGTTTTCCCATTATTCTTACCTAATAACCTTATTTTAATTAAGTTCCTTTAGAGAACATTAAAACTAAATAAAAACATCGCATGACCAGACATTCCATATTTACTTATATCAATGAAAATTAAATTATGTTTGTGTAAGCAATAAGCATCTTATTCTAATTTTACTTATTTTATTTTCAGAATAACATCACGACCTCACATCAACTCTAAGTTCCATAGCAATAGGATGAAACTTTAGTGTTTTAATCCTCCTCTAAATCCGTATGACGTCAAGCACAAAAATCTATGTTACGTTTCGTGAAACTCAAGTGCAGGTAACTAGTTTAAACAGTACTGTAATCACGCAAAACGCCGTGTGCTTCGTGCACTGATGCGCGTTGTTTGTTGGGGCCTTAAAGCGAGCGGATTTCTTTTTTTTTGTCTCACAAACACATAATCTATAATATATATATAATATAATATATTAATATAACAATACTACATAATTGGCACTAAGATATGCCGGTTTCCTTACGATGTTTTCATACATCATTTTTGGGAAAAGTGGTAATGAAATAATTTACACAAACTAAAGCGCCGTCTAGGTTCTAACCTACGACCGTTATCACTGAGCCACCACTGCTCCCTCCTCTCTCCTGCTGCTTCCTATTCTGCCTTACAATAACATTATTCTAATAAATCGAGGTTGTGTACACACACTAATGACACTAATGCTCATATACTCCTCTGACTCTTCGGAGTCATATGTGCAATATAAATTGTTAACAATATAGAACCTGCATGTCTGAGAGATTCTCTTAACGATGGCGTGTGAAGTCTGCTTACCCACATTAGGCCAAACGAGATGGGCAAAAGCTTATTCCTTGTCATTCTTAGAAGAGACCCACGCCTGGGGATAAAATTGTGGATTGATAATGTTGATGATGGGTTGATAATGATGATGATGAAGCATTTTTTTAATTTGTAGTAGTACCCAGTAGTAATAACAAAACTAGGTATGCTTATAAACTTTAGAAGCAACAGAAATTAATGTAGAACTTTCATTTACGTGCCTAATTTATATGCCTAATTTAGGTTTTCTTGCTTTGATTTAAAGCACGGATTACTATTTGGAACACAAGGTAATGAGCGTGATACGAAAATTATTATATATTTTTATATCGCCTATTTCGTGGCCCAAAATCCTCAAGATAAGTAAGTTTTCTAGTACGCAACAACATTAAACTGAGACGAGACGTGCTCTTGCACGTAATCAAGATTATGAATCTAAGCTAGTTGCGAACTCGCTAATATTGGCAGCTTGTTCTACTTCCTCGTGATGATTAGAAAGAAGTACCTACTTATTCTGAGGTTCTTACGTACTGTAGAAGCACCAGGATTATTATTATGGGATCGTAATGCTTCTACGTTAAAAACACTTGATTAGGGAAATCACGACTTCTTTATTCGTTCAAGGGAAAATTCTTAATCTAGTGACATTAATATATAATTATTTTCTAGACACTACTTACTTTTTTGTTCAAATATTCTACATGCCGGGACGCGCACTTAAAAACTTCTTGTTACAAACTCCTACAGTACCTACCTAAAAATCCCTCTGTCACAGTCGTGGAAAATTTCACGAGTCTCATGGCCGTAACCATAGGGAAAGGGATTTATGGAAGGCATACCTTCTTTATTTCACTTGCCTAGCCTTTCCCTTTTCTAAGTTATATGCGAGCGTATAGAACTTTTATCCGACCGATAAATTTGACGTTTTTGTATAGAGAATCTGTCATACCATCACGCCTGTTTTCCCCGAAGGGTAAGGCAGAGGTGTACTTAATGCACCCACAGTTCGCCGGTATGTTTAGGTCCCATGTAATAGGGGGCGAGCCTATTGCCATTTACCGGGCACAAATCCAGACTCCGAGCTGCTACTGAGAATTTCATAGAAAAATACAATCACACTTTGCTTGACCTGGGGATCGAACCCAGGACCTCTAGCGTAGCATCTGTCAAAACGTCTTGATTCCTCTGATATAACTTACCCAACTATTGAAAAGCTAACAGCCCTTATAGGACTATAATGACAAACTTAATGCCGTTGTCCACTTTAAACATGGTTAAATGACTTCGTAAGACTGGATCAATCGAAAAAAATTTGATCTCCAAACATCATTACCTGATGACCTGATGATTACACAATTATTTCCTGTTTTTGAGCATATGAAAACGCCCACTAACAGATTAACTGTGATATCTATACCTATGTAAACCCGCTATTATTAAATCAAACCGAAATCTTTGGGATTAGAACTCATAAATTATTGATAAATACATAACTTTATTCTCAGAAACTCCAAAAGAACTTTATCAAAAAATACCTGATAAAATTATGATGATAAACTTTTAAGACGAGTGGCATGTACGCTGCGTAAATAATCATGGATTTTCTCGGAATATTCGTACAGTTATATTATGTAATAACATAATTATTGATGTATGTAGGAATGAAAAAGAAAACGTGGTTAGACTACATAATACAGAACTTGAATAAGTAAACTTTATTTTTAACCCCCGACGCAAATACGACGGGGCGTTATAAGTTTGACGTGTCTGTGTGTGTGTGTGTGTGTGTGTGTGTGTGTGTGTGTGTGTGTGTGTGTGTGTGTGTGTGTGTGTGTATCTGTCTGTGGCATCGTAGCTCCCGAACGGAAATACCGATTTTGATTCTGTTTTTTTTTGTTTGAAAGGTGAATTAGTCGGGAGTTTTCTTAGCTATGATGATAATAGGTTGAGATATAATACAATTGTGTGGGTTTTTTATTGTGGGTAAACTAAAAACCTTATGATCTGAGAGAGGTTGGTATCGTCATCCTCAAAAGGCTCAGCCTTTTCCAAACTTTTTTGCGGTCAGCTTCCACTCTAACGAAATGTGGCTGAATAATTATCAGTATATTACATGAAGGGACTGCCGCAAAAAAAAATCTGCGCAACACTGTCATGGGTTCAGGCTTTTTAGGGTTCCGTAGCCAAATGGCAAAATACGGAACCCGTCGTAGAATCGTCATGTCTGTTTGTCTGTTTGTCTGATCGTGTCACAGCCTTTTTAGATAAAACAAAAAAATATATATGATGTAGATTACCGTGTAAACTTCCACCGAAAATTGGTTTGGACGAGATCTAGTAAACATTTTTTTTTAATACGTCATAAATCGTAATGGCCGGCTTGGCCGGTTTTTTCAGTTTCTGACTGAGTACTTACGATTTGTTACAGGTGGTCGTATAACAACCGGGACCGACCAGTTTTTTTTCTTTCTATCCATGTAACATTAAATCGAAACTACTTACCAATGTAGATGAAGCGAAAGTAGTGTGCCAGGATCGTAGCAAGTGGAAATCTATAGTCTCTGCCTACCCCCATGGGAGACAGGCGTGACAATATGTATGTATGTATGTACTTACCAACAATTCATTTCGTTGAAAATTCCCAAAATGTACGATCAAAAAATTGTCACGCACACGACAATGTCCCATTGAAAATCGGTGACCAGTTTTCCATGTATGTCGTCACGTATTCACACCGCATCCGTATCGTACGTGTCCCGCAAAGATACCGGCGGGTGTAAACGGGCCGGATGAAATGGAGCGGAGTGAATGATAGTGTGGATTTCTGCTCGATAAGTTTATTCTGTGGTTCTTGTTGTGAATACTAGTTGGAGGGTAGTTGTAAAGTGAAATATTATAACATAATATACCATCACGCCTGTATACCTTGAAGGGTTAGGCAGAGATGTACTAATGTACACCCACACTTCGCCGATATGTTTAGGTCCCATGTATTAGGGGGCGAGCTTATTGCCATTAACCAGGCACAAATCCAGACTCCGAGCTGCTACTGAGAATTTCATAGATTCAAAACCCAATAACAATTTGCTCGACCTAGGGATCGAACCCAGGACCTAGCGTAGCAGTGGCGCTTAGGACCACTAGACTAATAAGGCAGGCTCGTTAAGTAGCAGTATGCAAATGCATACGGTTGCATTTCGTTCGCTAAGTGTGGAGGTGGAGCGCTGGAGGTCCAATTCCTGCATTGCCTTCCCTTTTTTCTCCATCACTAGGCTTGGTGGAGACCGCGTTTAGGTAAACGTAGTATGCAGCACGATGGACCGACGATTTAAAGAAGGTAGCTGGCAGCGGATGTATGCGAGCTGCCCAAGACCGGGATGGTTGGCGCTCTTTGAGGGAGGCTTACGTTCAGCAGTGGACCGCAATAGGCTGTTATGATGATGATGATGAGGCTAGGTGATGTCTTTTATTGTTGAGACGACGCTAAGATAACACAGCCAGTCTATGCGTGGCCTCAGATCAAATAAAAAGTTAAGATGGAACTTTGCGAACAAAGAAGTGAGGCCGGCTAAAACTACGCCATGCCGTGTACAACACACAATTACACGCTCACATGTATTAGTTAACTACGCCTTATCTTGTCAGTCGAGCTTTCGATAGCTCGATAGCTCGACTGACAAGATAAGGCATAGTTTCGGTATACGTGTGTGGGTGTAATTGTGTGTTGTAGACGGTATGGCGTAGTTTTAGGCGGCCTCACTTCTTTGTTCGCAAAGTTCCATCTTTACTTTTTATTTGATCTGAGTGCGCGGCGTTTGCCACTTACCATTAAGTGAATCGCTTCCTCATCTTCAATAGCTTATTGCAAAAAAAAGTGTATAACAGATTTTCGAGACTACGTAAGGTCAAGTCAATCAGATCAATACTGTGGTTGTACCAAGTAACAACCATGTAAAATAAGAAAACCCTTGAACTTTAATGGCCCAATACACTGTTATTAGCCCATCATCGTTTCCAAGCAATCTAAGGTATAAAGTGAGCACCTTATTTTCTGTGTGAGAATCGCTTTATAGGTACTTGTAAAAGAATCTCATTTACTTCGGAATCCATTCCAACAGAATGACTGTTGCGATACGATTACCGACGAGTTTCGGAAAGACTGACTTGAAACAAAGAGCCTAATTGAATTGAAAAATTCTGACTTCCATCATACCATCACGCCTGTATTCCCCGAGGGGTTAGGCAGAGGTGTACTAATGTACACCCACATTTCGCCGTTATGTTTAGGTCCCATGTAATAGGGGGCAAGCCTATTGCCATGAACCGGGCTCTAATCCAGACTCCTAGCTGCTACTGGGAATTTCAAAGAAACACCCAATAACACTTTTCTCGACCTGGGGATCGAACCCAGGACCCCTAGCGTAGCAGTCGCGCTCAGGACTACTAGACTAATAAGGCGTGATGGTATGGTGGAATCGTACATTGCTTAGCTATATTTTACAATACAATCATTTCTGTTCTTCGGGATCGTTAGCAAATGGCATACGAATCCAACATTCCGTGATATACACCTTCACGAGAGAATAGCTTCTGTAACAATGTTACATTGAAATAGTTTTGGTTAACTAGATATTCTACGTTCTACATTGGGGCGAGGCCGATTCTAGGATTCAATACAAAAAGGACTAGGGGCCTAGACAATGTCACATTTCTTTATCGATAACGAAGTTAGGTATCCGAAATGTATGGAATTGGCGTAACCTTTATCACATGACACATTGAAAGGTTATGCCAATTCCATACATTTCAGATTTATCTAACTTCGTTATTGATATGAAAATGTGATATTGTCTAGGCCTCCTATACTGAATGTCTATCAATCGTTCTGATAATAAATTTCATTAGAATGGTATTAACGCCCTCGGCTGTACGCGCTATTTTTGACGAGGCGTGTACTTAATTTATTTTATTTTGTTTTGTGTATTCTTTGCTATTCTGAACGCTGCAATGTATTGTTTCAAAACTATAAACCACAGGATTTGTTTAATGGTCAGCTCCTCCGGTTGACTGATACTGAATGAAGTTGTAGCTCAGCAGCTCTAATGCTGTATCCACACAAGCCCGGCGGCACGGCCGGTGGCTTGGGCGCCGGCTAAGTAACCGACCTAGCCGGCGGCACGCGCGACTTTTGAATGCCGGCGGCAGTGCGCTTGCGGTTCGGAATGGAGTCCGACATAAAGTTTGCGGCATATCAGTCTGAAAGACGGCGGCAAAACCGGTGGCAAACAATAAACTTTATAATGTATACACACATGTGTATGCATTATAAAGTTTATTGTTTTGAAATGAGATGTCACATCTAGTTTACGTTAATTCTATGCAATGCAATTCCATGCCTTATATCTATTGTATTTAGTATCGATTGCTATCCACCCATTCTCTTATTAGGTTTTCGTATATTATTTATAAATTTTGTGACTTATATCTACGAAAATAAATAATCGTTCAACTTAGTGTACTTTCGGCAAAATACCAAGCTATAAAAATCCAATATAAACTTATTATTAAAGCTTTTACATACGAAGGGTCTTATAACGTACCATCAGGCCTGTATTCCCTGAAGAGTAAGAAAGAGTAGGTACTTACTTATTTATAACCCAAGATCTTATAGTAGGTACACCTTAATATAAAATAATTAATATATAAAAAATGTAAAATATGAAAATAATAAAAAGGGTTTATAACTTCCTCCTCTCTCCTACATCTTGCCGTGCCTGACAAGGTTCCTAAATTATATGATTGTAACAGCTGTTTTAACTTGTGGAGTGCAATAAATGTATTGAGTATTGAGTATTTACACCCACATTTCACCGTCATGATTAGGTACCATGAACGAAAGCGAGCCTATTGGACTATTGCCACTATCCGGGCACAGATCCAAGTTTCTATTGAGAACTTCTTATTAAAACCCAGTAACATTTTACCCGACCTTAGAATAGAACTTAGGACCTCTAGCGTAGCAGTCGCTTATGACCACTAGAATAATAAGGCAGTCTAGTCTAATTGAAATTTGTTATATTTTATTTTTGTCTTAAGGCTTCTTAGCCTTTTACCAATATCGTCAATTAACGATTCGATTTCATTTAATTAACGATGAAAGGTTATTTACTTTGATAGAATTATTTCAATACTATATAATTTGTCTAGATTTATTATATGTCAACAGTACCTACATATATTTATAAGCATCTACACTGGATAATAGCCACGAAAATTTACGCAAGGTAAGTAGGTACAAAATCTGTTTGCCCAATACTAACACAAAACCCTTGGGTGTGGATTAAAAGCCTATTTAAACAGCTATTTGCAAATAAGCCGCTGTAAATTGACTCAGGGATAGGTATTACATTTTTTAAAGTTTATAATCTTATATATAAAATTCTTGTGTCACAATGTTAGTTGCCGTCCTCCGAAACGGCTTGACCGATTTTTATGAAATTTGATATGCATATTCAGTAGGTCTGAGAATCGACTACTATCAATTTTTCATAACCTTAACGTGTACTCCACACGGAAACGTATACTCCACGCGGGCGAAGCCGCGGTTGGACAGCTAGTAATATATAGAATTTAAATTAAAAAAAAATGAAAAGTTTCTCATAATAACTATCTTAACTATATTTTTTGTGGGTTAAGTTAGCAAACGAGCAGATGAGCCACCTGATTAGTGGTCATCGCCGTCCATCGACACCTGCAATACCAAAGGAGTTACGCTACCTACAACCGCCAGTCTATTTCAATATAGGTACGGTGGCCAGCACATCAAGTTACCACAAAATGTCAAATTTTCTCAGTTGATTTTGAACTTTATCTTCAACAATTTAAGGTTTGAAATCATTTGGAGAATTTTGACAGTTTTGTATACCTTGACCTGCTGGCGACTGTACTTCATCGTTCTACAACCTGATTTGTTTGTAAAAATCTCTCTTCAGCACTAAAGCAACACAAAACTATTGAAAGATATTATGTTTCATTAGGTTTTTAGTAATAAATTTTGTTCAAAGACCAATTTTAATAAAACCCCTTCTGTTTGATTTTGGGTGCCTCTGTCTATACAGGGAAAAGTACAGATGATAATATTAAAAAGAGAAAGAGACAACGAGTTAGATGTTATGATATAGGTTTATCCGCAAAAATAGATTAGGCATATTCTCGTTTACTACCTAAAGAATCAATTATTTTCCTATATGCTCACTTTAATCTTCCACTACTCTATAAATCATTCTGTGTTTAAGAAACGTAGATACATAATGTTTATACAATCCATTTCCCCATTTATGTACCACGGAAATATTTTTCAAAGTCCCTTTCTACACCCGAAAAACTTTCTAAACAATTGTGCCAACTTTTAGTTCCCGGTGGTTGGAACCTACATCTCGAATCTGAGTTTTATGCCAATGGTATAAGGTTTTAGTTCTGCCTAGTGTTTCTTTTTTGGGTACAATTAGTTTATGTATCTTGGTAAAGGAACTGACGTGTCTATTTAGTTCGCTGAATGAATGGGTGATTGATGTCTTACGGCGTTACCTGGCGTCGACGACGTGTTGGTATTTTGTCCACATAATTATCTTTAACTGGTTTCAAAGGATAAGTAATATGCTTTCTAATCCGTCTCGAGGTCAGATTATCAACCTTGTCTAAATTATGTCTTGATATTTCAAGGTTACCGATCAGGTAGGTACTGTCAGATCATGGTGATAAAATATTTATATTTGTTTAGGTAAGGTCCAAACACTTACCTAGTGTTTGGTTGGAAAATTAAAGGTTGGATTTGCGGAAACTAAATGGCATATGGTCCAATGTTTATTATAGAGATGCCTATAATTATTTCTGTAAATCTACATTTTGCCATTAAGTTTAGTTAAACCATGCTTACGAGTAATCGAGCACAAATAAAAACTGAGCTGCCATTATGAATTTTATAGAAAAATCCAATAACATGTTCTCAACCTGAGTATCGAACACGGGAGTTCACATTCACACGCTTGCAATATTAAAATGAAAATAATTAATACAAAAATGTAGACGCAGCCTTTTTCTCTAAAAATCTAAATCAAAGGTTTTTTCTAGATATGTAATCATAAAAATAAGTAAAATTCTGTAACATTTTCTGTGAAGCTGAATTCACCTAAGTGAACGTGAAATCGTGTCAAGAGAGAAAATACTTGAGATAAAAATGATGTGTGTGGTTGAAGCACTATTATTCTGAAGTAGTCCATTATTTCAAATAGTTCTTATCTACAAGTTAACTAATAGTTAACTACACATAATTTTACACGAAAGAAACCGACGCAAACCATTAAGTAAGTAACTACCTAAATTATTTTTTTATAAGTTAAGTTTTACGCCACGCTAAGTTTACAAACACCAACAAAAATATTATTAAATAACAAAGGTTAAGGTGCTAAATCATTTTTTTTAATACCATCACGCCTATATTCCCCGAAAGTTGAGACAGAGGTGTACTTACTTGTATAAGTCAGCTTATTATAAAAACTCTTTTTTTTTGTAAAATTTGTGTTAACATGTATTTCTTTTTTCTGGAACAAATTAACTTATTATTATTATTTTTTTTTGTAAACCACTGACTAGAAAATCTCCATCTTTATTTAGATTAAAATTTAAAGAATTACAAATAAATTCAGCTAAATTCGTACACCGGACGGGATTTACATAAATTGAAAATAGCAGTTTTAGAACATTTTGAAAAGCCAATTATTTTTATCCGCTTATTTCTGTAAATCGTTCCTCTTGGTAGTCGAAATCCCTTGGGGTCTCTAACTAGGTACTTACTGCGAAGCCTTATTTATCGTTGAATACATAAAAAGGTTAATGATCAATCCCAATGGTACGAGAAATCTGGCCGTTTAAAAGATTTGCGCTCGTAGGAAAATTGGTTTAAATGTTTCTATGTGTATATATATGTATGTATATATATGTATAGGTGGAAATTTTAAGAAGAGACAGAATACCTTAATTTTAATTATTGGAAAGAGATTACAATTTGAAAAATTATTATGGAGAGAGAATAACTGAATACCTAGTCCCTAAAATATTTAATGATATAGGAATGTTAAGAATGGAACCTAAAAAAAATATAAATTAGTTAAAATCCAAATTAAAGGGTCTGCTGCTCGGCGATTGTGACACCATCGAATTTTAATTATGTTTAATTTTCTGTTGCCTACAACAGGTAAGATGATTATTTTATGTATGAAACTACAATTCGTGAGGATCATATTACAATAATAAAACTTAGAGAAAAGGTTAAACAAAAAAATATATAAATTTGTATAGTCACTCGATCGTAAACTTTTTGAAAAAATGAATAAAGTACTCTAATTCGAAAACTACAAAAAATTGGGGAACATACATGGGGTTCCAATCGATAGGTATGGTAGTCCCTTATCACCCTGCGCCGGCTTGACACTTTACAAGAAACACCTCGTATATAAAATGTTCCTATAGGGACGTGACTCGTTTGAAACATAGCCTTTTATTCAATCTATCCAATACATCTTTTCATACATTTTCAGGTAAAATGTTCGTATTATTGATGTTTCTATCCAATATAAATATTTTATAAGTTCCTGGTTCATGCGTAGGTGAGAGGTCAATGATCCCTCTTCATATTCCGTCGTTTACTCGTAGTACTACTATATCGACTTGGAAACAGAGGCGGAAAACTTTTAGATAGATATTTTTATAGGTATTTTTTTTATAAAATAGAATAATCACAGTTGGTACGATTGTTTTTTGCCTTTCATTTCATTTTTATTTAGTGACGTCGAAATTTGAACATTTCTTATGAAGTTCATCGCAGATAAACTGTAATATAAATTATTAAATTCTATTTATACTGTAAAAATTGAATTAAATATATGATTATTTTTACGCGCCGGCCGCATGTCGGATAAAATGAACTGCCGAATAATTTAACGGGACCTTATTAAAAGTTGGTCAAATGCGGTTTGACAACATACATAATACATATTATAGAAGGGTTTGACTGCCTCATTAGTCTAGTGATCCTAAGCACGACTGCTATGCAACAGGTCCTGGGTTCGATCCCCAGGTCGAGCAAAGTGTTATTGGGTTTTTCTATGAAATTCCCAGTAGCAGATCGGAGTCTGGATTTGTGCCCGGTTAATGGCAATAGGCTGGCCCCCTATTATATAGGACCTAAACATACGAAGAATTGTGGGTGTACTTACATCACATTAGTACACCTCTGCCTAACCCGGGGAATACAGGCGTGATGATGGTATGGTTTGGCAGAAGTGTACCAATGTACCTACACCTACAGGTGCTCTACAGTGGTCTACGGAATTTAAAGGTCCCATAAAATACAGGGGTGTTAACGGCGAATGTTAAAGGCTCGCTTTTGACTTAATCGGGCACAGATCCAAACTCCGAGAAAAACCTGGTTATAGGTACTTTATTTGATGGAATCCAGGGCTCATGCATACTGGCTGGCTAACCTTGATAGAAATCGGTAGGCCGATATTAAAATACGTATTTATATACAGCTCTGTCTGCCGAGCAGTTAAAAGTGGCAAATCAACAAAACAGCTAAATGTATTTGTATTCCATTTATAAAATCCGACTTCAAAAAAGATTTGAAGTTGTGCAGTATTCGCTAAAGTTTCGTATCTGGGTTGCACAAGGCAACGGCCATTAGTATTAATAACGTGAGCGTTCGGTCTCATTAAAGTCCGCGCTAACCCTCTCAACGCTGCTGCGGTCCATTCACGCCCGACTTTAAGTACAGTTATTGATATCGCTTTTTATGGACACTTTGACCCGTTACGACTTTGACAGGTAAAGGTAGGAAAAATTCTGTGCTGTTATGGTGGAAGATATTTTGCTTATGGAAACTGACATTTTTGGTTTTGCTTATGGGTTTATTTTTATTTTATCGGCCAAATAAAGGCTTGGCGAAGTATTTTTGCTGTGTGAAAATTCGGTCAAGCCCCTGAATTAAGTACGATTGTGATCTTAATGTAGGTACCATTATGACTTTATCGGAAGGGTTAAGCAGGTGTACACCAACAATCAAGCTGCATATTTTTAATTCCTATGTAATAGGGGCAAGCCTACTTCCATTAACCTGGCATGACTCCGAACTCTAAACTTACCAGAGTAAACATACCGGCAAAATTAGAACACCTCTGCTCAACCCTTCGGGGAATACAGGCGCGACGGTATGTATGTAAAAAAAGGGTAAGATGAAATATTTATACAAAAGTTAATACATCAACGTTTTCTATCCAATTGGAACGTGTAACAACTCTTATCCAAGTCAAGCTTTCATTACGAGTACGCCAATTGAATTTGAAGCAGCCCTGAAAAAAAAAAAACACTTCATTCGTGAAAACACGAACGTCTATTTACTTTATCCTCTCATGGTTAATTCCATACATGTGCGCCTCTATTACCATGGCCGAAGGTACACGAAATCACAATTAACATATAGATGTGACACTCGACCCTAACCGGCCCCTTTTAGCGAAATTACAAAAGACATGCTTTTAACAAGGTCTTGTAAAACTTTCGTCCCTACGCCGAATAACACAGATTAAAATATATCGGGCGGAAAATTAAGTCCGCCCGCAGCATGCCAATAAAAATGGTAGTGTATATTTTTTCTGTGGCACCCCGGTGGGCAAGGGTTGTCGAAATGAGAATAGAAAATGAGGTCGTGTTTATGCTTTGACAATGGAATTCATTAGCACGCCCTAGGGTGAGAGGGTGTTTTTGACTTGGGTACTTCGTATTAAGCCCATTTTAATAAGTTGCTTACTTGGTAATTATGAGTTAGTCCATATTTATGTATGCTCTAGAAAATGTAGATAAGTACTTATTTAAATTAATATACAGATTGTGGACTTTGTACCGAAGTTATTGACTCAGGGCAAATTATGAATTAAATTTAATTTATATAATAAATATTGAATTGAATGTGTTAAATTGTGATACACATTTTAGCGAAAGCAAAACTGGATATCACAGATAGTGGCCCCGGTAGCTTCGTTGGCTAAAGCGTCTAGTTTAATTAACCGAAAGGACGCAGGTTGCTTATGATCGAATTCGATGAATTATTCAGCATGCGCTATTGCAAAATACAATAATAAATAATAATAAAAAACCGGCCAAGTGCGAGTCGGACTCGCGCACGGAGGGTTCCGTACCATTATCTATAGGTAAATAATTAAATAATAAGCGGCAACAGATATACATCATATGTGAAAATTTCAACTGTCAAACTATCACCGCTTATAACACAGACAGACAAACAGACGGACAGCAGAGTCTTATTAATAGGGTCCCGTTTTTACCCTTTGGGTACGGTACCCTTAAAAATATATTATGTTTCTATAACATTAGGCGGGTATATAGGTGAGCCCAAGAGAACGACGCGTCGAATAAAATAATTAAGTATTTTGATTTGATTTTTATAGAGCTTCAGAGATACCTACATAACGATAATTATATTTTCTTAAAGTCGGCTATTTGAGTAAGAAATATTAATTTATTCTTTATCTTTTATTATTGAGCATATTTTCCAGAGACAAACATTACATTTTGAATAAAAAAGAACTAACTTACTGTTGGTTGATCTAAATCCGTTATCAACTGATAGAAAGTCACATTTCAGTGCAGTGTTTTTGCGTTCCTTTTTCAAATATTTTTCCGCAAAGAAAACGATCAGTAAATGTTAGTAATACACTCATACAAAGGTATTAAGGCGGGGATCCCCCGGGGATTATGGCTGACATATTTGAATCAATCTGAGGGATCCGATTAGTGGGATATTGCGGGCTATTGAGGACCCTTTCTCATACAAATGGTATTGTGTTCCTAGATAGTTTTATATCTCAATGTGAAATTATTTTATGTTTTGGTTGTAACAAATTTGTTATAATAATTTTATTACTTTGTCTACTTGTAAATATTTGAGTAGAAAGAAGCGCTCAAATCTATTAATTATTAAAGTGCTTAATAAACATTACTTTTGATACAGCAACGGAATGCAAATTTAAATTTCGAATAAAAATGGTACTAGATTGCCTCAGCAGGAGCTCGGAGTTTGAATTTGATATCCGGTTAATGGCAATAGGGTCGAGTCTGCTTGACCCCTATTACATGAGACCTAAACATACCGGCGAATTGTAGGTGTATATTAAGTACACCTCTATCTAACACTGACTGCATCATTAGTGCTCCTAAGCTCGACTGCTACGCTAGAGGTTCTGAGTCGTTCGTTCCCAAGGTCGAGCAAAGTGTTATTGGGTTTTTCTATGACATTCTCAGTAGCAGCTCGGGATTTGGCTTTGTGTCCCGTTAGTGGCAATAGGATCACCCCTATGACATTAGATCTAAACAGCGAAGTGTGCGTGTACACCTCTACATAACCTTCCGGGGAATACAGGCGTGATGTTGAGCGTATGATAGAACGATTCTTTTTTGGCAAAAAATAAACCATTCTTACCCCAAAAAACTCCAATCTTCTCTCCCAATAATTTGACGTCCGATCTCAAACCAAGATTGATGCTCGGAGAACATTCTCGAAAATAACAAACAATAAACACGGCAAAACAGGTGTTTATAAAAACAAGAGCACATCGATCAAAGTTCTTGTAACATCGTGTCTACACGGAGGAAGACAAATGAAGTCTTGGCAATCGATCTCTTTAAACCAAGGTGATTTTCATGGCTAACAAGAATCTATGGAAATGGTTTTGTTGTTAATTTGCATAAAACATTTTTTTTAGAAACCTTACTAGCAATGTGGGTCGCCCATTACTAGTATTCTTGTTAACTCCGCGTGCTAAGCTAAAATGCTTGTGTTACGAGTGGGTTCACGTCAATAGTGCAATGGGTGGGTTTCGAACCGGCAACCACATGATCGCAAGTCCAACACGCAAGTCATTAGGCTACCGCCGCTTAAATTTACTAATAAAGCTCTAACATACAAGCGTTTAAAGTTTTTGGTGGGTATTAAAAGGGAATGCTCTATCCCTTTCCCTCTATAAAGTGTTAGTATAGTTTTTATTAAAAAAAAACCCTTACTAGCTATGTGGGTCAAACATTACTAGTATTCTTGTTAACCCCTCGTGCTAAGCTAAAATGCTTATGTTACGACTGGGTTCACCCATTGCACATGGGTGGGGTTCGAACCGGCAACCGTGTGATCGCAAGTCCGACACCTTAACCATTAGGCTACCGCCGCTTCAATTGTATGGCACATCTGATTGTGATGTCACAAGCCGATATAGTGTGCTCTCTGTCTAGCATTAAAATGAAAATACTTATTTAATCGGCTCTATTAACAATAAGCAGTTTTATGAGACCACAAAAAGAAATACAGTCAACTAGCCTATTCAACTGAGACTGCCTCATAAGTCTCGTGGTCTTTAGTGCAACTGCTATGCGAGAGGTCCTGGGTTCAATTCCCGGGTCGAGCAAAGTGTTATTGGGCTCTTCTATGGAATTCTCAGTAGCAGCTCGGAGTTCACATAAGTACCCAGTAATAGCAATAGGCACGACCCCTTTTACATGGGACTAAAACATACCGGCGAAGTGTGGGTGTACATTAGTATACCTGTTCCTAACCCTTCGGGGAATACAGGCGTGATGATGGTACGGTAATATTACAATAATATCTATTAATTGACTAAATTAGGAGTTTTAATTATGCTTGAAAGTAAAACCAACAATATCTGTTTCAGAAGCTATTTATTGCCTTATAAAGTCTATAGCTATTGCCTTACAGAATCGATATTGTTGCCTAATGAAATTAAACGGTTGCTATGCCAATTGTATTGGCAATTAGTGTTGTGTTTATATCCCTGAGTTCGGAAGGTAATTACCATAAGTACTTGCTTCTAAAAGCTTCCCTTGGGGCATTGATCCGGTTATTTGATCTGTAAGTGAAATGTTCTGATGTATGATTTCAACTTACAATGACGTTATATCGTACCCTCAGGGGAAAAAAGGCATACGACGAAAATGCTGATTTTTCAGTGAAAAAAAAAATTGAATTTATGGGGATATTTACTTTATTTCCAAACGTAGAAGAATCATTTTTATGTGAAAAAAAGGAGAAAAAATGTTGCACTTCGTGTTGTATTTAAGTTAGTGCTAATGTTTATAGTTTATTAGGAATTGTAAAAATAAATGTTTATACTATTTTTTCAGAATATAATAAAATAAAGGATTCTGGGTATCAAAATTTATGCCAGACTTTGCCAGAAAAGTAAAATGTATTTCAAAAAGTATGTTGTGTTAAAGCAGTAATGAACTTGAAAATACGAACATTTATGCTAGTATAAGTAAGGTTACTGCATTATTTCCTTTATTAAAATTATGTTTGAAACGTACAAGGAATACTTACCCCTTTTTTCAATTTAGGGGTTTGTTAAGATAACTTAAGTAAATAATAATAATTACTTATTCCATTATATGTGTTAACGCCATCTATTGGGGAAGCATGAGAAACATTCAACCGAATCACTGCGCCGCCGACGCGCCGCCGCTGACGCGCAGGATGGGAGAGAGGGCGCGCGGGGGCAGAATACGACGAAAAATCGCCCATGAAAGAGCTATACACGTGAACTGAGCTCGCTCGCAAGAAATTCGCTTTAATCGTTGGTTTTCACTATTATTATTACACTTATTGAACATTTCAAGAATATAGACAGTTTATTACCAAATTCGAGTGGATTATTTCATCTCTTCACGCCACGATCCCAACATTGACAATATGTTATAGAATAGTTAGCTGCATATTAACAAATTTCTTGTATTAAAATTCGTCAAATTTAGCAAGTAAAATATGAAAAAAATTCAGCATATTATGTATCTTTAAACGTACTTCTTAAATATGATAAAATCGATGATTCAAAGTAAAATCACTTATGCCTATATTCCACTAGGGGTAAGATATAATACAGATAAGTGAAAAAAAAATTATTCCCCGAAGGGTTAGGCAGAGGTGTACCTAAGTAGGTACGTAATGTACACCCCCCAGTTCTCGGGAATTTTTACGTCCAAAGGAATAGGAGGCAAGCCCTTAACCGGGCACAAATCCAAACTCAAAGTTACTGGTAGTCAGAAGCCCGGAAAGCCTGACAACCAATCTAGCTTTAGAAATGAAAGAAAGAAAGAAAGAAACGTTTAATCACTATAAAAACAGCGAGTACATATAAACACAAGTAACAATAATAATTCGCTTTAATCGTTGGTTTTCACTATTATTATTACACTTATTGAACATTTCAAGAATATAGACAGTTTATTACCAAATTCGAGTGGATTATTTCATCTCTTCACGCCACGATCCCAACATTGGTCCTACGAGCTGGATCGTTGCAAAGTCGTCACGTTATCGCCGGTAACCAGCGGAAGAAAAACGGTCAGGTCATTCAAATATCCTAACTAAACGCCTATCCTAGTGTTCATTTGTGCTAATATCGTGTTTATCGTGCTAAATTCCAGTTTTATACCTATCTATTCGTGATTGTTAGGCGCAGGTAAGTTACATACCTACAGTGTCGTGAGTTCGTGACTACTTCCCAACCGGCATTTTGAATCCAAAACCGTAAGTACGCTTGCATATTTTTATTTTCTTCTGTCTTTCGTAGTTGTTCGAAATGCCGTGTGATGAAAATATTAAAGAGTTAATTAAAAAGCGGGGAGTAATTAAAGGCAAATTCACATTGTTCTCCAAACATGTGCAGTCTTTACAAGACTCGGATTTATCGGATGTTCAGAGAGTAGCTTTAGAAGACCGTTGC
This sequence comes from Subacronicta megacephala, assembly GCA_958496365.1. NCBI lineage: Eukaryota > Metazoa > Arthropoda > Insecta > Lepidoptera > Noctuidae > Subacronicta > Subacronicta megacephala. The sequence continues at coordinate 10,399,948 of OY292527.1, forward strand.
TCAAAGATAGACAAATTATTGGAACAATTTTCGCATATTCAGGATGATATTGAACTACAGTCGCAGGGCTCCGAGTTAGAGAAAGAATTACTCGAGAGGGAAGCCTTTGAAAACTTATTTTACGAATATTTATCTAAAGCTAAATGCATGTTAAAGTCATCCGTAAATTCCGTAACCACTGAAGAAAAGCACACTTGTCATAAGCCTTCCAGTATTAAATTACCTACAATTTCACTACCTTCATTTGACGGTTCATTCGAACAATGGCTGGAATTTAGAGACACATATTTATCCTTAATTCATAATTCGAAAACAATCGACGAAATTCAAAAATTCCATTATCTTAGATCTGCGTTATCTGGTACTGCTCGTCAGATTATAAAATCGTTACAATTTTCATCTGAAAACTACACAATAGCCTGGGGTTTACTCGAAAATAGGTTTAATAATAATAGGTTACTCGTGCACAACCACGTAAAGGCACTTTTTACAACTCAATCGCTTAGTAAAGAGTCGTCATTTCAAATTCGTAAGCTTATAGATACTATATTAAAAAATATTCGTGCACTTCAAAGTTTAGGTGAGCCCACAGACAGTTGGGACACTTTAATTATTTACATAATCGTTTCCAAGTTGGACCCAACTACCGAACGGGAGTGGGAACAACATAAAGGTAGTCTTAATAGTTGTAACACGAATGATAAAATTACTCTGAGTGATTTAATTAAGTTTCTTACTGACAGAGCCGATATGTTAGAAACTATTAAGGTTACACATAGTTCGAACAAACAGTCGTCAGATAGTGTCGTAAAGAAGCACGCACCGATTCAAGCTAGTTCACATAGCTATATATCTACTCGTAATTCGAATAAGCCGCAAAAATATAATAATTCGTGTAATTTTGAATCTAAGCGTAGCGTTGAAAGCAGAGCTTCCAAGGCCGGGGGCTTATGTTAACGCCATCTATTGGGGAAGCATGAGAAACATTCAACCGAATCACTGCGCCGCCGACGCGCCGCCGCTGACGCGCAGGATGGGAGAGAGGGCGCGCGGGGGCAGAATACGACGAAAAATCGCCCATGAAAGAGCTATACACGTGAACTGAGCTCGCTCGCAAGAAATTCGCTTTAATCGTTGGTTTTCACTATTATTATTACACTTATTGAACATTTCAAGAATATAGACAGTTTATTACCAAATTCGAGTGGATTATTTCATCTCTTCACGCCACGATCCCAACATTGACAATATGTTATAGAATAGTTAGCTGCATATTAACAAATTTCTTGTATTAAAATTCGTCAAATTTAGCAAGTAAAATATGAAAAAAATTCAGCATATTATGTATCTTTAAACGTACTTCTTAAATATGATAAAATCGATGATTCAAAGTAAAATCACTTATGCCTATATTCCACTAGGGGTAAGATATAATACAGATAAGTGAAAAAAAAATTATTCCCCGAAGGGTTAGGCAGAGGTGTACCTAAGTAGGTACGTAATGTACACCACCCAGTTCTCCGGAATGTTTACGTCCAAAGGAATAGGAGGCAAGCCCTTAACCGGGCACAAATCCAAACTCAAAGTTACTGGTAGTCAGAAGCCCGGAAAGCCTGACAACCAATCTAGCTTTAGAAATGAAAGAAAGAAAGAAAGAAACGTTTAATCACTATAAAAACAGCGAGTACATATAAACACAAGTAACAATAAATATTAAAACTAAACAAACAGAAGGTACGGTGGCCAGCACATCAAGCCACCACAAAATGTCAAATTTTCTCAGTCGATTTTGATCTTAATAATCAACAATTTAAGGATCAAAATCATTCGTAGAAAATCGACAGTTTTTAGACAGATCGCCTTAAGTCGCTGCAGCGCTGATTTTCAGTGGGGCCTAGATGACGTTTGACGTCACTCAGCGGTGGTGTCCAATAAGCATACAATGATACAACAAAAACCATAGGAATGTGTTTTGGCACTCACGAAAATATCAATCCTATCTACATTCTTTTAACTAAGCTAATTTTTTTTTTGCAAGTCACTATACTACTAATAAACAAATAGGTACCGATGAATAAATATAATTATTAGATGAATAATTGTTTTTTAAATAAATACCTAAATACTATACAAAAAAACAAATAAATAATAAAATATGAATAATATTGGTGTTAGCCAGAAACTGGGATCCGGAGGTCTGATGGCAGTCGCTTGTGTAAAATCTACATCGCTCAAAACCAGGGCTGTTGGTGTTGTAATGATACATCATTCTACATCATTCTACATCTCCGCAGCAATATGCTGAGCTTTGACCGTTTTTCGCTGATACGACGCACATCCCTCTTTTTGTTTGATAGCACTATTAATTGATTATTATTATTAATCGACCATAATTAATTATAATTTAAGTTTTCCACTTGATATTATTTTATTTTTGTTGGCACTTCCTTTTGTCGATGTTGCCAGATGCTTAATTAATTTGATGTTTTTTTTTTGTTGTAATTGTAGTACCTGGTATTTTTGACCTATGGTTAATTGTGCGTCGTTTTGGGCAAAAATAAATGTTTATTTCTTTTTTTCTTTCTTTCTAAAATACTGATATTCAGCCGCATATATAATTAGTTTGGAAGCTGACCTCACCATAATAGGGAATTAGCTACAAGAATGATAATTTAACATGGTTTCAAGCATTTCAGTAGGCACTAATATTTCAAATTAAATTCAACTAACATACCATCACGCCTGTGTTCCCCGAAGGGTTAGGCAGAAGTGTACTAATGTACACCCACATTTCGCCGGTATGTTTAGGTCCCATGTAATAGGGGGCGAGTCTATTGTCATTAACCGGGCACAAATCCAGTCCGAGCTGCTACTGGGAATTTCATAGAAAAACCCAATATCACTTTGCTCGACCTGGGAATCGAACCCAGGACCTCTTGCAAAGTAGACGCAGACGCTTCTAGACTAACGAGGCAGTCTCTCAGTTCTACATTTATCGTTCCTAAATCAATTACGTCTCGTTATTAATTTTCCCTAATCCCTTTTAAGTCTGCAACCCATTATGTATTCAAATAATATCTATTTGAAAATCATTTGGATCGCGATATTACGAATTTATTATACCAGAACCAATGTAATTGATATAAACAACCAAATATTTTGCTGAATTTCCTTGTTAATGTTCATATTGTTATTCTAGTCACGTTACGATAGTATACCGTTTAGGTAAAATAACATAAATAATAATATATTGCGTTGAGGTATTAGGTACTTCGTACTAGATCAGTTAGGTACGTATTTTTTATTTATTTATCTGTAGTGAAATTCTCCATTATTAGAAAATAATAAAAATCTCCATTTCTAATATAATTAAAAAAATTACGTCAGTTTTTTTTAAACTATCATGTATTTTATAGAAATGATTTAATAAGAAATTATGCTAAGATTGATAAAATTATAAAATAGTTTACTGTCAGAAAAGTAACAAACAGTTGCCAGTAGCTAACGATGGAGAAGTGTAATTCATCATTTGCTATGTTTTGCCTCTTTGCCACATACATTTTTTGCGTCATAATAAATGAGTTGTAGATTAAGCTCCTCAACTTCAATATTTTGTACAACTTCATGGTGCTGTATTTGCTCTCGGGACCAATATTCATTAACCGAGGTCCTTGTATTCAAATAAGACTCACTTTTGTTTATATTTAATGTTTGTCGAGGGATTTAATTAAGGGAATTTTGGAGTGTTCCGAAGTGATTATTTGGTAATGTGGCTAAGTTCAAAGTAACTGTAGTTAATTATTTGATCTATAGAGTATGAAATAATAATTTCTGGGTTCTGATTCTAAGAGTTTGTTTTGATAATTTCGTTTTTCATTAGAACAGAATTGTATATCCATGGACGTTTTTGCCAAGTACAGTTTGTTCGAAATAAGTAAGCCGATCGGAAGTTGTCTGCAAATGGTTTAGAAGTGGTAAATTTTAATAGAAAGAGTCGGTGTAAAGATAATTAGAGTCGTATATGTTTCACATTTCTAATTATTTTGTTTACTAATTTCGATATTTAAGTAATAAAACACTTAATTAAACGATTTTATCACCGCGGTAGTTCGGAACGGCTAACTTCCGATCGGCTTACTTATTTCGAACAAACTGTAGTGGAACGAAAGGAGCTAGTAAAAACACATACCCAATTACCCATACATATCAACTCTGAAAATACTTTTATGGCGTGGAAATCAAGCAAGGGGAAGCGGAGGGGAATGTTGGACCTGTACTGATGAAAACCCACAAATTTTATGGTCGGAGTCATGGAGCCATTAGACCAACCTACTGCTGTCACGAATCCCATAGACGACTTAAGTCAAGCGAAGGCCTGCGCAACTTTCAGGCAGGAGGAGTTTGATATGCCACCATGATTTATAAGGATTTTCCATACCTACCCTACAAAAAAATCGTCGTGATTCAGTTTCTGTAGAGTATACGGCGTATTTATAGTTACAACCGAACCAATAATTAAATCTACAAAATTTATTTATGCAATAATTAATACTCATTTGTAATAATTAATCTTGTTAATTACAAACAAGGTTTTTCGGATACAGTTTTAAGCCCCAGGTGTTAAAGAAAAATAATTCGGCTGAAAAGCCTATTTAGGTCAGACTTAAGCCAGCAGATCTATTGTGTAACTGCCGTCGCAGACCACTAATTAATCTTCTTCACCAAACAGCCTATACCCACTTTATAAAGGGAGGCTTTACAGTCTGAGACTAATATCTCAATGGCTATTCAGACGTAAATCAAAAGCCTCGTCTTCTTCGTTTGAATAGTTCTATGATCTTAGATAATTATTATAAGGTCATACATAATCATCACCAATCCGTTTATAATTTAACTGCTAAAAGACAAGGGTACGACTATAAGCCACTTTGCTGGCTTATTAGGTACAGGTAGGCAAACTAGCCATCAAAAAAATTCTCAGGCATGCAGGCATGCTCGATGCTCGATGTAGTTTAAAAAATCAATCTTTTATTACAAGTTTTTTAATTTGTAATATAATATTATATAACCAGGAAGATTTTACGTTATCCCAAAAAACAAAACTGAACGACAACATTTTTACAAATGCGCACATACATAGTTACCTACACTTGGACGAAGTGACATCCAGTTCCAATTCAATTTAACACTATCACACTGTTGGCTCATAAATCTTTGCAATCTTTTCTCAAGGCTCCGCCAAAGTTTACGTCACCAAAGGTTGCATTCAGAAGTTTTATTAAGTTACCTGACACGACGCGGAAACAGGTGGGGTGGCCCGTAATATTTACGAATTTCAAACTAGTTCGTTCGTACGAACTTCATGGCGATTGGAGTGACGTTTCGGGCGAGCGCCGTTTTATTTATTCGTCTGCATTTGAAATACGAACGCTTGTTGGTATAAGCTATTGTAGTGTAGCTCGTGAAAGAATATTGACGAGGAAAGAGCACTCAGCTAGTATGTAAGGCAAAACAAAACATCGTTATGAAATTTACTCTCAACAGAGAGAGATTTATTTATTTATTTTTATTTATTTATTTGATGCACAAAACACATTACAATCTCAATATAAACAACTTAGAACTAAACATTCTGATCTAGATTGTAACATAACAATATGTGCATACTACGAAATCACAATAACAAAATAATAAAAAAGCTCATAAAATTCCGAACGAATAAAAGAAAACATAAAATGACGCATGTCAACACTGGTAATGTCACAAAAAGTATGGGTTTAGACCGGTTAAGACCCTTCAGTTCAGGCATAGCTTCCCGGGCCCGAAGGATCCGTAGTTAGCTTACAATGGAGAATGCCTTTAATGACAGAGATAAATTTGTTAATGTTGTGATTGTGTATGTCAATAAGTTCGTGATTGCTCTTTGCCATCTCGTTATATTGACGAGCCATCCTGGTCAAAGGGTTGTAGTATGAAATGTTGTTTTTGTGAATTTGTAGCGAAAAGAGATTAACTTCATTAGATCTGCGGGCACTAAATTTAATGTTAAAACTTATGTGTGATAGTAATTCAGGAGAATCTATAATAGAATGGGTAATTTTATAGAGGTAAACTAAATCGAAAATTATGCGTCTGGTTTCTAATGGTTGAACATTAAATTTTAGGAGTCTATCACGATAATTTAAGCTTGACCGGCCAGGTTTTATGCGATAAATTAGGATTCTGAGAAATTTCCTCTGAATGCGCTCAATTTCGTTAATGTGCACCTTATAATTCGGCGACCATATAGGACTACCGTATTCTAATATGCTTCTCACAAGGCTGAAGTATAAATACAAGGTGCTACGAGGATTTTTAAAACCTTTTGTAGATCTTAAAACAAAACCTAGCAGATGGTACGCTTTGGATGTGATATGACTATAGTGGGCACGGAATGAAAGTTTATCGTCAAAGAAGATACCCAAGTCTTTTGCAATATAAGACCTATTAATTAATTGACCTTCTATGTCGTAGTTCCATATAATTTTATTACGTTTGTTAGTAAACGATATGACAAAACACTTGTCTGTGTTTAAATACATGTGGTTAGATTTACACCACTGTGATACGGTATTAATATCACGCTGTAAGGCTAAGCAGTCATCTGAATTATTAATAGACGTAAAGATTTTTAAGTCGTCTGCATACAAGAGACAATTGCAGGACAGGTGGTTGATAAGATCATTAATAAATACTACAAACAATAATGGCCCTAAGTGGGAACCCTGAGGTACTCCAGATGTTACTTCTACGGGTGTAGAGATGAAGCCTTTCAATGCGACCAACTGAGTTCTGGAGTCAAGGTATGAGCAAATCCATCTATATAAGCTTCCGTGGATACCGTATGACGCTAACTTATGACAAAGCAGATGGTGATTGACTTTGTCAAAAGCCTTGGAGAAGTCAGTGTAAACAGAGTCAACTTGGCCACCGATGGCAAACGCTTGACAAAGATAGTTCTTGTATTCAAGAAGGTTAGTGACCGTTGACCTTTTTTTAACAAAACCATGTTGTTTATCTGAGAGAACTGGCTTAAAATGACTGTACAAATGAGTATACACCACTGACTCAAATAATTTAGCGAGACATGATAAGATACTTATCGGTCTATAATTTTTACAATTTGACTTATCGCCACTTTTATAAATAGGTATGATGTGGGCAGTTTTCCAACGCTTTGGAAACACGCCACTACTTATCGATTTGTTAAAAAGAACGCATAATGGAATTGATAACTCCTTTCCGCACCGTTTTATAAAAATGGGAGGCAGAAAATCAGGGCCTGCCCCCTTATTTATATCTAAATCTTTTATCTTACTTTCGATATCACTAACCGTAATAGAAAAGCCAGATAATGTATTAGAAAAAGTATTATTTATAGCATCTGACTGGCCGGTGTAAGTTTTAGTTTTATTGCATTTGCTGTCAAAAACTGAACCAAAGTAATGGGAAAAAAGGTCACAGATCCCCTGTCCGCCTGATTCTGAAGTATTTTCAAAGGTCACTGTGTTGGGCATTGAAATGCGGCCTTTACGATTATTCACAAATCTCCAAAATGATTTTATATCCTTTACCAAAGAATCCTCAACGGCTGAGATATATTTGTCGTAACATATCTTAGTAAGAATTTTGCATCTCTCCCGAAGCAGAGAGAAAACATCGTAATCGCGGGGATTCCCAAACCTCTTAAACCGTTTATGATATAAATTCTTTTCTTCATTACATTTAATTAAAGATTTGCTGTACCAAACTGGATAAGATGAAAATTTGCTGGAACAACTTGGCGTATGTCTTCTTATTATTTGAAACAATAATTTGTAAAAAGATTCAGTGCATTCATCGATACATACGGAAGATAAAATTTCCGACCAGTTTACAGACTGAAGTTCTGATTTGATTTTCTCAAAATTACATTTAGCAAAATTAAGCCGTTTAATGTTAGCGCGTTGAAGCCCTTTCGAGATATTAATTGGAGATAAAGTAATCGAAATCGCAGGATGATTTCTATCTATCAAACTTAATGCAGCTGTTTCGTTAACGCTTGTACAGGCTATGTTAGAGAGCACCAAATCCAATAAACGAACATTTTCGTTTGTGACATAGTTATGCTGTTTTAGATTACACAGTGAAATTAATTCATTAAGCAGAAGAAGCTTCTTACTCGGCGTCGGAGAAACGGATAGAGAGGGATTAATGGAATCAAAATAATCAGGTGTATTAAAGTCACCAATTAATAAGAAATTATCGGAAGGAAAACGATTAAGAAATAAATTTTGGCAATGGCTATAGAAGCGTTCAAGATTGTTAATGCTAATATCAGGAGGCAAATAGCAAACACATAAATTCAGGCGGGAAGCGTCACGTGATTCGGAAATAAGTGTCACCCAGACATCCTCCATGTCACTATCCCATGATGCTTGACGGATGACCTGGTATTTTTTATGCACGGCGAGTAAAACTCCACCTCCTTCCGTCTTAGCAGAAGAAGAATCGGCGCGATCTCGCCTGAAAAGATTATAACGGGCGTCTACAACTTCGCCATCGAAAACGCTCATATTTAGGTTCGTTTCCGTCAAGCATATAACATCAAAGTTAGAATTTAATAAATTTAAAGTAAATTGAGTTAATTTGCTGCGAATTCTGTTTACATTTTGATAGTATATGTTAATCGTTGTAAAAGTTGCGTGTGATTCTGTATATAAAACAAAATTATTCAAGTAACTTACTTATATATGATAAACAAAAAAAAAAACAATAAAGAAATAAAAATTTAAGACAATTTTGTAAAAGAATCATGACTTTTAATTAAAATGGCCGAACTGGTTTCGTCTTTACGAACATAAATTTGACCAAAGCGCACCCAAACAAACTTGTAGTTCTTTTCGTTACAATATTTACGTGCCGCATTGTGTAATTCTTTAGCTTCAGGAGACAAGTGTTCCGACAAGTATATCCTACCCGACGAGCCACCTATGCCAACATCAGTAGTACATAGTTTGTTATCTGGGCGGGACTTATTGTAGCGAGTCACTGCAGACAAGAGAACATCACGCAAACGCTGCGACGAGAGGGTAACTAGTATGTTCCGCGGCCTTTTAGAATTTGAGTTCATCTTAGCTATACGACGACATGCCTTAACATCACTCTCAGGTACCACAACTTGTAAGCAATCACAGAGTTTTTTGAATAATGCCATCAGATTCTCAGTCTTGCTTTCAGGTACCTCGTGAATCTCGAGGTTCAAGTCACGTGATAGCTTTTCAATTGTATATAAACGACTCTGGAGTTTTGCTAATGCGTTCTCAGATTTCACAAGTTCCGATTCGAGTTGTTTAATCCGATTGTCTTTTTCTGAAATATTTGACTTAATATCGTTCTGTTCCGAGATGATGAAATCAGTTGTCGCAGTGAAATCTACCTTTACCGACTCAACAGCTCGACCAACCTCGTCGGTCACCATATCCTTCAAGTCCTTCTTAAGCGCGGATCGCAGATTTAACATAAACGTCGAATCCGGGGACAGTTTCAGGTCGATAAGTTTGCTAATACTTTCCAAGGTAGCCGGCTCCTTTGAAAAATCAGCGCCTGCAGATGTTTTCATAGCAATATTAGGTTCCGGTGTTTGACCCAATGTAATATTCGAGGAGGCGCATGGTGATTGGTTATTGCGACCTCGCCGGACAGGAGTATTATCATCATTATTTCTGCGCCGAGTTACATTCTGACACAGAGGACAGTTTAGCGATGCCAATTGCTCAGCACTGAGCTGCTTAGTCGATCCAGCGGTAACATCCAGGCATTCGTAACAAAACTTGTTGTTGCAATTATTGCACTTTAAAAAGTTGTTAACTTTTAATACGATGTTACAGCCGTGGCAATTCATATTTTTGTTTATTAATCAACACCAAAAACTCAACAATATAAGGTATAGTTTATGTGAGGCAGATGTGAATGTTAAATTCACTGCAGCGGCTCACGTCACCGTGGCCTAGCGGCTCGGACCGCGGAACGGTCGTGGAACCGCGGCTTCACAGCTGCGATCGGGTTCGATCCCCAACAACCGCTACACTTTGTGTAGATCTTTAAATGTTCACTGCACTCAAAGTTCACAGAAAATCACACCACTGAGCTATGAGTGAAAGGTCCGACACTTGCCAAGATGGCCACCAAGTCTTACGGCAAATTCCCCAAGTAGAAACGAGAGGGTCCGATAAATTGAAATATTCTAGTACTTCGAATTTAAAATCACAACTTAAATATTAACCGGTGATGAGCAAAGCGTTACACGTCCATTCGTTTCGAGAGTCCACGAGCGTATTAGGTACATGATTTAGGTACTACTCGAGACACTTAGGTACTAGTCGAGGAAACAGCTGTTCTCTGGTCTTTGGTACAAGAGTACCTGGAATATATTATGTTTGTCCAGTAACGAACTTACCTATATACATACGAGTACAGGTTGGCCATCGTTCGACGTTCGACTTGACTTGACTCGACTTTCGACTCGACTCTCGACTCGACCCTCGACTCGACTCTCGACTCTACTCACGACTCGACTCTCGACTCTACTCACGACTTGACTCTCGACTCGACCTTCGACTCGACTCACGACTCGACTTTCAACTCGAGTTTCAACCTCGACTTCTACTTGACTCTCGACTTGTCTCTCTACTCGACCCTCGACTCTCAACTCGACTTTCGAGTCGACTCACAACTCGACTCACGACTCGACTCTCGACTCAACGCACGACTCAACTCACGACTCGACTCTCGACTAAACTCACGACTTGACTCTCGACTCAACTCTCGACTCGACTCTCGACTCGACTCTCGACTCGACCCTCGACTCGACTCTCGTCTCGACTCTCGACTCGACTCTCGACTCGACTTTAGACTCGACTCACGACTCGACTCACGACTCGACTCTCGACTCAACCCTCGACTCGACTCTAGACTCGACTCTCGACTCAACTCTCGACTCGACTCACGACTCGACTCCCGACTCGACCCTCGACTCGACTCTAGACTAGACTCTCGACTCGACTCTCGACTTGACTCTTGACTCGACTCTCGACTCGACTTTCGAGTCCACTCACGACTCGACTCACGACTCGACTCTCGACTCAACTCACGACTCAACTCTCGACTCAACTCTCGACTCGACTCTCGACTCGACTCTCGACTCGACTCTCGACTCGACTCTCGACTCGATCCTCGACTCGACTCTCGTCTCGACTCTCGACTCGACCCTGGACTCAACTTTAGACTCGACTCACGACTCGACTCTCGACTCAACCCTCGAATCGACTCTAGACTCGACTCTCGACTCAACTCTCGACTCTACTCACGACTTTACTCTCGACTCGACCTTCGACTCGACTCACGACTCGACTTTCAACTCGAGTTTCAACCTCGACTTCTACTTGACTCTCGACTTGTCTCTCTACTCGACCCTCGACTCTCAACTCGACTCACGACTCAACTCACGACTCGACTCTCGACTAAACTCACGACTCGACTCTCGACTCAACTCACGACTCGACTCTCGATTCGACTCACGACTCGACTCTCGACTCGACTCACGCTCGACTCTCGACTCGACTCTCGACTCTCGACTCGACCCTCGACTCGACTCTAGACGACTGGACTCACGACTCGACTCTCGACTCGAATCACGACTCTACTCACGACTCGACTCTCGACTCTACTCACGACTTGACTCTCGACTCGACCTTCGACTCGAATCACGACTCGACTTTCAACTCGAGTTTCAACCTTGACTTCTACTTGACTCTCGACTTGTCTCTCTACTCGACCCTCGACTCTCAACTCGACTCTCAACTCGACTTTCGAGTCGACTCTCGACTCAACTCACGACTCGACTCTCGACTCGACTCTCGACTCGACCCTCGACTCGACTCTCGTCTCGACTCTCGACTCGACTCTCGACTCGACTTTAGACTCGACTCACGACTCGACTCACGACTCGACTCTCGACTCAACCCTCGACTCGACTCTAGACTCGACTCTCGACTCAACTCTCGACTCACGACTCGACTCCCGACTCGACCCTCGACTCGACTCTAGACTAGACTCTCGACTCGACTCTCGACTCGACTCTCGACTCGACTCTTGACTTGACTCTTGACTCGACTCTCGACTCGACTTTCGAGTCGACTCACGACTCGACTCTCGACTCAGCTCACGACTCGACTCTCGACTCGACTCACGACTCGACTCTCTACTCGACTCACGACTCGACTCTTGACTCGACCCTCGACTCGACTCTCAACTCGACTCTCGACTCGACTCACGACCCGACTCTCGACTCGACCCTCGACACAACTCTCGGCTTGACCTTCGACTCGACTCTCGACTCGACTTTTGATTTGGACTTTCGACTTGGACTTTCGACTTGGACTTTCGACTTGGACTTTCGACTTGGACTTTCGACTTGGACTTTCTTTATTATGAATAATATCTGGTTAAGGTGATTAATATATCACATTGTCAAGACAATTTAGTAATTATTATATAATATGCAGTCATTATGTATAATAACTATTTAATTTTTATCAATACTACTGTAACACGCCTTTTGCTAAAGGAGTACGCAGAAATAAAGTAACACCATTTGTGATGATGCTTTGATATCGATGACAAAAAAGTTTTCACTACAGAAGTATGCCTTACATTTAATTTTCTAAAGCTGAGTGTTAAACAGTAATAAGTCCAAGTTTACAGATTCCGTCAAAAACTGAATTAAAAAAATGGACTTATTGCCATTTACCTCTAGGGAAATAGATTTTGTCTGTCTATTTTAATACGGCAACTAATACCACGGTAATCAGTAGCAAGCATTACCCGCATATATATGTGCTTTGTAAGTGTTGTTTTGTTTAACCAAATGTCCTGCAAACAGTGTCACGTAACTTTAACGAACAGAGAAAACGCTACACAGGCTTAACGGTTGTATGACCTGGCTAATGGTTATGGTCCTGCTAGCTATAGATTCAGGAGCGCAAGTGAATCATTTGAATTTGAACCTTAAATTGTTGTATTTTAGTATTCCTGTGCCGCGCACTCGCATTGAAGTGCTGTTTATATGCAGAAATGTTTATTTAATATTACACCTTTAATGTTAGTTCTGTTTCTAAGTTATGAAATGTATCGAAAAGTATATAGTGTGACGGGAAATTTCTCCATTGGCTCCATTAATAGTTTCCAATAAGGAAAATGTACACATTTTCAAGGTCATAAAGACCCTACCTACTACTACTACTGCCTAATGAGTCTAGTAGTCCTAAGCGCGACTGCTACGCTAGAGGTTCTGGGTTTGATCCCAAGGTCGAGCAAAGTGTTATTGGGTTTTTCTATGAAATTATCAGTCGCAGCTTGGGGGTCTGGATTTGTGCCCGGTTAATGGATATAGACTCGCCCCCAATTACATGGGACCTAAACATACCAGCAAAGTGTGGGTATATATTTAGTACACCTCTGCCTAACCTTTCGAGGTATATAGCCGTGCTGTTATGTCTTAATGGATTTTATTGATCCTATAACAAAAAACGAGTATTTTTTATCCAAATTTCGTCCAATGTTAGCCCATGAGAGTATGGAACCACCGTAGTACAAGGACAGATATCCCGTATCAGACCGCACTTAATCCCCCTTGGGAGGATTTTATGCGAACCAAAATTGGGAATTTAGTCGTCCAGCTAACTAATGTAATGTGTTCAGAATTGTTTTGATCCCCATACGGTGGTGACTATTTGTGTGTTTCAATTAGGTAAATTGGATTTGTAACGCGAGTTGGTGCAAAGTTGGAAAATTACATGCCAGAAGTTGAGACTGCAATGAAATGTCAACTGCATGTTGTGAGAAATATAATGTCATCGTGCATCGTAAAGTTATTTGAATAATAAAACAAACTTGTAGTTCAACACAATTTTATTGTTTCATTACAATTTCAGCCTTGCTTTTATACATAGTTTTATACATTATTTACATCACAAACCTCTTTCATTTCGAGTACAAATTTCGTAAAAAGTTTTTTTCGCTTGATTTTTTTTTCCATATTTAAAATTGTTATTACAATTTCGTGTATGTGAAAATAATTTTAATTTATGGTACAATGATAACATGGATTATAATAAGTACAGAGATGGATCCAATTTGGAAAATAAATGACATGGACCCTAAATCAATTGCTTATAACAACGATCATAACATTCTTAAGTGATTATCAGTTGAGCTACAATCGCTCTTCTCGTACTGTCATTGACGGGAAAGACCCAAACTATTAGCTAATTGGGAACACCGAGAAACTACCTCATCTTGTAGGAGGCTAAACGACATAGCTATTAATATTAGTCCAAAAACCAGGTAGGCACAACACGCGATCATCTGAACGTATTCACTTTTTGTGTGCTCTGTGCTTTGCTTCGTTGTGAGGAAGCTGGTGGGGACGAAATCCCCGAAGCCTATAGTGGCTAAGGCGATGAAACAGAAGTAGGCAGCGTCGAGGAAGCTCCAGTTCTCCCAGGCGGAGAAGATGGCAGCACCGGCACAGATGTACGCGAGGAGAAGGAACAAGACGATGCCAACTGGTATATGGCAATGGTCGATGCCGTGGTGGATGTGATGCTGAACGCTGGTGGAAGCACTACTGCTGGGCACCGTACAACTCTTCATCTTATGATTCTCCTCGTTCCAAATCAAAGGCACTCGTGATGGCGTGTCATGTGGACAAATCCTGTAAAAAAACATTCAATTGAAACTTTTGGTGAATAGAAAAATTAATTTCATCCAGTTTTGATTAAATAAACTGATGGAAAAACATATTTTAATAAAAATATAACAGTTTTTAATAAAAATATTTGATCTTTTCCATTTACAAGGTAAAAAATTCAGCTGGTTTTAGTCCGAACTGAAACGAAACTGTGAATTAATAATGCCGTTTTCATCATCATTTTATGTTATGGTTTCTTATTTCCAATAAATTCGATTTCGTCATCGGATTACTTGCCATATAAATATTTTTTTGCAAAAATGTAATAATATTGCACTATTACATTACCAAAGCATCATTATGAAAGCTGTTACATCTGCCTCATTAGTATAGTGGTTTTAAGCGAGACTACTACGCTAGTGGTCTTAGGTTCTATTCACTCTTTTCCCAACCTGCGACGGTTGAGAAAAGAGTTATTTAGTTTTCTGAATGTCAATAGGCTCGCCTCCTGTTACATTGGACCTCAACAAACCAGCAATCTGTGACCTATAATAAGTACCACTAAAATATGGCACTGGAACTATCATCAAGCATAAAGTTAGTCGATCCCAAACTAGAAACCCTTCGCAAAGGAATGGTTTCAATAAGAAACGGAGTATTCATAACAATTAAAGAGATGACTCACGATTCTTCAGTATCCTCGGAATCGTCGAGATCATCCTGACTCCTGTTCATCTGCAGCTCCCCACACTCTTCAGCTATGAGCTGTTCGATGGCTGCTCCTCTTGGCCTCTGTATGGTGGAGCGGCCTCTACCTCGGCCGGGTCCGTGGACTGTGGCGAGACACTTTGTGCTACCCATTGTTTTCTTCCGATCAAGGGTTTGGGTTTGAAGAGCTGATGATGTGTGTGGTTCTGGAGGAGACAAGTTTTTATTTAGAAAACAATTAGGCACTCTTGTTATTTTTTTTATGGGGTAACGAGCGGTTCGCCTGATAGAAAGGCGATTACAGCTACCCATGGACACTCGCAACACCAGAGGAGTCACAAGTGCGTTGCCGGCCTTCTGAAAGGGAGTACGCTCTTTTCATGAAGGTTTGAAGGTTGTATTAGTGCGGAAATACTACAGGAGACAGTTCATTCCACAGTTTTGTTGTGCGAGGCAGAAAGTTATTGAAAACTTTTTTCTAAATGCGACTACTCATAAGTAGTCGCATTTAGAAAAAAGTTTAAAATAAATCTCCATCGACTCTAATCTTAATTGATATTCAGATGTCCTTTGCAATTAAAAAATATGCCATTATTTCCCTTCATGATTCTATTGTATATTTTGTTATCTTCATTCTGTGTTATTTTTTAACACCTATTCTAATGTATGTTTAGTCATAATTTATGTTGTGAATTAAAACATATAATTTATTTGCTCTTAAAACATTTGTGAATCAGTATGTGTTTAATTGTTATCACCTACTTACCATCAGTCAAGGCACTGCGTTTCAACCGACCTAGCGTGGCCGCTCTAGGGCTGGCAGGGGCTCTCTCGAACACCTGCGAGTACTGGCCCCTATCGCCAGCCCTGGCTTTCACCGTACCAGGAGACCTGTGGGTTCTGGGCGGGAATGATGTATACTGGTTGTGTTCTGTCGGCTGTGGTAGAAGTCGCTGCTGCTCGTGGAGTTGGAGATAATTTTCGGGCTACAAAAAAAATACATAAATTTTATTATTAAAAAACTTCCAGCATACCTATAAAATGTTAAGCAGCTGAACACAAGCCGTGGTAGGTCCTTTAATATTGAAGAAATTAAATATGTAGCATATTTTTTGTTACTCCATTGCAAATCTATATTGAAATAAAAATGGATCCCTCTTTCCCTGTATCACGACATCAGTTGGACAACTTGACTTGACTTTACCGATTTCATTCATATATAATATATTTTTTCGCAATCGGCTCATTTGACACAAAAAAAATATTTTTTTCAAGTATTCTAATACTTCGAAGAAGGTTCTTACTGGAACAAAAATTAAGAAAATTGCCTAGAAAATTGGTAAGATTGGTAAAATTAAACATTTGAACTCAGCTAGTTTTATATAAATCTGTGAGCAGTTAGTCAGTACAATTTTAACGTTCATGATGCTTCCCATCTGTAAAATAATGGTAATGAATCAAAAGTCATCCTGTAGAAGTGTGTTCCTACGTTGCTAAACTATAATGTATAGACGTAAGCTAGACAGAAAGCAATTTAAAATGAATTGAAGGCAGCTTGCAGACTTTATGGCGATCTTACGAGTATTTTATACAAAAAGTTTAAGCTTTATGCATTTCTCGAGAGTCCATAGTATACTTCTTACTTCGTAGAAGAAAGTTAATTTTGCAACTACTCTTTTAATTAACTATTCGTTTGTGAAATATAAAAGAACTCGTTATAATAAATAAAATTGTAGATACTACTTATATTCTGAAAATAGCTAAGATGGTATTCATCCATTTATTGTACATTGTAATTTTTGTACGTACGTAGTGTTTGACTGCCTCATTAGTCTAGTGATCCTAAGTACGACTGCTACGCTAGAGGTCCTGGGTTCGATCACCATGTCGAACAGTTTTATTGGGTTTTTCTATTAAATTCCCAGTAGCAGCTCGGAGTCTGGATTTGTGCTTGGCTAATGGCAATAGGCTCGCTCGCTTTTACATAAGATCTAAAATAAACCGAACTGTGGGTGTACATGTATATGAGTACTACTACACCTCTTCGGAATACAGGCGTGATGGTATGTAATTTTTGTACAATGCCCTTCTGCATTTGTTTCATTCATTAGCTTCTATTCCAAGTAGCGTTAATCTTTGTTTGTTTTATTCAACTATTTCATATTATAATTTCGATTTGTTCTGTAAATTAATTACCTACATGTTTTACGTTCATGGTTGACGTTGGCTTGTATTTGTGATACATTCGTTGCCATATAATTACAAGCGGTCGGCGAAGTGATTAAAGCCAACTACACAGTCGTCATTGTTCATTACGAGGGGTTGCCCGGGACAATAATGGGCTGTTACCGTGTTTTAGAGACGTGTGTCGTTCTGGCTTTGTTTTAGAATTCTGTGTGGGAATACTGCACATTAAAATATTTAATGTTGACCCGCAATTTCATCCACGTTGAATAGATTTTTCCCAAGCCTGTGGTAAAAATCTCAAAATATCGTTATAAATTAAAGCATAATATGTTGTTTTGATGTATAAAAAATAATACTGTAAAGTTTCATCGAAATCCGTTCAGTAGTTTTTCCGTGAAAGAGTTCTATCCATCCATCTTCACAAACTTTCACATTTATAATACTAGTAGGATAAGATTAGTGGTGGTGAATCTAGTAAGATGTTTTCTACTGTTATTACACTAGAGATTGGTGTGCAGTTTTACAAAAACACTAACGCAAGTAAGTATCTGTAGGGTTAACTTTAATTATTATTTTCTGTCCGGGGATCGAATTTAATTGTCATATACATCCTAATCATGATTATAGTACAGTCGCCAGCAGATCAAGTTTTACAAAACGGTCAAATTTCTTCAAATGATTTAAAACCTTTATGTATTGATTATTAAGCTCAAAATCGACAGGGAAAATTTGTCATTTTGTGGTGACCTGATGAACTGGCGACCGTACCATAGTCAGTATCATCTTCGTTGTTATGGTAATTATTGTTATAGTATTATTATCATCATTGTCATCATAATCATAAAAATTGTCGTCATTATAACTGTCGTTATCATCATCGTCATTATCACCGCCATCAACATTTGCGTCCTCAAGAATGTCATTAAAAATCGGTATCCTAATGGCTAGGGCGTCGGATTTGCAATCATGTGGTAGCCGGTTCGAAACCCACTCATTGCATTACCGACGTTAACCCACTCGTAACACAAGCATTTAGCTTAGTACGAGGGGTTAATAAGAATGCTAGTAATGTGCGACCGACATTGCCAGTAGGTAATCTTTTTTTTTAAATGTCATCATCATCATCGTCATCGTATATCTATCAAGACACAGGATTAACGAGTGAGTTGACTTTAGAGTAACGGCAAAAACAGGTATGGTAAACAAAATCCTTCATTAGAATCCTTCATTAGTGACGTCACCTCAAAGACGTAAACTCAAAATGTGAAAGCAAATTTCGAACTGGCGGGTGGGACTCGAGATGGTTTAGTGGTCATAGCGTCTGGTGTACCGAACCAGAAGACGCAGGTACGAATTTTTGCCCGCAGTCGAATTTTCTTCACTATTCATTAGAAGATTTTAATTTCTATAAAAGTTTGTATATTCAAGTACTTACTTCTCCATCTTTTCTCCAGGTATTGGGCACTTTTCTCTTGGTTACCCTGAGCCACGCCAACCGTGCGAGTCTTGCTAGGGATGCCCCGAGTCCTGCCAAACATGCCAGCGTGAGTGGAACCCCTGCTGCTGCGTAAGCAACCGTAGCTGCTCGGCCGGCAGCTGTCCGTGGTGATACGTTGCCATATCCTGCGAAAATATAAATAAATAAATGAATAAATCTACTATTACGATTATTCAATAACCTCTCAAATGAAAGGAATTTAGTATGAAATAAAACCAAACTTGCACAAGATCAAGTTTAAAAAAATATATGAACATGGACTATAGAGGTCGAGAAATGTTTCAAGTACCTATTGGGTTTTTCTAAAAAGTTCTCAGTAGCAGTTTGAGTTTTAGATTGTGCCTGGTTAATCACCTCGCCCCCTAATACATGGGACTTAAACATACCAGCAAACTAGGTGTACACTGTACATTAGTACACCGCTGCCTAACCCTTCGAGAAATACAGGCGTAATGGTATGATTATGTTTTGAACATGAATGAATCAAAAAAATTTAAATGGCAGTATTTGGCGGGCTGTTCCACCTATTCTGTTACGCTTAGCTCCGTAAGCGTGAGGATATTATATATTAATTAGTGATGAAATATTTCTGACAAACTATTCTGACTCAACCAAAATACTCACCTATTGTAGTAATTAGCGTGATACAATATATCAACGCCCCCGAAAACGTCCATTTGGAGTCCATGGCAAGCTCCGGAGGCTGTGCCTCGGAGGACTGGCGCGCTGCCGCCACGATGGATGACTCAAACTTACGAAGCTGCTCATGAACGAGACGCGTCCAGTTGCGTTCGTAGAGTACGTTCAGGCGTTCTGAAACAATAACAACAGTGGTAAGTATTTAAAATATTCCAAAAGACAGAAGTATCCGTTATAGTTTTGTAGAGAGGCGAGGTGTGTTGCCTCTCGAACCAAAGGGAGGATTCTCCAACCAGGCAGGTGTTTTTGCCTGGCGGGCTACGGCCCAACAGTTGATGTCGGGCGGTTGTATCTAGGCTAGTCACGCGGTAAACTTTGCTAGCGCGATTCAGGATTTGCTCGACGTAGTTCACATGTAGCGCACTAGATGTCACTACAGTATATTTTTCTTTGTAGTGCGGCGTCAACTCAAAGACGTAAATTCAAAATGTGAAGGCTTATTTTGAGCCGGAGGGTGAGACTCGCGGTGGCTTAGCAGTCATAGCGTCTGGTGTACCTAACGTCTGGTGTAAAATAACAGTTATATTATGTTCGAAAAGGTATCTACCAATTTTTTGGAGCAAAGAAAATCGTCATTGATCCTTCATCACCAGGCAGGCTATGTCAGACTCGTATGACTAAATATCGTAGGTACTTAAGTTCCGTAGGTTTATTGTCAAGGTCATGAGATACGTGACATTTGCCACGTCTATGATAAGCTGTGGTCTGACACTCCATCAAGAGGCGAGTCGTCGCCTCTTTTTCCTCTGGGAATTACCTATCTACCCTAATTTAATAATTACCCTAATAGTATTTAATAGTTTGTAGATGTAGATCGGTTGGTACCTATTTGACAAGAAAAATAATTGGTCAGGCATATCTATATTCCTATTCTATTATTAGCCTAGTGATATGACCTTGGGCTGTCAAGTCAAAGGTCTCGAGTTCGAATCCAACGCACCTCTGACTTTTCGAAGTTATGTGTGTATTAATAATTAATTATCACGCGCTTAAACGGTAAAGGAAAACATTGTGAGGAAAACTGCATGCCTCAGAGATTTTCTTAACGGTGTGTGAAGACTGCCAACCCGCAGTAGGCTAGCGTGGTGGACTATAGCCTAATTCCTCTCGTACTGAGAGGAGACCCGTGCCCAGCAGTGGGACAATGTAATGGGTTGATGATGATGATGGCCTTTATTCCAAACCATGCCACTTAGATTTGCAGTAAAGTTGACGTGAACATGCTAATTAATCTATCTATTCTTCCCCATCAGCTCATCAGTACAACCATCTAGCGTCTCACAGCTTATAATCCCAAATAAAACGTCTCCAAGCCTCCTACAATTATTACGAAGATTAAATGGTGTGCCGAAGCTGGAATTGGCCATTAGGCAACTGAGTATTTGCGATAAGATCTCCACTGAACGGACTATTATAATTTCGATGGAGCAACACTCAAATTAACGAGTTCTACAATCAAGCTTTGTTTAGTTTAATCAAAAGTTAAAAGTACCATTTAACTTTTAAGAGGTAAGTAGGCTTTATTACCGCGTTATAAGATTGTGAAATTTAGCTTAGGTAGACACTGATCTCAAAACTTCATTATGAAGACGGCTTTCAGATATCAGTTAACGTAAACGTAATGATGCTAATTAAAGGATTTTAGTTCGGTATATACATATCAATAAACATTATAGGAGACAAAATGTAAATAACACACGACTTAAATTTTAAAATATTTTGAAGATTTGATCATCAAATGATTTCGTAATATACAGACAGTCATACTCGTATAATAATAATTGTGATTTGTTAATCATCCAAGTAATTTGAATGTATTTTTTTAATGGGTTATCTCGGCAAACAATTAGGCGAGCTACCGGATGATAAGTAGTCATCTCCGCCCATGGACATCTGAAAAACCAAAAGAGTTGCGTTGAGATATGTTGCCGAGCCTATTTAAGGAAACGGGAGGGGAAGGAGAAAAGGAACAGGAAGGAAACTGAGGGAGAAATTGGGTCTCCGGCGCTCCATACTCACCGTACGAAACGCAACGGTATCCAATTTGATTGTTGTTGGATTTAACTGAGAAAATTTAGTTTATAATAAAAACAAAATACAGACCTGATAGTTAAGGAAAGTCTGTAATTCAATAAACAGATAACAGTTGTTTAAATTTGTTTACAATAAATTGGATCAGTCAGATATACAAGAAGAATGTCAAACAATTTATCTCGGTATTCCAATTAGCCTGAAACTCGTTCAAGATCATTAATCTGAATATTGATAATGATATTTACAAAATGCTGAACTACGATTTTATTATTTAAAGTTTGAATTATTTTACATATTTTAAGAAATGTAATTTTATCTACAGAAAAATTGGATCACAGGCAGGATTACTGCATCCTTTTGAGTCAATACAGCGGAAGTTTTATTTCTAAATAATAATTATTTAAATTTGACTGCCTCATTAGTCTAGTGGTCCCAATCGCAATTGCGAGAGAGGTCCTGGGTGCGATCTCCAGGCCGAGCCAAGTGTATTATTGGGTTTTTCTATGAAATTCCCAGTAGAAGCTCGGAGTCCGGATTTGCGCCCGGTTAATGGCAATAGGCTCGCCTCCTATTACATGGGACCTAAACATAACGGTGAAATAATATTGGGTGTACCTACATTAGTATATCTCTGCCTTACCCTTAAAGGGGAATAAAGGCGTGATGGAATGATTACTTACATAAGCAACCGTGTCCAGTTATCAAAGTTATTTTCATTAAGCTACTAAAATCTTTTCTACGTGATCAGTCTTTTGAGCGGCTCATTTAAATAAAGCTGGCTCGATGTTTCGTCGACGCTCTGTTAATTAAATTCTTTATTTGAAGCCTTTGGTAAGTGATGTATGTTAGTTAAATGTAAATTAGAAACATTTGTTTTAGATATACCGGCGAACTGTGGGTGTACATTAAGTACACCTCCGCCTAACCCTTCGGAGAATACAGGCGATCATTTATGTTTGGAACATATTCTCATTTCCGATTATTATATATTCCGATATTAAAATCGACAAAAGCCATGCTGGCTATTTTTGATAGCTTCATCATCAACTCATTCACTGTCCCACTGCTGGGCATGATACTCCTCTCAGAGTGAGAAGGGTCAGGGTATAGTCCATCACGCTCTCCTATTGCGGGCGATCTTTCGGTCGATGCTCTCGATCTTTCGTCTTTCTCATCCATTTTTATAGTGGTAGGTATACATACCACTTATTAACAAATAGTCTCAGATCAAATAAAAAGTTAAGATGGAACTTTGCGAACAAAGAAGTGAGGCCAGCTAAAACTACGCCTTGCCGTGTACAAACATAATTACACGCACACACGTATACCTTATCTCTGTTCGCAAAGTTACATCTTAACTTTTTATTTAATCTGAGCAAATAGTACTAAACGTAACCTCCCTAAAGGTATATTCATCTCTTTCTTATGTCTAATCACTAAGAGAGAAGCCCATAATTTCTACATGTATAGCGATGGGCAAATTTTTTTAGAGTAGATATTTATCATTACTCCATATTTCCTTAACCTGGTTTTCCAAACGCTATCGACTAATCGAAAATTCAATCAAGAACAACTGTTGACTTTGTACGTCACTTTGCGAGAAAAATCCTGGATAGAAAGTATGCGGTGTTAGCCCTATCTCGATCTGTTTACGGTTTCTATGCGAATTGGGTTCGTGATCTTGCATCGCAGGGGTGTCACGTTTACGCACGGTAATTGATATTGAGCTGTTAGATAAAACGTTCATAAGAAAGCGTTCACTTCTTTGTATGTTGAGATAAATAAAATTTATGTTTAAAAAATGTTATAATTAATGAAATACATACATATTTATGTATTTGATTTTTAGTTAATTTCTATTTTAAATTTTCAGAAACATTTAAATTTATATATTTTTATTTTTTATAGGTAAGGTAGTTAGAAGTATTTCTATATGTAAGTAGGCATGATTACTTAATTTTCCCACGATTAAACAGTGAAGGAGAACATTGTGAGGAAAGTTGTATGCCTGAGAGATTTTCTCGACGGTGTGTATAGTCTGCCATGCCGCATGAGGTGGTGGACTACGTCTAATCCCTCTCATTATATAGGATTGCCCAGCAGTGGGATAGTATAATGGGTCGATGATGATTAATGCCTTCACCTTTTTATTGGCAATGCCCACAGATCAGGTTTGTTCTGTGGCAATGCCAATAAAAAGGTGAACACATTCCGGAAAAAATATTTGGAAAATTTATAACATCTCCTGTTAAAATTTATTAACAATAAACTTTAATATTCTCTATCTAAAAATTAGGTATTTGAAATACAAATTCGGCAAAGGTAGCCTATATTTTGTTATTTTACGATATCCGAACGTAAACTGGCTGTGGCTACGGTATCATTTCGGTCGTGAATTCAAACGCCAGATGGCCTATAAACTACAAGGTATAAATCTTGAAACGATATTTGAAACTAGGTACCTTTTTTACTGCCGCATTAGTCTAGTGGTCCTAAGCGCGACTGCTACGATAGAGGTCCTGGGTTCGATCTCTAGGTCGAGCAAAGTGTTATTGGGTTTTTCAATGAAATTCTCAGTACCAGCTCGGAGTCTGGATTTGTGCCCGGTTTAGTAGCAATAGGCTCGCCCCCTGTTACATGGGACGGAAACATACCGGGGAAATGTGGGTGTACATTAGTACACCTTTGCCTAACGCGTCGGGGAATACAGGCGTGATGCTATGTACCTTTTTTATGTTCTAAAAATCTTCATGGATCGTCTGCCACCAGAGGACGGCAGGGTATTTTGGACTCGTACCGTACTAAAAACCTCATTTTCCTGTCCTTGCCTTACTTCAAAGACAACTTTGTCTTCTTCCATCACGGCATGTTCTTACTGTTCAAAACATGATGTACAGTCACCACCAAATATAATATCGGCTGTTGGAAATTATCTGGGCAACTAGGGAAATTAAACTTTATCACAATGAGGTAAAATACATGTCAGAATGACAGCTGCCGTGTGTAGTGTTCATTCTAAATCATCCTTTGTGACGCTGAGATATAGTTCATTTGTTTCGTGTTGCTCAGATAATTTATGAAAAGTCTGTCTGTTTGTTCCGATATATTTAATGGTGACTATTCCTGCCTATTTTATCGCTTGACCAACTATTACTACTTAGGTCCACTTTACATAGAAGTTTGTTAAACCTAAAATAAATTTGGTAATGGACATTATGTGTATATTGGCAAAGTTAAATTTAAACCACATTTTAGGTCGGGTAAGGTCTAAAATTATTCTTAATCCAATAACATGTTGACTAAAACCCTAATCTGATAAACGTCTGACCCATCACACGAAACAAAATAAAATACATATAAACAGGTACCTACGTATATGTTTACTAATTTTCTTAAAACACAGTAAATATTATGCGTATTGCGTAATTGTGTACTTTCCCTGACAAAATCATTAAAATATTTTTAAAGCAAGTAGGTGTCTTTAAAAAAAATATTCATGTTGCAGAAATGGTTACATAGTGCAAAATGCCTGTACGCGTATCTACCGCTACACGCTCGAATGGATAGGAAATAAAAATTGTACCGGAATAAATCTCGAAACGAGAGCAGTATAAGTTGCAACCATGTATATCGGAAAACCCGCTGGCAACACTGTATCGGAATTCGAAATATTCAAATTGATAAAAAGTTTTTTATTCTGGTAGTACCTACTATTATCTAAAATTTTTGGCGCACGCGAAATTTGTATGCACTTTTTTATTGAGATTCCTTTGTAATTCAGAGCACCCACTATCATCATCATCATTTTCCATCAGCCTTTTTTCTCGTCTTTTTTTTAAAAAAGAAGCTTCCTAGCAATGTGGGTTGCACATTACTAGTTATCTTGTTTACCCCTCGTACTAAGCTAAGTTTTTGTGTTACAAGTGGATTCACGTCGGTAATACAATGGGTGAATATCGAATCGACAATCACATGATCGCAAGTCCAACGCCCTATATTACCAATAGGCTACCGCCACTTCTAACCACCGCCGTTTGCTGGACGGAGGCCTCTCCTAGTGGACGCCACAGAGCCCGATCTTCGGATTTCTTCATCCAGTCACTGCCAGCTGCCTTCCGCAAATCGTCACTCCATCTGGCCGACAGGCACCCTGTACTACGCCTAGACGCGGTCTCAACTCGAGAACTTATTTAAACTTATCCAGCCAGATGTGGATGAAATTATCCGTTTTCATGTTTTACGTTCTAATTGGTAGTGTATGACGCCTTCCAGCAAGATGGAGTGATGCTTTGCGAAAGACAAAGCAACCTTTTGCAAGTTATTACTGGAAGCTGGTAGTGATAGACCGAGGACAGGATGAAAAAGCAGTGGACTCATACAGGCTGATGATGATGGTATGTTTTATATTCTCTGTCGAAAATACTACGATTTCTGGTAATCGGCAATTTTTCAACTGTACCGCTATTTCATGGTCACGCGATACATCGTTTCATCATTGTCTGTGCGTTGATAAGTTTCATGTCGTTTTATAAAAGAAGAAACATACATAACGTACCATCACGCCTGTATTCCCCGAAGAGTTAAGTTGAAGTGTACTGTGTTGGTGGTACAACCCACAGTTCATATTTAAGTCAAATCATGCCCGCATATTTAAGTCCCATACATTTGGGGGTGAGAATAATTGCCATTATCTAGACACAAACCCAAATTCCGAGCCTAGCCGAGAAATTTATAGAAAACTGAAGAACACGAGCAGTGTTCTTAAGAAAACATAAAAAAAGTTCGTTTAACGTATATCGTAATATCCCGTCTTTCATTTCCCTTTTATTATAATTATTTCCTAATTATTTTAAAATTTAAATAGTTTGATTCTTACTATGTTTTTAAGAAGATTATTTTGTAAACATCCATTTATTATTATAACGCTAAGTGCTAAACAAAATATTTCTTAGTCAAGAGAATTAGCTTAATACCATTAATGCTACCTAGAAGTTAAGTTTGTTTAAGTAATTACTTTACTAAAGAACAGGTGAAAGGTGTTTAATTAAACAACTAAGTAAGTTATCTTTTTCTACATAACTTTTTCAAGCTTTTTAGGAGATTATGTGATTAAGGAGATGAGCTACAGTATTGGGAATATAATAAGCTGGTCGCTGGAGTATCTACCTACCTTTTTTGGGTGCGAAAATTATATTGCACCTGGTTAGGATATATCGGATACCTACTGACTAAAAATGACTAAAAATACCTACTCTGGCCTTCCCTTGTCTTATAGCTTCGGCCATTGGGTTTGAAGACATTCGCCACGACTACGGTTGTGACTGGGTACTTTTAAAGGCGAGGGCTGGGTTCTACGTGCGGTTGTATCAGGGGTGCGCCGCACGATTATAGGCAGCGACTCTTAATACGGGTTTGCACGAGTTTTTATTTTTATGAAATTATAACTTCGCTACTGGGAAGAAAAAATCAAACTACTGAGAAAAAATCGTCAAGATGGCATTCTCTTAACTGTTGCTAAGAGCTTCAGGTTGCCAATTTTAAAACAGGTTTTTGCGGAAGGCAATCGGTACTTCTAACACTAATTAATTATTATTTGTAACAAACGCTTTATATTTAGACTTTCGATTTTAAAAACAATAAAAAATAATAATTAATTGGGCAATGTTCTATCGAAAAAGTTTGTAGTCTGTTTTTATTTAAGTAAAAATATACTTCAAATGTTAAAAGGATTTCACGTCTTTTGTTTTTATAAAAAAACATTCTGTAATATTTTTGGGCTTTTCCCTTATTTATAACAATGGGGCTCACCAATTATTGTCAAATATGCCACGACATGAAAGCCATATCAAAACCTTTTGATATTGTATCCGTTCAATCGCTTCATGAAAAATATTTTCTGTTTATTTTGCATTTTCTTTATTTATATTTCTTTATGAACTAGCTCACCTATTACACTTTTAAAACGATAATAATGTTTGAGGAAATCAAACTGAAACATTTATTTGCAAACTAAGTGTACAAAGGGTATAACACCCTTTGTATCTACACTTATTTTAGATACAACTCTCAGTGCATTTTTCAGGCACAGCAAAGATATAGGCTCTTACAATATTTTAGTACTTATGTCTTACTTATGTTAAGGTATAATGTAGATAGATAGATAGACAGAATATTATTTTTTGAAAACAAAACGAAATACTAAATACTAGTTGAAATTATAGAATGACTGAATGGGCGATCTTATCGCCAACAGAACCTATCAGAGAGATCTGGCGTAGATTAAGCAAAAGTTTAAGAAAACTAGAGATTTCCTCTACGATCCTGGAAAACCAAGAAACTGTATTATAAACGAACGTGCGAATTCAAGAGATTCCGAATATGAAAATGTAGATACAATAAAAATCGAATTGGCGTTCCCATCTACGCTGAGGTTGAAAAAAATTTTTTTTGTTCCACAGCCCGTTCCCGCACAAAAGGTAGATTGCGAGCATGTGTGATTAAATTTTCAGAAACACATCAAACGCACAGCAAGCTTCCTGCTGGCTACCAATTAAAAGTTGGAAATATAGCGAGTAACCTCTAGTGGCAGTTAGTAATGTTTTTTTTCGGACATGTTTAACCTTACTCAGTTTGATTTCAGGACTAATATTTCGGGGATGAAATTAAAAAATAGGAAACTTATATAGCAAGTGATGATGACAATAGTGATTGTGAATAGGGTATTGATAATTGTACTTAAAGGTAATAAGAATAATATGTACTAAGATAATGATGATGATGATAAAAATGATGACTGTAAAATAAAAAAAGGAAACTTATAAAGCTAGTGGTGATGACGATAGTTACTTCGAGTAGAGTATTGCTAATTGTAATTAAAGGTAATTAGAATGATATGTATTACGATAATGATGATGATGATATAAATGATGGCTGTGTAGATGACGCTAATGATGATTATGATAATAAAAGTGATGATGAAGACAGTGACAATAGCGATGGCGATAGTGATGTTGTAAGGCATTTCAGGGTAGTGTTGATAAGTTGCACCATATTATCACAATTAATGATAAAGCCAATGACGATAGCAATGACGATAGCGATGTTGTAACGTATTTGGATTGTTTTGATCATGATAATTATTGTAATAATATGGTGCAATTTATGATTTTATGATGTTCAGGATAATTATTACATTTATACTTTTGGACATACTGGCAGATACAGCATTTTATTAATTTGAAAGAGGATCTAAATATATGGTTTCTGTGCTTAAATCACTTATTAATAGCTTCCAGTAGGTTCTACATACCTAAAATATAGCATTATTTAAACGAATTGTCACATCTATTAACCGATCGAATCTAATAGCCATGTTGAAATCCACTTAAAATTAATCCCTACCTTAACACAATTAAAGAGGCATTTTCCGTAGCAGACCATGCCAAAACTAGCGTGTTTCGTGTAAACACGTATACAGGGTGGTTTTAGACATGCGGTAATCGCTAAACTTCCGGTTCGGCCACGGTTCGACCAACGCCTGTTGCCCCGGTTATAAAACCTTTATTAGGGTCGTTGCGGTACAAAATGGAAAAAGGGCGAACTTCGACGTGTTTAAAACATATTTTGAAAGAATTTTGTTAATAACTACCCTGTTTGATATCATTGTGATATTGATTTTTTAATATCAATAAAATAATTTATACGTATAAGATAAGATATGAAACATTCACAGACACAAACATTTAGAAAGCTTCACAATATAATTTAAAACCACAAAAAATAATTGTTCATACATACACTAAGCACAGATCTCGCTCACTCGCTGGTCTAGTCTGTAGATGTCCGAAAATTTTATCAAAATCAGTCCCACCGTTTTAAAGTCCGTAGGAAACATCCGAACATCGATTTATAAGATACAACGTGTAACATGCGTGCTACATAATAAGCGGATGTGGAGCTGTGTCGCAAACTATGGCTCACCTCCTATCCTGTCCTCTATGCCCTAAAACCTGCAGTATAGACGACCTCTGTGCTGCCAATTATGACGCTTTAGAGGTGGCTAAGTTTTGGGCAAAGAGTATTTAACTTTTTTTTATCGTACCCTCGACACGAAGAAAAAGAAGAACATAATAAGAGCAAGACCTGAAAGTAGTTTGTTACAATCAACTGCTGAATAGTTTACAGTGGTTTTTAAGTGTAAAAATAAGTTTCCTGTAAAAATTATGGCGTTAACCTGAATAAAGTTAATTATTTTGAAAGGTTGATTTACACTACGCATAGAGTTGGCACCTACACTGTTTTTTACCGACTAAGTGTTTGACAATTTGTAGACTTTTTAAGCTTAAAATCTGGTAGAAATAGACTAATCGCTTACTTTGAACCTTGTGTAAACGTAGCTTTAATAAGTAAGAGAAGTTAAATTGTAATCCATAATATTAATATGTATTCCGTGTAACGAAAAATCTCAACAAGGTTATTAAAAATACAATTAATTAACTATAATTTATAATATCCTGAAAAACTAAACTGTTGTAATCTATTTTGCTGAGCTATGTTAAAGAGTAAACCACAATTTGACCCCAAAGTCCAGAAAAACATAGCGTCGGAGAAAAAGACCAGACATAAACGATATTATTAAAATATGTATAACCTTTTGGTCCTTAAATGGAGGTTTCATGTGTGAGAGGATAGCTTTCTAAGGACGAATTTATTGATGCCCTTAAATATTCAGGGGCACTTAAGTACAATCCAGTGTTACAATATAAAAGAGATACATTTTTAAATTGTGTTGGATACTGAACCGTAGGGTTGTCGCGTGCGCTTACATTGGTACACCATAGTTATTATTAGAATTCTAAAATAGAAATGCAGTGCATTTAAAGGACGTTTTTGTATTTACTATTTGAGCGTGTTTTATTTGTCTACCGTATGCCTGTGAGGTGTCGAGCATTAGATAGAACTAGACCTAGCCCGTCTAGTTTTGTGACAAATTTATTTTTGTTCAGAAGTTAATTATTACTGTGAAAGTAAAGAAGTACCGAGAAGAACGTTTTAGAGAGGACGAAATACTCATTTGAATTAAAAATGCACAATTTAGGGAAATGAGGAAGATGTATTTACTTTCACGCTAGGCCAATTTGTCTTTTTTTATTTCTCTGTACCAATTCAATTGACTTAAAATAACTATTTGTTCGTTTCAGCTAGAAATAAGTAATAAAAACTAATTGCTTAAAACACTTACCCTACTATTTATGAAGATAAATAGCAATATCAGGTCCACTGACATTTTGTTTTTAATTATGTGGTTTATCTGGTGGCTTATCCCGAGGAGACTCGTGCCGAACAATGGAACAATGTAATGGATGATGATTATGGGAATATCAAATTTCAACATCAAGGAAGTTTGTTTGTTTTCCTTGTTCCTTAACAAAGAATCATTAACCTCATTACGATTAAATACATTAACCTGAAGCCCCATTTGAAATGGCCCGAAACAATTATAGAATACGTCACGATTCCGTAATATTTTATTTAAATTATTCAACGTTGACCACCTTGAATAATTATCAGATTAAACAGGCCCCGTAGAGATATGGCCACGTTGATATAAAAATATTAGGTACAAAAAAAGGACGACAATATTTACCTTCTAGTGACGGAACAACGAACCTTTTTAATTTAATGAAGCGACGTTAACGTTTAGTAGTCCTATGCGCGACCACTACGCTGGGGATCTTGAGTTCGATTCCCAGGTCAAGCCAAGTGTTATTGGGTTTTTCTATGAAATTCTCAGTAGCAGTTCGAAGTCTGGATTTGTGCCCGATTAATAGCAATAGGTCGCCCCCTATTACATGAGACCTAAACATAACGGCGAAATGTGGGTGTACATAGTACAGCTCTGCCTAACCCTTCGGGAAATACAGGCGTGATGGTATGTCAGGAAAGAAATAAATAGCATTCTAAAGACCATTTTCAATTCAACCAATTAATTCCTCTACACGCAAGTACTAACAACTACCGTTGAGATTTTGAGGTTTTAATGTTTTGTGGTTTTACGTCAAAACCACAAAACATTAAAACCTCAAAATCTCAACGGGATCGGCAAAGCCAATCAATACGTATACATACATATTGTGAACTTCTTGTGGCACCTTGGCACACAGGCAGCAGTCGGCACGCTGCCAACTAATTAGTCATGTAAATGGAAACTACACAACGCACTGTTTGGTGACACAGGCATCTAGATACAGAGGCGCGGAAGGCGCAGGATTCTGTGGAATACGTTAATATTGGTCCTTCGTTCCAGATTATTGGAAATCAAGATCTTAAAGACCAAAATACATTATCAGTCTTACAATAAATAGCATACTTAAAAAAAATGTGTAACTGTTTTTTTTTATTCAACTGTCATTTTCTATTGGGCCATGTTATCCCCTATTATAATATTATGGTTCTTAAACATAACAGCAAGTCGGGTGCAAATCCAGACTGCGAACTGAGAATTTCATAGAAAAACCCTAATAATACCTTGCCTGACCTGGGATTCAAACCCAGGACCACTAGCGTAGCAGTCCTTCTCTTCTCTTTGTCTGTCTGAACCTTTTAAACTTTTAACTTTATTATTAAAGTAAAGGTAAAGTTAATAATAATAATAGCTTCAGGCAGCAAAGAGAAGAGAAGGAGTCTAGTGGTCCTAAGTTTTAAAAATACATTTTGTCTCATCCATTTTCTTTTATTCTACGTTAAACTAAAATGTACGGGTTGCAATTCCCGATTGATCTCGACTCCGTACAGCCGATTTCTGGTTGAGTAAGTATCCACACATATTAAGGTACTTGTATTAGTTTTCCTAAGTTCTACTCTGGGAAATGTTCATCGTGAATTCTTGGGAATTCTTAAGTGGAAATTATTAGAATACGTAGGCAAAATAGTATCTTTAAAATAAGCCGGATAATTCTAATAGATTTTATCATGTGAAAACTATATTTTTTTATTGTCAAAATTATAAAATTTTGGAAAAATTTAGAGCCCCGGCTGGATTGAATTTCTCTTCCGTATTCTTATGTTTTTAAGGTACCGTGCCTGGGGCCGAATTTTCTTTTCGCTAAAATTTATATCTTTAAAGATATTTAGCGTTTATTAGTGCATAATATAATAAAAAAATAACTGTCAAACTAAATATTTTTGATAAATCATACTTACAAATGAGGTTGCATATTTTGTAAGGTTTATAATTCATATTGAAAAACTGCTTAGAATATTATGAGCTCTAAATATAAAATTAATCAGAAAAATTGCTAAATGTGGCTTCTACTTTTTATAGAATTATTTACTAAGCTTGAACTCAAGAAGAAACAAATATAATATGACCATGAGTATACAAAACATCTTAATAATTCACTTCAATACGCCAGTGATGTCACTACTCTCAAATTATTTCTTTACAAACTTTTGTTGGAGAAAATAAAATACATTTTTAACGAATCAAACGGATAATGAATTTGTCATTTTGATGCCCAACGGACACTTTAATTGGGCCGTATAAAACTTGAACAAAGTTTTTATTGCGTCGCTCCTAATCAAAATTTTGCCACCCAAAGCCGAGTTTTATTAGCACGAATCTTCAGCTATCTTTAAGACGCGCGACTTTTTTTACTTTGTGTTATAATAAAAACTTTTCCTTTGATTTAAACTTTGCACGTTAATAAAGGTGAAGGATCTTTTTTTTTTAAAGTAGTCCGAACATGTCCGAGGCAATCTTGAGCAGGTGCCAGACTTTCAGTTTCGGACCCAGCTGCTGCCATTTTATCTGATAAAGTGAGTCCTAGATAAGACTTTGTATAAACTTTTATAGTGACGTCGCAATCTGGTCGTCTACAGAAGAAAAATTCAGCAAACAGCGAAATTTCCTTTTCTCAGTCATCTTTCGCGAATTGTGAAGGTAAACCGAGGCTTTAACTATTTAAAGACAGACAAATTAATTATCTCCAAGAATACACTATTCGGAATAACATTATTATTACCTTTTCTGTGTGATCGCTAAACTGAAGATACGTTTCAGCAAAGTGTTAACGTGTTTTTCTATGATATTTAATGCTGGATAGTTGCAATAGGCTTGCCCTTTATTATTCAAGACAAAAAAGTACAAGCGATCTGGGTTAACATCAGTAGGTACACAGTATATAAGCTTGATGGTATTTAGTGAAACCATTTAAAACAATATAAGGACTCCTTGGTAAGTCTTATATCAAAAAACGTACGTAATGTTCTTCCCAGTTCCTCTTTAAGTAAACATTGTTATGAACAACGAGTTTTGTAGCGAAAAATACTAAAATAAACATTTTCTAAAAAAAAATACAACTTTTCTAGGTAATGGAAATGCAAGAAACATGTTTATTTCCAAACAGTTTCTGTTTCTGCTCGGTTGTTAAACGGTTTTGAACAGAAAATCCATTTTGAGCCTTTGACGGGTACACTTTACTGATACAAAATGTTTTAGTTCGACAATACCTGCGTAGACGTGTATTTTAGTTTTTACTCCACAGAATTTCCCGCTTTGCGTCGTTTTTAAGGGTCACAGCGGGATTTTAAACAGCATATTATAGGTTTAAATCATTTATTATCATAAAAGACAAAAAAGCCACTTACATGAGATATACAAGAACCAATAAGTAAACATATTTAAGTTAACCGTCACCAAAGTATATGTATGTATTAAATAAATGTTTTTGGTTTAGTTAGGTATCTGTTACGCTCATTCAACAGTTCAAATCAAGTATTTTAAGTAGGTACCTACATTGGACGAATTTAGTCAAGGTAGTTTTCAATTATGTGTTTGGATAGCCGATTCATAACCTTTATCAAAAATTGGGCTAGCAAAATTAAATTATTTATTCTTAATACGACTGATAGTTCAGAGATTAGCGCGTTTAAACAAACTTGAAAATCGCTTCCATAGATGATGTATGTATCATGTATGGAAGCAATTTGGTGACGGTTAACTTAAATATGTTACTTATTGGTTCTTATATTCTAAATATGTTACTTATATTCTCATATAAGTGGCTTTTTTGTCTTGATAATCTCTGGAACTATCAGTTTCTTTTTCTATTCATAATTTTTGGAGGATGTTATAGTATCTATTGACCTAGAGGCTAGAGACCTATTGCTTAATAGCATCCACCTATACGTACATTCTCATTTACACTGTTTTGGGAAAACACAACGAACATTATACATTATAGATCAATCTATTAATAATATCTAGTTGATGTCCCTGAGGTAGTAAGGCATACATTAATTAGTTTTGAATAAACATTTATAGGTAGGTATGTGATGTGGTACACTGAACCGAAGGCCAAAGTTGTCAGCACTAAATTGACAGAGTCTAATGAAAATTACTGTTGCTATTGATTTTATAATAACTAGCTTGCCGCCCGCGGCTTTGCCCGCGTGGACTATACGTTTTAACGGGATAATATATAGCCTATATCACTCAGGAATAATATACCTTTCTATTGGTGAAAGAATTTTAGTTTACCTAGATTATTATCATGACTTATAATATTTCATTTCTATCTTAAAAAGTTGTATGTCATTAATGGAGTAGTTTCTGTCATAAAGCAGAGTGTAATAAAGCATTCAAATAAATAAAAAAGAAATTCTCTCGTTAAAATCCTAGTCGGGTAAATTTGCTTATTAGATATAGCATTTTGACATTAATTATAATGGCAGTACGAAAAAAATATATCCCTAGTTAGAAAATCTACTGACAGATTTAGTAATAGAACCAATCATAAATATGCTTGTAAGAAAGATGTCGAGTTTACAATGTTATCTTTTGCTATTTCTCAGTAGCAGCTCGGTTCGGAATCTGGACTCGATTACATGGGATGTACCTAAACATACCGACGAAATGTGGGTGTACATTAGTACACCCCTTCGTAACCCTTCGGGGAATACGGGCGTGCTGGTATGTTATGGTCTAGATAATGTTAAAACTTCTATTTACACAAACATGTGAAGCAACTTGTTTTTGTTTCGAGACGTGAATTAAAACATTTGCAAAGCTTATGTATACATCGATGAGTAACGAGTAAAGTTTCATAATAAAAGTATGTAAAACATACGCAAGTATCTAGTTTTTTAGCAAATGTTAGCGTTCGTTACCAAGAACTAAACTTGTTATTGTTACAGTAAGTTTAGTAACTTGTTAAAAGTTGACAGTTAAGGTTATGGAAATAAATGTTATTTAAATTTACTTACAGTTCATCAAATAGCATTTTGTTTAACCTATACATTGAAATCTGCTCACACGCACCAGCCACATTTAGGATAAACACCATCACACCCGTATTCCCTTAAGGGTTAGGCAGAGGTGTACTAATGTACACCCACATTTCGCCGGTATCTTTGGGTCCCAATTAAGAGGGGGTGAGCTTATTGTTATGGCATAAATCCAAACCCCGAGCTGGTACTGAGAATTTCATATATCCAATTCCAAGACCTCAGGACCACTAGACCAATGAGGCAGTCTACTAAGGACAACTAGATATTCATTAAGATAAATATGATATGTAAGAAATTGAAAAACTATCACTTATACTGAAAAAGTACTTCTGTAATTTTAATGGTTAACCAAATCAACCGACATAGCTCAAAATATTAGCACACTGAAGTGGCAATGGGCCGGTCACGTCTCTCGGAGAACTGACAACCGTTGGAGCAAACGAGCTCTCGAGTGGAGACCGCGGCTAGGCAAACGTAGTGTAGGACGCCCGCTGGCCAGGTGGAGTGACGATTTGCGGAAGGCAGCTGGCAGTAACTGGATGAAAAGAGCTTAAAAAACGGGCTCTGTGGCGTTCACTTAAAGAGGTTTACGTCCAGCAGTGGACGAGTACGAGCTGATGATGATGATGATGAATGATCAATACTAAGAACAGCTACTTTAAAATTTTTCATTAACAAAAATACCGGTGAATGAAAATGAAAATTTTGTTAAACAGAATTTCTACCTTGCCTATCCAATTATTTTACACCTTTCCAACACTAGTATCGATTCAAACTAATAACTCCATTAGGATAATGGATTTAGCCAACCAATGATTTGGAAACTTAATTTATTAAACCAAATCTAATTTCCTTGACATAAAAATCGGAATTTGTTAGCCTTCAGTATTTGAATAGCTTTTGTCATTCAAATAATTTTAGCAATCACAATAGTTCATTTAAGCCAACCTTGATTGTATGAACTTTAATTCCTAAATCGTCTCGTCTTTGTTAACTTTACATAATAATTGAATATCATCATACTATCAAATTGAAAGCGAAATATTAACACATTAGGCTAGTTGTCTATTTTTTTTATCATCCCATAAGAAAGTTGAACATAAATAGAGGCGAACAAAAAATAAAATTAAAATTGTTTAAATAATAAGGAAATTAGAAGCTTTTTCAATACTCAATACTCAATACATTTATTGCACTCCACAAGTAAAGACAGCTGTTACAATCGTATAATTTAGGAATCATGTGTGGGCCTTGTCAGGCACGGCAAGATGTAGGAGTTCATTTTATGCTAGACAGGGAGAGGACTATATCGGCTTGTGATGTCACAATTCGATATGCCATACAATTTCTATACTAACACTCTTTTGCGGGAAAGGGACAGAGAATCCCCTCTCAATCGCTACCAAAATCTTTAAACGCTAAGATCTATGTAAGAATTTGATTAGTCGATTAAAATATTTCTTTTTGTATAGTACGGTGGCCAGCACATCAAGTTACCACAAAATGTCAAATTTTCTCAGTTGATTTTGAACTTTATTTTCAACAATTTAAGGTTTAAAATCATTTGGAGAATTTTGACAGTTTTGTATACCATGACCTGCTGGCGACTGTACGTCTTATATTTTATTTTATTTACCGATAGGCCTGTGCTTTCAAATCATTGCACACCAGTCATTTACCCTATTTAATTTTATCGATATAATTCGTCCCCACACTACAGGTAGTCCCGAACAGTTGAAACGAAATTGATCGCACTGTTTTATAATAGGTATGTAATATAGCTATCGAAGCGGTTCTTTTCGGAGCACAATATAGAAAGGTTCCGCTGCCGCCGCAGCCCAGTGCAAATTGACAAACCTCTGGTATTTCCAGCAATTTCACAGATCGAATTGGAAATCGTGTACGAGACTTTTCAGTTCTGCACAGCACTATTCGGATTTTTCTTACTCGAGATAATTGTTAGAGTAACGTTTGCATGATAAGCATAATCCGCCTATAACATTCCCACTGGTTGGACACAGGTCTCCTCTCGGTGGGAAGGAGTTACGTTATTATGCGTGATATTCCTATTCCACCGAATAACTAATTTATGGTACATACCACAATAATCCGCCGTTGCATAAAATTTTAGATTTTATTATTAGGTGCTTAGGTTCAATAGTTTTATAACTACCTCATAAGTTCAGTGGTCCTAAGCGCGACTGCTATGCTGGAGATCCTGGGTTCGATTTCCAGGTCGAGAGAAGTGTTATTGAGATTTTCTATGGAATTTTCAGTAGCAGCTAGGAGGCTGGACTTGTGCCTTGTTATTGACAATAGGCTCGCCCCCTATTACATGGGACTAAAACATATCGGCGAAGCGTGGGTGTACATGAGTACCTACACCTCTGCCTAACCCTTCGGGTAAAACAGGCGTGACGGTATGTATGTATGTATGTAAAAACTTATCGTTCACGATACCAATAATAATTAATTATTATGTTTCCAAAATCTGCACTACCTGATAATAGGGTTTAATTAATGTCGTGTTTCACCCCCCCTTATATCCTGTTCCACCCCCTTTTGAGGGTAAAAGCCATATATTGGTTTATAGGCGCATTAGCGTTAGTATCTGGCCTTTAGACTAATGTGTTACAGAAACGCATTATCTTTGTTTTCGATTTAAATAAAAAAGAAAGCGTAGGTTGCCTTACAAGCATACTTTTTAGTTGTAGAAGCAACATATTCCCCGAAGGGTTAGGCAGAGGTATACTAAAGTACAACCTCATTTCGCCGGTAAGTTAAACTTACCGGCGAAATGAGGTTGTCCCTTGGAATAGGAGGCTATTTATTTATTTTGTATTGTAGTCAAGTATTTTGTTATAGATTTATTTTTAGAAAAAATATCTCCTTTTCGATCAATATCTCCGATCAGTCGTAATTTTTATTATATTAAGATAAATAAACTCTGTAATAATTATAAAGATTCCTGAAAATAATTAATATTTTTATTTACTTTGAAAAAAATTAAACCGGCCAAGTGCGAGTCGGACTCGCGCACGGAAGGTTCCGTACCATTACGATTTATGACGTATTAAAAAAACTATTTACTAGATCTCGTCCAAACCAATTTTCGGTGGAAGTTTACATGGTAATCTACATCATATATGTTTTTTAGTTTTATCGTCCTCTTATTTTAGAAGTTACAGGGGGGGACACACATTTTACCACTTTGGAAGTGTCTCTCGCGCAAAATATTCAGTTTATGACGTATTAAAAAAAACTATTTACTAGATCTCGTTCAAACCAGTTTTCGGCGGAATTTTACATGGTAATGTACATCAAATATTTTTTTTCGTTTTATCGTTCTCTTATTTTAGAAATTACAAGGGGAACACACACATTTTACCATTTTGGAAGTGTTTCTCGCGCAAACTATTCAGTTTAGAAAAAAATTATGTTAGAAACCTCAATATCATTTTTGAAGACCATCTACCTACCTATGGGTTTGATGAAAAAAAAATTTGAGCTTCAGTTCCAAGTATGGGGAACCCCCAAAATGTATTGTTTTTTTTCTATTTTTGTGTGAAAATCTTTATGCGGTTCATAGAATACATCTACTTACCAAGTTTCAACAGCAAAGTTTTTATAGTTTCGAAAAAAAAGGCTGTGGCACGATCGGACAGACAGACAGACAGACATGACGAATCTATAAGGGTTCCGTTTTTTTGGCATTTGGCTACGGAACCCTAAAAAGACGTCGTATACTTACTTTCCTTTTTCCAAAGAGCAACTCACCATTTCAACAAAATTTTAGTTATTACACATTAAAAATTCAAAAACCCGTCTTAAAATTAAACGAACGGCTGGGCAAAATAAATAATATTAACCCTACTTAATTTTACGTATACTTCGTTATTCTAATTTTAGCTCAGACCCGATCCTTTGTGGCTCATTCAATGGGTTAACCTTTGGGCCTGCTCTTGGGATCCGTTTGGTAACAAAAATTGCCTCGGGGACCGAGATGAGAATTTGAGTTGGGCAATTTTAAGGCAAGGAAAATAAGATCATTTGGGAACGATTAATTTAAAACCCATGTGTATAATTAAATTGCCAAAATTTGTTAACGAATACCAGTGAATATTTTTTTTACTATAAACGGTAAATGTTAAAATTTGTTTGCAAATTCTAGTGAACATACCATACCATAAGTCATAACATACCATCACGCCTCTACTCTCCGAAGGGCTAGGATGAGGTGTACTAATGTACACCCACAGTTCTCCGGAATGTTTAGGTCCCATGTCATAGGGGGCGAGCGTATTGCCATGAACAGGGCACAAATCTAGACTCCGAACAGCTACTAAGAATTTCATAGAACAACCCAATAACAGTTTTCTCGACCTAGGAATTGAACCCAAGACCTCTGGCGTAGCTGTCGCGCTCGGAACCACTAGACTAATGAGGCAGTCTCAAGTGAATATTTTTTTAATATAAATATTTATGATTCCGAAAAGGTGATGAAACTGCCTGATTAGGCAAGAATCCATTATTTTTATGATTTGTAGACAAATCCTATTTTTTTAATTTTCAATACTCGACTGTTTCGGCTTTGTAACTACAGGAAAAAATACCATAAAACATAATATGCTAAATAATCACATGATTACCTCATTAGTCTATGCGACGTTTACACTAGAGGCCTTGGATTCGATTACCGGGATTCAAATTTATATGTCACTTGGCCATGCAAACTTGATAAGAGGATTTCCTAATAAACTATTAAAAATAATGATAGGTACAGTCGTCAACAGCAGTTGCATGAGCCGCAAAAAACAAATTAAAGTTGTGACAACTTTTATTTGCACCGCACAAAAGTTGTGCAATATTATAGCTTTGCAGAGTTGTTAGCACTTGTGTACGCGACTGTATTATTGCACTGATGTTGTGTTGCTAGATGTAAATATTATAATATTAATACATCATTAGCAGTTAGAACATTTACTTACCGAATTTTTGGCCATTCTAAAACTTTAACAGAATCATGTTTGCTTGCATATTTCAAAACTTTTATTACATTACCCACATTTTTATTTGAAAAATCTTATCCATACTTAATATTATAAACGCAAAAATATTTTTGTCTATCTGTCTGTTTGCTACATTTTCGCGCCATAAATGAATAAATTTTGTTGAAATTTAGTTTTATAGAGGTAGGTTGGACCTTACAAAAGGATTTTGTTTAAAAAGTTATTTGAGATGCGATTGAAATAGCTAGTAGCTATATGAGTTACTTTTCAAATATAATAGAGCCGCTATTAAATGATTAGGTACCATAAAAATCTGTCGCCAAGGCATTTTAAAGAAGAATTCACAAAGACCATTTTTTCATCGATTATTTTCAAATATACTAGAACTAGCTCACTAACAGTCCATGCGTCACTTCCAGTCGATTTAAAATCTGCGTATATTCAGGTCAGAGTACTCGAGTACAGGTGGGTACAAAACTAGAACGCAGTGTGCTCAGTTATTAAGAGGCGAGTGCCATTGTTAGGTTGTTAGCGGTTTTTCAAATTCGTTCTTAATTACAATGCTGCCGCTGTTATTGGTTGGTTTTGCAAATCGAAGGCTCTTTATTTAAATTGCTTCTTTATACTGCAAGATTTGCTGAGGGGTGAGTTTTATGTTTTACGTAGGCTTATAGTCACTGCCTCATTAGTCTAGTGGTTCCATGCGCGGTTGCTACGCAACAGGTCCTAGGGGTTTGATTCCCAGGTCAAGCAAAGTGTTATTGCGTTGTTTTGTGAAATTCGCAGTACCATCCTCGACTCCTATTACATTGGACCTAAACATACCGACGAAATGTGGGTGCATATAATATTATTACGCTGCCCAACCGAGTTCAGGGAATACAGGCGTGGTAGTATGTTAGTTTCCAAAAAAGTATGTTCCTTTTGTTACTTTCCATTTGTTTTGACTGATTGCTGGACTGCAGTTTAGCCTAGGCAAAACTAGTTTATCCTGAAATCGGGTTTGGCCGGTAACATATATACACTATTTGCCACAGTTCCTATAACGATATTCCATCTATGCAACTTATGATGCCTATGTTTCTATAGCACCTAACCATTCACACATACAAGCCAAAACAAGCTCTAAAGCTAGCTAGCTAAGCGGGTGGGAGTCAGCGGTCATAGCGTCTGATGTACTTAACGAGAAGACGTAGGTTCGAATCTTGCCTGCGGTCATGTTTTTCCTTCACTTAAATAACTTAATAATCTTCGCATGAAAAATACCTAAAAAAATAAAAAAAGATAGTTAAAAGGTAAGGTGGCATCGTACGACATCGTACGTGCTGTAAAGCTGTCATGTCGGTTAAAAAGTATATTTTCAACAGATGTCACTAACGTCACCTCAAAGACGTAAATTGAAAATGTGAAGGCACATTTCGATTAGGCGGGTGGGAGTCACGGTGGCTTAGCGGTCATAGCGTCTGGTGTACTTAACCAGAAGACGTAGGTTCGAATCTTGCCTGAGGTCGCATTTTT
Source organism: Subacronicta megacephala (assembly GCA_958496365.1). NCBI lineage: Eukaryota > Metazoa > Arthropoda > Insecta > Lepidoptera > Noctuidae > Subacronicta > Subacronicta megacephala. The sequence goes on from OY292527.1 coordinate 10,442,660, forward strand.
CCTTCACGAAAATAACTCAATATTCTTTGCATGGAAAATGCCTAAAAAAATACAAACAGAAAGCTCTAAAGCTATCATTTCCAGTCGATTTAAAATCTACGTGGATTCAGATCACAGTGTTCAGGTACAGTCTTGGGGTTGCCTTTTAAATATTATTATTATATTGTATTAAAGTCGCATTTTCAGCGTGATTTTTAGATATAGTAAATTTATTAGCAATACGGCTGCTATGATAGAAGTTTCATAGTTTCTGTTTGAATCCTATTAACATATTTGTCTTAAATACTTTCTTTGTTGTAACTATTTGTTTTTCAAAAATTATGAGTAGCGTAGGGTATTTACGACTTCCATCAAATGTATAAGTACAGTTATACGAAATAGGAAAATAAATACCATTGGAAGAATATCTGCTTATCATTGAATTTCGTATATACTTATGATAAGCAGTGATAAATTTTCCAACGTTCAAAATGTTCAAACATTGAAAAGTAAACTTGACACCTGGTAGTCCAGATTATATAGGTCCTCTTTTTGAACGATTCTAATATAACTCGTATCGAAATCGCTCAAAAATTGCAATAACAACAGTTAGGGACGCGTCTAATTCGCCAATGAATGATTCTTATTAAAATTAAGAATAAAATCTGCATGTGACAGCCAACACCGTTCGGAGTTTGAAACCGTTGCCAAAACCGTTACACTGATGACGGTTTGACAGTTGGAATTCTGCATTGTTTCTTGAATACTGTCAATCCCAAGTCGTGTTCCCGATTTCCGACTGTAGTTTAATTAAGATCGGGTTTCGATACGTCGATGAATTAAACGATATCGATATAACTGCGTTGGGTATCGAAGCTGCATTCGTTAATAATTGGATTCCAAAAAACGGATATTCGGCGTTCCATTTACTGCCACTTCACGCTTGTTGCACGAGTATTCATGACATTTTGTATCGATACAGTTATGACCCTTATGCGGAATACTCAAATGTGTGAATTAACATTTTCATATTTTGGGTATTTCACATACGCGTCTAATCTTAATTGGACTTTCCATTTCACATTAGTTCCATTTTAAACCGACTTCAAAAAAAGAGGTTCTATGTTAGACTGTATTTAAGTATTTTTTAAGTATGTTCTCCGATTTCTCCGTCAATTACGAACCAAAGTACCTAACTGTAAAAGAGGAAAGATCCAGCTCATAAAAGTTTTCTAAATAATAAATTACCTAAAAACCAGTAAACGTTATTAATCCTCATTGCGCAATAATAAATAAACTGTACTTCATTTGAGTTAAAAACGATGTACAATTACAACGAAAAAAAAAACATTAAAATTCCTAAGAAACTAAGGGCACAACAGACCAGTAACTGAAAATCGAATAAAAAAATTAAATTGCAGGGACGGGTTATCCTCTAAATCGACCGTTAAGTAGGGTGGGCCACCCACTTGATAGCCTTCGCTGATATAAAAAAAACATCGCACTATTTACCAACTTTAGTAACAATTTTAGTAACTCATCGATCTGTTAGTTTTCTATTTTTCTAAGTCTTTTGTTGTTGAGAAGTGGTTCAAGTAATATCAATGCAAGGTTGGTTCGATTTCATGGTTGAACAAATATATTCGAGTTTTTTATGAAATTCTGAGAAGCAGTTTGGGTAAGTGCCCGTCGCCCTACCACAATTTACGAAAAACAAACAAAAATGAATGTGGCGGCCCAAAGAGAGACGATCTAACCTAACTAATAATTGTAATGGAAATATCGGACTTAATTTCTGTAGAACACTTTACGTCATGCCATCATCGGGTTCTATCATCAAATTAATTCGACCAATAAAATGCAGCGACAGGATTGAATTGAAATTACGACAGCTCTCAACGGTCTCGCTGCAATGAGCGTTCTAATTTCAAATACTGGTTATCGAATATTGATGCCTATTCTACCAAATATAGTTGGTCTAGCCTTTTCCCGTGGGTGTGAGAAATGCATAAATTATTTCCTTATTATTAATTGGCAGTTCATTTACCATTAAAACAGACGATAATAAAAATATTAAAGAGGGTGATTGACCCCAATATTTGAATTAACAGTGTATCTTAAATTAATAAAAACACACACACTATCTTATTTAAAATTGCCTTTTTTTAATCGAACTACCATTGTTTTTGTGAAATGGTCCTAGGGTTAGCTAATTCCCGTGTCGCTGTGGCGTGCTATTTTTGGGACACCCTAATATAAACCCTAAAAAGGAAACCCTGGTATAAACTAAGTTAACCTTATAAAACTGAAAATGGTGCGTCAGATACTCAGCAAAAACCCGCCATCATCCGTTTTGGTTGTACGAAAGCTCAAAAATGAAAATAAAAGCACACCTGTACAACGCACGGCCCGTAACTTCCATTTTCACCGAAGCCGTAACATTTTTTTGTCTTGTATGACCACGGCTTAACATCTGTTTTTTGGGGATTCGTGTGTTCAAAAATAAAACTTCATGGTAAAGCTTTGGTTCACCTTTTTGTCTGACTATCTTGCTACAGAACACAGTTAAATTGTAATGCAAGGTTATATAAAATAAATAAAAATGATTTTTTTATTCAAGAAGTCAAATATTATTCAAATAGTTTTAGTCAAATATTATTCGAAAGTATTCGAAATTATTATCAAAATCGGATGCTGATAATAAATTACTATGATCGTCGCAGTTACAGCTGTTATAAATGTTACAGGGGCCGTATTACCACGTATTAATGCCATAATTTTTACGTTGTGAAAGAGGGACGCCACTACTTAACCTGTAGAGCGGCATCCCTCTCCCACAACCTAAAAATGATGGCATTAATACGTGGTAATACGGCCCCAGGTTAGCTTGCCACGGAACCCTTATTTTTAAGCTCAAGTCACACTGGACTGGACTGTGCTTACACAAGGATTTACTAGTGGCCGTCTTACTCTATTTAGTTGATGACCGACCTTGATCTTCTATTTTATTTAAGCATTGCAACTTACTTGACTTTCTACGGTGTATTTTTTGCGCTCATAAGGTTTTATTGAGAAAAAAAATCGTTTAGTTTTTTTATATACCTACCTTATAGACGGGTCAGAATATTTTTTTTTTTTAGTAAGTACATACCTATATCAAAAAAGTTTCTTTGTTAGACAAAAAAAAAACCTCCTAAAAGATGAACTTGATATTTTGAAAATTGAGCTGGCGCAGGGTGGGGTCTCCTTTCCCATTTAAAATACATGGAAAAAAACTGTCTAACAAAGAAACTTTTTAGATGTACTTACTAAAAAAATATTTTTTTATTCTGACTGAGTCTAAATTACCTAAGTATATTTTATTCGTAAACATACTTTTCTGAAAAGGTGAAGATACTGTGGTATAACATCATTAATCTTGCCATTTTGATAACGTAAACATTCTTAGAAAGTAGGCAGTAACTGCAGTTAAATGTCTGTTATTTCTTTGAATAAGTTTATTAGTAGGTACTTAAACATTATTTCAAAGAAAGATTTACCTTTCTAACAAAATCATCCACAGTCTTAGTGGTTTCCGTAAAAAATCCATTCGAGAAAAATTACGATATCGTTAGAATAAATAGACTTAATTAAAGTAACCCAGTATTATTATGCATAGGAAATAAAAAATACTGCCTGCAAAACAATTTAATAAAAGTAACAACCCTCGACGGGGCGATACGACAAAACATTTTAAGTAAGTGCCTTGTAACCTGAGCTTTTCGCCATTGGCTTGGCTATTACCACTAATGATCAGTAATATCATGTTTTTGTTACATAATATTACAGAGGCAGTACCACACCGTCTTAACGCGATCAGTTTTGCGTTGTGAGAGAGGGATGCCGCTCTACAGGTACAGTGCCGTCTCTGTCATCCGAAATAATTGTGCTTGTTTGAAGTTAGCCATTCTAAAATCTTAACTACCAGTCATCTAAAATTACTTCACTAAGTGTTTTAACAGACGTGACCACTTGAGTGTGAGTGTTTGTGTGATTACAAGTGTGGCCTTATGTCCGGAAATTATAATTCATATTTTAAATTTTCACAAGTGACAATTTTAACCTCCTATATCCCGAAAGTCGATTTGAAATAAACATTGAAAATAAAAGAATCAGAACTCCTATGTTAAATTATTCTCCAATTTCAACATGTTTGAAAACTTGTTCATTTAATAACACGGAGTACAGACTTCTTGTTATTTCTTAGGGGTGTTTTGACGAGCGATGTTGAAAGTTGCGTTACGTTACAAAATTAGCATCTATTGTTCCACGTGTAAGTTTGAAATACCGACGGTACCTGCCTATATCTATAATGAGACGACGTACTCAATATTTAAACTTTTAAGTAAATTTTACACGGGAAGCAAAATACTTATAATAATAATAATAATTTTGTTGATATAAAAACATTGTACAATGGAGCTCTGATTGAATAATTTAAAAAAATGCCGTTTGAGTTAAAATTTATTATTAGTTTGTACAAAATAGGTAATATCGTTTAACCAGGTAGGTTTATTAACAGAAAATTTACTTAATCAGATTGGGCAATTAAAGTTAAATTATTATTTAAAATGATCAATTGAAACAAAATTCAAAATGTAGTGAAGATACCTGACCATTGAAAATCTTCACCGAAAGGGCTATCAATTCATTGTACCTAACCTTTTATCAATTAACCAAACATCAAAACTCCATTAAAAAGTAGGAATATCCGGAAACAGACCTTTTTAAAAAAGGGATTTTTATGCCAAATGGTTTTTAACAGCATTTTATTCCGAATTTTACAGACAATAATTTTGCAACAGATAAAAACAATAAATAGCTGAAGAGTTATGCAAGAGTCCTGTTCCTGCTTATCCCTGTGGGAAAGAGGCGTGAGTGTATGTAAATTAAGTATTTTATTATTATTAAATATAATGAATTGAATAACAATGTATCAAAATGGTTCAATTTAATAGATATGAATAGTGAATAGAAGGGGGCGAGCCTATTGATATCAGCAGAGATCCGCACGTCGAGCGTCATGAAAAAACTCAATAACACTCGAATCGAAACCAGAACATCACGCTCTGCGGCCGCGCTTGGAACCACTAGATTGAGGCAGGTAAAACAATTTATAAGAAACAAAAATCGCCACAAATATATTTCTAATACCCTTATACGATGTTATTTTAGTGAAGGAAAAATACGACCGCGCGACATACTGTATTTCTAAAGGGTTAGGTCGAGGTATACTTAATGTACACCCACAGTTCACCCTATGTTTAAGGCCTATGTAATAGGGGCAAGCCCATTGTCAATCATCGAGCACACATCCAAACTACGAGCCGCTACTGTCAATTTCATAGAAAAACCAATAACAATTTAGTCTCACTGGGGATCGAATCCCAGACCTCTAGTCGCGTTTAGAAACACCTGGACTAATGAGGCAGTCGAAACTCAAATACAAATAAAATGTACAAATCAAATTTAATATCTCGATTCTTGAATAAGTCTTGGAAATTCAAAACCTACTCAAATAAATAATCATATTTCAAACGAGCGAATTTGAATCTTCACTCACTACTTAATCCAACCAAATCATTTGGTTTATAGATTCCGAGTACCTAAACGCAGAAAATTCAAAGAAGATTTTTATCAGAAAAATATTTTTATAGAACACCTATTACGTTTACATACGAAAATGAAATTGCGAGATTATAAATATGAACTGTGAACTTTCGACGTAATTTGGCAAATATTGGGGGCACGGAGTTCATTTAGAGGTATTGTAAAAGTCATTTTAATTATTGTGGTTTTACCCATGTAGGTATTCTTTTGTATTATTTTTAAATCATAGTTTAGGTCATTAATGAGACTCAAATAAAAAAAAAAAACTTTTTGTTATGAATGGGTCGGCACGATCAGAGAAGTACTACCCTCCCACAGAATATCGACGTCAAGTAGCAGTAAGCATACTGTTGCGTTTTGTACGGTGAGTGTGGAGCGCTGGAGGCCCAATTCCTCCCTGAGTCCCCTTCCTTCTCCATTTCCTTAAAGAGACTCGGCAACGCATCTACATCTCCTTTGGTTTTGCAGATGTCCATGGGCGGCGATGACTACTTACCATCAGGTGGCTTGCCTGCTCGTTTGACTAATGAGACAGTTCTATCCGTCTGTCATCGAAGAAATACTGACAGAACTTCTAAAATTTTCTATTATTTTATACACCAGTTTCATTCAGTACGGAGTCACGAAACACAGGTAAAACAAGGCCACCCTTAAGGCTCATTCAGACGATATACACGATGTTCGCTACCGCTGTCACAATCAAAAACGAATCGAAGTGGAAATTTCTACCGCTATGTATTGTAACTTGATTTTCGCCCTTTTAGTTAATCATTTCTGTGTATTTGCCCCTGCTTCTATCGTTTCGCGAAACCTGTGTCAAAAGAACCGAAAAGATTCCACCTACCTCGGCCGTATACTGACTAGACTGTAAGAAGTAGAGCGAAACCTCTTGTCGCTCTACGCGTTCTACTTGATACAAATACCCAGTGGATAAATAAATAATGCTTAAACAAATTAGAAATATAGGTGTGTGCTGTCGTACTAATTAACAGTCTTCTTCTAGCTTTATCCAAGTCAGATGAAGTAAAAATGTTTTAGAAAGAAAAACTTTTTATGCTGTAGTGTGTGACGCGCCTCCACCCAATATATTGTAAGTGTTAGCATGTAAGTGAAGCATTATTATAGAGACTATCATAAGAGTTAGTTGTATCACTCGTTCCTCCGAACACCCCACATTACAATGCGTTTAAAGCGAAGATTAGAAGGATATTTTTGTTTATACTAGGTGCGGTATGATTAAATTATCAACGGTATTTTTTGCTACCTACGACGGTAGCATCTGAACCGGCCCTTATAGGTACGGCATTATAAAAAATATCGAGCATCCCCCGATGGCATTTTTATTGCCCCGCAAAATAATGACGGTCGCCTTCACGGACTATCGTTTTCAGACCGGAATATATTTCAGTATGAACGTTTATAAAATGGAGAATTGTGAATAATGTTATAAAGAGATTATCGGTAAAGCGGCAAAGGGTTGAAATGTGAAATATGGCGTTATGAAGTAGGTTCCTGAACAGAGTTCTATGACTTAAACAGAATCAAACCAATAAAATGTTCTACTGCTTACTACTTAGCATCTCGCCTGTATTCCACGAAGATTTACGTAGAGGTGTACTAATGTACACCAACATTGCGCCGTTTATGTTTAAAACATATGTAATACCCCTGTAACGAGCGATTTGCGAGCCTATAGAGATATTATTGTATGTTAGGTTATGTATGTGTGTTTGTTTATGGCATCACAAGTCCTTAGCGGATCAGCCAATGTCAAAGTGGTATACGTGTTTATAAACTTGTTTTAATTAAAGTTTATTTATTTATTTATTTGGGACCACAACTTAATAACTAAAGATACTATATAAATGTAAAACTCACACCGTTATTCACAGTTTATAGCCCTAGTTTTATGCTTAATAGCTCAAATGAATATGTGTGTGTATGTTGGTGTACATTAGTACACCTCTACGTAAATCTTCGTGACGTAATACGATAAATAATAAATTTAATAATAACAAATATTATTAACTGGGTTAGTTTATTTGTTTTATGTATTTGTAGTAAGTGTATGAGTAAGGTCGCTAGCTCATCAAGTTACCACAAAACGTCAAATTTTCTCGGTTGATTTTGAACATAATCATCAACATTTTAAGATCGAAAATAATTTGGAGAAATTTTTCAGTTTTGTATAACCTGATGTGCTGGCGACTGTACATTGATAATGTTCGTGTAATCAGAAATCTTACGAGATACCTGACATTTTAACTGAATGCAATCTGGTCTAGACATCGGTTTATGTAGATAATGGTGAGACCACCATTTATCTAGACAGAAGTGTAGAAATACTTGCATTTCTAGATACGTGTAGTATTACACAGTTTGCTCTCACGAACTGAGCATTAGAACAAATACAAGAAGCTTTGAGATCGCTCGACTAACAATAAACTTTGTTCTAGAAAAATAAAGTGCAGCGGTGTTGCGACATTCTACACAACCAGGTATTTTTCTTTCAGTTTCTTCCCTCGTTTCGGAGAAGTTCAGTAATTCTCCGCAATCCACGAGCGAGGATACGTCACGGAATCTATAAAAATATAGAATAAATAAAACATATTCATACCCCCATACCATCACGCTTGTATTCCCCGAAGGATTAGGCAGAAGACACTGTACTTATTAATTTATGATGTTACACACACAGTTCGCGTATATATTTTGGAGGATTTGAAAACCTAATAATTATTTGTATCGTGAACGATGAGTAACTGAATGGTACATACATACATACCATCGCCTGTGTTCTGTATTCCCCGAAGGATTAGGCAGAGGTGTACTAATATACACCTACACTTCATGGGACCAAACATACCGGTGTAACCGGGCACAAATCCAGACTCCGAGCTGCTACTGAGAATTTCATAGAAACCCAATAATAATTTGCTGTACCTGGGGATCGAAACCAAGACCTCTGGCGTAGCAGTCACGCTTAAGACCACTAGACTAATGCGGTAGTCAGTCAGTTTAAAAAAAATATAATATATTTCATGAATACACTTGTCTGAATAACTAACATAACAAAAAAAGCCTTCCGTCAAATTCGTTACACCGTTTTTGCATAATAAACATTTAAACATACAAACATTCACTGAAATTTATAATATCAGTAGGATTTAAATAAATAAAAAGGATTTTTCGCCTTCCATTGAAAACCCGACTGTTTTCTACTCGTTTAGGCTGTAATGTTTTATTCAGGGCGTGTAGTCTGCATGGCGGTGACGCGGACGGCTCGCAGCAGGAAGACAGCTCTCATAGTAATATTTAATAGAGGAACGGACATGAATACAATAAGATTTTATGTTTTCGTTGCCGGGTGAATAGTCTGTGCTTTGAGTGTTAGACTGCGGGAATTTTTGATACGAAATTGTCAAGAAAAACTGTTTAGAAGTGTCACTATATTTTGTGGGTTAGTTTCTTTTTATGGTAATTATCCCAAGTCTATGCCTGTTTGCTTTTGACATTATTATTGATGGGGCTTCAGATTTCTCAATGAAACTCCAGTATTAAAATCCAGTATTATTTTTTAGACTACTTCTACTTTATGCAATAAAAAAAAGTAAACAACAAGTGGGTGATTGAAAAATTGTCAGTTCATCGAAATATTACGACTGCTCCTTGCAGATTTTATGAGTAACACATGATCTGTTCAATTAAATAGGTCAATGTAACAATTATGTCTTTGACATCAAGCCGCTGTTAATATGTCAATTCGTTCGTTTGTTTTGCTATGATTTCATTAAAATGTTAGGGCTTGAACATTTTTAATACGTGAATTCCTTTTATAAATAGCATTCTTATCTATTTACCTATACCTACAGATTGATTTTAAATATTCATCTTGTATTCAATATTTTTTAATTACCTTATTTTAAAATGCTCGTTTTGATAGTATTTCTGTTACAACTTTGTTCTTGTTCTCCTATTTCAATGTTAGCTAGAACTTATGCGCCGTCGACATCGTTATGGCAAGAAATGTCTTATAAATTATAGTGGAGACTGCCTTGCAAATGTCACGCGCATAATTATTGTGTTCTTGTCATTTCCCTGTGTTCTGTAGTATCGTGTCGTATACTACTTATGACTAAAGCACTGCTCTTGCAATTTAGCAAAATAAACGGAGACAGAGTGGGTTTTAGCTATTCAGAGATTTATAAAATTTTCTCAATTTAATAATAATTATATAATTTATTTCAGATCGTAGCAGTAGTGTCTCGCTGGCATGTCTACATGCCAACTTGAAGGAGTCGGCAGGACCGAGAAAGTACTACTCTCCCACAGAATATCGACGTCAAGTAGCAGTATGTAAAATTGTTGCGCTTCGTACGGTTAGTCGGGGGCGCCGGAGGCCCAATTTCTCTCTCAGTCACCTTTTCTCCTTCCCTTCCCTTTTCTTTAAATAGACTCGGCACTTGGAACATCACCCACTAAAATGCGGCAGTAAAATAATTATATTATCTATAAATATCGTCCAAGTAGTAGCGTTTCGTTACTGCGCTTCGTTCGGTGAGCGAGAGGGCCGGAGGCCCAATTCCTCCCCCAATCCCCTTCCTTCTCCTTTTCTCCTTCACCTCCCTTTCCCTAAATAGACTCTGCAACGCATCTGCAACTCCTTTGGTTCTTCAGATGTCCATCGGCGGCGATGACTACTTACCATCAGGTAGCTCGCCTGCTCGTTTGCCGAGTAATCCCATAAAAAAAATGGCTTCGTTGTCAAGCTAAGACTGCAGCCACAATATGACTTAGGTATAAAAATCGTATCTCATGAAGGTTGGAAATTTAAACTTTATTTTAACATCATACAGCTCTAAATGCGATGGACTGACTATACCTACACAGTCCAGTCGTAAATATGTGCAACACGTGTCATTACTAGCGTAAATTCATAAATTTTGGCGGATTGTGGATGGTTCAATTAACTTAATTACGTCACATGCCAGCAACCACACTGTCCGAATTCGGGTTTCATTGCATATAAGCCCATTAGGAGTCCATAGTTCAACACTGATATTTTCAGAGTTCTGTCGGCTGTTAAGACCTGTTTTTTTTATTGTTATTTAAGTCACCAAGCGAAAAAGAATACCTAGGTATGCTTTAATTCATCATTCTTCTAGTTTTTTTTCAAGTTGGATGTCATGAATTTTTTTAGCTTTTGACTACCACTAACAATTTTCTTTGGTGTCCATATACCTAGCAACCATGATAGGCGCTTGCTTCGAAAGTCTACCTTAATAGATACTCTTTTAATAAATAAATTAATTAACATTATTTGAAATCAAATTCATTTAAACAATTACGTAACTTGGTTGTGTTCTAACCGACAAATCTAAAAAGATGTATCCAGAGGAAACAAAGCGATGTGAACGGTTAGCGGAAGCAGTATCAATAATTTAGCGATAGACAAATTGGGTCTGGCGCGTGACGTTTACGCCTACTACGAATTTGCCAACCAGGGATGGATTCGAAACATGCGTAGTTGCAATGGATTTGAAAATTTATTAAAATAGTCCAAAAATATGTACAACATTCAATAGCCTGTTATCAGAATTGTTTTAGATATACATACATCTGGATACAGTATCTTGATAAAGTTATGCAGCATTTAAACAAATGTAAACTGTTTGGTAAATACAATCCTCTGTGGTGATTCGGAAGGTTAGTTGAAACGATATCAAACAAAAAGGCTAATTAGGTGAATATGTTTTTATTCAAACAGTGTGTCAAAATAAAAAAAATCTGCCCAACTTTGTTTATCTGTTAACGTGAAAATATTTATAACTTCCGGAACAGCGAGGTTTATTTATCCGGCGTTGCGTGGACATTTTAATGGCAGACCTATTTCAACGATTTATGATGGCAAAACGTGTAACAATATTTTTAGTTATAATCACTCAATAGTTACCTACTTTAAATTATTCCGCAATGCAATATATATATATACGAAATGTTTTATTAGCACTTATATTAACCCTTATCATGACTTCCTATAATAATTCAAAGATTGCAGTGACCTAGGATTTTCAAGCCACTTATTATACTTTAGACTCACCTGCTGAATAGCCTAAAGGTGGAGTCCAACGAAACTGAACGAAAGCTCATTATTCAGGATTAAATAGGAAATTGACTCGTAGACTCAAAATAAATTAACAACGACATAAACAATTATAATTCATTCAATTGCGATTATTAACTACTTAGTCAAGACCGCGAACCCACTCGACAATAAAATAAACTATTTCGTAAATAAGGACACACGCCAGTACGTCCCTGGATGTAATCGCGTAGTTCATTCCCAAAACAAACTGCTTGTTGCTCCCTACCCTGGTTGTTAAAGGATTTTATAGCGAAATCCGAATAAAACATGGCAAAAAATATATTACAGCGTCCTTGACACTATAAAAAGGACAGCTTCGTGAAAGGTAATAGCTGAATTGAGACAAAAATAATAATTTTAAAGACAAGCACACTTTACAACCTCTATAACGAACCTACCTGCTGAATTTTAAGTTCTTGCTTAAGCTTTGTAGTTTAAGTGAGTTTTATTCGATTGTATGTACCTATATAGATTTCAATTTAACTTATCATAATTTTTATCACGCCTGCTTTGCTCGAAGTGTTAGGCAGAAGTGTACTAAATTATGCATCCACAATTCGCCGGTATGGTTGGGTACGGTCCCACATTAAAGGGGCGGGTCTATTACCATTAACCGGGCACAATTCCAGACTCCGAGCTACTACTGAGAATTTCATAGAAAAATCCAATAAGTGTTCCACCTGGGAATCTAACTCAAGCGTATGAGTCGCGATGTTATATAATATTAATTCCCTTTCCCCCTTAAAGAGACGAGTTAGAATGCAATTCCTAACTGTGATTCTGATCGGCATCTCGTATCAGGCAAGACGCCGCCTCACCAGGTGGAAGAAGATCCATTAGGATTTTCCGTAATATAAAACAAGGGGCTCTTAAGGGTCGGCGGCGATGACTACTAACCAAGTGGCAAATCTGATTGTTTGCCCAAACAAACTATAAAAAAAAACACTATACTAAGACGGTACCAAACATTGTAATGTAACAAAAACTCAAAGATATCCACACTAAAGGAATTTATATCGGGGACATAAAATATATCAAAGCGTGCGTGTACGAAGTAAGCTAAGGAAATGAACGGAATAAAGGTGTTAACGTTGAGAGGTCGTAGCCGTTGGCGATTTGTTATCTGTGCCCGCACGAAGAGCTGTTAGAATGTACCTACAATTTCCCTATTACTAAACTTGTTAGTTTTGTTATAGCAGGGATGGTAAACCTTTTTTTGAAATACTCGTACGAGCCATTTTTTGTTCAAAGAAAAATTTTGAATGCGGCCCTGATATCGGCCGTCAATCAATTTTATTTCGGAGTTTATATGTAAATATACATTAACAAACTTTCATGCAAATCCTACGAATCGTTACTCAGACGCGCAATCTGTTTTTACAATAAACTTGTAACTACTAAACATACAAATTTTTATTTCAATCATAAATCTACCTACTTACCTAAATTTATTAATCACGTCCCTAAATATATTGTTGCCTGATAGCAGTAGCTTTCAGTCCTGCGTCCACTACTCAAGAAAGAAGGCTGTTATAGCCCAATCTCAGTCCTGTTTGTGTCACCATCGTATTGTGCATACAATTAATATAAATCAGGTATATAGATGAAGAGAATAACTTAAATTATTTTGTCATTTTTACAACTCTTAGAAAGAACTGACAGTATTGGAGTTGGTGTTTTCCTTTCTGAAATGATAATCACACCGCATAACGCTTTTAAAAATTAAAATGAGGCCGTTATTGCCAAAAACATAACATCACGCCTGTACTCCGCAAAGGGTTAGGCAGAGATGCACTAATGTACACCCACATTTCGCCGGTGTGTTTAGCTCCCATGTAATAGGGAACGAGCCTATTGTCATTAACCGGGAACAGATCCAGACTCCGAGCTGCTACTGGGAATTTCATAGAAAACCCCAATAACACCTCTAGCGTGGCAGGTGCACTCAGGACCACTAGATTAATGATACCTTAACAAAATGATGTCTTAACAAAAAGTATATACGAGTAAGTATATAGAGTAAAAGTAAAATGGAAATGAAATTCAATGAAACCTAACTGGAACTGAAACATAACATCGGCGCGGTCATTATTAACACTCCCAGTTCAGCTAGAACATAACACGATAATTTCATAGTTCAACTGCTCAGCCCCTCGAGCGCGCATAATTATCAGACTACTCGTACCAATAAATTCCACCTATTTCATCGTGTACCATACAAATTTTCCGCACAAACAATGGGGGTGAAACTGACAAATACAAGTAAATCTAGTTTGCATCGAAACCCTAGTGATACTTGGTATCCAATATTTGCATTTTACCGGAACCTCGTGTTTGGGAATTCATGGAAGTGTAATATTTGTTCAGCAAACCTGTCTTTGTTATCACTTTAACTTGGTACACGGGAAGTTTTAGCTATTTGCTTATAGCTTTCGAACTCCGATCGGCATAATGTACCACGCTCAAACATCCGCAGGGTTAAATAGCATAACACGGTGTACATCTACAGTTTGCTTGTATGTTTTAGGCGAGAGTTTTGTGGGCTAGGATCTACTAATTTCTGGGTCGCGATCCACCACGAGGGTTGGGAAATGTCACATGTCTTCGAATTTTTGGTTCTAAGACATGCCGGTTTCCTCACGATTTTGTCCTTCACCGTTTTGGGGTGCAGTGGTGATAAAATAAAATACGCAAAGTTAAGCGTCTGTCTGGGTTCGAACCTTCCATCTACAACTCGTCCGTCCCGGCCGTTTCCACTGGGCCACTAACGCTCTAATACTCGGAAATGCAATGCATAGAATATTGATACTGCTTTTAGTATGAAAATCTTAGCACAGAATAAAAAAACACAATTGCATAAACGTCAGTGAAAAGTTTTGAAAGAAAATATTTCTTCATCATCATCATCATCAGACCATATTCGTCCACTGCTGGATGTAGGCCTCCCCTAGTGAACGCCAAATATTTCTTATACATTCATAAATCAATCATTTTTATTAACAAAACAATACTCATTCAAATTGACCGCTTATATGACTTAACCATCACTTCATTTAATTTCTTGCAGTAGATCCAGAGGTCTTTGACACAGAATAGGGTTTTAAGGATAATGAGGAATGGATAGTAGATATTCATTGTATCTAACCCACTTCACTGTCAACACTGAACAAATAGTGGACCCTAGTTTCTCGGCCGGTGACTAACAGTAAAAACGTACCTAAATGAGTGGTCATGCAATCAATGGTTATTTAAAATAATTAATGATCGTGATATCATTTCTGATTTTTTGTAGCGTAGGGTCGGATGTAAGAATTGGGTTTACTTTGACCAATTATTATTAAACAATCATTATTGAAAGACCTCGTGGAAGAAATTAGGGATGTAAGTTACTCAAGACCTTGGCAACTTGGCAGTACCATGGACGACCAACATCTCTGACTTTTCATATTACTAATTAAAATTACCTCTCGCTTACATGGTAAAGGACTGCCTCATTAGTCTGGTGGTCCTAAGCGCGGCTGCTACGATAGAGGTCTTGGGTTCGATCCCCAGGTCGAGCAAAGTGTTAATGGGTTTTTCTATGAAATTCGAAGTAGCAGCTCGGAGTCATGAACTCGGAGTACATGGGACCTAAACATACCGGCGAAGCGTGGGTGTACATTAGTACACCTCCGCCTAACCCTTCATGGAATACAGGCGTGATGGTATGTTATGGTAAAGGAAAACATTGTGTGGAAACCTGGTTGCTGAGACATTTCCTCGACACCATCTGAAGTCTGCCAACCTGCAGTAGAGAGAGAGAGAGAGATCCGTGCCCATCAGAGTGATATTAAATGGGTTGATGACTAAAAAAGTCAGGGACTATGACTGTTTACAATTATCATTAAGTATGTATATGGTAAAATATCAATATTCGTGTGTGATTTATCATATTTGAGGCCCACTCAGTAGATGTATTTAGGGAGCCATGGTGATGATAAGTTTAATGCATAAACGCACTTGTATTTAATAGTTTTAATCTCATATAACACCAAATTCCAAATGCCGTCACCGTGACAAGCACCAAACTATGATCGCCCAAAATTAATCGATTCTAACATAATGACTTTATCCAACATTAATATTTAAGTTCGCTATATCGGGACCGGAGTAAACTTTGCCAACACTACGTAAACATAATTGTAGTTGAGTGGATATGAAGAGTGTTATAGCCGACATAATACTTGTCAGGGGTCCACAACTCCACGCGTTGACATGTCTGTTGACACTTGAGCAAATATTTACGGCAGTGTAACGTGTTTTTGTAACGGTAAAAAAGGTTTAGCACCTCATTTACATTTGTGATAATTTTGTGATGTTATGCTTACCTTTTCTGGATCAAATAAAGTTACTACACCTAAGTAGATAGGTGCTTTATTTTTTAGTTGATATATTATTCATTCGTTTGGTTTTCTTCTGCATGGGTAACTGATTTTTCATTAATTTAGTACAGTTTTTTTATTGATGGTCAAAAAGGGCTCTTGATTGTGACTATATCATTGTATTATTACATACATACATACATACACTCACGCCTTTTTCCCATTAGTATTATTCTTAAACCAATAACAGTCACAGTACAAAATACATTTATACGACCAATAATTCTTTTATGAATCAATTTTTCCTTTTAGACCGTCCTTATTTAGCGCAACTGTATAGCTTACGGTAAGATACTTAATATGTAAATTAACTGTAAAAAAAACGGAATTAAATAAATTTTTAAGCAAATTTTGGCCTAAATTAGGTACTTATACTGTTTTTTTTATTGCAGACGGTACATCATTATTCTTGTATTTCTAAACATAATATTGAACGCAAAATAAAAAGAATTATCATCCCTTCGTTACCAGCGTTACGTTACGGAGCGTGCGTAATTTTAGCAAAATGACATCCCAAATCTCGGTTTATTGTTTCAAACGCTATTATTTAGGAGATTAGAGCGGCCTACGGGACTCGGCCGCTTAGAGATTTCAATTTGCAGACTATAATACACCCCTTCGCGATATACGTCCCATTCTGAGAGAATTCACCTTAGATAATATCATTATTGAATCTTTGTTTGGTTCTTTGGGATGAACTGGCGGCTTGATAATATATACGAATAATATGTTGATGGATATGCTGATAGATTCAAGAGTGTGGTGTTTTAGTTGGATAGGTATATCTAATCAAGAGTTAACATTATTAAACCCCCCGTATAAGGGTTGTAAATTTATATAAAAATATAATATTTATAGATAGTAGGTAGGTATCCTGGACTATTTTCTTTTCCATGTCTTGTTTAGTAAAGAATCTTAGCTCGCCCCTCACAGAGCATAGGTAAACAAAACATTTTTATAATCTACTACTAGCTTTCCGCCCACGGCTTCTTCCGCGTGGTTTTTCGTTTATGCTCCGCTACTATTGATCGTAGCATGATGATATATAGCCTATAGCCTTCCTCGATAAATGGGCTATCTAAGACTGAAAGAATTTTTCAAATCGGACCCGTAGTTCCTGAGATTAGCGCATTCAAATATACAAAGAAACAAACAAACTCTTCAGCTTTATAATATTAGTATAGATACTAATATAATAATCCTGAACAGTTCATTTGTATATTGATAGCCACATTCATGAGGAAGGCTAACTAGAATCAGGCTACGATCCTTAGGACCAGGGCAAAGCGGGTGAAACCGCGGAGCACAGCTAGTGACAGATATATCGACTTTCATTGTTTTTATTTTTCGAATGCGGAAAAAACCCTATAAAATTAACCCTACAAATAGAATGGAAAATCAACTTTATTTTCCAAAGAAATGTCAATAAAAACAAAAATAAACTTATTATTTAATATCAATTTATATTTCAATATAGCGTTGACAACACAAATTCACAATATCAACCCTCAATGTCAATAAATCCATTTGTTATTAATATCGGCATCAAAGAGTTTCATCAACGATTTTCCAATGGATACACATCTAATAATATTCGCAAAAACAACCTTTGGGAAGCTACGATGCTGTGTTTCAATAATCTTTTTGATTATTCTTGATAAAGTCGAGGAGACAGTGTATTTATTTCACGGGAAATTAGATCTGAATAAAAAATAAGGTCTTTGAACAAATTTATGAAAGGTTATTTAGTGCTTCGTCATGCTTGTTGAGGGGTTTATTATGTTTCATGTGTCTGGGTTTATTAAGCCACAATTTCAAGGAATAATGCTTTATTTTTGACTGACTAGACTTGTCTTGGGGGCTGTCTCATCGAATGTTCCTAGCTGTCCGGAATTTGGATTTGTTTTCTAATGAAATTTAAAATTACCTACACGTACGATTCGATGGTGTAAGTAATTTTCATTTTATCAGCATTATATTATATCTAATTGGAAATTTAAAACAGTTTGTTGGAAGTAAAACATATATCTGGACGAACAAACTGTTCATCAAAATAATCTGAACTAATGACTCAATGACAAGAATTACCTAGATAAATGTATTTTAAATTTAACACAGAATAGCTATCATAAGAATATTATATACACTATTATTATTATTATATTAATATCATTAGAATAAGATTTAATTCATTAATGGGAGCTGTAAGGTCCAATGTCCTAGGCCTAGCTGAAAATCAGCGTTGCAGTTCAGTACTGCAACATTATGCTGAGCTGGTAGCCTCTTCGACTCATATTTATGCATGTTTTTGTTTTTTATTTTTTTATCGTTTGTAATTTTATAATTATTACTTGTCGAATAAATGTTTCTTTCTTTCTTTCTTTTATATCACATTTAGTAGGTTTAAGGCAACAGGCTTGCTTCTGTGGGACCTAAACGTACCAACGAACTGAGAGTGTACATTAGTACACCTTCTGCTTAACCCTCCTGAAAATAGGTATAGGCGTGATCGTCTATTCGTACTGATATATTTGTTCCTAACTGCACGCCTTATCTCTCGGGGAATAATGTCATGAATTCGTGATTCTTCGACATGCGCCGAAGCGCCGGAGGCCCAATTTCTCCCACAGTCCCCTTCCTTCTTCTTTTCTCCTTCCCCACCCTTTTCCATAAATAGGCTCGGCAACGCATCTGCACTCTTTTGGTATTGCAGATGTCCATGGGCGGCGATGCCTACTTACCATCAGGTAGCTCGCCTGCTCGTTTGCCGAGTTATACGATAAAACGCCCTCTAATTTTAAATCCATTTTTGCTTGAATTTAATAACAATCGATAAACGATACTCTACAAAGCTACATTGCACTCCAAAATAATATCTCATAAAATTAATTTATATATTTTATTTTACATTCAAATGTTAACGTAATTGTTATGCACCGTCACGTTCCTCACATTACTATGTAAAGATGAATTCAGGAGGGCAGCGAGATACCTCGAAATAGCTACATTCGATAAAATAAAGTTGTTTTGACTGCCTCATTAGTCTAATGGTCCTAAGCACGACTGCTACGCTAGCGGTCCTGGGTCCCGGTCGGGCAAGTGTTTTCGAGTTTTTCTATGAAATTCCCAGTAGCAGCTCGGAGTCTGGATTTGTGCCAGGTTAATGGCAATAGACTCGCCCTCTATCACATGGGACCTAAAAAAACGGGCAAAATGTGGGTTTACATTAGTACACCTCTGCACAACCCTTCGGGGAATACAGGCGTGACGGCATGAATGTAAAGTTGTTTTGTTCTAATGAGTCTTTTAATAGCTGGAGTCTCCTATGATACATAAACTAGTAGTTAATGATCGTCAACCCATTACGGTGTCCCGCTGCTGGGCACGAGTCTTCCTCAGAACAAGAGGGATTAGGCTACAGACCATCACCCTAGCCTACTGCGGTTTGGTAGACTTCACAGGCCCGCGCCGTCGATAAAATCTCTCAGGCATTCAGGTTTCCTCACGATTTTTTCCTTCACCGTTTAAGCGCGTGATATCTAATAATTATGAATATGCACATTATTACGAATATTCAGAGGTACGAGCCTTAAATTCAAACTCGAGACCTACAATTTGGCAGTCCAATGATCATATCACACATGAACATATCTTACCTAAATATTGCAAAAACAGTTAGGTACTTAAAGGCCTTACTATTTGTAACAAACAGCATGTTTCCCGAAATTATTTCCATGCTATTCATACTGAATATCATTAAAAGTTGTTTATTAATTAAGCACTTTGCTTTTTGAATTTCTGTAGCGTATTAGTATGTCTCATACGGTTCCATACGGTCATCATTATCAATCTATTTACTATCCCACTGCTGGGCAAGGGTCTCCTTTCAAAATGGGAGGGTTTAGGGTATAGTCCACCACGCTGGCCTAATGCGGGTTGACTTCAAATGCTCTGACTCAATTCAGGGTTTTATATCCTCGGCTTAGTCATACCATGTTGATAAAATGTAATCAAAATCACTGCCAACTTTTTTTTTCACGTCACTTTTCTTTTCTTATTTCAAATTGGCTTTTGGTTTCTCTCTCGAATCCCAAAAGACTTTTTAAGACAAAAGGTAGCCTTTTCTAAAGTTCAATTTATATCGATACCAAAATTCACCAAAATCGCTTCTGCAGTTTGCGCGTGAAAATGTTATAAACAAACGGACAAAGCTACTTTCGCATTTATAGTATGATGAGTACGGATATAAACAGATTTCTCGTCAGCCCCTATTTTACACCACAACTCAGCACCGTACCTACGAACAATAGCGTGACGACAGAACTCGGCCGTTCTACGTTGGATAACAATACTATGGACGCCCTTCTATGTAAAGTTTTACAATGAGACGCGCCAGAAGAAAAAACTGCCGACATTCCACGATTAGCCCCGAATACTCCCGAAAGAGGAATGTTTGAAAAAAGAAGTAGAATACTCGCGTGACAAACGAAAAATTTTAATGTAATTTAAAGTTAGGCTCGAGACATAAATCTAAAAGAAGCTCGGAGCTAGAAAAGAATTTGGATGTATGGCGGTTGTTGTGCCAAGTTTTATCGCGTGTGTTTCTGTTTTTGATTTGATTTATTGCGGGTATGACAATATTCACAACATCTCTTTCCGTGACGCGTGTAAAAGAGTAAATCTGAAAACAGACTGAACCCACGAACTTAAAATCTAGAAACTATACTTTATTATAGTTATTGATAAAACACTGACGAGTTTTAGGACTAATAACTAACATCATAAACAACATCTTTTGTTCTAAGACTTTTTACAAAACATGAAACATTTACTAAAAAACCTACTTTCAAGATTTCGTTCTATCATCCATCATAAATGACCACTTACCATTAGATGACTCGATGTCTAAATATAGACAACAAAAAACACTCGCACCTATTGTCACCACCAACTTTGCCTACCCCACAAAGTTACTAGCTTGAAGATATAAACTGGTGTCGTCACCGCGATTTCTCATTATCGTCATGTCTGGCTATTGCGAAACTTCACACAAAATTGACCCCAAGTAATTGAGGTTCGGACCTGACCCTTTCAGGGGCAGGTCTTCAAAGTAATACCCTAGAAAATGTGTCAGCCGTAATAGAAACGTCTGGAGTATAATGATTCAACGTTTAATGGAACCGGATTGTTGCTACAACTATTGTAATTGAGGAGAAGCTGGTTTTGACAGTTGGAAAATACTGTAGTATTAACAAGTTAAGGCAAAATAACAGTACGAGTTTATTTGTTCTTGATGGGGCTCGGTGATTTGATCGGCCTGCCTGTTAGGGTCGTGAAGAATGTGAGGAATCTCATAGGCATAACTGATAGGGCTAGGTGAGGCAAGTGCAGCTCATAGTAGTCGGACCCTGCATCGTTCCCAGACAGCAGTATCTATGAGGTTTTTGGCACTCCAAAAATAAAACTTAATAGTTGATTTGCACAAATTTAATTCGCACGAAACGGATACAATAAGTAAATAAAATGTGTTGATTCACTCGTTTCATGGCAATAAAATTTATGTGAATGTATTATTAAAACTGCAATATTTATTCGGAGAAACACTAAACAGTTGCACTACAAAAATCATCACTGCTTCTTTAGAAATATGGTCGGTGTGAAGGATAAACTGTTAGAGTCATGTGTACTCGTGTGTGCACACATATACACAAATACATACATACACACAATACCATAGGTAATGTACACACGGCTACAGATCAACCTTTGCTTGCCATACAATGGGAAGCCAGCGTAAACTGTTTTTGTATAGTTTGATGTGTAGCCGTTTGTACAATAAATGTAAGTAAGCTATCCCAATAACTTCGCCACAACAACCTGTATTCCGAACATATTTTGCATTCCCCAAAAACTTATGGCGAAGTCGTTTCATACATGTATTTTGACGTAAAGTAAAAAAAAGGTCGGATAAAAGCACTTTGCCAGGCTTAAAACCTCAAAACTGAATGAAGAAAAAAAATACTCCCCAAATAGGTATGCAACGCCGAAATTAACAAAGCTCTGGTTCAAAGTGAAAAGTTTTTGGCTATTGCAAAAGTAGAACCACCTCTGTCCAACACAACATCACAGCCTATCTTAAATACCTATATCAAATCTCTGATCTAACATTTTTTATGAAGATTAGTAAGGTATATTTGAGCAGAATTTCTAAATGATAAGAATAAAAATAATGGGTCAAAGTGATTATAGAAAAACCACCTCAGTTAACTTGAAAATATATTTGCAAATAATTGCTTATAATAGACTCTAACTTACTGGAAAAAAAAATCTCTTAACATTTAACATTTAAATAAATTTATTACAAAAACAATTGAATTATTTTCCACCTCGTGCGTACCTATGAACACAATATTAACGAAATCACAAAGCGTACCCGTATAAGTTTGTGGTATACTTGAGAAAATTATCTGCATACCTCACACGGAACGGACGTCACTAAATTAAAACGCTTATTCTGTGAGTTCTAAAATAAATAATATACGAGTACCTACACGCACCCTAAAACATCTGTAATTTTTGCCGACTCCGCCAAACGACAAGCGTTCCCATCACATCAACAATAACGATGATGAAAATCCGTATTTCCACATTGAGGGTATAATTTCCTCGAATACAAATTGTGTTGGTGTTAATTGTGGTTTGTGTTCGTTGTAAGTAAGAGCACTATTATCTGTTGTGCACGGTTCAACGCGTCGGGTGTAAATTGGCGCGAAGTTGCTGCAACAAAGACAAGTTTGAAACAGAACTGTGTGATAGTACTCTAATAATTAGTGGTTGCGTTGTGATTCGTGTGAAGTATTTTATTAATACTTGATGTATTTTTTGGACAGCATTTTGATATTCTAATTAAATGATGTTTATTTTTATTATAAACTTGCTCTTGCCCTCGGCTTTTTCCGCATAGATACCAAAGGACTTTCGAGCCCATAGTAGCCTATGTCCAAAGTCCATCTGCACTTAACCTAGACTAATATAATAAGATACTTTTAATCATGGTCAGACCCAATTCCAAACTTCATTAAGACGTTATCGAGGGCAGAAGTGATCTATAATAATTTCTTTAACATGTAAAAACTCAGCCTTTTTGTTAATCGGTGTAAAAATTAAAAAGTTTGTTTAAATTTATTTTGTCAATTAATTTAATCGCCTTAAGTGCATCAAGAGATCTCTTGAAGTCTGTGTCTCAAGTTGTTAAATCAAGATGTCACTGTACTATCGGTAGTCCTAAGATAACCGTAAATAATTGTATAAACGGGTGTTATCTGTGTTAAACTGCCCAGAATGACCCAATTTAGGGTCTAGACGGAGAATTTGTGAAGATACTCTAGTAGGTCATTTGGTTGTGGTAATTTGATAGTTTGTATAATGTTAGGACAGCTTAATTGACAATTGTTTGTTACAAAAATGGCTTTATTTGTAGTTTTGAGATTTAAGATTATAATCATCATCAAAGGGTTGTAATAGCCTAGTGATATAACTGACTGACTGCTAATTCAAAGACCTGAAGTTAGATTCTTAGGCTGAATTACAACTGACATTTCGTAATCATGATCTATATATAGAAATAAATATGACGTAGGTAATTAATGAATAATGAGAAGACAGCTTATACTAACAATGTATAGTTTCTTAAGTTCTAAGAGCGACTGCTACCCTAGAAGCCCTGGGTTCGTTCCCCAGGTCGAGCAAAGTGTTATTTGGTTTTTCTATGAAATTCCCAGTCGCACCTCGGTGGCTGGATTTGTCCCCGGTTAATGGCTCGCCCCCTATTACATGGGACCTAAACATACAGGCGAAATGTGGGTGTACATACTAATGTACACCCACAGAGTAATATATTCCGTCATAAGTAATGTATTCCCCGAAGAGAGCAGAGGTGAACCTACTAAGGTTCACCTCTGCTCTCTTCGGGGAATACAGGCGTGATGGTATGTGTAAGAAATGAATACTAAAAAGACAGTTTATACTGACAATGTATATCTTGATGTTTTAGCTTTGCATACTATTCGAGAGGGTCACTCAGGTGTCACTCAAAAAGTAGTAAGTAAATTAACTACTTATTTGAATCTTAGATGGAGATCGCAACTCAAATAAATTATCTTTAGGATTATGATTTTCACATAATATACACGAAACATGATGCAATCAGCTTACAGAACAACGAGTCAAGTACCTTTCTAATTGAAACGCAATAGCATTACCTTTATGCATTCAATTGTCATGGCATATTGACCAAAATCGCTCATTAATCAAAATAAATAGATCACAAGTTGTCTCATTTGCTATTGATGTGAGATCCTAATTATTTTTACTCCCACACTGTTCAAACTATTGTTAATCAGAATCACTTTGTGCCATTAAAGTAGAATTTAAAATAAAGCGACGGATGAAAAAACTAATAACATACCATCACGGCTATATTCCTCGGATGGTTAGGTAGAGGTGTACTCCATGTAAAACTACAATTTGTCAGTATACTTAGGTCTCATGTAATAGGGGGTGAGCCTGTTGCCATTTACCGGACACATTTCCAAATTCCGAACTGCGACTGAGAATTTCATAGAAAAACTGAAGGAATCGAACCCAATAACTCTAGCGTAACAGTCGCAATTAGAACCACTAGACTAATGATGCAATAAAAAACTTCAGGCGTGAAAATCGTGCGAACACAGGATAAGTCATTATTTATTAAAAAGCATAAAAAATTAAGGGCGATAAATTTATAAAAGGATTTTAATGGGAATGTCATGCGGACGTTAAGTTTTAACGTTATGTTTTAATAGTTAACGTGACCCGAAATATTTCAACGTTGCCAAAAAAGTCCAATTCCTGATATTCACATACCAGTCGTGGTATTATATTGATACGAACCCACCGGGGAGGCAATCTCGCGGATCGGTGCCACCGCACAGTGCACCTGACATCTGCAATACAGGGCAAATATTGCATCGCACGTATTTCTTTATGATCAAATTGCATTGTTAATGAAAATGCGACGTGGACAAAGTAAACAAAGACATGTTCGGTTTCAGTATTAAAACGATTTTAATAAAGAATTTCAAATGCATCGTGCCATGATTACGATGCTTCCAATTTTAAAGTGAGAAACAATCAGCATCATCATCATCAACCCATTACATTGTCCCACTGCTGGGCACGGGTCTCCTCTCATTACGAGATGGATTAGGCTATAGTCCGCCACGCTAGCCTACTGCGGGTTGGCAGACTTCACACGCCCTCAAGAAAATCTCTCAGGCATGCAGGTTTCCTCACGATGTTTTCCTTCACCGTTTATGCGCGTGATAATCTCTCATCTCCGTAAACGCGCTCACTACGATCACATAGGCTGTGCAGTTATTCGACTTTAAAAATCCATAATTATTAGAAACAGTGAACTATTCTAAAATCAAAACCGAATAAAATCGTGTGATATTAACTGTGAACCTTGTGAAATAATAAAAATCAACCTACGAAGTGATTTAAAAGTAAAATTGATTGTTGTAGTTTTGTGCAAATCACGGTGAACATTGTGACTCAACGGCTAACCGCTGCGGCTAGTACAGGGGATCATCACGGTTGTGCGTACGCCTTAAGTGCGAGAACGGCGCGCTACTCGTACCTCGTAACGTATCGCTCCACCCAACGCCCGAGCGTGTGGTGCAAAGAAACGTCACGGTTGCGCGTACGGCATACGGGCGAAAATGCCGCGCGGCGTTTGTGAACGCATTGTTTAACAAAACTAGTCTGACATTTCTGGTGCGTTTGCAAAGGCTGCACCAAGTTCTTGCAAAGGCAAGTTGTATAGTGCGCCACAATTATCCGCGTACTACGTGCTACAACACTGATTGGCCCCGCTTGTCAGCAACAGTTGAGACGAGCATTGCCACGGAGCTACGCTTACGCATGCAGCGCCCCGTTAATTTGCGGAAATTAAAGAGCTACCAACCGTGCATAAATAAACCCGACACGGCTGCGCTCCAGTATAATATTGTCACCATGTCAACAAAGAGCTGCGCTGGCTGCATGAGTGCCTTCAAAATCCGGGATGGATTACAATGTTACATTTGCCACTTATGGTATGACTTAATCTGCGCTAATATATCCGACAAACGCTTTAAGCTTATGAGTGTAGAAAATAAAAGTACTTGGAAATGCCCAGGTTGTCTGAACAAGCAGCCGAAAGCGGATAATACTGACACCCCTGTCCGCCTTTCCCGACAAGAGAGTCCTCCTAAAGGCGAATGTCGTTTGTCACCGGCTGTACCAAATATAACACGCCGCACTAAACAAAAACGTCAGTTATCTGATGAAGACAGCGATACGTTGTTGACAGAACTTACCAGTAGTACGCTTAGAGAAATGATCAGACAAGAAATAGATCGGGCAGTTAAAGAAACGGTGAAGAATGTCATAAAGGAACAATTCGGCCAAATTAATGAATTGATAACTAGCTTTCAAGCGTCGCTATCCTTCTTTAACAGTCAGTACGAAGAGATGAAAATCAGTCTAGAAGAAAAATGTATTAAAATAGATAATTTAGAAAAACAGAATATTTCACTACAGAATTCTATCCGGGATATTACGCAACGAATGAACATATTCGAACAACATGCCAGGGCAAACAATATCGAACTACATTGCGTACCTGAGCATAGGACAGAGAATGTTGTTAACACTGTACTCCAGCTCGGTAAGATTATTAAATGTGATATTAAGGACACAGATATCTTACATTGCACCAGAATTGCAAAAATGGACCCACAGAACAAGAGACCACGGTCAATACTTACTAAATTTAATAGTCCCCGCCTACGTGATGCATTCCTTGCAGCGGCAAAAAGTTTTAATAAGACGAATGCTAAGAATAAGTTGAATTCTAGCCATCTTGGTATCGGCACGGACAATCCAGTTCCGATATTCATTGTCGAGCATCTGTCTGCGGAGAATAAATCTATCCACGCCGCCACCAGAATTCGTGCTAAGGAGCTGGGCTACAAGTTCGTCTGGGTCCGTAATGGAAGAGTTTTTGTTAAGAAAGACGAGTCATCAATAAGCATAGTTATAAACTCATTAGAAAAAATTAAAACTTTATTGTAAATTATTGTAGTGTTTATGCATGTATTTTTGTTATTGTTCGCAATGTTCAGCTCACTTAAATGTTACTATCAGAACACTAGAGGATTGCGTAGCAATTTAACTGATGTGCGTCAACAGATATATAATTGTGAGTATGATGTTTTTGTCTTGACTGAAACCTGGCTCTGCGGTAGTGTATTCGATTCTGAGGTATTTGATGATCGTTATACGGTATATAGACGGGATCGAGAAACATCCAATTTTAACCATCATAAAAACACTGGAGGTGGGGTACTAATAGCTGTATCTAGCAAATTTGTTTCTAGTCGCGTACCTGAGTGGGAAAGCCACTGTGAGGATTTGTGGGTCACCATTAATCTACAATCAGGTAACAGTCGAAGCGCATTAAATATATGTTCTGTTTACTTGTCGCCACCGTTACGTATGGAAATACTGGATCACTTTTTAGAAAACTGTAGTCGAATAATTAATACACAGTGTCGTGGTCCTGCTTTGATACTAGGAGACTTTAATATGAGCTGCATTGACTGGATACCTAACAATGATTATGATTGCGGTATGTCGGCTTCAACCCACGGTACTGGTCACTTAAAGGATAAGTTGATAGATTTCATCGCCCTAAATAACCTAACACAATATAACTGGGTAAAAAACTTTCAGAACAAAATACTTGACTTAGTACTATCGGACATTGAGCACATTAGCGTCAATAAGTGTGGCTTTCCTATCAAATGTACTGACAAATACCATCCAGCGTTAGAATTCAATGTTATAGCCCTAGTAAACAGAAAATCTTACCAGAAACCAACTTCTAGATTAAACTACAACAAGGCCGACTACGTAGCTATTGTTGACACACTTAATGGTATTGACTGGCAACAAGAGCTTAATACTTTTGCTAATGTAAATAATATGGTAGACTCTTTTTATAAAATAATACAGGATGTAATAAAAAGCCATGTACCAGAAACTAAATGCAATAGAGGCAAGTATCCGGTATGGTACTCCTACAAATTAATCAAACTACTTAAAGAAAAGTTTAAAATACATAGTAAGGTTAAAAAATATAACAATCCCTTAGATATTATTGAATTTAATTATTTACGGAAAGATTGTAGTTTTCTAATAAAGCAATGTTATAATAATTATATTTTGAAAATTGAAAACGCTATAAAAAAACATCCCAAATACTTTTGGTCACATATTAAGAATCTTCGTAAAAGTAATTCTTCTTATCCATGTCGCATGGTTCTTGGCGACATAACTGCCAACAGTGCACAAGATATTTCAAATTTATTTGCAAAACAATTCTCGTCAATATATGACCCTCCTGATAATCCCCAACAGTTATTCACTTATAACATAGCTAATACAAAGGAGCTAAATGATATCTCAATATCTTCCGAGGACGTCTTTAAAAAATTATGTAGCCTTGATACATCAAAAAGTGCAGGGCCCGATAACATCCCACCAATATTTTGGTCTCGCTGTGCTCATTCTCTAGCCATACCCGTTACAAATATTTATAACACTTCGCTCAAACTCGGTATCTTCCCCAATACATGGAAACATGCTAGGATTGTTCCCATCCACAAGAATGGCAAACGTGAAGTCGTTTCAAATTATCGGCCCATATCGATCCTGTCCACTCTGTCGAAGGTTTTCGAATCACTGATATATCCTATATTAAATAATCACGTTGAAAATTACCTATCTGTTCATCAACATGGTTTTATGAATAAAAAGTCGACAAATACAAACTTAGTCACTTATATTACGGATTTGACGACAGCTGTTGATCAGGGATTACAAGTAGATACAATATATACTGATTTTTCGAGGGCTTTTGACAAAGTTAATCACAATATATTATTGCAGAAATTACAGCTTTTAGGTGTCACCGATTCGACTCTGAGTTGGATTAGGTCATACCTGGATGCTAGGCCATCTTCAGTTGTTGTGAACGGGACTGCATCGGAATTGTTCTATGCATCCTCTGGCATTCCACAGGGCTCAAATCTTGGGCCTTTATTCTTTAATATATTTATCAACGATATAGCAGATGTTTTTAAACACTCGACACCTTATCTTTTTGCCGATGACTTGAAACTGCTTTACATAATACGAAACCCATCGGATGTTGATCTGCTACAAGCTGATATAAATAGCCTGACTCAGTGGTGTGGAGACAATAAAATGTACTTGAATTGCGCAAAATGCTATCACATTAAATTTACTCGCAAACGAAGACCCATTCAATCGACTTATAATATACAGGGTAGCAAAATTACTGAGTCAACAGTGATCCGGGATTTGGGTGTCCACCTAGACAGTCAGCTGCGATTCACGGAACACTTTGATAAGACCATTACTGCAGCTTATCGTGCACTTGGATTCGTGTTAAGATGTTCTAAAGCGTTTAAAAAGTACTCCACTACCATCATACTATATAACAGTTTGGTTAGAAGTAAACTGGAGTACTGCTGCACGGCATGGAATCCGACATACCAGACACATGTAGCCAGGATTGAGAGGGTTCAAAAATCTCTAGTAGGTCATCTTGCTTTCCGAGCTGGAATCAGGAACTCAGTGAGGTCATATGAGGATAGACTATGCTACTTCAAGTTGATGAGTCTAAAGTCGCGGCGCACTGTTTGTGATCTTGTATTCCTATATAAACTACTCAACAATGAGGTCAACTGTCCCGACTTACTGAGCAGGATATGCATCAACGTGCCCTCCAGGGTTCCGCGATACCCATGTTCAGTATTAAAAACACCCAGATTTAGGACGAATCTCGGCAAACATTCACCCCTGGTCAGGTTAACTCGAACGTATAATGATGTGTCGAGTGCCTCAGATATCGACCTTTTCTGTAATACGTTAGAGAAATTTAAGAGACTGTCTATCATACACTTGAAATCAATGTAAATCTAAATCTAACCCAAATGTTGCAATTTTAACTTAAACTATTTATTGTTATATCTCATTTTGTTTAAATATTGACATAATTGTAAATTGTAAATTAATATACTTAATATCCAAATTGTAAGTAATTGTGAATTTGACATCAACATATTATTTCTCTCTTTATATTAGTATTCCTTTAATGTGCTTTATTTTTTAATTCTGGGAATGATGTGGCCTTCTGTAATTAAGGAAACATATTTACTTGAGACTTGGCTCATTTATGTAGAATGTGTAGTGTATTCCTTGTTGAAGACCCAATAAATAAATAAATAAATAAATAAATAATTAATTATTAATACGCACATAACTTTGAAAAGTCAGAGGTTCGTGCCTTGGATTAGAACTCGAGACCTTTGACTTGACAGTCCAATGGTCGAATCACTAGGCTATCACTACACTTGGAACAAGAAGAAGAAGATGAACAATGTATAGTCGGAAATAGGGTAGGTATACAGATTGCAAATACGAGTACGTACAGTTTTGACTAAATTGAGTAAAATTAACGCAATATTATAACCGAACGCAGGAGTTGCTGCCTGCACACATATCAAACCTAGTAGATAATTTTGTCAAATTCACTCATTAGTTTATTACTCTACATGAAACAGTTACATGCATTATTGTTTGCATCTTCAATAATTGACAGCTCATTAATACCGAATTAAGTTTTATTCATATACTTTAATATCGAAAAAGTCCGCAGCAATATACATAAAATAGTTAATAAACCAGTTTTTGGTTAACCGTGATACTTTTCCCTCACGGAGATAGATTAGTAGGTTTTTGTACTATAATAGGCCTTAACTAAAGAAAAACGAACACAATAGAAATCCCATTGGTGCATTTGTAAAACCATGCAACTGTATTTTATTATTTACAGCAGACTATTGAATTAGAACACAACGAAGCGATTGGCGGCACTCGACGACAGTACTGCGAACGAATCGAACACCACAATGTCCATTGTCGCACAGATAGACTCCAGGTTTCTGTCGCGGTGAATAACCGTCGATGTATTGTGTAGTTAGAGATGGGAACGCGAGAAAGTCCTGCCATTGTTTCGCCAACGTCAACACTTCCCGCTGTAAATGAATGCAAAACTGGGACGTTTATTGTCGTTTAGATTGTCGACGGTTTTTTACAAAATGCAAATGTAACAAAAAAAATTGAAGCGTAACCGGTTTATAAGTGAGTCTTTACTCTTTAGGTTAATACGGATTTTAGGTGAATATAGAGAGATTTGTAAAAAGAATAACAATTCCTGTTTACAAACAATTTTGCTGGCAATTTTGGAGCAATATTTTGGGAAAATGCAAAGTAAAGTTGTGCATTGTGCAGCAAAATATGTTGACGTTGAGTAAAGTTATTTTGAGTTGGAATCTCGGTGAATGCTGCCTCAAAGGTAAACTGTGTATTTTACTAGATCAACATTATGATACCAGTTTACTTCAATTTTGATAATAGCATAATTATACAAAGTATACAAAAAGAGATTTACATGCATTTGTACGCACGGCCTTGGCTGATAACTGGCCTCTTATTGATAAAGAAGCCAATACAATGCGAGATCAGCTTAAACTTGATTTGTATAGATTGATCTGTAGCCGTGTGCAATACATCCCGGTAAAATGGTATACACATTGCTATATCATAATGTCTTAACTATTGACTTTCTATTTTCGTCCCACTGCAGGACAAAGCTCTCCTTAAGCACTTTCCATACCCAATTATAAATACTTTTGAGTAATTATTTTATAATTATGATCAATGACAAACGGAATCTAGATATCCAGCAGTTGATCTTTAATTGGGATCGTCGAATTCAGTTCATAAACAACAAAGTTGCTCCAAAATTAATTAAAGATACCTTCTCCAATTTGAAGTCTGTAAAAAATAAACAAAATAATTTCCAATTTTCGTTTCATCACGAGGAAATTGTAGCAAAATGTAGTTGAGCCGTGTCTACAAAATCCGTATCACAGATTGACGATGTTCAGTTACGTAAGCGTGCAACGGCGGCGATGGCAAACACATTTTTCGATTCTATCACAGTTTTACAATTTCAACGATCGAGTGTACAGCGAAAAGTAAACGCGGATCACGGAATAACTGATTCTAAAGCACCTTTTGATTGAATTTATGATGTGTTTGAGGAAGATTCGATCACACCATCTCGCTTGTATTCCCTGAAGGGTTAGGCAGAGGTGTACTAATATACAAATGGCTACGAATCAAGCTCTCCATTTCTGGTTGACATTACATTGTATAGGATTATACTGGTTTTTTAAAGCTATGTAGCTTTGTGTACCCGTAGTTCTCCGACATTTTTAGGTCCCATATAATATCGGGCGAGCTTATTGCTATTAACCGGGCACAAATTCAAACTCTGAGCTCCGAGCTGCTTACTCACAAATTCATAGAAAAACCTGCGAATTGGTCTTAAGGATCACTGGACTAATGAATCAGTAATGCAGATTTAAAAGATTTATTTGCAGTTATTTCGGTTAAGTATCAAACTCGAAGCTCCTTCAGGGAATGTCAAAAAAAACCTATAGCCCTTTGCTTGACCATTACTACGAAGTTAAAAACACGAACTCGCCTGTGAAAACATTAACGATATGTAGACGACAACTCCAGATGTGTGTAGTTGAAGTCTTACAACTGTATACCTAAGTACACATTCTTAAATCTTATTTTACGAGTACAATAAGTAGTTAAAAACGAGAATTATGAGGCTCTTCCCCCACACATACCACGCCTGTATTAGCCGAAGGGTTAGGAAGAGGTGTACTAATGTGCCCACACTTCGCCGGTATGTTTAGTTCCCATATAATAGGGGGCGAGCCTATTGCTATTAACCGGGCACAAATCCAGAATCCGAGCTACTACTGAGATTTTTTTAGAAAAACCCTTAAACACTTTGCTCGACCTGGGGTTCGAACCCAGGACTAGACTAGACTAATGAGGCAGCAAGTGTGTAAAAGTTCTATAGAAAACAGTGATATATAAACGCGGTGATAATAAAGTTTAAATTTCCTGATTTAAGTGTATTTCAGTGCTCATGGAGCGCTGAAATGTACTGAAATGTTGCGGATTGTAAAAAAGAAAATAACACTGTCCGTTAAAACGGTGATATTTTTACTGTAGGTAACCTAAAAATCATGAGAATAGCATGATATTTTCAGGCTTGCAATTCAGAAATAATAGTAGTCGAAGTTTGGAGTATTGCCCGATTAATGGGAATAGGCTCGGCCCTTATTAAATGGGACTTAAACCCTTCAGGGTTTCCAGCATTTTATGTTGCAGATGTGTTTTTTTAGGCTGAAACTGTATTTTCATAACATTTGTATTTTTGAACTCGAATATAGTATTGACAAAAAAAATGGTTAACTTGTTACTGCTTATTTGCGTCCAAATATCGTTTTATTATAATTAATCTAGAAAGATTCTAAACTGACTAGGTAATTATTGTGAATAGACGATTAAGTCCAGCTCTTGTCTTTGGAGCAATCACCACTGTTCTCTTTTCTCTATTCTCTACCTTCAATTTGACCTCTTGATACGACTCCACTCCTTCAAATGTCATTTATATATTTTCTTGTTTTAATGATGTCATTGTCTACAAACGGTTATGACACAAATTACAAACGCGTTAATTGGATTTAACCATGTGCAAAATTGTCTTCATTTGACACTTGTCGATATTACGCACGTGTCTCTCAAGTTACAAACTCATACGCTTAATTAATTATTCCATTAATTGTGTTCACACGTGATTTCAATTAGAAACAATTTAATTGGTCTTTTGTGTTTTGTACTGATTTATGTGCGCGGTTCCTGCTAAATGAACTGTTTTATTAACTTATTATGCATTGAATTTGAATTATCTTTTTGGATTTTTTAGGCAAATTCCTTTTGGAAAATTCCATGCAAAGATTATGAAGTTATTTTAGTGAAGGAAAAATACGACCGCGGGCAGGA
Organism: Subacronicta megacephala; assembly: GCA_958496365.1. Classification (NCBI taxonomy): domain Eukaryota; kingdom Metazoa; phylum Arthropoda; class Insecta; order Lepidoptera; family Noctuidae; genus Subacronicta; species Subacronicta megacephala. Next base: position 10,476,962 of record OY292527.1, read on the forward strand.
TTCGAACCTGCGTCTTCTGGTTAATTGCACCAGACGCTATAACCGCCAAGACACCGCGACTCCCACTCGCCGCAAAAAATAAATAAATAATACATTATTATCTTTTTGTATTTTTTTGGCATTTTCCATTGTAAATAAATGGTTATCGGACAACTCTTTCTAATTGATTTTTAAAATTCAATGTTGTTTATGTAAGCTCCGGTACAAAGCTTTCAAATCCATAGATTTCGTACGTGCTTAATAGTTCGAGACTGGAGACACTGCAAGAACACTAAAAACCACACAACGTTTCCCCACATAAAATATTCACAGACACCACTACAAATTCACTTTTATGTACACTGTACAGCTATACGAAACTGTCAAATTTCTCCAAATGATTTTAAACCTTAAAATATTGAAGATTAAGTTCAAAATCAACTGAGAAAATTTGACATTATGTGATAACCTGATGTGCTGGCTCCTCCGTACATTAGGTTGTAGACGTAGCTGCGATGGGAATGGGAAAATCTAGTATTCATGGCGTAGGTACATAATAAATCGAATTGAGAATGTATATATATTAGCTTTGTCCGTGGGAGTCAAGAATGACTTGAAGTGAAGCGTTTGGAACTAAACTCTGATAGGTGTCGCATTAGTTCTCAAGCTGTTCTCTCCCTCTCTATCTAAAGTTTAAATCGGAAGCATGCTCGTCTGACCTTTTGAAATAATAATGCGCATTGATGATGAAATGACAATGTCTGAGCAAACGAGTTCTCGAATGGAGACAGCGTCTAGGCAAGCGTAGTGTAGGGCGCTCGCCGGCCAGAGGGAGTGACGAATTGCGGAAAGGAACTGGCATTGTTTGGAGGAAATCTGAAGATCGGGCTCTGTGGCGTTCCCTAGAAGAGACCTACGTCCATCAGTTGAACAATATAGAATTATGTTAATGATTGTACCTAACTCAGATCAAATAAAAAGTTAAGATGGAACTTTGCGAACAAAGAAGTGAGGCCGGCTAAAACTACGCCTTGCCGTGTACAACACACAATTACACGCACACACGTACACTTATCTTGTCAGTCGAGCTATCGAGCTATCGAAACGACGCCTTATCTTGTCAGTCGAGCTATCGAGCTATCGAAAGCTCGACTGACAAGATAAGGCGTCGCTAACTAATACATGTGTGCGTGTAATTGTGTGTTGTACACGGCAAGACGTAGTTTGTCTAGGCCCCCAGGTCGCCTGTCTCGTTGGGGGTCATAAAACTACGTTTTCCAGTGAATTTCGTCTATATGTACCTTAATGTAACCGGGAGTTTATGGATTTATTTTATGGTAAAAGGATATAACATTTAATATAGTACAAAGAAAGGTAGGTATATACTTAAATATTATCGCGCAATAGAATTGTATGGGCCGGTTTCGATATAATACCATTTAACCTTAATGAAAACGCGTAGGTAGAGGAAACCTATAAGCTAAACAACTCTAATGGCCAAAACGCCTTACTTTCAACGTAATTGGGTAAAAGTATAACGAAATAATGTCGGCAATCATTTATTCAAGTTTTAACACCAATATCATGGTAAACCCCCAGATCAAATAAAAAGTTAAGATGGAACTTTGCGAACAAAGAAGTGAGGCCGGTTTAACTACGCCGTGCTGGGTACAAACACAATTACACGCACTTGATACGTTAATGACGTTTTGATAGACGTGTAGCGATAACTCGACTCTGCTCGATTGACAAGATAAGGCGTAGTTTCGGTATACGTGTGTGCGTGTAATTGTCTTTGTATACGGCAAAGCGTAGTTTTAGCCGGCCTCACTTCTTTGTTCGCAAAGTTCCATTTTAACTTTTTATTTGATCTGAGAGTAAACCCCCATTAATAAGGGAGGGGTATTGCCGCTGTTATAAACTGTATAATTCACGCAAATAACTTAATCGAAGCTAAGTTGAAATTTACATAATAACCACCTTTTCAACGTTTTGTAAGTTATTTTTCACTGACTTCGAAGTTAATTTAAGCCACTCAAATTGTTATACTGAACTGAACTTTAGTTATTTTGCTGTAGGAGGGCGCTTTCTATTTATTCTATGATATTATGACGTGTAAGTATGTCAAATAGATAACATAATTTTTATTATTTCAATTTAGATATACATTGATTTTAAGTGTTTAGTTTATTTATTTTATGTACGCCATACTACCTTATTGTCGCCTTACCTTTCACTCGAGTCCATCCAAAGGTTGTCTGTAAGAGATCGCTTTTAGCGATAAGACCGCCCATTGTACCATTTTATTATTAATGATTTGTACTTGGCTTTCGTTTGTGGTGTACAATAAAGAATATTCTATTCTATTCTATAATCATTATTAACCCATTACATTGTCCCATTACTAGGCACGGGTCTCCTCTCAGTAAGAGAGGGATTACGTTATAGTCCACCCCGCTAGCCTACTGCGGTTCGGCAAACTTCACACGCCGTCAAGAAAATATCTCAGGCATGCAGGTTTCCTCACGATGTTTTCCTTCACCGTTTAAGCGCGTGACAATTTATTATTAATTATGAAACAGATGTTCGTCAGCGGTGTACTTCGACGGTTTTATAACTATATTCCTAGTGAGATAGTAAAGAATCGCTTTCGTATAACTATGTTACGGTATATAATTATATCCCTAGGGATATAACAATATTACGGCTTCATCTATCTTACTGCGACATATATACCTAACTCTGTTGTTGACAATACCTTCTGGTCGAAATGAAAATGAATAAATTTACATTTGTCAAGAAAAGCACCAACTATCTAAAACTTTGAACATCAGTATCTTGGATGTTTACGTTCTAAGCAAAACGGCCAAGTTGCCCCAAGTTCTATAAGTTAGTGCCGTTGCCCACAAGTGGCGTCCAAGGATCTCAGTTCGCAACTAATAATAGTACTAGAAACCTGCAAGTTGTGGCTAGGCAACTAAACACTATTAATGCTAAGCCAATTAATAGTTATGGGGAGCGTCTGAATGCGGAGAGCAAGGCTTGAAGGAACATTAAGATGTAGGTATTTAGATATAACAAAAAAAAACACAGCATCACCCCTGTATTCTCTGACGGAGGAGGTTCGACAGGAGGTGTAACACATCCGATCCTTTGGTAGGAATGCAGGGGAATTCAGGACCAGGTCTTATGTCCAGAAGCTGGAATATGGAATGGGGCTTCTACTCGGGATACAGCAGGTATGGGATACCATAACATACCATCACGCCTGCTTTCCCTAGGTTAGGCAGAGGTGTACTAATACACCCACACTATGTTTAAGTCCCAAGTCAATAGGGGGCGGGCTAATGGGAATGGAATCGTATTAACCGGGCACAAATCCAGACTTCAAGTTGCTATTTAGAATTTCAACCTAAAATCCAATAACACTCTGCTAGACCTGGGGATCGAATCCAGGACTTCTAGCGTAGCAGTCGCGCTTAGGACCACTAGACTAATGAGGTGGTCAATATGGAAATCTATGGAATATCCTGGGCGTGTACACTGTACAGCTTTATTGTAAAGTTAAATATACTTATGTAAAACACTCTCTACTATACTCAAGGGGATAAAAAATAAACAATTTTAGCAAAGGACTTTATAAACAATTCATTTTAATAAAATAATAATTTAAATAAATAAACTTATGAAAGCGCTTTAAAAGAAAATATGAAGAAGCAAATGAAGCTAGAAAATAATATTTTAATATAGCCGGCGTGAGAAGTTTCTGGAATATTTGTGAAGGAATTCCATTAGGAAACCGTCGGACAATAATGCAAGTTAATTGACTACTCACTGAACGAATAAGTTCTTAATAAAAATATACTCAGGTTTTTATATTAATAAAGCTTCTTTTATTTATGAAAAATGCTCAAAATTACTGGAAGTTTTTAATATATTTTAAAATAAGTGTTGTGTTTTGGCTCTAAGAAATATTTTATCTTCATTTTTATTTTAGTTTTTCGTCATAAAACAAACAAGAACGAGATAAGATTTAATGCAGTGGCTTTGCAAAACATAAAGAAATCTAAAGTACGCAGGTATTTAGGTACCTACTTTAGATTTTTCCACATCAACCTATACAACTCCGCCTCCTACTATATTGGACGCCTATATAATGCCAGATCAGCTTAAACTGGATTTTTATAGGTTGACCTGTAGCCGTGTGTACTTAGTACTTACCCATCTAAAAATTGTATGCCTGGAAATGCAATCAACGAATATATACAGAGGAAGGGACATCAACACACAACCGCTTACTATGAATTCAGTATATTTTATGACTCTGGCCTTTTAGAAATCATTCGTCGGTTTAAAACTTTTCCATACATTTTGACCGTGTAGGTAAAGGAAAAAACAGATTCTTTTTTTAATAACATACACGGTGTTATGAAGAAAGCCTTAAATTGTTGATAATTAAGATCAAAATTGACTGAGAAAACTTGATATTTTGTGGTGGCTTGATGTGCTGGCCACCGTTCCTTCTGATTGTTTAGTTTTTATATTTATTGTTACTTGTGTTTATATGTACTCGCTGTTTTATGGTGATTAAACGTTTCTTTCTTTGTAAAAAGATTCCACCAGGTTAGGCCTAAGGTTATATTGTTCCCCAAGTTCGCAAAATAATAGAATTTATGATCCAGTTTTCAGGTTTTGGATTATAACTAAGTATATTAGCCGTTGCCGCGATTTTACTTTCATCCCAAAAGGTTTTACTAACTACAACTCGACTTCTAGGCGGTACTTATTATATCAACATGAAACAATGCCTTCAATAATACATGTACAATTGTCAAAAATAAAATAAAAATGATGTTTTGGCTTCTGTTACTTATTAGTCCAATTTTACCAGTCTTTGTCATACCTATGCGATCATCCTGTAATGAATCTGAGATAAAAATAAATGCTAATTAACTTTAATCCCTCTACAAAATCGCCTATCAAAACGACAAACTCATTTTCGAAAACTCATAAAATAAAATGACGATAATAAATTCTTCTAAAAGTTCCTTTAAGACCGAAAATAATTAATTGGTTTGTGCCTTAACAAAATAAAGCCAGCCGTGGCTTAATTAAACCTCAGTGGGTATCTGACCCTTCGCTGCCTTTTTTGGTTAATTAATGATATTTTTAGGTTTTTTCTATAGCCGACGCGGTGAAGGTTTACCTCGCCATTAAGCCATGATCCTCCGCGTTCTATAGCTGTGCTGCAAATCTTTTTTTTATAGATTACAAGCAATGTCTCATTAGACTAGTGGTCCTAATAGCGACTGCTACACTAGAGGTCATGGGTTCGTTCCCCAGGTCAAGCTAAGTGTTATTGGAGTTTTCTATGTAGATTCTAATTCTTAGTAGAAGCTTAATTGGATTTGTGTGGAAATAATTCATCCCCTATTTCATGGGACCTAAACATACCAGCGAATGGTGAGTGTATTAGTACACATCTGCCTAACCCTTCTAGGAATACAGGCGTGAGGATAAGTTATGTTATGTAAAGTTGTCTCTTTAGATCATTTACTAACAAAAATGAATTTCGTTGCATACCATCTTATTATACTGGACGAAGTCAACAATTCAAAATTTGCATAACGCGGTATCCACGAAAGCTCCGGGCAGTAGGAAAGTTAAGGCGACGTGGTATTGTATCGTATACTATTCTATTACGGGATATTTATATAATTTTATTTTAAATACCCTTTAACAATAAAATAAAACCATTTCCCTAGACTATTTACTATAAACTAATTATTTTTGTTGTGGTAGGGCCACGCTGTTCGCAGCATGAATGGGCCGGCTCGACCGGGTAAGTACCACACTCTCTTGCAGAAGACCGACGTCCGAGTAGTAGCGTTTCGTTACTGCGCTTCGTTCGGTGAGCGAGAGGGCCGGAGGCCCGATTGCTCCCCCAATCACCTTCCTTCTCCTTTTCTCCTTCCCTTTCCCTAAATAGGCTCGGCAACGCATCTGCAACTCCTTTGGTTTTGCAGATGTCCATGGGCGGCGATGACTACTTACCATCAGGTAGCTCGCCTGCTCGTTTGCCGAGATATCCCATAAAATATAAAAAAAAAACGCGTAGACGAAATTCTTTAGTCTATATTTTATTAAATTTCGTCGTTCTTAGTGTAGGTATGGGTTTTAACATAAAAACTAATCTTTTTTTGTATCAAGTTGATTAAATTATGTTTTGGCACCCATAATTAAACTGGCACTAATTGGTACTTATCTGAAAGCTCAAATATTTTATTGACAAAATAATAAAAAAATCTGAAATTTTTATACCAACTGAATTTCTGTATATTCGAAGCACGTCAAAAGACTTAGGTACTCATTTCGCCTTAAGTACTCGTATATCGGTATTGGTTACAGCATAAAATACCGGCGGCGTATCGCGGTCTCGAATGGCTCCTTTCTGCATGAAACATTCATGACGTACTTCATATTTTTACATCTCTTTAAATGCAGTCATCGTGACGTCACTTCACGCTACTTTGAACATTGAAATGCTTTTTAAATAAAACTGCGCCAATGCGTCGACAATATTTATTTTGATAACATAACATCACGCCTGTATTCCTTGAAATGTTAGGTAGTATTGTACGCACGGCTACACATTAAGCTATACAAATCCAGTTTACGCTGGCTTCCTACTCTATGGGAAGTATAGGTATACATGTATATGTATACCTATACTTCCCATAGAGTATAGTATGTATGTATAGGTCTACATGTAGCAGTGTTTACTATGTATATTTAGGTCCTAAATCGATACTTTTTCATATCCTCATGGACCTTCCTACACCGGTTAAGGCGGCAGGGTTGTCGGATTCATACTGTCTACAAACCGCACTTGACTTTCCGTGCCCATAGGATAGCCATGAGACTCGGGACATTTGCCAAAACTATGAATATATCGACAGTTCACAGACAACTCATTTTTATTGTCTATTAGTTTTTACACCTAAACTGCTGTACAAATATTGATGAATCGTACGCACGGCTACACATAAAGCTATACAAAACCAGTATAGGCTGGCCTTGACATCTACGGAAAACCTTTACAATGAGAGATCGGTCTAAACTGGCTTTGTACAGCTTGATGTGTAGCCGTGTGTACTTATAGAAATTAGATTAAACCATGGAACAGCATATGGACTAGACCTTTTAGTCTCAAAAATCTTTTGGATAGCGATTGAAACCCCGGGCATTACCTAGTCACTACATGTTACAAAGTCCCCTGCCGCGTGTGTCTGTTTGTCTCTCCTTGATAAACTCCAAAAGTACTGAACGGATTTTTATGTGGTTTTCACCAATAGGCAGAGTGATATATGAGGAAGGTTTAGGTGTGTAATTTGTTAAGGTTTTGTTTAAATTGGTTGCAATAAGATGATTATTGTGTACAACTATACGAAGCCGGTTCACTTTGCTAGTAATGAATAAATCTCTTCTATTGGTCTTACGGCCGCAGCTATAAAATACCGCTAAAATACAGTGAACTAGCTGTTTGGCCACCATATTCATTTAAATACTAAATTGATTGCCCTCACAGTAAACTTATTAAGCAAACTCCATTATAATGGGCAAACATTTCGGAAGTGCCTATTATTCTGTCATGTTGCGAGATCATCGTAAAAAGTCGAAAATTATCGTCTATCGGGGGCTCCCACAAATTGCCGCGTTGCATTTTTCATGAGTCGTACGGCATCGGCGGATATGAATTGTTGATTTAATTATTGAGATAGCCCCCGCACTCTGAGTTTGAAGAATGGTTAAGGATCTTTCAGTTAATCATGAATAATAGGAGATTGGAAGAGAAAAATAGTAGCTTTTTTTTTAAATCAGCTTACCTGCAATTTGGGTCGCGCCGCACATTACTAGTATTCTGTTTAGCCCCTCGTTCTAAGCGAAATGCTTGTATTACGAGTGGGATAAGGTCTGTAGTGCAATGGGTGAGTTTCGAACCAGCAACCACATGATCGCTAGCCTATTAGGCTACCGCTGCTTAATAAGCTTATATCGCTTAAAATTGTGAAGAAACCTGCATGCCTGAGAGATTTTCTAAACGGCGCAGCGGCGTGTGAAGTCTGCCAACCCACAGTAGGCTAGCGTGGTAGAATATAGCCTAATCCCTCTGAGAGGAGACCCAGGCCCAGCAATGGGACGGTATAAGGGTTGATGTTGATTTCGGTTACATTGGTTGTTGATGGCGTCTAATGACTGCCAGCGGTTGCAGTGTTTTTGATAATTTGTTACTTGTAGGATAATTTCATGATTTTTTATGATAAAAAACATCTCTTTTTGGTACTTGAACTCATATTAATAATTATTATGTACACCTGCAACAGCCCAATATCTTTTTAAATGACTCTTGTCCATCCAATGGTTGTCTGTAAGAAATTGCATGAGCGATAAGACCGCCAATTGTACTTAAATATGTAACTTTGTTTTTGTTTTTATTTTCTTTTTTGTGTACAATAAAGAATAATCTATCTATCTATCTATCTATGACATGTAAGTATCACATTTTGCGTTTTCTGTTTAAAAATAATCGACCATAAAATACATAAACAAATTGCACATCATTAATATACCATAGAATAAATATGAATCAGAATCCGCGTTCAGCCTTTCTTACCTACATAATGTTTTTTTCCCCATCCTGTTTCTTTTTAAGCCCTAATGCATTTTAACAGGTAGGAATAGCACAAGATGGCATTATTAAATTAGATTTGACTACCATAAAACACGTTCACAGAGTGACTAATAGGCAAAATATGAAACTACTCTTTATACGACAGCTTTTTTGGCTTAATTTTAATGCGGATCCGTGCCTTCTAGACCATACATATTTTACGTTATAACCTCTATTGTACATTCGTGGTCAAAGATTGTCCACTCGTTAATTCAATTTAAGTTCGCCTTCTTACAGAAATTTTGTCATACGACAGTTAACATTACATTAGATATACTAACACATAGGTACATTATAATGTTACTCTCAAACTACGAATAAATAGAGTATTATTTATTCGTAGCTCTCAAAGCTTTTTATTCCTCAGCGTACGCCATTCGTCAGCCATCTTTTCTAAAATATAAATATGGCGACGAGACAATGTCATTTTTTTATTCATTTTATTAAAGTGCACTGGAATCTGTTAGACAATGCTTGTTGGAAACTTTTTAGTCTGTATTTATTTTAAGCTTTTTTGTTTGAGATTTGTCTGGAACATTAGGAATTAAATGTGGTGGTTTTATCTAGTATGTTGTATTATACTTTAATGAAATATAATTACTTTTTGGTAATTTAAATAATTTAGTTTATTTTGTTATTAGGTATACTTACTTGAAATGTAATATTGGCCCAAGGACGTTAATGTTAATTGAGTGTTTATAATCTGACTAAATGAATGCATATAAAAGCGAAATAATTGACACTCATACACTAAGTCTTAAAACTTAAACGAAATTTGGCATAATTAAATAAGTAATTTGCTTATAAAATTTAAGAATTATGAAATTTCTAATGATATAGATAGAAGATTGATAGACCCCCCTGATGTTACCATTTTGAGTAGCAGTCGCGCTTAGGACCACTAGACTAATGGGGAAATATATTAAAATAAAATAATATTATATATAATAAAATAATAAAATGGGATTACACCGCCGAGATATTTCTGTACAGATAAATAATTTCATGAATATTTTGCTGACAGTAATTGATAAGAAACTGCTCACTTTGAATACTTCACGTGACAAAGGATATGTCATGTCGGGGTTTTAATTAAGTATAAAGGATTTAAGACGTTCATGTTATCCCAAAAATAATGACTGTTCTACGAGACACAATTGTTTGGTCTTTCAAAACGTGTTGGATAAACTGTTTTAACGTATCTAGGTAGTAATTGTATATCCAATTAAATCTTTGATATTTGTCACCTTTTATATAATAGACTATTGTAGCTGTTAATTTGTTATAATATTCAAAATAGAGCAAGGTCGATTATTTTTGAAACCAATAAAATAAAATAGTAGGATGAAACCCATTGTAAAAGGAAGAGAATATCATAAATAATAAAAGAAAAATAATTTATGCGATCTGTGGTCGAAAAGTGGAAGGGTTTAAGGGTAAAAACCGTTTATCTCGATTTCCGGCATTTTTTCCATAGGACTTGTAGTTTTGTCGGAAATCGAGATAAACCACTTTTTACCATTTTCGTCAGCCCTGGTCTAAAAATCCATTATTATCACACCCAAGCGACGTCGCCTCCGCGCGCCCCGCGGCGCGTTTATTAGAACGGAAAATAAATAATTGTGGTGTGTCCGACCACATCAAAGTGTCAATTTTTGTAACGGTTGACATCTGTCAAATGTGTAATACGTATCGCGCCATTTACTACAACAATAAACTAGGTGTAGGTAAGTATGCTTTTAATCGTCAATAGATACTAACACTATCTTTCTATAGACTACAATATTAACTTGTAGGTAAACGTTCTGCCACCACGCCCATTACCGTCCGTTTATCAAAAGATAACTAAATTCAAATTTAGGCGCTGGTTTACGACTTTGTTAGGCTGTACGGAGAGTTTCCTTCGCTTTGCATTCCAATTAAATATTGCCCTTGGCCTCTAATTCAACATTGTTATTTTCACGTTAGCGGCATAATAATTGACAGATTGATCTCGTTACCGTCAACAGTCAAAAATTTTAAGATGATTTTCGTTTCATTCATTTGTTTTTTTTTCTCAAGCAAAAACATATTTAAAAGTCTAGGTTAGAAAAACTCAATCGTTGCTATTCTTTCAATAACCTTTGTTATTAAAACGCGTGATACACAACGTGATTATATCTTGGTATAAAGGATTTATTTTTTCTTACAGACCACTTAAAATACTGGTTACAAATCCTGTCGAAACGAAATCCCATTCCTTACAAAGTCAACGTATGAAATCGAAGAGCACACAAAACCTTTTTTCAAGATTACAAAGAGCAAACTCTAGCATTGTAACAAAATAGTCTAGGATACGGCAGCAACTTGACAAAGTATTTCCGATTGGAATTCAATTTATTCAGAGTACTCTTAAAGTGTTTATTCGTTCGACACAAGGAGGCTTTAACACAAGGATTTTTTCACCTTTTTTTTTGACGAACTCCGGTACTATGTTGATTTCTTTGTTAAACATAAATAGAGTTGTGTCGTAGCGTTTTGCTGAAATTAATGATATTACAGTGTGATAATAAATTGCTGGACCTACCAATTAGTTGGCTGGCGATGTTATTACCTGCAAATAACGAACGAATTCATTAAAATTATTAATTGCGGTGTTTATGCTTGGTAAAAATACATTTAAATAAAATTTCAAATTTGTCAAAATTGTCAGGTGTGCAAAAAAAAATTTGTTCAGAGTTTTTATTGTAGTTAATACAGACAGAAAATACCCCTAAAAACAGACAGAAAGTAATTCCAAAAATCTCAATATTGTCATTTTTTCGCAATGAAAGACATACTAAAAATCAAGATTTAACGAAAATAAAAAAGAACATGTTGCTATTTTTTACATACCATCATAACATAACATACCATCACGCCTGTAGTCCCCGAAGGGTTAGGCAGAGGTGTACTTAATGTACACCCACAGTTCGCCGGTATGTTTGGGTCCCATGTAATAGGGGGCGAGCCTATTGCCATTCACCGGGCACAAATCCAGACCCCGAGCTGCTACTGAGAATTTCATAGAAAAACTCAATAACACTTTGCTCGACCTGGGGATCGAACCCAAGACCTCTAGCGTAGCAGTCGCTATTGGGACCACTAGACCAACGAGGCAGTCTATTTTTTACGATACAATAAATATCCAGAATCAAGTTTATTTTCAACTATGTTTTAAGGCTTTGGTAGATCAAAAACAAAGTTGAAAAGCCCGCCTGTGTAAGGGAGCCTTTTGTGCAGATTTTTTATACTATACTGCCTTATTCGTCTAGTGGTCCTAATGGGTTCGATTCCCAGGTCGAGCAAAAAGTGTTATTGGGTTTTTCTATGAAATTATCGGTAGCAGCTTGGAGTCTGGATTTATGCCCAGTTAATGGCAATAGGCTCACCCCTTATTACGTGGGACCAAAACATACCGGCGAACTGTGGGTGTATATTTACTTCTGTCTAACTCTTCGGGGATTATAGTATCATCTACTTTCCCTGTCAAAATAACGAGTATTATAGTCTATAACAGACACGCAAATTTTACCAAATGTTCCTCCCGTAATGTTCTCCACGGAATGCGAACAGCTGAGCATTTGAGGTGCTTGGAAAACACAATTTACGTAATAACACGTCCACACGCGATTCCCGTTTTATGCTAACTGGCTATACGATTCTTTTGAACTGGGATAAAAGCATTGTTTAATGTTTTCAGGTTGTTGTGGTGTGGTAATGTTTGGTACTTAATACCATAAACTATTCCCTGAAAGGGTTAGGTTAGTGAGCGAAGTGTAGTGATGTACCCATCGTTTATACTGTATAGGTAAAGTTAACTTCAATAGCTCCTTAGCAGAACTTAAGTACTGTTAGGGACCTATATAAGTACTTTAAATGATAGCAATGGACTATATATAAACTGTATATAATATAGTCTCCAATAGGTACAATATAAGTGAATGCGCGCGAGTATCGTTGGAGACCGGTAGCGAAGTGAAAGGGACCCTAGGCCTAGGTCCCGGGTCCCACGCGCCGAAGTGATCGAAGACGCCCGAACAGGTACCAAATTAAATCTACGAATAAAACAACAAACTAGTCAAACTTAAGCTTACATAACATTTTAATCTCGTTTCGAGATTAAAATGTTATGTATTTTGTGAAAACCCATGTTATGCAAATAAAGATTTGAATTAGAACAATATTTTTGCAGATCTGACAGCAAGTAGGCACATTGCTACATATTTAATATGAGTTACAAGATATTAAAGTTGTAGGAACCCTAATTAATAGGCAGAAGATTCCTCTTTAATATTAAATGTAAGATTAATCACAAAATCTTACAATATACGTAAGAAAAGCCGACAAACTTGACATTTGTTAGATGGGGAAAAACGATATCAACGTAGGCAGAATTGTGGCTCACAGGTAGTTAAAATTAATTTGAATTAGACATTTATATTATTGTAATAGCTGCCTCATTAGTCTAGTGGTCCTAACCGCGACTGCTATGCTAGATGTCCTGCTTTCGATTCCCAGGTCAGGCAGTGTAATTGGGTTTTTTTATGAAATTCTGAATAGCAGCTCGGAGTTTGGATTTGTGCCTGGTTAATGGCAATAGGCTCGCTCTCTTTTACATGGGACATAAACATACCGGCAAAATTTTGATGTACATTAGTACCTACACCTCTGCCTAACCCTTCAGGGAATACAGGCGTGATGGTATGATGGTATGTCTTTCTAGATAATTTCTCTTTCTTTTGGTGAAAACCGTATGAGTGAAAATAAGCTGAAAAATAGAAACTCGGACTTTTATTTATATACAATATTAGTTTTTTAAAATGGGTGTTCCACTTGGATTATATTTAAAATGTAAAAATATAACATAGGCTTAAAACCATTGATTCTGTTACTGATTCTGAATAAACTACCTACTTTCGACTTTCGGGTGAATAAAAATTAACGTTGTATATAGGTAAGGAGTATTTTATATACAAGATATGATTCATTGAATTTTTATTAAGTTGTTCATCATCATCATCATCAACCATTTGGGGGTGTCAACCATTACATTGTCCCACTGCTGGGCACGGGTCTCCTCTCAGTACGAGAGGATTAGGCTATAGTCCGCCACGCTAGCCTACTGCGGGTTGGCAGACTTCACTCGCCGTCAAGAAAATCTCTCAGGCGTGCAGGTTTCCACTCGATGTTTTCCTTCACCGTTTAAGCGCGTGATAATTAATTATTAATACGCACATGACTTCGAAAAGATTCGAACTCAAGACCTTTGACTTGGCAGTCCAATGGTCATATCACTAGGCTATCACTACACTAAGCTTAATTAAGTTTTGGTAGATTAAGATGAAGTTGTTAGTATTATAAAATTCTAAAAACTAAACGCATCAGGTTTACGAATAATTATCACTTCCCAAAGCTCCTTACTACAGGTTTTTATGTGCTATCTTGTTTTACGTGAACGTTACTTTGTAAAAGGAAAAATCATAAAGCGTACATAATATTTATCATCATGCTCCATTAACTTTATGTGAGTACAGAAGTAAAAATGTTATGATCGCCGAGTGCATTGACGGAGTTGAAAAGGAACAATAAAGTTTTTAAAATTAAGAATAAAATGTTATATACGCTAGTAGGTATTGTACTGGTACGGCACATTAAACATATAAATATTAACAAAATTCATATACATAATGACTGCCTCATTAGTCTAGGGGTCCTAAGCGCGACTGCTACGCTAGATATCCTGAATTAGATCCCAAAGTGTTATTGGGTTTTTTCTATGAAATTCCCAGGTTAATGGGAATAGGCTCGCCCCCTATTACATGGAACCTAAAAATTCCGGCGAAATGTGGGTGTATATATTAGTACACTTATGCTTAGGCCAGATCGACTCAGAGCCGCTACTGAGAATTCCATAGAAAAACCCAATACTTTGCTTGACCTGGGAATCGAAGGGAATCGAACCCAGGACCTCTAGCGTAGCAGTCGCGCTTAAGACCACTAGACTAATGAGGCAGTCATACATAGACGACATAAAATATGCGCCATTTACTTTTAATCAGTTTTATTAATTCCAATTTACTCTGAACCCAACAATTTGCAACTGGCAACACCGAAAGAATTTTAATTTAACAATAAACAGTATAAATGACGATCTTTTACACCGATACCTTTTAAAATTGGAGCTTTTATTAAAATCAATATGGCGAATGCCATGTAAAAAATAATTTGTTTGATGTTGGTCCCCTTTGTGTGGTTCGTTGATTTAAATGAAACAGCTTGGCAACATTAATTTATAAAGTGGCAACTCAATTTGTGTGAACTAATTGTTGAATCAGTTGAGTGTTTTCAATTATTTAGCTTTTAAAAATATAAGAAGTATTTATTGTAATATTGTTACCGTGAGTTCTTTATTCGCTGAAATTAAAAAAAAAACATACTTCATGACCTGGACGAGGATCATAATTGGGTCATAATCAAAACTTGCGAAAAAGATGTTATAACTTATTTCCTCCGTATATATGAGAATTAGTATTATTGTTTTTAACAGAGTTATAGAATTTGGATGGTATTATGTGCACGATATAGAATATTCCGTTTATTTTCATTAAATGCTAGTTTTTTTTTGGGTACAGTATGACAAAATACCCTTCTGTGTACTTGTTACGACTAAGAGTTCGTAGGTTTGCATGGAAATTAAAATTTAATTATTACTTTTATGATAGTCAGACTTTTAATAATCAATCACTACCATAATGAGCTTTTAGTTTCA
Organism: Subacronicta megacephala; assembly: GCA_958496365.1. Taxonomy (NCBI): domain Eukaryota; kingdom Metazoa; phylum Arthropoda; class Insecta; order Lepidoptera; family Noctuidae; genus Subacronicta; species Subacronicta megacephala. Next base: position 10,492,462 of record OY292527.1, read on the forward strand.
TGACATTTCGAAAATTAATCCCGTTTATAATTAAGAAAAAACAGTTTAAACAAGTCGTTACAGAATTCGTATCCATTCTGTGGACCCAAAAAATACGAATTCGACCATCGATTTTGACAATTACAAATCGATATTTTTATTATGATGATGGTAATTATTATTTAACTATCATTTGTCTTTATGTTGAGATAAAGTGTATGGTGCGTGTGTTTTAACGAACTAAAATATTGTATTCTCCAGGTTTTTTTCAAAGATCGTTAGTCTTTCCTTGCTATCAAATATTTAGGTAAGTGTGCACTTAATTAACACGAAAAACAATACCATAATGCATCAGATGACCTATTTAACGAATTTTTCATTGTTGCTTTTCTAACCTAAAAACTGGTGATTTTATATTTGATTTTGTACAAGACAGTCTCTTTTGTGGAAATCTTTTCTGTGTTTCTGTGTCCACCGTAAGGACGAAAGTCAACGGGATGGATAATATTACTAATAATTACTTATTTCTGAGAAGTTACCTATGCTGTGTTATTAGCTATTTATATGCTTTTTGCTCAATTTCCTCGCGTTTGACCAGTTTTAATTTTTTTTTAATAATAATTATGCAAATATGCTATAAAATAGTTGTAAGATTTTAAGAAAAGTTGTATTCATTCGATTGCATTTTTTTTGTGTCGGTATATTTTCGTTAGTAAATAAGTACATATATCGTTTTTTAGACGCATACGTATAATTTTTTTTAGTTTCGCACAAATTATATTGCATGTTGCTTGTTTTGGATTACCCGTTATGCCTACAAAAAAAAAACGGTGGGAGAAAAAAAAAGAAGACGCAGAGAGCAAAAAAAAACTAAGTATGCGTCGTGCTCGGGCAAGATTAGACGCCGCAGCTCATGAAGAAAGAAGATAAATTTTAATTCTTTGTTAACTTGCGTGAAATCCAAATGTAAAGGTATTGAAGCGATTGGCATAGATGATTTTCATGTGGCAGAAATTGAAGAAATTGTAGCATCAAAAATCATACGTCCTTTTAAAGATACACTTAAAATTCACCGAATCTCCTGGTTTAAAAAGCAACCAAATATACTCCATGCAAGATGGTTAACCTTTTGATGCGTAATTTTTGCAACTGTCAAAATCCACTATGTTGTATAATCTGTGCACCTCATGTCAAATGCAGCCACTATGAGATTCGACAAGTTGAAGTTGAGACTGAATTATTACGAAGTTGAAGTTGAGACTGAATTATTACGTTCACCGTCAAAAGAATCCGGTTTGCTACGTAGTGCATCAATGCCAATAAAATTATTTTAAGCCCTAGTCCTTCAGCCAGTATTAAAACTCCGAATGCCTCTACATGTACCATGTTTACCAGTGCTACCACATCTGAAGTTTCCCTAGAAATACGTTCCCCAGTTACTTCACAAAAGAGATTGTACTTTGACGATGTTCAGTCAGAAGATTCCGATAATTTTGCTGTACCACTTCAAAGAACCAAAAGAATTATCTATAGTAAGATTTTCAACGATAGTAGTGACGAAAATATTTTTTAATGATTAGGTAACCTGTAAATTACAGAATTATAGCGATTTAAATTATTATTTAGATCGATCTATCTAGCCTGTGGACAATTAAAATACCTCCTGTGGATTCTCACAATTGATTTTTTTATTGATTTTATAGTGATCTAATAATAACCATTTATTGCTTACTTTATTATACTGGGTACATTTAATAATTACAAGTTATAAGCTTTTTATTTAGATTTATACTGTTGATGTAATCATTTATTATATTCCTTTCTGTGGACAACTTGATATTTTCTGTGGCGTCTTAAAAAGTAAATAGTGGCTATATTTACAAAAGTTATATAAGTCGATCTTTTTCAGACATGTGATTATGTTGTTTAGAATATTTTACAATTAAAAGTTAATTTTGCATGCAATCTGACAACTTTTATTTTTACCAAAATCCTCACTCCTATTTTATTTATGACCCAATTATCATATTTTTTCCATGCAATGCATTAATTAACAGCAATAATATTAAATAAGTCAATTAACATATTTTACACACAGCTTTTCCGATCATTTTGGAAATGGTGGAAACGAAAGGAGTTTCTTATTTATTGGGATCGTAGCTCTATATCAACATTATAATAAAAATTCTTAATACTAATTGCCTTTTTACCTACTATAATAAAGAAAGATTTTTTCAAAAAAAATAGATACCTAGTAGCCGATTCTCAGACCTACTGAATATGCATATAAAATTTCATCAAGTCGTTTCGGAGGAGTACCTATGTCACGTCCGTAATCGCATCACTTGAGAACCGTAATATTTAGTCCAAATGAAGTTGCTATGCGTGCTTATGTGTATATATGTATAGGTAAGTAGAATGATGTAAGTATTTATAAGATTTTATGAAGTATTTATGGCCGTAATTATTTTAATCCTATCCTACTAATCCTACTTCCTACTATCCTATCCTACTAATATTATAAATGTGAAAGTTTGTGAGGACGGATGGATGGATGTTTGTTACTCTTTCACGCAAAAACTACTGAACGGATTTTGATGAAACTTTACAGTATTATTGTTTATACATTAGAATAACATATAGGCTTTAATTTATAACGATATTTTGGGAAATTCCCACTGGATTGGGAAAAATCTATTCCACGCGGACGAAGTCGCGGGCAAAAGCTAGTCTATTATAATCGTCGTCTTAGTAGGTACTTATTACATCGTCCCACTGCGGTCGCCTCTCGGAATGGCTTGATGATGAATGATTAGGCTATAGTTTACCACGCTAGCCTACTGCGTGTTCACACTTCACAACTTCACACGCCGTCGAAAAAATCTCTCAGGAATTCTTCTGAATATGTCTTTTAATGCCAACATTACCCACAGTAGCTCACAATGTAATAAATACGAGACAGGTAAAGTGTAGTTCGATTTCAAGTTTTTGTTTTGTTTTTATCTATACTAATATAGAGGTAAACCTTGTGAGTTTGTAGGGGGCAATCTCTGGACCAACTTAATCATTTAAAAGAATCTTTCACCAACAGTAAGCTACATTATTCCTGAGTGGCATAGTGATATAGGTACTTGTATTATCCCGTAAAATGAAAAGAAATTTATAGTCCACGCGGGCGAAGCCACAGGCGGAAAGCTAGATACAAATAAGCTTTTACAAACGTTTATAAAGCGTTATTGACTCTAGTTGCACGGTAACAAACAGTTAATACTACGGAGAAGAATCCGGCAAGAAACTCTATGGACACACTTTTAAAATTAAAGATGTTACATTATTGTGTAATATAATGTCTTGACATAACATCGCGTGATATGATACTAACTTAACAAATTAAAACCGAACGATCGATGACCGAAGGACAGTCGATTAATAAGTATCATGTAGCTAAAGGGAGTAGCTACATGATACTTACCGCTAGGTATATTATAGCTACAACAGGTAAATTCTTCACTGTCCCTCCCTCATATTTATCGTGCCCACGGATTCCATTATAATGGATGATATTATCAATAACGTCGACTAAGCGCAATTAGTATGTCGCTGAGCCAATATTTCAATCTAGTGTTGCCTAATGAATATACGGTGAATTAATTAATTAAGAATGAAACAATTTTGAGTAATAGATTTGCATCAAGTAATTACTGTCGTCGAATTATATACGGTTTAAACCACTTTATTTCTCAAGATTAAAATCACTTCGAGGAGAAATAAACAAACATAATATTTATACATCAGTTACAATTATTGACAGAGTGCGTAGACGAATAGACGATATATAAAAATTTAATACAACATAACATCATAACATAACATACCATCACGCCTGTATTCCCCGAAGGGTTAGGCAGAGGTGCACTTAATGTACTAGGTCCCATGTAATAGGGGGCGAGCCTATTGCCATTCACCGGGCACAAATCCAGACTCCGAGCTGCTACTGAGAATTTCATAGAAATACTCAATAACACTTTGCTCGACCTGGGGATCGAACCCAAGACCTCTAGCGTAGCAGTCGCGATTGGGACCACTAGACCAACGAGGCAGGCAATTTAATACAAAACAAAAAAAATATCTTATCACGTATGTAGGTAGATTGTCTTGTCAATTTATACTTATGTAGTTGTGCAGATGTAAGGATAAAAAATGGTTTACATGACGACAAAATTGTATAATTATTTTATAGTAATGCCTTTAAAGCTGTGTACTCTTTCAATATGTTTTTGTAAATTGTTATTGTTTTTGCGTCTTTTATATAATTTGGTAATAAGTTATAGATATTTACCTATCATTCATCATCAACCCATTATATTGTCCCACTGCTGGGTACAGGTCTCCTCTAAGAGGGAGAGGGGTTCAGCTATAGTCCACCACGCTAGCCTACTACGGGCTGGCAGACTTCACACGCCATTGACAAGATCATGATGTTTTCTTTCAAAGTTTTTAGCGAATGATAATTAAATATTAGTGATAGCCTTGTGATATGACCATTGGACTTCCCAGTTGTAGGTCTGAATTCAAATCCCAGGAACGCACCTCCGATTTTTCGAAGTCATATGCGTATTTATAGTTAATCATCACGCGCTTTAACGGTACAGAGTATCACTGCCAGCCAACCCGCAGCAGGCGAGCGTAGTGGATTGTAGCCTAACCCTTCTAACTCTGATAGAAGTGCCAACCATGGACAGCGTGAGATAGTAAATGGGTCGATGATGAAAATTAATAGGTTGTAGCGCAAGAGAATACGGTTTAGCCATTGTTTCAATGACGCTGTCGATTAGGCTAGCATGGTAGGACTATAATGATAATAATAGCCTTATGAGGGATAAGGCTATTATTATTATTATAATCCTAACATATCTAGCCTAATCTGAGTCTGAAAACAGACCTGTGCCCAAATCTAACATATCATAATTATGCAGTTGTTTACTTTACATAACTCTACTAAACCAGTAATTATCATCCAAAGACCGTCATCATACATAAAAGCTGTCTCCCCGTATACGATCCGAAACGAGAGAGCTATTCACAAAGGTTAATACAGCCGAACATTGCCAGATAAGTGTGGCTTATGTTCTAACTGAGAGTAATTTGGTGCGGTAAATCTAGAAAGTTCGGCGTATTTGCTAAGCTAAATGGACACATATTATGTTTGATAGATCTTCGGATCTTCGTATGGTTTTACTTGTTATTGAACTCTCTCTACGATATTAAGCCATCGTATACCTTTTGTTTATGGGATAAATCGGCTAACGAGCAGGCGAGCCACCTCATGGTAAGTAGTCATCGCTGCCCATAGACAACTGCAATATCAAAGGAGTTGCAGATACGTTTCCGATCCAAGGAAAACGGAGGGGAAGGAGAAGAGGAGAGAGAAGGGGGCTAAAGGAGGAATTGAGCCTCCAGCGTCCCAATATGTCAGACCCAGTATTTTTAGCTAGAGTCTTCATCTACGTGTCAATAGTAATATTTTTTTTTAATTTTTGTGGTCTAACACTAAAAAAACTAATTTTTTTTGGTAATCCACTAATAACAAAATATCCAACCCACATTACAAATAATTAATATACAGATTTGCCTATAGGCGCGAACTACATTCGATAGTTCCATATATCAGCAATAAGTCCGAACACCTACGTCATAATCTACATTGCACGCAGTCAACTGCATACGATAAATGATTTGACAGCTTCCAACAGGCTTCACCAATAAGGGTCTCTCCACACTTATCGACGCGAAATAGACATCATCCGAATGATTAATGACGTACGATGAACAAATGCCACACTTTTTCTATTTTAATAACATGTCCATCTAGTACACCGGTTACGGAGCGGTGGTTGTCCAGTGGTAATGGCCGCAACTTACGAATTGTAGGTCGTTGGTTCGAACCCAAACAAGGGCTTTACTTTGTGTAAATAACTTCATCACCACTGCTCCTAAAAACGGTGAAGGAAAACATCGTGAGGTCGCCGACATGTCCTAGAACCCCGCGTGGTGGATAACGGCCCACTCTCTCTCATCGAGAGGGGGCCTGTGTCCCAGTATACTTTGTCCATTATGTGAACCGTTTTTTGACAGATGCCTTAGACTGCCTTAGAGCGTAGCTATTCCAGATTACGTAAAAGTTAACTTTGAAATGCGTAACAAAATAAATGTATTATCTACCTTATATTATTCAATTATCTTAATTATGATTCCTTGCAGACATTATAATACCATTAATGTAACGGATTTTCCAAAAAAAATGATTATTGTTAAGCGTACTTAATTTTCTTACATTCTACTACATTCTACCGTGTCTAGTGATGCAATCGAATGTATTCGCTGCAATCATTTTGAACAATGACATTAATTCAGTATCGGAAAATGGCATCCACTCTAATATCAATAAAATATAAATTAAACAATCTTTTTGAAAAGAAATGTATGGAAAATGAATATTATACAAAAAGTAATATAATCAGATATATTAAACATATTTCTTTATTATTGGTCGTCGTTGCACCATTTTCGATTCGATAACCTAACAATCGATAATCACTACTAGACAGTAATCAAAGTGTCAATAATCGGGTCGATGATCGCATTGTTACGTTCCTGCAATCACTATTTCCATCTGTCAAAAAACGTTTCTCATAATGGACAAAGTATAGTGGGAACATTATAGACCGATTATACAACTAATATACGTGGCGCCTGTTAGTAAGCAGCAACCACAGCCTAAACATACCTTAAAGCCAGCGGCACCAGTAGTACCACTAAGGCGTTGTCATCTTGAGTATTCTACAATACGTACCATCATACATACCATGACGCTTGTATTCCCCGAAGGGCTAGGCAGAGGTGTACTAATATACCCAGGACCTCTAGCGTAGCAGTCGCGCTTGAGGTCACTAGACTAAGGAGGCAGTCATGTTCCACAATTTATATAGCACTAACAAAAAGCCAATAACAGTTCACCGTCGTATAATCGGTCCGCCTTCATTTGCATTGCCTGAGCCGAGGCGAGGCGATACACGTCGTTTACACACCTATGCCGCAAACATTAAGCTTTTTTCCGGTCGTATGTTCGATTTAAACCGATTCCGCGTCGATAAGTGTGAAGAAACCCTAAGCTAACATGTCGAACCACATTCACCGACTGGACCACACAATCACATACATACATTCTCATAAATACATTCAGTGATTTATGGACGCGCAGCGTTTTACACAATTAATCTTGAATGATTGTTCGGCCAAGTAATAGTGCGCAGAGGCCGGGATTTATACCAACTATCCAGTTCTGCAGTGCTTTATCTGAAGGAATTTGGTGATTTCTATCCGTATTTGTAGCTAGGTAAAGTTGAGTTTTGGTGTGCTATTGTATCTTATGGCTAATTCTTAGAAAGAGTAGGTATATTGATTTCATATCAAAATAAATGCAAAGAACGAGGCTAATGTTGTACACACGACTACAGGTCAACCTATACAAAACCAGTTTAAGCTGATCTCGCACTGTATAGGCTTTCTTTACAATAAGAGACCAGCGTAAACTAGTTTTGTATAGCTTGATGTGTAGCCGTGCGTACTTTTCTGCCAGTTGGTCAGTGTTAAAGTTTTTAACCCCCGACGCAAAAACGACGGGGTGTTATAAGTTTTACGTGTCTGTGTGTGCTTGTGTGTGTCTTTCTGTGGTATCGTAGCTCCCGAACGGATGGACCGATTTGGATTAAGTTTTTTTTGTTTGATAGGTGAATTAGTCGGGAGCTACGTTTGATGAAAATCGGTGGAGACATAAAACAACTGTCAGGGGTTTTTTACATTTTTAATTTAGTAGTTATGTAAGATTTGTAAACGACCAGACGAGCCACTTGTTGGTAAGATAGTCGTCGCCGCCCATGGACACCTACAACACCAAAGGAACCGCAAAATCGTTGCCGATCCTATTAACTGAAGCCGACAAGCAAGCGGCCCACTTGATGATAATTTGCAACCGCTACCTATAGGCTGGCTGTGGTCTCTCAGCATTGTCTAAACATTGGGAAGAAAACACAACCGAGCTGGAAAGGAAAAAGTAATTGGATCTTCAAAGCTCCAAACTTACTGAACGAAACATAACAGTGTGCATGTGGCTACTTCATGTCATCATTCTGTGGGTGTGTGAGTTTTACTACTACTACTTTAGATATTATATCATCATTAATTTTCCAGATTAACAAATTCAAAATGCGATTACATTTGCAATCGCAATAACAAGTGTTGTTGCAATGATAAAATGGAGCAAATTAAATACGGACAAGTGCAACGAAATGCGAAATTAATGAAAACGGTCCGGAAAATACGTCAACCGATTTATATAGACGTTGGGACGAAATTCCGCTATGATTGGACACGTCAGTCTTTTGAATCAGATCTGATACTATATTTGTTGCATTATTCAGTTCTAAATAGGTACATAATCCAGAGAAATTACGTATCTGTTTCGGACTGATAAATGATTTAAGAAAACAAGCTTGGTGTGCCGTGAGGTGCCTTTTTTCCGGGTCAAGTGAGTCACTCGTGTTCAACTTACACACCATAAAATGCCATAATCTTTATTCTCTGAAGGATTAGGCAAAGGAATTTGGTACAGTTCACCAATATGTTTAGGTTCCATGTAGGGGGAGAACGTATTGGCATTAACCGGGCTTAAATACAAACTCTGAGCAGCTACTGACAATTATTTATAGCAATACGCAATTTCATTCAGCTTTTCCTTTACCTAGGATTTGAACTCTATTAGACTAAACAGGCAGAATAGTCTCTACTATTTTAAAATAACATTATTTTTTCATTAATAAAAAACCAGTAATACTTGATTCGACACAGGAACCTAGGAATCTCACGCTGGTTAGCTACACTTACGACCAGCAGGCTAATAACCATAACTTTTAAACATAAACATTTAACTATAACTATACTATATCAATCAATTATGCGACTCCTGCGCAGACAGTATTGTCGCGTGATCACACCGTCGCGTCATCATCGAGCAAATTGCGGACACACATGTGCGCGACACGGTGCAGTGATGGTGTGGCACACAGATGCGGTGCATTACATATGAGTGGGCGTTTAGATTTATTCATGTTGTCTGTCTAGTATCTATTTTATTATACCGTTGGTTTTTCTTATCTTACTTTTATATACTGCATACTACATACAGTGTGATACTTATATATACATTATATTTTTATTTGTAAATTTATTTAAAAATAGCCTAGCTTGATATCCGTACGTAACTAGGTGGCGACTGAAAATCAGCGCTTTGTTATGGTTTTGTCCCTTATCAAAGCATTCAGCTGAGTGGCAACCTTTTTTGTCGCGGACACGACGTGCGACAGATCAAAACAAATTCTTATTTAAAATTTAAATATGATAATTTATTAATTATGTCTGTTTGCACGTTTTGTTGTTGCTGATAAATAAATGTTTTTTCTTTCTTTCTTTCTTTCTTTTTGTAGCGATATTTAACAATACAAACGTCGGTGAATACGTTTTATCGATAAACGCTCATAAAATCGCATGTCAAATAGCTCAGAGAATCCAGGGTGAATCGCATGGCCTATTTTTCTTTACGGGGTCTTCCCCTAATGTGTATGTGATGTATACAAACGTTTTTGTTATTAGCAAAATTATGTGTCTTATAGTCTTTTTACAAAAAGCATTTTTGATGTTATATAATCGATTTGGGGCGAATGACAACAGTGATGACGCATTACTATTTTGAATTTCATACAACAGGGATTATACTTCTTCGGAATATCTTCGGAATTTAACAATTGATAATTTTGAAATAAAACTACTTTTTACGGATTTTATCGCGTTATATTGATTACCTATTTTAATTCCCGACGTTTCGGATCCTTTACAGCATCCATGGTCACGGGTGGACCATGGATGCTGTTTTCATTTTATTTCAATGTCTAATATTCGCGTAAGTGTTAGAAACCAAATTGATAATTTTTTTCACGGAAAAATCAATTTCCTTACCAGTTGATGGTTAAAAATTTCGATCTTTTACGATATAAATCGACAAAATTGTCTTAACGATAAGACGACATTTACAAACTGTCAAATGCTTAATCGATCGATAAAATACAATGTTTTGTCAACGTACCCTGTAGAAGAAAACATACCAAGAAACATCAGTTTTATCATCGCATAGAGCTGTAATCATAAAACAAATCTTAACTTGCTGTACAAAAAGATATCAGAGTCATTTAATTTTCCGCCAAAACAGAGTAATGACCAAGAGGGTCTCTTTAATAAGACTGACGAGATTTTCTTGTGATTTTATTGCCTACTCCTGCGAGTAAATCGCTCGTTTAGATGTAACGACCAACGATTTGCAGATCCCTTCATAGCCTGTCCTAATTTTCTTTTGAGTTTTTATGTGACTTAACTTTTTTCAAGGGTAAATAGTTCATAATTATTTAATGTTTGTAATCGGGATTACCTAGGTACTACTATTGCAACCATTTAGTTATTAAGACCCATCGTTTCTCATAGGGTGCAAATTTTTATTTCACTTGGCTTTTCACAAATTGCGACAGGAACTGTAATAATATTCAATTGACTAATTCAAAAAACTTAAAAAAATTTGGCGCCCATTGCAGTACCTACGATCCGCCATAATGAAATCAACGTTTTCAGATCACAACATACAAATCAAAGCTAAAAGATACATTGTGAAACGTTATTTGTATCACTATTAACCTTACATGAGTAATTACTTATACCATAAACAACAACAACTTTGATTAACTTAACATAAACAGAAGGGTTTCTAAAGTGTCAATAGAAAAAGGACATTTTGTAGTTTTGAATTCGAAGACCAAGACCATAAAAGAAACGTATGTAATATTTGATAAAGACCTTAATAGACTGTGCTCCATCCGGTGTACCGGACCAACCGCCTTCATAACGAAAAGCGGACCAATCATGTATAAAAGGACCAATTTTATTCACAAAATTGGCCGTCTCACAGGCACCCGGTCGAAAAATCGTCCGTATTTATTAAACCTTTCACACTGACAATAGACGAACTGTGAAAGGACTTTTTATTGATCACACAATTGTGTACTTCGGAATCGCGAAGATAAATGAATGTCGTAAATTAATGATTCTGTCTGCCCACTGCAGGTTGCTGATAAATGTTTTGAATTTGTCGCGTCTAGTCGGATCCTTAATAAAAGGAGAAACGTCTGGAAACGCGTCTCGAAATAACTGTACGCAATAAATATGCGCGTTTTTTAATTTGTCGTCGTATTTTTGGAGGTACCATTCATTTTGTTATTATTTATAACAAGCTGACCCGACATCAAATGTCTTATCTGGAATTATCTTGATTTCATACAAAACTTATTTCAATACTTACATAGGTATACATTACTTATACGAATTCGATCATTACGACTCCAAAAAAAATATTCTTTACTTAATCTATCTTAGATCGCAATCCCAGGACAGCATTGATAGCAGCTAGGAACAGTTTGAAGTGACAAAAAGGATTTATACCTTATCCCGCGCATTTTTTATCTTCATTAAAATGTTCCCCGGACTTCAATAAATATTAATTTATTAACAACTAACTTTCCGCCCGCAACTTTGCTCTCGTGGACTATATATACGTTTCTTTTCATTTTACGGTATACTATAAAGCCTATGTCACTTAGGAATAATGTTCTATTCAAGATATAGAATTATAGATTCCCGAAAGATGCAACCGCCCGCAGGTCACTGGTATGTTCTTAGATTTCTTAGATCCAGATTTTAGGCCTATCGAATCCAGCACAAATTCAAATTCTTAGCTTTTATACAAGTTTTTAATAGAACACACAGAAATCTTATAAGGAACTTACATCAACCCTTGCTTACCTATTTCTATTTGATTCCAAAATCTTGCCGTATCAGATTTTCCGTTTCAAACATTTTATATTTCCAATGGTTTGGTAGCAATCACAAGTTGAATAATAAGCCGACGGACTGTGAAAACGGAATTGCTTTCGCGTGTTAGGCAGTGTTCGACTCAAAGGAATATATTGTTGCTCTTTCTAGAACCTTCGAAACTAGTAGTACTTTTTAAATTGAAAGATGTAATCTTACTTTTTGCAACAAAGTAAACATGTCTTTTGTGATAGGGTCACAGAGTAGTTTTATTCTGCATTTACTCAAGGAATACCTATTTCGAAGGCGAACAATACATTGAATGTTTTCGCTTAAATGGTCATTTTATTTTGAACACTAAGTAGAAGTTAACTAACTAGATACTAGAAAATATTTTTCTTTTTAACCCACTTTAATACTCAGATTAACAGCTACTTTTAATAGCAAATCTGTAAATGTTATTTATTAAAGATTTAATTTTGATTGAATTTTCAAAATCCTATTGCTAATAAGCCAATCTACAGACAGTTGTTTTTTATTGAAAGCAGCATATAAGGTCAATATCTAAGTTTGGATTGTGTGCCCGATAAACGGAGATAGATTTGCTCCCTATAAATACTATGATCTCCCTAAGTTTTCCAGATCTAAAGATCTGGAAAACTTAGGGAGATCATAGTCCACCTTTGCCAAGGAAAAAATGCGTGATAGTTTGATGGTATTTAAGTAATCAAAACGACTTTGTCAATAAAACCTTTTTACAAATACCGCACCCCCTCTTGATTTCTAACAATATGTATATTAGAATTATAAACAAGCAGACACTCCACGATATTTTTTATACAACTCATTGTTATACTATTACACACCAAACATTATCGGATCAATATCGAAACTGTATTTAAATTGAAATCCACAAAAAAATCTGAGCATTCATTGCACAACAAGATTAGATTAAAGGTCTAAATAGCTTGGGTATTAATGGCTCGTGCCGAGGTATTTTATAGTTTCGCCCAAGATTCAAACGAAGTTAAAGCACGATTCTTAGGCGAACTTTTTTTAGGGCGAAGTAAAAGTTGCTGAACGACTTTTTAATCCATTTTTATTCGTATCGAAAACCGTTTAAAGTTCAATGGAAAAGCGTTACGTTAATATTTTTTTCGATTTATCCAATTCCTCTATGCTGCCTAGACCTTGTAAGACCTATTTTAGCATTCTAGTCAAATTCAAGGCTATTAAGAAAAAAATTAAGGCTACCTAGACTTTATAATTTCTGAGATTCCGGGATTCATCTCATCCTCCTAGTATTTTTCGGATAATGTTAGGTTCGGCTTTCAGTCTTACCAGATGCATTATATTTATAATTACTAAAAAAAACGACCCGCCCGGTTTCGCCTAGTTGTACCCAATTATAGTTATATTTTAACTAATTTACACAAAACCTTGACAAATTATACACTTACACCTGCCATATGAATTACTCTATTTGTGAAAACCGCATGAAAATCCGTTCGTTAGTATTTAGTTTATCGCGAATAGACAGACAAATATGCGGGGCGGGGGATTTTATTTTATAATAATTATGTAGTGATGTATATATATAGATATGGATAAATCTTATATGTACATTGACAAATTGTGGGGTTAACAACTTTATGACATTCAAGTACATAAATTCTTCGCGCCGCTGCCGACGGATGCGCGTCGGAAATGAGACCCACATTAGGCTCGCCAGAGTGACACCTTAGAGAAGGCTGAAGATGTATCGTCAGGATGTTACTTAGGACACAAGGACCAAATTTTAACGAAAATGGTTCAAAGGACCAAAGTTAATAGAACATGGATCTCAGCAATAACCTTTACAACTTAGGTATTTCTATGTGAAGTTACTGGAACAAATCATTTAATTACCTGTGTAAAACCGACTATTGTTATAATGTTAATATTGAACTAAACTAAAGAAGGACGAAATAACTAAAAACTATCAGCATAGTAATATTTCAGCCCCTTCCCGTAAATAAAATAAATAATTTTACGTTATATCTTATCCAGATTTTAATTCCAACAATGGAGTTTAAACAAACAAAAGATCCAGAAGATAGTTGTGGTTTTTGTCGCATACCTACCGAGACTTTTTTGTTTAACCCTCCGCCCGCCGAGTGCTTTCAAAAAGCCCAGCTTTTGTTGATAAACGCCCGCATGGTTCTATTTTGAATATTAAAAGTCGTAATGTAACAGCTGTTATCGTACTGTGGGCGATTTGATTACGTAAGTGCCAGCTGTATTATCTTTGTTATGAGATTGTTTTTAATATGCAGGTATTTGAGTTACTCGTGTAATAACTTTTAATAAAAACATCAACATTTATTATATTCAACAATATTTGAAAAATTAAATGCAATTGATGCCGGCGATCAGCGTGCAGTAGCAGGCCAGCCTAACCCCTCTTATTCTGAGAGAAGGTCCATGCCCATCAGTGGGACAATATAATTGATTGATAATGATGATGCAGACACCATATTAACGGAATTTTATGTCGAAGGTCTTTGTTCAGTACTAGACCTTTTCTGATTGATATAATGACTATGATGGAATGCAATTGATTATATTTATATTACTTATCCGCAAGAAATGTTCATTCAAGTAAGTCAAAATAAAATATACTTCAAACGTTTAGTCCCAATCACAAAACAAAATATTACCAAGAAAAGTTTGGTTGGCAAAATATTTATTGAAGATTTTCAATGAATTGTATGACCGACAGATATAAATCCCCTTTGATGTAGGAAACCAATAATAAGGATCTCTCTATGACTTGACAAATCCACTCAACTTCGTCTATGACTTTGTTGTTAGATCTAACCGTTGTGCTACGGTAACATAATATTATTATTGGTTCTAGTTGGTAGTCGAAGGGTTAGTTTATTTTCTTTTTGTTATATCGTGAGCTGAGTGAGTGATTGCAACATCTTTAGGTATATTTCAGACAACTGAAGCCGAAATTGAAGCCAATACATTCTTTGTCACATATTATTTCTGTAGAAATACCATAATAAATTGTTTTCTGCACAAAAAGTTTGCCAACTTCGAAGACCCTAATTTTGCTGACGCGAACCTCGTATAATAAATGATCAAATTTTATCTTGTACGAAATTATTTATATTTTTTCCTAGGGGCCATTTTTCACGCTGCGCCTTTCAAAGAAAGCCCAAATCTGTCAAAGTTCAGACGTTTAGTGTGCAAAGACGCGTGTGTGTGCGGCCAAATTAATGACGTCACGAGTCATAGATATGATTCACTGTGACGTCACAGAAGGCCGGATTTATGGCCTTGATACATCCTCGTTAAAGAAGAATGATGTGGGGTTAGGAAAGGTACGGTATTAGAAATTAGTAATGCTCCCTGCATTACAGAAAAAAATGTTAAATAACATTAACATTTATTAAAAATTAAAACCCATTTATGATTAGATATACAGTTAGGTACGAGTGAAATTTAATTTATAATTAGAAAGAAAGAAGAAAGAAAGAAAAATATTTATTGACACAGTCACGGACAATGCACACAATAACTTAAAAAGAAAACAATAATTAAAGAGAAATAAACAAAATAAAATTAAAAAACTTAGACAAAAAACAAACTCATTGCGTGCCCCACGGCTGTGCCAAATGGCCCAGTTCAGCTAAAAGCCAGACAACTGGTAAGCTGCTTGGCGCTGGTTTTCAACTGGACCTGGAAGTGAGAATCACTAATTAACAATGTTCTAATTATTCTACAAAAAAAAACATCCAAATTTTTTCTTGGAAATCCATTAATGGAGGCTCCGGTAGGTAATGTTAATTTTAGCTCCAAATAAAAAAGCAATATTACTTAGTCTAAAAACCTATTCCTATGGAAAAGATAGACAGTATTTGGAGAGAGTAGAAAGACTCTATTTATATTTTACCTGTAAGTCAAAACTTTTAGTCTGTAATATACGTAATTAAGACGACTAATACTATACCTTTATCAAACTTTATAATTCTTGACTATTTTTTTTTTGACAAAATTATTTGCGTAAATCTACAGTAACTTTATCAAAGGCCAAGTCTTAGCTATATTCGACGCACTAAAATACCGTATCTTTTTCCATTAAAGGCTTTCTTTATTTGTAGTTAGTTGAAAGTAATTTTTTACAAATGGAGCACCGCGTGCCACCAGGTTAATGGATTTAAACCTCGAATCATTCTCGGACTCTTTGACAAAATGTACAGTCGCCAGCAGGTCAAGGTATACAAAACTGTCAAATTTCTCCAAATGATTTTAAACCTTAAATTCTTGAGATAAAGTTCAAAATCATCTGAAAAAATTTGACATTTTGTGGTTACTTGATGTGCTGGCCACCGTACTTACTCCGACATAGGGTTTGTCTATTTGAACCCAGAAAAAAATAGCTTTGAAGTACCTGCTTGTTGATACTGTGGTAAACAAGAGCTACAGAATATTACATTTGAGTTTTTTTAGTCTGAGTTTCATCAAACACTGCCTGGGACTGCCTCATTAGTCTAGAGGTAACAAACGCAATTGCTACGCTAGAGCAAAGTGTTATTAAATTATTCTATGAAATTAGCAGTAGCGGCTCGCAGTCTGGATTTGTGCGTAGTTAATGCCTATTACATAAGACACTGCCGGCAGTGTAGTTGTACTTTAGTACACTTCTGCCTAATCCATGGGGGAACATTGAGGAATTGGGAATCTAAGGCCGTTATGGTATGTGTGTTTCAAATAAACATCTAATTATCCGTAGGTCCTTGAAACTCCAGTATGTCAATAAACTTTAGAGTGTACAAAGTTTTTAAAGTATGGATTCAAAAAACACAAGGTTAGCGTGGTGTCCTTTTGTCTTATCCAATCTAGTGGACCAGTAAAAGACTGAAGATGTAAATTATAAAACACAAAAATCTGATTCAAGTAATCACAAAAACATTTTCGTATCGATTTGATGGAACTTTTGACGGCTCTAGTTAAGAGCCACCATTCGATTGGCTTCAAAGATTCACCCTATAGAGTGTGGTGTAAAAAGAAATACGGCTAATGCGTCTTCGGATCACATCCGGGGCTCTGTGATGAAATGAACCATGGAGGTCCATTAGGTACCTGAGAATGACGCGTGTTTTTGCTACTTCAAAATATTCCTTCTTGCGGATTACTTATGATGTTTGGGGGTTTAAAAACTCATTTATTACACTTCTGAGTATAGAAAATTGAGTAAGAAAAATGTATTGGTCAGGCGCTTGTTTTGTATTTTTGATGTAACGTTCCTAAGGTATATTTTTTTTTATGGGATAACTCGGCAAACGAGCAGGCGAGCTACCTGATGGTAAGTAGTCATCGCCGCCCATGGACATCTGCAAATCCAAAGGAGTTGCAGATGCGTTGCTGAGCCTATTTAGGGAAAGGAAGGGAAGGAGAAAAGTAGAAGGAAGGGGATTGGGGGAGGAATTGGGTCTCCGGCCCTCTCGCTCACCGAACGAAGCGCAGTAACGAAACGCTACTACTCGGACGTCGGTCTTCTGCGAGAGTGTGGTACTTCCCCGGTCAAGTCGGCCCATTCATGCTGCGAACAGCGTGGCCCTACCACAAAAGATATAATAAACGTATATTTTTAACGACGGGGTGTGATGAGTTTGACGTGTCTGTCTGTGGCGTCGTAGCACCCGAACGAATGAACCGATTTTGATCATGTTTTTGTTATTATATTAATTATGACAAAGTTAACATATCTTATCTTAACAGTTAAAAGAAAAGTCCTGTTAAACCCTTGGTCCTAGAAAGCTGAAATTTTGCCTATAGGTTCCTGTTTTAATGTAGGTATAGAAGTTATAAGGAAGATTATTTCGGAAATCAACCCCTTAAGACAATTACTAGTTAGTACCTACTTACAATTTAGTTTGTGTATCGAATTGAGCAATGCTATCAAATAATCAAAAGGACAATAGTCAATTTTGACAATTAATAAAAAGTAAATCCATTCAAGTTATTGTTTATTATATTTGGCTTTAATGTACTTTAACCGGGGGGACGAAAGTTCAGACTGAGGCCGATTCTTTTGCAAATACTTATATTTTTAAATCTGGAGGTCTTGGGTTCGATTCCCAGTTTGAGCAAAGTGTTATTTGTGTGTTTGCAGTTTGGATATATGCCCGGTGAATGGCAATAGGCGACCCTATTGCCATCCCCCTATTACATGGGACCTAAACATACCGACACATGTGGTTGTACATAAAGTACCTACACCTCTACCCACGTGCCTCTGCCTAACCTTTCGGAGAATATAGGCCTGATGGTATGTTTGTATGTTGTGCTTCAATTTATTCAAATTAATTATATTATTTGTACATTTTCAAGTACCTAATACTTTTCACAACTACTTACCATTAATTTAATAGGACCATTACTGTGAAACTTCATACATTGTTAACTAGATCTACTTAAGTTCAAGTAGAATCCATTGTGTATTTATTTTCTAACTTCAAGCGATTGGTCTTTTAAGGAACGTCAATTTGGGCAGATCGTAAAGAATTGGATAAAAAGTGAGATTAGATCTTTTCATTTGAGGAAAGGTCCGAATATTGGTCCTGGGAGGCTGTTACAGAGAAATGGCGGATTGAGTTCGAGAAAGTCAATATTTAAATTGAAGAAAAAACATTTACTGAATAGATTTGAGTCGTTCCGTCGAGGTGATATTTTAAGACAATTGTTCTGGAACTTAGCCAGTCATTGATAGGATTTAGAATCGAGTAAAATTTTCTTCCTATTTTTTAATTGACTTTCTATCATGTGGAGAATAATTTATAAACAATCATTCGCTTAAAATAGTGAAGGAAAACGTCGTATGGAAACCTGGATGCCTGAGAGATTTTTTTTTATGGGATAACTCGGCAAACGAGCAGGCGAGCTACCTGATGGTAAGTAGTCATCGCGGCCCATGGACATCTGCAAAACCAAAGGAGTTGTAGATGCGTTGCCGAGCCTATTTAGGGAAGGAGAAAAGGAGAAGGAAGGGGATTGAGGGAGGAATTTGGCCACCGGCTCTCTCACTCACCAAACGAAGTGCAGTAGCGAAACTTGACCGGTACTTCCCCGGTCAAGCCGACCCACTAATATGGCGAACAGCGTGGCTCTACTACAACAAAAAATCTCCGCTGCATGTGAAGTCTACCAACTCTAAGAGGAGTCCCGAGCCCAGCAGTGGGACGTGGAACAGTCATTTATGTATTTTATTTTATAGATACACTAAATACAGTCATAAATAAAATCTTTTTATTTCAGACATTGGTCCATAATGGGGTTTAGTAAAAAACGACTTTAAAAAACTGTGTAACATAGAAATATTAAAAGCTATAGCATTATGCAATTCAATTATGAATACATAGATAGGCAGGAGTCTGTGACTCCAAAAGCATACAGCACTGTTGAATGGTTTTGTGATAGTTGGGTTTATAAAAAAGGTAGTTGACAAGATAATTATATTTCCGATCTGCTTTCATTCTCACTTATAAATTTAATTGATATCTAATCATCAATGCTGTAGGAATATTCTTTCCCTCAAAGCTATCTCGTAATGATTTTTATTGCAAACTCTTTACGTCTTTATTTTGTTATTATTTTAAATTCCATCCGCCTCAATTGTCTAGATGCGGTAATAGAACTGCTACCCCAGAGCCAGCGATTCAGAGCGAGTATTTTAAGGATTATTTTCAGAAATTGATACTAATAGCTCGGAGTTAGGATTTGTACCCAAATAATTTCAATGACAATAGGCTTGCCCCCTTTCTCATAAGACCCATATGTACCCTCGAACTGTCGGTATACATTACTACACATTTTCTCATTACTCACAAATTTTTGTTGCCGTAAATTCAACAAACTCATGACGTATTTTACGAATATTGCACGAAAAAATTGGATTAAGTTTGAGTAACCTTTATATATTTTTCATAGGTATGCGTGTTTCACCTCGTCATCTCGACATTCATAGGTAACTTTGAATGTCGTCTCGAGTAGGTAATACTAAGACCAAAGAAATACCAAATGTCTAGACATTACATAGGTATAACCCGTTGACTTTACCTTTTTTTAATATTCTATTTAATCTTATACTATGCTGGTGACCCGCATCGACTTTGCACGGCTGCGATGGATAGATTATTCTTTATTCTATATCAAAGGAAAATATATACAAAAACAAACATTCCATGAGTATGTACCTACAATTGGTGGGTTTATCGCTAAATGGAACGAAAATGCGTTTAAATAAGATAATGTGCATAATATGTTAAATACATATTATAAGTTTATGAAAACTATATGAAAATCCGCTGCGTGATTTAGAAGAAGTTGGTTGAGAAACAGACAGACGAAAACAGCGACTTTGTTTTTACTATGTAGTGATTCCAGGCTGAACTGCCTCGATAGTCTAGTGGTAGTAAACACTGACCGTGAGTTCCTAGGTTCGATTGCCAGGTCAAACAGTGTTCGTTTTATGAGATTCTTAGTAGCAGCTCGTAGTTTGGATTTTCCCCGATTATTTGCAATTGACTCGCCCCTTATTTCATAACTTAAAAACACAGCGACACATTAATCTACACATTCGCGGTTGAAGCCGTATATTTATCCCTGCATCGTTATTCTTTCTGAAAATAGCTTGATGTATAGCCGTGCGCATATTAATAATAGCAGATTATTGGTGGATTTTGATATGATTATCTGTCTGATACACGTATTACTTATTGTCAAAGAAAAGAACCTAGTACTTAAGTTCTTGCCGAGTAGAACTCTTTTGTCGTGAACAATGGTTCAGCTCCCGGAACAAAAAGCTTGGATCACCTTAACGATTATTCATAATATTTTAACGTCAATCTGCGCTTCCAATTCCAGATTCTAATTAAAGACTATACAATAAGCTCATTACTTAAACCTGCCCAAAAACCCTCAAGTTTCATCTACAGCGTGTTTGATAAATGAGCCACAGGCTGCTCATTTTCACGCTAGTCCTGATTGATTAGTTCCAATATTGAAATTCGGTACACCCTGTATCGCGATCAAGGAAACGCTAAGCAAGCCCCCTCGCCCCGGCTAATGAAATCAATTTCAAAGTCATCCCGTTTCTGGAATCAATGAGATGTTCGATATTGCCTATAATGAAACCTCCAGTGTTAAAATTGCTACCTAAGTAACTTGTTTTTGATGAACAAGCAGGTGTCTTGAGAGTACAAGTATCGCAGTTTGTTTGATAAATGTGATGGGTTTTTGGGAAAGAAATCCAGCGTTTTTATACACCGGTGATGGAAGATATCTTTTTAATCATTAAACTGATTCAAATGATGCATGACGGGAAGTACTTAGTGTCAATCAACCCAAGACTAGCTTAAGCTATAGATTAAAACTTCGTGTTTCGAAATAGGCCCTATACGCTGGCACATCCATTCATATAATAAAATTGTAAAAGCAACACAAGACGCAATCGGTTAAATCCAAAACTTCGTATTTAATACGCTCCATGCGCTGGCACATCACTACATAGTATAAAACAAAGTCGCTTTCTCTGTCCCTATGTCCCTTTGTATGCTTAAATCTTTGAAACTACGCAACGGATTTTGATGCGGTTTTTTTTAATAGATGGAGTGATTCAAGAGGAAGGTTTATATGTATAATAGGTACATACATATTTTAGTATAGAAAAGCCGAGAAACTATGCGGGCGAAGCCGTGGGCGGGAATCTATTTATATAATACAACTGAAACAGGCTGCTATTCATTATATATATATTGAAGAAAAACTAATACATTAGTAGAGCAACAAGTGCCAAAAATTAAATGCGTGTTATAAGTACGCTGCCTAGAGGCCGAGTTATTGTTAGTAATAATAAAATTGTAACTGTACTGAATAAATGTGACATACTTAATAATTGTGGCAAAAAAATAAAACTTCTTATTTAAGTATATACCTACTTGCACACACATCATTTTAAACAGATCCCACGCAGAACAAATTCGTGTCCAACTTTTTGAGACCTACTTTATCTGGAGCTAAAAAGGTTTCATGCAAATTTTTAACACGAGTTGCTACGATATAGTCTATAGCTTCAAAACCTAATAAATGACATGTTTAGCAAATTTTGTGATGATATACGGCATACCTATTTTCATGACGGTATTCCATAGAGGGTTAGGCAGAGATGTGCTGTGAGAACTATAGTTACCAATATAGCTCAAAGGATTAGCAAGCTGAAGTGGCTATGGGCCGGTTCAACTGTCGGAGAACTAACAAACGCTAGAGCAAGCGAGTACTCGAGTGGAGACCGTGTCTAGGCAAGCATAGTGTAGGGCAGACGCCCGCCAGATGGAATGATGACTTACGGAACGCAGCTAGCAGTGACTGGATGAAGAAAGCCGAAGATCGGGCTCTGTAGCGTTCACTAGGAGAGGCCTACGTCCATCATTGGACGAGTATCGGCTGATGATAATGATGATGTACTGTGATGTGATTAATATGGAATAGCCCGCTATAACATACCATAAGGTAGTTCAGTCGATATTTTATATTGACAAAAATAATCCAGAAACAAATCAAGTTCTTCTTTTTTTTATATGGTATAACTCGGCAAACGAGCAGGCGAGCTACCTGATGGTAAGTAGTCATCGCCACCCATGGACATCTGCAAAACCAAAGGAGTTGCAGATGCGTTGCCGAGCCTATTTAGGGAAAGGGAGGGGAAGGAGAAAAGGAGAAGGAAGGGGATTGGGGGAGGAATTGGGCCTCCGGCCCTCTCGCTCACCGAACGAAGCGCAGTAACTAAACGCTACAACTCGGACGTCGGTCTTCTGCGAGAGTGTGGTAGGTACTTCCCCGGTCAAGCCGGCCCATTCATGCTGCGAACAGCGTGGCCCTACCACGACAAAAAAAAAGACTCTTCTCTTAAAACCTACTTTGTCCAAGCTTAATAAGCCTTAAGCAGGCAAACGTCACTAAAATTCAAATTTATAACAACAGGACCTAATTAATGACGGGTGGGGGCAAGTTGTGGGACGCAGATGTGAGGCAGTGACGTCACTGATTGATTCGAACGGCGACCCCACATTAATCATGTTCGGTCGATCTTAGTTACAATAGTATTGTTGATAGGGGGCGTGGTCGGCTATTTGTTGGGTAAACCCCGCAATTACTTGGATGAAAGTGGATTTTGGAATATTGGCATTTATTCCGAAATATGGGCACAAATGATGCCCAGCCACCATACGGTGGCCAGCACATCAAGTTACCTAAATGTCAAATTTTCTCAGTTGATTTTGAACAATTTAAGGTTTAAAATCATTTGGAGAAATTTGACAGTTTTGTTTACCTTGACCTGCTGGCGACTGTACCTACTCGAAAAGTTTTACTTGTTGTTGTTCTGCAGGTCAAATTCAATATTAATTGTTAGTATTAATATACCGACATAAAACAAACCATAACGCCGTTATTCCCTGATGGGCTCGGCAGAGAAAATAAAAAAATATGAAAATTCTTAATTCAAAAATCTATGATAAAAAAATATAGGTATAGGTCATGCAAATATTTATTTTCGGCAGTGATCGAGCCTGCAACCAGTGACACAGAAGCCGAAGGCCAAACATTAAAAAATTATAAGAAACACTCGTTTCTGACACTTCGTCATCATCACCATATCTGCCTATTGCCGCCCACTGCTGAACTAAGACCTCTAAAGAGCGCCAACCATCATAGTCTTGGTCTTCTGATACGAAAATTAAATTAAAATAACTTTTTATGAATTTTTTCGCGTTATTTTGATATTATTAAATTCCCGTTTCAGATCCAATACAGCATATATTTTCACGGGAATTTAATAATATCAATAAAATCCGTATGAAGTAGTGTTATTTCATATTCAATACACTTTTCTACATACTTTTCTATATTATTTTGCAAGATGTCGCCGCGCCTAAGCTATCTATAATAACCAATTGAAACGTGTTGACTCACGACTCGCTTGGGATAACAAACAGCTGAGTTCACACTTTCTTTCATCACAAATCGTGATAAACTCGTAAACTCATATTCAAAATTCAATGTCACGCGAATCAATTTTAATTCAACCTGAGTCTTTATCTAGTATCAGTCTTGAAAATTATTACAAAACGTTTGTTCTTTAAATTCAAGTATGCGTTTGGGTATTTTTTTCCGAATGCCCATAGGAAGACGACTACATAACAATCTCTCCGCACGCTAGGAAGAAACATACTATCATTCCTGTACACCGACACTTCACCGGTATGTTTAGGTCCCATGTAATAGGGGGCGAGAATATTACCATTAAGCAGGCACCAGACACCGAGTTGTTACTGATAATTTCATAGAAAACCCAGGACCTCTAGCGTGTTAGTCGCGCTTAGGTCCACTAGACTATTGAGGCAGGCTAGGAAACAACTTGACTACATGACCAAGTTCACTTGATAATACATAGGATATAGAAGAACAGCATGAAAAACTTATACTATACGAGGTCATTTTGGTCCACAAGTATTATCATAATCCAAAGCCAAATGAGGTCCACTCCTCCATAGACTTCCACAACGAACATTCACATGCCGCCTGCGGCCTTTTTCCAGGTCGTCTGTCCATCTCGTTGGAGGTGGTCCTACACTGCGTTTTCCGGTGCGTGGTCTCCACTTGAGAACCTATTTGCCTCATCAGCCATTAGTTCTACACAAGCTATGTAAACCACCCACTGTCACATAAGCTTGCTAAAGTTTTTAGCCAGTTAAGGCCCTAATCAGGCCACATTGAGTAACGATAAATCATTCATCATTTTGATCCCATATCCTTCATTTAGGAGGGGGTCGTGGCAATGTAATCACATCATCAGTAAGATGCACTTGTCGCATGAAATGATGAGGAGATTCTTGGCAGTTTTCTGATATTAATCATATTATGTTACATCAAAGTGCGTCCTTTTTACCCCAACTGGATTCATTTTAATGGCCTATATAGCGGTATATAGAGGCACATGTTCCAAAATGTTTACGGAAAGCCAAGTATACAAGCTGCTACCGAATAAGGGTTTGGGTTTCGATCAGGTTGCAGGGCAAACATTTTTCAAATTAATTGGACTCACTTAGCCGGGTTGTTTACAAATGTACGGTGGAAGTTGTGACAGGTTGACATGTGTGGATGTTGTCGTTAGATACCGGTCGATGTTTCAGGGTTAAATTCGATATTGGTAAATTATACGAAGAGTAGGTAAAGTGTTATAAAGCTGAAGACTAAAACGATAAAGTGATATTTTGTTTTACAATAGAGTGAATAGAGAGAATAGGGTGAATAAATACTTTTAGCAATATCAATTACTTTTTTTATACTAGAGGGAGGCAAACGAGCAAGCGAGTCACCTGATGGTAAGTGATCATCGCTGCCCATGGACACCTACAAATTTACAATTAAGTGATATTAAGTCCCAGAAAATTATTATGTAGGCGATAAAAAAAACCGCGCGAAAATCGAAATCACTATCCGTATCACAGAGGCCAATCGCTTAGCATCTGCGCCTAATCATTTATCATTTAAGCGGATTATTATCAAGTAACAAAACCATAGCAACAGAATAAACAAAAGCATATTCTACCGAAAAGCTGCAATAAAGTAGTCGACGATTTAAAAAAAGCTCAATATGGACGTAAAAACCCCGATACAGAGATTATCTGCAGTCTGTAAGTCGGGCTTTGCACGGCCACTTCACTTTCACTTTTGCGTTGACATTTATGTGTCACTGAACGTCCCCGCCATGTTGGTAATAAACGGCAATCAGAAAAAATACGCCGAAATAATATTTATTTCGGCGTACGCGAAAGATTTCGGGTATTATGTTTCGCTTTTATTTCGGTACTGGGCGTTCGGGGGTTATGACGCGGAAAATTATAGCTTAAAAATTGAGTTGTAAGTCGGTAAGGTGTTGTTTTCGTGCTGATTTGTTTCATTATGTCAGTATTTCTTCATTTTTGGAACCAATCATTCTCGATTGATTTTTATCTGGGTGTTCTTTTGTTGTTTTTTTTTTCGTGTTTGTTCGTAGGACGACGACTACGTACAAATCTAACACTTCGCTCGCTCGAACAAAAAATCTTGTCAACAAACATAACCCAGTATGCTTGATAATATATCTATTGATATATCATTTATAGGATACTACCTTTCTACCCACGGCTTTGCCCGCGTGGTTTCTTGGCTTTTCTGCATTTAAATTTTCCCGTTTTTGCAACATTTTTAATTTATGCTCCGCTCCTATTGGTCTTAGCGTGATAATATATCACCTATAGCCTTCCTCGGTAAATGGGCTATCAAACACTGAAAGATTTTTTCAAATCGGACCCGTAGTTCCTGAGATTAGCGCGTTCAAGCAAATAAACAAACAAACTCTTCAGCTTTATAATATCTTAAATATATATATATATATATATATATATATATATAATTATAATATATATAAGTAATATAGATAGAACGGTAAGTAAACCTACACAATATGAGCTACACGATATTCAGCTTATGCTGATGGTGAATACTGTAATGGCGTATATCTGTAAATCATTCGTCTGTACGTTAAGATAACATGTAATAGGGCCTATTGCCATTAACCGGATACAAACCAGTCGTGCATAGGACCACTAGACTAAAGTAAAGCAGTGATGGTAAATATATTACCTCTATACAGGGTTAATCGAGTTAACACAGGACCTAAAATACCGATGAATTTTTATTGTACTTTAACACACCTCTGCCTAACTCTTCAGGTATACAGGTATGATGGTATGTTATGTTATTACGCAAAGTAGAAAAAAAATCAATCCAACTTATAAATAACTATTCCAATATTGTATTAAAGAAGGCAAAATATTATTTATTTTACTTGTAACACTGACAGAATCACGACAGCCAAATTAAATATCAAAGTTTCTGATTGATTTATTCGATTCGATTATTCCATCAAAATCAAAACGTAACATTCAATTTACATTTCAAAGAACTTTATTACGTTTAAATTCTCAATTAACTATTCTGATAACTTACGAAGAATATAAATTTTCCTAATTTGTTGTACAAAAATAAACCAAATGCTAAAAGTTCCTTTGGAGGTGATTTCAGTTGCCTTCGACTTCGACTGGCTCATTAGTCTAGTGGTCCTAAGCGCGACAGCTACGCTTGAGGTCCTGGGTTCGATCCTCAGGTCGAGCAAAGTGTTATTAGGGTTTTCTATGAAATTCCCAGTAGCAGCTCGGAGTCTGGATTCGTGCCCGGTTAATGGCAATAGGCTCGCCCCCTATTACATGGGACCTAAACATACCGGCGAAATGTGGGTGTACATTAGTACACCTCTCCCTAACCCTTCGGGGAATACAGGCGTGATGGTATGTTATTACAATTTGTTTATATTTATAATAAGAAATCATGACAGGCCTTTTAAAAAGATGGTCCTAAGCCAAAGTAATAATTAACAGAGTCAGGATTACATCAGGACAAACACACGATAATAACTCGTAATGATTAGACAGAGATTCGATGTCACTATCACAATTACTAGTGGACAAGTGTCTGACATGACGTCCATCTCACCTCCGAGCTTCCAAGCAAAAGTGAGCGAGTTGATTTATCTTATAAGTCGGCTTATCTTATATACAAAACCGACGCATGTCACTTTAAGAATGGGAAAAACTTCATCAATCTCCTTACTATATAGCTCATATCAAACAAAAAGTTAAGATGGAACTTTGCGAACAAAGAAGTGAGCCCGGCTAAAACTACGCCTTGCCGTGTACAAACACAATTTTACACTATATAACTATACCGAAACTACGCCTTATCTTGTCAGTCGAGCTTTCGATAGCTTGATAGCTCGACTGACAAGATAAGGCGTAGTTTCGGTATACGTGTGTGCCTGTAATTGTGTTTGTACACGGCAAGGTGTAGTTTGAGCTGACCTCACTTCTTTGTTCGCAAAGTTCCATCTCAACTTTTTATTTGATCTGAGCTATACCTATAGATTTCTAAAACTTATGGATTACGTACTGTAAAAATCACTACGATAATGTATACATTTAACCTTTTGAACGCCATTGTCACATATATGTGACAAACGAAATCTTACCCTGAACGCCAACGTCACAAATATATGACAAAATATAAGTCGCACCATATTATGAAATAAACAATTTAATCATTACTTTAGGGTGTTTTCACTACCTTGTGTAATTAAAAAAAAAAGTGGCCTGGCGTCAGGGGTACGGCGATACGTTTATACTCTGGCGTTCAAAAGGTTTAACACCTTCACATGGAATTTCTACGAATGTTATTAAAAAGTAATTCTTGACTGAAATCACTACTTATTATAAAACAAAGTCCTTGGCTGCGTCTGTCTATCTGTCTGTTCGCGACAATCTCAAAAACTTCTGCACTGATTTTCATGTTGTTTTCACCAATGGATAGCGTGGTTGTCGAGGAATATATATATATGTATAATACATATATATTACAGTACAGATAACCCGAGAAACTGCAGCGGCGAAGCCATGGGCGAAAAACTAGTTAAATAATAAAAAAATAGTATACAGTTTTGAATTTTTTTAATACCGCGACAGTGGTTTAGTGTGGGCTCCCGCGAGTCAATCGTCAAAGTGGTAAAAACGGGGTCAGCACGGAGGTAGCCGCGGAAATGGAGCACTCGTGACGATGACGACTTGGGACCGTAATGACGACATCTCCTACAGATACGGTGACGTAATAATACTTTGGGGATATGAATAATTTTGTCTACCCTTTTTTGAGAATTCACCAAAAAAAAAGAATGAATAAATCTTACCAAGAAATATCATAAATGTAAAAGTTACTGCCTCATTAGTCTAGTGGTCCTAAGCGAAATGTGGGTGTATATTAGTACACCTCTGCCTAACCCTTCGGGGGATTGCGTGATAGTATTATGTGAAAGTTATATATTTGAATGTTTGTTACTCAATCACGCAAAGATGACTACGGATTTGGATACAATTTGACATACATATAGTTTATAATCTGGACTAACACAGGACATTTTTTATCCAAATGAAATCTGAAAGCCGTGCAGACGAAGCCGTAGGCAGAAGCTAGTGATAACGAGCCACGTGATGGTGAGTAGTTATTTTATTTATTTATTTAGGACAACCTACAAAACATACACTAATACAATGTTTATAGACATGTTTTACAATTATGTGCCGTGTTATATTACTTACAAGTTGCCACTGCATGGTAATAGTTATCGCCGATCATGGACACCTCCAGCACCAAAGGAATTGTATCGTATCGTATTGCCGAGTCTCTCTAGAACTCCTTAATACTGCACTGTTCAACTTGCAGCAAGTCCAAGCTGCGGCAACGGAGGGACAACTGGCTTTCACGTTCAAACATCGAAACAGACCTAGGCGCTATTTTTACAAGTTAATACTTAAGGTTTTAAATTAATGGCAGTAGTAAAGATTCAATTTTGAAATGAGCTAAATCAAAATTGACAATTTTTTTTTGTTAGCGGTTATAATATTCGGTAATATTTTTACAGGCAAATAGTTTTATTCGTAGGTCAGGCATATATTATATGGATTTGAATAAGGTAAGTTTTTAAAACCATTTAATAACCGTTTGGGGAACAGGTTTGATGGTTAACAATATGTAAAAATCTTATGGTAATCACCTGGAGTATCCTGGAGTATTTCATTTTAACCTCTCTGTTTTCTGCTTTTGTAAGAAACGGATGAATTTTAAAGTAAAACAAGGAACGAAATGTTTGAAGCAAGCAAATCCTATTCAGAGCGATAATTCTCAGACAAAATACAACACTATTACAGTACCGCATAATTTAGGTACACCCTGTAGTATTGTTGCGGGAATATTTTTACGGATGAGGGAACAAATCTTTTAGGTTTATTTATTTTTGTAGTGATTACTAACAGGAATAAAGATCTGTAGTAGTCTCTAAAGTTTTCCGTTTCTGCGTCTTGTTTATTTAAGCTGTATTTCACTTAAAATAGTGCAAATTACAAGGATTATTTTACAGCGGAGTATTGCATAACTGGCACAATAATTGGTGCTCCGTAGTTGTAGCTGTACCTACACTATTGTAGTAATCACTATACAGTCGTAGCAGTTGCTACGCAATTGTAGTAATTGCTACGCAATCGTAGTAGGCGCTACGCTGTAATAGCAGGCCCTACGCATTTATAGTAGTTGCTACCTACGTCGTAGCAGTTGCTACCTACGTCGTAGCAATTACTACATCGTGGTAGAAGACTGCTACTATTAAAAACAATTGTTATTTTTAACTAAATACCGTAACAACCATCTCGCCGAGCTTAACAGTCGCGCTTACAAGTAAAAGAATAATGAGGCATTTAAATGAAATAGACGTTATTTTAACAGTAAACTTTGATGAAAATAAAAACAAAGAGAGAATCAGAACATCTCTAATCTTCAATTTAAATAAGATTAAATTCTATTAAGGAAGATAACATCCGCTTTCATAATCGACACAATTTGAATAATTACACGAATTTCCATATTTGTGGGCTACGCAAAATTTACTGAAGGTACGTTGATGATGTAAACAGGCACGAAAAATAATGTAACTATAAGAAGATAACGGAAAGAAGATTCTATTTTATCGAGTATTAGATGGAATGTTAAGATCGTTTGGTCATGTAGAGAGAATGGATGAACGGAGATTGACGAAACAAGTATATATGGCGAGTGCGGATGGACGAGTTGGAAGGGGACGACCTCAGCGAACGTCCCACAACAACAAATTGCGGATGTTCTTAAGAAAGGCCAGGTTCCGAGCACCCTAAACCGACGGTCATGCATGAAGAGATTAATGAAAGTAGATGAAGCGAAAGTAGTGTGATCGTCATAGTACAGTAGATAGTTATAGTAGGATCGTGGCAAGTGGAAATCCATAGTCTCTGCCTACCCCCATTGGTGACAGGCGTGACAATATGTATGTATGAGTATTAGACCCAGGCTTGTCTGCCTTGGTGCGCATTTTTACATACGCGCTTTGAAGTAGAATACAGGGGAAGGCCTCGTCCCATAAAAGGCAGTCCAGTGACTGCTAGACCACCACCTATCATGGCCGTGGCAAATGATGCGAGTCCTATGGCCGGAACTTTATCGACAGGAGAAGACAAGGTATGTCTTATACTCGGTACGAGCCTGACATACTTTGCCACCTTCCCAAGCAGCAGACGATTCATCAAGCTTTACCGCACCACAAAAAAGGCCTCTCCACCTCGCCTAAGCCGGCCTCTTAGTAAACGCTATCTCTTCTCATCCAGTCACTACCAACTGCCTTTCACAAGTCTTCAAAGTATTTGTATGGTAACATCGTTTTTTTTTTTATTGTTATCCGATTTTATCGGACCAGAAGAGAATGTGCCATATAAATAAAATATAAGAGATATAATACTCGTACCTATCTCACTAAACTCCTAGTAGAAACTACTGACGCTACGTGAGAAGAATTACATTTATATCTCAGGCTATTTAGAAGAATAACTTTAACGAGAAAAGGATCTAAGCGATTATAAATGTCTTAGCTGGAGTCGCGATAAAACTTCTTATTTTCCACATATCACGATGACTACAGCCTTATGTCGCGAAGTTGTGAGTTACGACCGGCGCGAGGTGGACTACGTTGCTTTATTTGAAACTCGATTCTGCCTGCGACATCACCTGCGTAGACTTTACAATTAAGTTTACTTGGATAAATAGTATCCTAGGTGTAAGTCCAGGTTATAAGCTATCTGTGTGCCATTTGTTTTTTAAACTTAATACCCATATTGTGTTGCACATTACTAGTAATCTTGATAACCTCTCGTTCTAAGCTAAATGCTTGTATTACGAGTGGGTTCATGTCGGTAGTGCAATGGGTGAGTGTCGAACCGGCAATCACATGATCGCAAGTCCGACGCCCTACCCATTAGGCTACCGTCGCTTCGATTATAATCAAATCACTTCAGATTCTGGGAAATTCCCATAGAATTGGGAAAAACGAGACCCAAGCAAACTTCACAGCTCATTTTGGCTACAAATTATGTACCTACAAAATTGCAAAACCTTTCAATTATGTTATTTTACACACAATAATATTCTTTTTACGCCAAACAATTCTCTCAATTATACTCCAATGCGTTTGATTAAAATATTTTCACACGTTTTCATTTCCTGAGCATTCCAGAGGCTTTCGTAACGTTTAATCTCAGATAATTGGCGTCTCGGGCTCCCTCAGGCGCAATTTATTCGTCAATCACAGTGTTACTGAACCTCGTTGCCTCGATTCTCATTTTCTTCGAAACAAATGGCTGTAGCTTCTAAAAAGGTAAAGTCTAGCCCAACCTTGTATTAAGTAGGCTTTATCTTTTTATTGATGATAAAATTATAAATTATATTTTTATGAAATGAAATGATAAATTATATTTTTATCTGTAAATAGATTATTTAAAGACACTTTTACAAGTCAATGTTTTACTTTTTTTTTATTAGATGGCACCGTCATTTCTTATTTGACAACCTCTGAGAAGAAACACCGAAACAAACAGGGTCGCGCTGGGATCTATATCGATCTATCTAGGATACTCTATTGATTCGATAAGAACACAGTTTCTTTCATTTGGCTACGTAAATATTTAAATTATTTCCTCTTTTTAACCACTTTCTAAGAAAAAAAAATATTCGTGCCGACTTGAGACTCCTCCAGTCTCAAGTCGGCACGAATATTTTTTTTTATAAACTTATACCACGCATGTTTTTTCTTATTCAACATAGAAAGGACTCATTGCCATTAACTGGACAGTAAACCAAACTACAAATAACTACTGAGAATTTCACAGAAAAATTCAATAATTTTCCCTCGAACTGGGCCTGTAACTAAGACCTCACTTTCGATTACGAAACCAATGTAGCAGTTAATTTTTAAATCAAGAACTTAAATACATACATACACTCACTCACACCTTTTTTCCACAGGGGTAGGCAGAAACTATAGACCGCCACATGCTACGACTCTTCCATATCTCTTTCGCTTCTTCCACATTCATACACACGCGCCGGTTGCGAGTATCAAGTAATCAAGAACTTCGTAACATTACTGAACACGTACTCAAAATATCCTCACAAGACCATCCTTATGTTACATATCAACCCTCACTATCCCACTTAATTCCTTCTTTAATTACGCTCCAAGTATTAGAAACGTGATTCCATCATTGCAGAATTCATGCATGCTGGACACCTTAATCTTTTAATTTAGGTTCCGCGCGGACTGGCGCGATGCGAGGGGGAGATAAGGATTAGTTTGAACAGGAGATTAGTGTCCGGCCATTGAGCTATAGTAAACTAGAGTAGCTATGTTGGACAAATTGTGCGATTTTACTGACGTCACCTTAAGACGTAAAATGTGGAAGAGAAATTCGATACCGCAGGCAGTGGTCTTGATAGCTCATTGGCTAAAACTAATACTTAACCGGAGGGACAGGTATGACTCCTGCCTTAGATCATATCACTAGAAAATTCATACCTATCTATATGCTTTTTTATAAAACTCTTAATGCAAAAGCATTAAGAGTTTTATAAAAACGCAGCATTCTTAAAATTTATCATTCATCTTATTACTCTTAACTCCGTATTTTTTTATAGAAACATGTTCGTACGAACGTGAACCTATTTTGTACTAGAGTAGTGTTTTTTTTTTTATTGGGCGTATATATTTTCATTATTATTGAAAAGGGGGTATACCTACCGGAATTATTATTAAAAAAGAGTACACAGTATATATACTCAGCTTATATAATTATAATAGGTTCTTTCAAAATAGATTACCTATGTTTGCATGGATTGGACTTAGAATTTTGTTGTTATAAAAAACCTGAACAATTGTTTATCCTGCCGATAAAGTTATGCATAGTTAAGTTTTTAGCATATTTTATAGTGATACTAGCTTCCCGCCCACGGCTTCGCCCACGTGTTTTCTCGTCTTTTCTATACTATAATATGTATGTATTATACATATAAACCTTCCTCTTGAATCACTCTATCTATTAAAAAAAACCGCATCAAAATCCGTTGCGTAGTTTCAAAGATTTAAGCATACAAAGGGACATAGGGACAGAGAAAGCGACTTTGTTTTATACTATGTAGTGATTCAACTTAATCTGTAAAACCATTACTTCTGTGAATGTCTGAAACAAACGCTTGTGATTAATTTCAGATTTGAATTCAAATCCAACTGATCAAAATCAAGAATTAATCCATATTATAATCAGGTTTAACCCTAAAGTTTGATTAAGCGTAGTCATATTGATATTAATTAATGCTATTCGATCAAGATTAACTAATCTATTAATATACCATCACGCTTGTATTCCCCGACCGAAGGGTTAGACAGATATGTAGTTACGTAGACTTACAGGTTGCTTGTATGTTTCAAAGTCCCATGTAGTACGTATAGGAGTCTATTGCCATTATCCGGCCACAAATCCAAACTTCGAGTTGCTATTAAGAAATTCCTAGAAAAATCCAATTATTCTTTACATCGAGTGTAGCAGTCGCTCTTGAGACCACTTTATTAATGAGGCAGTTTCTAATCATTACAGCTTATCTACCTACTGGTATACAAGTTCTCGAGTTCGAACTCAATAACATCGAACATATTCGCATGTGGAGACAGAATAACAAAGTGGTTACAGCCAATAAGTATAAAAAAATGTATAGTTACAATACCAAATAATTTTTGGTAGTAGTAGTTTCTTGCTGCCATGTCTACATGCCAGCACAATGGGTCGGCATAACCTGGAAAGTTCTACTCTCCTACAGAATATCGACGTCAAGTAGCAGTATGCGTACTGTTGCGTTTCGTGGGGTGAGTGTAGAGCGCTGGAGGCCCAATTCCTCCCTCAGTCCCCAACCTACTCCTTTTCCTTATACTCTGCAACTTCTTTGCAGATGTCCATGGGTGGCGATGGCTACTTACCATCAGGTGGCCCAACTGCTCGTTTTCTATAAGTTAAAATACCCATGAATAATGCAATAAAACATTCACAAAAGTACAATAATTCGATTCTAGACTAAGGTCGAAATTCCAATTCTCGTTTTACAAAGCTCAGTAGGTATCAAACAATTTCAACCAATATTCATCGGTACATGTGACCTCGAAAGTTCGTCCGGGATTACATTTTGACACCGTTCGGTTCGGTTCACATTGCTAACAAATTTGATTTGGACAAATGTGGCCAATCGGAGTGGCTGTCCTCGTGACCGTTACCTTCTATTATTGGATTACCCTCGGAATGCTGTGTAAA
Organism: Subacronicta megacephala; assembly: GCA_958496365.1. Lineage (NCBI taxonomy): Eukaryota > Metazoa > Arthropoda > Insecta > Lepidoptera > Noctuidae > Subacronicta > Subacronicta megacephala. The sequence goes on from OY292527.1 coordinate 10,527,816, forward strand.
TAAATATTACCTTCGGTTTGTCGTGTTTCCTTATTTGAATTTAAGCCTTGTTGATTTGAGAACGGTCCGCCGAGCTCTCAACTTTTTGAAACATTTGTGTATTCATGTATCACTCCTAGGACCTGATTAAACACGTTTTTATGTTGACTATGCTCTAACAACGTCTAGGCCTCGTAGTATGAAATAATAAAACAATCGGTGAATTTTTCTTCCCCATATATATATTTTTTAATAAATGATTACTACTTTTTAATTAAATTAAATTAAATTACTTGTCTTTTAGGACGTTAAATTTGCAATTCCAAAATTAGATAGGTATTTTAAAGACAACGTATACCTAACTATCCACTAATACTTGGTTTGTCGCAAAGTCACAACTCAGCAACTACGACGATTGAACCATAAATAAAGAAAATTCCACCACTAACCCTGCAAGATACACGCGAGGCCGAAATACTAAAATGAAATAATTCTACGGACGAGCAAAACATGTTAAGCTATGACCCAAATCAGGCTGTAAGATACGAAAGCCAGTGATGACAGACGCCGTGATTTCGAGATTTTGTAGATGAAAGAGTATTGTAGACATGAGATGAGACAATATGACATGATTCTTGTGTATTTCAAACATGAGTTGAGACAATATGACACGATTAGTGATAATTAAGCAACCATACAAACTTTTGCATACTGTCAAGAGAAGAGATACGAGATATCCTAGAGATGAGCTCATGCAACTCATCATGATGGGAAAATTGCTGGCAAAAGTGAGTTAGTTGTAGGAAAACGTCATGACTGAGAAACACTCGAGAATGGACTGGGACCGCGAGTGCCGCAGAACTGTTTTGTCTCACGATAAACAGATATAAATATGCAAAGTTGACTGCCAACCTTCACGAGTTTAGAGGCACTACAAGAAGAAGAAGAAGAAGTAATAAATAACATAACATACTCTAACTCCACTGCCTCATTAGCCTAGTGGTCCTAAACGCAATTGGTACGCTAGAGTTTCTGGGTTCAATTGCCAGATCAAACAATGTTATTGGGTTTTTATAATGGAAATTTCAATAGCAGCATGGAATTTGGATTTGTTCTCGGCTAATATCAATAAGCTCACCTCCTGCGACCTAAAATTCCGGCGAACTGTGGGTGTACATTTAGTACACCTCTTAACTCTCGGGAGATACAGGCATAATTATATGTCACGTTATATATTCCCCAGGGGGATAATTTTTATCATAAAAGTTATTTTGTACTTCCGAGTAGGTATATACTGAATTAATTAATATTGCCATCGTATACTATCGGAAATTAACAGGAATTCATGTGTTGCATGCACACTACACTAGAATTGAATATCACATTGGAACTAATTATTTAATTAAATGTATTATTATTGTCTTCAGAACTGAATTAATTATGTTTATTGGCCACTGTTACAAATTAATTAATTTTGAATTGTCAGAGACGTGTGTTACCAGTGAAGACATGTGGCATAACGTGGTTGATCACAATGAGTCTCATATGACAGCTCAAGGTAACTCAGGAAGCTATGGAGAGAGCGTTGAAAGAGGAGAAAGGAGGAGATCCGTAGAAGAACCAAATTTGTTGAAAGCAGCTGAAAAAACTTGACGTTCCCTGAAGACGTAAAAATATAGAAGAAAAATTCGACATCACAGGCAGTGGTCTCGGTAGCTTATTTGGTAAAACGTCCGGTGAAACCAGAGGAACGCAAGTTTGAACCCTGCTTAGGGCACAGTTTTTTTGTCACTAGAAAATTCATAAGCAGAAAGAATTTAGCTAGTTGGAATAGCTCGTAGAATTGATAGCCATTAGGAAAGCGTAAGATGGCTTCTAAATAATTGGACTGGCCTAATAAGGTAGCTGGGAGTCTTTGGATGCAGACGACATATACTTAACTAGACCTTATGGAAGTCTATGGGGACGCATTTGTTCAGCAGTGGATCTGTTTTGGATTAGGTAAATAATGATGATGATGATATGAATAGGTAAAAAAAAATGGAGAGTGAGTAATATTTCTGTTATATTATCAGTTTTATTACCAATTTTGTCTTCATTTAATTCTTTCGGATGTTAGGGCTGGCTTCTTTACTTAATAGTTACTGGCTTCAAATACCTTAAGAGTCAGTTTTCATTAACCACGCAATACAGTGCAGCTTTAACCACCCCACCACTATTTTTCCACTATCCTAAAATAAGTGGCATTGTAGATGGCAGCACTACTTACGTTATGCTCTAACCGATCTTGGCCGAACGCCAACCGTCGAAAGCTCGTAGGCTTTTTCAAATATCGAGTAATATGTGTTCTAAATTCGAAATTGACTATCGGAGAAATGAGTTCGATATCAAAACTCGTAAAAGCAAAAAATAATGTTGTACCGTTTAGTTGGAGCGGCCATATTGCAAAATTGGTATACCTTCGTAATAAAAGTTATTTTACGTATTATTGCGGGATCTTGTTATAAAAACTGGAAGTGAGTGTAATAAGCTATAAAGTAAGGTTTTTTATTTCATGTGCCATTATTACAGGATACTTATTTATTGCGTATATTGTTGCTACACGAGAATTATACGACGCTTTTAAATCTACCAATTAACTATTATTACGAATGAATTAGAAGACATTGAGGTAACTGTTAAGCAAGTCGTGTCGGTTGAAATACAGTAATGTCTTCAAAAGAAAATGTCTCTGACGTCACCATAAGACGTAGCATGTGGATAAGAAATTCGATACCACAGGGTTTGTTCTCGGTCACCTCAGTGGTTACAGCGTCCGGAGTATTTAACCGGAGGGACTTAGGTTCGAATTGAATTCAATGGAATTGAATACCCAGAATTAAATTTAATTATTATACGTAGTGATAGCCTACTGATATGACCATTGGACTGCCAAGTCAAAGGTCTCGAGTTCGAATCCAAGGCACGTCTGACTCTGACGTACCTCTGACTTTTCGAAGTCATGTGCGTATTAATAATTAATTATCACGCGCTTAAACGGTGAAGGAAAACATCGCGAGGAAACCTGCACGCCTGAGAGATTTTCTTGACGGCGTGTGAAGTCTGCCAATCCGCAGTAGGCTAGTGGCGGAATCCCTCTCGTACTGAGAGGAGACCCGTGCCCAGCAGTGGGACAATGTAATGGGTTGATGATGATGATGATACGTATATCTGTATGAAAATATGTATGAATGTAGAAGAAGCGAAAGATATATGCAAGAGTCGTAGCAAGTAGCAGTCTATAGTTTTTGTATACCCCCGCGGAAAAAAGGCGTGAGTGTATATATGTAGATACGACCGTATGTATTATCCAAAAATGTTTTTCTGTCATATTGTTTTTGAATTCAGTTTTATTCCGAAATTTTAAAACAAATTGTCGTCAACGTTTTTCTTAATTGTTTTAAAACCTCCACAGTCAAGACATAAAGAAAAATAATGTGAGGTTTTTTTTTTGCTGAATCCGTATACTTGGAAGTGGACCAACTTTATATTACTCTTCAAAGTTTATCACAACTTTATCTAGTTCTCATTGTCTTGCGGACGCCTTCGAAGCCTTTAGAATGGTTTTTTAATTATGTTTATGAAACTTGGTCGGAAATGTGAAAAATTATTCTCATTTACAAAGTCACAACAAGTATTTTTAATAACAACAGGCGCGGGAAAGTTAACTAATATAATTAAAACATTTTTTAAGGTACATTTTTATTATTTTTAAAGCACAGGTATATATTTTGACAGAAATATCATAAATATGCGAAGTAATTTAAGGCTATCAAGACCACTGCCTGTGACATCGAATTCTCTTCCACATTCTTACGTCTTAAGGTAATGTCGTTTTCTTTCACTAGAAATTCATATTTTTGAGGATATTTCGCATTGTTTAATACTACAATATATAAAAAAATAAAAAGATATTTTAAAAAAATGTGTAAGTGTTTAGGTCCCATATAATAGGGGCGAGCCTATTGACATTAACCGGGCACAAATCCTGAATCCAAGTTGCTAGCGTACAGGTGGCGCTTAGGATAACTAGAGTATATCTAAGTCTAAAAATTATGTTCAGTTCAATTCCAAGTAGACCTAACAACATATTTTTAAGAGATTTTTAATACTCTTTAGGTATCTTCCACCAACTTGTATTAAGTATACACCAATTTAAACAGCAACAAAAAAAAATTAGTATCTTTTACCGAGATTTTTACCAAAACTGGCGAATTAAAAAAAACTTTGAAAGAGCAACTAATGATTTTCAGAGAGTCACGAAGCCTTAGTTAGAATAATTATGAGTTATAATGTCAATACTTATTTACATTTCAATCAGGTAATAGCCCTAGAAAAAGAAGTAGGTTAAAAATTGCATAATGTTGCATTTAAATGTAAGGTTGATAAAGGGTATTGTACCGTTGCAATTAAGGCAATTCAATACTTATTCAACCGACTTTATACTATAAATACAAAATCAATATCAGTACTCTTTGTTAATAAACTATCTAGAATTCATTCTAGGGGGATCGAAATTGCCTCTTTTGAGGAATTATAATTAACTAGCTTTCCGCCCGCAGCTTCGCCCTTGTGGACAACACGATTTTGACTGTTTAGTTTATTCCAATTCTGGCGGGAAATTGCAAATTGTCCTTACATATATTTCCGTCCGCTTCTTTGCTCGGGTAGATCACAAAATTTGCCCAACTTTATTATTTACCGAAATATAAACGAAGCTTATATCCTTTCCCAAGGGCTAGTCTATTTTTGTACCAAATTTCGTCAAAATCCAAACGGACTTTCATCCCCTATTTCATCCCCACACAGTTTGAAATTTTAAAAACCCCATATAAATCAAATATTTATTTATTTACTAGCTTCTGCCCGCGACTTCGTCCACGTAGTAGACAAAAAGTCCCATCTCATGTGTTAATTCAGGTAAATAAACTGTGTGCCACATTTCATACAAATCCGTTCCAAAGCATCCATCCAGACGTTCCCATTTATTGTATTACGTATAGTACAACTTATAGCCTTCCTCAATAAAAAGGCTATACTAACATATTTTTTCAGCAAACTCTGCCTCTTTATAATGTTATCATAGATTTGGAATGTATTATCATACTATGGAATTGATCATCTTTCTTATACAAACATTCGAAATCATGATTACCATTAAACTGCTACATACACAAAACACAGTAAATGAATTTATTAAGCAACATACAACGTTAAGACGATCAAATCACTTTCGAATCTACTGAAGGTATCGATTTCAACTTTATTGTTATCTGTATGATATTAAGCTAATCAATGCGACCTTTGTTAGATGAAAATACCAATAATTGTTTGGAAAAATGGTTTGTTCATAAAAAACTCTTGATCGCCACTTTATACTCGTGGAATTTAGGATCAAGTATCTATTTTTTCAGAGACAGTTGAGAATTAAAACCCAATAAAACGAATTTGGAACGGGTAGATAAACAGCATTTATTTTTGTGCAAAAAACATTCAACGATTAAGCTGCACTCTGCGTCAATATTCAGGTCGAAGAGTATCTTAAACAGTGTGGGCAATTTTACCTCCAGGGAGTAAAGTGGCAGCAATCCCCGAAGAGGCAACAGCTAGTGCAATCCTTCCTTCTTTCTTATCTTCGCCCTTCAGCTAGTATAGTCGAGTCAAAAAGGTTTTTCCTGTACCATCAAGGGCGTCCGGAAAAAATGTTTCACTGTCCTGTTCATTGACACTTCTTAATATTTCTTAATCGGTAAGAGTCTCGATATTATTGTTCACAATTTCGGTCATCGCAGAATAACTGTAATTGATCTGTACAACATACTCTGAGTAACTCACCAACCTTAGGTTTTTTTTTGCGGCTCTGGGAGGCAAGATCCAAAAGGCATTTATTGAAGTAAGAATATCTTGAAGCGAGCAAAGGCAACGATTAATAACACGCTGGTCAGACTCTGCCACACTAACCCCATCAGCGTGCTCCAGCTCCGTGAAAGATAGAATGCTCAACGCCATTAACAGTCTTAAAATAATTTGTGCACGAAGTGGCTCCGCAGACTGTATGTAGTAAAAAGCGCATATTTAAGATAGAATTCACTTTTACTTGGATGAACAGTGTACACTCGTCCCAGTGCGTCTTAGCAAAATACACTTCGATACCCCTCTACAGGCAAACCCCATCGGCGTCTATTAAATACTCCTCTTTGCTTTTAGTATTTGTAATTTCTGATTAACTTTGTTGTTATAGTACATTAAATTGTTGTATATTCCACTCGGGATTTTTTTTAGACTTCTAATTTCCATGAAACCAAGCTAAATAATAATATTATTGTAAGATTTGTATTATAGTAATCGGTTGAGATACACCTTTAAAATAATAAACAGCGCCATCTTTAATTTTATTGCAGAACAACCTGAACTCCGGAAAATATTAAATTTAAAATTTCGTGAATAAGTTATTTTCTGGGGTAAAAGGTAGCCTATGTTTTAAGTTAGACCTGTAGCAATACATCGGTGAAAACTGCATTCAATTCCATGCAGTGGTTTAAGCGTGATGCTGAAAATTCTAAAAAAAAATATTTTGGCTTCTGTTGCTTTAATAAAGACCCCCTGTGTTATTTTTTCTTCAATAACTTCAATGTACAGACATCGGCCTGTTACAATTTTATTATATGTTGAGATTTCTTATCAAGTGCCTAAACACAAAAGTTCAGCGTGTATCTTCAACAATGACAAACTCCCATTCAATTTTTCATCCCTTATTACTACCCCTTTTTTACATAAATCGTAGCTTATATCCTTTTCCTAAGTCTAATCTATTTTTGTACAAAATTTCATCAAAATGGGTTCCGAGGTTGGGCTTCAAAGCGTGACTTTGTTTGGACTTTCAAAAACGCGAGAACAAATATTTATATATTTATTATCAAGTGCCTAAATTCAAAGTTTCATTGATTTATCTTCAACAATGAAAAACTCCCATACAAATTTTCATCCCTTATTTCAACCCTTTTTTAACAACTAAAGTTACTTATATCCTTTCCCAAGGTCTAGTCTATTTTTGTTCCAAATTTCATCAAAATCGGTTCCGGGGTTAAACTTGAAAGCGTGACTTTGTTTGGACTTCTAAACGAACCTTCATCCCCTATTTCATCCCCTCACAGGTCGAAATTCCAAAAACGCTAGAACAAATATTTATTTATTTCTTATCGAGTGCCTTAATATAAAGTTTCATGGTTTTATCTTGAAAAATGACGAACTCCCATACAAACTTTCACCCCCTATTTCAACCCCGTCAAAACTATTTTTTGCAATAAAAGGTAGCCTATGTTCTTTCTCAAGCTTTAGACTATCCCAGTACCAAATTTCATCAAAATCGGTTGGGTGGTTTAGGCGTGAAAGCGTAACAGACAGACAGACAGACAGAGTTACTTTCGCATTTATAATATTAGTAGGGATTACGATTCACTTACACAACATCATATATACCAATATAAGCCGATCTCGCATTGCATAGGTTTTTCGTGTACTTAGAGGTTAGCTTATACTGGATCCGCATGTACTTCAGAGTACGTGAAACCTTGTGATCATCAAACGTGGATATTTTAGACCCCCAGATAATGTTCCTACTGTTCCTAGTAGGCGTATCTATAATAAGATACGAGGCAAAGCTTCCCCGTTGAAGAGGTCCAGCTTATACTGGAACGTATTGCACATTGTGCTGACTGACATGCAATGCATGACTTATATTGTGATTTACCAGAAATGACCCATTTTAGCCCTTTTGTCCGCTGTGAAACGGCTCTATTAATCTTTTTAGACTATGTACCTATTTTTGTACACGTGGCTACACATCAATTTATACCAAACCAGTGTATGCTGGCTTTGAATTGCATGAAAAACCTTGACAATGTGCAATGGGAGATCAGTACAAACTGGATTTGTGTAGCCGTCTGTGCTTCACTTTCACTTCTATTTCCGTCTTCTATATTAGTTTTATTGAACGCATTATGTTCACAATTATCTCAGCTTCTTCAAACAATACTGTTTTATTTTCGCTTTCGCCGCAATTCCATTACAATAGCAGTTCTTCAAAATTAGTCCAAGTGGTTCATCGTGTAATTCGCGACATGTCCCGGCCTCGCCGAGTGCTCTCCAGATGGCCTGGCTTGGCCTTGGCACGCTGCATATAGCACAATGGAACCTTGACATGACCTTGTATTTGCTTGAATAAATAGAAACTGCATGTTTTGAGGCAATTTAACTATTTCCTTTAATAAATGAACTATTTTCTTTTATGTGTACTGAAGTCATTTATTGTTTTACTAATTTACTAACTCCGCCCGCTGGCCAGGTGGAATGACGATTTGCAGAAGGCAGCTGGCAGCAACTGGATGAAATGAGCTGAAGATCGGGCTCTGTGGCGTTCACTTAAAGAGGAACATCCTCCAACAATAGACGAGTCCGGGCTGATGATGATGAATGTACTAGTGATAGGCCAGTGATAAGATCATTGGACTGCCAAGCCAAAGGTCTCGAGTATGAATCCAAGGCACGGACCTCTGATTTTTGTAGGTGGCTGCACAAGCACCCAGACCAGGCAAAACTATCTGTAGATCTTTCTCCTACTTACTTTGTACAGTAATAGAACTCAAGACCCGTAGCAGTTGTGGATTGTTCGATCACTGTGTCCTAAGGAAGCTTTTTTATGTGCACCCGCCAAGTTGTAGTTCATGAGTATTTCAATTACGTATGTATATGTTTCCGGTCAAATGGACAATTTCGAAAGCAATAAACCCAGAACGATTAAACAATTTAAGTATCAAAACCGATCATACACAACGTCATCGCTATAACGCAAGTTTGATTGACCTAAAGGCATATTCAACGCCTCATGAATATTTATCAGCACCATTTGATCAATAACAACTACTTCGTCGCTGTAAGTCATGACTACGCATATCATTCAACAATTATTGTATTCGTTAGAAATTAAGATTTTAGAAAAAGAGAATGAAATGAAATTATCGTTAAAATCTGATCTGTAAACAACTTTATTCGTCAGATATACATACAAAAAAAAATTCTTTACAATTTTTCAATTATTAGGGATTTTAAACCAAGACCCTAAAAAACCTAATAGAGCATTTTAAAATATAAATATACCACTAGCTATACTTCGAAAATCAGTAAAGCCGTTGGGAGGAGATACCATAGACAGAGACATATATTATAGGTGCGTATGAGACAAGATGTATGAATGTAGACGTTGCAAAATAAAAATGCAAGAATCGTAGCAATTGGCGTTCTGTAGTTTCTGCCTTCTCCTATGGAAAAAGGGCGTGAGTTCATGTACATGTATTATACTCAGTATTACTCATGCTTGAGCTATCGGATTGTCGAAAACTAAGTAACTAGTGTAAATTGTAAGCGTGCTGTATGAACTTGGTGGTGCACTACCGAACACCCAGAGATATGTAACGCTAAAACCTCAACAAATATACACTGAATGTCACAGTTCAAGGTCATTATTTTCAAAAACAGCTGGAGCATTAAAACCACTGTTGGTACAACAACCAATGATCGATGTACAAAGTTCAGTTCCCGTTCGCGGACGCGTTGACAGGTCCATCAATCACAATGCCAGTGCCTACATAATTGAATGTCGACAATTTTTCGCAAGCATCTGTTGAAGAATTATGGATGATGTGCAAATAGGGAAAAAAATCATCGGGAACAATAATTTTATGGTTATTTTGGTCGACTACTTTATTGTTCTAGTGGTCCAAAACGCGACTGACGTTTGGGAAAATTGTTTTTGCTATGGAATTCTCAGTAGCAGCTTGGAGTTTGTGTTTGCTCCTAGTAAATGGGACTTAAACATACCGGCGAACTGTGGGTGTAGATATATTAAAACACCTCTGCCTTACCCTTCAAGGAAAAGAGTCGTGGTCGTCGTCATGGTATATCAAAAAAAACGATCTTTCCAAATGTTGTCTGAAATATCACTATAAGCGACTACCTCTATTAATTGTAACCTTATTTGTATGATGTCGTTTAAAAATTTGGGTCTTATTATTACAAATAGCCGATGTCTATGTCACTCAATAATTATTTAGCTTTCTATTGGTTAAATAATTTTCTAAATCGGTTCAGTAAATCCAGAGATAACCCCCGATTAGATAGATAAAGAATATTTTATTCTATTATATTCTGTAACGGTACCCCCGCATGAAGCACTCTCTTGTCCGTTAATCCATGTCGCTCTTCATAATCCATATAATTAACAGGTATAATAATTACTACGCGTTAATGCACGCCTTTAGAGGGGGAATAAGCAACCCGAGCGTTACGGTAATTGTTATGATGTAGTCTTGTTCCATCATGGTAGGGTCTGCATCCGTCCGGCGTGGTCCGGACATGTCCTACTTTTGCACAATGAGAGACGACTGGTGTATACATTCAGTGTTTGAATCGGAGATTTTAGAAGCAGTTGTTATAAACGTAATCATCGCTTTTTATACTTCGGATGATATGCAAGAATTTTTATTGAGCTTAACAACAATACATTTCATTGAAATAAAACTACTTTTTTACGGATTTTATCGCGTTATATTGATAATATTTAAGCGCCGACGTTGCTTGCGTGACCGGACCGAATAATAATTAATAACAATGTAGGGTAACTGTTAGTAATTTTGTCAATGAGATCTCCAGCTACCCATCTACCCCCAACCATGGATGTTATAAATCGACCGATCGAATCGATATAATCGACCTTTCTTAATACAAGCTAATTATGTTACTAATACTTCTTTTTACGGCAATCCTCACAATATTCAGCTATAGTAGAGTTTTCGGGTTTGATTGCCGGATCAACATATTATAAAGGTTAGTCTGTTGTGGTAGGGCCACGCTGTTCGCAGCATGAATGGGCCGGCTCGACCGGGGAAGTACCACACTCTCGCAGAAGACCGACGTCCGAGTAGTAGCGTTTCGTTACTGCGCTTCGTTCGGTGAGCGAGAGGGCCGGAGGCCCAATTCCTCCCCCAATCCCCTTCCTTCTCCTTTTCTCCTTCCCCTCCCTTTCCCTAAATAGGCTCGGCAACCCATCTGCAACTCCTTTGGTTTTGCAGATGTCCATGGGCGGCGATGACTACGTACCATCAGGTAGCTCGCCTGCTCGTTTGCCGAGTTATCCCATAAAAAAAAAAAAAAAAAAAAAAGGTGTTCAAGGGAATTTTTTGTAAACACACGCACGATAGAAAAGAAAATTCTATAATATTGCAACAAAAAAAGCTCGATGAAACGGTTTGTTAATACAAGGGATCCGAAAACAAGCATGAAGGCATTATGATTATAATCACTACAATATTATTATTTCAACCATTCAAAAGGCCTATTTGAAGCCCATCTTCATTCTACAATACATTCCACGTAAACAATGCCAAGGATATATTCGGGGTTTAACTCAAATATCCAGGGTAGCATATCTCATTATCCGGCTTAGAGGCCCCATAGATGCGCAACCTACAACAACGGGGCAGGGTGTGGGGGGATTCTTATGTTTGTTTTCAATTACACTTTGGTTCCGCTGCGTTTACGTTAAAGTTTGTGAACGGTGCAAAGAAGCTGGAAATAAACATTGTAATAAAAGCTGAAGGTTGTATAGGCCTGAGAATTAAGACGGTATGCTTACAGAGAAATTCAATTAGCGTCTTCTTGTAGAAGTATCTACAAGAATAATATATATTTAAATGATAATAATAATTAATTAATTACGTAATTTTTGATAAAAAAAACTTGAGAGGTGTCAAGGGACACCCGGATGGAACGAAGTTCCTCATTATTATTATTATTTTTTATTTACAAAAAACCTGTATACACTCAACAAAAATAATCGTCGCGACACCACACTGTTCAATGCGAAATAGAAATGAAAATATCTGGCTTGCTTTCTATAAGAGAGAGAGAGAGAGAGAGAGACAGAGAGAGAGAGAGAGAGAGACAGAGAAACATGCGCACGCCGCACAGCTTGCAATAGCTTATTATGGCAAAAAGTGTCGTGACAACTTTTCGTAAGAATTTTTTCCGTCTAGCCACCTTTCACAACGCGCGATAAGGAACTTCGTTCCAAAAACTAAACGAGAACATCGCGGGCTACGCCGCAGATATCAGTAAAAAAAATAGTTGTCTGTTACAACAACGCCAACAACAACGTCAGGATAAAAAAAAACCCGTCCCTCTCTTCGGATAATCTCCGAAACGTATGAGCTGATTTTGACGGGACTTACACTGGCACTGGCTAACGTTATGAGGGCTAACTATAACTATATTTTTATGGGATAACTCGGCAAACGAGCAGCCGAGCTACCTGATGGTAAGTAGTTATCGCCGCCCATTGACATCGTAATACCAAAGGAGTTGCAGATGCATTGCCGAGCCTTTATGGAAAAGGGAATGGAAGGAAAAAAGAGGACTGGGGGAGGAATTGGGCCTTCGGCGCTCCACACTTACCGTTCGAAATACAACAGTATGTATACTTCTATTTGTCATCGATATTCTGTGGGAAGGTAGTACTTCCCCGGTCGAACTGACTCATGCATAACATTTAGACATGCCAGCGCTACACTTCTACTACTAAACTAAAAAAAATTAACTGAACCACAACTCAATACTAATGCTAATAGTTTTATTATGCTTGCCCCAATAAGACAAAAAATGCCATGGCAAGATACGATCCCTGTTTCAATAGATTCACGAGGTTTGTTCTATTGAATGTTTATCAACGAATGAAAGAGATTTGTTGAACGGGTCGGCAACATGTCTGCCCATACAAATCGGGAAATGCGACTCAGCGGAATGGGCTCTATTGCTTTGGGCAACGCTCTAGCGGGAAGTGATTTGTTATCCGTTCAACACTTCTTTTTTTGAAGATTTTATTTTGAAAGTTATACAAAGAACTTTTGTAAAGAAGCGAATTTCAATATGAAGGGTGTAGTGATATGTGTAGGTTCCATGTAATAGGGGGCAAGTCTATTGCCAGTAACTGGGACACAAATCCAAACTTAGAGCTGCTAATAGGAATTTCATAGAAAAACCCAATAACACTTGAGCCCAGGACTTCTAGTGTATCAGTCGCGCTTCGGAATGAAGTGAAACTAATGAAGCAGCCAGAAAGACTTTGGAATTGAAAAAATACGGAATAAGTCAGTAAGAGCATTGGATAACGTTAACGTACTAAATCAAACTCTCCCTTCCTAAAACAATTCATTACAAACACGATCGAAAATACTTCAAGTAGAATACCGACCAAATTAGGCACAGTAGACCCTACCAATGTCCAAGAAAATGTTGTTTGAATAAGACTCGCCTAAACGGCATTTACAAAAAGGCAATTCTATCAAGAAGTTCCTAACAATCAATTACTTAGAGTAAAGGAATGTATTCTCAGAGCGGTCAGTCGACTGATGAGGCGTAAATTCTGCATGACTGACACGACCATTAGTTATACTGATCATTACTTCTGCTTAGCTGACAATTCATTAACTTTTTTTATATAACGTACCGTATACATATCATCACGCTTGTATTCCCGAAGCACAAGTCGAAAATTAGAATATGAACAACAATAGAAAGACAATGACATCTTTCTTTCTATTGTTGTTCATATTCTAATTTTCCGTATAATAATATTGTCTTTTGATAAGCAGTTTGATAGTTATATGACCATGTTGCCAAGTCATAGGTCTCGAGTTCAAATACAAGGCTAATTAATAAATAGTTGATTATAACTCGGCTTAAAACGGTGAAGAAAATCCTCGTGAGGAAACCAGCACGCCCAAGAGATCTGCCAACCCGCAGTATGCTAGCGTAGGGGACTATAGCCTAATCAACCCGTGTCCAGCATTGGAACAGTATGGTTGTTATGGTGGGTTGTTGAGCTCCATATAATATGGTCACATGCATGACATAATTAGTATCAATGTGACATTTAACTTTCCAACGCCATAATGTTTTACTCCCAATATACTCGTATTCTAAATTTAAATAGGATCTATGAAACACGTCTTTCGCATTAATCTTCGATTCTATCATTCAACATCAACATACCGCATTTACTTTCAGCCGTGCAAGGATTACGTGTCAGACATACAAACACGTGTACTAAAGCCCTTCATGTTCAGCACCTAAACAGACGTCGCGCTCACACATTACCGCTAAAACTTAAGTGGTGTGGTGTACGTAATCCGTCGTCAACCATGATGAATGGTGGATGCTGCCTAATCCCGCCGAGGATTAGTCAATTGCGGCCTCAAATCCACCAAGTCATAGTCGCTTTTGTGGTACAAGTAACAAACATAAAGCGATATTAAATTCAAAATTAGGTCTCAAATGGAAGTGGAAAATTGTTTAACCATTGTTACGAATAAAGGAAGTAGTTGAAGATAGTATTACTTAATTAACTTTAAAACAACTGCCGATACTGTGTGAAGGATTTATTATCTTATTCATTTCGATAAAATCGTCCACTTTTTTTAATTACTTATCCACTTGTTTGTATTTTTTTTTGCAAATTGTAAAATAATAATAGGTACATTCGTCACTTTATTTACATATTATTATAATATGTAATGCTTTAATAACATAGATATAGTTTAGTACCTATTCCCATGAAATAAATACGAACTCGTTCGTTTAATTCGAAGCTAGCTACGAGTAGTAAAAAATAGTTTGGAGAAGAGGAAAATGGATTAAATGGCTCTGCCCAGAAATGGAACAATACGGTCTGATTAAAAAAAAACATAAAAAGACAACACCGCCCGTTTCATATATTATATATTATCTTTGAATTTGTATACCTTCTATTATTTAGGACCTACGTTAAAAATCGCTGTAGTTTATACTTTAGCACACACCGTCGTCACGGAAATTGTCTATTTAGGTTTGGTTAAACAACTGTCTACTCCCACAGTTTTGGATCGACCCTCTTGTTATTACGTGTAGTAATTATGTCAGAATTATACTGGTCAGTAGTTCTAATTACTCATCAAATATTTTAAATATTGATGGTGAAATGGGAAGCTTTTGTCTAAATAAAGTATTCAGTTTTTGGTTATGCGTCAATGTAAAAACAGCTAAATTTTTAACTTTGTACTAATTAGAAATGTATTCATTTATTTATTTTATTTCATTATGTACAGTGATCGACTATATACTTTTTTTTTATTATTTATTTATTAAACATCTTTATAATGATCACAAATAAAAAGTCTGCAAAGCTACAACAATAATAGAAAGTATAAAAAAATTAAGGTATGAAATGAGCTGTATTTTTGTTCCTAACATCCTTATTACTTCTTCTATTTAACAACTTATTATAGTCGGTGGAGGAAGAGCCACTATTCTCTTGTCTCTGCCTTCTGTTTTACCTCTTGATACGACTCAACTGCCACTTTTTCCTTCACTTGTTCAATATAACTTCTTCCTACTCCCTCGTTTTCCGAATATCTTAAAAAAACAATTGAATATAAAATCTACTTTTAAAGCAGCTTAATATTAAAATAAAGCAAGTTTTCTGTAAATCTTCTTCAGTTTGAATGAAATATACAAATCGTAGCTTAGAATATACTAGCTAGATTTCAATTATTTAGCACAAAGACCATGTTGTGGATAAGGACAATCTCTCCGGTAATTAATTATTAAGTGATGCAACACGATCGTGACGTTTTGCTGATGCGGCAAATGTGAATGGCTTCAATTGTAATGGATTCATAGCACGTGACGTCATTGATAGCTTAGCATACTAATCTTATGTACATTATTCTTGTAGCTTAGAATAATATTTTTGTATTTTTAGACATTTTCTATGCAAAGGTAATTAAGTTATTTTGGTTAAGGAAAAATTCAACTGCGGGCAAAATTCGAACCTGCGTCTAGTTAGGTACAACAGACGCTATGACCACTAAATCACCGCGAGTCCCACCCGCAAGGTCGAAATTTGCCTTCACATTTTGAAATAACGTATTTGAGGTGACGTCATTATCATCTGTTGAAATGCAAGTATGGCTACTCGAAAGCACGCGTAGAATAATCCTTAACCTTTGTTCTCATAACATTAAGAACCAACGACTTGATATAGTAGTACAGTAAAACATAATTAGTGGGTTTTAATTTCATGGAATTCTAAAAGCTATTTTTACATTAAACATAACATAACATACCATCACGCCTGTATTCCCCGAAGGGTTAGGCAGAGGTGTACTTAATGTACACCCACAGTTCGCCGGTATGTTTAGGTCCCATGTAATAGGGGGCGAGCCTATTGCCATTCACCCGGCACAAATCCAGACTCCGAGCTGCTACTGAGAATTTCATAGAAAAACCAATAACACTTTGCTCGACCTGGGGATCGAACCCAAGACCTCTAGCGTAGCAGTCGCAATTGGAACCACTAGACTAACGAGGCAGTCCATTTTTTTACATTAAAATTCTTAAAAATTCATCCAAGTCAGTCAATGTTCAAAGAAATCGAAATTAAATAGGTTTCGTGGGAAAGCTCAATGGTTTGTAATTAAGTCAACTATACAAATATGCAAATTTTACCCTTGTTTATTTACCCCCATAATTATTCACAAACTTCTACTGTGACTCGTGCTCAAAGATTGCGAACGCAATGCACGAAGTCACATCGTATTTCAAAAGTGCAACCAAGTATGCTGTTTACATAATGTTGACACTGCTTGCGTGTGATAAGCAGGGATCGGAATAAGCTGGCTGACTGTTATTTTACTCAGAAAAATCTTTACCATAAGAGCCGAGCACCAAAAAATTTTTTATTTTCTATTAGGTATATTTGGCACAAATTAATGCTAAATGTTATTTTTAAATTTTTACGTTCGAAAATAAGAACATTATAAATTTGCAAGGTAACTTTTTTTTTGCAAGTAAGAGACTGATCATCCACTGTCAATCTTCATTAAGAGATTTTAAGGCAGATCGTGTCGCCTAAGGCGGCAATTGATTTTTTTTTGGGCATTTCGCAAATTTTACGTCATGTATGACAAGGGTATCCTATCATGGGTCATGGCTATAGGAATTTCGATGACAACTATAATGTATCACAACTAAGTACTAAATCTTTCGCTTAAAAATCGTTATCGCAGCAGATAGTAGTGTAAATTGACAATTATGTCAGAATCAATTTACACTAATAGTCTTAGCTCCTTGTTTAAGACGGAGGGGAGGGGTGGCATGTGGCCCTCCTGATCCGCTCTTAATTGCAACGATATCGGGTAGCCGTATTATGTGAATATTCCTCAGAATCTCGTAATTAAAATGTTTATATTTTCTAGTGTATTATCGCATACTATCGGCCACGATTCGAACATGCGTCAAATTTCATACATTGCTACTACTCACTTCAGATAACCTAATAATGCCCAAAGTCAAATATTCACAATTTTAAAATACTTTAAAATCTCGTACTTCAATGCAATAACGTGAAGAAGTAAATATGACAAACGTCTCTCTCTAAAGATAAACTGACAACACTGAAACTTTTAAGACGCTGAGTTCCCGGAGACGCCTACGGTCTTCAGGAACTCGGCGTCTTAAAACCAGTTTATCTTTAGTAATAAGTAAATATTGCCTAGAACTCGGTCGGTTCCTGGCAGTTGCTTTGTGTAAAATGCTGATATTCAGCTACAGCAAACCAGCAGAGTTGTCAAAACGTTGATGAATCTCTATCGACGCCACAATAAATCTATAAATTCTTCTTACATCATATACAGGGGGAAGTTTTATCTCCTTCATAATTTACGTTCAAGAAGCCGCTTACAAAGTTGTCGGCCCGAAGATGAGATTACATTTGATTTGAGTGATATAAGACTTTGAGACTCCCGTGTTTACGTTCCTAAGTGTTGACTCAAAGTTAAATGTTCGGGCCGACGTTTGAACAGGTTTGTATAGAAACAATATTGAAGGTTCTATTACATACAAGCATTCTTAATAATTACTGGAAAATTTCTAAACATTTTCAGTTTTTGAAAAGTATATTTCATGTTTTATGAACTTTCCTTAAAATTCAACCTGTATTTGTGAGAATGAAACGTGTATTCGTACCATTTTGATGTACTTACTAGTACCTAATTTTACGATTGCCTAGAAACACGCCTGAGAATCTGTTTTTCTTTGGGTGCTTTTTCGTACCTGATGATGAAGAACCGTGACTAAATGGCACACCTTTTTAGTAGCCTCCGAAGATGGTGTAGAGAGAATGGATTGAATTAAGCAAATGATACACGTCTTCGATTTGGCGGCAAACCATACATTTTGGAGAATCTGATTTTTTCGTAAGAAATGCAAATGCTGACGGGTTGTGTCCAGAGACAATCTTAAAATAATCTTCTTTTGTCAAAAAATATGTCACAATTGATGTTATTATTGCCAACCCGCAGTAAGCTAGCGTGGTAGACTATAGGCTCATCCCTCTTGTTCTAAGAGAGCCCAGCAGTCGGACAGGCAATTGATTCCACTTAAAACGAACATTATCGTTACCCTATCCATCAACACGTGATATTACACTCGACCGATCATAGGAAATCTCCAAAACCAGCGCAAGGTCATGTCATACCTTTTTTATCTTCGATCTAGTAAGAGATTGATGTGCCGTGATCTGTTTGTGGTTCACGGCAATTAGCCGTGTGACGACGGTAGACGTGGAGGGTAGTTGTGAAATATTAAACTAGATAGTTTACAACTTTGAGTGGGACGGGGATAGTTTCAAGGATTGGGATAGCGAGAGCTGTGTCTCAAGTTTTGGTTTGATTTTGTACGTGATTGTACAGGGTGACCATGAAAACGGGACACCGGCTAAGGATAGGAGCATAATACCAATAATCTACCTATTTTTCTTACATAGGACCTACACATTACGGCGAACTGTGGGTGTACGAATATCATCATAGCGTGACGACCTTAATATTTTAATGCAGATTGGATCTAATTGGTAATAGGCAAAGGCTTGAAATAAAAGGCTTTAAATATATAGTAAAAATTAATGTCAACTTACGGAAGAGACTGGTACCCCACGACACAGGTTTTCCTAGTGTGGGGGCCAGAGATATATTGTTTTTCTTTCTCATTACCTAGTGTCTGAGACTAAAAATTGTAAATGTGTATATGTATCGCACTAACACTTGAATGAAATAAACGTTTTATTATTTATTGAGACTGCCTCGTTGGTCTAGTGGTCCCAATCGCGACTGCTACGCTAGAGGTATTGGGTTCGATCCCCAGGTCGAGCAAAGTGTCATTGGGTTTTTATATGAAATTCCCAGTAACAGCTCGGAGTCTGGATTTGTGCCCGGTGAATGGCAATAGGCTCGCCCCCTATTACATGGGACCTAAACATACCGGCGAACTGTGGGTGTACATTAAGTACACCTCTGCCTAACCCTTCGGGGAATACGGGCGTGATGGTATGTTATGTTATGTTATTTATTGAGTGGGAACCCAGCAGTGGGTAACACCAGGCTAATTGTAATCGTGTTGTTCTTTATAACCCTATTTTTTTATTATGTACATCAAGCTATACAAAACCAGTTTACACTGGCCTTTTATCGTAAGGGAAGCCGTATACAATGCGAGATCAGCTAAACATGGATTTGTATAGTGACCTTTGCTGTGTGTAATCCCGCAAAAAATATCCACCTAAACCAAATATAAAGCTTGTTGACAATTAGCAACAGATGGACGTATCACTCACGAAAACAAATTCGTAAAAACACACCATGAGTAACATAAATTAATTGATATAAATTCTGCCATTAACACAAAACAAAAACTGTCTGGCATTCCTCCACAGTGATACAAATAAAAAAGCCTTGACCGGCATCGCGGAAATAGCTTCAAGTGGCCACTCATGCGCCGACGGCCCATCCAATAGATGAGGGCTGATTTTATACTTATAGAGGCCTAATCTAGTTGCAGCCGTTAGTTAAATGTTTGCTGAATCGTTCATAATGGAAATTGTACGAATATATATCTAAAAAAATATCCTTATTTCTTTTTGTCACACCATAACTTGAGAATATATACAGAGATACATACTTTTTTAAATTCTATATTACGCCGTAGAAGGGATGATTTTATACAAATAGAGGCCCAATCTAGACGTAACAGCCGTTAACAGAAATTGTTCATAATGGAAATTGCAAAAATACGATATTAAAAATGAATCCCTATTTTCCTTTGTCCCTACGCCATAACTTCAGAACGACTTAATCGATTTCAATCTCATTTTTTTAAGCTTTCTAATAATCCGCAAAAAGTTCTTATGGAAACAAACTGCCCAGCAGTGGGACGAGGCCATGGGTCGATGATGGATACATAAATAATATACGCCTTATAAGCAAAACATAGTTTTTTTTTTATAAATTAAGGTGACATCTTTAATTCATTATATTCTACATCCAATACGCGCCAAGCTAATGACAGCACATTATTCGTTCCTAATACCAATAAAGACAATGATAACTCTTAATAAACTCCCCATTACCGATCTGAAGTGGACTAATGACGTAGAATTGAAACACATCTGCCTCCAAATGGGTCGCATTGTTCTAACCTCCTTTACGGAGAGTCTCCTTTAAAATAAAGCTAATCAAATCAGAAAAACCCGAGGTCGTTTCATGGAGTCTTTAAATGAAGCTCCTTTATTCGGTTCCAGAATTGATGTCAAGTGCAGGCGTAGCGGCGGAAACAAAAATCTCTTGACAGCGGTATCATGTTGGGGCTAAGTGTTTTTACCGCGTCTTTCGTCTCGTTTAAGTACGGATGGTACAGACGAGATTTAGGCCTTAAACGACACAAGATTATTATGTTTGTCAAGTTATTTGGGGTGTAAACGTCTTGGTTAATCTTTGTAGATCTCTGGATAAGTGTTTTTTTTTTACTTTTAGGGTAATGGTTACTGTATTTTGTAATAATATTTAGGTTATTTCTGAACGAATTTCTTGAATGATTGTAATTACTTTTGTATTATAAATTAATTTAATATTGGGTTATAATATTTATGTAAAAAATTACAATAAAATTTTCATTAAAGATATTATTCCCACAACTGAAGCTGAATAATTATAACATCAAATATAATGTGTTTCTCATAATGAAAATAAAATTAATAACATCATCTTCTGGAGCGAAAACTCTAGAGGAGCAAAGTACAATGGAATAAATGTGGTTGTGTACAAGTATCACCGCTTCCACAATTATGTTGACAATATGAGAAAGATTCGTTATTTAAATTTTGACTTTTCATTTTACGTTTTTTAAATGTCGCCAGCGATCTTTATTTTTTTAGCCACGGTAATAGCTTTCATGCCTTTAGGCAACCAGGCTGAAATGACACAAACAGGACCTGCTTTTGCTTTACAATAATTTATATTGCTCTGATATTATTTATTTTTTGTATTTGCAACTTTACTGTAGGTAATGGAATATATTTTTTGAGAATTATTTTATTTTAACTTTTGCTTGTCTCCATAGGAACGTCTCTAACATCGGTCAGCTCATCACTGACCAACTTCCTTATCATAATACTCTTCAATTAATTTATCCATCTCTTCACTGATATCTTATATCGTACTATATTTGCTTTTAAAAACTTAGTTTCTTTCGTCACATTAATCTTAACAACATAATTTCTACTGACTGAACGCGCCACTTAAACAGGTTTTTTTTTAAAGGATTTTGCACAAGATTTCATAAAATAACGCAGGTAACTATTGTTTGGACAGCGTCGTCTACCGTCTGGCTCGAAGGACCAAAATATAAAGGACCAAACTAAGGACTGTATAAATGAAAGTAGCGTAGGTAAACCTTGATTATGAACAAGTTTATTACGACAGTTACCAGTAAATAAAAATTAACGAAATAATACACGATTACAAAACAAGCTATACATATCCAGTATAAGTAGGCCTCTAATTCTATGGAAAGCAAATACCATTCGAAGTCATACTTGCACTGGAATTGCAAATCTTGATGAGTAACCTTTATACAAGGCTCGTCCTGTACCGTTCATGTAGAAATCTAAACATTTAATCTTCTACATGTAAGACGTTTATTTATTGGATAAACTTTTATAAAAGTAGGGGAGGCTTAAGGAGCAGTAAGATGTAAAATTCCCACGGGAATTGGATAAATATCATCATAGAAGCCGTTTGTTCGTCGCGGCGTTCGGTAGCGTAATGTCGATATTTCTATAAGATATTTTAGTGAACTTTCTATAAGTTATTGAGATGAAATACTTCCATAAACATTTTAGAGCTTATCTGAGGGTAGAGTTCTCGATCCTCAAAGGATCGAAGTTGTTGTTATTTATTCAAATTAATTATTATTCAAAGTGCTAAAGAGTTTGCTGGGGGAACAAAATTTACATTGGCATTTCAGAATGCATTCCACGCTTAGTTCAAAGCTTACAAAAGTGGCGTATCTCCAGTTATAAATAAGGGTTGTAGGTATTATTCATATTTAAGCAGTGTTTAATGGAGTTCATAAAAAAAAATGGATCCATTTATTTTCTTAATTTTCTTAAATATCATAAGTCTATTGACCGCAATTTTACTATTAAATTATAGTTATAAAAAAATATACTATTAAATAACGGTGACTCCAAAGGATCATAAAAAATATATTCTATTGTGATTAGGTACTATTGTTCCTCGTTAATTTAGAAAAGCTCAAATACCAGCAGTGGACTTAATAGGTAGGCTTATAATAAACAAGAGTCCTTAAACCTTACACTTTTTTTATCTTTTTGTGAGCTTTTATAACCACAACTGTAGAGATGATGATATAATGTTTCTTTTTTAAAATCAGTCAGTAATCACTGTTTACACTTATACTCTTAGACAAATACAAAAATCTTGAACATTTCAGTATAAATAATCATCGATGCCATTAGCTATTCCTAAACGCGCTTGCCAACCCTAAGAAGGCCCATAAATATTTTCGCCGGTACAATTTAATATGACGGTAAATAAAATTGACGTCCACAAAGGTTGATGCGTCAAAATAGATTGTTCAAATATTTCATTTTACCAAAGCTTCTTGGTTTACGTAAAGTATTTGAACAGCTATTCAAATACCGCTTTACGACTCTATCGTTACAAATGATAAGGAATTTTATGAAAATACAAAGTGGTCTAAATGTAAATTTTATTTTAAACGTTTTTATGACGACTTTTTGTTGACTTTTTTATGCCCGGAAGCTATTTTGTGACCTGTAAAATAATACGACTTTGATATTGGGTAAATACGACTTCCAAAAAGAAAAATTGTTACAAAACTTATTCCTGGTACTTTTGTTGTGGATGAGTTTACTTTTACAAATTCTTTCTTACATACACGACTCCGTGTATACATAATACAATTGCTTATAAAAGCGTACAATAAATAAATTTTCTGTACGTAATAACAACCCATAGCGCCTAAGCCATTGATTCAATAGTTTGGCCATTAAGCAAAATATGAGGCGTTGGCGTTCTTAATTCATAGATATTTTAAAGATACTTTTATAAGTCAATGTTTTATTTATTTTAAGTTAAATGGTCGGTATTTCCTATGGTTCTACCTTTGAGATGAAATGCTGAAACAAACTTAGATAAACATTTTCTCTTAAATTCCAGACAGAAGTATTATCAGAAATGCGAGTTTCCTTCAAAGCTAAAGAACTTCAACAGGTCTGATCGCTTCGAAATTTGGTATCCTGTTACGTAAATGATATTGCAGGAATATAGTAAAGTTATCTTGATACTGCGAGTATTTATTTTCACCTTTGACTGATAAATAAAACTTATACAGAATTTAAAAATATAAACTTTTCAAAGAGATAATTATAAATTGGTTCTAGAAGTAAATACCAAAATTAAATACGTAAGGTAGATCCAGGCCATTTTTCAACTGGAGTAAGTCACAGCGCTTAGAAACATCTGCTAGCTAAAATCAAGAATCAAAATATATCTTATTTATCTTGATAGTTTAGATATATTCCCGGTTCATGGAAATAGGCTCGCCTATGACCTAAACAAACTGGTGAAATGAGGTATGAATAAGTACAACTTTGCCTAACCCTTCCGGGTATACGGGCGTGATTGTATGTTATATTTATTTGCCTATAATGTATCATGTTTCTATATAATTAGATCCGTTCAGAAAATATTAAAGGTATGTATGAAACTAAAAAAAATGACAAAGACAGGGGGGAAAGTGTATAAAATGTTCTAATGAAAAAATGGCCTAAGTATAGTAAATACAAATTATAAATTACTTTACATAACAGCACTCCCTAAACCATTAAAGGTCAATATAATCTAAGTATCCACTAGGAACTCTACCATAACTGGATAAAAATCATCTGATAACACAAACAAATTAATACTTACAAAAAGAAACAACATAATAACATACACATTTTCATATTAAACTGCTGACAACCCTATTTTATCGCGTTATTAAAATCTCTAAAGATGTAATTACCGCAGCTATAATTCTATGTAACAACAGGAGGTAATCAGGGCTTCCACTTCATGTTACGTGACAAAAAGCCCTATTGGAACAAGCTGTAACCGATGTAGTCACACACAGCGCAAGGTCACGCTATTGATAATTATTTTTAGTGATTGTAACCTAACATCGTTAGGAAACCTGCACGCCTGTGAGATTTTCTTGACGGCGTGTGAAGTCTGCCAACCCGCAGTAGGCTATAGTGGTGGACTATAGCCTAATCCCTCTCGTTCTGACCCGTACACAGCAGTGGGACAATGTCATTCGTTGATGATGATGTTGAATTAAATATCAGATAAGACGAGCCAAGCGAAGTGCAAGGGCCTACCTTATCTCGAAGCGCTTCGTCGTTTTTTTGACTCTTATAACTTGGATTTGGACCTATATTGGCTAAGGCTAGTAGGTATTTATTAGCCCGCTAAACAGAGATCAGTTAATCTTGGGCCTAATAAATTCAAGTTGAGGCTTATCTAAGCCTATCCGATAGCGAAGTTTGGATGAGGAGAAACATCTAGTCTGCGATGGTAATTAATTACATTGATCTTATGGTAGCGTAACCTTAATCTACTTACATTAAGTATATACCTACATATTTTTTATTTTATTTTTATTAT
This sequence comes from Subacronicta megacephala, assembly GCA_958496365.1. Classification (NCBI taxonomy): domain Eukaryota; kingdom Metazoa; phylum Arthropoda; class Insecta; order Lepidoptera; family Noctuidae; genus Subacronicta; species Subacronicta megacephala. Next base: position 10,553,009 of record OY292527.1, read on the forward strand.
TTTTTTAAAAAAAAGCTTACTAGCAATGTGGGTCACACATTACTAGTATTCTTGTTAACCCCTCGTGCTAAGCTAAATGCTTGTGTTACGAGTGGGTTCACGTCGGTAGTGCAATAGGTGGGGTTCGAACCGACAACCACATGATCGCAAGTCCGACGCCCTAGCCATTAGGCTACCGCCGCTTTAAACACACATTATTATATTATGTATAGGAATAATTATTACCAAATGAACATGGACACCCTATCCATGAAAATGGGACACTTAATTAAATGGATGGAAGTGCATCTGCATACCACGCCTCTTCCCCGAAGGGTTAGGCAGAGGTGCACTAAATGTACACCCACAGTTCGCCAGTATGTTTGGGTCTCATGTAATAGGGGGCGAGCCTATTGCCATTCACCGGGCACATATCCAGACTCCGAGCTGCTACTGAGAATTTCATAGAAAAACCCAATAACACTTTGCTCAACCTGGAGATCGAACTCAAGACCTCTAGTGTAGCAGTCGCGATTGGGACCACTAGAGTAACGAGGCAGTCAAATAAACATTGACACCCTGTCCATGAAAACGGGACACTTAATTAAATGGATGGAAGTGCATCTGCATACTACGCCTCTTCCCCGAAGGGTTAGGCAGAGTGGTACTGTTGTACACCCACAGTTCACCGATATGTTTAATTCCTGAGCTGCTACTGAGAATTTCATAGAAAACCACATCAACTTTACTTGACCTGGGAATCGAACCCAAGCCTACTTTATCTCATTCCTAAAATTACTAAAAATACTACTTAATGCGGTTGTAATTCCATGTAACAAAAAGAGGTAGGTAACAAGTCTTATTAGGTGGGACTTTAAAATACCGGTCATGTGTGTGTGTTTATGTACACCACTGCGAAGGCGTGATTGTAGGTGTGTTTAAAAAAACAGTACAACAAAACATATTTGTAGTATTGTTAAAAAAAAAAAAATATAATAAAAACACTACGCCATACATCGCTGGCTGCATCATAATATGGAAAATTATTTTCTGTTCTAGATCCATAATTGCTCTCTCTAAGAGCACCTTAATGACTTCCCCAATTTCGAGCAAAATTTTGTTTTAAAATGACTGTTCGTGGCACGGGGCTCCAGCTATTGTTCCAAGTTACCATTGTAACTGGTAAATAAAACCTTAATACAAATTTGAAAAAGAATTTGTATGGAAATTGAGACAGACGCGCGCACTTTCGAACGAACCGTACAACACGCTTAGCTATCGGAATTCGTTATCAAACTGAAACGGAGGCTGTGTACGATATAATAGGATTTGGCAAAACTAACTCAATCATAAGATGCAAGCATTAACCAAAGGGGATTAAGTGACGGGAACATAAACTTGTAGGAAATGCGCACACTGACCGTTAAACGTGAACGTCAATTTTCCCGCGCGTTTTATGAATAATATCAATCGGAATAAAACTCTCTTTTTAAACCACTTCAAAAATATGGAGAAGGCCCTCAATTCTGTGTTTTTTTATTTCTCAGAACTCTGTAATTACGGCCCTGCTGACCAATTTGGAAAATTATTTTTTGTTAAAAGGAAAAAAAAAACAAATCTGAGAATTTTATAAAAAAAAACTTAGTTGCACTTTGCTCGACCTGGAAATCTATACTATATATATTATATTATATTATATATATATATATATATATATATATATTCAGCTTTATAAATATTATAAAGCTGAAGAGTTTGTTTGTTTGTTTGTTTGCTTGAACGCGCTAATCTCAGGAACTACGGGTCCGATTAGAAAAATTATTTCAGTGTTAGATAGCCCATTTCTCGAGGAAGGCTTTAGGCTATATATCATCACGCTAAGACCAATAGGAGCGGAGCATAAAGAAAAAATGTTGCAAAAACGGGAAAAAATTAAATGCAGAAAAGCCGAGAAACCACGCGGGCGAAGCCGTGGGCGGAAAGCTAGTTTAACCCTAACTCTAGCTAATGAGGCAATTGAGGACGTATTTAAAAACGCGCGTAAAATTACGACGTCTTTCATTTCTGTCGCGTAGTATGCGTTGTTCTTTACAATCTTAATGCACTCTATATATCATCCTACACATCAGTTAGCCTGATACTGATCCATTATCTAATAGGCTTGGCCTCCAACAGTACTGTCTTAGGTCAATATTTATGTATCAATCATTCTTAATGCTCTCTCAAAAGATCAGTATGAATTGAAGTGAGGGAGCGTTATTCGTGTTACCTTTACCTTTGCTAAAAGATAAATCGGAAATATTTTGCTTAGAAGAGGATTTCAGAAAGAGGTTTTAAGGTTTACACATAAGATTTGGCAACAAAATAGGCACTAATAAAGGTGAGGCTTTAGTTTTTATTGAAGGTTATGTTACGTTAGTAACAGGTCAGGTTTTGAGTTCGAATTTAACGCAGCCATCTCTGATTTTTTGAAGTCATGTGCATATTAACAATTAATTATAACGCTTATACTTCACCGTATTACGAACCTGCATGCCTGGGACTTTCTAGACGGCGGCGTGTTAAGTCCGTCAACCCGCAATAGGCTAGCGTGGTGGACCATAGCCTTATCCCTCTCATTTAAAAAGGAGACCCATGCCCAACACTGGGACTTTGTAATGGGTTGATGATGACTGCCAGACAGATCTCCGCAACCCAATTTCTGGAGAATAACAATATCCTAAGGATACGCTGATTATCAGGCTTTTTGGGCTTCTAACTAGTACTAAAAATTCTCCTGTGTGTTCGTATAGCTGCCGGGACTGATGACTTTGATGACCGATGACTGACTTTACATGCTCTACTAGGCGCGAAGGGGCTCGATGTGTTAAAAACTCCACAAAACATAAGTAGGTATTTAGTAAAACAAACGGATACTGAAAATTGAATGAAATGATGACCTTTGTTTATTCCCATTTCCTATAGTCATATTTTTTGTCTAAACCACAAGCCGATGGCTAGTTATATTTAATTTTATTACGTAGCAGTTTGTTGACTTGTAAATTCCCTCCAGTCATGCAATGAGGTTGCATATAATAGCTATATTATCATAATTTCACACAAAATAAATGGACCCTATTCGTGATTTACCACCACTAATAATGTTGAAAAACGTCGACGTAGTGATGTGTATACACCGTTCTTTTCAACTCGGCGAACCGATTTCATAATCGATTGTGCTCAAATCGGATTTATGAAGTGGTATTCTACTAACTTCACTGCAACTTTTTACCGTTGAATATGAAGGTACAACAATGATCTGTCTACTTGGATTATCTTTTAGAAATAAAGAATTAGGTATAAAGAGTCAATCTTTTGTAGGCTATATACGGCTACGCGTTGGACAATAATATTGAGCTTTGCGGATGAATAATACTTAAAAAGCATCGAAATATCTGAATAACAGAAATGCTTAATAGAATCTTATAATCATTTTCAACATACGTTAAAAACCGAAAATATAAAACGCATATCGATAAAATCAGTTATTTTTTCAATAAATTCCCATCCCTACGTGTAGCAGTAACCACAAGCAAATTTATTGTTTGTTTATCCAACGGTATCTATAATACATTGGAGAAATACCGAAACCCATTTGATAATATCGGATACTGAGTTCAATGATCGCTGTTACCTGAAATGGTATATCTGGAATGCGGTCGTATTAAGTACCTGAAACAAAATTAAATTATTACTTAAGTAATTAAATCGTATCATTCTTGAGTGTTAAATATTTATGAGTACTTGGTTACTTAGAGACGGGAATATAATGATGATAGTATAAAAATAAGTCGCTTCCGCTGTCTGTTCGCTTAGATCTTCTAAACTACTCAACGGATTTTAATGCAGTTTTCAGCAATAGATAGAGTGATTCAAGAGGAAGGTTTATATGTATAATACATACATATTATAGTACAGAAAAGCCGAGAAACCACGCGGTGGAAGCCGTGGGCGGAAAGCTAGTGAAGAATAAATGGCGGACCTTGGCAGAGGCTCTTATCCAATATTTGGATAATCAACTAGTTCATACAAAAAGTAATCCAAAGTTACTATTAAGTGCCACAATCTTACAGAGAAGGTGATAGTGCACCATCAATTTTTAGTTTGTGAAAAAGGGATAACAGTATTCAATGTGTAGAGCGGCATTCGCCTCTTTCAATTGCAAAATGATCACAATAACTCGTTGTGTCTCCTTCCCTCCTATGACCCCATTAAAAAGTGTATACCTTGTCCACCAGGTAAACCACTTTTTGACAGATTGAACTAGTGATTGCAGGAACTTAATAATGCGATTATCGATCCGATTATTGACACTTTAATTACTGTCTAGTATTGATTATCGATTGTTTGGTTGTCGAATCGAAAATGGTGCAACGACGACCAATAAAAAATAAATATGTATAATATTCATCTGATGTATTAATTTTTATATAATATTCATTTTCCATCCATTTCTTTTCAAAAATATTGTTTAATTTATATTCTATTGATATTAGAGTGAATGACATTTTCCGATACTGATTTAATGTCATTGTTCAAAATGATTGCAGCGAATACAGTCGATTGCATCACTAGACACGGTAGAATGTGGAAGAATGTAACTACATTTAATACGCTTAACAATTATATTTTTTTTTAGAAAATCCGTTACATTTATGGTACTATAATGTCTGCAAGGAAGCATAATTAAGATAATTGAATAACATAAGGTAGATAATACATTTATTTTGTTACGCATTTTAATGTTAAATTTTACGTTATCTGGAACAGCTACGCTCTAAGGCAGTCTAATGCAATGCTGTCAAAAAACGGTTCACATAACGGACAAAGTATAGTTATAGTCGGTAGGTAACCCATTAGGCATAGAGTCCAACTCGCCCCGTCTACACACGCTAAAAAAGATAATAAAAACCGATCAAGTGCTAGTCGGACTCGCTTTTTTTTGTTTTTTTTTTTAATTAATATTCCGTAACATGTCTGTTGTATGGGAGCCCACAAATATTTTATTTTTTTCTGTTTTTTAGTATTTTATGTTAGAGTGGCAACATAAATACATCATCTGTAAAAAATTCAGCTGTCTAATTATCACGGTTCATGAAAACAACCTGGTGACAAACGGACAGACAGACAGATGGACAGCGGAGTCTTAGTAAAACGACCGTACCTACACCACATTTGTATTAATGCTTGGGGGAGCCAGTACTAAGATGATTTACTTCCTAGAGTTCCAGTAGCTAACCCATTACCTGAGTGCAACAAGTTGTTCTCAGTATGGACTAGCAACTCATGCGGATAGATTAATAAACCACTGGAGTTTATGCTTCATGTCCCAGATATAATTTGTTTACAGGTGGTAGTTTTAAATTTTGTTCAAGCATGCAGTTTCTTGATGTTACAATCGATGATATCGATTACCAAACTGCTTAAAAGTAAATGCTTTCTCTAGTTCCATGCTTAATTGCCGCTTTCAACAATAAGTTTATAGTATTGAAAATCCAATTAAGGCATTTTGTTATTTGTTTTCAGTACTGGTCGTTGGACACTCAGATCAAATAAAAAGTTAAGATGGAACTTTGCGAACAGAGAAGTGAGACCGGCTAAAACTACGCCTTAAGATAAGGCGGAGTTTCGGTAGATAAGGTATACGTGTGTGCGTGTAATTGTGTTTGTACACGGCAAGGCGTAGTTTTAGCCGGCCTCACTTCTTTGTTCGCAAAGTTCCATCTTAACTTTTTATTTGATCTGAGGTTGGACATAAACTAAACATAAGAAGCAACTAGGAAGCATATTCTATCAGATCTTCAAGTCTCCAAACTTCGAAAGAAAACCATTAATCAGAGATGACTAATATTTTTAATGGTCCCATTCTTCTTCTTCGTGTCGAGGGTACGATTTTATTTTTATAGTTAAATACTCTTTGCCCAAAATTTAGCCACCTCTAAAACATTGTCAGTGGCAGTACAGAGGTCGTCTATACTACAGGTTTCAGGGCATAGAGGACAGGTTTTATAGTCCCATAACAAAGTGAAACATAAATAGAGCTGAACAACAAAAACAAAATTAAAATTGGTTCAAACATAAGGGAGTTATAAGCATTTTCATTTTACGAGTATGCTAGACAGAGATCGCATTATATGGACTTGCGACGTCACAATCCAATATGCTATACAATTTCTATACTAACACTTCTTTGCGGAATAGGGACAGAGCATCCCCTCTCAATCCCAACCAAAAACATTAAACGCTTATATCTTAGAACTTCATTAGTCGTTTTAAATTATTTTTAGTTAAACGTCTTATATTTAATTTTATTTTACAATAGGCCTGTTATTTTCAAGTATTCAATACCAGTCAACTACCCTCAACTACGCATGTACCCGGACAAAGTCGCGGTCAAAGCTAGTCTTTTTATGTACCTAAGTCTAAATTGCCACATATAAATTTAATATTTACAACCTAATCACAGGCTTGTCAATCTGAATCTGTAAGATTAATGTATGTAGGTACCAATCTTTGACTCTCCAAACATTTCGAAATATTAACGTAAATACACTACATTCGTATTGGAGACATAAATTACGATCAACATAAAATACTGACAAATATCAAAGCTAATTCAGAGCGTTATTAACTATTTACAGACGACATTGGGTCCTATTTTTAATTATTTACCTATTGTGAATTGCAAAATTAAAAAAACTGATGCAATTAATACTAAATTGTAAAAATCTGTAAATAGTAAAATGCATTACATTGAAGATATTTAAAAAAAACAAGCGAATGTGCTTGAAAATATATTTAAAAAAAAACAAGTGAAGGTGAAGTGGTTTTGTATGAAATTCTCGGAAATTGTATTTGTGTCTGACTGTGTTTAATAAGGTTTGTAAAATTGTACCATTATTATCATAATAATTTTTTGTTCGTCCGTTTCCATCAAAGATTACAGATAGGCAACATTACATGCCGCCACACCCGTATCCCCCGAACGGTTAGGCAAAGCTGTTCTGATGAACATCCACACTTCGCCGGTACGTTTGGGTTGCATATTTTAGTTGCCGAGCCTAATTGCCATTAACCAGGCATACGTATTGCCTCCGAGCTGCTACGAAGAATTTAGTAGAAAAAAAATTCTGTTAACACTGCTCATCCTGGGAATGGAAACCAGGACCGCTAGCGTAGCAGTCGCGTTTAGGACCACTAGACTAATGAGGCAGTAATACGCAAATTATGAACACGTTTTACATGCAGCCAAATAAAACAAAGACCAACGCGTGTATTAGTTGAAAGGCGCGTCAGTTTTGATTCAAGTTAATGAGTGCTGAAAAAATTCGAAGTAATTTCAACTTATAATGAAACACTTTAGGGTTTCATTTCGAATGTGTGTTTGTCTTTTGTTTCAGGCAGGTCGTTAGTGCCTTCACGCGTTCTCATTAAGTACGATTTGCACCTGCTGAACAGTTGGTGAAGCAGTCGCACTGTGTGGGCAAACTGAAGCATTTTATAGCACAATAAATTTTGTATTTTTTATTCTGCAAACTAGCAGGCGAGCTACCTGATGGTAAGTAGTCATCGCCGCCCATGGACATCTGTAATACCAAAGGAGTTGCCAATGCGTTGCAGAGTCTATTTAAGGAAAAGGGAGGGGAAGGAGAAAAGGAGAAGGAAGGGGAATGAGGGAGGAATTAAGCCTCCGGGCTCCAAACTAGCTGTACGAAACGCAATAGTATGCATACTGCTATTTGATGTCGATATTCTGTGGGAGGCTAGTACTTCCCCGGTCGCGCGGACCCATTCATGCTGGCATTTGCATGTATTATATTGTATTAATTTATTTTTGCATCTGTTTTATATAGCAACTATTGACCGGACCCTCACGGGTATTATCGTCTTATTTAAACCAATTTACACAAAACATTAACAAATTTCACACCTAAACCTTATGAATCACTCTGTCTATTGGTAAAAACTTCATGAAATTCCGTTTATTAGTTTTTTTAACTATAATAAACAATAACACCAAATGTGACAACCTTAAAAAGGGCTCTGGTAAGAAATGAAAAGTATTTTTTTGTATTTAAATTGGGTAGACATTTTCTAGATATTATTATGATTGTGTAAACAATGAAATAATTTGCTTTCGCCCCTTCTTATAAATTATGCTCTTACGTGGATTCGCCCGTCAAGTGTGAACCTTACTTTAACGGTTTGAGAGAGTTGCGTAGGTACTCCTTACTTTCCTCCTCCTCCTGGTGAAGGAACCGTGGCCGACATACTTTCATTGTATTTTCGTCTATCTCCAGTAATGTATGGTGGAAATGTAGGGCTTTATTTGTCTGTAGAAGATTGGATTGGGTGTCACATTACGTGTCGCAATCAAGGATGAGTGCTATCCTGTTGTGATGCTTCTCTTATTTATGCGATCCTAGTACCTATTGCAAACATGTTTTTTTTTCATTAGTTGATATTGTTACCTATTTATTGGAAGGCAAGGTGACGATCTGAAAGAGGTATAAATAAAAGAGGCGCAATAAGCTATAACTAACCTTTCTGTATGGCAGCGCGGGTGTGTTGTGCTATATGCCATTATATTATTATTTTTTAAATTGGTAGTTGTGTTTTTTGTTTGAATGAGTAATGCTGTAAAAGTTGCATAATTTTGGTGACGTCTAATATTTGTATAATTACATATAGGTATTTGATGTAATTTATTTTATGAACTTGGCTGGACACGCTGCCGCGTGTCTAGATATCTTCTTTTCTTCCGATTCCCAATAATATAATTTAAATAATGTAACTTTTACAACTTAATTGTATCTGATCTGAGGTTTCAAGTCAAACTGACAACGCATGAGTAATACCTACTGGCGAAACGTTGGTGCACATAAGACCTCTGTATACCCTTTCAGGGGAATACAAGCGTGATGGAGTGTTCTTCATCATCAGTCGCGCTAAGGACCACTAGACTAATGGTGCAGTCACAAAAAAAATGTAAAAAAAAATAACGAATATCATTGTCAGAAAGTTCCAAATTCAAAATTCTTATTCAAATCACATCTGAAGTTTTGTAATAAATAAAATGTTCACCTTCCATGTTTAATTTATTCGGCGGGAATAGGGATTTAAGTAGACGTCACAGTTGGCAACTTTAAGAATTTGAGACAACATTAATCGTCCAGTTTATTTATGCAGATGTAAATAGAATAGAATGGATAAATCTGTCATAAGTTTTGAGAAATATTACGAGTTTGTTTACTTGTTTAGAATATTAAAGGATATCGGTTATATTTTTTGGACTTTTTAAGAGTATTTGATTTGTTGTGGTAGGGCCACGCTGTTCGCAGCATGAATGGGCCGGTTTGACCGGGGAAGTACCACCCACACTCTCGCAGAAGACCGACGTCCGAGTAGTAGCGTTTCGCTACTGTGCTGCGTTCGATGAGCGAGAGGGCCGGAGGCCCAATTCATCCCTCAATCCCCTTCCCTTTTCTCCTTCCCCTCCCTTACCCTAAATAGGCGACTAGTCTACTTACTAGTCGTCTAGCAAAAATTCTTCAGCAAAAAGATGGACCATTTATTTATAGTCATAGTGGATAATACAATAAAACCTGAACCTACAATAAAATCGTCAAAAACTAGCACCAATGAAAAACTGTAAGTACTTGTAGGTTCACCCCACGTTATAGAGATAAATCCGGGATAATACAGACCGAACTCTAAAAAAATAATGCGGGCGGACTTGTCGACTTGCCGTGAATTATGTAAAATCCCCGCTTATTTTTTAGGAGGGAAATAATTTTCGCGGTCTGAACTCAGTTTCCTTTTGTTTTCATGCAAATTGACTCCGAAATAATAATCGGAATGGTTTAAAGGTATGCTTTATTTGTATTTTGAAACACAATTTTATTATTAGGGTTCTACTGTATTTGGACTGTATGAAAATTGGGTTTACGCCGTAAGAAGGACTGGGTTTAATGTCGGCACAAGTCAAAATATTGTAAATTTAAGATTATCGTGCTTAATTTCTGTATGAAAATTGGATTTACGCCACAAGAAGGACTGAATTTAATATAGGCACAAGTCAAAATATTTTATACTTATGATTATCATTCTTAATTTCGCTGATGCTTGGCTACACATCAAGATAGGTATACAAATTATATAATCGGAAATAACCATATATAAGAAAAGTCTCCGGTATGTTTAGGTCCCATGTAATAGGGGGCGAGCATATTACCACTCAACGGGTATAATTATAGCCAAACTCCGAGCTGCTAGTGAGAATTTCATAGAAAAACCCAATAGGTAACAGTTTGCTTGGCCTTGAAAACGAACCCAAGACCTCTAGCGTGGCAGGAAATTCTTTAACATTTAATATACTCAAATTAATGGATAGAAGAATAGATGGATGGATGAATGGCTCTTCTGTTTTTTTCTTCGTCTCTTTATAGGTACTTTCTCTTTCAGTTTTCATATAAAACTCTGTAAATATTTTATGATGAAGACGTTAGCTTAAATCCCGTAAAACTTTTTACGGTAGGTGCCATAAAATAGTTTTTCAATCATTTGCTCCGAAGTCTCTTAAACCGTGTGTCATTAAAACTTAGGTACTCTGTTTTTTTACAAAATTGGTGTTACTTTTAAACGCTTCAGTGGTAAATATTCAATATTCTGGTAACAATTTAATAGAAATTTATTTTACAGAAAAAAATACTCCCTACTGCGTTGACCCTACTTCAAAATGATAAGGTATAATTCAAGTACATATATGTATATTGGAAATTGTGAGATTTATGTGGACCGCTGTTTTGTTTCGATCCAAACCTTCGACATTCGATTTTCGTAGTAGGCCTCCAGGTTTTATAGCGAGCGATTATGGCAACGGAAATATTCTTAAGGTTCTGAAATAATTATCAAAGAAAAGCACGTTTACTAGTAAAATAAAAAATATAATCAATTGCTTTTTTCGATAGTCTTATGTTGAATGTTCAATACCGCTTTACATATTTGGGGGGCAATTTTCTTTTCGCAAATTGTTAATTATGTGGTTAATGGCATGACATTAAAAATAATGTCTAAAAATAAAATATTCAGATAGCTGTGTAAATAATCAATGTTGGCAGAATTCTTATTTGACACTATCTGCTACGGTTATGATTTTTAAAGCATTTTAAGCAAAAGTTTTAGTACTTAGTTGTACAATACATCATAGTTGAAGTCGCTATTCAAGAGGCTGTGTACAAAATGAGAGTCGCACAGAGAGCCATGGAGCGTGCCATGCTCGGCATCAAACTAAGTGACCGTTTTCCAAACATCGAGATCCGGAAACGAATTAAGGTTCAGGACGTTGGAAGAAGGATCATGGAACTAAAGTGGAGGTGGGCAGGACACTTGGCGAGACGGAGTGACGACAGGTGGAGTAAGGCAACGACAGAATGGTGGCCGGTAGGAGTGTCGGGTGTCCAGCAGCAAGATGGGTTGACGACATAACTTACGTCATTGGGCGTACTTGGATGAGAGCGGTACGTTGATCGTGGTGGATGGCACAAACTTGGAGAGGCCTATACCCAGCAGTGGGTGAAATCAGGCTGTGGATGATGATGATGATGATGAAGGCGCAATTCTACTGCCTTGAACCTACAATGTGTTAGAGGCTACACACCAAGCTATACAAAACCAGTACAGGCTGGCCTTGAATTGTGCGGAAGACCTTTACAATGGGCGGTCAGCCTAAATTGGTTTTTAATACCTTGATGTGTAGCCTAGCGTACAATTTGTACTTTGAGCTGTCCTTTTAGACACGGCCCGCATTGTTAGGAGGTTTCTTTCTCTGGGGCCCTGACCACCGGTGGCTTGGACCCTGCTCCCGATGCCGGTGGGTTACTATTTCTTATATTTTTAAATGTTTTTGTCTTCAGTTTTTATAAAAATATTTAAAAATGTAACATAATGTGAAAGTGTTAGAATAAAGGAAATAATAATAATTTCTATTCTATTGGATTAGCGTTCATGCCACTTGTCTAGGGGCCCTGATCTTTCCAATTCGAAGTCCCTCGTTTTCAGAGACCTTCGCGTCCAATTTTTCTTCCTGATTAAATTTGTCACGGAATCCACGACGTCTCAACTTTCCATGGGACAATCGATGCTCTTAGAGTCAGCTTGCTTTCTAAGAGATCGGGCGAATAGAATGGATCGGTGGGCACGTATTCTTAGAAATACCTCATCGGATGCCCGAGAATTTGCGCCATAGAATAATATTTTTTAAGCTGGGTAATAGGCTGGGTAATATTTTTTAAGGCCTGTTAAAATAATTGTCTATAAATAAAGCCAAACAACAAAAACAAAATTAAGATCGGTTCAAAAATATTGCAGATATAAGCATTTCAATTGAATGCTAGAGACAGTAGGTATATATAGCACATTGTGACGTCAAACCGTGCGTGCGCCATACTAATTCTATACTAACATTTTGTTTTGCGGAAAAGAGATGAAGCATCCGCTCTCTAACCCTACCAAAAACTTTAAACAATTATATCTTATTAAACGATTTACATATTTTTTCATCAATATTTCATCATACTCATTATACGTATGTATGTATATAATTATTTGAATATTCTTTTAAATAAAATTATTATGTTATAATATTTTTCAAAAGGCCTGTTACTTTTATTAAATCCAACAGCAATCAACTACCATATTCGAAATTTCCTTTTATTTTTATCAATGTGTTTCGCGTTTGAGGTTTGTTCATTTTTATGCTGCGGAACTTTTCGTTTCAGTTTCAAATATAACAATATCCTGTTGCAGGAAATTATAAGGCATCATATTTCCGGCTTTTTATTTGATGTTATTAATTTCACTTTTTTTTTTCAGATCCATGAATCCATTGCTAAAGAAGTATTAATTCTTAGGACGACGTAATATAATTCTTACCTTTTTAATTTATGCCAAACAGGAAGATTTCTTCACAAACTGTGAATTTGAGATACAAGTAGGGAGGTATTTATTGGAAATCCTTTGTGTTCAGGGTGACCTACCGTGTCATATCTCACGAGTGTTATCCACTCGTTTGTCACGACAGAGCGCGTTTTTCTCGAAAATATCACTTGAAGCAACTCGCATTACAGCGAACAAATCCTACCTAACGTCCCTTTGTAAATCGCAAAAGAATTATCATGTTAAGTATTGAAAGAACATTAGACTCTATTGTTTAGTGATAAGCTCCAGTCTCGTTTAATGCTAAATTCCTTTGGAGTTCTGTTAACAAGTTTTGAGCAACTGTTTTACGGTTACAGGGCTTTTTGGTGAAGGATATGAAACAGATGGTATATAATAATATTAGGACAAAAGTAAATGGGCCGAAAGGATAAAAGTGGCAAATTTTCGCATACATAAAGTTGAAAAAGAAAAAAAAAAGGTTGCCTCGTTAGTCTAGTGGTCCCAAGCGTGACTGCTACGCAAGAGGTCCCGAGTTCAATTCCCAGGTCGAGCAAACTGTTATTAGGTTTGTCTATGAAATTTCTAGTAGCAGCTCGGAGTCTGGATTTGTGCCCGGTTAATGGCAATAGGCTTGCCCCCTACCAGGATTACATGGCACCTAAACATAGTGGTGAAATGTGAGTGTACATTATTACAGAGGTGTAGTAACCCTTCGGGAAATACAGGCGTGATGGTATGTTATATATGTTATGTCACTTAAAATTGATGTAAAGTATGGTTGGCGTTATTATCAGTATCCGTAATATTCGACGATAGCTACAAAATAAAATGCCGAATACAGACCGATACGTAGCAAGGCATATTGATATAATAATATAGCTAGATATATGTATATTATTTAAAAATGAATCCTTTTTTCCATTGGTCACGCTATAAGGAACTTGCGAACGACTTTACCAATTTTATTCATCTTTTTTGTGTGTTCTCACACACTTTATAAGAAGGTTCTTAGATAAAAATAAATAAAATTTAAAATTTAAAAAACCCCCGACAATTGCATTATATCTCGACCGATTTTCGACCTCGACCGACTTATTCACCTTTCAAACAAGAATAACTAAATCAAAATCAGTTCATCCTTTCGGGAGCTACGATGCCACAGAGTCAGCTAGGCTATCTTTTTAAATAAAAAGCAATTGACACATGTCATGGTTGTATAATTGAGAACGGCTCGACTGATTTGGTGGATTTATTTTTGTAACGTTGGTGATTATCATGACATAAGTTTTTATGAAAGACAATTTTCTAAGATGAAATTTTTCAACGTCACATTAAGGAAATTCATCTTTCCCACCATTAAAATAATACATAATGGTATTGTCTGGGAGATATCGAATAATATGATACTTTTATCCAATTTACGTTACGTTACTTTTATCCAATTCACACTGGCAAAGTCTGTTTTAATAATCATGATCTTTACGTTTCTTGTTCTCTTAGAAGAAGGCAGAATTTAGGTAACATTAATATCAATATTGATATGTCTTTATCAATATTGATATTAATATTACCTAAATTATTGATTTGTTGTAACTGTATTTTATTTAATATTAAAAAATATTATGTGGAATTTATGTAACATTTGTGCTGTACATACATATTGTCACGCCTGTCTCCCATGGGGGTAGTATCTGTGCTGTGGCAACACCAAACTGATTCTTTCGGAAGAACAGAGTCGATTTGCTGTAATAACTGGCAATCTTGCAAATCAATATAAGAATATGATTTTATTTCATATCATTTGCTGAGATTTAACCAATTTCTAAAGTTCACTCTGTTACCATAGTCTAGTTATAAGTAGTTATTATTATTATTTGCCTTTCTGTAATTAGGTGTCCTTTATTAATAAATTAAGTTTCTTTCTTTCTTTCTTCAATATCAATAGATATATTATCTTATTTCTACAGAATATTGTTATGGGGGTAGTATATAGTATGACAATAGCTGAAAACACTTCTAGGTTAGGCTTCTCTATTTTTGTCTTTTCTTCTATATTATTATATAGACAGATTATTGTATTTGCAGCATTGATATATGAAAGCGATATCAAAGTTAACTAAATAAATTCATAGTAAACGCTACAATATCCGCAATAATTGCTTTTTGGCCTTTTGAGATTCTGTGAGGTACCCTTGTTAATTTCAGTTAACGAACTGTATAACCGTACTGGTATTGTCGTTGTAATGAACATTTAATATTGTTTAGTTATCAACAGAATTCTCGTTAACTGTATTTATATTGTTTCTATAATGAGGTACAGTCGCCAGCAGGTCAAGGTATACAAAACTGACAAATTTCTCCAATTGATTTTAAACCTTAAATTGTTGAAGATAAAGTTCAAAATCAGCTGAGAAAATTTGACATTTTGTGGTAACTTGATGTGCTGCAGTTTATATTTCTGGTTACTATAATATTAACTAGCCTTTAATGACTTGCTGTTATTACTTATTCCTGTTCACCAAATTTTTTCCACAATTCAAGTTTACATAGGCTTTTTGGAGTTTAAGATTTTCTGAAATAGGAGACCCGTGCTTATCGGAGGGACAATTAAAAAAAATAACAATATTAAAATGATGTTGGTGATGATATCCTGTAGGGAACCAATCAAACAAATTTCAAGCTTAATAGATCTTGGTATTTTGTTTTTATACGAGTGTCTTTTACAGAAAATAAAGATTGGAGTTTCTGGAATTAAAAACCTAGTTCAACGTAACACAGTGACACCGTTTGGAGTCGGTCCTATATCCGGATAGTGATTTTGGGAAGGTAACGTACTCATGCACGTCCAAGGTAAGAACCTCTGACTGTTCAAAGTCATGTGCGTATTAATAACTAATTATCACGTGCTATATGATGAAGGAAAACTGAGAAATTTCCTTGATAGCGTGTGAAGTCTGCCAAGCCGCAGAAGACTAGCGTGGTGGACTATAGCCCTGTATTATCGCCGCCCTAAGCGGCGGTAGCCTAATGGCTAGGGTGTCGGACTTGCGATCATGTGGTTGCCGGTTCGAACACCAACCATTGCACTACCGACGTGAACCCACTCGTAACACAAGCATTTAGCTTAGCACGAGGGGTTAACAAGAATACTAGTAATGTGTGACACACATTGCTAGTCAACTTTAAAAAAAAAAAAATATCCCTCCGTGCCCAACAGAGGGACGATGTAATGGGGTGATGATGAAGTATGCGTGGGTTTTGCTGCACGTTTTTTCAACACGCGTTTCTTCCCAGTTTGTACTATTGGCAACTAAAGGAGTAAAGGAAAATTTGAAAAACAATGCGCCTTAAAATATATTGAAACTGTATACTGTACCAATATTTTGCTATAGTTATAGCAATTCAATCGGATACATTACTCACGTAGTTAATTTTTGTAGGAAATAAAACTTCCGCTGCAACTTTAAAAGAAACATAAATGTCCATCGCAGCTCTGAGTTAACCGACATAACTTTATATTTAAATAAACACGTTAATTTCAGGTTAACCTCGCGGTAAAAAATGTAGGCTTTATACCTAGTAGCCTTGTTTTATTTAACGGCATATTACACGAACGACGCGTGTGAACAAAAGGTTACCATTTACATTTTGGCTACGCGCGTTGTATATATATTTGCGCTTTTTTACATTTTTAACGGGTGTTAGCCGTCGTTTAGCTTATGTAAAAAACAGGTTATTCTAGGTTTGATTGAAGTCTTTATTATTGTTTATTCAATGGATTCAGTAGGTATAAAAATAGTCATGAATTAATGTTGTAACAAACGAAATTATATTACTTATAGCATTCCGCCCGCAGCTTCGCCCGCGTGGACAACACGATTTGGCTGATTAGTTTTTTCCAATTCTGGCGGGAAATTGCAAATTAACCTTACACGTCTTCTATATGTCCGCTTCTTTGCTCGGGTAGACCACAAAATTTGCCCAACTTTATTATTTACCAAAATATAAACGCAGCTTATATCCTTTCCCAAGGTCTAGTCTATTTTTGTACCAAATTTCGTCATAATCCAAACGGACTTTCATCCCCTATTTCATCCCCACACAGTTTGAAATTTCAAAAACCCAATATCAAATATTTATTTATTCCTTATCAAGTGCCTAAACACAAAGTTTCAGCGTTTATTTTCAACAATGACAAACTCCCATACAATTTTTCATCCCTTATTAGTACAACCCCTTTTTTACAACAAAACGTAGCTTCGTACGTCCTTTCCCAAGGTCTAATCTATTTTTGTTCCAAATTTCATCAAAATCGGTTCCGGGGTTAAACTTGAAGGCGTGACTTTGTTTGGACTTCTAAACGAACTTTCATCCCCTATTTCATCCCCACACAGGTCGAAATTTCAAAAACGCTAGAACAAATATTTATTTATTTCTTATCCAGTGCCTTAATATAAAGTTTCATGGTTACTCAATAATCAATACTTTATTGCATTCCATAATGTGTACATTAGTTGGTAGGTATGTTAAACATTGGATCAATTATGGACCCTGTCGGGCACAGCAAAGATATTTTTAATAGGAGAGAGGATGAAGGCGCTCTTTGTCAAATTAATTATAAACTATAATTATATTATATTAAATAAATTTATATCATTAAATTATGTATCATTATAGTATCGTATAACATATTTTATAATAAGTATTTCTTCTATTTGTTTAAGATAATGTTTATGTATTTTTATTTTATTATATAATAAGTATTTCTTCTATTTGTTTTAGATAATGTTTATGTATTTTTATTTTATATATTGCATGTTTTTCATTTTTACAACTATAAATTATAATAAACTAGATATTTACGATTCTATTAAGCCTTGTATGATGTTATTATTATTATTTTAAATTATATTCTTTCATTTTAATATGTATGTGTAGTTTTTATCCGCAGGTTGTTGTTTAAAATTGATCGCTAAAGAATTCTTCAATAGTGTAGTAGCTTTTAATTATTAGAAGTTGTTTTAATTTATTGGTAAAGATATTATTTTTATTTATACTTTTGATGTGTTCTGGTATATTATTGTAAATTTTTATGGACATAACAAATGTACTAGAAGAGTGCATTTTTAATCGTGAAGTGGGTAAGTTTAATCGGCTTTTATGCCTTAGTGCAATTTTAGTTTGTATATCTTCTCTTTTGGTGTAGAGTTGCGGATTTTGTCGTACAAATTTACAAATTTCAAGTATGTAGAGGCAGGGTAGGGTTAACGGGTTAATATTTTTAGGTCTTTAAAATGGGGTTTACAAGAGTCTGTATCTTCAATATTTACTAAAATTCTAATCATTTTTTTCTGTAGAGTGAATAATGTAGGTGCGTCTGTACTATTTCCCCATAGGATAACTCCATATTTAAGCCACGCAAATGCGTACGCGTAGTATGTTACTAGTGCTGTTTTGAGATCTGTTGTTTTCTTAATTTCTCGGAGAGCGTATGAAAATTTGGATAATTTTGCTCTTACTTTTTGGATATGTGATTTCCAATCTATATGTGAATCTATGTCTAGGCCTAAGAGTGTGAATTTATTTACTAGTTCTAATTTTGATCCATTATATTTGAAATTTATACATAAAGGTGTTTTTTGTCGGGGGTGAAAAGTTATTATTTTTGTCTTATTGTAGTTAATTTCAAGATTGTGCTCGTTCATCCAGTGTGTTACAGTGTGGAGTATAGTACTCAATTTTTGGTTTAGATTTATATTATTATCGCATGATGTTATGATCGAGATATCATCAGCGAACAATACGCATGGCTCATTTATGTGGTTAGGGAGATTGTTGATGTAGACAAGGAATAGCAGGCAGCCTATCACACTACCTTGTGGTATAGAAGCGTTTACTGGCATGTTTTGGGATCGAATTAATTTTATTTCTTTTGACTTAAGATTGTAATGTTCTATTTCTACAACTTGCTCTCTATTTTTGAGATAAGATTTGAACCAGTCGTAACTTTTTCCGCGAATACCGATGTTATATAGTTTATTTAATAATATATCAAATTGTACCTTATCATACGCTTTTGTCATGTCCAATAACAAACCTACAGCATATTTTTTATTATTTATTATATTTAGGGCTTCTTGAATATATTTATACACAGCCAGAACGATAGATCGATTTTTTCGAAAGCCATTTTGGCTATCATTGATTATGTTATATTTTTCGCAAAATGCATAAACACGATCGCACATAGCCTTCTCAAATATTTTTGAGGCTGTTGGTAAGAGAGCGATGGGGCGGTAGTTATTTGGGTCTGTTTTTTTATTTTTCTTATGGATCGGTTTTATAAGAGATTTTTTTAATAAATCGGGAAGAACGCCTTCTTCAAAAGATTGGTTGATTAATATGTAAAATGGCAAGGTTAATTCGTCAGCGCATTGTCTTAATAGAGTTGGTGGAAGTTCGTCAATTCCATGGCTTTTTTTGTTTTTTAAATTTTTAATTATTATATTAACTTCGTAAGGATCTACTGGGCTAAGATATAATGTATTTTGTGTAACTGGATTTGCCGGGAGACTTTTTGGTTTGCTGCCGGTAGGTATGATATTCCCACCAATAGAAGCAAAGTTAAATATATTTGCAACTTCTTGGGGTTTTGAAGTTAAGCTATTATTTATTTGTAAGGTTATGTTGTGTTTCTCACTTTTTTGTTTCTTGTTTGTGCGTTCATTAATTATTCCCCACATTGTTTTAACTTTATTGTTTGAGTGCATCATTTTATTTTTAAAGTGTAGTTTTTTTGCTACTGTGACAGTTTTCTTTAAAGTTTTTTCATAAATTTTGTAGTATTTTGTTAATATTGGATTTTTTGTTTTTGTTGTTAATGTCTTTAATAGTCTTTTATTTAAACAAGATTTTTTATACCTACAGTGAGCCAATATTTTTTATATTCTGTTTTTAGTTTAATTTTACGCAACGGTATACATTGGTTTAGAATAGAGATAAGAATGTCATTGAATGTTTTATAATTTATGTTAATGTCATTGTTTGTTTTAAGAATATCATTCCACTTAAGTTTTTTTATTTTCTCTTTGAATTTTGATATATTTGTGTAATTGAATAGTCTTTTCATTGTGTACCAGTTATATTTTTCAGATTGTTTTAGTATTTTTAGATGTAAAATTGTACTATGGTGGTCGGAAAAACCTAGCTCTTCTGTAGTAGTGTACAAGTCTTTGTTGTTAAAGTTTGTGAATATAAGATCTATGCACGTTGCAGTGTTTGGCGTAATACGTGTAGGAGTTTTTACATGTTGAATAAAATTGTGTTCCTGCATAAGATTTAAAAGTTGATTTGTTTTTAAATTGTCCGATATTATATTAACATTAAAATCGCCGCCTATTATTATATTTAATTTAAAGTATTTATTATTTATATAGTTTAGGATTTGTTTTAATTGTTGATAAAATACTTCTTGTTATATCTTGAAAAATGACGAACTTTTCGATACAAACTTTCACCCCCTATTTCAACCCCTTCAAAACTATTTTTTGCAATAAAAAGTAGCCTTTCTCAAGCTTTAGTCTATCCCAGTACCAAATTTCATCAAAATCGGTTGGGTGGTTTAGGCGTGAAAGCGTAACAGACAGACAGACAGACTCAGTTACTTTCGCATTTATAATATTAGTAGGGAAGTAGGGATAGCATTCCGCCCACGGCTTTTCCCGCGTGGCTTCGCGGCTTTTCTGTACTATAATATGTATGTATTATACATATAAACCTTCCTCTTGAATCACTCTATCTATTAAAAAAACCGCATCAAAATCCGTCCAAAGATCTAAGCATACATAGGGACACACAGACAGCGGGAACGGACTTTGTTTTATACTATATAGTGATTGCGAGCAAGTTATTAGCATAACTTGCTCGCAATCACTATATAGTGGTTAGTGGTAATATTTGCTGGATATGGTGGTTAGTAATATTTGCTGGAGGCGGTGGAGAGGGAAAAAGAATTATCCACCCCTCTCGATCCACGGTAGAGGTATCGGATGCCGGACGGTGCAATCAGACATCCAGCCTCCATGAGCTGTAGCCAGCGAGCTGTCTTGGGGACTCCGCCACCCTACCAGACAGTGGCCCCACTTGGTTGCGCGCGAGTTTGCTACAGGCACGGCTCTCTGAAGGATACGATCCTAGGGATCACCCTTTGGGGTCCAATATTAGCTGACCTTCATCCTATCATAGTCGTGGCGAATATCATAAATCCTACGGCTGTGACTACAAAGCAAAGCTTTGTCTCTGGCTAATACTGATCCTAACGATTGTCATAAGTGTTCTCATGGTTGACGAGGTGATAAAAATGGTCACCTATTCATGGACTGACCGCTTCAAGTATATCTTAACCTTGCAAGTCGATTGTTTAGTTTGTTGTAGGGGCCCCTTCGTTCTATGTTTTATTATTCATTTGTTGGGATCAAGCCCTGTACACACGGCTACAGGTCAACCTATACAAAACCAGTTTAAGCTGATCTCGCACTGTATAGCCTTTCTGTAAAATAAGAGGCCAGCGTAAACTAGTTTTGTATAGCTTGATGTGTAGCCGTGCGTACCACAAGGAACTTCAAACGGATGACGGGCACAAAGTATACCCAGACTCGAATCAAAGATCCGTGGAACACACACAAAGGAGATGGCCAAAAATTGTATCGGCCTATGCCCAAAATGTACACAAATAAAATGTATGTCCTTTTATAGTACAGGTCTTGTATAAAAATAAATAAAAAGGCGCATAATGCTCAGCAGCAGTGAACAAAAGTTATAAAGGTTTCAAAAAGTGGATTTTTCAGAATCACTAAATTAGTTGTCAATACATTATCCAAAAATACTGCTGGTGGAACAATACCTTCTTGGTATCTTACCCACCCCAAGTACCAAAGAATTGTCATTATATGTGCACAACATCCAACAGTCCGGTTTCCAACTACACTATATCAAAACAAATACCGAGAATCGGCGGCGCAACACAACAAACATCAAAAAGCGGTAGACGGAATCAAATGTGTCAAATCTGTTTTGACATTTGACGGCGTAACTTGAGTGCTGCCAGCATAAAAGTGACATAATCCTAACCACAATTGCACTAAGATTATTGTGTGTAATCATTCAGTGATAGATAATTTATACATAAAAATTGTTTATTACATTATAGGTTACAAATTATTTTTTTATCGTTCTTCCCTTATCGTTATTGTTTTCCCCTTTTTTGATTTTGTGGATCTTGTATGGCAACATTAATGGTACTTTAAAGTGAAATAAAATAGAAAAATACTTCTAATTTTGATTTTTTTTTTCGACCGCTGCTATAGGATGTAAATAGCTATTCTAAATTCTTGTTTTTTTTAAATAAAATTAATAACAATACATTTATTTGTGTACACTCTGGGGCACATTTTGGCTATCTCCTTTACCTCGGATGGAAACTGAACCACGCAGCTAAACGGTGGTGATATGAACCTGATGGCTGCGCCAATTATATCTACAGTAAAATATAAATGGACCGTTTCTGGAATGCCAGGCAAACCAACGACGACATCTCGTTTTAAAATAAGAATTGTATCAGCTTACATTATAATGAAGTCGTTTCTGTCGGAGATCTTTTATTTGAAATTGTTATAAATTGTGAAATGACAGTCTATTTTAAGGTCACATTATGACACCTACATACATATATCGACATACATTATAAGACTGCCACATTAGTCTAGTGGTCCTATGCGCAACTGCTATGTTAGAGGTCCTGTGTTCGATCCCCAGGTCGAGCAGTGTTATTGGGTTTTTCTATAAAATTTTCAGTAGCAGCTCGCAGTCTGGATTTGTGCCCGGCTAATGGCAATAGGCTCGCCCCCTATTACATGGGACCTAAACATACCGGCGAAGTGTGGGTGTACATTAGTACACCTCTGTCTAGCCCTACGGGGAATACAGACGTGATGCTATGTTATGTTAAGTTACATATTAGACTTCCACGACTTCTACTTAGATTTCCACTCGCTACGATCCTGGCCCAACACTTTCGCTTCGTTTACGTTGATTAACCTCGTCATGCATGATCGTCGGTTTAGGGTGCTTCTAACCTGACCTTTTTTGAGAGTGTTCACAATTTGATTGTGGTACTTCGTGGAAGTTTGGGTGGGAGACCCCTTCCCACTCTTCTATCTTACTCGCCACGTGTATCTGTTTCGTCAATCCGCAGTCATCCATTTGCTCTACATGCCCAAACTATTTCAATTGAATCACCAACTATAATATAATATAAGTACAAAATTGTGTTACAGCTACCATTAAATCACCTATTATTGATAGAATGAAAATAGTACAAATATTAAATCCATAAAACAAACTCATTGCTATTGTGGTTGCATTCCAAAATTTTATCGAGGTTTTCCATTTATGAAAATACTCAATAGCACCTCTAGTATTTGAATTTGTGTACGGTTAAAATAATAATATAATAAATCTTTATTTAAATTATTTTACAAAAAATATTTGTCCACTATATATAATGATATATGTACGATGAGTGTCTTAACAATAATGGCAGTAAATTCAAAGCCTGTTGACATGAGACCTAACCCTTCGGGGAATACAGGCGTGATGATATGTATGTTATTATGAAGTAACAATGTAAGTACAAGTTAAACAAATACATGGACAAAAATAAGTCTACTTCAAATTGATAAATGTATTATAAGCTCAACGCCATTTGCGCATTATGTTCACGAATAATTTTTTTTCACATATTTTTTACAACAAGCCACGCAATTTATCTTTGCAGGCTGCGTATTGTATTATAAATAGCCTGTCTTTTTGTCATGCGATCACAATATGAGTGTTAAATGCTGATATACGCATACTTTTTT
The DNA here is from genome assembly GCA_958496365.1 of Subacronicta megacephala. Classification (NCBI taxonomy): domain Eukaryota; kingdom Metazoa; phylum Arthropoda; class Insecta; order Lepidoptera; family Noctuidae; genus Subacronicta; species Subacronicta megacephala. The sequence continues at coordinate 10,576,885 of OY292527.1, forward strand.
TTTTGTTTGTTTATAAGCTATACTTTCATAGCGGCAGTTGAAAAAGGAGACAAGGAGTTTGGGGGCCAAAATGTAATAAGTTGAGTTATCGCTGAAACAAATGTTATATTTTTACATATTATCTCTATCTGGAAAGTGATAGAGATTTGTAAAAATATAACCTACCGTGATAGAGACCTACAAATTGCGAAAAGCAATTGAAATTTGGTGGCTAAGCGAACACCTTCACCTTGAGTGATTAAAATAGGCATATACAATACTGATTACCTTATCACGCTAATTGTCGTGTCAAAATCGTGCTATTTACCTGCTAGCAAGCTAGAATTTACCATTCGGCCCTGTAATTAGCATAGACTAATTTATTGGGCAAAAAATTCACAGTATATTAACGAAAATAATACATCATCACCACGCGAATATAATATAATCCTTCATAAATATAATGAAGTTGTTAAAATAGCAACATTTTTACATATTTTCAACTTGCACGATACAGTCTAGCCAGTAATTACATTAAAATATTACGTACACTTGACAAATGTGTGGTTTACATTGCTGTTTACATTCGTAAAGGACTGTAACGTAATGGGATTAATGCTGCAATGCATTATGATATTTTTTTAGGAATAAAATTAACAGGTCTATCTATTAAGGGAAGGTTGGTGATGATAATGACTGCCTCGATAGTCTAGTGATCCCAAGCTCGATTGCTACGCTAGATGTCTAGGGTTCGATTCCCAGGTCGAGCAAAGAGTTATTGAAATTAAATTAAATCATTTTATATGAAATTCTCTGTAGCAGCTCGGAGTCTAGATTTGGGCCCGGTTGTTGGCAATCTCACCCCCTATTACATAGGACCTAAAAATACCGGTGAAGCGTTGGTGTACAATGTGTAGATTATTACACCTGTGCCTAACTCTTCGGGGAATACAGGCGTGATGGTATGATGGTAAAAAAAAGGTGTACTTGTCACTAGATAGATTTAAGGGTTCGTTATGTCTAAAACAGTCTAAGTCTAAAATAAAACTCGACTTTTGAAGAACTCTTTACGAACTTCAATCGGAACAAACAACTTCTTCACGGAACTTGTTTAGATTTCCTCTGGAACTTTAAATAAAAGGATTCACTTAAACTGCCGTCATTTTACCTACTGATATTACTTTTAAAACTCCAAGACTTCCTTTGATATCTTTCATTGACATTTTGAAACAATAGCTTCCATCTTCAAAGATTAAAGTTTGTATTATAGTACCTACCTACTTATATCCCAAAATCCGAAGTAGAAATATATTATTTCTATTTCAAAATTTACCTGGGAACACTTATTCGTACAAGTGTTATTTTTAAGTTGCGGAAAATGTAGTGCGTCTACTGAATACGTTCAATATACTTAGGCATTTAACTATTTCAGTAATAGTAGTAAGTGACTGCCTCGTTAGTCTAGTGGTCCCAATCGCGACTGCTACGCTAGAGGTCTTGGGTTCGATCCCCAGGTCGAGCAAAGTGTTATTGGGTTTTTCTATGAAATTGTCAGTAGCAGCGCGGAGTCTGGATTTGTGCGGTGAATGGCAATAGGCTCGCCCCCTATCACATGTTACCGTGTTATTATTATTTGTTAGTTAATTAGTGTGTTATGTTATTATAAGTAGAGTTTATAGTACAAACCACAGACCAGTAACTTATTCCCCTGGCGACTTTGCAGAGCAATTACATGAACTTTGCCAGGTTAATGGCCAAACCAAAAATGAGAAACCTTATCAAAATATTCTTATATTAATAATTTATTTGGCTGTTTGTGTGTAATGTGGAAGTTATCCGTCTTATTCACAAAAAATATAAAACGTCGAAGTTTACTGTGCCTTTATTATGTTTGTTGTCTTCTTTCCCTGTCACAAAATAGATATGTCACAACAAGAGAAAACACATTAGGTATAAGTAGAGGTAGTTTTCATATAAAAAGCTGAGAATCAAAAATATAGATAATACTAGCTAGTACTAGCTTTCCGCCCGAGGCTTCGCCCTCCCCCTGAACTTTACGTTTCTTTTCATGTAATATATAGCCTTTGACACTCGGAAATAATGTAGCTTTCTATTAGTGAAAGAATTTTCAAAATCGGTTCAGTAGATAGAGTTCACAAACTCACAAACTTCAGGTATAATATTAGTTTAAACAACAATATTAAACGTGACAAAAAAACGAAAGACTTTAATAGGTAAACAATACAGATTTTACGGGTTAACCAAATAATAAATATCATTCCACTCACATGAAAACAGCAATAATTCACACGGATGACGATAAAATTGGACATATTTTCAATTAAAAATTCTCTTTGTTCACCTTATCCGGCGATCAAAATGATAAATTGCAGTTTATACGAAGTGTGTTAATAGTCTTCATGTCGATAACAATGATGGAGAAATAAAAATGGCGGGGGTTTTTGAAATTACAGACATAATTTCCCAATTATTCGATCCTTTTTTATCTTTATTAATTGTTCGATGATTATTACGTGAACTTAAATTCATAATTTATTATTTTTGCATGAATCTTTTTATTTTATGTTGGTTATTCAATTGTTTCGTTATTTTAGTACAATGGTTAACAGTTTAGGAATTGTGTAATATAATATAAGGTGAGGGTGATAAGTTATATAATAATTAATTGAGTAATTATTTTCAGGCTAGCTTAATTATAACAAGACAAAAATGCTTATTTTTTTTAGCATTAAATATTGCGAAATTTTCTAATAATTAAAGAAAATTTCTAGAGAATGAAAAATTCGATCTCTGGCCAACTAAGCTACCGAGACCACTGCCTGTGATGTCGAATTTCTCTTCCACATTCTACGTCTTGAGGCGACGTTTTTTTTTCCTCTATAAATTTTCTTTAATTAGAAAATTCATTTCTTTGTGAAAATTTCGCAATATTTAATGCTAAAAAAAATATAAAAAATAAGCATAATACGGTAAGGCAACATCGTTCGACATTGAACTACCTGTAAAGGCAGTCGTGTTGGTTGGAAAGACATAGTAATGTCTTCAATAGATGGTGCTTAGACGGTAACTTAGTTGGCAAAGCTGTGTACTTAACCAGAGAGACGCAGGTTCAAACCCTGCCTGAGATCGATTTTTTCTTTCACTAGAAATTTTCTTTAATTAGAGAATTCATTTTTTTGTGAAGACTAAAATGCTTAGATTTTTTCCTGCTTCAAACTATTACCGGATAGACAAAATTTTCATTTTTTTTATAAATCATTGAAGTCATCGTCAATGGCATAACGTATCTGTATTTTTGTACAAAAAGTGCTAATTAACATTTAATTACATTTGGTTCAATAATAAAAATAAAATGTAATTAATGAAATACTATCAGTTGTGGTAAGCGAAAATTTAATAAGTAAATCGCGCTTCATTAAAATGATATTAAACCAGTTAATCTCACGGCTTATCACTAATGGAAATTGTATCCGGTTCACTATTCAATAATATATGATGTAGGCAAATAATGTTTTAGGCAAAAAATACCAATTCTCTTGTAAGTTAGTAGTAGACTCCCAAGTTGTAGGCCTCGAGTTCGAATCCATCTCTTACATAATTTATTAAATAGGTTCAGTAATTTCAGAGTTTAGTTAGAATAAAGTATAGTTAAGTTTAATTATAAGCAAATAAATGTATCCTTTTTATAATATTCGTATTGGTATAGGCAAGGGAAGGGTAAAATGTTCCACACTTGACATTTCCACCATCCTGTTTCAATATCGGACGAGCAAAGCTACAAGGCGCCCACGCTACGTGGTAGAAGAGCCTAAATCTCGCACTAAGCGTTTTGCCTCAACATTTATAGTGCGTACTGCTCTATTGTGGAACTCGCTGCCGGAATATTTGTTCCCCGAGACCTACAATTTGGGTGTCTTCAAGACGAGAGTGAATAAGTTTCTTCTCTTTTTGTCAAGAGGAAGCCTATCTTTGAAGAAGAAAAAAAACATTCCTCCCTTAATATTTTTACCTGCTCCTCTGATCCCCATTTCACAAACGTTTTGATTCAAAGTTGTTGACTTGCTAATTCGTCCCTTCGCGGGCTATCAAAAGAGATGTTACCCTAATTATTATAAAAGTGATACCCATATCAAAACTTCAAACTAATATAGGTACTTAGAGGTATCTCTCCTTCCTGTTATCGAGAGAGATCTTGACGTTCCCAAATAGGTAGTATTTTTTTCATGAATATTTGACATAACCATCTAATACTTACGCTTACTTTTGTTCCCATTTCCCCTTATCTAACTTTTGCCATCCCTGGAGAATCCCAACTTACTTATGTCTTCCATAGTCTTACAGAATCAATATGAAACATTCGAGAAAATTCTGAGAGGCTAGGAAATGGAAGATCTTTACGGAAAATTGAATACTTGAATTATTACTTCATCGGTCGGTCATACCTTCTATAGATAACTAATAATTCATCTATTCAGTAATCCTAACCTTCTCATCTGCACGTAAGTACCTAATATTATATCTGACACAATTTTTACTTAGGTACCTACTCAATTGAATTTTATAGCGAATAACTGTTCACATTTTTAACACTTATTCCTATTCTAATGGAGATAACAGAGCTATGAAAAGTATATTATAAAAAAAAAACATTTGCATCAATATGATAATAAAAAAACTAATTACAAATTTAAAATGCCTTCGAAATATAATTTACAGCCAGCATTCTATCTATGCTGCATTCAAAATAATCGCAAACTTCTTTGACTAACCTTATTTATGTATTGTGTATCGTATCATAAAGTATTTAGTGTTACCATGTCTACACCACAAAAGGTATGAAAAATTGCATGTCAGTCGTTGTAATTTATTACCTAGGCCTAGATTATAGCCTGCATACATTAGGTACACCGTGAATAGTTTGCGAATAAAGGTACATTACCGGGCATAAATTGAGTGTGGGTATTAACTTGTCTATGAAAAAAAAATAACACCGTCTAGATACATTACATTAGGTACCAATTGACGTATCATTACATCTAGGGATTTATTTGTTAAAAGGAGATTTTATTAATTCTGACGAAGGTAGGGTTGGGTTTAATAAAGTCACTAGGGATTATGTGCGTTAAAGTAAATAACGTTTAGTAACTTAACATTTAGACATTCGTTGGCTTAATGGAATTTAAAATAATTTAGAGCATACCATACATTTTGTGGTCAAAACTTACTTTATGAATATTTTTTTATCTGACTGTAATTTTAGAATTTAATTATGTAAAGGAATGAAGAGTTTTTTACGTTACAAGCTGCATACCATCACACCTGTACTCCCCGAAGGATTACGCAGAGGTGTACTAATGTACACGCCGGTATGTTTAGGTCCTATGTAGGTATTAGGGGGCGAGCCTATTGCCATGAACCACAAGGCTCAAATCCTGACTCCGAGTTGCTACTGAGAATTTCATAGAAAAACTCAATAATACTTTGCTCGAGGTGAGAATCGAACCCAGGACCTTTAGCGTAGCAGTCGCGCTTGGGACCACTAGACTAATGACGCAATCCATCAAGATTTCAAAAAAGGTCCGTTATGCTTAATTACGTATCGTGATCCGAATCAAGTCGAAAAATAATTCACGAAACATTTATCCTTGTTACTGAAGCATTAAAACTTCAACCCAAAATTGGGTCTCTAATTAAAAGTTCCCAAACCGATTTCATTCAATTACCGTAATAAGCAAATGGTCCAATTAATAAAAATCGAATCCTCAGGCCACGGACATAAATCATGGACTAAATCCTCATTTGGGGTCAAACGAAAACCTAACGTCTAATATTTCAAGGTATGTTTGTTATGGCGCGGCGTTGGCTTGGCGCACCAAATTCTAATTTTAATTGGCTTTACGCAAATAATTGTAGGCAGAGGTACTTTCCCTACATGCACTATATGTAAAATAATGTTATATAAGAGTTTGTAGTAAATTGCTATGTATTTACTGTAATATAGTCGTAAATTAAAAATAAATAGGATCATGTATAAATGTCTGTAAAAAGGGCGATCTGAAAACCAGCGTTAACAGTGTGCTGTGTTAATCAATATTTCCTCAAATCATTCCTTATCCTACACTAATCATAGCACTAGTACATAACATACCATTACGCTGATATTCCCCAAAGGGTAAGGCAGAGGTGTACATCCACACTTCGCCGGTATGTTTAGGTCCGTAATAGGGGGCGAGCCTATTGCCATTATTTTTTTATTTATTAAATTTGAAAGGTACATGTTAAAACCTATGATCTAATACAGTGTCCCAGAAAACTGTATAAACAGTTTGACTGTGGGATCAAAATTAAAAATTAATATTAGTATACATATGAGATAAAAAAAGATTAACCGGGCACAAGTCCAGACTCCGAGCTGCTACCGATAATTTCATAGAAAGACCCAATAAAACTTTGCTCGACCAGGGGATCAAACCCAGGACCTTTAGTGCTGCAGACGCGCTTAGGACCACTAGACTAATGAGGCAGTCAAAATATATTTTACACATTGTGTTATTTATTTCATTCGACTGACATTTAAGTACCTGTATTTTATAGAAATACGAGAAAATTGTGTGTATTATAACGCTTATGAAACATTCATCAGTACTTAAGGAGACGATAACAAAAGAATTTGTAACTTCCAAATCTTTGATTCCAGAATTACCGGTTCTAGTATAGACTACTAAAGTACCAAATATCTATAAGGAACTTCAGATTGCTAACTTTCCTTTCCATCTATGTACTATAAAACATTACAATAGAACCTAAATGTACCCCGGTATAATCCAAGTAATGAAACATTTGAAGTTTGTTAATCTGAGTACCTCCTTATAAAATTATCACAGGTTCCCCTTCATTCGTCTTATTAATCCATTAGCTAACTCACGAGTCACTTAAATACTCGAGATGACGTCACGCCAAAAAGCTTTCAGATGCCATCCAACAAGACCTCGCGAGTAACTCCGGAATCCTTTGATTGACTTAAAATTCTGCTTTACAAAGCACCAATAAAACGACATGAAATTTCAGAACATGAATGTACTTCATACTGCTGTATGTAAGTAAAGAATTCCGCCAAATTATAACCACTTGCTGTAAAGAGAAAAATGATCCCTTTTACAGAGGCAAAGTACAACGAGAGCGGCCATGTTTCTTTGTGAGCGAAACACTTTGAAGACAAAGGACAGTTTTGTACCAACTTCAATTGTATGTTGCGTTATAAATTACGCAGTTCATAAGTTATCGCGGATCTATTGAGAACTGTTGCTTTAAAGGCCATGAATTAATGTATTGAAGATCGCCTTTAACCCATTAACTGCCGCACTGATAACACGATCAGTGAGAGAAGGGTTGGTGTATAGTCCACTCTGCTAGCCTATTCTGGATTTACAGACGTCAGGGGTCGTCCAGATTATCTCTCAGGTTTCTCCTAATGGTTTCCTTAAAGTGTTAAGCGATTGGCGATTTCCGCTTACTATTACTATTTTATTATGTCACAATCGTCATTCAATGACTTCAGAATTGTTGTTATTTTTTGACAGTTTTGACAACCAAATCTGTCAGTTCTTATGTCATTTAGTGCCATCTGACGACCAGACTTGGGCTCCAGATGGCTCATCAGCTTGTTTGCCGTCTTAACTCATAATAAAAAAACTTCCATCCATTGTGAAGCATCGCAAACAGATCACACTCCGAAGCTGACCTCAGAAAAGCATAAACAGCATCACGAGACCGCGTACAAGTGGTGTGTTGGCATACATTATGTACTTCAATTGGCAGTTCATATCAAGCTATTCTGGAGTATAAGCTGACCTCTCGTTCATTAAGAAAGACTTTTACTATGTGAGGTCAGCCTATATCTATCTATCCTATCTAATCAGCGCAGTTCCGTCGCATGCCATTTCACAATTTGACGGTTTCGCTTCGACAGATTATGATCTACCAAAAAATACATACCATCACGCCTGTATTCCCCGAAGGGTTAGGCAGAGGTGCACTTAATGTACACCCACACTTCGCCGGCATGTTTGGGTCCCATGTAATAGGGGGCGAGCCTATTGCCATTCACCGGGCACAAATCCAGACTCCGAGCTGCTACTGAGAATTTCATAGAAAAACTCAATAACACTTTGCTCGACCTGGGGATCGAACCCAAGACCTCTAGCGTAGCAGTCGCGATTGGGACCACTAGACCAACGAGGCAGTCATAAACTAATGTCATAACCAAAAAATAATGCGTTAAATTGTAAGCAGTACATTGGTGTTCACAATCTATCGATAGTTTACAATGTCGCAAGATAGATTATGATCTAACGCTGTTTACAATTTTACGGTAACATGTAACACGGTACATCAAGTACTTTTGGTAATCGATCTACGCAAAAACATTAAAGTTTATTCACTATCCCATTCTATCATAGACTCACACACGTGACATGAATATTGAAAATCCCTATTATAGCCGGGAAAATTGCTTTTAAACTTCATCGCGACTCCGCTGCCCCGATAGTTTAATAAAAATTACCAACGATGGTATGTATATTGGACGTTTTAGCTACCAACAAAGGCTAGTTTTTGTACTACTTTTTAAATTACAACGTTTCAAATAAATGAAAACAGATATCAAAACAATACACGTCCGTGATAAGCGACATCTGTTGATCAGTAATTAATAACTTTGAGGTACCAATTGTTGCCAGTTTCAATGTGGAACACAAATTAATTTCAATTTCGAACGGACTCGGACGGGACGCGGTGACCTGTCACGGGATTTCGGCGAATGAAACGACTCTCAATAACGTTAAAAATAAAATACAGCGATAATCAATGATATTATAAATAAAAAGAGGAATATCATTGGCGATAATATTGTTAGGTGTAAGGTTTAATGATCATCCTCCTTTAAAATTGTGTTTGGATCGCCTTATTTTACACAAAACAACTGCCTCTCATTAAATATAAATAAATAAATAAACACTTCAGAAAAATCCACTATTTAAATATATGTAGGTCATCATAATAATCTATTAACCCACTTTCAAAACAAACAATACGGAATTCAACACATTTAACAGAACACAAAGGCAGAATGAAACTCTTAACGTCTTCAGAACATCGCGGAGGCATCTGTTAGCATTGATCAAAGGGTACTAAGGAATAATAGCTTCTTATAAACGAGGATCGAAGAGAGCGAAATTTTTTTGAATAGGATAACTCGGCAATCGAGCATCCGAGCTATCTGATGGTAAATAGTCATTGCCGCCCATGGACATCTACAAAGCCAAAAGAGTTGCTGATGCGTTGCCGAGCCTATTTAACGAAAAAGGAATGCAAGGAGACTGAGGGAGAAATTGGGCCCACGGCGCTCCACTCTCACCGTACGAAGCGCAACAGTATGCATGCATACTGCTACTTGACGACGATATTCTGTGAGAGGGTAGTACTTCCCCGGTCGAGCCGACCTATTAATGCTGGCATGTAGAAATGCCAACGCTACACTAAGTATGTAGGTACTATACAATAGGATGGACCTAGATGAAGGGATCGAGCCCCATACATTTATAACTATAACATACATACATACACTCACGCCTTTATCCCACAGGGGTAGACAGAAACTATAGAGCGCTACTTGCTACGACTCTTGCATAAAATATCTCTTTCGCTTCTTTCACATTCATAAATGTTTTCGTATACATGCGCCGGTTGCGAGTACTACGCACCTGACCTTTTTGGAGGACCTCGCCGATAAGATCGGTGTAAGTATGTCCTTCTAGGGCCACCTCTCCCGACGCTGTCGCTGACATTCGCCTTAAATTAATACAACAGGCGCCTATAATATCCAGTCTTCTATGCTTATAATAAAATTGGTCAACAGGCAGAAATACCTGTACATTATAGATCACCATCACGCCTGTAAACCCCAAAACGTTGGGCAAAAGTGTGCTTGATGTACACCCACAGTTCGCTGGTATGTTTAGGTGTTGAGAATTTCATAAAAAATACTCAATAACATAACACTAACTAGACCTCGGAATCGAATACAAGACCTCTTACTTAACAGTCGCGCCTATGACCACTACACTAATGAGGCAGTCTAGTCTAGTCTCATATATTTAGCAACTTAATATTTTCTGTGACGACTAAAAAATGACTTCTTTCATTCTCCACTCCACGGTCCATCAAAGAAAACGGATAGTCGTAAAAATGATGCAATGATTAAATGTCAAATGACGTTGAAGGGCCATTCGCTTCGATTTTAAATAACCTATTTATGTCTTCCATTAGTCATAATTATGATAACCAAATTACAACAATTATGTGTTATACATAGGTATATTGTCAAAAATAATGTATTTCACAGTAGGTAGTATGTAAATCGTAAAGAGGTTACATTCTCTCTTAGATACTGATCGTTAAAATAACGGAGCTTATTAAACGTACACATCAAAGTAACGATGGAGTAATAATGTTATTTGTCTGTGTGTGTGTGTAACAATTTTATTCTTACCTGTAATAGCCCAGAGTTCTTTCAAACACTCCTCTCTCGACCTCTGTATTGCGGACCTCTTTTGAACCTCTGGTCCCGACTCCAAATACTCAAAGAGCACTGCACCAAGGAGTACATAAATAATCACTAAAATCACAAGGCCGATTTGCGAGAATGCTGCTCTTGCGCATCCAGCGGCCGCCCGTCGCACAAATCCTGGCCGCTCGCGTCCCTCCAATGACACTTCAGACGACATAATTATTCGATATTTGAAATTCAAATTATGAATTCGACAACTCACTTTTCGTTTTTATTCTCACTGTTGCAACGTTCATGATTATTTTTAATTATTAATCAGAATCAATTATTATTGAAATCAGATGAATTAGATATACCCTACAGACTTGACTATCGGATTACTTGATTTTTTTTATTACTAACAACGCTACGTGCTATGAACATCCATTTTTATCTGAAACAAGAAAGAAGATATTAGGTATAACTTCATTCTCGAAATAAGTACTAGCTACGATAACGTGATGTTAAATCCATTTTGAACAAAAAGTTAAGTTAAACGTTAAAAAATACACACCTATCGATCGTCCTAGCGCACAAAATAATAATATGGTCATAATCATTTATATCAGTTATTTGTGGGTATAAATAAGTCTATACCCATACCTATATTTTTTTGGACTAGATACCTACCTATATATTTCAAAAAAAGGTAGGTCAATAGCATTATATCATCATCATTAACTTCTTACACTGCTTAGACTGCCTCGTTGGTCTAGTGGTCCCAATTGCGACTGCTACGCTAGAGGTCTTGGGTTCGATCCCCAGGTCGAGCAAAGTGTTATTGAGTTTTTCTCTGAAATTCTCAGTAGCAGCTCGGAGTCTGGATTTGTGCCCGGTGAATGGTGAATAGGCGGTGAATAGGCTCGCCCCCTATTACATGGGACCCAAACATACCGGCGAACTGTGGGTGTACATTAAGTACACCTCTGCCTAACCCTTCGGGGAATACAGGCGTGATGGTATGTTTATGTAACTTCTTACATTGCCCCACCACTACTGTGTCGCCTCTCAACAGAATGAGAGGGATTAGGCTATAGTCAATAAAAATACGTAATATCTGAAAATATTGAAGGCTTAATAACTTTTCAAAGTCTATAAAACTTCGGCCTTGTTACCTAATAAAACTTAGCTATTTATGGTATTCGATATCTTTAAGTACTTATCCATAGATAAAATCGTCGAACTTTTAATAAGACGAGAACTTTGGTAGCAAAGAAATATTACAGTACGTAGGTAGCTCCGTACGTTATTCTGTGGACGAAATTACTCAAAACTTCACAGAAAAAATTCTTCAACTTCGTAAATGAATTTCATAAGACATTAAGTATAGACATATTCGGGCCATTCAAAGAAAATAAAAACAGAAGGTATATCTATGCTTATTTTTATTATATTTTAAAATTAATAAAACGTCGCCTGAAGACGTAAAATGTGGAAGAGGAATTCGACATCACAGGCAGTGGTCTCGGTAGCTTAGGTGGGAAAGCGTGTGGTGTACTTAACCAGAGGGACGCAGGTTCAAACCCCGCCTGGGGTTCTTTCTTTCACTAGAAATTTTCTTTCATTAGAAAATTCATATCTTTGAGAAGGTTATTATGTTTCGCCTTATTAAATGCTAAAATTATTATTATTATATTTTAAAAAAGATAACGTTAAATAAAATATAGGCCTGCTATGGTGCGCTAGAATGCTGCGCTAGAGGTCCTGGACTCGATTTCCAAGTTAAGCAAAGTGGTATTGGGTTTTTCTATGAAATTCTCTTGCTCACCGCTCGCCGGCTCGTATCTTATTTCAATAGGGGACAAGCCTATTGCTATTAACATACACGAAAAACATTATTTCTTGAAGTACAGAATTATAATATTCAGAAGGTTTCACGGAAACAGAACTTAAGAAAATTGCGCAGAAAATGGTAGGACAGAACATCGCTGTCGGCTCGACAGCTTTTCCTAAATAAAATTATAAACACAATATGTGTTTAACCTTTTGAACGCCATTGTCACATATATGTGACAAACGAAATCTTACCCTGAAGCCAACGTCACAAATATATGACAAAATATACGTCGCACCATATTATGAAATAAACAATTTAATCATTACTTTAGTGTGTTTTCACTACCTTGTGTAATTTGACAAAAAAAGTGGCCTGGCGTCAGGGGTACGGCTATACGTTTATACTCTGGCGTTCAAAAGGTTATGGTTTCTAACATTTACGCGAATATTAGACATTGAAATAAAACTACTTTTTGCGAATCTTATTGAGTTATATTGTTATTATTTAATTTCCGACGCTTCGGATCCTAAAGGACGTTTGTGTTTGTTTGGTTGACTGATTTTGGTGAACTTTGGTACAGAGACATTTATTATGGCCCCTCGAAGATTATTATAAGCGATATTCTTTCTGCATAATACTTGAATACAAATCAACGCAAAAGCTAGTGTGTTTTAAGTATATCTACATTTTTTCTTTATACGAAAAATATGGTCGAACGATTCAACTTAAACAAAAATGCTTGACAATAATCTCATCCTTTTCACGCGTCAATACGTTGAAACAGAAATACCTAACGCCCAAGGGGAAAACCTTTTACCTCTGAACCAAATCTATATATCAAAGGAGAACATTCTGAGTACAACTATTTGTGACACGCTACCCACGTAAAGGGATCAAATTTAATGATTCTTGCCTCACTTGTAAGTAGGTATGTAATTGAATTTTTCCCTTGGGAAACGGCTCGCTAAGTTCTAACCACAGCGATCAACAAATCTGCTAGGTAAAAGTGGTGAAGGAAAACATTGTGAGGAAACTTGCATGCCTGATAGACTTTCTTGACGGCGTGTGGAGTCTGGCAACCCGCAGTAGGCTAGTGTGATGTACAGTCGCCAGCAGGTCAAGGTATACAAAACTGTCAAATTTCTCCAAATGATTTTAAACCTTAACTTGTTAAAAATAAAGTTCAAAATCAACTAAGAAAATTTGACATTTTGTGGTAACTTAAGGTGGATAGCCTTATCCCTCTCATTCCAAAAAGACACCTGTGCCTATTAGTGATGAGATAAGCTGCGCCTGATGCGGTTAGGCTGCGTGGGTGACAATTTTTAACCCCTCTCGCCTCGAAGAATACATGAAACCTTCGGGGCGTCGGCCTCGGTCGACATACCACCTATGACAATCGTTAGTGGCAGTCAGAAGCTCAAAAAGTCTGACGACCAGTCTATCGCGAGTATCGGTGTTGCCCAGATAAATAAAGATAATGTTATTTTTTGTAAAGGAAAAATTCAACTGGAAAAATAATCTGCCTCCACTGGCTAGACACACCAATTTCTCCTTCACTAAAATAACTTAACTTTAACAAACCTTAGCATGGAAAATGGACAAAAAATACAAAAAGATAAATTAAAAAATACTGATATACAACCACGTCTGGTTAGACTGAATGCAGACCACACACATATATATTTAGGACTAAGGTTAAGAGGATATGGCCTTGAGGGATACGCTCAGAATGGCCGGAGGTAATAATGTTGATGCTTGACTTCGCGGCTTTGTGCTTGCACGTGTAGAAATCACGTTACCAGGCAGGATCCAGAATTTCAGTATGGTGGCCTACTAAGAAAGTAAACTCCTCAAAACAAAATAGGCCCCACCCTGTTATTTCGCACCAATTTTTATAAATTAGTGGATTTTTTAGATAAGTTTTTGTAAGATAAGATTTCATAAGTGTTTTAAGCAGGATATCTGCTGAGAATTATCGAATTTGATACAAATTACACAAAAAAATAGATAGATAGATTTTTTGAAAAATTTGGTCTATTATCGCACAGGTACCGTTTTATCTTCTTTCAGCTGTTTTCCTCCCGAAAAGGATAATATCAAGTTTAATAAAAGGTTTGAAAAGACTGCCTCGTTGGTCTAGTGGTCCCAATCGCGACTGCTACGCTAGAGGTCTTGGGTTCGATCCCCAGGTCGAGCAAAGTGTTATTGAGTTTTTCTATGAAATTCTCAGTAGCAGCTCGGAGTCTGGATTTGTGCCCGGTGAATGGCAATAGGCTCGCCCCCTATTACATGGGACCCAAACATACCGGCGAACTGTGGGTGTACATTAAGTACACCTCTGCCTTCGGGGAATACAGGCGTGATGGTATGTATGTATGTACATATAAAGGGGCTCATAAGACTCGGCACCGTATGCTCAATTGCCAACGGAACCAATACAAAAAAAAGTTGCGCCACTAAAAACTGCACTTTTTAATAAAATAGAAAACTCAAATAAAATCGGCCAGAATAATTTAGTAGGTAGGTAGTACTACGCTACTTCTGCTTTTAATAAATGCATATTGCATAAAGATAGTTAAAGTGTAAAAGATATTCAGCTGTCTGGGTTGCCAGCAAGCAATATGAATCTCCATTTCTCCAATCACGTAAAAAGTTTTATAACTACATTAAAAACTTTTTCGCTTTTAGTTTGAAACTATATCGGTATTAATGATATCCAATTTTGTTCGAACACGAATCTCTAAAGATATTTTACGAGAGAGGAGATCCTGACGTTAATAAAGTCGATACCAAGGTAACATACCATCCCGCCTGTATTCCCCGAAGGGTTAGACAGAGGTGTAGTAAGGTACACCCACACTTCGCCGGTATATTTAGGTCCCATGTAATAGGTTGCCAGCCATTGCCATTGACCGGGCACAAATCCAGACTCCGAGCTGCTACCTACTGAGAATTTCTTAGAAAAACCCAATAACACTTTGCTCGACCTGGGGATCGAAACCAGGACCTCTAGCGGAGCAGTCGCGCTTAAGACCACTAGACTAACGAGGCAGTCAAACACGATACCAAGGTACCTTATTCTTAATATAATTTACACCTAATTGCTCTACTTTGTCTTTTAGGTAGCCTACAGGATCAAAGCGTCCTGTATCTGTATTTCCGAGTACGCACGGCTACACACTACACTACACTGCTTTAAAAAACCAGTTTGCGCTGGCCTTTTACTGTATGGGAAACCTATACAATGTGAGATCAGCTTAAACTGGATTTATATAGGTTGACCTGCAGCCGTGCGTACATAAGTTCAACCCGAATATTTTTAAAAGTAGGGTAACAGGCATCTTCTGGCTGTGCTCGCTCCACCTTCAACCTCAGACCGACGTCGGCAAACACATTTTTATTTTTTTTAAAATAGTTTAGTAGTAATAGTTTACTTGATGCAGCTTATAATAATGAGAAAAGTAGTAGAGAAACACGGAGTTGACGAAGAAAAGGGTCTGGTTTACGAACATTCGTGAATGGACCGGAGTGACGAGAGCTGCAGAGCTGTTCCACCTTGCCAAAAATCAGGAGAAACATTCAGAGTTGATGACCATCCTCCAATGATTGGAGAGGCACCAGAACAAGAAAAAGATAATGTCTTCTAGACACTGGAGGTCTCAAAAGAGATTGGCTAATATTGGTAGAGAATTGCTTATCCATATATGTCCTGTTAATCCAGTTAAACCAATCCGACCAAAAGTGTAGGTAAGCTAACTGTAGATACGCGCACGAAGTCGCGGGTAAAACCTAGTAGGTACCTATATAAAATATAAGAAAGTTTAAACGATAAAGCTCTATTTATCTAACCGCATAACTGACAGACTTGGAAATTCGTAACTAAAGACATTGAAGTTTCACGAACAGCCGCCATAAATGAAAGAGAATGTCTGATTTATTTCTCAAGAATGATGAACTCTCTGACAAATATGAACCTTTTATCATATGAAAATGAAATAATAAAAGATACAAACGTAAGTTAGTAGCTTCGAGCAACACTGCTCGAAGATTACTAGTGAGGTAAGTATAAGATTGTATGTTTAAAGGATGCCGATGTATTCGCCTGCACCTATGATGAGGTGAGACTTTCCCTAATATAACCATTACAACGTGAAAAAAAACGACTTTTCATACATGAAATGTGGTCTGTATATTTTTTTAAAGGAAGATGTACCTAGGTATTTGTTTTTCGCGAATAGGGTCTGGGT
Source organism: Subacronicta megacephala (assembly GCA_958496365.1). Classification (NCBI taxonomy): domain Eukaryota; kingdom Metazoa; phylum Arthropoda; class Insecta; order Lepidoptera; family Noctuidae; genus Subacronicta; species Subacronicta megacephala. The sequence goes on from OY292527.1 coordinate 10,593,518, forward strand.
TTCTTAGGAAAAGTTAAGTAGGACGGGTAGAATCAGCAGGTGACTAAATTGGCACCCTGTATAATGTATAAGTATTATAGGGATTATATTACTAAGGGATGTACAGTCGGTCGCCGGCTCATCATGTTATACAAAACTGTCAAATTTGGCCAAATGATTTTTAAACTTAAAATGTTCTGCTTTCTTAGACTTACGCGAATATTAAACATTGAAATAAAACTACTTTTTACGGATTTTATCGCGTTACCTATATTGATATTTTAAATTCCCGACGGTTCGGATCCTTTACAACATCCATGGTCACGAGTTGACTGTTATTGATGAAGTTCAAAAAATTTTCTCAGTCGATACTGAGAAAATTTTACATTTTGTGGTAATCTGATGTGCTGGCGATTAGCTAGGTAGGTAAGTAGGTACCTATTGCACAAAAAAAATATAATTTCATGACGTTGACATTGACCGTGTTAAGTTATTTTAGTGAAGGAAAAATACGACCGCGGGCAGGATTCGAACCTGCGTCTTCTGGTTAAGTACACCAGACGCTATGACCGCTAAGCCACCGCGACTCCCACCCGCCATGTCGAAATTTGCCTTCACATTTTTAATTTACGTCTTTGAGGCGACGATTGACCGTGTTACTAAATACGAGAGAACTGTATGTAAAAAGATAAACAGGTGTCTTAGTAGGAAACACTCTAGGAATTTCCAAAAATCCTACCCTATCCTAGGTCCTTAGATATTTTTTTACATACATACACCATCACGCCTGCATTCCTCGAAGGGTTAGGCAGAGGTGTACTTAATGTACACCCACAGTTCGCCGGTATGTTTAGGTCCCATGTAATAGGGGGCGAGCCTATTGCCATTCACCGGGCACAAATCCAGACTCCGAGCTGCTACTGAGAATTTCATAGAAAACCCTAATAACACTTTGCTCGACCTGGGGATCGAACCCAAGACCTCTAGCGTAGCAGTCACGATTGGGACCACTAGACCAACGAGGCAGTCAGTCAGTTAATTTTTTTGTTCAAATTATTGCTAGGTACCTACTAAACCTACCCATGAGCTATTGCGCGGAATTCATATTTATTCTGTGGATATGGCACGCAATTTAATTAACATCCGTACAGTTTGTTCGAAATAAGTAAGCCTATCGGAAGTTGTCTGCAAATGATTTAGAAGTGGTAAATTTTAATAGAAAAAGTCGGTGCAAGGATAATTAGAGTCGTATAAGTTTCACATTTCTAATTATTTTGTTTACTAAATTCGATATTTATGTATTAAAACACTTAATTAAACGATTTTATCACCGCGGTAGCTCGGAACGGCTAACTTCCGATCGGCTTACTTATTTCGAACAAACTATGTATCCACTAACCTACCTACTCTCTGTCAGTTTTGATTATTATAGTTGTCAAACTAGCGGCACAATTAATAAAATCGTTGTTTAACAATAAATTCAATAATTGTAAGTACGTATTTTGTGTTGTAACCGTACTTTTTGGAAAACTATGAAGAGGGAGACTATGAGAGGAGATTTTAACAATCAAAGCAATCATCAAAACATTTTATTGGAGAGATGCAGGTTCGTTCCCTGCCGGAGGCCGAATTTTTTTAACAATCGCATACTTAAGTCAGATTGTCAATATATATTTTTTTTTATACTTATCTATAAAGTTACTTACATTAAGTGCCTACATTATTAAAATAAAAGGTAACACTGAATGAATTTACCTTAAAAGTTAATGTAGTACCTGCGAATTCACTAAATAGTTAACTAAATAGGTGAGGTACTTATTTAAGTTTTAAATCACAAGAAAATCTAACATTAATAATTTTAAAAGCGACTATGTACACTAAAAACTTTTATAAACCTAATTAATAGTTCCTATACATCACACTGTCAATGTTAAAGCATCACTAATACTACGCGAAAACATTTCTAGAGCAGAATTTTATTTACGTTCGTAACTTCAAATCCGTTAGCTAAGGAAGCAAAGAGCCGACTTTACCTCCCAAAGCCTAAGTTGGTACTGAAGCATGCCTGTTTCGTACATATCCAGCAAACAATTTTCACTGTTCCTTTCCATCATAGTTACGATGCGCAAACCTGCGGGAAAGCATTTTCATTTACCACTTTCTTAGTTAATTTAAGGTTAGCGCCATCTCTAGGGTGGAATAAAAAGTAAGAATATAGGGCAAAACCAAATTATTTAGTAGAAGAGCATATCGCAGCATAAGATGGCGTTAGTAAACTAAAGTTCAACGTAAATAGTTACACAAGTATTGTACTAGATGGCGTTTATTTAAATGTGTATGACCAAACGCTCTCTTCAGCAGAGTTGGACCGGATATGTCAATGTCAAACTAGTGTCAATTTCAAGTTCTGGAAAATTGTACACGAATTAGGATTGACACGCTTTCCTTCTATTTTTATAATAATTATAGAAAGATTTAACTTATTTCATAACTTGTTTGTTATTCTCAGTGTTATTAGTAAGCTAGATAAGAGAAAACTGCAAAAATGAGTACAATTTTGGAGAAAATCGCCGCTATAGAGTCGGAGGTTGGTAGAAGAGGTTATAATTACGAACTACGGTGTATTTCTAACATAATATTGATAAAATCGTTAATAAAAACATTTATTTACATAAAAACGTACACCAAAATCTTTTGTAAACCATATTTTTTATCATTTATGTTATACTTACATGAAATTGGGTGTTCCGTTGCAGATGGCTCGAACGCAAAAAAACAAGGCCACGGCACTCCATTTAGGTATACTAAAAGCAAGATTAGCTAAATTGAGACGTGAGCTGATCACTCCTAAGGGTGGCGGCGGTGCAACCGGCGAAGGTAATTCAATAAATATACAGTCTGCATGTTTATAAAGCTGTGTGAAGTTCCTTAGTCATAAATAAGTTCACATTGAGTCTTACATTTCACTTTTATTGGGCTAGGAAGTTTCATAGGTTTCATCATCATCAACCCATTACATTGTCCTACTGCTGGGCACGGGTCTCCTCTCAGAACGAGAGGGATTATAGGCCACCACGTTAGCCTACTGCAGATTGGCAGACTTCACATGCCGTCAAGAAAATCTCAGGCATGCAGGTTTCCTCACAATGTTTTTCCTTCACCGTTAAAGCATTTGATAATTAATTATTAATATGCACATGACTTAGAAAAGACAGAGGTCCGTGCCCTGGATTCTAACTCAAGACCTTTGACTTGGCAGTCCAATGGTCATATCACAAGGCTAGCACTGCACTTATAGGTGTAGGCAGAGGCATACTTACAGGGTTACTGTACTTTCATGGTTCACCTGATATGCCTTCAAGGCCAATATTTTAGAGTTTGGACAATACAGTCTTGTTGTATTGGTTACCAGTGACTGTTGTAGACATCAGTGAATTAGCACAACATTATAAGCCTATTGACAATTTATTACCCAGCACAAATCCATAGTGGAATTATTTTGTACTTCTATAATATAAACTAAGTAATGCGCACAAGTCACAGAGGTCTAACCTTTTGAACGCCATTGTCACATATATGTGACAAACAAAATCTTACCCTGAACGCCAACATCACAAATATATGACAAAATATATGTCGCACCATATTATGAAATAAACAATTTTATTTAATCATTACTTTGGTGTGTTTTCACTACCTTGTGTAATTTGACAGAAAAAGTGGCCTGGCGTCAGGGGTACGGCGATATGTTTATACTCTGGCGTTCAAAAGGCTAATGTAATTGAAAAATATTGATATCTAGTCACATTGTTTAGACCACAACACAACTCTGACATGATGATGATAAAATCTGAACTGATATACTAACATAACATGACATATCACCACACCTGTATTACCCAACGATTTAATAGATGTGTAACTCAATGTTGCCAGTATCTTTTATGTCCAATTTAACAGGGGGCTAGCCTATTGCCAAACTCCAAGTGGTTACCTCGGAAACACACCCAGCACCTTTACCATAGCAGTCATAGCACAACTTGACTAATAAGGTAATCTGGACTGGAAACCGGACTGAACATACATTAATTTAAATACTTTTTCAAACTATTCCAGGATTCGATGTCGCCAAAACTGGTGATGCTCGCATTGGGTTTGTCGGATTTCCATCAGTGGGGAAATCAACACTGCTGTCCAATTTAGCAGGAGTGTACTCCGAAGTAGCAGCGTATGAGTTCACAACGCTGACAACTGTACCGGGATGTATTAAATATAAGGGTGCTAAGATACAGGTAAAATATTATATGGCACATATGAAGAAATAATACTGACCAATGAGGCAATAGTTCCTGTTTACTTAATACATAATGTGAATCACATATCAATGCTGCGTCTACCCGGCGAACTTCGTAATGCCTAACAGTCCTAAATATCGTGCTAATTTAGCTGAAGACACCTGTATGGTAAATGCGCATATTCGCATTTTTAAATTTTTTGACTAACTGCAATTATGTCCTATCTTACAGCTTCTTGATCTGCCTGGTATTATTGAGGGTGCAAAGGACGGCAAGGGTCGAGGTCGACAAGTCATCGCAGTAGCAAGAACTTGCAGTCTCATCTTCATAGTACTGGATGTATTAAAACCTTTACAGCATAAGAAACTCATTGAACATGAGTTGGAAGGCTTCGGTCTGAGGTTAAACAAACAACCTCCAAACATACACTTTAGGAAAAAAGACAAGGGTGGCATCAATTTGAATACAACTGTAAGTTTGGTCTTTATTTTCACATTACATTGGGTTGAATTACCAGGTTGAGCAGTTAGTTGAGTTTTTCTGTAAAATTCGTTCAGAGTTTATTATTTATTTATTCTTATGATACTTTGACTGCCACTGCAAACACTATCGAATCTGCGAATTAGCGTAAAATTTTGGAACTTCATTACATGTTAAGTATAGCAATTGATGTGGTCACCTTGCCACTATCGTTAAAAGAAAAAATTATTAGCAACCAGATTTATTACAAAGCTCTGTCTCCTGAACTACCTAGATAACAGCCTGTATTCTGTTACTGAGTGTCGTGAGCTCGACCACCAGTGATAAATATTCATGTTATACATAGATCATAATTGTGTTTCGAGTTTTGGTGCTTTGTTCCCCTGACTCGCCTACTGCGGTTTGGAAGACTTCACACACAGTCAAGAAAGTCGCAGCTGCAGGTTTTCTTAAAAATCTTAAAATGTTTTCCTTCCGCGCAAATGATAATTAATTAAATAGTGTGCTGTAGTGTGTGTAGTGTAGTGTCCAGTATCCCGCGGACCGCAACACAGGGCTTTTTATTTCCATTTCATTAAATAATATTTATCATTATATCTAAATTACAGTGCCCTCAAACTGAATTAGACACGGAAACGGTAAAGACAATTTTATCGGAGTACAAGATCCACAACGCCGACATCACGCTCCGATACGATGCAAACAGTGACGACCTAATTGACGTCATCGAGGGGAACAGGGTGTACATGCCTTGTATTTATCTGCTTAACAAAATTGGTCAGTTGTTTACCATTTTTCTGTATAAGAGCTTAACCATGAGCCCAAGTATGTTTGGGGTTTGCTTTCAGTACAATCATTATTTATATGCTGGATCATCATCATCATCATCATATCAGCCTACCGCCACCACTGCTGAACGTAGGCCTCCCCCAAAGAGCGCCAACTTCATGCTGGATAGTTCAGGATAAATATGACTATCAATTTATTTATTTTATTAAGGATCGCCAACAAGGATACATTAAATTGTATATTACATTTAACAAATATAAATTAAACAGGATACAATATACTGATACTCAGTATTAAAACTATTAAAATTCAGAATGAATACTATTAATACCTTGTTATTCAGGATGAACATGACTGCTATCAGACCCCCTGAAACCCAGTTTCATGCTGCGATATCATATGGATAAACTAACTGTCTGGATTTTTGTGATTCTGATAACAATTGTCATAGTTTTTCTTTTTTATTTAAATAGTGTCCTATGGCTTTACATGCTCTCCAAGGCATGGAAAGGCCTTTTCATATAATGATCGCGGAGAGTACAGCATCATTTTCAGATCTATTTAACAACAAGAATCATGGTAAAGTAAGGTGTACCAAAATGGAAAGTGCATTTTTTTCTATCTGATTTATATTTTGTATGTGTTATACCAAGTACAATATAAAATATTTAATAAGTACATTAAATTACAGATCAAATCAGCATAGAAGAGTTGGATGTAATTTACAAGATTCCCCACTGTGTCCCAATATCGGCTCACCACAAATGGAACTTTGATGATTTACTGGAGAAAATGTGGGAGTACCTCAAACTCATCAGAATATACACCAAGCCCAAGGGTCAATTGCCTGACTATAATTCCCCAGTTGTACTCCATGCTGATAGAACAAGCGTAGAAGACTTCTGTAATAAGCTGCATCGATCCATTGTCAAGGAATTTAAAAAGTAAGTGAAATATATTATTGGCTAACTGCCTCATTAGCTTTGGTCCTAAGCGCGATGTGCTATGCTCGATTCGAGGTCGAGCAAAGTGTTATTGGGTTTTTCTATGAAATTCCCAGTAGCAGCTCGGAGTCTGGATTTGGGCCCGGTTAATGGCAATAGCCCCGCGCCCTATTACATGGGACCTAAACATACCAACAAAATGTGGGTTTACATAAGTACACCTCTGCCTTTTCCCCCTTGGAATACAGGCGTGATGGTATGTTATGTTACATATTGCTATTAAGTATATAAGTAAGCTGACTTTTCTGCTTCATTATTTTGCTTACAAGCATGTTTGTGGAGCATCCTGGAATAAATAGGCTTGTAAGCTCATTCTATTCAAAGGCCGCATGAAAAAAATTACCATAATTAAAACTGAACAGCACAAACATAATTAAGATCGGTTCAAAAATAAGGAAGTTGCAAACATTTTAATTTCATGCTAGAAAGAGACGGTACTGTAGCTCCTTGTGACGTTAAACCGTGCGTGTGCCATACAAATTCTATACTAACACTTGTTTAGCGGGAAAAAGACAGAAAGAAGAAAGAAAACACATTTCTCCTTGTCTCAAACAAGAAGACAACACACAGATAAAATTAACAGTAAAAATAAAAAGTAAAGTCACTAGGGCCGCGTTCCACTTGGCGATCACAACAGTCACGCTCACAACCGCAGTTTTTCCCGTTCCACTTGCTTCTGAGCGTTGCTGTCGTGAACTCAAGTGGAACGGAGTTTAGGATTTTCTCAACGATCAGTTCGACCCACCTTTTTAGATGGGTCGTCGTGGGCGTCGCGCGGTCATAAGTCATGACGTCATGAGTGACGTTTTCGCCGCGACCACAGCGGCCGCGGTCGCCATGTAGAACGGCTAAAGGAGCGTTTTGATCGTTGTGATCCCCAAGTGGAACGCGGCCTTTGTGTGCTGTCGACATACTTGCCTCGCATGGGTTGCCAGCTCAGCATTATGCTGGGTGTATTTAATACCCAGCGCTGGTTTTCAGTTAGCACACTTGCAGAACATATATAATTTTGGAACTTTATTAAACGACAAGCTTACCCGTGCCCCCTTCTTTGGGGGATACAAAAGTTTGGTATGAATTCTTTGAGTAATTTATTTTGCGTGGAAACTTTGCATAGAGAATCTATACCTGATGTAATCATCACCCCTTTTGGATGAATATGATCTTTCCGTAACACGTTGTATATAGCCTATGACATTCACCAATAACGTGGCTTTCTATTGGTAAAAGAATTTTCAAAATTGGTTCAGTAGATCCAGAGATTACCCCCTACAAACTCACAAACTTTATCTAATTATAATAATTATTAGTATAGATTTAAATATATTTTTAGTATACGCATTATATTTAATTATACTTGTTACAAGGCCTACTATTTTCAACCGACTGCAAAAAGGAGGAAAGGAAAGGAGTGAAAACACAATTTTCACTTCAATGTTTTAATGGGACGTGGACGTTCTTACGCCCGTCGGTCAGGAACGTTAGAATTTAACAATTTTACCAAAGGAACTCACCGATGATTCTAAGTATATGACACCAACAGCTCAATTAAATGTGGGTACACATATTCATAAGCGTTCTGACCATATACGAAGTCCATGTGATTAAACCAATCATACGCGACCAAGTAATAATCTACAACATTTGGGAGCTCACCTTGTAATCTTTTGGCTGCTTTCTGCCCCAATATTTTATCATTTTTACTCACAACCAGAGATACGTTACACTTAACATTCCGCAAATCGTAACGTGGTGCAGTTATTGTACGGTACACTATAATGTTTTTGAATCCATAATCGTATTGTCCAAATACAAAACTGGCTCTAAATTGTCAGGGTCATACCCAACTATTGCTGCTAAAGCTACCTTAACACACAAATCATAGCCCACTGTACCTTGCAAACACAAACTTTTTATTAATTTGCCACCGAGCGAATCATATGCCAACAATTCTTGAATACCAGTAGCTAGTAACAGCTTGTTTAATATTGGCCATAGACGTACGCCTGCTGTAATAGCAATGCCACTGTCTGATAGATAACAAACAGGTGACAGAGCTATAAAAAGCCTAATTTTTTTATTGTATTCCGGTTAAGTTGACGTTAACACAAATCCTGTTGCAGTTCCTTCGGAATGTCCAATCAAACTCAATTGTTCTTTCCCAGTTTTTTTCAGCACAAAATCTATGACAGCCGCTAAATCGTAATATCCCTTCTCATGCATGCTAAAGTCCCAATAAAGTTTATCTTTGTCAGGATTCAAAGTTGTATGGCTTCGAGAATATCGATTGCCTCTATAATTCATCGCCCAAACGTCGAAGCCGTTTTGTGCAAGTATGTACGCTAAGGAAGTCCTTCCTCTAGCAATAAAAGTGTCAGATGTATCTAATATACCATGAGAACCTAAAACCGATGGACCATTACCTGGTATACGGAACACCTTCAGAATGTATCCATCTTCAGTGATCACCGTGTATTCTTCTACAAATAAATTGTACTTCTGCGCAAGTCCAACAAAATCGAGTTTTCCATCTTCTGACTCCTTCAAACTTCGCAAATTCCCATTTAATAATGTATGAACCAAAGTTTTCACACCGACTACTCCATTTGATATCTTCACATCCAGTGAGCCCAAAACATCAGTAATATTTATTTGATTTGTTGAATTTAAGTTTGCAACTAAACTTGTCAAATCTATGATTCCTTTATCTGATACAGTTATGTTAAGCGAATTAATAATCCTTGTTAAATTAACATTTGAATTAAGTTTCTTGATCAAACCGTTTTGATCTAGGACAAAATCTTCTGTCGTACTTGACGACTTCAGAATATAATTGCTTGTCGCGTTGACAATAAGTGTTCTGAAAGAAAGCTGCAACTATTTCGAAATAATAAAATACTAACAAGCACTTTAAATGAATTCATTGCTATTATGTACGAGTATATGATGTTTTTAGGACTATGGCAAAGTTTTGAAATTCACGCGTATTTATATTGGATAAAAAAATAAAATAAAAATAGCGTAAAATGAGTCAAGTTCTTGTTAACATGGTTTTGTAATTAATGTTTTGATAAGACTATTAGATAAGAGTATGTAATTAACTTGAATTGCATTTATACAATCAATGGTGTCACGACGCTCTAAATTACTATTTATACTTTTATTAGCAACACTGTTATCTATAAAAAGAAAGAAAGCGCTATAATATTTATATTTACTTTAATTACAAAATTCGTTGGTCGCGAAGTTGAAATGTATTTCAAACATTTTAACTTGGCATAGCTCTGCCGTGCATCCTTATTTAATTGATAAGGCCACTACTACGAATGAACTTATTTGTTTAATTTAAACTGTTTTGTTTACACCGCGTTCTATATAATTATTTGTTTGTAAATATTGTAAATCTTATTACAAAATTTAAGTACCTTATTCTGAACGAATTTCAAGCTATTCAGGATGGGCAATGGTTCACCTTGGCACAAAAAAACATTCTGTATAATCCTATACTGTTATACAATATTATTTATATTTAGCAACGCTTCTAAGATTAAAACTTAGCATAGCACAGCCGTGCGTCCTTACGAAACTCCATATCGTTTAAACAACTTTCCCTTTATCATATCCTGAATTAAATTACTCTTTCTATAATCTTCACTGCCTCGTTAGTCTAGTGGTCCCAATCGCGACTGCTACGCTAGAGGTCTTGGGTTCGATCCCCAGGTCGAGCAAAGTGTTATTGAGTTTTTCTATGAAATTCTCAGTAGCAGCTCGGAGTCTGGATTTGTGCCCGGTGAATGGCAATAGGCTCGCCCCCTATTACATGGGACCCAAACATACCGGCGAACTGTGGGTGTACATTAAGTACACCTCTGCCTAACCCTTCGGGGAATACAGGAGTGATGGTATGTTATGTATGTTATGTTATTATCTTCACTTCCCTCTATCTGTTTATTAGCATGCAAAACTCTTCGCGGGGCTGTTGACGCACCAGATCTGCACAATGAGCTGGTTCGTTTTTTACACCAGATCATTATCGCCGTGGTAAGAAAAAAGCTGGAAAGTTGTGTTTTTCTATAAAATTCCCAGTAGCAGCTCGGAATGTACACTAGTACGCCTCTGCCTATCACTTCGGGAATACAGGCGTGATGGTATGTTATGTTAGTAGGAAGCATACATTATTTGCAGTTTTAACATGACATGCTAACTAATTTATCATGCATAGCATTATTATCTGTAAATTAATGTAAATTGTACCATACAAAATGTGAGTACCTACCAACCTACATCAGGTTAATTTTAACTCGTATAACATTTATTAATATTAAAGATTTCTGAGAGTTTTGAGTATTTCCCATGACCTACGCAAATGTCTTGCTGATCTGGTATCGTTGTGCGTCGGTTCGTTGGGCTCCCTATAAAATGGTTGAGCTACACGATAACTGATGTATGCATGCCGTCAGTTAGGACAGGTCAACTCAAAGCTGTTATGGCTTTTTCTTCAAAAGGCCAGTTCAGATTTTCCCCCACATTTGTCTGGACTTTAAAAGAGACCATGTTTCTCTGAGTTTGTTTCGACGTTTCTTCTCAGAGGTCGTCAGAAAGGAAACGTCGGCGCCATCTAGTTAAAAAAAAGTAAAAAAAACGACTTGGTAAAAGTGTCTTAAAAGATCTATTTACAGAAAAAAAAACTCCCCTATACCTCGCACTCTCGCTGTTCGGAACGCTCTCTTGGGTATAAATCCAACCTGTGATCTGGTTGCAGATGAATGGTCGAAGATCTTGTCGATATGTCAGAGTAATGTGCGAAAGATTCATGAAAGTCGTATCTTTAACAGCTTTCCGCCCACGGCTTCAACCGCGTGGTTTCTCGGCTTGCAACATTTTTCATTTATGCTCCGCTCCTATTGGTCGTAGCGTGATGATATATAGCCTATAGCCTTCCTCGATAAATGGGCTATCTAACACGAAAAGTTTGCAAATTGAATTTTTCAAATCGGACCCGTAGTTCCTGAGATTAGCTCGTTCAAGCAAACAAACACAAAAAACAACAAACTGTGATTAATCTTAATACGTTTAAGTATTTAAAGTGAAAAATAAATTAATTAAAATCTTGAGAAATAAAAATCTGATCTCAACAAATTGTTAAGAAACAGTTACAGTTACAACAAAATTGTTAATATATGTAGTATAATAATTTTGAGTTCCCATCTAGGACTCCTATGCTATAAAGAGAGTGAAAAGGATATGTAAATTTCATACCATTTTTTTATGTATGACTCAGTGACCTCCCTTAATTACTTAGTTAATTATTTTGATGAAACTAGGTTGGGTTTAGGGTGGGAGGATACATCCTTGGTACGCACGGCTCCACATCAAACTATACAAAACCCAGTTGACACTGGCCTCTTATTGTATAGGAATCTTAGATAATGCGAGATCAGCTTAAACAGGTTTTGTATAGGTTGACCTGTAGCCGTGTATACGCGAGTCCAACGCGTACTTGATCGGTTTTAAACATTAAATAAAACGAGATAATTGTGTAAAACATTATTTGTAAAATAAGATAATTTTCAAAAACATTGTTCATGGTGCGTTAACAGTTCACACAGCGTTCACTTGGGACCGTACCTACTAAGCCAGTCTAGACTTGATAACCCAATTTAAACCGTAGGCAAAATACATTTTGTAGTATAGTAGTATACATACACATATTTATAATTGTATGTATACATAATAAACATCGATAAACAGAACATTACAAATAAAATCGTTATCGAAACTAATTTCATTATATTATTTTTTTAAGTAAATCATTATTCTATTTGAAAGTCCGTGTGAGCGCCTAATTAAAAGCTATTGAATACAGAAACTGTTAACAATAAGTGGTGCTACTGATCATCAGTGAAATATTACAATAAACTGCAGTTTACTATTATCGGCAACTATATCTAATTCCTGGTTTAAACTATATTATATCGGGTGGCGATTAGGTTATCACATTAAATTAAACAGCGGTCATTCCAAGTTATCATTAGTCTGTTTGAGTAATAAAATAAACAATTTTACTAAAAATAAAAAACTAAATTTTTCAAACAAAATAAATACCGTAAATATTGGCTCGAAATAAATCACCCTCAATAATATCAGTATACTGACCTGTAAAAGCGGCAACGTCGCCGCCGCCGCCGCGGCGAGTAAGTACCTACATACTTGCAAGTAGGCATAGGATAGGACGCTCGGAGCGATGATATCAACAATTCAACACAAACTTTATGGTATTCTTGCACAATAATAATAATTCAATTTAATAAAACTACACTTGTCCAAATGTTCAATTGATTAATTAAAATTTACGTTATAGCCGCCATGCAACTGAATGCATATGAGCACCGTCATAGGTAGGTACGATATACCTCTGTCGGTATGTTCGTAACACCAGCAGCGCTGTTTTGGTTGCATTCAATCAACCATGTCGGTGTACTCTGATGATAACGTATGCTCACCCACTTTCACTAACTTCACTAACTAATAAAATGTCCTATCACAAACAAAAAAAGAGAAAAGCGTCCGATCTCGCAGGAACTGTCACAACACTTAACTAATCTACAACTAATAATAACGTATCCAACAAACAAAACAAGAAATTTACGAAAATGTACTCAAAACAATTACAATAAAAATACGAAGGGCGCGTGTGCGAATAAGCAACACACGAACTATCCCTAAGGACCCCGGAAGCGTACTGAATCAATCGCTCCGCACGCGCCGCCGCTTCCGTTTCTTTACTTTGTAGTCGCGCGCCGCCGCCGCCGGCGCCGACAAAGGACGAATTCTGACGACACCTACCCCCGTATCGCGCATAGAGATTTATGCCTTAAACTAATATTTTTAAGAACGTTTTTTATTTATCTTTCGCTGTGGTCCCTTATCTTTTAATTTTGCGCATAGACAAGGCCTAATAGTGTTAGTTATAAGGTCATTTTTAGCTTAACTAGTTTAAGTTTCTAATAATTGTTAGTAATACGGAACGGCAACGTTTGAATTTTCTCGGGTCTTTGAACTACTAGTTTAGGTCAGGTGATTATCGTTATTCAATACATGATGTTGTTAAATACTAAAATGGAAAAAACGATCCCAGGGCTAAAATGCTTATTGTACTTATTTTTTTTAGTTGTGTATGGTCAAAATACGTTATGTAGAATATGTGGTTGCAATTAATGTGATAACCTAATCTCCACGCGGTATTATTTACTATATTATAGTATCTATCTATTTAGAGATGCCTCTATTAAAACGTTTTAATGAAATGTTTGATTTTTATATGATCGATGATTTTAAGTATATGACATTAACAGCTCAATTACATGTTGGTACACATATTCATCAGCATTCCGACCCGTTACGAAATCCATGTGATTAAACCAATCATACGCGACCAAGTAATAATCTACTACATTTGGGAGCTCGCCTTGTAATCTTTTGGCTGCTTTCTGCCCCAATATTTTATCATTTTTGCTTACAACCAGAGATACGTTACAAGTCACATTCTGCAAATCGTAACGTGGTGCAATTTCCGAACCATACACTTTAATATTTCTGGATTCATAATCGTATTTACCAAACACGTCCCTGTTGCCGATTTGAACGTAGTGGTCTACTTCTTTTCTGCTCACTCCTGCCGGGAAATGGCCAAAAAATGTAGGCAAAAAATCTGGCTCTAAATTGTCAGGGCTGTACCCAAGTAATGCTGCTAAAGCTACCTTAACACAAAAATCATAGCCCAATGTACCTTGCAAACATAAACGTTGAACTACTTTTTTACTGAGCGAATCATATGCCAACAATTCTTGATTACCAGTAGCTATTAATAACTTGTTTAAAATTGGCCACAAACGTACGCCTGCTGTAATAGCGGTGCCAGCGTCTGATAAATAACAAACAGGCGACATAGCTATAAATGGGTTGATTTTTTTATTGTATTCTGGTTTAGAAGACAATAACACAAATCCTGCCGTAGTTCCTTCGGAGTGTCCAATCAAACTCAATTGATCGTTCCCAGTTTTTTCCAAAACAAAGTTTATGACGGCTGATAAATCATAATACCCCTTCTCTTGCATGCTGTACTCCCAAAAAACTTTATCGGTGTTAGGATTCAACGTTTCATGGCTTCGAGAATATCGGTTGCCTCTATAATTAATCGCCCAAATGTCGTAGCCATTTTGTGCTAGTTTGTACACCAAGGAAGTCCTTCCCCTAGCGAAATAAGCGTCAGATGTATCTAGTATACCATGAGAAAACAAAACCGATGAACCATTTCCCGGTACATGAAATATCTGCAGAATGTATCCATCTTCAGTGGTCACTTTATATGTTTTTACAGTTAAGTTGTACTTCTGCCCAAGGCCAACAAAGTCAAGGAATTCATCTTCTGATGTAGCCTCACTCAGCGAACTTATAATCTCAGATAGGTTAACACTTTTAAAATTCTGAATCAATCTTTTCAAATCGAGTACGTCGTCTGTTAGCTTCACATTTAGTAAATTAATAAAAATATCAGTCATGTTTACCTTATATGTTGTATTGAAGTATGAAAATAAACTTTTCAAATCTACGAGACCACTGTCTGATAAAGTTACATTTAGTGAAGTGAGGATACTTGTTAAATTAATATTCAAGTTCAATTTCTTGATCATGTTATCAAGATCTAGGTCTCCATCTTCTGTGATAAATAACGAATTAAGAACATTAATGAAACACAAATTACTTGTCGTGTTTACAAGAGAGTTGTTACTTGATAATACTTCTGAAATTGGATAGTTCAACAAATTGGAGACTAAAGAACACTGGCCACCCTGATACAGCAAAATAATTACGAGCACTTTTATCAGTGAATTCATTGCTATCGTTTTATTGCAACTACTGTACCTGTATTATTCGCGAAACACATTTATACCTTGTATACAAATGTTACATTAAAATCAGCCAAGTTCTTCTTGATTTAATAATTTTCTTAAATTGTATTAAAATAATATTAATAACGTCTAGGTTCGCAGGATTCTAAAAGTGTTACTGTTATAACTGAAATTTTGTAATACATAGTAGAAATATATTAATTAATAGCTAAACTGTTTTTAATATAAATATTTAGTTCAAGTAAATAAATCCATCCGTCCTCCCTAAATTACACAGTCAAAGAATTATCGTTTCAAAGTTCAAGTAATGTTTGTCCTAGATTTATGTGTGCTAATTACGAAAAATATAGTCAAGAAATTACATCACATCATTGGTTCATTAATTCATCGGACATAGAACTTTTTTACAAATACAATCACGCCGTATTGCTCGAGTTTAAGGCAGGGTTGTATATTAATATGCTATAACTATTCGGAAGGAAGAAAGGGCGCCAGATGAAATGGACTACACTAAATATGAGAACTTGAGAAGTATAAATTGGCTCTACCAAATTACGAACTTAGCGTTAGCACTGCCAAGCATCCACATACAATTGATATGTTTTAATTTAACAGCTTGCATGTTATATACGCTTGCATGTTATACAAACACCGGTAGCTTGGACCCTGTTCCCGATACCGGTGGATGACTATTTTTTATATTTTTAAATGTTTTTATATAATTTGTAAAAATATTTAAAAATTTAAACTAATATGTTGAAAAATAAATAGAAGATAATACTTAAGGAAAAGTAACAAGAATTACGGAGTAGGTACCTAGTTCACGACTTTCGGTGAACGTGTAAATGTAGGTGCCTAATAATTATGCACAAAGTAACTTTCTGCCACATTTTTTTTATCTCACAATAACAACAAAGCGGGATAAAGGATAACGATACGAACGATCGCGACGGCCAAAATTATTTAAACTTTCTGGTTAATGAATTAGACGATGTACTCACTGTGCTACCCGTATCAAGTTACGTGGATCTCGTGATGGATAATACAGTTTGTTCGAAATAAGTAAGCCGATCGGAAGTTAGCCGTTCCGAACTACCGCGGTGATAAAATCGTTTAATGAAGTGTTTTAAAACATAAATATCGAAATTAGTAAACAAAATAATTAGAAATGTGAATCTTAAACGACTCTAATTATCTTTACACCGACTCTTTCTTTTAAAATTTACCACAATTAACCACTTGCAGACAACTTCCGATCAGCTTACTTATTTCGAACAAACTGTAATATGGTATTCCAACACGACGGTGCACCGTCACACTTTGCACGTGATGTACGCGCGTACTTGGACGTGCGTTTCCCTCGATGGATCGGGCGCGGTAGCAGGAGCGTGGCTTGGCCTCCGCGTTCCCCAGACCTAACTCCGTTAGATTTTTTTTTGTGGGGATACTTTAAAAACGTAGTGTATGCAGTGCAGTGTGATACAGTGCAAGAAATGCAAGTGCGGATCGAGGCCGCCTTTAGGACAGTAACACCCGACATGCTGCGAAATGTTCAGTTGTCCATGAACAAGCGCGCGGCCTTGTGCATACAATACCAAGGGCACCACATCGAACCCCATCTTTAAAAATGTAAGTTAATTTGCTAAATAAGCATCATCATCAACCCATTACATTGTCCCACTGCTGGGCACGGGTCTCCTCTCAATAAGAGAGGGATTAGGCTATAGTCCACCACGCTAGCCTACTGCGGGTTGGCAGACTTCACATGCCGTCAAGAAAATCTCTCAGGCATGCAGGTTTCCTCACGATGTTTTCCCTCACCGTGTAAGCGCGTGATAATTAATTATTAATACGCACATGACTTCGAAAAGACAGAGGTGTTTCCCTGGATTCGAATTCGAGACCTTTGACTTGGCAGTCCAATGGTCATATCACAAGGCTATCACTGCACTTCAAATTAAGCATGGCTCTTAGATTTTATTGTTTACGTAATAAGGGATTAAAACAAGCTTAGTAGCTACCTACCTAAACCTTGGTGTGAATTTTTATGTACTTTTTTATTAACTTAGGGGATGGGTCGGAATAGTTGTTGCTCCACTGCAAGTCGACCAGCAGTCGGCAGCGTGGAGCCTTATTTCACTGCCATCCTTTGCTGGGCAAGAGTGTACCATCGTAGACCGCACCATCACTTAACATCAGGTCAGGTGGCGGTCAAACGCAAGCCCATTCCTTAATAAAAAATAAAAAAAACTTTTTTACGTCAGTTTTTTTAGTTAAATTCATAGGTTATTCTGGGTCGATATTAACGTGTATGTAAACCGTAAACAAGTAAATTACGTATTGCATTATTCGTTTTAAACGAAGGAGTATTACAGTTTGTTCGAAATAAGTAAGCCGATCAGAAGTTGTCTGCAAGTGGTTTAGAAGTGGTAAATTTTAATAGAAAGAGTCGTTGTAAAGATAATAAGAGTCGTTTAAGTTTCACATTTCTAATGATTTTGTTTACTAATATTATGTACTAGTATTAAAACACTTAATTAAACGATCGTATCACCGCGGTAGTTCGGAAAGGCTAACTTCCGATCGGCTTACTTATTTCGAACAAACTGTACCTAAATGCCTTATAGTAGGGGAGCCCAAGGTGCTAAATCGGTAGTTACTCGAGCGCCATAGAGACCTATAGGGTTGCGAAGCTTAGATGATAAAAAGAAAAAAATGTCATATAATAATACCTTTACATCGGTGGGGGGAGCGGCTATAGATTTTCAAAAATGTTAAAAAAAACTGTGGCCTGGACATACTCGAGCGCGTCAGATATTTATAGCATCCATGTCCTACGTATTTTAAAAAATGTACGTATGTTAATCTGATTGTTTCCATGATGGGGGTGGTCGTACGTAAGGGTTGAAAATGGAAAAAAAAAACATTTAATCGAGCGCGTCAGATTTTCTCAGGGGACGTTAAGTAAACCTAAACAAAAGCTCTTATATAATAATCTGACGATTTGGATGTGACGCAAACTCGCAGCCATTATTAGAATGTGCAAAAAAAATTCGCCATTTTGAAATACTCAAGCGCGTCAGATTAAGATATATATGGTTTATCTTTATGCCCTAGACGTGCTGTTTCATAATCTGACGATTACTTGGAGGGATTCGCCTAATCTGACAATTAAAAATTTTAATTTTTTATTTTCTTAATAATTGAACTTAATTAATTGAAAAGACTGCCTTGCCTTGACTGCCTCGTTGGTCTAGTGGTTTCAATCGCAACTGCTACGCTAGAGGTCTTGGGTTCGATCCCCAGGTCGAGCAAAGTGTTATTGAGTATTTCTATGAAATTCTCAGTAGCAGCTCGGAGTCTGAATTTGTGCCCGGTGAATGGCAATAGGCTCGCCCCCTATTACATGGGACCCAAACATACCGGCGAACTGTGGGTGTAGATTAAGTACACCTCTGCCTAACCCTTCGGGGAATATAGGCGTGATGGTATGTTATGTTTTAATTGAAAAGCTCAGGAAATAGCATGCAAATAAAAATCTGTAGGTTTTTTTTTTCAGTAAAATACTTGTATTTATAAGAAAATAATTATAAAAAATATTTTCTTTTGTGTTTTTTTAATAATCATCTTCAAAGTGGGGACGGAATGAGAGAGTAATATATAGAGAAAGAGTGAGAGAGGAATAGAAACGCGGAGAGGGGAATACAGGCATAACGTTGGCTTTAACTTCGGCTTGTGGAAATCGTCAGATTATATATTTTTCGTAATCCTTAAGTTACTCCCTACGAAATAAAAAAAAAATTAGCCACGCTCGAGAATGTCAAGATGACGTTTTTTTTTACAACTTTGTAGCCCTCCCGTTACTTTACGTCACCCTTAAATTGTCAGATTAGAGGAATATACATGTTTTATCATGTAACTAACTCACCCTACCTTAATCTGACGCGCTCGAGAATGTCAGATGAAAATTTTTTTTTTACTAATCTGATCCTTTATCCTTGACGGGCGGCCATATGTATGAGGCTCATATTTGGTGGAAGTACTTAACCGGGTACAAGGTATCCCCCTATATATTAATCTGCCGCGCTCGAGTAAATCCCGAAATCCCCTCATGGGCTCCCCTGCTATTAAGTATGTTTACAATTGCGCACACGCGCTCGCATTGTCGGCTCGTGTGATCCTGTCAGCCCGCGCCGACGCAGGGCGGCGCCGCACAGTGGGCTGAAATCGCGAAGTAGGGACTTAAGGATTGTTATGTACATTTTTGAAATCTATATACTAATACAATATTTTTATGTTACTAGACTTTTTTTATGAACCCATTACTTACAGAGTTATACTGCTTTCAATATTGTATGAAATAAATATATTAATAAAATAATACTAGTATTGCAAAATGTATTTAAATTAGAAGTTTTTGTAGGTACATGCAAAGATATTCCACACCACTCCCGTGACGTCATTTTTCGGTGCTCATCGTAAGGAAAAAGTATTCAAAACTGAAGATAGTGAGTGTTTAGAGTCAGAAATAGTTTGGCTAGATTTTATGCGAGCTTTGATAGAAATATTCCCAGTACATCGACACAGTTTGTGATTCCATCTCCAGTAAAAGCACCTATTGGCACATCGATCGAAATAAGTCCTAGAAAACCTGTTACTGAATTAGGTTCTATGCAAAAAAAGACGTATAGAACATACTATGACAACTATGTGTTCAGACGACTTATCGTATACATATGTTTCAAAGTGAAAAGCAGATGGAAATGAAAGTATTGCAGAAATATTAGAGCACTTGCTTAACAATCCAAAAGAAGTGCAGAAAGTAATAGATTGTCTTTTTGTTGAAAACAAAAAAGCTGAATTTGCGCCGAATGACGCTTTAGGCTGGTTTTTGATCCTTAAAATGACGAAATGGCATTATAATACTCAACAGATGAGAACCCAAGAGGTAACTAGTGTTAATATCTTCTACTACGCATAACAGAATGAATACCTCAAATGCTATTCACCTAAAATTACTATTGAAGTAACAGATACAACAGCTTAAATATAATTGCAAGCTCTTTTGGATATTCCTGTGAAAGGACTGATTAAAACCACAGCATTTGATGAGATTTATAAAAAAATGACACTGATTAGTAAATAGGGTTTTGACGGTGCTTCTACTCAAGCCAACTATAAGCAAAAAATGCAATTAGATACTACAGAAGAGCCTGATTATGATGATTTCAGTGTTTTTATGTAAAGTTTGATATATATTAAACTGGTTTAATAGGAAAAATGCAACCATGGCAGAGTTTAATAATTTGGTAGACAGATTGGAGAAACGAACATCTCGCACAATACTAACCATGATACATGGTAAAGCAACAGCTATTCTTTGCGATACATCATCTTAAACATGCGGCATATTTAAAGCTACTCCAAAGGAGATGAATGACTTGCCCTTGATACTGACAAAGAAAGCTGATGTCGACGAATATAAATATGGTCTATCGTCATTACACATATGGATACGATTCATAGCGTATAGATTACATTTAAAGACGCGGACTGTTAAGGGTGACAGCAAGGCTATTTTGGAGAGCAGAAAGAAAAGTATTCAGGAAGCGTTTAAATCTCAAACAGGACTTTTGACTGATGTTGTAAAACAGGGTCACGATACGACCAATGATGGCAATACCGCTAGAAGATTTTTTGAAAACTCCGAAATTACGGCTTCAATTACAGGAGTTGATGAGAATTTGATAATACGATTTAAAACTATACATTCTGCAAGTCATCCTTTAGATGTAACATACCATCACGCCTGTATTCCCCGAAGTGTTAGGCAGAGTTGTACTTAATGTACACCCACAGTTCGCCGGTATGTTTAGGTTCCATGTAATAGGGGGCGAGCCTATTGACATTCACCGGGCACAAATCCAGACTCCGAGCTGCTACTAAGAATTTCATAGAAAAACCAATAACACTTTGCTCGACCTGTTGATCGAGCCCAAGACCTGTAGCGTAGCAGTTGCGATTGTGATCACTAGACTAACGAGGCAGTCAGTCCTATTGATGTAATTAAGTTCAAAGACTATACCGAAGCTACCATGAAATTGTGTGTTAATTTGTATAGTTATTATTATATGCCTGCAAGTGTACATAAAGTTCTCACTCACGGAGCAGATATACCTAATTGAAAATGTTTGTAGTGCCAATTGGGAAATTATCCGAAGTAGTTGCTGAAGCTCGAAATGAGGATTTCAAGAGATATCATGCACATCATTTGAGAAAAATCTGTAGAAGGGCTACCAATGAAGATATTATGAATAATTTATTCTAAGCTCTGACCTACTTACTAATTTAAAAAATACGTCACAAACTATTACGAAAATACAAAGTCCTCTCAGAAGCGGCAAAAGATTTGTTGAATATCAAAGATACATTTGTTGACGATAATGATCAGGAAAACATAAATTTAAGATCAGACCTATCACTCTACTATGAACCTGAATCTGACAGTAAATAATTAATTAATTATGCATTTGTGTAAGGATAAAAAACTTATCTGTAGTGGATAAGGCCTATTGGGGACACCACTGTTAAAAGAAACGCGCCTAGTTAGCTACCTCTAGGGTGTTGTGGAAAAAAGAATTAAAAAAATTATATCTCCAAAATCGCAGATTATCGCAGTACCAAATTATATGCTAAAATAGGCAAATAATTTGTACTATTAAAATCTCTAAACCGTTGCTTGAGAAAATTTGAGAATTTCGAGATATTCATGAAGTTATGTTTTTTCCCATACAAAAAAAAATAAAAAAAATCATAACATCAAAAATAATAGTCATACGTAAAAGTCATAGAACATTATTATATTGTATTTGATAGTAGATTTCATTTCCGTAATTTTTTTTTAAAATAACACAATCAATTTTTGTCGAACCCTAAGTCCTCTACGAGCTATTTTCGATCCACCGTGCGGCGCGGCGGCACACTACCTACAGCGTGTACTAGTAGGCGCACAGATCGCGAAAGAGATTTAACTTCAATATTAGGAAATGACGTGAAAAGTTAATGACCCTCGTAGTGCAGTGACATGTTTGTTATGGTTTGATTTCAATAAACTTACGAAACCAAAAGTGTGGTATGAATTCTTTGAGTAATTTATTTTGCGTGGAAACTTTGCATAGAGAATCTATACCTGATGTAATCATCACCCCTTTTGGATGAATATTATCTTTCCGTAACACGTTGTAGGTATATAGCCTATGACATTCACCAATAACGTGGCTTTCTATTGGTAAAAAAAAAATCAAAATCGGTTCAGAACATCCAGAGATTACCCCCTACAAACTCACAAACTTTACCTCTTTATAATAATTATTAGTATTCATCATCAACCCATTACTTTGTCCCACTGCTGGGCACGGGTCTCCTCTCAGTACGAGAGGGATTAAGCTTTAGTCCGCCACGCTAGCCTACTGCGGGTTGGCAGACTTCACATGCCGTCAAGAAAATCTCTCAGGCAAGCAGGTTTCCTCACGATGTTTTCGAAAAGTTAGAGGTGCGTGCCTTGGATTCGAACTCGAGACCTTTGACTTGGCAGTCCAATGGTCATATATCACTAGGCTATCACTGCACTGCAATTATTAGTATAGATTAAATATATTTTTCAGTATACGAATTATATTTAATTATACTTGTTACAAGGCCTACTATTTTCAACCGTCTTCAAATAGGAGGAGGTTCTCAATTCGTCTGTATGTTATTTTTTTTACCGAATTAAACAACGGTCAAGTACCCTATTATTACCCAGTTCAAGCAGTGATTCAGCTATTTCGTATTTTTATGAATAATCAGTAGCAAAAAGATTTACCTACCAACATTGTAGGGGCCTGTTGACTCAGGGTTTAAAATAATACTCGCGACTGGTTCGTGAATCTGTTTTTTTTTTAAAAAGCTTACTAGCAATGTGTGTCGCACATTACTAGTGTTCTTGTTTACCCCCCGTACTAAGCTAAATGCTTGCGTTACGAGTTGGCTCACGTCGATAGTGAAATGGTTGGATCAACAAGGTGGAACCAGCAACCACATGATCGCAAGTCCGACGCCCTAGCCATTAGGCTACCGCCGCCGAAATTGACTTCCTGAATGATTATTAGGGAAATTGATTTGATTGATTATATGAAATTAGGGTCTTCAAATATTCTTGTTCATTGCTTGTCCTTGTTATGGTATTACTAGCTTTCCGCCCACGGCTTCGCCCGCGTCGTTTCTCGGCTTATTCTGCATTTTTCCCGGTGTTGCAACATTTTTCATTTATGCTCCGCTCCTATTGCTCTTAGCGTGATGATATATAGCCTATAGCCTTCCTCGATAAATGGGCTATCTAACACTGAATTTTCAAATCGGACCCGTAGTTCCTGAGATTAGCGCGTTCAAGCAAACAAACAAACAAACAAACTCTTTAGCTTTATAATATTAGTATAGATAACAGGTTAAATAAAAGGAAAGTACCTACTATAGTTTTAGTCAAATATTTATTACATCTTTTTATCTTATCAACACAAGCCTAATAAAATAATATGTCCTTATACTACTGAAATTCTTGAAAAATTCTCTTCTGTTTATTAGCATGCAACACTCTTCGCGGGGCTGTTGACGCACCAGATCTGCACAATGAGCGGGTTCGTTTTTTACCCCAGATCATTATCGCCGTAGTAAGAAACAAAGTTTGAAAGTTGGGTTTTTCTATGAAATTCCCAGTATCAGCTCGGAGTCTGGATTTGTGCGATTAATGGCAATAGGCTGGTCTCCTATTGCATAGGACCTAAACAGGCGTGATGGTATGTTTTGTACTAAGCTAAATGCTTGTGTTACAAGTGGGTTCACGTCGATAGTGCAATGGGTGGGTTTCGAACCGGCAGCCACATGATCGCAAGTCCGACGCCCTAGCCATTAGGTTACCTCCACTTTTTTTTAAATTACATATCAATTTTTTATGACGAATTATTTTGTATGACGCAGTGACCTACTTAGTTAATTATTTTGATGAAAGTAGGTTGGGTAAAGGGTGGGAGGATACATCCTTGGTGCGGCTACACATCAAACTATTAAACCAGTTAACGCTGGCCTCTTATTGTATAGGAAGCCAAGACAATGCGAGATCAGCTTAAACTGGTTTTGTATAGGTTGACCTGTAGCCGTGTATACGCGAGTCCAACGCGTACTTGATCGGTTTTAAACATTAAATAAAACGGGATACCTAATTGTGTTAAATCAACATTTATTTTTAATTTAAAATAATTTTCAAAAACATTGTTCATGGTGCGTTAACAGTTCACTTGGGACCGTACTAAGTCAGTCTAGACTTGGTAACCCAATTTAATCAAATCAAATCAAATGTTTTTATTTCAAATAAGCTTTTACAAGCGTTTATGAAACGTTATTGACTCTAGTTGCACGGTTCCAAAAAGTTGATCCTATGGAGAAGAATCCGGCAAGAAACTCCATGGACAAAATCCTCTTTTAAAATTAAACTTAAATCTAAACCTAAACCCTTTAAAATTAAACCGTAGGCGAAATACATTAAGCAGTATAGTAGTATAGATATATATATTTATAATTTTATATATACATAATAAAACATCGATAAATAGAACATTACAAATAAAATCGTTATCGAAACAAATTTCATTTTTTTTTTATGTAGCCCCTTTCGTGTCTCACTGCAGGGCAAAGCCCTCCCCTAACTTCTTCCAGGATTGTTTATCCTGGGCTTCTGTATACCAATTTCATTAGGTATTCTAATTTATTTTAAGTAATTTACATTATTCTATTTGGAACTCCGTGTGTGCGCCAAAATATAAGCTATTGAAAACATAAACTATACTACTGATCATCAGTGAAACATTACAATAAACTGCAGTTTACTATTATCGGCACCTATAACCAAATTCCTGGTTTAAACAAGTATCTATCTATTTAGAAATGCCTCTATTAAAACGTTTTAAGATTTTTATCGAAGAAGCCTTAAAAAACTATTATTTAAATTTTTATATGATCGATGATTTTAAGTATATGACATTAACAGCTCAATTACATGTTGGTACACATATTCATCAGCATTCCGACCCGTTACGAAATCCATGTGATTAAACCAATCATAAGCGACCAAGTAATAATCTACTACATTTGGGAGCTCGCCTTGTAATCTTTTGGCTGCTTTCTGCCCCAATATTTTATCATTTTTGCTTACAACCAGAGATACGTTACAAGTCACATTCTGCAAATCGTAACGTGGTGCAATTTCCGAACCATACACTTTAATATTTCTGGATTCATAATCGTATTGACCAAATACGTCCCTCATGCCAATTTGATCGTAGTGGTCTACTTCTTTTCTGCTCGCCCCTGCCGGGAAATGGCCAAAAAATGTAGGCAAAAAATCTGGCTCTAAATTGTCAGGGCTGTACCCAAGTACTGCTGCGAAACCTACCTTAACACACAAATCATAGCCCAATGTACCTTGCAAACATAAACGTTGAACTACTTTTTTACTGAGCGAATCATATGCCAACAATTCTTGTATACCAGTAGCTATTAATATCTTGTTTAAAATTGGCCACAAACGTATGCCTACTGTAAGAGTGGTGCCAGCGTCTGATAAATAACAAACAGGCGACATAGCTATAAATAGGTTTATTTTTTTATTGAATTCTGGTTGTGTAGAAAATAACACAAATCCTGTCGCAGTTCCTTGGGAGTGTCCAATCAAACTCACTTTATCGTTACCAGTTTTTTCCAAAACATAGTTTATGACGGCTGGTAAATCGTAATTGCCCTTCTCTTCCATGCTGTACTCCCAAAAAACTTTATCGGTGTCAGGATTCAACTTTACATGTCTTTTACTATATCGGTTGCCTCTATAATTCATCGCCCAAACATCGAAGCCATTTTGTGCTAGTTTGTACACCAAGGAAGTCCTTCCCCTAACGAGAAAAGCGTCAGATGTATCTAATAAACCATGAGAACACAAAACCGTTGGACCATTTCCTGGTACATGAAATATCTGCAGAATGTATCCGTCTTCAGTGGTCACATTATATGTTTTTACAGTTAAGTTGTACTTCTGCCCAAGGCCAACAAAGTCGAGGAATTCATCTTCGGATGTAGCCTCACTCAGCGAACTTATGATCTCAGATAGGTTAACACTTTTAAAATTCTGGATCAATCTTTTCAAATCGAGTACGTCGTCTGTTAGCTTCACATTTAGTAAATTAATAAAAATATCAGTCATGTTTACCTTATATGTTGTATTGATGTATGAAAATAAACTTTTCAAATCTACGAGACCACTGTCTGATAAAGTTACATTTAGTGAAGTGAGGATACTTTTTAAATTAATATTCAAGTTCAATTTCTTGATCATGTTATCAAGATCAAGATCAAGACCATCTTCTGTGATAAATAACGAATTAAGAACATTACTGAAACTCAAATTACTTGGCGCGTTTACAAGAGAGTTGTTACTTGATAAGACTTCCGAAGTTGGATAGTTCAATAAATTGGAGACTATAGAACACTGGCCACCCTGATACAGCAAAATAATTACGAGCACTTTCATCAGTGAATTCATTGCTATCGTTTTATTGATACTAATGTATTTGTAGTACTCGCAGAAACATATTTATACCTTGCATAAAAATGCTAAATTAAAATCAGCCAAGTTCTTCTTGATTTAATAATTTTATTTAATGGTATTAAAATAATATTATTTACGTCTAGGTTCGCAGGATTGTAAAAGTGTTACTATTATAACTGAAAGGACAAGGGCGAACTCCCAAACAAATTTTTGTTGACATTTTTTTGTTGCGTCTGCGCATGAAAAATATGTCAAAATATAGATTTTGAACTTCTGATATATTTTTGTTTTTGCACCGTTATTATTGAAAGTCAGGAATTACAGATATTCCAGTTTGAAGTATTTCAAACAATTTAAAACAAGTATGAGTGCAAATAAATAAATACCATGATGAGGTATATCATAAGCAGTGTTTCACTACTTTTTAAATATATTTACATTGTTATTATTCCTATTTAATGGCAAACTATTAATGGATACGAATGGATATAAGTATTTTATATGCAAAATAACAAAACGAATAACGAAACGAATAACGAAACGTAACAGTTGTCAGTGGGCCGACTGACAGGTGACGGACGGATGACATTTTTTTGTCGCCTTTGTTGCCATACTAGATTCAAGGTTAGAATTATTATTACGATTTCATTTTATTTATTTTTACAACTAAAACGGTTGTCTTCTTACCACTAAAATAATGTTGTCATTTTCGTATTTATTCTGATATTTTTGCATTACGTACATTTATGAATATAGGCCAAACACTTTATGTAACTCTGAATTTAATTGAATACATATGGCAGCACTTAAAGTTCAACTGAGAATTCGACAAAAGATGAAGTCAGTTGTGTTTTCAAATATGATGTTTTTTTTCCAGACTTAGACAGACTATATTAATTACTTGAAAAAACGGAGGAAATAATTTTATAGGTATGCATCTATATAGATGATATTTATAGACGCTTATTAATTCCCTCAACAATTTTTTCTCCGTTGTCCTTTTGTCCATAGTAGCAATATATTAATTAATAGCTAAACTGTTTTAATATAAATATTTAGTTTAAGTAAATAATACCACCCGTCCTCCCTAAATTACACAGTCAACGAATTATCGTTTCAAAGTTCAAGTCCTAGATTTTTGGGTGCTAATTACGGGAAATATAGTCAAGAAATTACATCACATCATTAGTTCATTGATTCATCGGACATAAAACTTTTTTACAAATAGAATCACGCCGTATTGCTCGAGTTTAAGGCAGGGTTGTATATTAATATGCTATAACTTTTCGGAAGGAAGAAAGGGCGCCAGACGAAATGGACTACACTTAATATGAGAACTTGAGAAGTATAAATTGGCTCTACCAAATAACGAACTTAGCGTTAGCACTGCCAAGCATCCACATACAATTGATATGTTTTAACAGCTTGCATGTTATATTGAAATTATATTGAAATGAAAATTATTTATATTTAAATTAAATACATAAATTTATCGAGACATCACGTATCGATAAATTTATGTATTTGTTATGGACATAATTTTGACACGGCATATAAAGGAGATTACTCAATGCCAACACCACCCATATATTATTAGGTACCCAAATTCCAACAGTTATGTGAAAAACCTATGTAAATTAGAATAAGTATCTATTTATAAACGCTGATGACTGTTATCACGTTTCCAGTACAATACCTTTGGTTTTTTAAGACGATAGAAATAGGATGGAAGTTTTTTAAGAACCTTTTGCCATTGAATTTGGGTTTAGGAATAACATCGGAACTGCAACTGCCTGTTATAAAATTTATCGACAAAAATTATCTTTTTGTATTTTTCAGGCATTTTCCATGCAAAGATTATTAAGTTATTTTAGTATTTTTCCTTCACTAAAATGACAAAAATTATCCTGAATCTCTAAGATACTAATCGATCTACACTTCTTTATTGGATTTTTTGTAGGCTTTTGATTGCATCAGTATCCCTCTACTTATGTCAAAGATGGATAATTATACCATATTTTAGTTATTGAAGTAATAGGTCAGAAATTGTTAAAAGTGATGGTACTCTTGGATCCAAGTTTCTAGCCGCTGACATGATTGTCAGGGGCTAGAAATGTTAACACCACAAGGTGCACAACAGGGTTCTATTCTTGGCCCGCTTCTTTTTAATGTGTATACTTCCAAATCTTTCACTTCTACAGCATCGTCAGTGAGAGATTTTATTACATGTTACATATCTTAACTGCCTCATTAGTCTAGTGGTCCTAAGCGCGACTGCTACGCTAGAGGTCCTGGGTTCGATCCCCAGGTCGAGCAAAGTGTTATTGGGTTTTTCTATGAAATTCCCAGTAGCAGCTCGGAGTCTGGATTTGTGCCCGGTTAATGGCAATAGGCTCGCCCCCTATTACATGGGACCTAAACATACCGGCGAAATGTGGGTGTACATTAGTACACCTCTGCCTAACCCTTCGGGGAATACAGGCGTGATGGTATGTTATGTTTATGTTACATATCTTAAACAGTCCGACGACTTACAAAGCCTTTACAGCAATCGGTATCTAAATCGGTCAAGCCTTATTGGATATAAATGGGAACATTCTTTGGGGACCTTTTCGATTCATGTGTGTTCCTATATCACCCATATTCTTAAGAATTGGACTACAAGTACGCCATTAATCAAATATACATATTCCTTAGATTATACGTGCTATTTATATATATCCATTGTATTTTATTTTATTCGAATTTCGATAAGTACTTACTAATTTATATGTAAGTAGTAAATTTTTATGTAGGTTGTTAAGAGGTTATTTTTAAAATGGGGTTTTCGCTATAATAACCAACAGTAACCCGTTAAATTATTAAGTACTTACTTCGAAGTGACCCAAATCAACTTAGTTGGCCTGTTATTAATGAATGAATGCCTTGTAAGTAGTTCATGCGAAAGTGATTCTTTTTGTTTGTCTATCTGTTATGCCTAAACAGCTGAACATAATAATAATATAATAGATTGAACCTTGGAGAAGGACAAAGGCTTCCTTTTGTCTCAAAAACTCCTTTGGACAAAGGCTCGTTTTGCTTATACAGTTTTTTTCTACAGTCATTGTCCAGTTATACTTTATTATATTAGTATGATATTTTTTACAGAATATAAATGTTTATGTTTCGTTGCAGTTTAGGTATTATATTGCACATGATTTAACATTAATCGACCCTACTTGGGCGCCAAATTCAATATTCTTTTTTGTTTATCGCAAATTGTACCTACTGTAACGGCGTGCGGGCGAGGCGGTAACAAAGCAGCAGGATAATCGTAGCAGAAGAAATAATTCGGAGACTTTAGGATCAGCGTTTATTGCTAGTCAACTGACGACAAGAAAGTGAACGCGTGTTACGGGTTACCACCCTTTTTATACAATCATAACAGTATTGAAGTTGACACATTTGACACTAAAATTATATAATCAAAATAATTCCTAATTATCGGTTAGTCGTGAATACAACCTTAATTCGAATAAATTAGCTATCTGTATTATAAATAAATCATGTATTATTATTATTTATTATAAATAAAATATAATTGTAAGTCTTGTGAATAATAATTGGTACATTAATAGGCATGATGACAGTAAGCAAAAATTACTAAAATAATATGTTCATATACTGAAATATAATTAATATGTTTAGAAAAGAATATTTATTTTTATTTATAAGACGGGATTATTAATTTATTTGATAAAATAAAACTACAAAGTACACTAGTCCGCCATGTTCAGTTGAACACCAATCAGATTCAATTACGTCACATCTATGTTGAACTGTCGCTGTCACGTAAATTTCGTACGAATTTCGACGATCTCCGCGCTTAAAATTGTTTATTATGTATTTCCTAATTGTATATTACTTAGCTTTTGTCCTACAACTTGTGTAAGAACTTATTAAGTAATGGAACAAGGGTTTACCAAGGCAAACAGCTCTAATTTGCCCAGAATTGATTTGTTAATGCTGGGACAGTTCCCGGTATTAAACAAAGAGTTCTGTTCAGCAGAATTTAGAAATGTTAAAACTACAATGTAAGTATTATTTATTATTATTTGTATTATACCTACTATAATTAAAAAAATAAAATCACTTTTAAAAAGCACAGCTTCGTATGTTTAGTTTTAATAATGTTTTGATTTTATAAAATATGCTTTCCTATCGATTTCTTTGTTTTAGATCCTCCAGGCCATCTTATGGGGACGACGCGATTAGCTACGTTCAGTTAAAACGCGATGGAAATCTATGTACTTATAGTTAAATCAAAAATCTGCCCAGAACACAAGGTCCACGCGAAGTTATATGCAGTGACGTTAATAGTTGACGAAGTAAAGGAAGAAGTTATATCGGTAGCATGCCATGACTGTGTTGCTTCACAAGGAGGCTGCAAACATGCCATTGCATATCCCATGTGGGTCAATCGTAGGAGTGAAGAACCGATTATTCAAGTAGGTAATTTACGATCCATTCGGCGAGGCTCAGGCTCAGTCAGTGTCTCGCCTCGTAAGTTACTTGAATAATTGATTAAAAATTTAATGTAATAAAGAAAATCTATCGGGTAAAATCTCTCGAGCTATCTATGAACTTTATTTTAGTAATA
The DNA here is from genome assembly GCA_958496365.1 of Subacronicta megacephala. NCBI lineage: Eukaryota > Metazoa > Arthropoda > Insecta > Lepidoptera > Noctuidae > Subacronicta > Subacronicta megacephala. The sequence goes on from OY292527.1 coordinate 10,625,248, forward strand.
AAACATGATGTCAAATCATTTTCGGTTTTATTATTTTAAGAATAAAATCGAAAATGGAAGATAAAATTACAAAAAAAGAGGTATCTTTGTGAATTTATTCTATCGCGCCAACTTTATCAAATCGTGTTTCCCTTGTATGTGTTCCCTAGAATATATACTCAACAATATAAATTTATTTTCTCAGATTTTAATTTTACTATTTACTACTTAAAAAAACATTTTTATGTGGGCTTTGCAGTACCACCCGGCCTTAATCTCCTATTGTATACGATGTCAAAACATAGAAGTGACGTCATAAGCAGACGCCATGACACCAGGGACCGTTTTCGCGCTAATTTAAAAACATTGAATTAAAATCGCATTTTTGTATCAAAAACCTTGTTTAATTGCAGAAAAAAAATATTTTTCGGAAATAGTATATACATAAGAATATTTTAGATCAGTTTTTGAAAATCAGTCATCATGCCTATTGTACGTAGTGTTGACGGAGGGTGCGGGTAGTTGTAACACTACGCAAGGCTACACATCAAGCTATACAAAAACAGTATACGTTGGAAAATGTTTACAAGGTCAGTCTAAACTGGTTTTGTATAGCTTGATGTGTAGCCGTGTGTACGTCTACAACACTTTCTAGAGTATAACATTCCGTAGCAAATAGTAGTGTCAAATAGAAGATTTTACCAAAATTAAAATTTACTGTACGTTTTATCACTCAATTGTGAATAAGTTATAGTCGATGTGGCAATTCTTACTACTGTGAAGAATGTGTTAGAGACATAAAAATTTAACAATACTTTGTCCATTATGTGAACCGTTTTTTGACAGATGCTTTAGACTGCCTTAGAGCGTAGCTGTTCCAGATTACGTAAAAGTTAACTTTGAAATGCGTTACAAAATAAATGTATTATCTACCTTATGTTATTCAACTTTCCTAATTATGATTCCTTGCAGACATTATAATACCATAAATGTAACGGATTTTCCAAAAAAAAAAAAAATATTGTTAAGCGTATTAAATTTAGTTACATTCTACCACATTCTACCGTGTCTAGTGATGCGATCGAATGTATTCGCTGCAATCATTTTGAACAATGACATTAAATCAGTATCGGAAAATGGCATCCACTCTAATATCAATAAAATATAAATTAAACAATCTTTTTGAAAAGAAATGGATGGAAAAATGAATATTATACAAAAATTAATACAATCAGATGAGTATTATACATATTTATTTATTATTGGTCGTCGTTGCAACATTTTCGATTCGATAACCTAACAATCGATAATCACTACTAGACAGTAATCAAAGTGTCAATAATCGGGTCGATAATCGCATTGCTACGTTCCTGCAATCACTAGTTCCATCTGTCAAAAAACGTTTCACATAATGGACAAAGCATAAAAACAATAATAATTGGTGCCCATGGAGTGACGATCCATCTTAAGGCTAATGCCTTTGGCGTGAAATTCCTCCTACGATATCGATTTTTAAGCAAAAGTTTTAATACTCAATCGTGAATAAGTTATCGGTTGATGTCGGAATTTCTACTGCCATGTACGGTGGCGAGCACATCAAGTTACCACAAAATGTCAAATTTTCTCAGTTGATTTTGAACTTTATCTTCAACAATTTAAGGTTTCAAATCTGGCAAAAAAAATACCTGTTGTTGTTGTACCTGGAATGTGTTATAGCAAAAAAAAAAACAAGAAAAAAATGAATTTCGCGCCCAAGGCTGACGCTTTAGCCTTAAGGAACTTTTCATAGTTCTGTCATTGTAATACATACTTATGTAACATTGGACACTGTGACAGTTGAGTTCCACTCTAATCTAAGCTAAGCATCACGCCTGTATTCCCCAAAGGGTTAGGCAGAGGTGTACTAATGTAAACCTACACTTATGTTTAGATCCCATGTAATAGAAGCTCGCCCCCTATTGCCATTAATCGGGCACAAACCCAGACTCCGAGTTGCTACTGAGAATTTATTACCCAATAACACTGTTCGACCCAGGACCTCTAACGTAGCAGTCGCGCTTGGGACCTTTAGACTAATGAGTCAGTCTAAGCTTAGAATTATTATGATCAAGTTCTAATTCATTTTATTTATTTTACAGCGCTCTCGTTTGGGGTTCTTCCGTGAAACATCAGCCGCAAAAAGTGGGTATCGAACATGTGCTTTCTGACGAAGATGTAGTTCAGATCGTTAAGAAAGTGTAAAATGCACTTATGCTAAGTAATAATGTATAGACAAGTGTATATTTTAGCGGAACAAAATGAAAAATTAACATTAAGTGTTTTAAGTGTCTGAAGAATAATGTAAATAAGTATTATTTGTTGAGCATGTAAATAGCCTACGAATTGTTGGCGTGAATATCCAAACTGGGAGACATTGTTACTTATGTATTTTATTTAATTATAAAGTGTTAAAAATATTCTTAAACATCTTATTCGTCACACACATGATTTATAGTCAATGAACCACTTATAAGGCATGCTACAAAATATTATGTTCGGCTCGGCATTATAGGCACAGCCGGGGCGAAATAAAATCGAAGTAGATATATCTAATTCTGTTTAGGGATTGCAATCCGGAAAACCGGATCCGGTATCATTTAACGTCTTCCGGATCCGGTAAATAAAAATAAGCATATGACACGGATTTCTTGTTAAAATAGTCAAGATATTGGAGGAGTTTGTTTAAATATTGTTAAAAAATATATCGTTATTATTTTAGTGAAGGAAAAAAGCTGATTGCGTCTCCTGGTGAAATACAGCAGACACAATGATGAACTCAGCCACCGCGAGTCCCACTCGCCACAAAATTTGTCTTCACATTCTTTATTTACGTCCTTTAGGTGACGTCTTTTTTCCGTTACTAAATTAACTTTATAATATTTGCATGGAAAATGCAGAAAAAATACAAAAAAAAAGTTACTTAGAAAAATAAGCAACGCAAGAAAGCAATTAATAAAAAACACTATAATTTTTTTCATACATTTTGTAATAGGTACACTAGGTACCTACTATCTAGACTTTTTAATCATCAATACGGTTGAATTGCAATAAAAGGAAAAAAAAACGTAAAGTGACCAATCCGGTCGGATCCGATCTGATCGATAAAACCCAGCCGAATCCGGCCGGATTGAAATTGGTTGCGGATTGCAATCCCTAATTATGATTATGTGCATAACCCGCACGTAGGTTCATTCACAGATTTGCCAAGCGGCACAAACCGAATCGACACCGAATGGAAACCGAATAGGTACTTATGTAGTTATTACTCAGTTCGGTTGTGTTGTTCAACAAATACTGCCGAACTGAAATGAACATGGTAACATAATTACTTTACTCTTTTATTAAACTAATGCGGAAAGCGACAGCGAATAACTATTGGAATAGCTTGGTGGAAAGCACTATAAGCTAAAAAAATACTAATGTGCTCATAATAATTAATATGCAATGAAATCTGATAGTAAGTATATATGCATATCCATGTAAACAAAAATGTTTACAGGAACTGTAATTTTTAACAAGATGACCTCCATCGGTGTTAGTACCAATTAAGGTCGAAATAACTGTGCGCGTCTGAAGTTATCCGCAAGTGGTTTAGCAGTGGTAAATTTTAATAGAAAGAATCGCTGTTAAGACGATTAGTCTCGTATATTTTACGCATTTGTGATTATTGCCCTTACTAATTCAAATTTGTATGTACAAAAACACTTAATTAAGCGATTTTACTTGTGTGGCAGTTCGGAATAGCTAATTTCAAACAAGCACAGTTATTACGAACAAACTGTACCATCACTTCATTCTTATTGCATCACTGTAAAGTAACAAAGTCGCTTCCCGCTGTCTGTCTGTATCTATGTATGCTTAGATCCCTCAAACAACGCAACGGATTTTGATGCGGTTTTTTATTCAGGAGGAAGGTTTATATGTATACTTAATATACCTATACATTTTTATAGTGCAGAAAAGCCGAGAAACCACGCGGGGGCGGAAAGCTACTTTTCTATAATTATTACCGATCAGTGGTCACGTAATGCGTCTACTTCCATAATATACTATTACTATTATTCTTCAGATACTCAAAATGGATTTGTTACTGTTGAAAAAGCAAATAATATGAAATTAATTGGTATGTTTGTATTGAGTTTCTTTTTCATTTACGTATTTATAATAAGCCAACCATTTACTCGCTTCGAGATAAAATAACGATCATAAGTTAAAAATATAATTATTATTTTTATAAGACAATGTAGTTCATAACGTACGACTCCTCCCACATTACCAAAATCGAAGATTGACAATCGGTAAAGCCTCTATGATGATTTATAACTTACTTGCTAACTCATAGTGCGAGTGTAACATTCAAATTAAAAAAAGAAAATTATTATCATTTATTAAAGCAGACCGTACGAAATCAACATTGTAGTTCCAGTGGCCAGCACATCAAGTTACCACAAAATGTCACATTTTCTCAGTTGATTTTGAACTTTATCTTCAACAATTTTAAGATTTAAAATCATTTGAAGAAATTTGACAGTTTTGTATAGGTACTTGCTGGCGACTGTACCTAGAATGTGTTAGGATAAGCGTGCACTACGAAATTTATTCGTTGCTATTTTTAAAATGCGAAATGAAATCGCAACCTACAATAACTAACTCGCTAACGATTTATTTTCGCAGTACGCGGATTGTAGTGTATTTTCATTGTGCACAGACTTGCGATATTTTTTCGCAAATATTTTTTATCGAAATGCGCGCTAAGCCTTACAGACGTACAATTTGCGCAAATACTAATAACTTACTCCTAATTACGTACCAAACACTAATAAAATAAAAGATAAGAAAATGTCAACGGTTCAAATTGTTCCTAAAAATGGCAAGTCCGACCAATCTAGATTTTATGGTAATATTTTTGTTCAGGAAACCAGTGACTTTAAACTTGTGTTGTACAGAATGCTCATTATAAATATATGAAAATCGATTGTTGTATTATTCCAATACCTAACCACGATCTGAATGTAGTGCGGATTGCGTACACACGGCTACAAATCAATTTATGCACTGTGACGTCGTCTTACATACGAAAGGGCCTCATCATTATGAACAATTTTCACTTTATAACCCTGAAATCGGGAAAAAACTCAGCAGTTTTATCGAAAAAAATGATCTTTGACAAAATAAATGTATAAGTCGCATTTTTTTCGCTTTTTTAAGGTTTGGTCACACAGTAGGAATTGTTCAGACGACTAGATGACGTCGATATTTTCACAGTATATATAATTATGCTGACCTTGCTTTGTATTGCTTGCTTGCTTTCCATGCAAAGAGGGGGCTAGTTACTTATATAACCGCGTTGTGGCACTTAATTTCACAGCATTATGCCGAGATTTGCCGCCCTTTTTTGGCCTTGCGTTGCTAACATTTTGTCTATATCTCTGTTTGTTTAATCTGTGCTCTGTGTGAGTTCTCAAATAAAAAGTTTGTCTTTTTTCTACAATGGAATTATAGCTTTGTGTGTGTGTGCCCAAACTCCGCAACTTGAACTCTTCTACTATAATTGTAACTCTAAGTAACTGCTGACAGCGCAGACCCAATTTGATTCCTGATTAAAAAAGTTCCTTTTATAGTAAGCTTGTAACGGTCGCACAGGGACATCAAGTTAGCCTGTCATGGTCGTGGCGAATGTCACGAATCCCGTGGCGGCCGTGGCCAAAGAGTATAATAATCACAATAATAATATGCCGTGGCCGTGACCATAGAGTATGAGAAGGTAAGTGCCCAGGCATTGGATGATCCATGAAGATTTCCAGACGAAAGATAATGCTGTATAACCCCGCGTTTCGACTGACGACAAAACATGTTTGCAAACAGCTATACTTTGTCCATTTGTGAACCGTTTTTTAACAGATGCCTTAGAGCATAGCTGTTCCAGATTACGTAAAAGTTAACTTTGAAACGCGTAACAAAATAAATGTATAATCTACCTTATGTTATTTAATTATCCTAATTATGATTTCTTGCAGACATTATAATACCATAAATGTAAAGGATTTAAAAAAATATATATTGTTAAGCGTAATAAATTTAGTTACATTCTACCACATTCTACTGTGTCTAGTGATGCAATCGAATGTATTCGCTGCAATCATTTTGAACAATGACATTAAATCAGTATCAGAAAATGGCATCCACTCTAATATCAATAAAATATAAATTAAACAATCTTTTTGAAAAGAAATGGATGGAAAATGAATATTATACAAAAATTAATACAATCAGATGAATATTTATTTTATTTTATTTATTTATTAACCAACTTATACTTACAGTTTACACTACACATACAAGTTATCGGTCTTATAGGTAGTAACGAAAGAAAACATATTTATTTATTATTGGTCGTCATGGCACCATTTTCGATTCGATAACCTAACAATCGATAATCACTACTAGACAGTAATCAAAGTGTCAATAATCGGGTCGATAATCGCATTGTTACGTTCCTGCAATCACTAGTTCCATCTGTCAAAAAACGGTTCACTTATTGGACAAAGTATAGGTACCTATTCCACTCACTCTCTGAGAGTTAAGCTGCAAACAAACTATCGGACGCCGCAGTAAGCCGCGACAGATAGGAATCTAGATAATGAATGTACACTGAGCTGTCCAAACTATTGGATGTAAGTCGCGGACGTAACCTTGGGGTGACCTTGAGCGTTCGGACGTCCGATAGCAATCTGGTGCACTGAATATCCAAAGACTGTGCACACTTATCAGTCGCGGCTTACTGCCGCGTCCGATAGTTTGTTTGCAGCTTTAGAGGTTTGCAACACGTTTTGTCTTCAGTGGAAACGCGGGGTAAAACCAACGGGCAACCGCTAGTAGGTACATTATTAATGCACGCTTATACTCCTCCAGCTTTCAGGATTAGTTTCCGGGTGATGAAAGATCCGTTCGACGAATGAACAGACTTAGTAACATGTCCAGCGATAACTATTTTTTACTTAGAACCAGATTACTAAAAATTCCTCACCTTTTTTTCCACCCTGTCTGTAACAATAGAAAGAACTACAAATAGTAATTTAATATAAATGTATTCTTATTGCTAACCTGGATATTTTTTTAATTTTTAATTAAATGTAGCTCAGTGTCCATTTTTGTACACACGGCTACAGGTCAACCTATACAAAACCATTTTAAACTGATCTTGCATTGAGCGGCAAGAGACGAGGCCAGCGTAAACTGGTTTTGTGTAGGTTGATGTGTAGCCATGCGTATGAAATGTTAGCATCGTAGGTACCTATAGCTTAATTTGATAATTACGCACGCACGGCGACAAATCAAGCTATACAAATCCAGTAACGACTGACCTCGCAAGTAAACGCTTTCCGTACAATGCGAGGTCAACCTATACTGCATTTGTATAACTTGATAAGTAGCCGTGTGTACCTACGTAGAAACAAGGCTAGACAATGGGTTGAATAAAATTATACCTTTGCTTTAATTCTGTCATTGTCAGAGTCAAAAATCAAACGTCAAATTATGAATGACAATGACAAACATTTGTCAGATCAACAAAAACAAACGAAATAAACCTTGTAAGCTGAACAGGATATGTTGTTTAATAGTGGTAAAAGAAATGATGTATTGCAATATTGACTGTAATACTGTTTGTTACTTGGCACTTGGTATAATATCTCTTAGTTATTTAGCTGTGTTAAATTTATGCTAATGAATACATACTTGCTACAGGCCAAAAAATGACATCATTAGAAAATCTATCTTCCAATCAAGTAAGTTCTGTTTGATTATTCATCCTTTTACAACAAAATAAATGTAATTGTAATTGTTCTGAAGTTTTAGTAAGTAGGTACCTAACCTATGGCATAAACAATTGGGTATTCTCCGATAACATTAGGAACAGCGACATCTTATGTCGAATTCATTTACTAAAGAGTTTGCTGGCTCTTATATTTTTACGTTAGTTTTAACGTTTCATATAGACGGCGCGCAACTAAATTTTGATTTTTAGAAAATTCGTGCTGCTCTCCATCGGGATGTTCGAGCTATTGGCACAGAAGCATGTCATTTCCTCGGCCTGGAAATCACAAAGCCTGCGATGGAAATTGTAGCAGAACTAGTTTACAAAAAACTGTCTGTTTATGGAACAGATTTGGAAGCTTTTGCAAAGTGAGTGCCTGTCAGTTGTTTCAAAATATACCTAGGTAATAGGTAAGTAAGTAGGTTGGTAATCGGAATGGAGATAAATTGCATCCTGAGGAATGAGATAAGCTATCTTTCGTTTCACAAAGTCCTTTTAGATCCGTGTGAAAGCTCGGGAACCAGCTAATTAAATAATTACATATTTTTTGAAGTAGTTATAATATTGTGTTTTAATGTGATAGACTCACATTTTTCACACTCACTTTGATTCAGAAAAATAATTGACTTCAGACGGTTTTGTCTACGAAATCTATTGATACATAGTGACTGTCGACCATTCTGCTACAGTTGAAATAGAAGCAACTGCCTCATTAGTCTAGTGGTCCTAAGCGTGAATGCTACGGTAGAGGTCCTGGGTTCGATCCCCAAGTCGAGCAGTGATTTTGGGTTTTCTATGAAATTATATGTAGCATCTCGGAGTCTGGATTTTGGCCTGGCTCCTGGAAATAGGCTCGCCACCTATTACATGGGACCTAAACATACCGGCGAAGTGTGGGTGAATATTAGTAAGTTCACCGCTGCCTAATCCTTCGGAATACAGGCGCGATGGTATGTTGTTTTGTTTTGAAATAGTACTAGGAAAATTAGATTTAAGGTTAAACGTTCAGCCTTTGGTGCTAGTTTTTTTTTTCGAAAAAAAAAAACAATTTATTGTTTTTTTTTTTTCGAAAATTATTGTTCGTCTATAACACATTCTAGGTGGCAGGCAGTAGAAATTGCGATATCAACAATAACTTATTCACAATTGCGTAATAAAACTTTTGCTTAAAATCGTTATTGTAGAAGAATTTAGAGTAAAATAGAGGATTCTGCCAAACATTGAAATGAAATAAAATGATGAAATGAAATGATATTTATTTCTGTAAATAGATCTTTGAAGACACTTTTACAAGTCGATTTTAAAAAAAAAATTTTACTAGATGGCGTCGACGTTTCCTATCTGACGACCTCTGAGAAGAAACGTCGAAACAAACTCAGAGAATCATGGTCTCTTTTAAAGTCCAGACAATAGTGATATTATTAGATATGCGAGTTTAACAATGTAGGGCAAAATCTGAACAGGCCTTTTGAAGAAAGAGCCATAGCAGCTTTGAGTTGACCTGTCCTAACTGACGGCACGCATACATCAGTCATCGTGTAGCTCAACCATTTTATATTTTTTTGTTTTTTCGCAACAAGACAATTTACACAATAATCTTCTACGATAAAAATTTTAAGCAAATGTTAATAAAATAAGAATTGAACTTCATTATTGGAATCGAATCGACTTAGAGTCGAATCCTAACCTATTTTTATTGACAGACATGCGAAGAGAGCCACAATAAATTCCGAAGATGTCAAACTGTTGGTGCGAAGATGTCCATCTTTGGTAAGTTACGATTTTAAATGGGTACCTACACTTTCACAATTAGTTATTTAGGTACCTACGTATACGTATAGATACAGTCGCCAGCAGGTCAAGGTATACAAAACTGTCAAATTTCTCCAAATGATTTTAAACCTTAAATTGTTGAAGATAAAGTTCAAAATCAACTGAGAAAATTTGTCATTTTGTGGTAACTTGATGTGCTGGCCATACTGTTATTAGATTACATCTAAACTTCTAAACTAATATTATAAAGAGGATTCATTTGTGTTTTTGTATGTATGTTTGTAATGCCACTCAAAAACTACTGGACCTATTTCAACAATGAAGGATGTTAACGAATTTTGATTATTAGCACTCCATATTCTCTGTTAAAAATAAAAAATACTAGTGAAAGAATTACTTCGATACGTCAATTAGTTTCCGTTTTAGAAGTAAAACAAGTTGTAACCGAACGACGCGGGCCGCCGGTTACGGTGTGACGTCATAGGACAACGCGCTCAGTCTGGCTCACTCAGTCCGCTCGCAGTCGCGCGTCTGTGCCGTCGAAATTATACCTAAATTCTTTTAAAAATGTCCAATCCAAATACTAGGAAATCGTGTGTTGTGCCTAAATTTAAAAATACATCTAAAAAGTTGTTTTTTATAGTTCCAAAAGACGTTAAAATGCGAAAAAAATGGATAAAAGCTATTTATTTTTATTATGGCACTAAATAAATAAATAGCTTTAATCCATGTTTTTTGCATTTTAACGTCTTTTAGAACTATAAAAAAATCGGCCAAGTGCGAGTCGGACTCGCGCACGGAGGGTTCCGTACCATTACGATTTATGACGTATTAAAATAATCTACTGACTGACTGAGATCTCGTTCGAACAAATTTTCGTTAGAAGTTTACATGGTAATGTACATCATATATTTGTTTTAGTTTTATTATTCTCTTATTTCAGAAGTTACTGGGGACACACACACACACATTTTACCACTTTGGAAGATTCTCAGGCGCAAACTATTTAGTTTAGAAAAAAAAATATCAGAAACCTCAATATCATTTTTGAAGACCTATTCATAGATACCCCACACGTATGAGTTTGATGTAAAAAAATAATTAATTTCAGTTCTAAGTATGAGGAACTCCCAAAATTTTCTGTTTTTTAGGGTTTCGTAGCCAAATGGCAAAAAACGAAACCCTTATAGATTCGTCATGTTTGTCTGTCCGTCCGTATGTCACAGCCACTTTTTTCCGAAACTATAAGAACTATGCTGTTGAAACTTGGTAAATAGATGTATTCTGTGAACCGCATTAAGATTTTAGAACTTAGAACTAAAACTCAATTTTTTTTTCATCGAACCCATACGTGTGGGGTATCTATGGATAGGTATACAAAAATGATATTGAGGTTTTTAATATAACTTTTTTCTAAACTGAATAGTTTGCGCGAGAGACACTTCCAAAGTGGTAAAATGTGCCCCCCCCCCTGTAACTTCTAAAATAAAAGAATGATAAAACTAAAAAAAAATATGATTTACATTACCATGTAAACTTCCACCGAAAATTGGTTTGAACGAGATCTAGTAAGTAGTTTCTTTTAATACGTACATACATACATACATACATATTGTCACGCCTGTCTCCCATGGGGGTAGGCAGAGACTATAGATTTCCACTTGCTACGATCTGGCACACTACTTTCGCTTCATCTACATTCATTAATCTCTTCATGCATGACAGTCGGTTTAGGGTGCTCGGAACCTGGCCTTTTTTAAGAACATCCGCAATTTGGTTGCGGAACGTTCGCCGAGGTCTTCCCCTTCCAACTCGTCCATCCATATTCACCATATATACTTGTTTCGTCAATCTACGTTCATCGATTCTCTCTACATGACCAAACCATCTTAACATACCTTTCTCAATCCTTGTTACTACATCTTCTTTCATTCCACAACGCTCCCTTATCACACTGTTTCCCACTCTATCTTTTAGCGTCACACCACACATACTTCTTAATACGTCATAAATCGTAATGGTACGGAACCCTCCGTGCGCGAGTCCGACTCGCATTTGGCCGATGTCTTTTTCTATTTTTGTGTGAAAATCTTAATGCGGTTCACAGAATACATCTACTTACCAAGTTTCAACAGCATAGTTCTTATAGTTTCTGAGAAAAGTAGCTGTGACATACGGACGGACAGACAGACAGACATGACGAATCAATAAGGGTTCCGTTTTTTGCCATTTGGCTACGGAACCCTAAAAATAACTTTTCCGGCGAATTGGTAGTTGTATTTTTATATTTAGGCACAACACACGATTTCCTAGTATTTATTATAAAGAGGTTAGATCCATTTGGTGATAAAAGTACAGTTTCTTGTTGTGAAGACCATTTTGACTTTCGTTTTTATTCCTCGCATTTCGGCGGCAACGAAATGACTATATTTTGTTGATAAATAATGCGCAACCATTAATCCATCTATTTTGGGTAGATTATCCGATTGCCCTTTTTCGAATCCTTAATCCATTTTATTAATCGAATAATATTTACTATTATTAGACTATTAATTTAATACGCGGACAAAAACACAACAAAATACTGCGCAAGCTATTACACCTACTACTTTAACCGCTGGCGACTTGATACTATAGTGTAATTAGATTTCATTACACTATGTTGATAGTAAGCGGGCCGCGGCCCGCGCGGCGCGTTGTAACATGACGTCACAAGCGGTCACGTGACTGTTAGCGGGACTCGATATTTTTCGAAACTTTGAATGCCAATAAAATCAAAACTACTAGGTATTTTTGACTACAACAAAAACTAGTGTATTTGTATACATACAGGCTTTACGGAGACAACATTTCAAGCGATTTAGCATACCTAGTAACATTCTCCATTCCTAGGCTATATTAAATGTGCAAAAGAAAATAGGGATACCTTATAAAAATGCATTAATATAACCCAAGGTGTGAAAACGCGGGCGAAGCTGTGGACGGAAAGCTAGTAATAAATAAACCCATCGATTTCGGGAATTAAGTTCATGATCAACTTCAGAGTAGGGTACCTACACACTCATTAAAAACAAGTAGCAATTCAGTACATAATAGAAGATACAAGTATACTCTAATTAAAACTAACAATTATGTAATTCACAACTTTATTCACTGTATTCATATAAAATATTATGTTAAACATGCTAGCGCATATAAATGAAACAAATACAAGTCTGTAGAATTTAATTAACAGAATCGTTACCTCATTATTAAAATATTTCAGCTTATAAACCACTTTAAAAAAGTCACACACAAAACCAATGAATCAGATACCTGTTATATTAACAACGATTTTAAATTTAAATTCGATGCTGAATCTTTAAATAGCTGTGTGATTGAGCTGTTTATTTATGCAATTGCTGTTTTCACGTCGAAATGATATGCCTAATTGACTTCAAATTACAGCACGCAGATTGACGCACTAATCGGCAGGACGTCACGATTTGTGGGGCATTGTACGTGGCCCTGTGTTGGTACACTCGATTGTAGTATTCGAGTAGGCAATAGGATTGGTATCTGTTGCTTTGTCGGTCTGAAAAAGCAATAGATAGAAGCAGCAAGAGGATTGAATTTTATTGTTAGAGACAATACAATTTATCCCTTTAGTTTCTAGCGAGCGTAATGAAAACTGTTACATTTCAAGAGCAAAACATCGACCTAAGTCATTCTCCATCTATTATCATTCTATCTTTACAGATAAAGGGAGTTTCAAATTCAAAGGGAGGATATCCCACTACAATGCAAATGCGGGAGGCATTTGCCCTGTGGTGGAATATCCTTATCTCCCTTTTCCATACAACTATGTTCTCTGTTCAATATTATCATTATATTTCAGAAAAATCGCCTAAATGCTATAGCACCAAGTCCAAAAGAAAAGCGAAGAAAAACTGTAGCAGGTAAAGCGCCAGAGACACCGGCTGCGAAACAGAAAGAGTCAGAGATTGCGACTTCGAAACGGAAAGAACCAGATCTAGTGACTTCGAAACAGAAAGCGCCCGAGATTGCGGCTTTAAAACAAAAGGAACCAGATAATGTGGATTCTAAGCTTGAAGAGAAACAAGAATTAGAGAAAACTGGGATTGATAATATGCTCATTGATGATGATATGATTGATTTAACATTTGATTAAAAAATTCAATGCTAAATTCTACGGACAGTTTTTTTTTTATAATCACCTAAACAAAAGTTACACGTCCCAACATTACTACATTATACTTTACGAGCCTTCTCGTAAAGTGAGGATACTATTGGAGGATAACTCCTTAACCAGGATCGAGGGTTATTTTGTGGGAACTACGCAAATTATCCTCCAATTCTATACTCACCCATGTCTACTCCTAAATTCCTTGTAAAGCTGAGGCTAGCTATTAGGAATCTTATGCTAAATTAATCTTTAGAATAAACTTTAACTTCATAGTTTACTTACTTGCCATTGCTAAAGCTCTCAGGCCTAATCTACCCTTGACATTGGATATCGATGTTGCTTGGTCAAGCTTTTTACCATGTAACACCTATTTTTGTATAAGAGTTTCCATGAAGTTCCTTGCTGGATTCTTCTCCATAGGAACAACGTTTCATAAACGCGTGTAAAAGCTTAGTGATTTGAAATTAAAACATTTGAACTTGAGCCGAATGCAAGCTGATTTTAAACAACATACTCGTACATAGCAATCGAACTTGACCAATCCTTATCGATGTTAGGCACAGAGAAGATGGTCAAAATATCATTGGCCCACGAGTAACGAGTAAATAATTATCAGTACAACCAGTATTTTATGGACGAGGCCAAGTACTTACATACATACACTCACGCCTTTTTCCCACAGGGGTAGGCAGGAACTATGGACTGCCACTTGCTACGACTCTTGCATATCTCTTTCGCTTCTTCCTCATTCATGCATACGCGCCGGTTGCGAGTACTTAACTGCAGCTAACTGTATTTAGGTAGGTATATGACAGCACTCACCAATCTTATGGGGAGTGAAATCGTGAAATGAGCAAACCAAAACACAGGTTGGTAGCGGGTCGCGGCGCCGCGCTCACCAAAAAACTCGTTATAACGAAACACAATTACCATGGCACAGGGAAATGAGTGGAGTAGATTTATAAACGGTGATGTATATTCGTGGGATTTATTTGTGACACAAATTTCTGATCGTCATTAATTGATTCATTTTATAGGTGGATATTACGTGTTTTCCGCTTAATGGGCCTTTTGGCATAAATAATGTACTAAGCTCAGATCAAATAAAAAGCTAAGATGGAACTTTGCGAACAAAGAAGTGAGGCCGGCTAAAACTACGCCATGCCGTGTACAACACACAATTACACGCACACATGTAAATATTAGTTAACTACGCCTTATCTTGTCAGTCGAGCTTTCGATAGCTCGATAGCTCGACTGACAAGATAAGGCGTAGTTTCGGTATACGTGTGTGTTGTACACGGCATGGCGTAGTTTTACCCGGCCTCACTTCTTTGTTCGCAAAGTTCCATCTTAACTTTTTATTTGATCTGAGGTACTAAGGTACCAACCTACACGGTCGGGAGATACAAAAAAAACATTGCAATCTATCGAAACCATGTACGGTCGCCAGCACTTCAAATTACCACAAAATGACAATTTTTCTCAGTCAATTTTGAACTTTATCATAAGGACTTAATGATTTAAAATGGAAAGAGAATGTACTTACGTTAGATTGTAAACTATTGTCTATCCTGAAGTTTAAAGTGACGGTGCATAGATAGCATTTTTGGAGACATTTTAGAGATATGCCGTATATGTTTTTTAATCTCATTATAAGCCACTGCGAAATATAATAACCTCCTATTATTGTCACCAATTTTTGGAAAAATCTAAGACAAAATCTAATTATTAACTTCTATAAAATGTCTTCGCCATAAAGAATTAGGATACGTACCTAATATATTATCTAAACGGACGGACGGCAATAGGCTGACATGATGATGATGATGATGATGATATTATCTAAAATATATACTAACACACTTGTAGAAAAGTTAACACAAGTTTCCACTCCACCCCTTCCCCTGTCCACGGTAGTTAATTACTCCTATAACGACAGTTAGAGCATAATGAGATTTTTGCAATTCAACAGTAGCACATTACAGGGTGCTGTTTGTCAACCTGCCTCCCCCCCTCCCCCCTCCCCCCACTGACCACCCTGGCCACAGGGGGAAGTTATTAGGCGGCTTTGTTAATGAATTTCATGTAGGGTAAACACATAGGTATATTAAGGTCATACCTACAGGTATAAATGAGTTATGCTGAGGCCGCATGTCTGATTATAAAAGATATATTTTTTTGCTAAAATATTATAAGTACCTAGCTACCAGTTTTTTTTTGTGGGAAACCTTCGAAAGTTTACCATGGACATCTGAAATACCAAAGGAGTTGCAGATGCATTGCCAAGCCTTTTTATGAAAAAGGGAGTGGAAGGAAAAAATAAGAAGGAAGGGGACTCGGGAAGGAATTGGTCCTCTGGCGCTCCACACTCACCGTGCGAAACGTAATACTTATGCATACTGCTACTTAAGGTTGATATTCTGTGGGAGGGTAGTAGGTACTCCCCCGGTTGTGCCCATTAATACTGGCATGACATGCCAGCAGACACTACTACTACTAAATGAATAAAACAGAGGAGTAACTGGTGTTGAATTTAATAAAAATAACAGGCATATTATTGTTAAATAAAATTAAATGTAAGACGAAGTTCTAAGAGGGGATACTTTGTCCATTTTCTGAAAAAGAGCGCGCCGTATCCTAATTTTAATTTTGTAAATCGGCTCTATTTATGGTAAGCAGTTTTATGAGACCATAAAAAATACAGTCAAGTAGCCTATTGGTGTTATTACCAACGCAATCCAAAACACGTGCAATTTGATCACTTTAGTAGCAGTCATTTCTCCAAGACTCAAACGAATCTACTCTAACCATTTGAATCATGTTACAAAAAAGTTACTATTGATTTCACCATCAATTCGGATCTCTAATTATCAGAAGAGTCTCCACAGACAGCCGATGAATATGCACGAGACAGCCCCCACAAAGCACACTTAAGCTAATGTTAACAGCTACTTTCTGAATATATTTGATACAGTTCGAAATGCACCCAGGTTTTTCTTCCATTGGAATCACTAGTTATTTATTCATTGAATAGTTATTAAGGATGATAGGCTAATAAAGGAAGTCATTAGAAGTCAAAGCTATACCCCTCTTATTACAAAAAAACATGCGGGACGGTCTTTGGGGATTGCCGATAGAAGTGAAAACTAAGTAACTTGTGAATTGTATCGTCGAGTTATTTGATTATGATTTTTGAAATATATACCTACACAGTATACACATAGCTCATGGAAAGCGTTCGGTGACGATGACGCGATTTCCAAGAAAGTGCTCAACGCGTCTAAAGAAGTTTTCATTTCAAAAATGTTTACAAAAATCCAATCTTCTTTAGTTTCTCTTGAGTCCAACAGGGATATCACTCGCGCGTTTCTGAACCTGTGTAAAAGGGAGAGGAAGGAGAAAAGGAGAAGGAAGGGGACTGAGGAATTGAGGTATAGCTTAACATGCATTCATAAAATTTAAGCACATTCCGTACGGTGGACTGAGATTCGGCATAATTATAGTCCAATTAGCGAAGGAGTGCAGAAAAATATTGGGGTCGAATTTCTACCACCGGGCCACCACTAGTATTAATAATTCTAAAACTACTTCGAAACAACTAATTGTCTGCTCTACCCGTACTTGTTACCTAAATCTATATATTTCTCCAGGTCAACCAACAGTAACCAATCAAAAGTTCTCCAACAAAAAAGTCATTCTAATTAATTCCCAATAATCTCAAACGCTCGCATTGAACAAGTAAAAAGCGAATCGTTTACATCCATCAAACAAAGCGGGTGAGAGTACAGAGTAGGGTACACACCGCCTACCTAGTAGGTACCTAGTAGCTAGGAGATAGGCCTCCAGTGCTCATTAAAATATGTAAATGCCCGCCGAGACATTACGCAGATAGGTGCTTCTGACTTATTGACTGGACCGCGTTATGTCGTTTCTAGAAATGTAGGAATATGACGTGTTACCTATTTATTCAACTGCTGGAAGAACTGAGAAGATAAGAGCTGGCGCTGACCGGAGATTTAAGAACTATGTTCTGAAATTAATGAAGAAAGAAAGAGAAGACATACCATCATGCCGGTGTAAGGGTGCAGAGATGCAGTTATTTAAGAATAACCTCATTTCGCCGGTATGTTTCGATCCATTGCCATTACCCCGAGTAGGCTGCTACTGATAATTAGTTTCACAGCAAAATCCGAAAACACTGCTCGTCCTGGGAATCGAAGGACCAGGACTTATAGCGTAGCAGTCGCGCAAGGGTCAACTAGACTAATGAAGCAAAATAAATTTGGATGACAAAAACTCAATATAAATGGGGGTAGTTATAACAGTGGGTGGTTCTTGAGCTGTATGTAGGTTTTCATGGTTTTTATTTATCAAGAAATTCCTCTGTAATCGATTCATATTTAGAAACGATTACAATTTGCAGCTCTTTAACAATTTTGTGAATCATATTATGATTAATCAAAAATGGCCTTTTTCAGCCAACTAGCGTCCGTCACAATATCCTAAACAAATTCTCCTTAATACATCTTGCATATACCCGTCCAATTGGAGTAGAGAACGCATTACTCGTTTGCAGGGCACCTACCGCGCGCAACTATTTAGTATCATTACAAATGTCGCTCGCCGCGTCCGTGTGTCCGTCCGTCTGTCTGTGTGCGCTTGAGAGCTACCGTTCTTTATTAATAAGGAGTATTGGACGGTTAGAATGCATGGAGATGGCTTTGAGACATTGATTTTCAGATTCAGCGGGTGTTAATCCACTTGTGGTTGTCGCGTATATCGCGAATCCAATGGCTGTGGCTATAAGAGCAAGGGAGTTTGAATGAACCTAAATGAACTTATCTTCTCCCAGCACGCAAAATACGCGCTTAGTCGTGGACTTGCGGAAAATAGCCCGCTATACCATAAGGGTAAGGGAAGCCAAGTGCAGTTTTTAGTCAGTGCGAGTCTGACATACCCTACCGCCTTCTCAGATAGCAGACGATCCTTGAGATCCATATCAAAAGAGAGAGACGATCCATATCAAAAAAGGTATTAATCCACTAGATATTGAATAAGTTCTTCTTCGCCCGCGGAGGGTTGTCAAATCGCTTTCGTGATACCAGCAGAAAGAGGCAAGAAGAAACACTCGTGTGGTTCCAGTTGGGAGTCTTCCAAAAAGGAAGGAGTCCGATACGCTCCGTCAGCTTCTTCGGTTGGCGTGACCATGAAGATTCCCATTCGTAAAAACGAAAGATTCTTTGGTCCACCACTGGATTCTACGGTCTCTATTATACCTTTAGCAACTGTAGCATGATTACCAGTATGTTGACGCAAATAACGTATTAATGACGATGTAGATGCAATGCGATGTAGTGCAGTGATAGCCTAGTGATATGACCATTGGACTGCCAAGTCAAAGGTCTCGAGTTCGAATCCAAGGCACGCACCTCTAACTTTTCGAAGTTATGTGCGTATTAATAATTAATTATCACGCGCTTAAACGGTGAAGGAAAATATCGTGAGGAAACCTGCATGCCTGAGAGATTTTCTTGACGGCATGTGAAGTCTGCCAACCCGCAGTAGGCTAGCGTGGCGGACTATAGCCTAATCCCTCTCGTATTGAGAGGAGACCCGTGCCCAGCAGTGGGACAATGTAATGGGTTGATGATGAGATGCAAACACTTTGTCAGAAGTTGTAGGAACCTTTTTGAATGAATTTTACTTTAGCAGTTGCTCGGTTAATCGTGGAGCTTAGCAATCGCAACTCCTACCGATGGAATTATTTACGTGTGAACAGGTATGCTGTCTTCGAACTTTCATGTCTTCTCCAATAGCTGTTAAGCAGAATCCAGATGGGAAATGCTTTTCTTAGGAATGGTGCCCATATATACAGTACCTATTCAATAAATGATGCTCTAATTCAGTGGAATGAGAAAGCATTCTCCTCACAACGGTTTATCCGTTCGTTACCAAGTCGCTGAGGTAAGCAAGAGTGTTGTTTTGTTCCGTCCTCCGTCCCCGTCATTACGTACCTTTCAGCTCATTACTGGAACAGATCACTCGCTTAATTTGTGCATTTCCGATCTACAGATATTCAAATTTCAACCCTAATGACGCACGGGAAATGTTAATAAAATGTTAATGCTACGAAAGCGGTTGTCTCTCTCGCAATAAGTGACAGATTTGCTTGACAGCCTCAGCCTCGTTTGTTGCTATGTATGAATAAGTCACGATTTTGCTTTTTTGTTGGAACTAGATAGGTACCTATATTTTAAATGATTGCTTTTAGAACCAGAGTTGTGGCATTTGGAGTATTTTAATGAGTTATTATATCGAGAATGGTTATTGATTTTATTTTATGAATATTTTAGCAGTTATTTGTAGACTTCACTCGAAGTGTTTTGCTTTTGTTTGGATATTCTTATCTATTTGAACAGTTAATTACTACAAAATATTTAATAGTTCTTACAAATTATTAATATGTAATTATTGTGG
The DNA here is from genome assembly GCA_958496365.1 of Subacronicta megacephala. Taxonomy (NCBI): domain Eukaryota; kingdom Metazoa; phylum Arthropoda; class Insecta; order Lepidoptera; family Noctuidae; genus Subacronicta; species Subacronicta megacephala. Next base: position 10,645,521 of record OY292527.1, read on the forward strand.
AAATAATAACACCTGCAAGACTAACAAGGCTACTATGAATCATTATATGATTCACTGTAGCCTTGTTAGCGACTCATTTAATTTAATTTAATTTCTTTTCGTTTCAGTTCCTTTCATACAGGAGATGGTGAATGTGGCCATTTTAGCCCTCATTTTGCTAGGCTTCAGAGGTCGCTTTTGATGAATCGTATTATGCTTTACATTATTCTTAATATGAATTGATATCAGGCGAATTGCTCAATCTTTTTAGCCTCTGTTTAATACTGTACTTTGTATACCACCACAATAGCTCCTTTTCTTACCGGTAGAAACCTTCAAAAGGTGACGTTGAGTGAGGGTGAACTTCAGAAGGTGAGTGTGAGATTTTTACCTACTAAACCCACCCTTGGATTGGAACCACCCCACACATTCACTTCTACTGCGTCTTCATAATATAGAATATAAATAAATTTAATAATTTGATGAATCATATTACGACACACAGCGTGCTGTAAGTACATTTCCACATTGACCATTTAAGCCCCTCGTCGTGCCATCTAAAGGATAGTTCAGCAAGCATCACAAGCTGTACCTAGCATACAACAGCTTGTCATGGCCGTGAATATAGGACGAGGAAAGGCTAGTGAGGCTTTTATTCGGTAAGAGTCCGACATACCCTGCTATACCTACCCAGGTGGTAAACGAACCATAAGAATTTCTGTAATAAAAAAAAAGTTTGATGTAGGTTGTCTTATAAAATGTGTTTTTTTTTCTTCTTTATTCTTTCTCGCTACCATCCCACAGTTAGGCATAGGCCTCCTTTCTTGATAGGTAAGATGAATTAGGTTAACAAAACTGCCCTAGTGCCTACTACCTCAAACACAGAGGTGTTTGAGCTATGAGGAAAGGAGAGCCTTTCCTCATGATGCATTACAGTTTCCCAAAATTAGGTAAATATTTTATTTCAAATGTTTCAGATGTTAAACACTATTTGCATGGTTCCAAATGGCGAGTCTTATGAAGAAGAGCCGACAAGAAACTTCATAGATACCTACTCCTTTAAATAAGTAATTGATATTTACAAAGTTTTTTAACAAATGATAAATTCATTAAGTAAGTATTAATAAACCTGCTTACACATTACAAGTGTTACATTCCATTCTAACATGGCAAAACACAACCGAAAAACCAACAAATTCCAATATATTTATGTTACGAATTAATTAGGCGATAGTTACCATAATGGATTCAAAAGTAAAGATAACTTTAATAAGTACCGATTTGAATAAGGCGTCCCACGCGCTGTAATACTGCCCGGTTGCTAACAGATATTCGCCATTTGAATTATTCATTATAATCAGTGCACTTATACAAGTCCCGTTTTATTCAGAATTACTTGTAATTGTGTCGGTTCGTGTAGAAACCGTTTGGGGAAAGCTTGAGAAATCATGAATAGGACGGTTTAGTTTGTCAGAAAACTGAGGAGACAGATGTTTAATTTTATTAAAATATTAATAAAAGGACTGCCTCATTAGTCTAGTGGTCCTACCCGCGACTGCTACGCTAGAGGTCCTGGGTTCCATCTCCAGGTCGAGCAAAGTGTTATTGGGTTTTTCTATGAAATTATCAGTAGCAGTTCGGAGTCTGGATTTCTTCCCGGTTAATGGCAATAGGCTCGCCCAGGGAAGAGATAAATAAGGTCTCGCCCCCTATTACATAGGACCAAAACATACCGGCGAAATGTGGGTGTGCATTAGTACACGTTAACCCTTCGGAAAATACAGGCGTGATGGTATGTTATGAAGGTATTAATAAAAGGGGCTTGTTGCTAAGTTATACCTACTAACGCTAATCTATAAGGTTAAGCTGCGCCTGCCGCTGTCAGTCCGTGGATGGGACTATTCTTCACACATCGTGCCTCGGAAAGCACGTGAGCACTTAAAGTTTTCGTTTCCAGTCGTCGTATGAACACCTATGATAAATGGTACTTAAGTGTAACACGCCTGACAACGAGCATATCCTTCGAATAAAATGACTTAAAATTGTTGAGTACGAAGGGTAAAATCACCCTTTAAACGGTTGCAGTTGACTAATTCGGCATCCTGTATAATAGACGAACCTACAGCCATGTAGATATGGAAGACAGTTCCAATCCCAAACCAATCAAACACCGCGGAACTCAAAAGGTTTGTGCTTTTGTCATTGTTTTTTTCAAAAAAATTCAGCGGTTACCTTTGCCTTCGGTTAACGCTCGAAAATAATTGTTTGAAATGGTAGGAAACGGTGTTTTTTCTTATTTACAGATAAATCAATAATACGACAGGTTAGGGTTAGTTGACTGGTATCTTTTAAGTTATATATAATGGGGTGCGCTTATTTGTATTAACTGGATATAAAATCTAAGCTCCCAAGCTGCTAGTGAAAATCTCTTACACGAATAACACTGCTTGACCTGGGAATAAAACCCAGGACCTCTAGACTCTAGCATAGCAAACGCGCTTACAACTAACGACGAAATTCTAGAAATAAAATCATCATAATTATCATCAACCTATTAGATATCTATATTTTTAAGCAGCGATCATGCGGTTGCCGGTTTGAAACCCACCCATTGGACAACCGACGAGCAGCACGAGGGTTTACCAAAAATACTAGCACCTATTGTGCGACCCACATTGCTAAAAACAAACTATTGTCCACTGCTGGACTCGGGACTCCTCTCATGACCAAGGTATAGTCCACCACGCTGACCTGATATAATTTGGCGGACTTCACATGCCATTGAGAAAACCTGTTAGGTGCGGAAGTTTCCTTACTATATTTGTCTTCACTGTTTTAGCGCGTGATAACTAAATATTAATACACACATGACTTCGAAAAGTCAGAGGTGTGTGCCTTGGATTTGAACTCGAGATTTCGATTGGCAGTCCAATGGTCATATCACTAGGCTATCACTGCACACACATGATATGATACACAGACGCATTTTAATTTAAAATATGCGAGCGTAATCAATCGGATACCACTCAGCAGTGGACGCCAACTGCTACTGACATTTTTTGGTTTAAGCTTAATTATTTACAAAATAGTGAAAAAGTACGACCTCCCTATAGTTTGGTGGAGAACGAGTGGCTACAATGTTGGTTCGATTTCTGACTATTCATTGAAGCTAATGATTATGTGAATGGTATGATGAATGAAAGGATTAGATTGAATGAAATAAATTATTGAATGAAAAGGATTGGATTGGAAAGTCCGATTTCTGATGTAGTATTTAGAGATAATGATTATGTTAATATTATGATCAATGGAAGCCATGTGACAGTTAGATTGCTGCCTCAGTTATAAGTCTAGAGTTCAAATGTCAGAACTGGGAATCAGGACCCACACACAACTGAAGTACCAGGTCAATAAAAACATAAAAAGAACTTGAATTTGAGCATGAACTTTCATTAAAAAATAATAAATGAGACTTTTCGAAACAGATTATTATCACGCGCTTAAACGGTGAAGGAAAACATTGTAAGGAAATGTATGCCTAAGAGAGTTTTTCGAGGGTGGTGTTAAGTCTAACAACCAACAGTAGGCCAACGTGGTGGACCTAATCCCTCCCGATGGGTCAGGCTACTCTTATTCACTCCACTTATTCTTTATTCACCCTATTAGGTACGTCCCCCTTCCTTAGGTGCGTCTAAGAAATATTTTGTATTATTGACCGCAACGTAACATTAAGGTACCTAAGTATTTTAATATTGCGTAGGATAGAAAACCCTTTGCCCAGCAGTGGGACACAAAAGAGGCTACATAAAAAAAAACATTACGTATTGATCAGGGTACCTTTCTATGGAATTCAATAAAAAATCAAGAACTTTCCGAGTAACACACGAGATCCATAAAATGTAGATTTAAATTTAGACTAAACAACAACACTTTTCGTAAACGAAAAAAAAAACTTAAAAAAAGAACCCTCATTGACATTGACGTTCCCGCCATTTATAAACAGATCGAGTGAAGCTACCTTTGTAAACATGATCTGCGCGCAAATGAATGATAGTTATTTTATTTTTCGATTGTCCACTGCGGTTCGTCGAAGCTGGATGTCCAAGAATTAATAACGGCCGGTACCGGGTTCCAAACCGCGACAATCTGCGCTCTTTTTGAGTGTGCACAAAATTTTTCATATTTTTTTCCGTTTTTTTTTCTATTCAGTGCCCGATAGTTTTTTGCGGTCGATGACCATTGCCGGTTTCATAAATGCAATGAACTTTTCAATAGACGCCTATGAGTTTGGTTACGAGATGATAATGAAAGGGTGATTTTGTGTTTATTTGTTTATCATATTTGTTACGCGTTATTTAAATTAACGTTAACCGCTGTTATTTTTTTATAACTTTTAATACAATCCTAGATTCACAGTTTGTCGTCCTAACGATTTTAAACCTGAGAGATATTGCATGAGATAACACGCCTGTATTCATAAAAGGTAAGGCTGTGGTGTACTACTGTACACCAATAATTCATCGGCGTTTTATATACAATGTCATAAGGAAACTAAGTATAGGTACACGCCGTTAAAAAACATGCAGTTTTCCTTACGATATGATACCTCCGTCTAAGCAGTTCACATTCATCTCACTACCGCGTGGAGTAAAGTGGTGGGTATTATACCATTACGCCTGTATTCCCCAAAGGCTTTAGCAGAGGTGTACTTATTACACCCACAGTTCACTGGTATGTTTAGGTCCCATGTAATAGGGGCATATCCAAACTCCGAGTTGCTACTCAGAATCTGAAGCCGCGGTAGCCTAATGGCTAGGGCGTCGGACTTGCGATCATTTGGTTGCCGGTTCGTCGAACCCCACTCGTAACACAAGCATTTAGCTTAGCACGAGGGGTTAACAAGAATACTAGTAATGTGTGACCCACATTGATAGTAAGCATTTTAAAAAAAAAAAGAATTTCATGGAAAAATCCCAGGACACTTTGCTAGATCTGGGAACTCAAGACCTTCCACGTAGCATCCGCGCTTAGGACCACTAGACTAAGTCAGTTTGAAGTGCTTTTAATTATGTATTATTAGAGCTTATAAGATAGGACGAAGGTCAGCTTTTTACAGAGTATAGATTAAAAATCTAAATATTTAACTATCATGTGGTTCAGAACATTGTTTGTTAATGAATTATAGTAATAGATAATAGTGACGTGCCATTGATAATGAATTTAAACGACGCGGACGCCGCGAAGCGTTACATACACCGCGGCACTAAAATGCTGCTGTACAGAGAACTGGGATATGGTAACTGACATCATTTACTTAGAGTTTTTTTTACTTGTTGACCTGACAAACGTTGTCATGTCTTAGGTATGAATGTTCATTCGAACTGCATCATTTAAAAAAAACGCGCGACTTTAATATTTTTATTTTCTTTGGAAAACCAACAGCTATTTACAAAATGAAAGTAAATACTAAACAAAGTTAAATGAAAGGTGACATAAAAAAACATAGTTATCTACATAATTATAATCTTATACTTTATGGGTAAAATACACTAATCAGGAAATTTCAAAATATACAAGATACCACTATTATTACAAATGAAATCGGCCCAAAAATTTGCCATTACCGATTTCACACATGCATGTAATTTTTTTCTTAATTGTCTTTAATGAGCTATTTTTTAAATATAGTTTCACGTTTATTAATTTATGTAGGTAATTATTTAATTATATGAAGTTTGATCATCTACGTTACGAAATCTACATTCAATAGCTAATTACCTACTGCGTATTTATATACATATAAGTAGCGTTTAAAAAACTTGACCGTAAATTTCTCAAACATATTTTTTGATAATTCAAACCTAATCAAGTGGTCGATTCAATTATTTATACAAAACTTTTATTTTTTTTACTCAATATCAAGTTAATACACAAAAAAAATGCTTCATACTGCGTTTTTCTTCGTCACAATCGTCTACACATTCTGATGTTCAATTTATTTTTGGCCTCCATTGAGAGCTGCTTTGAGTCGATTAATACGTTTCCAGCTAATTTTTAATGGATATCGAATAGTTTAATAACAGCTTTTCCTACGGACAATTTGCGGTGACAGAATCGAAGGGAAATAAGTGAGTTTACACTTTCGACCTGTCAATTAGTGCATTTCGGTATCAATATTGAATTATAAAATGGGAGGATTTTAAAAACGTGAGGACATTTGTCCTGGAAAAGCGGCTTGTGATTTTTTTCGTTGGTTGTTTTTTTAAGGTGAAATACTGGATGGTTTTTCGTCTAGACATTGCAATTAGCAATGCCAAATTAGTATTGTATTGTTGAGAGACATCTCTTTTCTACAGGATGTGCATAAAAATGGGAAACCTGCTTACATACATAAGGGAAGCCCGGGCAAGACGCATATGTTAAGGGACAGTGTAAATAAAATCACAATCTGATTACCGAACAGAACTTATAAAATTCAGAACTCATAAAACTTATAGCGTATTATTTCATTTACTTAATACACACAACTCGTTATGGACACACGAAAGAAAGTGTGGTTTTAGGGCCCATGTAATAATCCAAGACGCAAATCCAAACTTCGAGTTGCTATTGAGAATTTCATAGTATAACAACATAACATTGCTCGATCTGGGAATAAAATAGTGATAAAAATTTGACTGCAGTGATAGCCTAGTGATTGGACTACCAAGTCAAAGGTCTCGAGTTCGAATCCAAGCCACGCACCTCTGATTTTTCCAAGTGTTGTGCGTATTAATAATTAATTATCACGCGCTTTAACGGTGAAGGAAAATATCCTAAGGAAACCTGCATGCCTGAAGATTTTCTTGACGGCGTGTGAAGTCTGCCATTACGCAGTACGCTACCGTGCTGGACTATGGCTTTTATCCCTTTCGTTCTGAGGGGAGACCCGTGCCCAACAGTGGGACAGTTGAAGATGATAAAAAACCTTCCTATATAGGTAAATAATATCACAGTCTGACGTCAAGGTCGCTAGATAATTAAACAGAATTTAATTACATGATATATCTAAACATTGAAGTATATATATAAAGGTAGACACATAAAGACTGGAATAATAAATTAGTTAAGTAATTAACGTGTGTATAGTGGAGTAGATAGTTAAAACTGCGCTTAAGTAGACTAATAATAATATATAATGGCGCTATTAGCCTTATCGAGGTAGGTATGTAATAGATTTAATTAATTACTATTCTACTATGTTTAGCCGTGTGTTTGCCTGTGTGGTTGAGACGAATAATACTCAAGAAAGTGTTGTAAATGATAAATGATATTTATTTCTGTAAATAGATCTTTTAACGACACTTTTTTTTTTTTACATATATTTTTTTAAACAAGATGGCGCCGACATTTTTATTCTGTCTAAGTATATTTCTATTTGGAGTAGATGTGTTTAGTAGTAGTAGTAGTATCTCGTTAGCATGTCTACTGGGTCGGCACCACCAGGGAAGTAGGTACTTGTAGAATATCGACGTCAAGTAGCGGTATACATATTACTGCATTTTGTACGGTCAGTGTGTAGCGCTGTAGGCCCAATTCTTCTCTCAGTCCCCTTCCTTCTCCTTTTCAAGTGGAGACCGCGATTCCGCAAACGCAGTGTAGGATGCCTCCTCCCGGCAAGATGGAGTGAGGATTTGTGAAAGGTTATGGGCTGATGATGATGATGAAGTCTTTGTAATAAATTAAGAGAGTTGGTAATTAATTACATAGCGTACATACTATTAAACTCTGTTTTTTTTATGAGATAACTTGGCAAACGAACAGACGAGCTACCTGATGGTAAGTAGTTATCGACGCCTGCATGGACATCTGCAAAACTGAAGGAGTTGCAGATGCGTTGCTGATCCTATTTAGGGAAAGGGAGGGGAAGGAAAAAAGAAGAAGAAAGGGGATTGAGGGAGGAACTGGGCCTCCGGCCCTCTCGCTCACCGAACGAAGCGCAGTAGCGAAACGCTACTAGTCGGTGTTTACACACAAGTTGTAAGTCCTATATTAATTGGGTCCGATCCTATTGTCACAAATCCGGGCCACTGATTATGTTAATAGAAAAGCCCAGTATTTAACAAAAAAGTTTATATAAAAGAAAATCCCATTACAGAACGAGTACCTCAAAAAGGTATTTCTAAAACTTTTTTTGCATGTACGTTTAGAAGAAAAATTTATATTAGGTACATTTTAGTTACTTCGCATATAATAAATCTGAAGAGTTTGTTTGTAAACACCAACCTCTGGAACCATCAGTCGTATTTGAAACATATTTACATATTTTTTCATTTGATAACCCTATTGTTAAGGAAGGTCAAAGGCTATTTATGACACAGAGGTTTGTTGATAATGGAAACAGGTAAAATGTACAGTGTAATAAATTAATTTGTGTTTAGTGTGACAAAGTTTAACATTTATATACTTATATTCTACTTACTGATTTAATTGACTCTCGATTAGTCTCGTGGTCCTAGACGCAACTGCTAAGCTAGAGGTCTTGGGGTCGAGAAAAGTTTTTCTACGAAATTCTCAGTACCAGTTCGGAATCCAGATTTGTGCCCGAATAGTAGCAATAAGCTCGACACTATTACACGGGCCTAAACATACGGGCGAATTATTTTGTACATAAGTCTGTACTTGCGCGCTCTGTACTTCCTTAATGCGTTTGTCCACCGCCACCGTCAGCGTCACGTCACCGTCGTGCCTTACCCTTTGGGGAAAGTGTGTGATGGTTTGTGAAAAAAAATCTACTTATAATATCAATTTGGAGTTAAGATGTTATGATTAGTGTTAAAATAAATAAATGTTTAACATCACGCTTTGAACCTTAGGAACGGGGCAATTCGACCGAAACTGCGGGGCTTAGCTAGTGTTATGTATATAGATATTAAACGTTTCAATGTCAACGATTCTCGGACAAGTAACATTGCATTCTTAACTATTTTATAGAAAGTACCAATGAAGTTGCATGTAAAAGCAATGTATGGTTTACATACAAACTACATAAACTTTTAATTTAATTATAATATATTGGTAATATCCAGTAATGCAAACAAGGACCCGGTCGCCAGCTACCATGTTAGGGTGACCATGCATCAAGAGTTTGTATGATGGACTATTTTCAGGAGACATTTTTAGAAAGGCTAGAGTTGATTAATTTTTTTAGATCCAACCAGTTCGCCCGGATGATCATATCTTCTGCGAAAGATAGACAGTAAGCTAGACTTATTCAGTATAAGCTGACCTCTTTGTTTTAGGCAAAGCCTATCTATACATTGCAAGGTCAGCTAATACTGGAAATCTTTAGCTCGATGTATGAAAAATGCCGGGTGTATGAAAGTACTTAAATAGTATTTTTTTTATTACATGTCTTGAGTCGATATAACTTTATGATATAATGATACTTATCTACTAATATATAGGTATTATGATTCAATTTACCATTCTGACAATATAAAACCAATAATTATAATTTTGCAATCGTGTTGATAAAAGCTTGACAATCATTGTTTTTCTTAACTTTTGATTGGTTATACTACAAAATAAGTACGTGATTGGTTCGTACCAGGCTCTTTCAAACATTCTAATATTATACTTAATATAAGTAGGAGTAGTGTCTCGCTGGCATGTCTAATGTCTAAATGCCAGCATGAATGCATTGACATGACCGGGGAAATACTACCCTCCCTCAGAATACCGACGTCAAGAAGTAGCTGTTACGTTTCGTCCGGTGAGTGTGGAGCGCCGGGATGCGACCCAATTCCTCCCTTAGTCCCCTTTCTTCTCCTTTCCTCCTTCCCCTCCCTTTTCCTTGGCTCGACAACGCATCTGCAACTCCGTTGGTATTGCAGTTGTCCGTGAGCGGCGATGACTACTTACCATCAGGTGGCACGCACGCCCGTTTGCCGAGTTATCCCATAAAAAAAAACTTACCCACCTTATTTTTATGCGATCTACACAAATTTAAAATTGAAAAGCCAGGACAATCTCCTCAAAATTCTTTAAATCGTGGCTTCCCTACTCCGCGCCCGCAGTATCTTAGTACAAGTGCATCGAATTAAATTCGCGATTAGCATACGTAATTACAACGCTTATCGGCGGCTTAATTGCGCCGTAATGAATCAACTGACGTCCGTACTATACGAAGGTAGGTACTTGGCTCCTTCTAGTTACATACTCTTTATACTTGTAAGCTGTACCTACTTTTAAATGTACTTAGCTGTTTAGAATGTCGTCAACTTTGTTAAATAGGTATCTAATCATTTTAACTCGTATAAGATTTATAATAAAATTTTCTTTCAGTTTTGAGTAATTATTTGCAAATGTCTTGCTGGTCTGGTATCGTCGTGCGACGGGTCGTTGATCTCCCTAAAAATGGTTGAGCTACACGATAATTGATGTATGTGTGCCGACGGTTAGGGCAAGTCAACTTAAAAATTGCTATGGCTTTTTCTTTAAATGGCCTGTTCAGATTTTGCCCTAAATTGTTAAACTCGCATAGCTATTAATATTACTATTGTTTGGACTTTTAAGAGCCCTAATTCTCTGAGTTTGTTTCGGCGTTCTTCTCAGAGGTTGTCAGATAGGAAACGCCGGCGCAATTTAGTTTTTTTTATACTTTTACTTATAAAAGTATCATTAAAGGATCGTTTTACAGAAAGTAATATTATTTAAGTATCATTTATTATCATCATCATATCGACCAAAAGAGGTCCGTTGTCAATATAACCAGTTGTTGTGGAAAACTATGGGGAAGGCCTAGGAAATATCTAATAAGGGCCACATTTTTATCTTACGCATAATGGGATGGAAATCCATAGGAAAACATGTGAAAGTTTTCCCAAAGAACTTCAGCATGGGGTTCCTCAAAAAGTGTGAGAAAATATTTTTACAGTCAGCGCAAGTGATATCTCTCTTCCGTGGTGATACCCCTGGTATTGCATTACTTAGATGTGCACTGGCTTGGCCGTGCACATCTAAGTAAATATATTTCAGAGACAGATGACATTTTACACGCACCGATCTTTTCTGGGTTGGTAATGTGAACTTGACCTTATTGTTCTTGACCTCAATGAACTTTTCGTAAACAAACTTAGGATGAATGCTTAGTAGTCCTAATGGCATTACTATAAATAAAATCCTGATATTCAGTCGCATCTGCTTAGATTGGAAGCCACTGGAAGGTTAAAAGGATGATAGCGGATGATGATAGAAGTATAGAATATAGTAACACTATGTACCTACCCATAATAAAATTTTAATAATGTACTCGCTGAAGAGTTAGGCAGAGGTGTACTAATGTACACCCACATTTCACTGGTATGTTTAAGTCCCATGTAATATGGGGCGAGCCTATTGCCATTAACCGGGCACAAATTCAGACTCCGAGCTGCTACTGGGAATTTCATAGAAAAATCCAATAACACTTTACTCGACCTGGGAATCGAAGCCAGGACCTCTAGCGTAGCAGTCGCGCTTGGGACCACTAGACTAACGAGGCAGTCGTTAATAAAATAAGGCTTGTAAAACGAATTGGTAAAAAACATGTATTTATTTTAACTCAAGGCACAGCAATTTCTTATTATACAATTATATCATAATAACATTGGCACTTATTGATACATTTCCTGCTAAAGCTAAGTACCAAATAATAATTCAACAAAATATCGGTGTTAATTACGAAACCATAATATTACAGCTTCGCAATGGAGACACACCTTTAGCTAAACTGAGTGCAATAACTTTGCAGCGTGGTTCATTTATTTATTGTTTTGTTTTTTCATTGACTCATTCAAGTCTGTTGTTCTTCATTCATGGACTTTCTGCAGTTGTGTGTTAGTATTTATTTTGTTTAAATATGTTATATGCGTATATATGATTAAAATATGATTTTGTGTGGCAAATAATATTAGTATGCGACATACATGTAGTCAAACCGTTCTTTCTGTAGATATTGTGTTGCATAGGTTTATTGTTTCCAGTTACCTACCTATGATAAAAAATATCAAAAAAATGCGATTAAATCTAATAATCTATAGTGCCTTTACATATCTTTATACATTTAATTTAAATACCGTTATATAAAAAAAAAATACATTTAATTATGCAATCATAACTCTCGTTTTGGTCAAATCTTGCGACGTTGCACGCCATAAGGGCAATGGGAGTAACTTTGTCGCGTCGTCTATTTGTTAATTTATTTAATTTGCAGCTCTGTAAATGTGGTGTTCTAATTGCTCGGGTGCCGTTCGCCCACTTATCATAATGTCTCGCAAATCACGACGCTGCGGGAATAAATCTAGCGTCGATAGGACTTGGCCACTGGTCCCATAGGGTTGAACTGTAGGTATAGTATGCTGAGTAATTTAGACCCTAAAATATATTATAGTTCAATTATTTAATCTTTTGTTCCTTTTTTCAAGTTTTGGTAATAATAAAATATTCAAAATCATCAATTTGTTATAGGGATATCTATGAAATTCTCAGTAGCAGCTCGGAGTTTGAGAGTAAACATACCGAAGGAAAGTGTTGTTGTTAATGTTACATACATACATACACTCACGCTTTTTTCACAGGAGTAGGCAGAAACTATGGACTGCCACTTGCTACGACTCTTGCATATCTCTTTCGTTTCTTCCATATATTAATGTTATTAAAAAACTATTGCGTAACCCTTCGGTCAATATAGCCGTGATTGTATTTCATCGAAGACTACAGCAAATTTCCGGCTTCAAGTAATAGTTCGGTTTAGGTTATAGGTATTATTTTTATAAGTAATTGACTAACTGGTTTTCAAATCTGCAAATTACTTACGTCAAAAGAATTTAACATCGTTTTAATTTGCAGAGAAGTACCTACTTCAGAAACGCCTCCTAAAACCAAAATAACATGTTAAATATTAATAAAATCTTGATTTGTTCATTTCTAATTGTACTGATAACCCTACAAAATCCAGTTACGCACAAAAATGGAGCTAGGCGCACGCGAATTTCTAACATAAATCGCAAACGACTCCCCATCGGCGCGCACGCAGAGCGCTCCAGCTACTGCCGTACTTTATTATGTATCAACACGAAATTATTATACAATCAACGCTATTAGCGATAACATTCAATTTGCATCTCATCTTGGAAACTAATTTATTAAATATAACGGGCCTTTTTGGTAAATATAGTATAACATATTACATAATATACCGTTGCCGTCTAGTTTAAAAAAGTGTAAAACATTGACTTGAAAAGTGTTTTGAAGGATCTATTTACAGAAATAAAATTATCATTTATCATTTATACCATCACGCCTATATTCCCCGAAGGGTTAGGCAATAAGTAGTGTGCTTTATGTACACCCACAGGTCGCCGGAATGTTTAGGTCCTATGTAGTACGGGGCGAGCCTATCGCCATTCACCGGGCACATATCAAACTCCAAGCTGCTACCGAAAATTTCAAAGAACGCATACACTGGGACATGATACTGCTCGCCCTGTGAATCGATCCCAAGACCTCTAGTATATCAGGCGCGCTTAGGACCACTAGACTAATGAGGCAATGGTTCGGTAGGTATAAGTTTCGATTCGTTGCAAGCATAGCAGGCAAGGTATCTCTCATTGGGGTTAGCAGAGATTAAAGATAATATTGATAGCATCCTCCTCTCTTCTTAGTTGCCAGGCTCTGCGTTACTTACAATTTTACGTTCATAATGCAAAGCTGATACACTAGAAGTGAATTCTTAAAAGAAAATCATTCTGGCTAGTAGAGCCGAATTCGAAGAAGTTATTAAATGTTGGCCTCGCCTACGTCGATGTTCATCTGGGACCCGCCTTACATAGTTTATCGATCTACTCTAGCTACAAACTATAAATGATCAAATATACACTGAATATCCTTCCTCTGTATTTACGTAGTACATAGCCAACACAAAACACCCACCTTGTACGTTGAGACTAGAAATCTATGCCTACAGAGAGGCTAGGCCGAAAATTATTTGGGGGTGGGGGGGTATGGAGCGGACAGGGTTTGGGGCCAGCCGTCGCCGGCCTGATATGTGACCGGAGAGTCTTGTTCAACAAACGATGACGATGATTTAAGCTCAGGCGTTTTAAGTGTATTACTGGGAGAAATCCGGCTTTTGGGTTTAGGCTTAGATTTGAGTGAGCCCGCTATTATGGGGGGAGGCTTCTCGATTTATGTGTGCCTGTCCATTTGACGGCGGGGCCGCCGGAGTCGGGAGTTGCGACGTCATTTAGTTAGTGCTTGCATCTACGAAAAAGGTTTTATTATTTTCTTAGTAAAATCTATGAACTCGATTAACAGTGCAACTGGCACAAAAATATTTTAAAAATCGAACTCGCTTCAACGTAACCTTTTTCGAGAATGAGTTCCATTTAAAAAAATAACTAATTGAATAAAGACTTCTTATTACAGTTTGTTCGATATATAACTGAGCATGTCTGAAGTTAGCCGTTCCGAACGGCTGCATAGATAAAAATACTAAATAAGTGTTTTAATACATTAAAATCAAAATTAATAAAGAAAATAATCACCAATGCGAAACATATACGACCCCAATTATCTTTACACCGACTTTTTCTATTAAAATTTACCACGGCTAAACCACTTTCTGATAACTTCAGACAAGTTGTTTCGAACAAACTGTACTTTTCGGTTATGCAGCAACTTCATAAAATATTCTTCAGAAGTTCATTGAACTTTATATGCACTACACTATTCAAGAAATCATCAAAACTTTAGGTACTTGTAAAATATTTGAGTGTCTTCACGAGATAAAAATGTATGTACCATGACATGATGACCTTTTAGGCCTGTTCGCTACGTCGTATAAATGTGTATCTATAGCTCTGGACGTTGCTAATGTGTTTGCGTCGAAACCTCTCAGTCATCTGCTTGCCTGGTACCTAAGGAAAATCGGGCGTTTCGTATTGCGGAAACTAGTTCAGCAGTCTGGATCCATTTTGGTAAAAGGATATATGCCCCATCAGCATTACATGCTTAGTGCTGATTAGAAATATACAGGGTGGATGAGATATCGACGCACAATACACTTTCTATTTTTTTTAATATTATGATTCTGGAAAATATAAACTTTAACTTAAACTAATTGTTCATTTGGATTGTATAGCTGTTGGTTTTCCTATAACAAATAAATAAATAAATAATCACCAAAAATTTCAACGCAAGGGGTCCATCATGTAATAATTATAAAATATTAATAATAATATTATAATTATTCATTTATAATATTTTTAATTTTGATCCCACAGTCAAACTGTTTATACAGTTTTGTGGGACACTGTATTAAATCATAAGTTTTAACATGTACCTTTCAAATAAAATAAATAAAAAACGAATGTACCGAATTATTCATGGTAAGCGGTTCGGCGTCGATTTTTTTATTGTCCCTGTATTTATTATTGTGGGACAGAGATAGATGATATCATCGATTGTCAGTTTTGTCTTTGGAAAGATGTTTAAATAAAACTTAATTTAACCTGGATGGGAATAAACGCGAGAAATTCAACTGCAACTGTAAGCTATTTTGTTATGATGCAAGCATTATAATTAGCTGCAGCCGCAGCCAACAATGCAAGTAGTATCATTAGCGCGAGATCATCTTGAGAACCCAGTTATTAAATCTTGCATGCTCAGCAATGCAAGATTTAATATCATGCATGTACAGGCTACCTTGCCCTTCAAATGAAGACCGTAGACTAAACTTAGTCTATGCGAAGACACAATAATGTTAGCACATTGAGTATTGGCAGCTTAACGTATTTGGCACTGAGATATCACCCCAGACGAACTCTCAAAATCCTAACAAAAATTAACTAATATATTTTGAGTCATCATCAACCCATATATTGTCCCACTGCTGGGCACGGGTCTCCTCTCACAATGATAGGGATTAAGCTGTAGTCCGCCATGCTAGCCTATTGCGGGTTCGCAGACTTCACACGCCATCGAGAAAAATCTCTCAAGCATGCAGGTTTCCTCACGATGTTTTTCTTTCACCGTTTAAGCGTTATTAATACGCACATGACTTCGAAAAGTCAGAGGTGCGTGCCTTGTATTCGAACTTGAGGCCTTTGACGAGGCAGACCTATGGTCATAATTATGACAAGGTTATCACTGCATACATATATGCATATATGTTTTTAGTATGTTAACGTATATATGTTTACGTATGCTCCTCTCATATTAGAAATGCAAAATCAGCCGTGAAGCCACACAACGGTGAAACTCCAATCCTTTCGAACAATCCCAAAAACCGTAAATTTGATATTGAATTTTTCTCGAGTTAATCTTGTATTCAAATTTTAATTATATCATTCTGGCTTTTGAATAAAAACGAATTCATTTCGTCCAAACGGTGAATAATAATGTCCGGACGAGTCAACGCTTGAATTACAGAGGCCGTGTATCACACCGAAGTGTAATGATTAGCTCTCGAAATAATGCTGATGTTCGTTGTGTCATAACTAGATGATAATTGTATAATATTTATAAACTATTTCGATACGATTTATGAATACTGCATAGTTGGTGTTATATAAAATCAAGATCGCTGTGTTTCTTTTTGTATGTGGGTGACTTTAAAGACGATAATATTCTTTCTTTCTTCTTTCTTTATAGGTGCTTACCTATGTGCACTGTGACACCCTTGTGTCACAGTGTTTTCTTACGGAGCTTTTCTCACATTTGCTTACATTTTTCGTTTCCCATCTCTTAATATCAGTCTAGTATATCCCCCTCCAGGGAAAAGCATTCACTTCCGCGTTTAGAAGACACCTTCCGTCTCTTTTCAATAAAATAATCAATTGTTTGATGTTCGTTGCACATGCTTACAACACGGTGTCACAAAGTTTTGAAGTTCAACAATTAATTCCTACGTCTGTATCCGGAAAAGCACTTTTCATGATCTCATATCCATATTGAAATTATGCCGTATAATTATGCTTAGAATATATTCGGGACATGCAATCAGGCCTAGTTCACTGTCATGCCTATTCTGCTGTCAACCAATTCTTGGCGCTGACTGTCATAATACTAATTAAAGCCATTTTCATTTTGAATTTAGAATTTGTTGGCAGTTGAGTCAATTAATATGAGTAAAACTGGCGTTTAGAAAATACTTATAGGGTGTGATAAATTTTCACGTTGATTTGTTGTAGTGAATGATAGGATTGGATTTTGGTATTTTTATTAAAAAGAAATAGGTTGAACTTTTGAGTGAACGTATTTTGTCCATAGCTAAGCAGACGTCCTAGCCCGTAAACTTAAAGAAACAAGATAAATTATCTACTAACTATGACTAACATTGACTATCTAATAAATAGTTACATATCATCAGGCCTGTAATCCTCGAAGATAGGTTAGGTTAGGTAGAGGTGTAATTAATGTAACCTACAGTTCGCCGGTATGTTTAGGTCCCATATCTTCTTGAGTAGGTAACTACCTACTAAAGAAGCTGAAGCAGAAGAGCTCTCTAAAAAAATGGTGTAGGTACACGATGACTGACGTATGCGCGCCGTCATCGTCAGTTAGGATAGGTCAGCTCAAAGCTCCTATGGCTCTTTCTTCAAGAGGCCTGTTCAGATTTTGCCCTACATTGTTAAACGTGCATATCTGATAATAATATACCTAATTAAGTACTATTGTCTGGACTTTAAAAGAGACTATGATTCTCTGAGTTTGTTTCGGCATTTCTTCTCAGAGGTCGAGATAGGAAATGCCGGAGCCATTGTAATTGTAAAACATCGACTTGTAAAACTGTCTTTAAAAGATCTATTTACGGAAATAAATATAATTTAATGAGAATTTCATATAAAAAACTAATTTAAACCCCTATTACCTGCCTGGGACCTAAACATACCGGCGAAGTTTGGGTGTACTTTGATACACCTCTGCCTAACCCTTCGAGAAATGTAGGCGTGATGGTATAGTATGTCAATTACAATACGTCATCTTGTCTGACGTCAGAGTAGGCCTCTTCAGCACTATGCTGCTGCAAACATAAGCAAACCGTTGGAACTAGAAGGATAAGGAAATTTTGCACAGCAGTTCCTCATGGAATTTAGGTGACAACTAAGTGAGATGTTGGGATATTCCCACGGGATTGGTACAAGAGGGTATACAGCTTAATAAGGTGCAATGACCCAAAATGTGGTTGACATTAGAGGATATTAGGTACTTTTCGTGACCCTGCGACTACCTCTTGTGTGGTATGTAACTTGAACCTTAGTATTGCTTTCATATAATGTCAGAAAGATACAGAGATTTTAAAACTTTACTTTTAACTTTTTAAATCTCTTTTACATATAAATATAATCTACTATATTTTTGGTTTTAAAAAGTATCTTATTATATACACTAACATACATTACAAGTGAAGTGCGACACAGTTTTCATTGTAATTTCAAAAAGATAATCGTAAAATTGCCTGAATTTGAATTGAATAAATTATTCCCTAGAACTGTCATTCAGGTGACATTCGTTTAAATAACTATCCGTTAAATATCTCAGGGGTTATCAACATACCGCTCTCATTATAAGAACACATTTAAAAGGAAATCAGCATAATGAATTCAAACATTAATTCAAAAGCATACTTGTACATTTTATAGGTATGAAGCACGTTACTAACACAATCTCTACAAAGGGCACGAGTACCCCCATTTATATAATACTCGTCAATAATAATTTCATTAAAATGTAGATCTAGTTAAAAGCATTTTTTCTGATTAATTTTCAGTCGCGGGGCCCGCTCTTCTTTTTTTAATTGAATATCAGGCCACTTTGATGGCGCGACGAGAAAGGGTTGAAAAAAAGTTCGCCCTCATTTGAATAAAATAACAGCACTCACACTTTGCATTTACGGAGATATTTCAAATTATATCTGGACTCTTTTTTGTTTTAATTTTTTTTGTTCCTCGTATTTATTTTATTTTTCCATCACCGCTCCCGTCTAATTGAGTTAGGCCTCCAAATCGAAAATGTCGATCGAGTTGTAATTCAATTTATTTTTGTTTCTAATGGAGTTCGGAGCTTTTTATTCTCTTTTTTTAACTGTAATTTGGAATCATTTGCCTATTGAAGGGTTGGTTCTGTTTACCGACGCGAAGACTGTGCTATAAAATGTTATTTTTTCTTTTGCGTGCCTTGATTTTAATATCTGTGCAGTTTCCTTACAGTTTCCTCGCAGTTTCAAATGTGTTCTTAAAAAAATCTTAGTTAGAATCATTAAAACAATATCCTCTCAAAAACATTTAATGCAATACCAATACTCACGAGATCATAACGCTTCCACTGTGATCAGATCTTATGTAGAATCCCTAGCACTAAAAGACTATACCTACCCTACACCTACCCATACATCTTGGTCAAAAAGTATGGCTTGGACATAAGTACCTACTTCTTCTAACAAAATAAAAAAATATCTGTATAAAAACAATAAGAAATAAGTCACTGCTGTCTGCACTAGCAGTTTCTGGTTTATGAGATTGAAAACAGTTATGTTAAGCCTCGCGCTAATCTACTCTAAGGGTAGCGAGTTTCCATCTAGGAACCATACAAAAGTGTTTATAAAACTAAAAACAGATTTGAGGTCAACAAAATGAGGTCAATTCCCCACCTTTGGCACCTCACATAATGAAGATAATACACGTATAGCATTATTATATTAGCTGTATACACGTTGCAACAATGTCGCGCGGACGGCGCCTACTCAAAAGACACTTGTCGCTTCTACAGGGATGCAGCCACCTTGATACTTGGAAGTATTATTTTTTTATTCTTCGTTGATTTGAGAGGTATTGCAATTTATTTGAGATTGAGTAAACATTTTCAATTTCTTGAATATAATGTATTTTCATTGTTTAATATTGATGTTGAGAAAGATTTACTTTTGTATTGTATTGATCGATTCTGCGATAAAATTCACATAAAATTGTTAAAAGCTAAATAACTATTCAAGATTTAAGTCAATTTTATAGATTAGAAAACTTTTTGATCCACTTTTGGCAATAACCCGTAAAATAACAGCGATAAAGAGAAGGTATTTATGAAGAACAACACCGAGATAAATATATAAATGGCCATCAAGAAATAATTTGTCACATTTGTCCCATTTGTTTAAGAAGACATTTGTAATTCTTACTTATTTATTAATTAGATACTCATTATAAAAAGCTTAAATTGTTTGAAAATATCAGCATCATCGTTGGACTGGAAAAACTGTTCAAATTTTTTAAACCTTTAAATGATTGAAAACTATAATATTCCTCAGTATTATACGGTATGTTTTATTTTTAACACGTCAGTGTAGGGTAAATTTTTATTAATTTATTATTATAAAACTTTATTAAAGACCATAATTAGGTACACAAGACAAGAATTAATTAAACAAAAAATGCAATGTGTGGTCTTATCAAAAACTGTAATTTAAGCGATTTCTTAAATAATAAAATATGATGTAATTTAATAACGCCTAATACCTACAACTGATTTTCACAAAATCATAACGTAGTATTTTATAATGTGACAAAGTTAAATTACAGTTTGTTCGAAATAAGTAAGCCGATCGGAAGTTGTCTGCAAGTGGTTTAGAAGTGGTAAATTTTAATAGAAAAAGTCGGTGTAAAGATAATTAGAGTCGTATATGTTTCACAATTCTAATTATTTTGTTTACTAATTTCGATATTTATGTATAAAAACAATAAATTAAACGATTTTACCACCGTGGTAGTTCGGAACGGCTAACTTCTGGTCGGCTTACTTATTTCGAACAAACTGTAATTTACGTCGCACCAAAAGTATCAAGATTGTACGGTCGCACTACATTTAGCGAGAGCGTTTAAGAGAGTGAGAAAAGCTCGCCGCCCCGGCCTATTCGTTTCAGTAAGGGCGCCCGCCTACTTTTGTCTTCGTTGCCGACAACCCTAACTGGGTAAGTCGAGATTTTACAAGATTTTGTTTGACTTTTACGAAGCTTATCTTTAGTCGTTTATGTGACGGGTTAATATTTGTTATGCATTTCAAAAATGACTGTGCTTAAGTTTTTAAAACATATTTAAATTCTGTAATATAATTATGCTATGCAGGTACCTAATTAAGTTATTAAATAGTGTGTTTTGAACGTTAAAGTAATCATCATCATCATCATCATCGTTATCAACCCATTTATTGACACTGCTGCACAGGGATCTTATTTTAAAATGAGAAGGGTAAGGCCACCGAAAATTATCATCATTCGCTATCAAGGTAATATTATGGAACAATACTGTATAACAACAAACCATGACGGTATAAAAAAAAATAAGATTAAAAAAAACCGACAATTGCATTATATTATGTAGTTATATCTCGACCTATTTTCATCAAACATAGCTAAGAACACTCCCGACTAATTCACCTTTCAAACAAAAACAAAATCAAAATCGGTTCATCCGTTCATTAGCTACGATGCCACAGACAGACACTCACAGACACGTCAAACTTATAACACTGCGTCGTTTTTGCGCCGGGGTTAAAAATACATATCGCGAGACTGATATCTTATATGTATTTTAATTCTCGTCGATAAAATTCGTAAACAGTAATTTAATTAAAATGCAATTTATTTATTTATTTGTTAAAAAAAACGTGAAATCAAACTTACCCCGGTTGTATATTCTGTCCTCAATCTGAGAAGAATCTCGGGGTGAGGTTGAAGTGAGCGCTTGCTTGTGGGGGTCGCCGGCACCCCGCCGGACTTGACACTCATTTAAGTAGCATATAATTCAGTTTATTTAGCTGAATTCAATCTTCAAGGCGCGCAAAGGGTTGACGAAGAAAAAATTAATAGTATAAGGAGGTTTGAACGTTCGTATTTCTTTTTCGAAAAGTCTTTCTTGGTAATAGTTTTAATGGTTACTTTTAAATTTTAATTAATGGGTTTTAACTAGAAAATTTGTTAAGAAAAGTTGTTAGTTAAGTTTATGCATAAATTAAGTTATGCTGTATTTCTCAGATCAATGAATTGTATTCTATATGAGAAATAAATGTCTTAAACCATAAAATACAGCTTTACTTGCAAGAAACTAAAGAACTACGTAGTAATCATCGAAACATTAAAAAATTTGAAGTGACATGTTATTTTCGCTATACACAGAAATCGTGAAGTACAAACCTACCACGACCAAGCGCGACTGCTGAATGTGAAGTCCCGGGTCCAATTCCCAGGTCCAGAAAAGTTTTTATTTCGCTAGCTTGAAGTTTTGATTTATTCCCGGTTAAGGAAAACCCCTCTATTAGGTACATAGAACCTAAAACCAACGAACTTTGGTTGTACATTAGTACATCTCTAAAAAATTAAAGGGTTGTCAAACTTCTTTGGTTAAATTATAAAAACAATTAAATTGCGTTTTTTTGTGCCAATGACTGCATTGACTCGATAACCCTGCATTAATTATTCTATACCTAGACAGGCATTTTTTTTTTTTAAATATTTGAATTTGGAACAGCGAATGTTTTTTGAATAGTCTGTATTCCGCAATGTTATGAAATATTCTATGTCAATCTAACACGGTAAAAGATCCCAATATCCCAAATATGTTTTTTTACCCGGACTCATAGCATCGACTGCCTCATTAGTTTAGTGGCCCTAAGCGCAACTGCTGCGCTAGAGGTCCCGGGTGCATTCCCCAGGTCGAGGAAAGTATTTTTTATGAAATTCTCAGTACAGCTCGGAGTCTGAATTTGTGCTCGGTTGATGGCAATGGTTTCGCCCTCTAGAACATGGGATCTAAACATACCGGCGAAATGTGGGTGTACATAAGTACATCTCTGCTTAACTCTTCGGGGAATACAGGCGTGATGGTATGTAAATCGGCAGGTTATAATTAAGTCAACTATAAACATTTATTTAACTATTTATTTGAATTTATTATTTTATACGTGACTGTTTGTTTCTTGTCTATAAATTATTAAAAAAATATATATGTAGGTACTCCCAAAAAGGTCACGATATAAAAAGGTCCTAAATCGAAGAAAAAATAAGTTCAAATATCCTTATACAAAACACCTATTGTGCGCATTATAAGTATTAGAAGCGTGTGTTTTATCACTGCGACAATCAAAACGTACGTTCCCAACCGCAAGTTTAATTATGCAAACATCAAGCCGTCGCCAGATTTCTCATTAGAGCCAAGATAATGACGGTACACACTGTCGCAAAATTAGATAGCAAGCACGCACCCAAACAGATATACGCGCCACATTAACATAAACCGAATTTGCATGTAAATTACATTTTACAGCATCTTAATTAAAACATTTTGGCATTATAAATGATCAAGCGGGAGAGGGTGGTGTATCCCTGACCTTAGCGCCCCCTCTCTTCGGTTAATTCGATAGTTCGAAATTACGAACATTTGAATTTGACGTTCGATTTTTAAATTGGATTAGAAAACTATTATTGTTCTAAAAATAGAATGAAACAATGAGTTTTTCATATAAAAAAAACTAGCTTTCCGCCCACGGCTTCGCCCGCGTGTTTTTCGACTTTTCTGTACTATAGTAATGTATGTATTATACATATAAACCTTCCTCTTGAATCACTCTATCTATTAAAACCGCATCAAAATCAGATGTGTAGTTGCTGAAGATACATAGGGACAGACAGGCAGCAGGAAGCGACTTTGTTTTATACTATGTAGTGATATGAGTTTATTGTTTGTCAGCGTTTGCAGAAAACATATACTTTTTTTTTTAAAAAAAAAAGCTTACTAGCAATGTGGGTCGCACATGACTAGTATTCTTGTTAACCCCTCGTACTAAGCTAAATGCTTGTATTACGAGTGGGTTCAAGTCGGTAGTGCAATGGGTGAGTTTCGAACCGGCAACCACATGATCGCAAGTCCGACGCCCTAGCCATTAGGCTACCGCCGCTTACACTATGTAGCCGATGTTGTTTGTTTTTGTGTGAATTTAAGAAAGAAATCGAAACTAGATGATATTGCGCTGTGATGACTACAACAAACTTACAAAGCTTGAGTCAAAGAATTAATTCATAATAAAAGCGATAAGTATTCTTATTATAAAATTAATTGTGGTCTTAGATTTTATAACGATAAAATAAACGCCAAATGACCTCCAAGGAGCGCCACTATCCGCTTCTACATTGTTTGAGCCAAACACACATGCATAAACTCCCATTATACAATAACATACCATCACGCGTATATGAAGGGTTAGGCAGAGGTGTACTTATATACACCCACATTTCGCCGGTATGTTTAGGTCCCATGTAATAGGTGGCGAGCCTATTGCCATTCATCGGGCACAAATCCAAACTCCGAGCTGCTACTGAGAATTTCATAGAAAAATTCAATAACACTTTGCTCGATCTGGGGATCGAACCCAGGTCCTCTAGTGTAGCAGTCGCGCTTGAGATCACTAGACTAATAAGGCAGTCAATATATAATATTCTAAAATAAAATGAAATATAATAAAGGCATTATATAAATAAAGACAATTCGAAATGCCTTTCACAAAGTAACTAGGTATTTAAATCTAAGTTAGTTAAAATTTTTATTGCTTGACCAACCCCATCGGATTTCTTAACAACATTTACATGAGATTAAAGCGTTTTTTTTCCAAGACTACCCTCCTTGGGTATATTAACAGAAAGTTCTTTAAATAAGTTAGCAATTAGGGGTAACATAAAATTTACATAATTGTATAAGTTCGCCGCTGTTTATGTTTCAACTGTAATGATTTTGTCTGTTGCAGTGCTGTGGCTATGTACAATAAGGGTTGATGTACTTTTAGCAAAAATAACATTAGTATGAGTAGCTTTATCATGAGTAAAATAGACTGCCTCTGTCGAGTAAATTATTACTTATTGAGTTTTTCCGTGAAATTCTCAGTAGCAGCTCGGCGTCTGGATTTGTGCCCGGTTAATGGCAATAGGCTCGCCCCATATTATATGGGACCTAATCATACCTGCGCAACGTGAGTGTACAATCGCCAGCACATCTGGTTATACATAACTTTCAAATTTATCCAAAATATTTTAAACCTTAAGTGTTGGTGATTAAGTTCAAAATCAACTGAGAAAATTTGCCATTTTATGGTAACTTGATATGGTAACCCTTCGAGGAATATCGGCGTGATGGTACATTGTGGAATAGTCTGCCGTTTACAATAAAAATATTAAATATGCATCTAGGAACTATACCTATGTGCTTTTTTGTATTGCTTTTGGGTATGCAAAAGAACCCGAATATCGATACTCAGCCAGTGGTCTCGGTAGCTTAATGGCTAAAGTGATGGAGGTTCGAATCCTGGCTGAGATCGTATTTTTCTTTCCCTATATTTTCCAGTAACATTCTGTCAAACACAGGTCACTTGTTTGCTTCCTGATTAAACTTTGGTATGGAAAAAGCTTTAGCGATCACTCGAGAACTCAAAACGATTTAATAAATTACTCGCTCCAAAAATATCTGTGAATAGGTCATCATTAAAGCGGATAGTAGTGAAAGTCAATTGTTTCTGCCAAAATTTGTTTAAGGAACTTATTAATCCTTTTTCCAAGTGACAGAAAAAAGGTTTTAGTTCGGAAACAAAAGCAGCAATCATTATTCCCTAAAAGAGTTGTACTTGACACAAATGTTTTGTCACTCACTAGTGTTCGTCCATTGTCCGGAACAGGAATAAATGATGAACAGTGAACACTGCTACTTCTCTCTTACTAAAGAAAGTAACAAGTAACGGGGTATAGCCGTCGGCGATTCGCCGTGCCCTTTGTAGCTGAATAGAGATGCGAATACTTAGTGATGTGCTCATCTAGGGAAACGTATCTTAAGCCCAGGTGATAAAGATTTTTTTTCATGGGATAACTCGCCAAACGAACAGGCGATCTACCTGATGGGAAGTAGTCGCTGCCAATGGACATCTGTAATTTCAAAGGGGTTGCAGATACGTTACCGAGCCTATTTAAGGAAAAGGAAGGAAAGGAGAAAAGGAAAAGGAAGGGAACTGTGGGGAGGAATTGGGCCTCAGGTGGTCCACACTCACTGAAACGCTACAGTATGCATACTGTTACTTTAGGTCAATACCCATTCATTCTGGAATGTAGACAGGCACTACTACTAAAGTGAGCTCATCATCATCATCGTAAACCCATTACATTATCCCACTGCTGGGCATGGGACTCAGAACGAGAGGGATTAGGCTGGTAAAGTCGTGTTGGCGTGTTATGTTTGCAGTGTCTGTGAATCCGCAGTAGACTAGCATGGCTGCGAAGAGACCCGTGCCTGGTTGATGATGATAATGATGATGATACGATGATATGTAACTTTTGTCAGTACAATACTATGATGTAAGTTTAAATTTCTACGAAAGTCTACACCAATTTGAAAGGACCAAATTCTTCAACACACCTGCGTCTATTAATTTCAATTACAACAAAAATACTTACAGACTATAAATATATCAAGTGAGAGTGCAGTCTTGATGTTTAAGCATTGCGTGTATTGACGTAATCAATTATTATCTGTGGACTCGTTCGAGGTGTGAAGGCACGATTTTGTTA
Organism: Subacronicta megacephala; assembly: GCA_958496365.1. Classification (NCBI taxonomy): domain Eukaryota; kingdom Metazoa; phylum Arthropoda; class Insecta; order Lepidoptera; family Noctuidae; genus Subacronicta; species Subacronicta megacephala. Next base: position 10,672,114 of record OY292527.1, read on the forward strand.
GGCTGTGGCGTTATAGTGTTGTAATTAAGTTATTATATTTTCCGGTTAAAAGTTTAAATGCTAATATTTTATCTTGTTAGTTATTTTTTCTTGTAATATTTTGGCAAAGCTCCAGAGGCATTTGTGCTATTCTTGGATATGATTAGATATCGTCTTTTTATTTATTTTATTTATTTATTTATTATTAAGGTACGTCAACAACATAAACACGAACATTAACAATAATAATATTAACAGTGATCTGGTCTAGTGGTCACATAAATTATAGACGAGCACTACATTCACAACTATAACTAAGTACACGTAGTTCACCTGTGTTTAAATAAATCACGTAATATTATGGGTAGTTACAAAATTTGAATTAAAACTATAGAGCACTAATAATTAATATGGTCTTGCCAACCATAGACGTTTGGCCGCGGTTTCATTCGGGTCCCAAAAGGATTTATTTACTATACTAGTAGCCTAACATGCTATTTATATCATCAGCTATCTGCCACTGCAAGTCTCGTCAAAATCGGCCCAGCCGTTTCGGAGATTAGCCGGAACAAGCACATAAAAAAGGGTTAACCTTAAGTTATTTTGGTGTTGCAAACAGATGCACAAATTTTATATTTTCGTATAGATTTTACAAGGGTTGTTTCCAAATTCGATTTTCCATTTAATTTTAAATATTGTAGAGACATTCGTAAACAAGTATAATGTTACCTACTTATTTAAAAAAAGAACAGTGACACCAGAAGATCGTAAATTCTTCTTTGATTAGTTAATACAAAAATAAATATAAAACAACAGATCATTTGCGTAAACATTTCTAATAGGAATTACTAAATGTATTTCAGTAAAGTTATTTTCTTCATTGCAATAGATCGTTATTATATACACAATCTGATCTTTATCTAGTTACAACTAAGTAGCTGAAGCGCAAAAATAATAACTTCACCAACAATACATTCAACAACTCTTAGAATAAAAAGAAAATGCAGGAAAATAATGATACAAAGCTCTTTATTTCACACAATTACAGCGATATGTGGAAGAGACGAGCCGTTGAACATACACAATTAGTCGCTTTACTGAACAACAAGCCACAGCCTAAGAAAATTGTCAACCGAAAAAGTTTGCCTCTCTAGTATGACAACGATATCTCAGAGAGTTATTTTAGCATGTGCCGATTTTCAAAATAGGTTGTCTTAGTGTAGACGCTCAGCGACTGCAGCGCCGTGAAAAGTAATGAAAAACAGGCGCCTAGTGTCAAGTGTAAATCGCCTTGTTAATTTCACTAGCCCTGCGGCGAATTTCGCCGAGGACGCATTGTGTGTGCCGGCTTTATGTCGCGTCTTCCCGTTGTCTGTACACGGCTTTAATTGCGCGCGTCATTGGCGCGCTTTTTGAAAAAAGAATGACGTGTAATTAACGCGCGAATATGGAACGTGACAACGCGCGTTCTGAGGGAGCGATTTTTTTTTAATTTTTTTAATTAGGCACACGAAGGGTTGTGTTCGGTGTTTTGTTTTGTTCGCTTTTTATTATTTTGTTATTATGAGTCCAGTTGTTGCAAGCGAATTTAAATTATAATGAATAAATTAAGATACTTTTAGTAAATCATGCGTATAACTGTATTGGACACTGACATTCTTGGTAGGTACATTATAACTTATACATTCAATCAAGTCAACTTAACATAATTATATGTTTTTCTCAGTTATATTAATTACTTAATTAGTTATAAAAATATATGGTCCTAAATATTTATATTTTATGACTAAAAAAACGAAGCTAAGTACTACGTCAAAAGAATTTCCTGTGAGAAAACTACACTAACTCATCATAGGCCTATAAAAAATCCTTAAAAATAATTTACGGAGTAATTAATTTGATGTATACTTTCGCCGTTTCCCGCGTCTGTGGATTGTAAATAAATAAAAAAACATATAATATTTTTTTGAGGACAATGACTGTCCGAAAAAAGCGATGATACATGATCCTCGTTTGGCTGGCTCGCGTACATTTTTTTTATTAAAAAAAAATCACATTAACGGCCTTCATTGGGGCGGCGATAAATAATGCCCTCCTTATTCAAATTTTTGTTTTGTTCATCCCCAACGCGTTATAAATGAGACTTATTTGGTAACGAATGATAGCGAGCGATAAAATTCTCGATTATGTTAGAATGTGTGAGTGCAATGGAACGAGTTGGTAATCGGGCCATTTATTATAAATTTAAATTTTATTTTTTACGCATTACCTACCTATATGTGTGGTTCGTTAAAATTGCGGTAAGTATTTACAGAATTTTAAATCATTTACCTGTGTGCATTGCATATAATTACATTGGAATTTTAAATACGGCAAATAATTAAACCACACCTATGTTTGTAATACCACGTTGTTTCTATCATCACGCCTGTATTCCCCGAAGGGTTACGCAGAGGTGTACTACTGTACAACCACACTTCGCCGTTATGTTTAGGTCGCATGTAATAGGGGGCGAGCCCACAAACTGGGCACAAATCCAGACTGAGAATTTCATAGATAAACCCAATAAAACTTTGCTCGACCTTGAACCTAGGACCTCTAGCGTAGCATTCGCGCTTGGAACCACTAGACTCATGAAGCAGTCTCAAACAAAATAACCTAAATATAGGTAAGTAACTATAATTATATCATTATTTGTTTTTTTTTTGACGTGTCTGTCACTTTGATTTATTTAATTTTGATTTTAGCGAGACTTTCACGTGCAGATAGCTTATGATGTGTTAAGAATGGTCACCTATCAACACACTGACCGCATCGAACTCAGCTTAACTTTGCAAACCAGTTGATCAGCTTAGTTATTATTTAGCTACAAGCGCCTTAATTTAGTTTATAGAATTATAGCACCTATTGATATATAAAACTTCTCAAAGTCACGAAGAATCGTACGCGCATTAGTACTTGATGGTTATCAATCACAACGGATGGCTGAGGTCGATGCGATTTTCCTACTGACCTTCTAGCGTTGCCAACTGGTGCAGTAAGTGGGATGCTCTGTCTCTTTCTAGCCGAGAACTAGATCTTGGTGTGTTCCTAGTTTGGGAATTTAGTCCGATTTCATTTTTAATGTGATAATGTTGGATTCGTTTCTTACCAGTAAGTATAACTGCAAAATAAACAGCCCCATTATGATGAATTCATTTATTTTCACACATATTTACAAAGCTTACATAATTCTAGTTATTAGTCTAGTGGTCCTAAGCGCGACTACTACGCTATAGTTCCTGGATTAGATTCCCAGATCGAGCAGTGTTCTTGGTTTTTTTTCATGAAATTATTAGTAGCAGTTCAGATTTTGGATTATGGGACCTAAATGTATCAGCAAGTTGTACATTAGTACAACTGTCTCATTCTTCGAGAATACAGGTGTGCCTAAGGTAAACTTTGGGAAAAAATCTGCATGCTTGAGGATTTTTTTGAGGGCGCATGAAGCTTGCTAACTCCCATTATGCCAGTGTGGTGGTTAGTGGCCTAACCCCCTTTATCCTGGAAGAAGACATGTGCCCAATAAGCTTCGGTTCGATTTTGATTTGATGATTTCCTTCATCGTGAACTAAGTAAGGATGTGCTCTTAAATAAAATGTTTGCATCAGTTTTTATTTGAAACTAAAAACGGAATAACCATGATGTGATCAGGTTTTTTTTATTAGTTAACTCGGCAAACAATTTTCCATTTGATGGTTATAAGTCATCGCCGCCCATGGACATCTGCAATACCAAAGGAGTTGTAGATGCGTTGCTGAGCCAAGGAAAAGAGAGAGGAAGGAGAATGAAGGGGACTGAGGGAGCAATAGGGCCTCCGGTGCTCCTTACCGTACCAAACTCCATCCGGACGTAATATTCCATTACAGTCATTGATATCTTTTTCACTAGAATCATACTAGCAATACCAAATAGGAACACACCGCCCGCTCCCCATACATAATGTATGAAACTTAAAGAAATGCAATGAAATGATAAAATGATCGTTCTATTGTAGATAAACGGGCCATTTCCACTGGCACAATTGAATGATGACCAGCCATTGTGACTATGTTTAGAGATCCTGCATATAATGCCAGGATAGGTGCTCCGGAGTCTATTCCATCCACTTATACTTCGCTTATTGGGTCACTATGCGCATGCTCATATGGTAATTGGTATTAGGCGACGATTTGGTGTGGAAAATTTTTGCACGCTGCGCTTACGATGTTTTTCTTGGAAATTTTTATTAGATTAGTATTGTGTGCTATTTGAGAGGCGTATTATTTGGTGGGACTGGAAATGTGGATGCCACAGAATACCACTAAGACGATGACAATGTGGTTTTTATTAAGTAATCTAATTACATAAGTTCAGCACTTGGGACACAGGTTTATCCTAGCACAGGCATCTAACACTGTAAATACCTTCTAATTATTTGTAAGTTATCTTTGTATTATATTTTGCCTTCGTAATTTATTGCTTTTACCCGCGACTTTCGGTCGCGTGGAATAGATTTTTCCCAATCTTGTGGGAATTTCCCAAAATATCGTTATAGAGTAAAGCCTATATATATATATATATGTTATTCTGATGTATAAACAATAATATTGGTAAGTTTTATCAAAATCCGTTTGGTAGTTTTTGTGTGAAAGAGTAACAAACATCCATCCATCCTCACAAACTTTCACATTTATAATACTAGCTTTTGCCCGCGACTTCGTCCGCGTGGAATAGTTTTTCCCCGATCCCGTGGGAATTTCCCGAAATATCGTTATAATTTAAAGCCTATATGTTATTCTGATGTATAAACAATAATACAGTAAAGTTTCATCAAAATCCATTCATTAGTTTTTGCGTGAAAGAGTAACAAACATCCATCCATTCATCCTCACAAACTTTCACATTTATAATATTAGTAGGATTTTATAATTATAATATTATAGTAGGTTAAAGTAGGATAGATGGCGCCGGCGTTTCCTAAATGGCGTAGGTATGAAAAGAAAGGGTGAAACACTTTTTTTAAGAAATAAAAGAAATGAATTGAATGTGAAATACCTAAACCAATTCTCATGAATTCATATATATAGAATATGCATACGCATAATATCAATATGATCTGATCGAATATCAGCACCTCTGGTGTCCTGTTTAGTGACTACCTACCCTATAAATTATATGGAGCGAATGTCTGCCAAGTTGCCAACATTTTTGCGTTATAATAGCTAGCTCAGTTTTCGTAAAATATTTATTAAGCTATTTTCTTTATTTCGGAATTGGAACGAAATGGTTAATGATTATGAAAAAATATATTTAGGTACGTATGTCTGTAAATACCCAGATTACCTCCGTGGCGGGAAGCGCCACTGCTAAGCAAGAGGTTACAGGTTCGATTCCTAATTTGAAAATAGTTTCTGAAGGGGTCCAGCGAACGCTGTAGTTTTTATTCATCAACTCATCTTCTTATGTCACTGCTGGGTACGAGTCTCCTCTCAAACTGAGAAGGCGTGATGGTATGTTAAATTATAGATTTTTTCACGGCTTCTCTCCGTTTTTTCTTTCCTACTACAGTCTAAAATTCTTCCCTTTGCATCTCTGTACATAAACCTTAAATTTGAAGTTATTCATTACTTATGTTGAAATAAGAATTCGCAACCTTTTGTTGGGCATTCTATCTGAAAGGTCAAACGTGATACAAATCAACAAAGGCTTAGTCATAACACGGTTTGCCCGAAAGTTGAAATTGGAATGCAATTTTTTGAAAATACTCCTGATCTACTACTATTGTTGCCGCTTAGAAAAAATGTCAAACCTTTTTCGTGAGAAACTCGCTAACTAGCTGCAATATACTGTCGCACGAAGTAGTTATAAAATGTTACAAAATCTGTAAATTTTATTTACAAATTTTGTAACTCAGACTTAAATGTTACATAATTTTCATCAAACTATTTTATTATCCCACTATTGGGACCCTCTAAGTAGGTAATAAATTATTATTAACGTTAAAAATCTAAGTTAACAAAAATGACAAAAAATATAAGACAAAATACCTACATAGGAACTTAAATTGAATTGGCTCCTATTTAGATTTAAGAAGACAGCATTATCACCAGTTTTCATCTCTTTGTCAAAATGTCCCTGAAACCTGAAAATATGTCAGAAATGGGGTCGAAATCTCGTCTACATAGTTTATCTTGTCTTAAAAATATTCACCGATCAAGTTGGAGTATTCATTGACATAATAACTAGATTCGACGATAACATTTTCACAAAAACAATAAACAAAACTGATTAAAACAAACGCGAATATTTTCAAATGTATACCTCGGGTTATCGACAACTGGTAGGACGCTTAAATTACGGGGCAGGCACATTTTTATCTGCTTTTTTTGCACGAGCCTAGGGGTGGTACGTTTTTTGGACTTATTTTTTATCGAACGCTTCGAATGGACCACTTCAATGTAGGGTTAAACTGCCTGCGCAACGAAAACTATGCGTTGTTGCGAGTACCTAGTGATGTTTTATGAAGTTTTTCCGTTATTAAAACGTTTTAATTGCTAATCTGAATGTGTGATTGGACGAATGAATTTGTAACGAGGTTGTATGTGAGAATTTTGTTTTGAAAAATACATTGCTTCCAGTCTGTTGTTTTTTTTTTGCGTTTCTTTACTCTTTCTATTCAGGTAACACAGGTTCTATTTGATAGTTTTTCCTTCTCGAGATATTCATTACTGAAAGTCATATGGAATGGCATTGCATAATGACTTCAAAAAATATAGGACAATACTAATTATGTTATTAATGTGGGTACACAAATTGTGCAGGGGATTTTACCACGAGAAGGTTGTATGTTTTTTAATTTTTACACCCAAAAAAAGTATAACGATCACAATCTTTTTATTACATACAGTGCCTGCGCCCTTGAAGCACGTTAAGGCGTAAGAGTCTCATTTAGGACCTCTAAACTACTAAGGCAGTCACAATATTCTAGCGATACATTATTTTACAGTATTCTAAATACCTATAACAATATATAGGTGGAATAATCTAGAATTATTTACTCGGTTACTATGGCTGTAAGCTAACCCCCGTATAAGTTCGGTCTGCAGTCAAAACTCGCATTGTACGACATTTTATTTGCGGCTCAAAACAGCATGCAATCTGAGTAGCACAATCCAACCCAACGGCTTTTGTGCTTACTTTCATATTCGCTGCATTGACAGCTAAAGGACGATATAGGGTTGCTGCGACATGTTATTAAAATTATGGGTAGGTAAATTTTTTGTTGAAAATATTTAATCAAATCTGTATGCGTTCTATTGTTTCTGTGACTGCGTTGGAAATATAAAATACTTTAAGTAAAGATAAGCATGAAAGTAAAGCTTTTATACTCTGAAAATCCTTCTAATTTTTGTAGCAAATTACTAACTAGAGGCACCTACTTATTTTCACAAATAATAGAGGTTTTTTAATATATAAAATAATATGTAAATTTAAGCAAGAGAAAAATTCGGCATCTGACAGGGTTCAAACCTGCGTCCCTCCGGTTAAGTACACCGTACGGTTTTGCCAATTAAGCTACCGGGACCACTATTTGTGAAGTTACTCATTATTGCCAAATATATAAAAAAAAATCCTATAAAATAATGTTATTAAGACGTAAACGAAAAATGTACAACATGGAAAGCTTTAAAAACCGAAGGAAATATTCGTGGATAAATATAATTACAATTAGAAATTATGACGGGGCGTGGTTTTGAAAAAGATTAACCTAACATTGGCCCTAAGCCAAAGTAACAATTTACTGAGTTAGGATTACCTAAGGGCAAACACAATAATTACACGTAATGATCGGTCAGACCATGATGACGGAAGGACCATGTCACCTCCGAGTTCCCTAGCAAAAGTGAGCGAGTTGACGTATCAGCGTATCTGCTTGTTTTTTTATACAAAACAGACGCATATCACTTTAAGAATAGGCGATATTCTTTAAAAACTTCATTAATCTCCTAACTGTACTCCTTAAAGTAAAAAAAATACTTAAAATTCCTAAAGAAACACCACAGTCCCTAGAAATTTATCGCTGTCTCAATCGGATCTCATTCGGCAGCCCTAAGGCTACCAACACAAGCACAGTAGTCGCCGTATCGACCGCCTTATTAATAAACATACGCTAACAATAAATAATTGTTTATAATGAACTTTATAATATATTAGTGCAGATAGTTCATTATCTCGCGGGCACGCACACTGCGACGTTGGTTCACGCGAGACGCATCGGGTTTACGTAGTGTTGGGCCTATCAATATCGATGAATCTAATCGATTTATGCGTGTGAGTCACGGTGTTGGTTGCGTGGTATTGTATCGTTTGGGTTTGCTAGGAATTTGTGTAATACTTTACAGAAAAGATGCAAGCCTACTGCCATTAACTAGGCACGTGTAAACTCTAAGTTGTTATGAGAATTTAATAGACTAACTCAATAACATAAACTTACAGATCTTACGCTCAGTGGCTCTTGTAAATAATGCAAAAAGAAGCTTTTTATGCGTTTGTCATAAAATACGCATGAAATAAAATTGAATATTAAGTTAAATGTTACCAATACTATTTTTTACGAGCGGGAGACTGCTTGTAAAAATTTGACAAAAAAATATTGAAACTCATCGATACAAAAAAATCGACAGAGTCGCGACTCTACATTGCGCAGGAGCATCGCCGCTCGCATTTTCTTTTATCAACGCATTGATTAATGCTGGTTGATTTGAATAATAATTTTCTGATACAAACGTTATTGTATGATAAATTTAGTGCAAATTGTAATGTGAGACCGAGCTTGATTTATGGCTAGATGCTGCTATCTCTAACTCCTTGATTTAATAGTCCAGCCAGGAAGTAAGCATATATTATTTTATTGTTGTACAGAGAACTAATCTGTTTTGAGTTGTATTAGGAGGATTATATTGTAGTTTGGGAAGTTAACGTTTTTAAGATTTTTTTTCTTTCTCCTAACACTCGGAGTCGACTTCCAGTTTAATCAGATGCAAATGAATATCAGCATTTTACACAAAATGATTGGCTTTAGATCTCCGCAACCCAATTTCAGAGAAATACCGATATTCGAAGGATTTGGATATTAAGGCAGAAGGCTCGCACCCTGTTAAGTACATGGGAAGTAGAACATCGGCGAAATATAATATCCGCAAACCTGTCCCTTACCCTTTGTGGATGAAGGCATAATTGTGTTATTAAGTATTACATTAAGCTTATTTTATTCAAATGCGGTGTGCACATCGCGCTTTAGTACAGTCGCCAGCAGGTCAAGGTATACAAAACTGTCAAATTTCTTTAAATAATTTTAAACCTTAAATTGTTGAAGATAAAGTTCAAAATCAACTGAGAAAATTTGACATTTTGTGGTAACTTGATGTGCTGGCCAACGCACAGTAATAAAAAAATACTTTAAAAAAAATTGTACGTTATTTTTGCCCACAGGTGGGCACCGGTTGCCTTAAAGAGTGAGAGTGGTAAGACGATAGTTCACCATGCTAGTCTAATGCGGTTTGGCTTCACACACCGTCGAGAAAATCTCTCAAGCATGAAGATTTCATCACAATATTTTTCTACAAATGATAAATTTATGCACAGGATTACGAAAGAACAAAATGCGTGCCTCGGATTCGAACTCGTGACCTACAACTTGATAGTCCAATGATCATATAACTGTGTTATGCTTCTCAAACTTAACTTTTCAACTAATAATAATGAATTATAATCACTTTTTGGCTGATCCTTAGAGCGATTAGCCGCTTTAAAAATAATTTTAATAAAGTAGAATAACTTAATCCTCCCGTCATTTATAATGTCTACAACACTAAACCGCTATCCATGAATAAAAGTCCCATTCACAAACCACAGAGGTCAACAAATCGTTCACCATAAAAAGGAGATCAACATAAGAGAGAAAAACAAACAAACATCACTCGAGGTGAAGGTCGCACCACAAAGACGAAGCGTGTATGCATGGTAATACATACACAGCCGTATGATCAACATACATACATACATACTCAGATGGACAGAACAACGCTACTCACTTACACGGACGAAATAAAAACGTGTTTGGGAGAAATTAAGAATTCTATAGAGCTGTTAATCTGTCGTTGTAATGCAAGACACATGATTTAAAATAATTGATACAATTTTTAAAATAGCTTAAAAATACTAAAAATAGTCGCTAAAACTCTATTATTAGTACTTAATTACTAATAATAGAGTTTTAGCGACTATTTTTAGTATTTTTAAGCTCTGTTTGTAAGATAATCTAAGAGAAGCTTTACGATTTTATCTTTTTGTATTTTTAATGATTTTGTCATAGTGTCTGGTGTACCTAACCAGACGTAGGTTCGAATCCTGGTTGCAGTCAAATTTTTCTTTCACTATAGTTCTATAATACGTTTGTAAGAATCATCGAATCATAGAGCTATTTTAGTGAAGGATAAAATTCAACTGCGGACAGGATGTTCTGCTTAGTAAAATTACATCTACACGAAATGCTTCGGTTCAAACAATGCTTAGCATGAGAATAAATACGAAATCAATTTCACCGGTTTTGTGCGCTATAGGGAAGATTTGTGAGAATTAAAATTATAAAGTATTTGTACGGACGGAAATATAAAATCTATCTTATGAGAGTAGCTAGCAACTACAAAAAGTCACATGTCACGCCGCTTGTGTACCATGTGTGTTTTTTTCAGACTGATATTTTTATGAACCTTGGCTTCGCTGGTTAAAGATTTTCTTTTTGAAAGACTATTGATGAGGTAAAAATTATTCTAACTTAAAAAAGAACAACAATTATATTTCAACATAGCTTACTAAGAAAAAACTCACAAAATGTTACTTTTTAAGTTTTAGTAACTGTCACACTAAAACCAGTGCAAAACATACCTATCTTATTAATTAACCACTCTATACAATTCCGTGCGCTAGGGCGGGCGGCGTAAGTCCGGTGGTCCCGCATATCAAGCGGCACCTCCAGTCTTTTATAGTTAACACAACGATGATAGCTCAGTACTCCTTGTTTCTTTGCTCCTGTTCACATTGCCGCTTGTTGCTGGAACTAAATTTACTGCTAAGATAATTTTAGAGTTGTGTTTAAGTTATAGAAGCGTTGGGTTGCGTATTAATTTTGCGACGCTCCAATAATAAGCGATACCGGTCGTTATGATTTATGCTTTTGTTTGATTTTTCTAAAAAGATGTACTATTAATAAATTAATGAAGAAAAAAAATTGTTTCGATTGATACTAAAAATATGTGCCAGATTTACAGCAGATGTATCTTATGGTATAAATATTTAATCAATGACCCATTCAAAATTATGATTCAAATACGTGATCAATGATCGATGGAAAACCTGCAACACTGGATAGGAATAGAATAGAAAAGAAAATTCTTTACACACAAAAAAAAACTTAATGTCAAGAACAATTTTATAAATCAAAGAGTGGTACAATGGGCGGCATTATCGCTGACAGCGATCTTTTACAGACAACCTTTCACCAAATAAGAGTATCCTATTTTACAGGGGTCATTTATCCGTCTACTGTGGGATTACTTGGAGCTTAACTGGTACCAAACCAATATAAAAGTGAGCGAATGTATGTCTGAGTGTGTGTAAAAATCTTTATACGTCCTACATCTAAATATTATAATTACTCAAAAAAAAACATTCTAATAATGTGAGTTGCACATAACTAATTAGTTTTCTTGTCAACCCCTCGTACTAAGCTAAAATGCTTGTGTTACGAGTGGGTTTACGTCACGGGAAATCACGTGATCGCAAGTCTGACTCCCTAGGTTACCGCTTCAAACCAACCGTACTCTAGCAATAATACCCCAAGTTAGCAGTGCAAAGACACGTGTTCCGAAGTTATTGCAATAAAACAAGAGCTCATTAAATGCGTTCGTAATAAAGCGACACATTACTCTCGTACAGGCACAATGTAGCTACAGCTGTAAATTACTTACTGTCGCCAAATAGCGCATCACTGAATAGTTCGCGCCTTTCCATAGTGTACGAATAGGGGAAACTACTCGTATGAATGTGTAGGGACACAAAATGTATTGCACATGATTACTCAGCATTAAGTATGAATAAAATAGAACCTCTACGTGAAACAGTCGCTGTTATACTTTATTTCTCCAGAAGATATAAATTCTGATATTCGTAAGTTAGAGTTCCCCATTTATCAGTACCCCACAAATGCAATATTAGAAGTGAAGTTTATCGTTGACCTTTAATCAACCGATAAAGAAAGTAATATTTTTTTTTCGAAACCTCATCTCCATAATATAATAGACGTTACAATATAAATAAACACTGGGTTTTTTTCTGGGAATACTAGTTTGACGATACGTCTAAACTATTATGTCCAAAGTCGTTACATGTCAATATATCCAAAGAAAAATTACAAGACAAGTGAAGCCAACGTCTCAATTGACGTTTATTTGTGTCGACACCATTGGAAACAGCGCAGACGGGGCGCGAACTTGTGTCCCATCCTATTGTGTGGACTTGAAACAATAATCTGGAACCGTAGTAATGAGTCGACGAGCCAAGGGCCACTGCACAATGGTCGCATGGTTTCATTGTAATTGTAAACAATAAAATTTTATTGCTTTTTTTTTTGTTAACTTATATTGACCCGCTGTTGGTCAAAGGTCTCCACCATATGGGTTACGCAGAAATGTACATCCACGTTTCACCTGACGTTTAGGTCCCATGTAATAGAGGGCGAGCCTATTGCCATTAACCGGGTACAAATCCAGACTTCGAGCTGCTACAGAGAATTTCATGGAAATACTCAATAACACTTTGCTGGAATCGAACCCATGGACCTTTTAGTATGGCAGTCGCACTTGGGACCACTAGACTAACGAGGAGGTTTACATTCCACGTCCTACTCTTTGTCGCTTTCTCCAGCCAGTCAGCCATAAACGCATCCAGATCGTCTCGCCAACGTTTTCTGGTTCTGCCCCGGTGCGGTGTTGACGACTTTCCTCAAAAACCCACTCCGTTGCTATCCTGGCCCACCTATCCGGATGCATGCATTAAAAGTGTTCAATAATAATATGGTTGCGGCATGCAGGTTTCCTCACGATGTTTTCCTTTACCGTTTAAGCGCGTGATAATTCATTATTAATACGCACTTGACTTGTACAAATGAAAAGTAAAAGGTTTTGGCAGTCCAGTCATCATGTCACTAAGCCATTAGTGCACTCTAATATTAATAGATAATGATTTATATTTCATAATAAACCTAAATAAAATATAATCACAATATCTGCGCTGCATAAAACTAGTGCAGCACATTGCTGAGCTGACGACCAAGTGTTCTCTATCATTGTTTTTTTTTTTCTACATTTAGCCCTTGTTTTTAACTGAGCATTTTGGCCAGAAATAAGATATTTTCTTTCATTCTTCAACCATTTATAAGGCTGGTGTGAAATATTCTTACTCAGCTATAAGAAATCTTCGTCCACTGTAGAGAACAGACCGCAAGCCGTCCGCCTTAAGGCTGGCTTCTTATGCAGATTTTACGAGAGGTTATAGCTGTAAGCAGCGCTCGAATCGCTTAATTGTTCGAATCAGACGTCTCGCGAACAAAAACTAAAACATTCGATGTTTTTGGCAACAAAGCGATATGGCACGCTAACCCCGCTTCATTTGTTACTTATTTGTCTAGCCGCTTTGAGGGCCCTTCTCGTTATTTGAGTGAATAAAGGTAAAGTTAGTATTAAGTGGGTCTGCGAAAAAAAGCATCTTTTAAAAAAATAACAGTTCACATGCAACGATAGTAAATATATATTTTTATTCTGTAATTATATTATTTTCGTGTATTATTGTTGCGATTTCAAATAAAAAGATCATAAATAATTATGTAGTACTTAGACAGGCCTAAAATTAGAATTAAGATTTTCTTCTTGGACCTTGTGCAATAATGTACACCCACAATTGGCCGGTATGTTTAGGTCCCACGTAATAGGGGCCTAATGCCATTAACCGGCAAAACATCCAAAAACTACCACGAAAGTGTTACTGTTATTTCTTAAAAAATCCTAGTACCACTTTGCTTGAGCTAGGAATGAAACTCGAGACCTCTTGCGTAGCAGTTGCGCTTAAGATGACTGAACTAATGAGCAAGTTAAATTAAAATACCTATAATATCAGAAGTAATGATGCTATTCCGCTTCATTCGACTTGACTAACAGCTTTGTAAAACCATATCTCTAGCGAATAAATGATTCTATTCTATTCTATTCTAATAAGCGCTTACTATTCGATAATACAAGTACAGTTACTTCTCAATAGTAATTATCATTCGATTAATTTAATATTACAGGAATAAGGCCATCGTATTGTTTGTGAATGCATTGATGAATTTGGCAGGTTAATGGTTAGATCTAAATTTGAATTTCTATCGTTTTGCACGGTGGGCAAGACCGGTAATCGCTTAGAAACAATATTATTGTTGATGAAGGACAAAAAAGTGAGCTGATCTTATTTATAGAAACGGCTAATGGCTCACTGAAACAAAGATACTCATGAGTCACCCAACACCTCTGAATCAGACTAATTTCTACCATCAATCCTTAAACAGCTCGACCGCAATGCAGCCTGTTGTCAGAGCCACGTTTAGGCGCCACCATAAAAGTATTAATTGCACCATCCATTGTTATTCTAATATAGCACATTGATAGTCTAGAATGGTCAAAATAAAAACATTATTTCAGAAACGGAACATTTATAATTCCACAAATTTGAGAATAATGACATCTGTCGATTTGTACTTGAACTATATTGCAACTGAGAGATCTACATCGCGCAAGCGGAAATCACCTAAAATATAAATTTTAATCGTTATCTACAACGTTTTAAATTTATTTAAACATATTTATTACAAGTGGTGAATAAGTTGTTTCATACCTACTTTGTTAATTATTTCCGCTTAATGTGTTTCAATTAGCATGTAAATTAGTAATTAAAACTTTAATTTATCCTTACTAACTTGATCAATTTCCTTCGTGCTAAGGTAAAATATATTTACCTTAGCACGTTAAATTTAAATGAATGCCTAAACATTATTACGATTTACTATAAATGAAGCCCCTTGTTTTGCCAATGGTTTACCTAAAAATAATCATACCATGGCTTTCACATAGCTAAATCTGACTTTTTAAATTATTGAAAGAAAATTCTAGGGACAACTTTTATTTATTATAAGAAACAAAACAAATTAAGGAGGTATACTCATTAAAAAACATGGACATTAAGGAGGTATACTCATTAAAAAACACACACAAACTCAATAAAAAACACATTACCAATTTCTGGTGCACAAATGAATTCCGAGATGCATGCCCTCGTTTTAAAAGACAGGCCAGTGTTGCAGCTTTAGATTATCAAATTCAATTAAATGACTATTTAATTGAATTGAAAAAACTCATTCTTCAGAAAAATCCATCTTCGTTATCATAATATTCTAGTCTATGTATTGTCTTAGCTGTTTCACAAATAAGTCGTAACAATTAATTGACATAAGTACCAGGCTTGGCCCGATAATTGTACTGTGTTCCAGCGGGTGACTCATTTCATACATCTTACAAACTAACACTATCATATTAATTAATGATGTCATAGCAATTATTATAAGTGCGATTATATTTAGTCAGATTCTGTTTGGTGCTGAATTAGTTTCAGGTTACAAAATTTTATTACTTTGCTTGTCTTGGAAGATTAAGTGTTCATTTTCAACCAAGTGTCGTTTAGTTTATTCTAGCCTCCGTTCAAAGTCATCGCTTCGTTTGGTATCCTAACGCACCCTTTCATCTCACTAGGATTCTCTAGTTACGAATTATCATCCCTTTATATTATTCGCTTAAGGGCTAAAAGAACCTTCTTTCCTAAGATTAAGGGATTGTATATATTTGATTTCGATACACAAAAATATAAGATCATCATTCATCATCATCAAGAAAATTTGATGTTCGTAAATTATGCAAATTACCAGAATTAAAAAAAGGCTAGTTGTCCCTTACGTTTTTACCAGCGATTTGTTTTTTTTTCACTAGCAGGGATATTTCCGTCCCAATTGGTCGAGCTGTTTTTGCGTCTATAGGAACACATACTTAGTACACACAAAGATTATTATCTATATAAATTTTCTCTTTGCCACCAAATATTGAAAATGTACTTAACAAAGTAACGTAACACAGACACGATAAATCTCAATGTTGTACAACAGTAATTACTTCAATACTTTTTAATTCCTCAACTACTACACGCTTATCACCATTTGTATATCCAAAGTACTCATAATCAAGACCACTTAAACATTCGTTTACATTTACACCTGTACCCACTTATCCACCTGTGTTTTGTTTCAAAGTTTTCTCAATTCCCACGGAGTGTTGGACGAATTGAGGTATTAGTCGATTCGCTACGATGCCGCTATCACATCGACCTTTAACACGCAGTCATTTCTTTTTATATACCAACAAATCGATTAGGTAAACGATAGCTTTGAATTTCGACTTAAAGCTTGTATAGGCAATCTTATACATTATTCAATATAGGTTGGTACATTGTTACAAGTTAGTGTCTTTTGTATAATATGATTGGGCGTCAAATCTGCTATCATACACATACCATCACGCCTGTATTCTCCGAAGGCTTAGACAGAGTTGTACCAATGTACACCCAAAGTTCTTTTTCCGTTTTAGTTCTCCAGACTCCACTGGTAATTTCATTGAACATCCCAGTAACACTGCTCGATTTGGGAATAGAACCTAGGACCACAAGCGTAGCAGTCGCGTCCACGACCACTAAACTAATGCTAGGTAGTTAGAAGCCAGACTGCATATTAAAATTGTTGATTAATCATAGTTTTGTCTACCAAGTCTGTCAGTCTTTGCAGCTTTATAATAGTGTCATTTTACTAAACTATTATTGAACAGACTAAGGCCCCAGATTAAAATATAGTTAAGGCTTATTTTTCCACATCGTTTTTCGAAAATTGTACATCATTAACACACTCTAAATCATGGCAGTAGGAATTGATATCAACTATAATGTATTTACAAATGAGTACTAAAACTTATCATAACATAACATACGCCTGTATTCCCCGAAGGATTAGGCAGAGGTGTACTAATGTACACCCACATTTCGCCGGTATGTTTAGGTCCCATGTAATAGGGGGCGAGCCTATTGCCATTAACCGGGCACAAATCCAGACTCCGAGCTGCTACTGGGAATTTCATAGAAAAACCCAATAACACTTTGCTCGACCTAGGGATCGAACCCAGGACCTCTAGCGTAGCAGTCGTGATTGGGACCACTAGACCAACGAGGCAGTCTTAAATAAAGGTCGACGTAATAGCGTTACGTCGACGTAGTTATTTCAAATACTGGGATTGCTAGAGCGATGATATACATATAAATAATGATCCGGCAAACCCAAAAGAGACGATCTCAGATTGTGTACCTGGACCAAATAATTATTATGTAGCTCATGTCATAAGAAGAATTATTTCAAATGCTCTAGAATATAATATTCTAGAATCCAGCTCTTTAAATAGCGTTGGCTCCATCTTTAATATAACTGACAGCAATATATCAAATTAGCCGACTTCAGCAGATCCAAGTCCCGTCCTAATTATTCCAACAGTTGCTACACCAAAAACAAACTAGCCAGCCCTGTTTCAGGATATGCTAATTAATAATATAACAAAACAATCTGCGAATAAGCTTAAAGCGTAAGCGGTTGCAGTTAAGCGAAACGTACATAGTCGGCTATCGCAGACTGACCCACCCTATAAATAATAGTGGCAAGGCACCCATCCGTCCCCCCTCTACCCCCTTAAGGGTACCCTCCGGATCTCATTTCCAAATTGCATTTCGAAACCGAATCTCGACCTTACAATTGAGCAGACACGATCAAAACTCTACTCTATCTTGATTTATTTAGAAACGATATTAGATTGTTGTTTCTGGTGGAATTGAGTGTTGAGTCCTCAGGTCATAACCCAAGGAGGCACCATCTCCGTGCACAAGCACTAACTTGTATAATGAGATATGATAATAAACGCTTCAGTTGAATATTGATGTCGACGAGTTAGGAATGCACTCGCCATGTTTACGGCTGCTCAAAACTTCTAATTAATAATAAATACATTTCAGAGCATTGTTTTGAACTTACGAATACAACGTGCACGATGGATACTCGCTTCATTTTACTAATTAAACGATCATTCAACTGCTTAGCTGTGAATATTTTAAGAAGACAAGTTTACATGACATAACATAACATAACATCACGCCTGTTTTCCCCGAAGGATTAGGCAGAGGTGTACTAATTTGCGCCCAAACTTCACCGGTATGTTTAGGTCCCATGTAATAGGGGGCGAGCCTATTGACGAGAGATAAGACGAGTTTATCTACCTAATTATTATAGTGGTCCCAAGCGCGACTGCTTCGCTAGAGGTCCTGTCGAGCAAAGAGTTATTGGGTTTTTCTATGAAATTCTCAGTAGCAGCAGAAGAGTTTGGGTACGTTCCCACTTATTGGCAATAGCCTATTACATGGGACACTGAAATAATTTGCTCAATTTTACCCACTGCAAAGGTTTCGTCCCAGAATAAGAGGGATTAGGCTATAGTCCTTCACGCTAATCTACTGCGGATTGGCAGACTTCACATGGCGTCAAAACGATTCCAGGCGTGAAGGTTTCCTTACCATATTTTCCTTTTAAGCGTGTGATAATTTAGACATGACTTTGAAAGGTAAGAAGTAAACTCGAGACCGTCGACTTGGCAGTCTTATGATCGTATCGCTAGGCTATCACTGCACTTTTAGATAATTACCTTGTTAGGGCTGTAGGGTTAGGCAGAGGTGTACTTAATGTACACCCACAGTTTGCTGGTATGTTTAAATTCGTATGTAGCCGTACGTACGAGCCTATTGCCATTATCTGGGCATATATCCAAACTCCGAGCTGCTACTAAGCAAGCTGCTACTGCTACTAACACATAGCTCGACCTGGGGATTAAGCCCAAGACCTCTAGCGTAGCAGTCGCGCTTAGGACCACTAGACTCATGCGGCAACTCTAATTATTCACTTCATCTATCCTCTTAAATCTTCTCATCATTTACTAACGTGTCTTGTTATAATATACTGCAATATAAACAATTCTAGGAAATCCAGTGATTATTACTAAGTTGTTAGATGTGTGTAAATAGAGAGAACCTGAACCTTATGGGTATGAGAATAAAGACTTACAGATACCGCAGAATACTGAAGTATTATGTGCATTTTGAATATACTTTGAAGCGGCGGTAGCGTTATGGCTAGGGCGTCGGACTTGCGATCATGTGGTTGCCAGTGCGAAACCCACACATTCCACTACTGATGTGAACCCACTCGTATTACAAGCATTTAGCTTAGCTCGAGGGGTTAACAAGAATACTAGTAATGTGCGACCCACATTGGTAGTAAACATTTTTTGGAAAAATACAATTATTTTTCGAATAGTTTTCGAATAAGGCCGAGGTGTTGCTTCATACGATTATACTATGGCGTAGTTCGTAAAACTATAGTAGTCTTGGTACTTCTCTAGTACAAAATGCATGTATTGTATACGCCATTCCTTGTACATATGAAACTAAAGAAGGGACGGTAAGGCGGTAGCCTAATGGCTAGGACGTTGGATTTGCGATCATGTGGTTGCCGGTTCGAAACTCAGCCATTGAACTACCGACGTGAACCCACTCGTTATACAAGAAATTTAGCTTAGTACGAGGGGTTAACAAGATTACTAGTAATGTGCGACACACATTACTAGTAAGCTTTTTTTTTTAAAAAAAATTAATATATATATATAAGATTACTTATACTAATATTATCTCACGTTCCTACTGATGACAAAACATGTCGAAAACAGCTTATCTCACTCACTCTTTGAGAGTAAGGTAGAGTTGGATACTTATTTGCAACTGTTTTGTCGTCACTGAGAAAGCGAGTTTGTTAAGAGGTAGTTTGTGACATTGTCAGTTTGTGAGGAAGTGAGGTTGTATCTCTGGATCAACTGAACCGATTTTGAAAATTCTTCCACCAATACAAAGCTACATTATTACTGATTTATATAAGCTACATATTATCTCGTAAATTGAATAGCGAATAAAATGTCCGATAAGTAGGTTAACAGTCGCCTGGTTGTCACCCCTTGTAAATTGTGATCTAATTGAGGGAAGTTGCTTATTGTGACGCTTTGGTTATCGTTCTGGCTGTTTAGCTCTCGTGGTCACTGGGTCGGTGTCCCCAAGTCTAGGACAGGGAACTGCGTATATGCGCCATTCGGACCAGACTAAAATATTATATAATTTTGGTTTGATTTTAATAAAAAATGCTGTTAGGTTGATTAGTTTTGTCTGTAATGCAGTTGAAGAGTTACAAATGTTACTACTAACTTAAAAGATTAAAGATATTGACTGCCTAATTTAGTCGAGTGATCCAAACCGAGACTGGCATGCTAGAGGTCTTGGGTTCGATTCCCCGATCATTCCAGATTTTCTATAAAATTCTCAGTAGCACCACAGGGTCTAGATTCGTGCCCGTTTAATGGCAATAGGCTCGACCTCCATTAAATGGTACTGAAACATACCGGCGAATTGTGGGTGTATATTAGTACACCTCTGCCTAATCCTTCGGGGAATATGGGCTTTACGGTATGCTAAGACTTAATATTCGAAACTGAGTCTGTCCGTTGAACTGTTAACGTGTTATGTGTGTAACAATTTATTAAATACTAAAATGCACTCATATGTCTAACTAAAATATAGTTAAGCAAATGTCTGATTAAGACTCCTGGTAAAGCAGTATTATTGGATTTTTCTATAAAATTCTCAATAAGTAGGGATCTTATGAAATACCAAATTCTATTATATTTGACATGTTTCAACACTATAAATTACCTACAAACGGTAAGTTTACATCAGTAGATACCTACCTTATCTTTCGTTGATAATATTGTATGTTATGTTACGTTTATCTCTGTCTTGTTCCCAAATGAAATAGCACTGTGTTAATTATCCTGTTCGTTCTAGCATATTATTATTCGAAAACAACATTAATTCCTAGTTCATCAACACTTAATTGTTACGGTATTTTCAAGTTACATCATGTGCGTTACCTATCCAATTACCATATAAATTTAACCGTGTTAATTCCTCATAATTTTATAATGTGAGCCATAAAAATTCTATTAACAATATCCATATAATGTTAAGAATCGCCTTTGACGGTGCCGACCTAAAGCTCAATACCTACTCCAAAAATTTATGTTGGAAAAATAATTACAAAGCCAGTTTAACGGACTTCACATGTTGTAGAATAATAATTTCACGGCTATCTAATTACGGAAGTTAATGTCTCATTATGGATGTTTCCATTGTTATGGCTCGCACGCTGTTTTAATTTTGTTTAATAAATGAACTTTATAAAACTTCAGCTTTCCGAAAAAAAAAATGGTTCATAGTCTATGCGTTGGACGTCTACACGAAACTTCGATACATCTACGTGAGTGCTGTGTGGTGCTACGCGACATATACGTGAATTTATTTGGTACTATGCGACGTCTTCACTTGCTTTAATAACCAATACGCGACACTACGCGACGTCTACGTTACGCTTTGTGGTGCTATTCAACGTCGTCTACGCAGTGCTACGCGTCGTCTACGCAGTGCTACGCGGCGTCTACGCAGTGCTACGCGGCGTCTACGCAGTGCTACGCGGCGTCTACGCAGTGCTACACGGCGTCTACGCAGTGCTACGCGGCGTCTACGCAATGCTAGTTGACACACGCGTTATTATTTCTATCCATTTAAATCCTTTGTTTTTTGAAGACTTGTAGAATGCACCCTACGTCCCAAAAGAATTCACTTACTTATAACTCGGCTTTTAGACGGCGTGTTATTGTGATACATACCTACACCAGATTTTAAATTAGACCTCCAGTGACACAACTGTGAAAAACTCATCAAATCTCATGCAATCGTTTTTGCGTAATGCGTGTATACAGACAGACAAAAAAATGTTGGAACCTTTTGGAACCGTGCAACTAGAGACATAGCATTTCATAAACGCTTGAGAAAGCTTAGGTATTTGAAATAAAAACGTTTTAACTTGAACTTGAATTAAAAAAAAATTAAGACCTCTCATATTTCAGTATCTATGATGTACAAGGCATGTTACAATTTCATTATGTTTTATATATGTAGATTATGTCACCATGAAAACATAATCCGCCATGATTTAACACTGTAGCTTGAGAGCTAGTATAAAGTTTGAGTACCGTCATCGCATCACCCGGTACGGCCAGTGATTTGTCGCTAGCCTCCCGGTGTAAATCACTCCAAGCACCGATCAATCAGCGGGCAAGGCGCTATCGTGTTGACTACAATTTATCCAACACATGCAGTATTATTTTTCGTAAGGCCATCATTTTACAAAAACGTGAGACGTTATTCTAATTGATTTGGCTCTTATCCTTTTTCAATGCGATTTCGATCCGCTTTTGTTTTATTATCAGATTCGGAATTTGAAATTTGAATTGTAACTATTGATAGACGGTTATACTGCAATGAATGGTCTTATTTGGGAGTCTACTAGAACCAAAGAGGTCGCTTAGTCAGGCTGCACATGAGTCTCAGAAAAAACCTGAGACTCGCGGGAAGACACACGCAAACAAAATAATAATATATTCTGCGCATGTATTCTGCGCATGTTCTGTCAAAGTTTGACCACATTGAGCGTTGATACGAAGAACTAACTTTAGAACTCCATTAGAGTATACGAAAAAAGACCTAATTTTCCTGATCCTGTCTTCTAGTGAAAGTCGCATCAAAATTGGTCCAGCAGTTTCGGAGACTAGCAGGTACAAACAGTCAGAAACAGATGGATAGACAGACAAAAAATTTAAAAATGTTTTTTTTTTATTCATTACCTATAGAAACGAAAATAATTATGTCAACATTACAAAAATTCACTTCAATTTCACTTATTTGTATAGATAGTTTTATCTAACGAGGTCTTTAATTTACAAACATTAGGTACGAATTTAACTTTTGTAAACAAAATATCCATACCCATATACTAAACTAGGTACTCGTAATCAAAATTAATCGTGCTAAATAATCGATCAGGCGGTGAGCTTGCGAGTTAAACTAAGATTTAAATGTAACTAACAGAGGAACAAAATTAACGAAGGATCAACGCTTCTGAGCCCGACAAATCGCTCGTTTCTTTACCTAGACCGACAATGGGAACATCCATACTCATCTCAACGCTAACTAGTAAATCTACTTAACTCACAATGTGAGAACAATTTTCATAAATTACGAATAATCGTGTACTTGTTTTAATTTGATGGCTGTTAATAAGTTTGTTACGAACAAAAAACCTTAATTATATTCATGACACAGCTACTCAGACATCATACGTTATGTTAAAGATAAAAATGGTCGTTCTTTAGATACTATTTGTTGTGGTTGTTCATTAATTGCTATTTAAATGCTAATTATTAAAGTTTTTGTAGAACGAATGTTTTTCAAAGATAATATTTGGCCTTGGCTTCATTGTTAGACAACACAATAGTTACGTTGGCTTGGATTTTTGTATATTTGCGACTCGTAGACAAGACTAATATAATCTTAAACCTACTATCACGTCTGTATTCCCCGAAAGGTGAGAGGTGTACTAATGTACACCCACATTTCGCCGGATGTTTAGGTCCCATGCAATAGGCAGCGAGCCTATTGCCATAACTGGGCACAAATCCAGACTCCGAGCTGCTACAGAGAATTTCATATAAAAACCCAATAACACTGCTCGACCTGGGGATCGAACTCAGGACCCCAAGCGTAGCAGTTGCGCATAGGCCTACTAGAATAATGAGGCAGTCTAGTTTATAATCTTAAAAAATATTATTATTATATAACATACCATCAGGCCTGTATTCGCCGAAGGGTTAGGCAGAGGTGTACTTAATGTACACCTACAGTTCGCCGGTATGTTTTAGGTCCCATGTAATAGGGGGCGAGCCTATTGCCATTAACCGAGCACAAATCCAGACTCCGAGCTGCTACTGGGAATTTCATAGAAAAACCCAATAACACTTTGCTCGACCTGGGGATCGAACCCAGAACCTCTACCGTAGCAGTCGCGCTTAGGACCACTAGACTAATGAGGCAGTCATTATTATTATACCTTTACCGGTTAACTGACTTTATCGATTAATTCAGTAAACGAGTACTTAGTCATCGCCGCCCATGGACATCTGTGACACTGAAGAAGTTGCAGAAGCGTTGCCGACCCTATTAGCTGTGGCAGACGAATAAGCGGCCCACCTGATAGTGCCCATGATGCTGCCCATCCATAAATGGCTGTGTTCTCTTAGCAATATCTAAACAATGCAAATTATTTTTATTTATATACAGTTTATTTGAATTTACGGCCACACAATGCGCAGAGGCGATGTAAGTTTGGAAAAACTTATTGTGGTCGGGAACACTGAAGGCAAAAGACCGCGCGGTCGTTCACCAACAAGATGGACCGATCAAGTGAAAGACTCATCGGCCTCCAAATTCTATAGCTCAGATCAAATTAAAAGTTAAGATGGAAAAGTTCCATACGAGGAGCTTTCGATAGCTCGATAGCTAGACTGACAAGATAAGGTGTAGTTTCGGCATACGTGTGTGCGTGTAATTGTGTGTTGTACACGGCAAGGCGTAGTTTTAGCCGGCCTCACTTCTTGGTTCGCAGAGTTCCATCTTAACTTTTTATTTGATCTGAGTTCTATAGGTACAGGTATGCGAGACGCGCTGGACAGAAACCGGTGGCGGCAGATTAACCGCTCCAGATACAACCCTGATGCTGACTATGATCCTCAGACATGAGGGACCGACCCTAGAGAGAGATTTGAAGTCACATAGAAGCATCGTTAAAAATCTAGAATTACTTACTACTTTATTGGAATATATTACGATTTTTTTAGTCCCTCGAACTGCAGTCATTATTTCGGTTTTAAATTGTATTTAAAATTGCATATTAAACTAAAGGTCACGTCTCCAGCAAAACAAAAAGCATTAAAACAAGTGACTTAAGTACTATTTTATAAGAATAGCTGATTAGAAATAGTGTACCTATTTCTAGAATAAATGCCAACGATACGATAAGATCTCTCCTCTCCAGAGTATGATTAAAGGTAGATCCATCATAGAGTTGTAAGCAAAATAATAAATTAAACCTGTACAGTTAATTGGTAATTGCTGAGCGAGAGATAATGGGTCCATTTCCAGGTTGAGCAGGGACAATGAGGCTTTTCTATAGAATTCTTAATAACAGTTCAGAGTTTCTATTTGTACCCGGTTGATGACAATAAGCACATCCCCAACACACCGGCCAACCGAGAGTGTTGGTTCCTACATCTCTGCCTAAGCCCTTCAGGGAATTCTAGCGTGATAGTAGATAATATATTATGTTAGAACAAACCACCATCGCTTTTTCTTAAAGTTGATTTAGTTCCAGCTTTGACTTCAAACCCTGACGTAACGAAGTCTAATATTATTTTTAAGAATAGTTTGTTAGACAAAGAGCCAAGATTCATCAACTTTTCTAAGTCAAGGAGCCGATAGCCAAACTGCCAGCAACATTTTTAGAAGCTCAAACTTAAAAGTTGACACCAAGGGTTGGGGTAGGGTCGATAGTTAATTCTGTCGGTACTTCGAAGGGGGTTAATTAATAATAACGGCGTATGGGTGATTAATGAAACTGTACCCTACCTAATTTATAGTTGGACTTAAGCACCCCGCCCCGCGCACCCCGCCAGCCCAAAGCAAACTAAATATCCAATACCTCGATGTTGACTGCCGAGTGAAACATCTTGATACTTGCAGGATTATATCGAGGCATGAAAAATTATGTAAGTATAGTTAAAAGATTGATGAAGTTTTTAAGAATACCCACCTATTCTTAAATGACAGTGAGTGACATGCGTTTTGTTTAAAAGAAAAGCCGATGAGTCAAATTGCTTACTTTTTCTTGGGAGCTCGGAGGCGAAATGGACGTCATGTCAGACACTTGTCTTGTCCGCTAGTAATTTCGATAGTGACGTCGAATCTCTGTCCGATCATTACGAGTAATTAGTGTGTGTTTGTTCTGGTGTAATCCTGACTCCTGTAAATTAGTACTTTGGCTTAGGGCCATGTAAAATGTTTTTAAAAACCACGCTCCGTTATAATTTCTGATTGGTATTGTAAGTACAAGCGAAGCTTTTACTTTTTCTACTGTTATTTACTTCACTTTAATTATAATGTCATTACAATATCTTCAAACATACGCAGTGCGCAGTGTGCCAAACATTTGAAACAGGTGTTGATGTTATGTAAATTATGAGAGATAATTTTGTGTTTACTTAATTTGAAAATAGAATTATTTTATTGTAAGTCCACGTGCTTAATTAATATATGTACTTTGATAGTAGTTATCAAGAAATTTTAAGAAAAAAAGCAAAGTGTTTCACGATCACAAACCCTTTTACATAACATACCATCGACCCTATAGACATTCCCCGAAGGGGCAGAAGTGTCCTTAATGTACACCCACGGTTCGCCGATAGGTATTTTTACGTTCCATGTAATAGGGGGCGCACCTATCACCATTCACCGGGCACATATTATCCAAACTCAGAGCTACTACTAAGAATTTAATAAAAAAAAACCAATACCACTGAGACCTAAACATACCGGCGAAGTGTGGGTGTACCTTAGTACACCTCTGCCTAACCCTTCGAAGAATACAGGCGTGATGGTATGTTTTGTAATAATATCTCATTATAATTATAAAAGTATCAAACACGCTTGATCCGCTCACATTATTATGAAGACAAGTACGAGCAGTGTATTCGGACTTTGAAAATCTAATTACGTAGCCGGTACCCTTACCTCGATCGCTCCTTCGCGCCGCCCAGCCCGCCGCCCACGGCGCGCGCTCCACTGTGTCCGTCTAAAGGGATCTTAAATCCGGCACTGTAACAAACGCAAACGAAATTATTTCATGCAAATTTTTTTTGCACTTTTCATGGAAAGATTATAAAGTTATTTTGATGAAGGAAAAATTACTACATAAATAAATTAGTAAGTTTTTTTCTTCAATTGTTTATAGGTATCTGCTAGAGTTTACGTAGGTAAATGGTAAATTCATTTGTAGATATATAGAATCATCATTTCCAGCTTTCTTAAGCTCCAGATCTGGGCATGGGTCGTGTTCTCAGAGAGACACTAAAATTTAAGAAGCAAGCATAAGTTGCGGTTTTCTTTATTTTTTCATCGTTGTAAGCTAATTTATAATACGCAATAAAGACATTTAAAAGTCGATACTTATACCGTACATCTGTTAAAGGTTTTTCGATTATGACAAAATTTCAAAAAAAGAACGTTGAAAATGTAAGTCGACACAAATGGAAAACACTTAAGTTTGTCCAGGGCGCACGAATTATACATGGTGTATTAATACGCTGTTCAACTCAACTATTGCTAGTGAAGTTTTAATTCGATAACCCACCGGCTGGCCGCGGCCCCCGCCCCTCACCCCTTCTGTTTCGTCTGCCCCGCAATAATGTATTTATGGACGATACCGCGCGCCTAATGAGCGAACCTATGCCTCTTTACGCGACCCTTGTACTTAGATTTGGTTAGGATACGTTAGATAATGTACCGTTTGCGTTTTAGGGTTAAGGGGATCACAGTATGGCTCCTAGTTTCGAGCTTGCTTGCACGTCAAAGTATACCCAGAAGGCACATGGTAATTAAAAATCAGAACATTGTTGCTCATCTAGTGTCAGTGACATTACCGTAAAAAAAATACAGTTTTTGACAGAAAATATAATAACAACACATACCGTGTCACCATTACCGTGTCTTCTTGCCCTTTTCTCAATTTATTTGCGGTCGGTGCGGCATGCCCTTTTATTCCATTCGTCCCTGATAGTCGTCATCTAATCCCTCAATCCATAAACATGCACCGTGTTTTCATCTAATTGTAAATCAATATTTCAATGCATGCAGGTATATCTAATACCTATCTGCACACATAAATTAATTTAAGAATTAATTGTATTGATTGTATTTTAAAGAACTATGTATTAGTGTAAGCAATTGTTGGCTAACCATAAATAAATAAATAAATAGAATGCATTGTGTGATCATGTACAAAAATGCAAAAAGTTCTTGATGCTATTTTTAAGACTACTATTCAATACTATGCCAGCGTCCAGTTTCCCCTCGGAGCATGGTAGGTATATGAAGGCAAAAGCGATCTGTAGTCAGTACGAATTAGACATATACCTACCCAGCCACCTTCTTTGAAAGTAGGCGATCCCAAATATCAAACACTTTGGTAGTTTATTAGTTATAACGAAATCTATGTCAAGACGGAGATGTCGTTCGCTGCCTGTATACGTAATTTTCTTGTCGATTGTACACTAAAACAATGCTGGAAAACCACACTCGAACTTGAACAAAGGGATTCCTTGAACGACAATAGATACTTCCATCTAAATTTTAATTATAAGTCATAATGATTAAAGCCATCAGGGCGACAACGGGCTGACCTACCGTCTCACACCCTTTGTGTAGGAGCTACCATTGAGGTGGATGCGGCATTTTCAAATTCAAATTCAAATTAGTTTTATTTCAGACCAAGGGATCCATATAATGTGTTAGTATGAGCTTAGCCTATGTTAGTAACTAATGACAATAACTTAAAAATACAATAATTATAAATATTAATTGGCTACATGAACATGTGCACGCACATGTCTGCCAGCCCAGAGCCTGATAAATGGTCCATCAACCTTGTCCGCCAGTGTAGCTAAAATTCTGTTAGGGCTACCCCTGAATCGCCGCAACATCGATGCACACCGTTTGCGCATAATAGCATGAAAGTCATCTATCCTTGTTTCCGCAAACATGCCCGATGCACTGCAAAACCGAGGCAGCCCCAGCAACATCCTCAGCGCATTATTATACTGCACGCGCAGAGCGTTGTAAGCCCTCTGCGTATACCTAACCCACAAGCTGCACGAGTAAAACGACTGGCAGTAAGCTCTGAAAAGCGTCAGTTTTACCTCTTCAGTGCGCAACCTGCGGGCAAGCATATTGCATCGGGCTGAATTTTAAAATTTTAGTTGTGAACTTTATATTAGTGATCAGGTACAATTACCCGGTCACTCAGCAGTCCCTGTGAATGATCCCTGGTTAATGCAAGTAGGTTCGCCTCCTAAAAATATGATATACCTTATCAAGTACCTATTTCTCTGCCTAAACTGTGCATCGTGCATATGGCTACTAGTCTACTGTAAAAAGTTCTTTAGTAGTTATAAGTGTTTATAACTTGAACGACGTTGCTTTGAGCGACTTCAAAAAAATAAGGTTATGTGAAAAATATCTTTTGTTTTCTTAGTGACTTTTGAAACTGTTTTACACGTAACATTATAACCTATTAAGGGTGCTCTTAAATTATTGTTTTTTGATAACGTCCCCAATTTGTTTAACGCAAAAAAAAAGGCGGACGTTCGCCATTCGCGTTCGCCGAGGTCGCCCCTTCCAACTCGTCCATCTGTACTCACCACAGATTCTTCGATACGGAGTATTTCGGTGAAACAAGTTTCTGCGAACGAACCTCTACAATTCTAGTTTAAGCTGATCTCGCATTGTTTAGGCTTTCAATACAATTAGTGACCAGCATAAACTGGGTTTGTATACTTTGATGTGTAGCCGTTTGTACATACAAAAAATTAATACCACCTCCACCATCCTTGTCTACTATGCTTCCAACATCACCCGTTCCACCCCCAGTAGGTACGTACGTCTTGAACCAACTTCCCATAATTAATTATACTCATTATCATTATTGTTTGGAAGGCAGTTTTGCTTCGATAATGAATTGTTCGCTTCCATCATTAATTAGTTTATTATAATAAGAACCTAAACTTTCTTGGCAGATTAATCAAGTTTATCTGATGCCCGGTTTAAAAGTAGGTTGTATTTTATATTATTTTGCCTAACTAAAGATTCGCCGATTTATACGTTTTGATAGATGGTTTAAGTTTTTCGGTGATGGGTGTTTTGCTTGGAAAT
The DNA here is from genome assembly GCA_958496365.1 of Subacronicta megacephala. NCBI lineage: Eukaryota > Metazoa > Arthropoda > Insecta > Lepidoptera > Noctuidae > Subacronicta > Subacronicta megacephala. Next base: position 10,702,369 of record OY292527.1, read on the forward strand.
AAGTTGTTATCCCGTCAAGCGCCATATTGTATACACAATGCAAAATCTATTGTTATGTCCTCATGAGGAAACTGTATGCATTGACGGGTCAAATTGAATTACAATTCCTACAGAATTTTGACAATATCTACGACGATAAAAAAAATAAACATACCATACCAGCACGCCTGTATTCCCCAAAGGGTTAGGTAGAGGTGTAATAACGTACACCCACAGTTCGCCAGTATGTTTAGGTCCCATGTAGGTAATAGGGGGCGAGCCTATTGAAATTCACCAGGCACGTATTAAAACGCCGAGCTGCTACTGAACATTGGATGAAAAGACACTTAATATTATGTTACAAAAAGAGTTTTTAGAAAAAATGCTATCCACTTTACAGTTATAACCGTTTTGAACTTGTAAATATCACTACATAGTATAAAACAAAGTCGCTTTCTCTGTCCCTATGTCCCTTTGTATGCTTAAATCTTTGAAACTACGCAACGGATTTTGATGCGGTTTTTTTTAATAGATAGAGTGATTCAAGAGGAAGGTTTATATGTATAATACATACATACTTTAGTATAGAAAAGCCGAGAAACTACGCGGGCGAAGCCGTGGGCGGGAAGCTAGTTATCTCATAAAAGGCAGATGGAACCTGTAAACTAAAAAAAAAAACATACGGGTACCGTCACGCCTGAATTCCCCAGACGTTTAGGCAGAGCTGTACAAATGTGATATGACAAGTGAGCAGGGATAGCCTTGTGATATGACCATTGGACTGCCAAGTCAAAGGTCTCAAGTTCGAATCCAAAGCACGCACCTCTGTCTTTTCGAAGTCATGTGCGTAGTAATAATTAATTACGGTGAAGGAAAAACATCGTGAGGAAACCTGCATGCCTGAGAGATTTTCTTAACGGCATGTGAAGTCTGCCAACCTGCAGTAGGCTAGCGTGGTGGACTATAGCCTAATTCCTCTCGTTTTGAGAGGAGAGCCGTGCCCAGCAGTGGGACAATGTAATGGGTTGATGATGTAAAAATGTACATCCACAGTTTGCAATTGTGTTTAAGTTCCATGTTTTTAATATGGAACAGACCTATTGCCTTTAACTGAGCACAAATCCAAACTTCAAGCTGCTACGCTTACGACCACTACATTAATAGGCAGTTAATTTATTAAAACAATGCTATTAAACAAAAAATAAATTCGAAACGCACCTAATGTATTGTGAAAGCTAATCAAAAAGTCCAGTTCGCTTCACTACATACATTCTACCTATAGCCTAAGCAGTTAAACGGATTTGGATAAATCGGGAAAGACAAAATCGAACCAGGCTTTTCCATTGCAAACTCGTGGGCCAGTTAAAAAGTTTCGGATACGGGTGCAGATAGCGAAACTAAATTAACTTTTAGCAAAAATAGGTGTTCGGAACAGCTATTGATCGACTTTTGACCATTATTAATTTTTTATATTTGAAAAAAGAACATAATAAATAAATTGTCTGGCTGGTCGGCGAAAATATAATAAAAAATATTTCATAGGTACCTATATATTTTTTGTACTGATTTCTGACACAAGAATGTTGGACATTGAAGTAAAACAATATTTTAACGGATTTGAAAAAAGTACCTTTAGGTATTTCATTCATGTTGTATTTCACATTTACGCTTATTTAACATTTTATAGGGTTGTAAATTATAAAAAAAAACTGCCCGCAAACTTGAAGACACCTTTAGAGATGATATGGAATGTACAGTCCACAATGTAACCAGCACATCAGGTTATACAAGACTGTCAAATTTCTCCAAATGATTTTAAATCTTAAAACGTTGATATTTTATCGTTATAAAATCAACTGAGAAAATTTTACATTTTGTGGTAACTTTATGTGCTTGCCGACGTACACACCGGAGGATGCATGTTCGAAACCTGCGGTCAACATCTTTTTCCTCATAATATATTTTATGACTGTTTCAACAACAATTTCCAATGTTAACTCACGAACCACAGATAAATGTTTTTTTTTTCTTTAACAAAGCCTGCTGAATGCGATGGATATTAAAATAAAAGTGTTATGAAGATAGACAGAAGAAATGAGGCTTAGGAAATTTAATGAAAAACCAACACATCAAAATACTCTAAAGGGCTGCATAGATTTGTAAAGAACTGACGCAAAAAGGTGTGAAGTTTAATTTTCTTATACTTGTTTAAGTTTTTTTTTAAAACTTACATGAAACATAAAAAAAATTACATGTTTAAGTTTTTTTTTAAACTTAAACATGTAATTTTTTGGTATCTATAAAACCAATATTATACCTACGTTATAGGATATTATATAACGTGCTTCTTAAAAAAACTCCTTTCGCCATTTATGCAAATCCATGAACAATTTTTATTAAGTTACAAATTTTAAAGTAATAATTACGCATTGTAAACACTAGGATCCAATAAAAAAAAGTTTTTGTTCGCAAGTTGTTTTAAAGATTTTTCTCTTTTGGACAGTCTCTCATAATTTATTCATGTCTGGCCACCCCATTCTACAAGTTTTCGGGTTCGCGGTTGCCATTTTTATTTTCGTGTTCCCGCGTTTTTCTTCGGGTTGTGTCATAGAGATAATTTATTTGGAAATTAATGTATATTGTAAGTGAAATAAACAAAAATTTCACTTTAATTAATTAACATGATTTTCTGTTTCTGTTGTAATGTTAGGTAGGTACCATTTTTTTTTATAATCTTGCTCAAGCGATAGGCCATGGCAATAGGCTCGCCCCCTATTACATGGGACCTCAAACATACCGGCGAACTGTAGGTGGTCATAATTACACCTCTGCTAAACCCTTCGGGGAATACAGGCGTGCTGGTATGATATGTTATGTTATAAAAAAAAACCACGCCCAAAATGACACGATTGGCCTTGACACTAACTAAACTGTTCGTATTTGTATCTATCAATAAACAAGAGTCAACATCAATCTATTTATCTGTACAAGGTTTGATTTTTAGCTCGACCCAGACGCGAATACAGTAGTCGTACATCTAACAAGACCTTATTACGTGTGAAAGAAAGTGTACAGTTTGTTCGAAATAACTAAACCTGTCCGATGTTAACCGTTCCGAACTACCACATACGTGAAATCGCTTAATTACATGTTGTTTAAATAAAAATCGAAATTAGAAAAGAAAATAATCACAAACGACCCCAACTGTCTTTACACAGACTCTTTCTATTAAAAATGTACCTCTGCTAAACCAGTTGCTAACAACTTCAGACAAACTGTATTGGTATGAGATTTAAAACTAGTATCCATTATTGGGCAGAACACTTGGCGTGACGTATTGATGGCAGGTGGAGTAGGGCAACGTCTGATGGCAGTAGGAGTGTCGGACGTCCAGCAGCAAGATGGGTCGACGACAGAATTCAAGTCATTCGGCGTACTTGGATGAGAGTGGCACGGGACCGTGGTGAATGGCACAAACTTAGGGAGGCCTATACCCAGCAGTGGGCAATTTGGCTTTGAATGATAATGATAATCCATTATCCTACTACTGCCTCATTCGCGTCAATAAAGACATTAAGACGGCGTGTGATTTAAATAAAAAAAAAAACAAAATTAAAATCGGTTCATCCATTCGGGAGCTATGATGCCACAGACATACACACTCATACACACACACATATAGCCCCGTCAAAGTTATAACACCGCGTCGTTTTTGCGTCCGGGGTTAAAATTGTGTCAAACAACAAAAATATAATTAAAATTGGTTCAAAAGAAAGGAAGTTACTTATAAGCATTTTAATTTGAGACTACATAGAGAGCGGCTACTACTGTAGCAGCTTGTGCCGTTACAAATCGATATGTCGTATAAATGTCTACTATACCAACAAATTTTGCGGGAAATGGACACAACACCAAAAACTTATAAGACCTTAGGTGTAGTTAGAACTTTATTAATCATTTTAATTATTTTTTTCTGTGAATGACTTATATTTTACAATAGGTCTGTTATTAGCAACCCCAGTTAACTATCCCAGTTTATCTACTTTTTTTATTTATCTACAAATACAAGAAATAGGTATGGATTAATATGGCTCATATCATAGCAATCACGCGTGCACTTATCTATTCTCCGAAGGTTTAGTAGCGAAGCGTGTGGTCAAAATAAACATAAATATATCGTACATATATGAACATACCTATATAATGTTGACATAATAGGTATGCTAGGCTCGTAGCACAAAGCTACTGAAGGGTTGATTTTAAACCTGCGCGTGCATATAACCTGTTGAATTAAAGATTATGCAGTGCTCGAAGCTAGTGGTGCGGCCCTAGAAGCGCAATGCCAGAAAATGCATGGGCGTACGTGTTCGATTCCTGTGACATATTAAGAGGTATATTTTAATATAATATACACCAACAGTTCACTGGTATGTTGTAGTACCATGTAATAGGGGACAAGCCTGCTGCCATCCACCGACCACAAATCCTATCTTTCACCCTGCTACTTGAGGCATATTTCTAGGTTGTTAAGTTTTGCCATTTGATTGATTTTGATAAAATGGCAGCGGTGTACTGATAGAACTTCAGGCACGCCTGTTGCTATTAACCTTGCCCAAAATCCACTTTCCGAGCTGCTACTGAGAATTTCATAGTAAATCCCAATAACTGGTCAACCTGGGAACTGTATGCACAGCTACACATCACAAAACCAGTAAAGGTTGGCTTTGACTTGTAAGTAAAACCTTTACAATGGGGGGTTAGTCTAAACTGGATTTGTATAGCTTGATGTGTAGCCGTGTGTATCGATGACTTCTAGCGAATCAATCCCGCTTATCAACACTAAATTAATGAGACAAGTTTCTCGTAAACATACCATCATACCATCACGCCTGTATTCCCCGAGGAGTTAGGCAGAGGTGTACTAATATTCACCCACACTTCGCCGGCATGTTTAGGTCCTATGTAATAGGGGGCGAGCCTATTGCCATTTACCGGGCACAAATTCAGACTCAGAGCTGCTACTGAGAATTTCATAGAAAAATCAAAAATACACTTTGTTCGACCTGGGGATCGGACCCAGGACCTCTTTCGCCAGTCGCGCTTAGGACCACTAGACTAATGAGGCAGTCCTCGTAAAGAAACCAAAAAATAACGTTATTCTAAAATGATATCAGATAGAATCTCCTTTAGCCGTTTAAAACGGTACACGTAACATTCAGTCGGTATCAATTATTAATCGAATCGGCAACTTTCGTCCGCTGGAAGTTGGTCGGGTTTGAGTCTTCATTGAGCTATTTACGTAAGTGACGTGTTACCTGAGGCGATGTCTCGATTCTTTAAGACGTTTTGTTACCGATTTATTTTCGAATCGATTTGATCGTTCTGTTTTGTGATTCAGTGGAAATGGTTCTACATTTTTATGTGTATGTTAAGTCTAAATTTCTGTGGGATTCTTTTCTATATTTTTTATACGTTTGAAGAACCATACTATACTCCATAAAATTGCTTGGGAATTATTACATTGTCTGCGTCATTAGTCTAGTGGTCCTGATCTTTTTTTTAGTTATCGCTCAACAAACGACCCGATGAGCTACCTGATGGTAAGTAGTCATCGCCGCCCATGAACATCTGCAAGCCTATTTAAGGAAAAGGGAGGGGAAGGACAAAAGGAGAAGGAAGGAGACTGAGGAAGAAATTGGGACTCCGGGGCTCCACGCTCACCGTACGAAACGCAATAGTATGCATACCTGCTGCTACTTGACGTCGATATACTGTGGGAGGGTAATACTTCCCCGGGCGTGCGGACCCATTCATGGTAGGCACTACTACTGTTCGACCCCCAAGTCGCGCAAAGAGTTATTGGGTTTTTCTATGACATTCCCAATAGCAGCTCGGAGTCCGGAGTGCCCGGTTAATGGCAATAGGCTCGCCCCCTGTTACATGGGCCTTAAACATACCGACGAAATCTGGGTGTACATTAGTACACCTCTGCCTAACCTTTCGGGGAATACAGGCGTGATGGTATGTATGTATGTAAAGTTTAAATATCATATAAAATTTAATAGATAATTTTCACACCATAATAGTTATTATACTCTCGATTCAATACAACACGTTGAGGAGTTCACTATCAAGTTGATGCGATTAGGAAGCGCAGGCAACCCTGGTTGGTCACTTGTGATTACGTTACCTCGATAATGTGCACAGAATGTTCTAACTGGTACTAACTGCTAGGGCGACGTCAGATTTAACAGTTTAGAAGTAGCACGAGTTGGGACACAATAATTAAATAAATATTACACAATACATGGCCGAGGAAGGGCAGTAGGAGTGTCAGGCATCCAGCAGCAAGATGGGTCAACGACATAACTTACGTCGTTGGGCGTACTTGGATGAGAGTGGCATGGGACCGTGGTGGATGGCACAAACTTGGGGAGGCCTATACCCAGCAGTGGGTGAAGACAGGCTGTGGCTAATTATCTCGAAAATCTAATATTTTATCATGGAAAACCTGTACCTACAGCGCCTCTAACGGGCACCCGAGGAACTAGTATTTTCATACAAAATTTGACAGGGCTAGCGACTAAGTCACGAAACTCTTTGGTTAAGGGTTAAAGTTTAGCCTTGGGCGCCAAAATCAGAATCGTTATCGTAGTTTTGGGTGTAAAATAGAGGATTCGGTAAAAATAACAATTTATATCAAAATCTTCTAAGTTAATGATTTATGAAGCAAACGTTTTTAATAGTCAAATGTGATAAGTTATTTAATGACGCAATTTCTTATGCCATGTAAGTACCTACCTAGAATGTGTTAGACAAACATTTGCGAAAAACCAAAAAATAATAATTAATTTTACGCCCAAGGGTGAACATTTAATCTTAAGATAAGATATTCTATCTAAACGCAGCCCTAGCTCGTTGATATATTGGCAAACATCGCTTAATACAATTACTTAGAGCTTTTACAGATGAAACCTCTTTGATATGAGCGGCCAAGCAGATTATTGATTAGCTAGCGATCGCCTGCGGCTCGGCCCGTTCATGGAAAACTTACGTATAGTGACGTAACATTCTCCATTGAATAATTTGTAACAAAATTTAGTATATATTCAGGATTTCATTTTAAAATGCGATGTGTATGCGATGTGTTTATTATATTAAGATGTGTAATAAATTTATTAAAGTCTTATTACTATTTCTATTTTAATAAGATGCTGCCTTGTTGTATTTATCCGATTGGTCTAGTGGTCCTAAATGCGACAGCTATTCTACAGGTCCTGGGTCCCCCTGGTTTTTCCATGAAATTGTCAGTAGCAGCGCGGAGTGGATTTGTGCCGGTTAATGGTTGTTACATAATAATGGCTCGTACATGGGACCTGAACTTACCGGCGAACTGTGGGTGTACATTAGTACACCTCTGTCTAACCCGTTAGAGATTACCGGCGTCATGATATGTAATAAGATGTGAGCCGCTTGTTGGTAAGTGGCAACCTATTAGGTTAGCAGCACTAGTAATTTCACTACAGTATTATCATCTTGAAAAGTTGTCAAGGTTCATGTGCTGAGTTAATTTACTGGCTACATACTTAGCCCTTCAAAGTGGCACATGCTAATGTTTAGAGCATTATAACTCACCGAAAGATTTTTTGATCTAAGTACGTGCCATTATTCGTATAGAAAGGTTCGATAAAGCCATGAAGTTCTGTCCAACAACTATCCTACAATTTTTATGTACTCATTTCATACGCGCAATCTGTTTTCTATGTCTTCCCAACTAAGTTAACAAGCGAAAAAATGTATTGTTTAGGTTACTACCTGATCTCCTGAGTCGTGCCTACAATGGCATGCGTGTCATCACTGTCAGTTACGACAAAACTTAGTCTCTGACCGATTGTCAGAAGTCAGAAGTTCAAACTAAAGGTTTGGTTATAGGGCGATATAGCGTAGCATCCTTAATATCAAGCTTACTGATAATAATCGAGTCTGCAATACCTCATGCGCTCGAGAACAAGTATATCTGACGTGTCCCCACGTCAGATATATTGGTACAAATATGTAGCAGAAAAAATTAGGGTTCCTTAACCAAGCTAATCAAATCGATCAGCAATGTTAAGCTGCGTTCGACGCAGTCATTAATGAAGACTTAGGCTCTTGTAAGGAAGGTGAAAAGATGTTGGAATGAAGCTATACCTATATCTGATTCTAGATCTTGTCAATCGCTACATTGTAAAATGTAACACAGCACACCGAAGATAGATCAAGAACTTAAAAAAAAAATACAATTCTTAGAACATATATTTTTGAGCCAACACCCTTCACCTTTCAGCTTGACTCTTCTAATGTTTTAGCCTTATTTATATGCAAAATAACATAAACATAACATACCATCACGCCTGTATTCCCTGAAGGGTTAGGCAGAGGTGCACTTAATGTACACCCACAGTTCGCCGGTATGTTTGGGTCCCATGTAATAGGGGGCGAGCCTATTGCCATTCAATATGCAAAATAATACTATTTAAATTACCCAATTTTACAAATTAATAATATTAGTTCAAATGTCAGAAACAAATAATATTTTACTCATATACGAGTATCAAAACTAGACTAAAAGGTTCGGATTCTGACCTACTGTCCATTATTCGAATATAAAATCTTCAAAATCTCTCCATGCCTAGTTCATGTATTTTTTTTGTTTTCGTCACGAATAATTCCACTTGGCTAATATTTCCCTAATTTCGACCATGATAAGAAGTGTCAGAGGCTTTCAAGTCAGTAGTAGGGAAAGGATGTATTTTCAAATGAGTGAAGAATTGTTTGCTTTTTACAAAGGATTCGAAAGCACTGTAGAATCTGAAAATATTGGGCTAATAAAAATAGAGTAAGTAATATTTTTACTTGTGATATTTTTTTAAAGACTAACCTAAAGTATTATTTTGTACACTAGTAAAGAATCCGAGTAACAAAAAAAATTACAAACGAATCCATGAAGGGTCTCTGCGAAGACGATCTAACTTTTTTTGGTTAAAATAGAGACGTGTTTTTGAAAATTTTGTACAAACTAAGTAGTTGATACTAAGTTCAAATAATGAATATTAAGTAAAATAACTTCAGAAGATAGTTATCAGACTTTCAAACATATTTAATAATCACGTGAAGTTCAACCATAATAAGTGCATTGCACCTTTGCTTTTTTAATCCTATTAATCATCCTTTTTTAAAGTTCAAGAAATCAATTCAATGATACACTCGAACCATTTTATGGCAAATTTATTGATTGTAACTCATTGGAGATACTTATATTTGAAATCCGTGAAATTTTTAATTGCGTTAAATGTTTTTGTTACTATGACTACAGGGTATCGTGAAGTTTGACCAGAAATATTTTTGGGATTTATTCGAAATGTGGTAAAGCATTATATCACCGGACTGGCTATGGTCCATTCAAATCCAGTTGTTTTCGAGTTCAAATGGGCCACTAAGGTGATGCGTCCGATTCGCCGGCAGTGCTCGATAATGCATTGTCCAGTTACGCGAACACCCCCGAAAATACAGCATGCGAAAAAAGCCATCCTCGCCACCTCTCCCGCTAGCATTAATGTCCCCCCCACCTCGCACTAAGCTTCTTTTTTTAATACATAACTTTTTTTCAAGATGCATTTTTACATGTTTCGGCCTAAAACTTTACACACCCAGAAGCGAGAGCTGATGGAAGCGGTAACGCCTATCGGCGCTCGGATTTCTCGCTCGCGCGCATGCCCCAAGCCCGCCGGACGATAGTGGCGCGAGCGAAACGGACACATCCGTGCCCAGTGCTGCGTCTTAAACTAAGATTAAGGCTCTATTCCGCTTTTCCGAACGCAGATTCTTAGTTCGAACGCATGCAATGTCAACATTTCAACACTTAGGTCCGATTTCTGTTGCGGTACTACGGAGTGCATTAACCAAAACAATTATATGTTATTTAATTAAACCCAGTCACTGAAATAAGGCGAAAGCTATATGTCTCACTCTAGCGTCCAGTGCGAAGGCATTCGCGCCACGACAATTGAGTTGAGTTGAATTGAATTGAGTCGGTTAAACCGTAAAAATGGTCGGGCGGGCATAGCCGCGCGAGAGAGAGACGAACGAAAGGCGTGTTGGCCGAGACCGCTGCCTTCTTCTCCTCGACTTACGCCGAGTCGCGACTAGTGAACGTCAGCGTACTGACGTGGACGGCCGTATCTACGTTTGTTCGTGTCACGTTTGACAGTTGAAAAAAAAAAACGTTTCGCGCGTCTTCTGTCATTCTGATTTGAAACTTTCTAGTGCGTTCGGATATTGGACTGAGTGTTGTTGTACGACTAATTTGGATATTATTTGAAGGAAACTGGTATCGTGTTTGCAGTGTAATAATTAACTATTGGCTTGAACTAGCCGCTGAGACGCTATAAAGTGATGAATCAGCGAGCGCCGGCTAATTAACAACGTCACTGCTACGAAAACAAATCTAAAGCTCTAACTACTATAATAAAGCTTCTGGAATATTGTAAGTGTTCACTTTTGAATTATTATACTGTTATATTTTTGAATTCGTTTCTTGTAGGTATTTTGGTTTTTGTTTTGTAATGTATTTTCCGTTAACAATATCTTTTTGTTTGATATTCATATCGTATTTTGTAAATGTATAAGACATTTAATTGTCACATAAATTTTGTTTAATGAAATGGGTATCTAGTATTGCCCTAAAAGAAAAAATATATTATCTGAGAAAAAAGTTTTCATACATTTCTTGTTCACAACCTCCTTTCAAAAGAATGAGGGTGAGTATGCCATAAGCGAGACAAAAAATAAATTGAATACGAATGTTAAAAATGTTTATCGTACGAATCGGAAAATGATGGAATGGTTATATTTTTGACGTGCCGAAGAGGAAAAGTTACCACGGGGCGGGGCGACCGAAGCCAACAAACAGCTGATTGGTTCGAATACATGTGTCGCGTTTTTCTGTAGGTAGCTTTTTTTACTTTTTTCTTTTCTTTTTGCAACTTTTTTTGTCAACTGTATTGATTTTTTGTTTAAGGCACATCATCACGTATGTTCGTATCTGTATTGAATTAATTTCTTTGAATAAAATAAAAGCTTTTCGATTTTTTTTAACGAAACATTATTTGAATATTCATTTCGATAGCCCAACACCTAATTTGAAAAGTAATTAGATTTCAACGATAAAAACAGGTGCATTATCATTAGAGCATGAATTTATTGCTACGTCATTAATTTTCTCATTATTATGATATTAAGTGGATCGTTATTCATTACATGATTTTGTTATCACCCACTTAATTTTTGATAAACATCACTATTGTATTCAAAATATAGCACCTTAGTAACTTCACTTGAATTTTGGAATATTTTGAATAAGTTTTTTTTATAGTTTTTTATAAAAAAGGGAAGTCAACGCATTTATGCAATTATGTGTTAAAAAAGAAATTCTTTTATATTTAATAATTTATTGCCACCATAATAATTTATGTTAATAAATAATAGAAATATATTTTTTTAAAAGAATCATGCTACCGAAAACCTCTAAAAATTACACACATGTAACTAAAAAGAACTAAATCATAACACTTGTAAATCTAATTAATTTGACAAAAAAATTGAAAAAAAACTTAATAGGAGAAAACATAAAACAAAGTTTGAAGATAATAATTATAATAAAAATCAAGAGAAAGAACACAAATAATATACTAACACAATAAAAGTATGATTAATATACAGATTGATTGCATGATAACTTTTTCTACACGACGTTAAACATGCTCTTGCGCAGACAATGTCTGTGTTTTTACTATTCCTACAAAACCGCTTTTTAAGGTAGTTTAATTTAGTCATTTTAAAGCTGTCTTATATTGTTATGTAATTTTCCTAATCATACAAATAATTATATTTCAATATAAATAATTATATTTCAAATAATTTTTATTTAGGTAAATGTAGGAAGTTTTCGTTTATTAGGATACCCCATCATTTTTTCTGCATTTTTTTACAAAAGAGGTTAAATTAAGTTATTTTATTACATGAATTTGTACAACAATGACACAAATATAAGTATTTAATATGTACTTATCACGTAAAAATTATCAGAATTGCCTTCATCTTCAAAAAATAAATATCCTATACCTAAGATTAGATGTTTTTAGCAATCAGTTATATTAGGACGCTTGAGAAATTCAATAAAAGATTTCGTATATATAAGAAGATCAAAGTAAGTGCTATAAATAAAAAACGATCTAGTAGATAGAAATGCAAAAATGATATAATTACAAATAGGTACTAAACACAATCTATCAAATTTCTTCACCACATCAATAATTGCAACTAATAATTATTAAGACAATCCCTTAAAAATATATCTTTAAATATTCTAATAATTCATCTTCATAATTCATATAACATATCGGAGTATTATTTTTTCAAAAATAATCGATACATTTTCGGTACAGTCCCCGCACTGGGGTCAAATTTAACCCTCTCTACGCTGCCACAGACTAATCAATTCGCTAGTCTTATTTAGACGTGATCGCATCATTTTATTCCTTTGAATTCTTAGTCCATTGTACCTAATTAGAGTATCTCACGTGACTCATTTGTATCCCAACTTCGTTGCTATGAATCAGTCATTTTAATTGTACACGCGGTCATTAAAATTCTGTGGCTTTGATTAATATTTAGATTGTTCAATTGGAACAAGCTACAATAATCGACTCCACTTTGTATATTGTAATACCTAAGGTACCTACATACACTTTATTTTAACGCTAAAACGTTGAAAATGGAAACATCTCGCCATTTTACGACAAACAGAACACCGTCTCCGACATCAACTTTTATAACCGTTCAAACAATTACATCTGATCACGGTGTCCCCTCACTCGTAGGTCACCGCGCCCTGAGAGTGACAGAGACAACCATAAACTACTCCGCTACGCCCATCAATGTCTAATTGCTTTTATTATTTTAAGGCATCGTAATCATTATGGCCGCAATAAAAATTGTAATTACTCCTCATTAGTTCAATTAAGAATTTTCTAGACACGGTTTAGTTGATATGTTGATTGCAAAATGGTTTAGTCTAGTGATGCATTGTGTTGAGAAAGCGGCTTTTTATTACTATTACGTTATTATAATAGTTTTAATAATAGTTTATTTCATTTTTTTAAAGGTTTGTACAAAATAGTAGTGATTGAAGTGTCCTTTTAAGCAATTAAATGCCTGTATTAGGACACTCCCCTCTTCCATAACTTAGATTATAATAATGTTTTTTTTATGCTTATTACTATTTTTAACTTATATAAAAAGAAATAATAAAGAAAAGGTTAATTGAAAATAACAAAGACCTATATTAAAAAATGCTGATAGTGTCTAGGATCTGTGAGTACGCGTATGTAAGAATATAATCATATATGTATGCTTGTGTAATGTGTGTGTATGGTATGTGTGGTTGTATGTGTTTGTGTGGAGTGTATGTGTAAGCGTGACTGTGTGGATTATGATGTGTGTTGCAGTAGGGCCTCAGTATCATCATATGTGAGTGATTTAATCCATTTATGTATTAATTGTTTACATTCATAGTATTTTTTAGTATATATATATGTCTCTTTATTTATTTTATTATATAGTTGAGATGATCGTTTCTCGTATTGTCTACTACAAAACCTGGTATGTGTACGTGGAATCGGCGCTATAATGTCTTTTCTTCTTTTTTCCAAGATAGTGGTATCATATGGCAAATCTTTGTGTTTTTTCAGAACAGTTTGTATAATATATAGTTTTCTCACCGATAGCAATTCACTTATTTGGTAAAGTGTCTCAGTGGGAAATCTCATCTTTTTAAAATGCATAATTTTTATTAAAGCTCGTTGTGCTCGTTCCACCTCAATAAATTTAGATTTAGCTGCACCACCCCAAATAGGGATACAGTATAATAACACAGACTGCACCAAAGCAATGTATATTTCCTTTAGTAGGTTTCTAGCCGAATTTTTTGTACAGGTAGCATTTTTCGGAACAACATGTCTTAATGTTTTAAAAATCCAGCTTAACTTCCTAACCCTGCTTGTGACCTGCTCAAGGTGAGGATACCAGGATAACGTCTGATCCAGCATGATACCTAAATATTTGGTGTGTGTGACTTTATTAATGGTAGGGCATATGCAGTTGTTGTTTTTATGGTCACCACATTTGTGAATTTTGATTGTGAAATCCTTATTTGGCTGTGTCCGATTACTAATACTAAAGCAAATGTAGTTTGTTTTTGTGGTGTTTAATGTTAACAGATTATTATTTAGCCATTTCGCGATTTGGACCATGCCCGAAGAGGCACATTGCTCAACATCGTGCCAAGAGCTTCCGGAAAAAACAATAGCCGTGTCATCAGCATAAGAAAATATTTTGGCATTACTAATTTTCATATTACAAAGGTCGTTGATGTATGTTAAGAAGAGTGTGGGACCCAAAACGCTACCCTGAGGTACGCCGTATAATACTTCTGCATCATCACTTATATATTTTCCCAGTTTAACCCTTTGTTTCCTGTTAGAGAGATAGTCTTTAAGAAGATCGAGTGGGGTTCCTCTTATGCCTATTTTTTCTAGTTTGTTCACAAGGATTGGGATAGAGACGGTGTCAAAAGCCTTTTTAAGGTCCAGGAAGATCGCTAAGCACTTATCTCTATTATCTAGTCTATTAGCTACAAGCGAGCTTAGATTGCTTACTGCATCTTCGGTGGATAAGTTTTGCCTAAAACCAAATTGTGTTGGAGAAAGTATTTTGTATTTATTTAGGTATTCTAAAAGCCTACTATTAATTAATTTCTCCAAAATTTTTGATAAGGCTGGAAGGACCGATATCGGCCTGTAGTTGTTGACATCGTCTCCGTCCCCACCCTTGTGAACAGGAGTAATAATTGATTGTTTAAGGGCGGCTGGGAAGACACCATCTCTGAAACAAATATTTACAAGATGGGTCATAATTGGGACAACATCCCCACATATAAACTTTAAAAATCTTGTAGATATATTATCCCAGCCAGCGGCACTATCTGATTTCAGGCTCATCAAGATTCTCTCTACTTCATTGGGGTCAGTGTCCAGGAGGCCAAATGAATTAACTTGTATTGATAGTGGTATACAATTAGGGTCATTATTTACGTTAGGCTGAATTTGTTGGGCCAATTGTCTGCCAATATTTACGAAATAGTTATTAACAAAGTTAGCTGATTCAATGGGGGTGGATTTGATATTTATTAAGTCTATACATTGATTATTAGAATTATTAGTATAAGTTATCGTTTTAATATTTTTCCACAGCAATTTATTGTTTGATGTTGATTTAGCAAGTAGTTCTCTGTCGTATTTTCTTTTTAATTTTTTTATGAGTTTATTACAGTGATTTCTATAACGATTGTATGTAATTTTATTGATTTCATTCTGTGGGTCAGATTTATATAGCTTTTGAAGTTTATTGCGATTCCTTATGCATCGAAGTATGCCTGAGGTAACCCATGGTTTAATGATGCGCTTACTGTTTGGAATTTTCACTGTGGTGGTATTTAAGTTAATACATTCAGTTAGCTTGTTAATGAGTTGGTCAGTTAATAAATTTGGGTCATTACAAAATAATAATTCCGACAAATTATTTTCCTGAAGTTGTTTCAAAGCTTGTTCAAAATTTATGGTAGTGGTACTTTTATTTACAAGTTGAGTATTTTTTTGCTTACATAGTGACATGAATGTTGTATAGTGGTCAGTGATACTGGTGTGAACGATAGCAATAAATGCCGAAAACTTCTTTTTATTAATTTTTATCATAAAGTGGTCCAAGCAGTTCCTTTCCCTGGTTGGCAATGTATGTCCTGGAAGTATACCATGCAAAGATAACATATTTAAATAGCTCACTCTATTTTTACATTCTTGAGAAGTTTCAGTGTCTTTAGGTTTAATATTTATATTTATATCTCCCGCAATAACTATGCTTTTTTGCGAAGTAATTGTATCTAGGTGAGAGCTAAGAGAGTCTATAAAACAATCAGTATTGGTGTTCGATGGAGAGCGATAGATACATAAAATATGTTTATTCAGTACGTCGATCCGCAGACAGGATGCTTGAGCCAACTTTATTTCTTTTACTTTTGGTTTTAACGTGTTTTTAACATATACAACCACCCCGTCATTTTGGTTAAGGTGTCGAGTAGAAGCAAAACACTGGTAATTATCGAGTTTAGGTATTGGCTTGCCATCGTTCAGTCTGCACTCGGTTAAAATTATGATATCAATTTCAAATTTAAAGGTAGACAATAATAGTGAAAAATCATTGAAATTGCAATAAACACTTCTTATGTTTTGAGAGATGATAGTCAAGTCATTTTTATTTACTGAAATGTACTTGGATATATCAGAGCAATCACATTCGATGGTACGTGCAATTGCAATATTGTCAATTTCATTTATAGTTTGTAGGTTGTCACCCATTTAGAATGCATTTGTTTGAATAAAAGTCGATAACAAGATTTACATACATAATAAAAAGTAAATATAGTTTGATGTAGTTTAGTTCTATATAAATATTTTCATAAAATGAGACCAGTTGTGAGTACGAGTGAGATTGTGTGCGTGTAGATTTTATGTAAGATTTTACATAGCTAAGAATACGTTTTCGGTTTATATCATAAATATGCGCAGTTGTATGTGTATGTGTTTTGTATGTTGTGAAAAGTACTGAAATAGTGTTAATATGTGTTGTAAAATAGCATAATGAGATATCCCAGTAACAATACTTAGTTAACATAATAAAGTAATGGATAATAGGTAACAAAAAACATATGTAATGCAATGAATTTATCGTAGGGTATCGCACGAACTTGAAAAACTGATCCAAGAGTCATTTTTTTAATATGAGCTGATGTACCTGTTCTTCATTTTTAATGGTTATAGTTGGTGACTGCTCGTCCTTTCTTACATAGACTTTGCCATAGGCGGTCCAGCAGAACTTGTAGTTTCCAGATTTTGTTAAATCCCGTGCAAGAAAATGTAGGCGGGACCCTTTAGGAGTCAGATGCTCTGCTAGGAAAATAGGGGTGTCTTCATTTGTTTTATATCCGAGGTGCTTGCAGCATAACTTTGACTTATGTTTTAAGTTAAAGGCTTTTCCCATTTTCATAAGCTCACCCTTCAAAAGTGTTGAGCCAGTTTCAACAACAATTGGCGAATTTTGGATTTCTGTGTTTTTTCCCCGTACTCTATAAATATCCTTAATATTATGTTTTCCGATAGTACAGTCTATGTTTTGAGAGAGGCACATAACCATTTCCAGTAGATCTTCTTTAGACTCATTATTTTTTTTGGGCACATTTTTTATTACAAAATTCGATTTGCGACTTCCCACTTGAAGTTCCTCAAGTTTGTTTTCTAACAAAATGACGTAGCTTTTATCTTCCTTGGCCTGGTTTTCTAGCTTGTCAATTTTTTTTTGAAGCTCCTCGTTTTGTGCAGTAACGAACGTGATTGAGTTTTCTATTTTAATGTTGGATTGTTGAATGCCTTTCAGAATGACATTCATTTGTTGTATCTCTTTTTCTTGTTTTTCTGAGAAAAGAGTCATCATCTCTCTCATCGCCTTTTTAAAATCATCCAACTGTTCATTAATCGAGGTATCCCAGGTTCTTTTAACACGTTTGAAAACATAATTAGGCGAAGACTTTTTTTCAGTTCCCACTAAATTAATCTCCGGATCCGACACAGATTTATCAAGTGATGTGTCCATATTAATTGTTTTCAGGATGTGGAAAAATATTATAATAACAACAAGTAAGCTATAGTTTCGGCCAATTAGATATGCATATACGACGGTGAAGTACCTTTATGAGTAGTTATTGGTTCGCACACTGAAGGATGGGCACCTCATTAGATCCTATTTACCAATCGGTTAGAGAGGGGGTGTGGTCAGTGTGTCACCAAGGATGAAGGAGGTGCGCACGCGCAGTGATTAGTTAGTCAAGCTTCTTACGCAACAGGTGGGTGGAGTCTTCGCAGGCGCAGGCAGCTCAGGTACCAGGCGCACACGCTTATTATTAATTCCCTTGTCTGTGGGTGAAATCTGATGTCGATAATCAATAAATTTTATGAGTGTTAGACACGGCTCGTATCAATCAATATTAATGATCATTCCGAAATTTGGAACTAATCGACGTATTTTAATTTTTAATATCCATAAGTTCTAATCTTTTCGAATAGGTACTTTAACGGCTACAATTTGAATTCGAAAATAGTTGTTTCAACCGACAAAACCGTTTCGAACAAATTCAATAATTACGTGCGTTTTTTTTAATGATAACTACGTCTATTAAAGGTATCGTAATCTACAAAAACAAAAGAGTCTATTAAACAAAGTTGGTGCAAGTAATCGGTAACGAGAACGTGCGAAAAATAAAACAACGAAATGCAAGCTACAAGGTTGAGGATTTAAAAAAAGAACTCGTAACGCGGACTTACTTACGAGGAAAAACTTCACCAAAAAGTTTTCATGCACGTGGCTAACACGTGGTCTTGGGTGAAAAATCGCGCAGGCCCCGCACGTTTCTTGCACCTCCCCCTCCCCCTACCCAATGCTGGGGATGACTCCCCTCCCGCCTGAGGAATCCTTTCTAAACGGAACACGGTCTCGGGAAGATGCGGGCTGACGGGATATTAAAGTTTATTGCAGCAACTTGACTTTTTCCGTTCCTTTTTTAGTTTATTTAATAATGATAATATTATTATGCTATTTCTATGGAATTTCTTATTGTACAGTTGCGGCGGCAGTCCCCAGGACGTCGGCAAGCTGTTTTACCCCTACTTGAAGACGTCTTCCCTACAAAGGGACTTCCTATTTGCCAGTGGCTCCGGTACGTAGCTTGTAGTTAGGCAACGTTTATTTGTAGATCACAATTGACTTGTTAAACACTCAATGGACTCAGTCCAAGCCATTATGAACCCTTTACCTGCTCTTGTGAGTAAGAACGATTTTGATATATAAAAGAAATTAATTTTACAAAAAAATATTTTATTTATCTTTAAAATGTACTGACGGCTGACTCTTCGCGCGGTTTCACTCACATTCGAAATAACATTTGGGTAAATAAAGGTATCCTATTTACTTCCTCAGGAGGCTAAATTTTGCAAGATTCTGCGGTTCAGTCGTGAAAAAATATGTACGATATATTTTTTCACGACATTTTATAGACAAATAGATAGAGACTATATTCTTATTTCAGATTATTAGAAGTTGTCATTTAACTCTTCAAATGATAACGATGAAGTCTTAGTCAGTTTTATATTTAAATTCAAAATCCGAACGCAAGAAAAAGAAAACACGTGGTCGACAGTGGCCAGTAAAGCAAAATTTCACAGAATTCGAGCGGACAAAAAGAAAACTTATTTTAAACATAATAATTATGGTGAAAGTTTTAAATTCATTCGGCTTAATTATAAAAACCAACTTGCATGCGGTTGAAGTAATTAAAATTGTCAATGCATAAATTATGTGAAGCGCATAATAACAGCTTTTGTACGCATCTGTAAACCATTTTATCTTAAGTACAATCTCCGAAACGACGTGTGTAAGTATTAAGGGCTACCAAAAACTATTAACAATTCACTACAAATGTTTGTTTATGTAAAGTTAATTCTTCCAAAGTATTATCCATCTTATTTATCGATACATAAGTCGATTGAAGAGATCAATTGAATTAGTTTACGTACTGAGTGATGGCCCGCGTTTGACATATGGTATCGATTAAATTTTATCGATTCTACAATCCGACTTGTTTTTCGATATCAATTAAGGGATTATGGGCGACCACACAGCTTTAATAGCCTAAATGAGAATTTATTTTTATATATAAAATATGTATATTAAACTTATTTTTTTATCATATTATGAAATTATATCGACAAGCAAATATATCTTTCTTAACACTAGGCTTGCCCCCTATAACATTAAACGTAAAATATAAGTATTACGAATTGTAGTTGAACATTAGTAGGTAACTTCATGATTGCATTATCTATCAAGGTATATCAGTCTGTTCATTAAAATTAAATACTTTTTTAACACTTTTGATTTCTTATACTGCACGCACTTATATATAAAAAGATAACAAATGATCTATATAGCTTCCATTGATAACTCTAGCCGTGTTTACTCCCACATACGTCGTAAGTTATTCAAAAACCGCTTTTGCTTCCAATAAATATTCTTAACCGAAACTAGAGCAATACAATAACAAATTCACATCAAAATTGAGTTATCATTACTCCGGTTTTACTTCGGCTCAGCCGCTCAACACACTCATCGGCATAGTTTTATAGCAACTGCCGAGGCGCCCGAATTACATCGCAAACAAGCACGATTAGATCGACTCCGAGAACTGGCCATAAATTCAACCCTAAAACAACCGCTCTGTTTAGTTTGGAAGCACCCATCCCAGTAATTATACAATAATTCATACTTTAATAAATACTAATAAATCGTTCCCTCACTCCGCCGGCTCGCAGCATTATCGACCATTATTACACGATGTAATTACACCCAATAAATTACCAAATAATACATCAATCAGATGTGTTATAATTTTCTTATTATTACTTTATTTTTTTTACTTTTTTATTGGACAACGGGCAATTTTATTAAAATTATAATGCAGCGACCGGCTCCAAATTGGGGTTGCTGGAGGCTAAGTTTCGGTTTAATTATATATGTAATGTTTAATGATATATTCTTATAATAAGCTACCTGATGCTCTTGGTGGGCATAAATCAAATATTTCATTAAAATTCGAAGAGCTTACAACCCTTCATTAGGGTAGTTATTAGTCTTGGGATACGATTGTTCGCGAAATCGTCTAAGTATAGGTGAGTGCCTAATTTTGTGTGGAAATAGCATTTTTGTAGTGACGTTGATGAATGGGATCCATTTAATCCGTTATTAATGTAGGTATATTAAGTGAAGTATCGACTTAAGTTTATTGTCCTAGTCATCGATATCGACAAAAGAGGTTTTGTTTTAGAGCATCATTAGCAGTAAGTTGTACCTACAATGTTGTTGGATTCTCGTTTATTAGCATATACAAGGCCTTGAATTTTTTTTTAAGAATAAGGCATGTTTTCTAGATATTGTTTTAGATACGATTTTAGTGGTGATGTCAATCAAGTGTATGGTATCCATATAATAATATACAGATTACTTAAAATAGTTATAGTTCTGACAGAATTGACTGACCATGTTTTTTTCTATTCATATACTCACGCTTTTTGGGAGGAGGAGACTATCCGACCTCTTCCACTTATTCGATATTCACATCTTTCTCTCGACGGGCCGGTTTCGAGTAACATACCATCACGCCGCTTTCCTCCGAGGGGTTAAGCAGAGGTGTACTTATGTATACCCACAGTTTGCTAATTTAGGTCCCATGTAATAGGGGGCGAGCCTATTGCCATTAACCGGGAACAGATTAATAATCCGAGGTACTACTGACAATTTCATAGAAAATCCCAATAACTACTTTGCTTGACCTGAAAATCGAACTCAGGACCTTTATCTTAGGACCACTAGACTAATGACGCAATAATAAGTAATCTTACATAAGCATGATGAGGTGTACTGATGAACACCGGGAGTTCTACTTTAAATTTTAAGGTTCAAATAATAGGGCGTGAGCTTATTACTATCAAGACACAGAACTTAACTCAAACCTACTACCACGGATTTCGTAGAAAAACCCAATGTAATTTTCCTCAACCCGGAAATCGAACCCATAACCTCAAGGTCAGTAGCCGCACTTGCGATCACTACAGTTAAGTGGTACAGGCAGCAACAAATATATCTGTAGAGGCCCTACAGTAGGGCCATACAATGGTTTCAAAATTAACTATACGACTAAGGAATATAAACTCTATCGCAACGTCACAAAGGACGTTTTAGAATGCACCTCCGTACACAGCTGTCATTCTAACATATAGCTGATGTAATAACATCGAGATAAAGTTGAATTTCTTTACTATTGTTTATAATTATAAATAGTCTGTTCGCTTCAATATTTGATGCTGACTGTACTTCATATTACACTAATAACAATGTAATTTACGTTTCATTTCCGCATGAGGCCCTGTAGAAAAAAAAAACATGAACCGTATCAACTGCTTAGGCATGTTAACAGGAAAACTTATAATAAATAGAATTATTTGCCTTATTATACAAAAATCCAATATACATTTGTAGGCATCTGGAGGAAAACGTACAGTCATGAGCAAAAATATGTACACATCACAGAAATTCAAAAGAATGTCGAAATATTGTAAAAATCAGTAAAGTATGCGTGAAAAGGCTACGTCAACACAACATCTCATAATTGTCATCAATAGCAGATTCAGAAAAAATCGTTGTTGAATTGAATTGAATGTGTGTGTGTGAGACTAATAAATTATCTATTTAGGAATACCATACATTAAACTTCTAACCAACAAACGTGTTAAGTAAGTTTGTTTGTTAAGTACTTGTGATGTAAAAGATAAGAATTATGATCCAATATGTACCCATCTCGTGGGAAGACGGTTAACAATTGAAAACCTTATCCTAGCACATACCATAATGCCTGTATTCCCCGAAGGGTTAGGTAGAGGTGTATCTATAAACACCGACATTTCGCCGGGATGTCTAGGGCCGTGCCTTTTGCCATTTACCAGGCACAAATCCAAACTCCGTCCAGCTACTCAGAATTAATAGAAAAACCCAGTAGCATTTCGCTCGACCTGGGAATCAAACCCAGGACTTGCGTAGCAGTAATACTAAGGACTACAAGACTAATGAAGCAGTAAGAATCGTGTGTAAAAAAAAACATCCTAGGTTCTCGAGATCCAATTCCATAACCATGAATATAGGGCAAGCGAAGAAAAGTGCGATTTTTATTAAGTACGAGATCGACATATTCTGCTATTTCCCTGGTGCGATCCATCAGGATTTTCCACAGCAAAAAATTTTTTTTTAATCCGCCTGTTTTTACATGTAAGACTTCCGTTTCATAGGTTCTCTGTTACCGCAATTAGAATGCTAAGAAGCGCATAACTTGATTATGTTCATAGAATATGTTTGTGCTTTTCTTTAGGCAAAAATACCAGTGGTTCGACAAGAAGAAGAGTATTCTCTGCATCATCAGTATGTCTCTCAGTATCTCTTGACATCACTATGTATGTAAGAAAGCTGTTTCATTCCTGTCCCAAAAGTACTTTTGCGACAAAATGTTTTTCCCAAAGATGCAATTTATTTCCATGGAAAATTTAAGTCACAAAGAAACGAGAAATATGCGAAAGTAACTCTTTCGCATATATAGTTAGTAATTGAGACGGATTTGGTTGGTTGGCGCTCTTTGGGGGAGGCCTACGTCCAGAAGTGGACGGCAATAAGCTAATTTGATGATAATGAGACGGGCTTGTGGCGGAGAAACAGTTTTTTAAAGATGACTCCACACATCCTACGCAAGTGAAATATTAGAAAACAAAAATTCAATTAGTCTCAGATATTGCAGTAAAGTTAGCTTTGAATGTAAATCTGGCTAAGGAGTTCATCTATCCTTAGAACAATTTGCTTTGTAACAGGCATCTCACAATTGAATCGACAAAGAAATCGAAACAATAAACAAGACTAACATTCACGAACGCTTAGTCGTAAGCTTATGTCATATCACCACTCATTGACACGATGTGACATACATCGACAAATCCAAAGTAATTTTCCGCTAAGACCGTCTAACTAGACTAATTGTTTCTATTTATAGTAATTTAAATAGTGTTTGATCAACTAAAACAGTAGTTAATAAAACAGCTAGATGATTCACTTCAGCAATCTAAAATTAGCTCGAAATTGTCACTTCCTTGGAACCTCGAAAATCCGTTGATTAACTCAATGGGACCATATGGCCTGAGTAAATCGTCATTGTACTATATTTCTCAATGAACACTGAAAGATTAACAATTGCTTTCAGTAAGAGGGATTAAACTTTAATATATCAAATGCTGCTGTCAAATTTCCTTGTCGTAGATTCCGATTTTTTACGTTGTAAGAGTAAATTATATTTTGCATAAAATTTGAAAAAGATTTGAATACCTCTGATAATTGAAAATATACTCTGATAATTGTCTAAAAGGAAAAGCTTGATTTAGTATTAAAGATAAAAATATAATTGAGCATTACTCCTTTACATGGGTTTGGGAAATCCTCATGGATCGTGTGCCGTCTAGTGACGCAGCAGCGTATGTCGTACTAGTATATATTTACCTAGAACTGATTGGATCATCATTTTAGATAGTCAAGGATTAAGACGCTTCTCGATATTCAGATTTTCATTTTATTTCATATGCTAGTGACTCATATTTTGTTAACTTTGCGTGAAAAAGTTACATGTTAAGTACTCTTGGAGAAGGCTATTGGCAATAACTGAAAAAAATATAATCAATTCTGGCTATAAAGAATTTCCAACTAAAGAACTTAAAATTTGAGAAATTTAGACCCGATGCACCCCATGATATATCATAATAAACTCCAAAGCAACAAACTGCTGTATTAATAGGAGGTAAAACTGTAACTATAAATAAAAATGGGAGAATATGAATAATACATTCATCACCTGCAACACATCTGGACAAATAAATGAACCTTTGGATCATAACTATCAATAATAAGAGAGCCCCTAAAGGAAATGCAATGCAATGGAAACTGGAATGATAAAGGAGACCAATTGAATTGATACTTATTGCGTCATTAGAACATGAAGAAAAGAGTTTTGTATAATTAAGTTTGCTGAATAAACCTCCATGTAAGGCTCCAGTTGATTGCTTCAGTGTTATACGGATAGGATGTACCAATTCCAAAAGTTTTAAAATTGTCGTTCAAGATTTTTTGGAAGAATTATGACTACTCTTACAGATTCGATAAGTTAGATGTGTTTCTAAGCGTTCATAATAAAAAATAAACTCTAAATGCATATTTTGAATTTGGAATCCATGACTTTTAAAGTTGCCAGGAAGATTGAGCTTTAGTTCAGCAGCGTAAGAACTGACTGGCTTCGAAGTTTAAAATTTTAAAAAGTAATCCAACAAAAGGTTGACCACTTGTTGGTTATCTGGGTATTTATTTTCTGCTCATTTCCTGAAGTTGTTTATCAAATGTTGTTTGTCACAGAATTTCCATAAATTTATCGCAATATACAATAACATCTACAACATACAATGGATTTAAGATAAGTACTTAGATCTAGAGAGCCTGATCTAATTATAATACTACGGTTTTGCTCTAATTTCTAGTCCTGGCAGTGAACTGACAAGAAACTGTGTGCATTAACGGTTGTCGATCGCCAGTTTCGTAAATATTTTTTTTAGGATGGTAGTAATTTTAATAGGTCCTGTATCTATTCAAAATGTATCTATGTCAAAAAGTACTATTTTATTATTATTAAACCACTATTATTATCATCAGCCCATCTCTCCTGTTAATATCATTACAGCCCAGAACGAACCGTTTACCACATTATTACCCAAATATAGTGTAACAATTAAAATTACAGGGTAAATTTAATATTGAAACCTACTTTTTCACTTTACATCGGGCTAAATTTAGAGTCAAACTCAGTTACTGCAATATATTCAACACACAACACATAATATACCTAATGGTCCTCCAAGCGTTTTCCTAACTATGTTGGGTTTGGCGTCTACTAAAACTAGATGCATCTCAATATTTTACTTATTTTACACAAAGCCACTGTCATCAGACCTCCAAAATCCAAATTCTGGGTGATACCACTATCAGTTGTCAGGTTTTCATTGAACAATATGTAAATGCATTAAAGATTGACTCCATTTCTGAGTAAACGCATCGTTTGTTTGTTTCGTACCTCCGGGACCGTTCTCCCTATCGTTTTTCGCTTTGTCCTCATTCACTCTTCCCTCCGGTATTCTTTCAACACGTCCCAACCGTTGAGATTTGCTCTTTCTTATTTGCGCAAATATTTTGAAGGGTTTTGCTTTTGGCAAACAAACTAAATGTGTTTCGACTTTTATTCCGAAAGAGCCGATTCCGAACTGATTGACTGTTGATGATGATGATGACGTATCAACAACTAAAGCATAAAACGGTAAATCAGAACATAATTTTAATTTATATACCTACTAGAATCCTACATCAAGCATTATCCGAATAATAAAATAATTATTTGAGTAGTTTTATCAGTCAAATTAACCCTTTGGAAATCAATGTGTTAGATTTTTTCATAGTAAGTTTTTTCTGAACTCCGTAAAGATATAATATGCTGAAACCATGGTCTTCCTTTAGAGTCCAGACTTCGACCGCTAAATTATAATTAGGGTGTACAATTACTATACAATACAATTACACATTACACGTACGGCTACACGTCAAGCTATATAAATCCAGTTTATGCTGACCTCTTATTGTACTGGAAACCAATCAAAACGAGATCAGCTATAATTTGAAATGTACCTATAGCTTGTTTTGTAGCTGGGTGTAGATACTCATTAGTACTCACTATCTTCAAAAAGTCATTTCGAGACGGAATTATATTCTTTAAAAGAGACAGTCGCAATAGCTTTAAGTTGACTTATCCTGACCTATTATTTCTCTACCCGCCGCTTCTAACTTACAGCTGTTGTTGTATTTTTACTAGCTACGAGCTCATCTAGTAAACGAATTAACCCCAGTTTCACTTTAATTGAGTATTTTTTTCCTACTTTCTGAATCATTTTGTTGTGGGTTCCAAGACAGTTGAATAATTTTCTCTAAGACACGCTGATTTTCATTGCTTCTGTTATGTTTGTTTCTTATTTTTAAGTTCTACAGAATTAATCAATACGTACTAGAACTCTATAATTGTTTAATCTTTCAATGTGGTACAGTCAGCATCAAATATATCAGCACATACAAACTTTTCATAATTATCTGAACTACTAAGCAAATTAAACTTTATTTCAATGACACAAAGTATGTTTTATAATGAACAACGAACATACACATACACAAGTTGTGTCTCCAGTTTATTTATAAGCGATCATTTAGTCGAATAATTTAATTTCATCCCTAATCAATAAAGAAACTTCTACTTATATAAATACGGGCCCTTTTGCCATAGGGGTGCAAAACCTACAGAACGCAATTTCCTACGATTCTTGCATACTTCTTTAGCTTTGTCCACATTAATATATCTTGTCATATACACGCGCCGATTGCGGGTGCTACACACCTGACCTTTTGAAGGACCTCGAAAGTAAGATAAACAGGTGATTATCTTTCTTTTTTATAAAATATAAAACGTGTAAAATGTAATGATTCTCATATCCCGATCCTTTACCAAATTAAAGTGTAATATTGTAAATCTGCGATGTGACCCAGATCAATAACTGACAATGACAGATGAGGGGCAACTGTGACAAATTCACTCTACACCCGTGAGCGCGTGCGCATCTTTACTTCCTTACACACACTTCATAAGACTACTTGTATGGACATTATATCACAAGTCTATCTCTATTAAGCATAGACATTTTTATAGAATAATCCCTATTTGTTTTTTTCTTTGTCGAGCAAGAATATTAGACAGAGCGATTAGTTGAGTCGAGCGATGAGCACCAATAAGTAGATTACGATTACTATCGCATAGGTGAAATCATAATCATCTTGCAGATCGGTTGATGAGATACTTAAGGCATTGAGATACCTCCGTGCCTTGGACAGCACGTAAGACCGTCGGTCCCAGTTGTCACACAAACAACTATGACAATCGTCAGTTGAAGAGAAGAAGCCGGAGAAGTCTGACAAATATATCCTTTTCTAACAGAAACCAGTTTTACCCAGAATTGGGTTGCGGTGGTCTGATGGCTGCCGCTTCATGTAAAATACTTATATTCAGCCACCTCTGGATAGGCTCCGACCCCAAAACAGTTGGGTAAAAGGTCTGGATGGTGTAATGAGACGTTAAATTCTGCGTATGACTTACTGAAGCAAATCTAAGTAAGGTAGCGAGGTTTGAAATTGGTAAAACTAAGACACTAGCACAGAATCGAGGAGATTAGAACTACAAAACGAGGCCTTAACCTAGATGTGGGTAAAATGAGTAGAAGTAGTGCCTGCTGACATGTTTATGTGCCAGCATGAATGAGTCGGCACGACCGGGAAAATACTACCCTCCCACAGAATATCGACGTCAAGTAGCAGTATGTATACTGCTGCATTTCATACAGTGAGTGTGGCGCGTCGGAGGCCCAATTCCTCCCTCAGTCCTATATCCTTCCCCTGCTCTTTAAAAAGGCTCGGCAACGCATCTGCAACTCCTTTGGTATTGCAGATGTTCATGGGCGGCGATGACTACGTACCATCAGGTAGCTCGCCTGCTCGTTTGCCGAGGAATCACATAAACAAATTCAGGCCGCAGATGATATGGATGATGAGCAAATGCATTAACTGATTTGTTATTGAGAACGACCGTAACATCATTAATTAGTCGGCTTCCCTTTCTAACCCGCAAGTCGGCCTTCATAGGCCCATACAGCCAATTTAAAATATTTCGAGTGTACACTAGAATCGCAGCACATGGATGTGGCTACTTATAATGATTGTTTAACCGTCTCCCGTCGAATCGTTAGTATAATAACCTTGTTTAAATCAAGTATCTTCTTCCGAGAAGGGGGGATAGAAGCGGTAGTACTTTGCACAGCAACTAAGAGGGATATTTGCTTTGTGATTGTTTTCTGACCTACTTCAAGTTATGAACTACATTCAATTATCGCCTATATTACCCGAAGGGTTAGACAGAGGTGTACACATTCGATACAAAAACAATTAAGAAGATACATTCCTTTTAAATACTGTTTTTTATATTTCACTAATTACAGTAAATTACCTCATTAGCTAGTTGTCCGCATTGTTACTGTCACCAATTTGAGCAAAGAGGGTATGGATTTGTGCCTGCCTAATAGGAATAAACTCGCCCCATATTTGTGACCTAAAAATAAACCATGGTTGTTTATAAGCATACCTCTGTCTAACTCTACAGAGGCCCTAAGGCCCTAACAAACCCTAGCAAGGGCCCTGTGTCTTTTCAAAGCTATCTACGTATTGTCAATCACATAATTATCACGCGTTTAAACAGTGAGGGAATACATCGCAAGGAAACCGACATGCCTGAGAAATTATCTCGACGGCGCGTACGTCTGCCAACTCGCAGTAGTGTGGTAGAGAATAGGGAGGTAGATCTCTCGTTCTGAGAGGTGACTCATGCCCAGCAGTGGGACAATGTTGATGTTGATGATAAAAAAATCTCCCTTAGACATATTTTTTCTGTATTAAGCCAAACAGCTGACTTCGTCAAATTGTTTCCCCAACTAGTGGGAGATCGTCCCACGCAGGGCTTTCCGGTATGTGGTTACCATTGAAGAAACTTTTTTCCTCAAATGGTCCTTGATTAATTATACTATGACTAACATAGAACATAACATACCTTCACGTCTGTATTCCCCGAAGGGTTAGGCAGAGGTGTACTAATGTACACCCATGCTTCGCTGGTATGTTTAGGTCCCATGTAATAGAGCTCGAGGCGACCAGGTATCTGGATTAGGACTCGTCACAACTAAAAACTGCACTTGCCGTCCCTTGCCCTATATTCAGGGCCATAACAATAACTTGCACTAAACGGTTAAAAAAGTACAGTTGGTTATACAAAACTGTCAAATATGTCCAAATGATTTTAAACCTTAAAATGTTATTTATTTATTTATAGTTATATATTTTATAACAGTACAGAGGCGGACTTAATGCGAAAGGCATTCTCTACCAGTCAACCTTAGGGTGATGCAGAGACAGAAATTGGTAGAAAATGTTGTTGATAAAGTTCTCAATCAACTAAGAAAAATTGTCATTTTGTGGTAACTTGATGTGCTGGCCACCGTATCAAGAAACCGTCCGCTATTAAATACATACCTACAAACATACACTCACGCCTTTTTCCAACATGGGTGGGCAGAAACTATAGACCGCCACTTGGTATGACTTGCATACCTCTTTCGCCTCTTCCACATTCTTATATTTTCATTCACATTCTTATTCTTATTTTTTGGTCTGTTGTGGTAGGGCCACGCTGTTCGCAGCATGAATGGGCCGGCTTGACCGGGGAAGTACCACACTCTCGCAGGAGACCGACGTCCGAGTAGTAGCGTTTCGTTACTGCGCTTCGTTCGGTGAGCGAGAGGGCCGGAGTCCCAATTCCTCCCCCAATCCCCTTCCTTCTCCTTTTCTCCTTCCCCTCCCTTTCCCTAAATAGGCTCGGCAACGCATCTGCAACTCCTTTGGTTTTGCAGATGTCCATGGGCGGCGATGACTACTTACCATCAGGTAGCTCGCCTGCTCGTTTGCCGAGTTATCCCATAAAAAAAAAACATTCATACATCTTTTAATACACACGCGCCGGTAGCTAGTACTTTTTGGAGAAACTTGCCAATACGATCGGTGTATGTCCTTCTAGGGCGATCTTTCCCAACGCTGCCGCTGACATTTGCTTTATAAATTCCATTTGTTACTCGTCTTTCATTCATTCCCTCAACACGCCCAAACCATCTTAGCATATTCCTTTCAATTCGTGTCACCACATCATCTTTCAGTCCAGGGTTATTTATTATTAGTTACAGTTATTCGATATTATTAACAAAACAAATTACCAAACAAGTTTCCGTATCTCCAATTGTACTTTGTTAAGTATAATAATGTTGTTCAAGTCTAATTAAGTATTAATGAGAGCTCATTAGCAATACAAGGAAACTGTAGGTATCAATCGCTTATCTATCCTAATGTACGACCGCAAAGTTACACAATGTTGTACAACGCTGTTTTCCGAGTGCGTAACTTAATTAAGAAAATATTACGCCCCATTAATGAATGCCGCGTTTTAAGAACAGATGCATGGAGTCGATGTATGTAGTTGTTGTTTTTTTAATGGGAATAATAGGGTAGTGACTTGTGTTTAATGTATTTAGAGTAAATGTGGTACTGTTGTTAAAAATGTTAATTTCTTTCTTTATTTACTGAAAAATGCTATTAAATATAAATTGGTATACTGAAAGGTAAAACAGAGGTGTACAATACACCCACAGTTTGTGGTTCCTATGTATAAGTCTCATGTCATAGTAGGCGGGCATTAATCCATCCGTAAGTCCGTGCTGCTGCGAAAATATTCAAAACAATAACAATAATTGCTCGACCTGCAAATCAAACTCAGAACCTCATTATCAGTAACAACAGTTTCTAATGCTATATCAATGAGGCAATATTGTTTTTACAAGGCATTTTCCATTTTTAACAGTAAGAATACTGGACAGGCTATTAAATATAAAATTTATATCTAAAAAATAACACTTCCATAAAATCAAATATAAAATAATATAACATAAACGTATCCGAGACTCCACAGAGGCGTGTTCATTATCAGCGAAAAAAAAAAACACATTCTCTACGTAGAAAAGGGTACTACTAAAAACATACTTATAAAATTCTCACAAATACTCGATAATATGGAGACGGCAAATACGACAATAATAATTGACAGCGTTGGTATTTATATCAATTTATCATTGAAAAGGTCAAATACTGAAAAAATCTAGAACAAACGATGTAATGATGTTTGTCCCTTTGTAATTACCCGTCGATCTAGGATGTACCATACCATCACGCCTGTTTATCTTCGAAGGGCTAGTCAGAGGTGTACTAATGTATACCCACACTTCGCCGGTAGGTATATTTAGGTCCCATGTAATAGGGGGCGAGCCTATTGCCATTAACCGGGCACAAATCCAGACTCCGAGCTGCTACTGAGAATTTCATATAAAAACCCAATAACACTGCTCGACCTGGTGATCGTAATACACCCCTGTATAGTATAGTATATATAGTACCTTTTAATTAGTTGTTTACACCACGATAACACAGGGTTAATGTTATTCAAATTAATAGTTCATTTATGACGTAAAAAAATCATTATAAAATAATACCTAATGACCATCCATCTTATGCGGTTTGTTTGAAGTGATAATTTTCAAATCATTAACGTAACGTTCTACTTCAGTTCGTTTTGTTTTTTGTTACGTGAGTTTTATGTCTTTGCCGAAATAAGAAGAAATGTTTTATGAGTTCAATGGTAGCGCTAAAATGTGCTTTAATTTATGGGCGTGTCGCGTCTGCGTTTGTTAATCTATGATTAGATAAAGCAGGAATATGCGGAGGCGTTTGCGCATTAAAAACAGTAATTAGTTTTGAGTCTCGCTCATTTTGAAATAAATTTTCTTGAGTTACGTCTCAATTTTATTCAGATCTACATCATAAAAGTCTTAATACTTATAAAAGAATACACACTTGTTATGGCCGTGTCAAATTTTATTCTCAAGACAACAAAATTGTAGCTTCAGGCCTTCGCTCGCCAAATTGAAATTTAATTTGGTTTTTTATTAACACACAAACTGTTTTAGATGCCTTAAACATTTCACACTAGAATATGTTTGTAACTATGTCACTTCACTGTTGCTTCACACCATTCATTCTTGTTGCTTATTCATTAAATAAATAAGTATATATATATATATCCTATATCTAATAAAATTATATATTTATAATTAATTTATTATAGTATAGTATGTCAGTATGTATTTTTATTGTATTTATGTATGTATATATTTTTATCTATATATGTGTTTCTGCACCGTGAGCAAACTAATTTTTAAGTTCAGTTCCAATTTGTCCACCCTGAGGTTGCCTAGAAGAAATTGCAGATAGCGATAAGGCCACCCATTGTATGTTTTAAATTTCATTTGAGTCCTACATTTTGTATTTTGTATTGGTGTACAATAAAGTATATAAATTATAATAAATAAATATGTTAGCATTATAACTCGTCTTATGAAGTCCATAAGAAAAAAAAACTATTTTGGCAGTTCCACAGAATTTGGTTGGAGCTACGTGACTCCAAATCGTGTTCCATTATGATGATATTTTTTAGCATAGGTTTTAACACTCGATACCGCTGTAGTTCTTTCCTTAAAAGCCTCTTTCAGACATTTCCTGACATTGTCAGACTCAGATTTACTATGTGGTTCAATGAATGTTATGCGTAGATGTTATGGCGTTTTTTCTCAAAGGCAAAGTCCTACACTGGCTGAATGAGTTAACATTCATTTCCGTAAATTGATCCAACGGGTACTATTTTCATGATTCACAATGTTTCTGGACATTTTATCAATACAAACTATAAAAATATATCAAGACGCAATCATGTCTGAACTCTACTCTACCAACACAAAAAATTGCCTGATACTCGAAAACTAAATAAAAATAAATCTATGTAGTTTGAATCTTGAATGAAACTGAGAAGTTTTTGCGGGAGGTAAGCTTACACAGTAGATGGGCGTCTAAAGGTAGCGAGAGATAAGTTTTTTTGTAGTAGTAGTGCTTCATGGCAGTGCATGCATGCATGGAGTGCAGTGATAGCCTAGTGATGTCTCATATAGCCAAGTCAAAGGTCTCGAGTTCGAATCCAAGGCACGCACCTCTGTCTTTTCGAAGTCATGTGCGTATTAATAATTAATTATCACGCGCTTAAACGGTGAAGGAAAACATCGTGACGAAACCTGCATGCCTGAGAGATTTTCTTGACGGCGTGTGAAGTCCGCCAACCCGCAGTAGGCTAGCGTGGTGGACTATAGCCTAATCCCTCTCGTTCTGAGAGGAGACCCGTGCCCAGCAGTGGGACAATGTAATGGATTGATGATGATGAAGCTTACACAGTAGGTGGGCGTCTAAAGGTAGCGAGAGATAAGCTTTTTTGTAGTAGTAGGTAGTGCTACATGCCAGCATGAATGAGTCGGCATGATCGAGGAAGTACTACCCTCCCCTAGAATATCGACGTCAAGTAGCAGAATGTATACTGTTGCGTTTCGTTTGGTCAGTGTAGAGCACCAGAGGCCCAATTCCACCCACAGTCCCCTTCTTTCCCCGTTCTTCTTCCACTCCCTTTTCCTTAAATAGGCTAGGCAACGCATCTGCAACTCCTTTGGTATTGCAGATGTCCATGGGCGGTGATGACTACTTACAATCAGGTAAAACTTTTAAAAATTCAATTGGATTTTGACGATCGATTGTCTTTTCTTTTTTTTTATTTGTCCCTCATTACAGTCCGCTTAGTTTTCTGCCATTTGTGGGGTGACACGTGAATAATGGCGTGTTATTTGTAAGACATCCTACTACATGATATAATATGTTATTAGTAAATATCCAAATTATTATAGTATCAACTAGTGAATGCATATTAATTTAGACCAAAAAAATTGGTCTAAATTAGTAGACAGAAAGATACACAAATTTGTATATTTTTTGAGAATTTAAACTAAATATGACATCAGTTCTCGGTGAATTATAGTGTTCTATAGAATGCATGCATTTCCCAAACTATGTTCGTTTAATATAAAATTTCTAAAACCAATATTAAAGTTTTATGATATGGGTCGTGGTCCAGTTAACTTTTGGAACCACTGCTTTAGAAGTTCTTTTATGTCAATGGTTATAGTTAACAAGATGACCACCATTCCATATGACGCCACCATAATTATAAATTTAAGGAAAACTATTACACCATTGAACTTCCCCACATCCTGATATAATAAATAATAAAGCAAAGGCAACTTACAGTCATTTATATATTTATTCAACTGTATACACAAATATACTACACAATGGCAATATCATGCATTACGATTGGTCGTAAATGTTAAAAATCGCGATGCCAATCGTAAAATGGTAGTCAGAGTTATAATTTCAACAGAACGAAAAAAATAGACGATTCAGAATTAAAATCGCTAATGACTAAGACCATTAAGTTAATCATTTTAATTAGACGTTGGTGTACGCTTGCGTTTCTATATTTTTTCGTGTAAAGGGGAGCGCGGGGTAATATTGTAGCTGTTGCCAACGACCTTTTCGCTGTACGCTTATACAATACCACACCACTCCATTATTCCCAACTTAAGCATCTGTTTGAGGCACCAATGTATAACTGAATTAATTGTTACTTAATTAGGTTCGTGTACGGTAGCAACACTAAAATCTATCAAATGTCATAAATAAAGACACAAACGAGTCTGAAGCGGGTTTGTCATTTATTGGGGTGATAAAATTAGTTATTTTTTGTTACACCATGAACGATATACTTAATTGAATTTATTAACTTTATTACACCTATTATAAAGAGAAGGTCATGGGAGTAAATACAGGGATAACTTACGAGTAAATCAAAGGATAACTAAAATAAAATCATAATAATTATCAGTGAGAGTTAGCTTGACCTTAAATGAAATGGCAAGAAGAAATTCTCAATTCAATACACTGATTAAGGGAAGGCTTCTAGATTTGTAAGTATTACCATTTTACTGAATTAAAAACCCCTTCATTTAGTCCCTGTCTTCGTCAGTCGTGATTTCGTGAAGGATGTGCCACGAAGCTACGAAAAAGCAGATGTCGCTTTGTTGAAGTTGGTCAAAATCGGAGATAGGCGATGTTTCATTTAAACACTTACAATATTCCTTATTTTAAAATTGTATTATGTAAGTATGTTTTAGTTATCCCGGGCTACTGCTATTCGGTAGAATGTTCATTTGCTTTATTTTATTGTACCTGAGTGCGTTTCTAATAGAATTTATATTCTACATAAAAAGAGTAAGATTCAATCAATTCAATCCCGAATTTATAGATAACTTTTCTAAAATATATTCCTGCTTAAAAATCACTGCCTCAGTAGTCTAGTGGTCCTAGGCTAGAGGTCATGGGTTCTACTTCTAGGTAAAGCAAAGTGTTCTTTATTCTTTATTGTACACAGAAAACATTTAACATTAAAATAATTACAAAACAAACAATGTACACAGGCGAGCTTAACTCAAATTTGAGTTTTCTACCAGCAAACCTTTGAGTGATCGTTGTTGAATCTATACATTCTAGGGTTTAAGTAAAACCAAAGTGTTATTGAGTTTTTCTATGAAACTCTCAGTAGCAGCTCGGAGTTTAGATTTGTGACCGATTAATTGCAATAGACCTAACTGTACACCTTTGCAGACAATACAGGCGTGATGTTATTTTATTGTAAAAAACACCGTTTTAAATGTTTTGTCATAACACAAAATTATATACCGCATCCAATTTTTCTGGGCTGGATGCGTCGAAGAGATCCAGACGGACATCTGAATAGCGTCTCATTATCTTTAATTATATACTGATTCTTCGGCAGAAGGGTGCCCGCTTTACTTATTGCTGTGTTCCCAATTATAAACTGCTATACATTTAGTTTTATACTTAAATATACTCAGGTTTCGTAATCAAGACCTTTAATTTCTGTTTTGAATACATCTCTGTTTAAAGTCCTTTCACAATCTATGAAATTTAAAGGGTATATTCGTATACTCATCATTGTTGTGTCGTTATTTTTCAAAAGTCAGTCACATAATAAATTAATTATATAGATACATCACATATGTACCTACATATGTGATGAGATGACACAATTAAACATAATTATATGGATTACTGCCCCAAAGCGTATTATGTCGTTATACAGCTTTCATTGTCCGGAATGTATCAAATAAATTATTTTTATTTTGATATCATCTAAAATAATAATGACGAGGTATTTTATATCCCCCAATCTGTCTGGTTCAAATAGCAAGTACCACAACGCTATCGCCTTCTTCATTCAAAATTGAGAAAGGACAAACTGACACTTTTTATTCTCGCTATAAAATATTAAAATGTCATTATACAAAACTGCGCATCAACTATCATTTTCATTAAAAAAGCCTCGATATAAATAGAGAATCTTTTCAACGGTACTTATTAGAGGGTGAAAAGGGGATGCCAAGGTAAAAAGTGTAATTATGTTGATTATTTAGGCCTTAATGCGCCGACTATCCCGCACCTCCCCAAGCCGTCATTAATCGCCCCCCCTCCCCCCTTTCCTTACAGCCTTTATTATTTCGTTTCAATTATTTTTGTGATTATCTTTTTATGGCGGGCGCGCATTAAAACTCGAAAAAATAACAGTGGACATTAAATGTAATTAGAATCGAAATTACGAGATGTCACCCAGTGGTGTTTGTGTTTTTAATATTATTAGGGTTCTGTGCGTTTAAGCTGTGCGTTTGTCGTTTTATGGCGTGTTTTAGATGTGACTGTTACGATTTTTTATTTGTTGAGACGATCGTGTTGGTTTTCTTTTGTATTGTGTCCTTTATATATATATATATATATATATATATATTGTGGCCTCTTTCCTATTAATCTCCGTTAAAAACTGCATTTTTTATATTTTTATTATGGTGTAATAAAAAGTGTTAAGTTATTAATTTACAAGTACGTTAAAACCTGCATAGATACTTAAGAGTATATATTATACGACGCTGCTACCTTGTTTAAAATCAATCTTAGTATAATATACCAGTTTTTTTTTATTGGTAAACATAACAAATGAGCTCTTAAGAGGTGTTGATTAAGTCCTGCACTTAAAGAAAAAAACAATTATTTGTAAATGAAAATAAAATATATATAAGTTCAATAAAAAGCAGTCTATTCAGGCTCAAAACATTAACATAACTAAGACACATTTTTTTACCATCGTTAAGCATAAAAACCTTATTATAAACATCCATATGAAATGTAAAGCATTAATTTCTATAGCAACGGAAATATAAAAACACGTATACTTAATACTAAGTTGGACGCGTGACTATTAACAATAGAACTTGGATTTGCCAACCCTTTGATTCGAGTCACTAATGAATAGACGAGTCACACAATGAATTGACAACCATAATTCTTGGCCAACAGAGTTCAGATTAGATTTTACGTGGAAGCTAATGCATATTATTATTAAGAGTATTTTATGGATGAGCAATTTTTATGATTGTACTGCTATTGTGCAGTAAGTGAGTATTCCACAGATGTTAATTTATTGTTTAGTTAATCGTTAAAATCTTTGGTCGCTACTAACGGTACGACTTGCATAGATTATAATTATTGTTATTTAAAACGACAAAACGTTAAAATATGGAATATATTAAAAATTGCCAAGCGATTGGCTCAGAGCATATTAAGTAAAAGGTTCTATTGAGGTTTTCTGCAAAGAAACGTTGTTCGTTTATGTGTCGCTATTCGTCTAAGACCGAAAGGTTGGAAGACCCTATAAAAACAATATAGTCTTTTGTTCAAGTAGTGGTTTTATTAATGTTATATCACATTATGACTTTTGTTAAGAAGTGCTACAATTCTAATTGTGGCTCCAAGTTTATGAACTGTTCTAAGCTAGTGGCCCTAATTGGTCACCCTATTCTAATACAACATTGATGATACTATAATTATGTATGTACTGTAAATACAAAGATATGATATTATTATTAATTAATCTGTTTAATTTTCCATGCAATGCCACCATGATCATCATAGTCCAATAATGGCAGAACACCGAAAACAAATAAAATTAAAATTGCCATTTCATATAAAACTGAAATAATTATCCACATTTTACGAACGTGTGATCAGCGGCGATCATGCTGGATTGGCAGGAAACGCAAACTGTAGGGTGACCATGAAGCGCCGTCTATTATTCTGGGACATTGAAGCTGATTTATTTTGTGGATACAATTGAAAATCGTAAACGTAAGTCTATACGTTCCACAAATATGAGAACTGAAATATTTTGACTGAGCTTAAAGTAAGCTTTAAGTAAATGAATAAAACAAAAATGTCGAGTATATTCAGCAATAAACGTCTATAATAAAATTCAAAGTATAATTAGGGTACTGATAATGGATCAAAATTTTTTTCTTTACAGTACCCACGCTTAAAAATGACAAATGATATAGAATAAAAAAATGATATATTGGTTAACTTTGCAGACATTAAGGTATTTGCGGACATTATTATATTAATTGATACTGTAGTCGGATTCTTCTATCGGGATAGTGACGCTACTATATTGAATAAATCACTATATTAGCCACTGACAACCCTACAAATGTAATAAAGGGGTAAAAAACAACATCTTAATAAAAAAATATAGCAAATGATTAAAAATATACACGAAATTACAATTTCCAATAAGTCAAAATCATGGCGGCCACGCGTTCGAAATTGAAAGTGCCCGGCCCGAAAACGCAGTGGACATTCATTGATGTATCTCTTCATCTATTATTATATTTACGAATGCGTTTATGCCCGGCCTCACTGAAAGCGAAACCGTTTTCAATTGTTATCCCTCTCACCGCTTAATTGACCGATATTTGTAAAAGCCAGCGGTTAATTTGCGTTTTCAGCGATACACTCATAGTTGGACACTGGAATGATTTTACGCGGTGTGGGAATGGTTTTGGGAATCTATTACTTACAGCAACTTATCTGGAATAATATTTGCACTCTGTTGCCCATCATAATTGAAGTTCTTTTAAAAAATCTGCAAGCAACTATTCAATCTACTACTCAACTATCAAATCTGGAGTTTATTCTCGAAATCTAATTCTAATTTTAAATAACTACAATAAAATGAAAGCGGACTATCTCCAACATAATCCTAAACCTATTTCTAGATGTGAAGCTAATAAAACACGTCTACGAAACGGCATACGCTATTGTCACTAGACGGAACTTTTTAGAGCTCATCCCCTAATCTCGTTTGCATTCTAAACAGCTTTTATGTAGCTCAACATACACTGCCATAAACACTATTTCTACTGTGTACAGGATAATTCTAATAAACACCATTTTAACTGAGACGATAATTCCATTGTGCAGTGAATTCAAATACTTTGATTGTCCGTGACGACTGCAGACTGCATAAACACCTTGTTTTCTTGGAATTTCTGTCAATCGACCAGTGAGTTGTGTCGCCGTGTGGAGCAAAAGACCACCCATGTGTGGGCAAAAGGACTATCTGCAACAAGTAGTCGTAGTAATAGTCGAAAAATATGAATTTAATAAAAAATAACATAAAATTCGTATTACTTATAAATTCTTTCATTGAAAGCAGGTGGCATAAATTGGTCCTTATGGAAGCCTTGGTTTAACAGAGGATATTTTTTGGCTTATATGATGATAATGAAATTATCAAGATTGTGATAAAAGTAAAACAACAATTAATTTTCTCATAAACTTAAAAAAATGCAAAGCATTTCGAAAAGACCAACGCCGAAGAAAAGGACCAGTCTAATCCTAACTTTAATACTCCTTAGCGGACTGCCACCGTGCTTAAAAACAATAGCATTATGAATTTACTCGCTTACCCGTCTCTAAATAACACATTAGAGGGAATTTTACGCGCTCGCTGCATTTCCTTGACCATTACGATTGTTCTTGTGATGTGTTAGTAATAAAAGCTTGTTTCTATGCCGCCGTTAATATTAAGTTCAAAGGATTTGTCGACGCTTCATTTCGTACTACTCGTAAGCGATTAAGGAGATTTTTGTCTGTTTTTCTTTAGTTGGGTCGTTGAGCTGGGATAACTTATTTCTTGTATTTGTTTTAATATGTCACAAATAGCAATGCGTCACTTTATTCCCCCTAAATGCCGATAAACTCATGTATACTTATAGTTTTTTGTTTGGGGTTCGTTCCTCTTCCTCTGGGGTTAAAGTGAAATTTGGCTTAAATTTTCAATAATATTGCAATAAATTTCGAATTACACGGGATACAAGCAGCTACAATATACAATTTTTTTGTTTGGTCCCCAGATTCAGATCGACATGGATATAAGGGGGACTTAGAGTCGCAATATAACATGTACAATTGTGCATATCCGTCAAAAGACACCTGGATGCTTACAGCTCTGTTTACCCACTTCAATCAAAACCGTGAGTATAATTCTATCATGATTATGTTCATGTTGATCTGAATCAAAGCTAGAACTGCTCAGATAGATAAAAATAAATTCTAAATTTGCTATTTAAAATAGGAAAATCTCGTCTCTAGTTAAGCAATGACAGATCATGCCAAAACTCTTTATCACCATTTTAGCTACACACTCTTTGGACTTATTAATTGAAAAACTCAACAAATATTACCACTTAGCTTGACCTGGGAATCGAATCTAGGATCTCTAGTATAGCAGTCGCACCTGGCAACACTAGACTAGTGGGGCAGAATTTTACTTATATATTTTTTTAAATTGTAGAATCTTCGTAGGGAATCATCTTATTTTATAAATTGCGTGGGTGGTCGTAGGTTCTGGGCAATAATAACTTATACGCAATTATTTTATATAAGAAATAAATAAACACTTATATATTCGTGCAGTCTGATAAATGCTCTCGAAAAAATCGGTATCAAAATATTATAATCTATATAGAAACAAAATTAAAATATTTAACCGCCCATCTCCCGCAGTAAATGTAAAATGCAACTGTGGGAATCGCTCCCCCAACCCTACCGCGACCGTGAATACTGAAATTCTCGGCATGTCGACGCGAAATGTTAAATAAACCGAGAAATTAACGATCAAACTGATTTCATTTCAATAAAGGAGGTTGACCGTGTTGAGTTTCAATAACAGAATACCTCCTGTGACGTCAATTTATCAGTGAATGTTGTGACTTTTTGTTAGTGAGAAACTTGAAAAAAAGATTTATTTGGTAAAGCGATATTTGCTTTTTGTTATAGTAATACTAGCTTTCCGCCCACGGCTTCGCCCGCGTGGTCTCGGCTTTTCTCTACTATATTATGCATGTATTTATACATGTTAAACTTCCTCTTGAATCACTTTATCTATTTAAAAAAACCGCATCAAAATCCGTTGCGTAGTTTTAAAGATCTAAGCATACATAACCATATAGAAGCGACTTTGTTTTATACTATGTAGTGAAGCTGTACACACGGCTACACATCAACCTATACAAAACCAGTTTACGCTGGCCTCTTATAGTATATGAAGCCTATACGATGCGAGATCAGCTTAAACTGGTTTTGTATAGGTTGACCTGTAGCCGTGTGTACAATACAATATCTAAGACAATCATACCTTAGTTAAAATATCAGAGACATCTTGAATTAACGTTACCTAGAAGACATTTGTAGACAGATAGGCAGAAAGAGAGAAAGCTAAAGACTTAGGCTGCTCCAATTCTCCTGTTGTCGATGTTAAGATCAAAATCTATAGGTAATTTTAATGTGCCAAAATAGTTTTTAAATGTCTTCAGAATTGTTGAATTCTAGAAAGTCTAGTTTTATTTAGAAAATCTGTCACTGACTCAATGACATACGGTCATTTAGTGTCATTTGACGACCATCCCAATACAATTGAAGTAGCAAAATTCTATCCATCTCGTTGGAGGTCATCCCACACTGAGTTTTCCGGTGTCTGGTCTCCGCTCGAGAATGTTTTGGGCCCAGCGGCCATCAGTTCTACGACAAATCTCATTTCCTCGTCAATACAATTGCATCTTTTCTAATCCTTTATTATTTCCTAATTTTATATTTCAAAATAATTAAAAAATAATGTATTCTTTCGTTACTACCTATATGACCGATAACTTGTATGTGTAGTGTAAACTGTAAGTATAAGTTGGTTAATAAATAAATAAATAAATAAATAATCCTTAACACCTAGAAGAAAGAAATGTAGCTTAATAGGTGATGAATTTTTTATTCAATTTCCAATTATATCTTATTTTTAGCTTGAAGAAAGCCCTTAGTATAATAAGATGCGATTCAAAAATGACATAAAACCTCATATACCCGGAGGTGTGTACTCACCTCGGAGGGCCCTCGTCCCTCTCGACGCGACAATAGCACTCCAGCATCATTCCTCCCGCGTGAGCACCGATCACTTATTATTTCCTTATTATTATTGTTTGGCTTGGCGCTATTGTTTGAATTTATAACTCGTAAATTTTTTTACGGCGGTGGTTTTATATGGTTGAAAGTATTTTTATATTTTGTAAGGATTTCGTTTTTCAAACTTTGTTTAACTCACTAATTGAAACCGATCTTGTCCCGCGAAAATTGCACATTTCATGGATTTTTTAAAAAAATCTTACTAGTAATGTGGGTCACGCATTACTAGTATCCTTGTTAACCCCTCGTACTAAGCTAAATGCTTGTGTTACGAGTGGGTTCACGTGGGTAGTGCAATGGGTGAGTTTCGAACCGGCAACCACATGATCGCAAGTCCGACGCCCTAACCATTACGCTACCGCCGCTTTTAAAAGATTTTAGATTAAATCCTTATCTAATCGGAAAAATCTGGTTGCACGTGAGGAAAAATTTCAAAGAAATTATTAGATTTTTCAACTTTTTTGGCCATCTCGCCATTGGGTCTCATGCCATTGGACCGAACAGGGTTGCCATTTGTAACTTTTTTAGAGACAATCAACTCCCCACCGAAGTGACTGTGAGGATCGGTGAGGTATTTAAAATAAGAGCGGGAGAGTGGACATGCATTGGCATTATTAGGCAGATCTCTTCTTTCTTGTACAAGACCAATTAACTGTATGAAAAGCACAGAAATAATATCTTATGGTTTAGTAGTCATCCCTGTTGATACATAAAATTAAAGTTGATAATTTCCATCATACCTGAATTTTCGTAGTTTCCCGGTTTCTACATTTGAATATTTCAGGTAGGGTAAACCAAAATCCAATTTCGCATATTTATACCAAAAAATTTCATAAGTGACTTTCCGAATAAACCCTCGTTAGAATTAGAAATCAACCGTCACTGGCCGAAAAAAAAAACAATAATTATAAAGCGCGCGTAATTCTAATTCCGAATTCAAATTAAAGCCGCTTAATGCGCGGGAGCGACCCCGTTAAAAAAAAAGAGTTGACGAGTGCTCGGAGGGTGGTAATTTTTCATTAATTTAAGTTCACCATTCCCTGTTTTGTTTGCTTTTAATCGCATTTCTAATTAATCCCGTCGAGAATAACGTGACAACTGTCGACTATAGCCGCCATTTTTTCGAGCCGAGTATAGCAGATGTCGGCCGATTTCCATTTGTTTCAGAGATTAATGATTCGGTACGATTGTGAATTTTTCCGGTTGGCTTTTGTTGTTTTAGAAGCAATTTGTCCGCTTACTTTTGTAGAGAGGTAGTCGTTAAAGCCTCCACAAATGATATTGGAACGAAATAAAAAAAGCGCGACAAAAAGGCTTCATGTATTCGATTTCAGGTGCATGTCAACTGAATTCTAATTTATTAAATACGATTCCTATTTATCTAAGTCTATAACAAAACACTCGTGTATATGTAAAAACTACGCTGATTAACCGATATACAAGAATACGCTGAGCTTGTCGCGGTCAGTCTGTGGATGGGTGACCATTCTTGCCGAGATCGGAGAATCGACGATTCATCGGCATCGAGAATATTTTTTTTTTCGATATTACCTATTTATATTATTATTATTGATACCTACTTGGAAGCAAAGTAAAACAAATTGTACATCGTATAGATCTCAAGTTAACCAACGGAAAACAGTATATTTGAATGTCAATTCGCAATCGCAGTAGAGCATGGTAACTTAATTATTATCGATCAGTAATTTA
Source organism: Subacronicta megacephala (assembly GCA_958496365.1). Classification (NCBI taxonomy): domain Eukaryota; kingdom Metazoa; phylum Arthropoda; class Insecta; order Lepidoptera; family Noctuidae; genus Subacronicta; species Subacronicta megacephala. Next base: position 10,747,033 of record OY292527.1, read on the forward strand.
TTAAAGGAGCCAATCCTTTGATAGGAAATGTTTTAAGTTGGTAGCTATGACATCATCATCAACCCATTACATTGTCCCACTGCTGGGCACGGGTCTCCTCTCAGTACGAGAGGGATTAGATCACTAGGCTATCACTGCCACTACGGTAGCTATGGCAGTGATTCTATTATTGGTGTGGTTTATAATAGGTTCATTGTGTGATGTTATTATTAGTATACGTGTATGATTAGTATTAACATTCTTACTTAGTTAGCAAGTCTAGTGGTCAAAAGCGCGGAAGGTCTAGGGTTCCAGGTTGACCAAAGTGCTATTGTACAAAAATCTTAGTAGGAGCTCGGCGTTTGGGTTTCTGCCCAGTTAATTGCAATACTCTCACCCCATATTACATGGGACATAAAGATACCGAACAACCAAACTGTAGGTGTGTAAAAAGTACACCTATCCCTCTGCCTAACCCTACGCGGAATACAAATGCGAATGTTTGAGTTGATATACCTATCAATATTCGTTGAAGATGTTGATAAGTACTGATTTGTTGATACCGAAAACCATTGGAGCAAACGGTTCGCAAGTGGAGACCGCGTCTAGGCAAACGTTAGTGTAGGACACCGCTGGCCAGGTGAAGTGACGATTTGCGGAAGGCAGCTGGCAGCAACTGGATGAAAAAAGCTGAAGATTGGGCTCTGTGGCGTTCACTTAAAGAGGCCAACGTCCAGCATACGGAGTGGACGCATACGGGCTGATGATGATGATGATGATACATAACAATATATTTTTTATTTTGTATATTTCTAATCTTTAATTAAATAAATCCATATTTTTTTGTATTACACTCACTCGTGTCACAATAGGATATTACGTTATTTACTTCTAAAAATCCAACCTATCTTTTAACTGGCTCAAACGAACAATTTCCGGTTTGCAAACGTTTAGTTTATATGAAGTGTTTGTCCTACCAAAATATTTCCAAGTTCATTCCAAATTAAAGACTAGAGCGCCACTAAATATTTTCCATCAACAAAGTAAAATATTACAAAGTTAACATTCTCTGTGAAAATAGTTTCATTTTCAACAGTCATTCCCCATCGGGACATGTTGCACTCAATAATTCAAGATCCTCCGACCAACTGTAACACGTATCAATGACACCTCGTATTAAAAACCTGTCATCCATAACTCGTGGTTCACTGATATGTGTATCATAAAAGTTATTAGCAGGACTACGGTTAGATATACAGCGCGTTAATTTAATCAACAGTGAGTCTACTACTGATATCAAAACCCAGAACACAAGTTAATTCTTTAAAGATAAACATAGTGTCAGATAAATTATATGTCACGCAACTCCATTTTACATGTCATTTACTAGGAACACAGCGCATCTACTACGAAGAATACTAAATTATTTGACACCTTAGATAACAAATCTTTGGAACTAAAAGCTAAGATTATTTCTTCGTTTTAACCCTTAAACAACAGAAAAAACACGCTCTCTAGCCCTTTCCAGACTTTGCCGAGTCCCGAATACAACTTAGTTGATACGATAGTAGTAATATTAATATAATAACACATCGTAAAAAAAACACTTCTTATTGGTCTACATACCTTCACGCCTGTATTCGTCGAAGAGCTAGACTGAGGTGTACCTAATAGGAGGCGACGCTATTTTCATTAATCGCTCATAAAATCCAGTCTCCGAGCTACTACTGAGAATTTAATAGAAAAATAAATACCGCTTTGCTCGAACTAGGAATTAAACCCAAAACCTCTAATGTAGCAGTCGCGCTTAGCGCCACTAATGAGACAGTTAAAAAAGTCTAACATCAACAAATAGTCTTAAGAGACTTAAATCTTAAAGCCATCCAAGAAGGTTTTAAATCGTCCCATACGAACACGGTGAATAGAATAAGCTCTATCTTTTGAACAGCTTCCTAAATAAATGAAGAGCGTACACGAGATCACAAATCGGTGTAATATCTACACAGTTAGTAACGTTACCCTTTATAGTGTACGGCTATAAGTGTCTGCTGCCTGTAAATTTTCGCAGTGGCGATCTGTGGCCGGTCTTTGTGCTATTAATTTGTAATGTCCCCCTCTGGCTGCCTAGATGCATAGCCCGGGTGTACGTGAGAGCGTACGGGGGGATAAGTCGACAGTTAGGGGTTAAGGTTTTGAGGTTGCGATGATGGTTTGTGGTGGCTGAGTGAAATTAGGCTCTATTTGTGATGGCTTCTTTTTTATTTACTAGTTAAGGTGTAGCTTTACTTGTTGTTTTTTTTTTGAAATGTTATAACGATTGTCAAGTTTAAATGATTCTAAAATTCAATTATATTTCTAATTGACTATTACTGTGAGTGTGGAGCGCCGTAGGCGCAATTCCTCCCTTAGTCCCTTTCCTTCGTCTCCCTTTTTCTTAATTAAGTCGGCAACGCATCTTAACTCCTTTGGTATTGTAGGTATCCACGGTCAGCAATGAATACTTACTAGTTATCAGGTGGCTTGAAAAATCAACTATTGAAAATTTCTATAAAATATCTCCTTTTTACGTGCAATAAGTTCATCATTCTGTGCATTCATTGAAGCTTTAAAGACACACCATTCATCTTGAAAGTATGATCTTTGGATCACAAGATTGGTTACACAATACAGTCCACAGTTACAAAGATCGTTTGCCAAACCGTGGGCGATGACACGAAACATATTTGGAATCTTCAGACATGTCGTCGTTTTAGTACCTCGTGTTGAGCCTTTGCCGATCTTCAATGGGGGCCCGCGTTTCCGATAGGATTAAGCCAGACTTACTGCTCGGTCAGGAACACGGCGCGACGCAGTAACCCCTCCCCCGCACACCCGGGCCACACACCCTACAGTCTAACCTCACCCCCTCCATCGCCCGCCGCATTAGGAGCAATCATATTCGACGGCTGCTAGGTTTTGGCATCGGTCTGCGTTGCTTAACCTCGGCCAGCTATTTGTGGAACAATGATTGGTCTTGTCTTTGTTTGTTATGGTATTTAAGCCTATTTTCGTTTGATGCAACACATTTTTCTGTTAGGTTTAAGTAATTTCTTAAAATAAGCCAATTGCGGAACTAAGGACCAGACAGTTATGAGCAACTTTTGTTTGAAACTTTGGTATGCATAATGAAATAATATAATTATATTTCTTAATAAGTGCCTCATTAATCTAGGTGTTCTAAGCGCGACTGCTACGCTAGAGCAAGTGTTACTGGGTTATTCTAGGAAATTGCCAATAGCAGCTCGGAATTTGGGTATGTGCCTGGGGAATGATAATCGGCTAAACAAACCGGCGAACTGTGGGTGTAGATACCCTTGCCAAACCCTTTGGGGAATGCAGGCGTGATAGTATGTTATATTCTTTACCTAAGAAGTTGGCTACACTACCTCCCTAAGACTAAGCGTGACTGATAAACCTTAGTGCCATCAGTGCCAAAAACCTAAGCTTTGTGCGTTAGTTTATTACTTACGTTCAAAGGTTTCTTGTGTGCTGTGTGGTCTGACGTCAAGACCACCCTTTCACTTCCTTCGTAAGGGGCAGCTAAGGGAAAAGCCACGGCACAACGATACATTGTAGCTTCACGATTACGTAAACGTCTGCTAGACAAAGCTTTCTGTAGAGCCTTATGCAATGAAGGAAATAATTAAGAAAAAATATTGAATCTAGAATTTAAAAAGTGTCTTACCTCTTTTATTGCTACTCCAATATTCGAAACCTCACTCATCCTTGTAATGATAATCTGCAACAAAAACGCGAGATTTTCAAATTGAATAAAGAACGCGGAACTGAAAGCTGTCAAAAAAATGCATGCGATTATAGACAACACCACAGCTTAAATAAAGGTTGTTTCTCTATGCTCCACAACTCCACCTGTGCCAGTGACCGACAAGCTAACTAAATACTCGTTGTGCGTTCGACAGGGGTTGCAAACATTTTTATATCTTTACCTTTTTTGATGAATGGATGGATGATTTATGATAAGGCCTGTGGAATCGTGTCAGTAAATGGGTTATAATGGTTATATTTATGAGATGTGTTAGTAATTTAATTAAACAGTTTTTTATTGTATTTGGTTCACTTCTGGAAGTAATTTTTGGTAGTCATTTAAGAAATTACGTAAATCATAATTTTGTAGATGTCAACAAAATAGGTACACACGGCTACACATCAAGCTATACAAATCCAGTATATGTTGGCCTCGGAGAGTGCCGAAAGCGTTTACAATGCGAGGTGATTTACGATTTACAGCGTACAAAGACAGTTTAAATTAAAAATATGTCACTTAAAGTAGAGGTCTTTTCAATGACAGCATTATTTCAAATGTCATTAAAAATATTGACTTTTATATGTTATAATTACAATAGTTTAGTACAACTCAATATTTTTAACTAAACCTACACAGCTTTTCCGCACGCTGGAAAAAAACACGTGTTATATATTTTAAAGTTATATGTGTAAATACAAAAGGCTTCTTATTGCGTTAGCTGTAGAATATAATTTGCAACAAGTTCATCAGTACAGATCACACTGCAAATATGCCTTACTCAGAATCTGCAATGATGTTTGTTCGTCGTTCCTCTAATACATTTCTCAGTACTGCAGCTTCTGCTTACGCTAATAATGTGTTATGGTGTGAACTCTTTATAAACATTTACTTAGTTTATTCTAGGTATTCATGTAACATGCAATTTATTATCTTCAGATCTATTTTTATTTTCTAAGCTGAGAATATGTTGCTAGCTTTTAAATCAATTTTAGTATTTCGTTAAGAAGCTAAAGGGATATTCTATGATCCTGGATCAAATAGATATCTTTTTTGTGGAGAAGTGTCTCTTATCATCAAACGATTCCATTAGTTATTTATATAGGGTGTCCATGAGAACTGGACACCTGCTTCAATTGGGTGTAAGAGCTTAATACTAATATTTCATCACAAAAGTATTTTTATAAAAAAATCTCGAAGGATCCTGCATGTCTGAGAGATTTTCTCTATGGCGTGTGAAGTCTACCATCCCGTAGTAAGCTAGCATGGTGGACTATAGCCTAAACTATCTCATTTTGAGAGGAGATCCGTGGTTAGCAGTTTCCAAAATAGTATCTAATATAACATCAACATCCATCCTCCTTTTCCTAACCATATTAGGGTTTGCCGTAAGCCTAAACACTCAGAGCCTTTTCTTCTCGTTGAATCCTTACCCTCCCTTTTCTTGGCTTTGAACACATCTGCAACTCCTTTGGTATTGAATACGTCTATGGGCGGCGATGACTGCTTACCATCAGGTGGCCCGCCTTCTCATTTGCCAAGTTGTCCCATAAAAAAAGAGTCGGCTTCCAGTATGATAACCTGATTATTCAACCCATTATTATGCCAATACTAATAAAAAGGATTTGTCGTCCACTATTGATGCATTATTAGTAAGTTACCTGTTAAGCCCGTCTATAATCACTACTACGCTATCTCTACACAAGGTATTCAAGCAATAAGGTATCGGATCAACATGTCTTGTGTAAGGACTTAAATCCTACTTAGAGTCTGCTTGCTCAAGGTACTTAAAAGCCATGAAGGCAATAATTAGCTCATATCCGAACTGCAGACCTGTCTTATTAGAATACGGATTAAACTATCTGACTTAGTGTCTCGTTCGACAAAATGACGGGATTCAAAAAACTGAATCAAATCAATCGTTCAGGAGTTATCATGAGAAGTTTTTTTTTCTCAGCCAAAACTAAAAAAGTGTTGATGATCCTCAAACGACGGAGGAGATTATCTGAGCGGGTACTGTGTGTGGACGGTGGTTACTTCACTATAGATCTTTCTATAATATCAGAATCCCATCGAAAGTACATTAGTACACAAGTCCTACGCATCGATTTCGAAAATACAGTAAACTGCATTCGTCATTCCTTTTACTTCTCAAACTGAAAAACTGTTTTGAAGCAAAGGAAAAAGAAACAAAATCCTAAAACAACAAACAACGGACCGTTCTTACAAACACCATAATAATCCGTCCTTCAATTCACTCGCGATACCGAACAGCTGATACACTTTTTCTTCCTGCCTGTCCCGACGCCGAACAATCCGAATACCACCTTGTACGTAAGCTTCTAAGGTTGATAATCGTATGAATACGTGAGGTGCGAGTGAAAGAGGGTACAAAGGAGACGGGACCACGTGTCTTGACCTATTTGTGTCGTGCGATTGGTGTAGGTCGTGTTTACTATGTCTGGAAAGACTTTTTGGAACGTTTGAGCGGTTTCAGGGTTAGAAAAAAGTTGTAGAGTTGGATTGTAATCGATGTTCATTTGGATAATGAAGATTTGGAAATTGAAAAGAAAGCTGCTAGTTTAAATTAATTCCCCTGGGTTGAAATTATTTAATTCCCGACGATTCGGATTCTTTACAGCATCAAAGACAACGCGTACGTGTGGAGCAAAGAAATCAATTGTTTCTACTCGATTTATTAAAAAAAAATATATTAATATATTAATATTTGCGTAAATATCAGAAACCGTTTCGTTTTTTTTAATAATTGAGTAGAAACAATTGAATTTATTGCCCCGCACGTACGCATTGTCATCACACTTTTTCATGTACATAAGTAGTTCTTGATACAGGACGTTACAAAAACATTCTCATGAAATACCTACAATAACTACAATAATATTATTTGATATATATCTGTATAATTCTGTTACCAGAACAACACTGCTAATAATAGTTTAATCGATAACACCGAAAAAAGAAACAAGATGATTTTGTAGAGACTTTTCCTTGGATCAAAAATGATTTTTTTAAACCATTAATATTTTTTTTCAACAGACGAGTCGGGATGCGAGGCTGATATGCTGGAGGGCGCGGAGGTGGGACGGCACTCGCCGCCCCGGCCGCAGCAAGAGCCCATCAACCTCAAGAATGAGGTGAGTTCCCGCCCAAGTACTTCTCACATACTTTATGCACGACACTGTAAAGTTTAGCAGCAAACCTATTAAAAAAAGATGAACCTTTTTAAAACCGGCCTTTTTTCTAAACCTCATAGCATAACATGGTTTACTAAACGTAGGTAGCTTAGGTCTATTCCTTTCTAACGGTATAACACAGATTAAGCGGCGGTAGCCTAATGGCTAGGGCGTCGGACTTGGGATCATGTGGTTGCCGGTTCGAAACCCACCCATTGCACTACCGACGTCAACCTACTTGTATAATAAGTATCCTAAGCACGAGGGGTTAATGATAATACTAGTAATGTGCGACCAAACTTGGTCAGTAGAAGCACAACGTAAAAAAAAAAACGCGAACAATATTTAGTTGGTAGATAAAAATATAGAGTTTATTAAATTTGGCGGGATCATACAATCCATTTCACCTGCTTTAATTGGGATCGTGTTTGAGTACATAAATTGTAGGGTTTTATATTTTCAGAAAGTAAAAAAGGTTAGTTAATATCTAGTAGGCAAGAATTTCATTTGATGTTTTAACTTTCTGTTGTTAATTATGTCTACAAGACAAATATCCTACACTTTGTATTTATATTTACATGGAAGATTGGCATAATTTATATTGTATTTAATGTAAAAATATTGCGCTTAGAAAAAAACATCTCCTTGATTTCAATGTAAAAATGAAAACGAGGCAGCCCTGTGACTATTAGAGACAAAATTGACAACATTATTATTTGTCGCAATGGACATTCTACACACTTTCATCTTTTCCAAACGATGTGACGAAATACGCAATCTGTTAAAGCAATTGTTGCTTCAACACTTGTTTAAGATAATAAATTTCCAAATTGAAAATGCTGCTTCTACTTTTTACATTCAGTCAGTGCCAAATTCCAGTGGCGTAAATTCCAGGGCTGTCAAGCTTACTGCTGCTACTTAACTAACACGTAGCCTTTAAATTGAAAACGCGGACGAAGTTGAGTGCGAATAAACGCGCCCGATCCTCAAGTGGCCACTCGGCTCGCCAAAAAGACGAAGCCGTCCCCCGGCTCAAAAGGTCCTTGCAAAGACTAAACATTCGTCGCTTCGTTAGTACTCCGGGAAAAATCGCCATGCGATTCGACGCCGGCCAATCTGCTCCGCACTGCCGCAACCTACTTGCCTCAGAATCTATAGTATCGATTAGTGAGCGCTTTTTTACCCACACGCACTCACACACCGCCGCGGTGGGGCCAGCCTTTTTAACAATCTTTTTTTCGTCCACCCCTCTCCCCCAAAACCGCCATGTCCATTGCGCGGATGCAAAGACCACCCCTCTCGCCCCACCTCTCATATAGCAGCATTGAAAATGGAATTTCCATGAGTGATGGAGTGTCAAACGGGAAGTGAAAAAACGGAGAAAAAGTACATTATGTTAATTATTGAACGCGTGCTCCGTCCGAGTTTAAATTGAATGTCATGTCGTACGCGTCCGTAGCGTCCTCGTGTCGTGGAAACGCACGCTTTTACTCTTCTATTCCGTTTCGTGTGTACGGTATAATTTTTAATTTTTCTCTCTGTTCGTGCTAAATTAATAATCGCACATGTCCAAATTCGGACAACCTTTATATTTGTATGTAGCGAATTTTGAACAAAACACGATTGGTAACTTTTGGACCATACACGTGGACTTAGCGGAACCACATTACTTACCTTTTAAGCGAAATTGAACTCTATTAGCATAGTATTACAGCTGTTAATGCTAGTTCGACGGTCTGGCTAAACGCCGGTAGCTAGAATGACTTTTATTTTCATTCAGTAAGTACGGGAAGAGAGTGTGTACGTTAGTAATCTTTTCCACTAACTGTCGATTCTTCAGTTCGACTCGTTTAGAAGTATTTTCGTATTAGGTACTTACGGGCTATTGCTTCTTCAAACTTAAGAAGATAAATAATGTGGGAGATTAGAATTACATTTATGATATCTTTCCTTTGAATTGCAGCTATACTAAAGATAGATTCATGACGTCAGTTTGCTACGTTACTTGGTATAATTTTGTAGTTTTAATTGCTGTCCTAGTCTCGTCACAATGAGCGAGAATTGTACTAAAACTAATGTATGTTATGAAACGATAATACCCAGACCGCTTGCTCTGTTTAACTTTTAATGAAATCTACTATCTAAGCGGGTTATGTACAAAAAGACCGGACAAAGCACTTATTCACCGGACAACACGAACTATTCGGACAGTCGCATTGCTAATGGAAAATCCCGAAAAAATATTGGCGGTGAAAAAAAATAGTTAAAAAAATCGTCGAGCACATTTGAATGAAAATTGGGTGGTGAAGGGGTGGCGCGCGCGGCCGCCGATCGCCTATTATTATTATTATTACTTGCATTATATCTGCATTTTTTTCACGCACACAGACGCGGCCTCGCACGCCATTTTTATTTTTTTCTTCCTTTTTTCTTTTTTCGGGAACTCGACGGGGGTGCGGCGGCGCCCCCACACATGCGCCGTACCCAAGCCCACCAGAATCGAACTATGCGATGTCTACAAGTGGACGAACATTTAAATTGGCTCTCATCAAATATTGACTGCGTGTAGTTTTTTCATTAACCATTCGGCTTTTTGTGAGGTAGTGGCTGGTACGTCGGCTGCCGTTCAATTTGTAGCTACTTCTTTTGACCAGGTACAAGAGTGCATCATTTCATGATCAAGTTTTTTTTTGTATCAATTAATATTTTTTACTGGAATCGAAGCGAGTTTACGTATGAAGGGTATTTTTATTTTATGAAAAAGTAGAATAAAATCTATATTCAATCAGAAATTTCTCTTAGTTCATCATCATCATCAAACCATTATATTGTCCCACTGCTGGGCACGGGTCTCCGCTCAGAAGAGAGGGAATAGGCTATAGTCCACCACGCTAGCCCACTGTGGGTTGGCAGACTTCACCCGCCTTCAAGAAAATCTATCAGGCATGCAGGTTCAGGTTCTCTTAGTTCAATTCATCATAAATCTATTTACTTACTGTCTCTAGTGGGACTTAATCTTATATATAATACGTTTTCTAAATAGCCGTCTGTCATACAATGTTTCATAAATACAAATACCATCTTTATATTTTCTTATATTTTGCATCCTTTATATAATTTAGTACCTACTATAATCTTGAAAATTAAGAAATTTTAATATTTCTAAGTAGGTACCTACCTATACAAAAATAAAAAACCTATCTAGTAGCGAAAAGTCAAAAAGCAAAATTTTTTTTAACTTAATCATACAAAACACGAAAATGAAGGAAATGTTGTTTTTATAACTTTTAAATCACAACGAACTATGTCAAATCTTTGGTCCTTTTATACACTAATACGAGTTTTCACTTGAAACTCGATTGAGTGAACTCACTTCTAGATAACAACTTGGCCAGCTCTACAATGCATACTAAAGTGCTTATAAAATAAAATCAACATAAGATAACATTCCATCACCCACAATTCGCCGGTTTTTAGTCAAATGCAAGCCTATTGCCATAAAAACATCATAAAAAACAGTAACCAGTAACGGTTTCTTCTGAAAGAAGAGAGATTGAATTATATAAAATGACAATGGTAACGGGACTCTTTAGTATAAACTCCTTGATGGTTTATGAATCTATTAAACTGGCGCCCAACGTGGGGCACCTGTATAATTAATAATCAAAATCACAGACTTTATACCTTATGTCTTACTAAATATATCACTAAAAAAATTACAATGTTGTCATTGTTCTACACGTCACAGGTCACGTGGATAGACCATCAAAGAGACATTACTAAAGTCCTGTTACACAATTAAATTGGAATTCTCCAATCTCTTATCTATCATATATATATACACTATCTCGCCTATATTCCCCGAAAGGTTAGCCTATGTACAGTTGTATACTCACATTTCACCGGTATGTTTAGTTCTCATTATAAGGATCAAGTCAATTAACACTCGCCGAATTAAAATCCAAACTCCGAGACATTTTGCTCCACCTGGGAATCGAACCCAGGACGAAGGAGGGCCACTAGACTAATACAGCAGTTCTCTAATCTAAATTCATTTTAAATAGAAACCTTAAATAATCGATCTTATTCATAACTTTATCACGTTGTAATAAGACGCAAAATTATGTATGGCCCACAAAAAACAACGGCACTGCAGTCAAGCGAATTTATTATCATTAAAAAATGCAAAAAATCATAATTAAAGGGGTGGCTGGTGGGGTGCATCCCATTTTTTATTTTAATTGGCTTGTAAATTACGAAAGTTATAGTGAAAACGTTGAGACCGTTTTTTTTTCGGTGTCATTATGCGGTTTTAAAATTTTGTCGCTTACCAAGGTAAAAAGTATTACTATGGTAATAAGTTTCACCTGATTAGGTAAGTTATGAGGGAAAAATGAATTCGGAAGTGATAATTATTTTTTATTTTCGGAAATTTATTATTGAAGTAACAGTAAGTTGGCTATGTTGAATAATGCTTAATTTGATTATTTTATTGTACAATCATTTAAAATGTGGTAAAAAATTCGATTTCTGTTTTTTTTCTTGGTGAGTCCATCTCACCGAAAAGCGACCTGAAAGGAATTGGGATGCCTTTGCCCAGCAATGGCTAAAAGTATAATTAATAATAATAACAGTAATATTTAAATTAATTCCATAAACATGCTAATAGAAATCATCAACACGTTTAATAGCATAAGTAATATTAAAAACATTAAAACATACTTATAAATTAAATCTAGCCAAGTACTTACATAAAATTATTACGTAGTAGCTACAGCTACAGTTCATTGCAGGACATGCATAAGTAGGCTTTCATTTCATTTTACAAATTACTCTTCTACACTGTCTCATTAGTCTCAAGCGCGACTACTACTCTACGGTCCTGGGTTCGATTACCATGAAGCAAAGTTGGTTGGATTTTTTTCTATGAAATTCTCAGCAGCAGCTCGGAGTATAGATTTGTGCCCAGTTAATGGCAATAGGCTCGTCCCCTATTACGTGGAACTTAAACATACCGGCGACATATAAATAGGAAGAAGGAGAAATGTTCGAAGCTAGAAACTTCCAGTAATTTAAAACTTGTGCTGATTGAACATATCAAACATTTAACGCTTCTTCCATAGTGCATAAGCTCAACAAATAGGATTAGTTTATGTAGCACTTCTCACGTCATAAAATAATATCCTTCACAAAAACCCATCGGCTTCTCACCAAATGCTTATCCAAGAACTTCGCAAAAATATTCCAGTAGCAACAAAAACAAAACAAAAACGTTATTTTAAAAGAAATAAAGTTCAAAGTTGCATCAAAATTAATATTGACAGCGGTAAATACGGTGTAGCGCCTCCGGAGCTAGGGTTGCTACAAATATAAATCTCGGCGTCGCAGCCGCGGCCAGGGCTGCCCACGGAGGACGGACGTGATTGATCAAAGTCGTTTGTCAGGCTCGCGTCGCGACTGTTGGTAGCCCTGTGCAATTAGCACATGATTCTGGCCGTCTAATGTACGAATTTGGTTTTAATTATGGAATGCTGTTGCTATGAAATCTGTTCTTTTTATGAACTTGAGAATATTGTTTAAAGAAGTTTAAATTTAAAAAGAAAGAAGTCTTTGAATGTGAAATTAGGAATACTTATAATAATAATAATTTTATTAATTAATTATGTTTTTAATTTAATTAACTAACTTTAAAGTTACAACTCCGTTTAGAACTGCTTTTTTTTGAATAGCCGGGTTACTTAAATCCGACGAGTTAATTTGACGTATTGATAATTTTCTAATTTAAACGTCGGTTAAAAATTTATCCGTCTATTCAAAAATTGCTCCTTAGCATTTTGTGTTATCATCGTCCACATGATATCATTATCAATGAGCCCAGGTCTCTTCAACAGAAGCTTAAGGGGGTGATCACTACAAGTCAGGAAAGCAATATAAATGTAGAAACCGCATCCAATTTCATGCAGTAGTTTTAGCATGTAGCACTTACAAACACACAGACAAAACATCGACGAATTAAAATTATGTTATTATATTAATATAAGATAAGCCCAAACTTCAAAGGTACTCACTCCTTCGTAGTAAATCCCAAGAAAGAACAAATGATCCCCAGGCTCCCAAAGCGGGGACCACACGTTAACATAATACAAATTTATTCATTGCTAGAGACAGTTAACAAAAAAATGAGCACATGATAATTTCACATCACTTTTACGATCTTAATAACAGAAATCCAATTAACTAAGTATGAATATTCAAAACAGTATACGATGGCCACGTATCAATCAAATAATAGCACAATAGTATTAAATTAATGCTATACCTTGCGCCTATGCGATCCAATGCAAAGTGCGCGTAGATATGCAAGCGTACGTCTCGCGCACTAAATAATGCGCAAAGAAAAAAATACGCAATAAACATTTAAAAAGGGAATGTCCCCACATTACCGGCGAATCAAAATGCGAAATCACGTACATTACAACCAGTTTCGATTCTTTTTTTTCAATACACTTATAAATTCGCACAGCGGAACACGTGGAGGTGTCTCGATTGTATTTTTTTTATTTATATTTGTGTAATAATTGTTTTTTGATCATGTTTGCTGAAGTAACTGTTCAGGATATCGCGTTTTGTATCATCGTTTTTTTATTAAATTCGTTTCGTAACTTTAATTAAAATATGAAGTAACATTTCGATTTTTTATTTGGTATCGCGTGTGGCGTTTATTTTATCAGACATATTTAGGTGTTTAGGTGTCTCTATTGCTTTTTGTCCCGTAATGTTGGCGGTCCACATTAAAATTAATGGAAACACTGCTTAATGGTCGGTTCTAATCCTGTATTTATTTACAATTTTCATTTATATTGAATGTAGCAGATAAAAGAGAAAGCGCTGCCATAAATACATACGTCATAATGGTTTTTATAATAACACTGCTACATTTATTAAAGGTAGGCCTATTTTTATTGTTATTCCGAATAGTTAAAACATTACCCTCCTTTTGAACTCCGCCTAGTCGGGGAAAAGCTTACTAGAGCACGTTAAAATGCTATCAACATAAAACTTAAAACATCTAACAAAACAAACAATACTATCACTAAAATTGAAACATACTTCAAGAATTCTATTACAGATACAAAAGAGATAAATTACAAAGTCTATTAAATAAAAATAAAAGTGTTGCAATCATCAATTTATTCAGCAATAGGACATCTCCCATCGCAACGCGGTGAGCGGCCAGAAACAATACACTTCACCTATCGCAACCAACAAAGAACCTATTAACAATACGAGTAATGCACAACTTAGATCGAGTGGCTATCTGATATATGGAAACGTGGGTACAGACGGGCGATTGTAATCGCCGTTAAAAATTGTCATTTATCGAAAAATTTAGTAACGTACACAGTTGAAAGGCAGATCTGGTACCAAAATGCAGATCGTTAAAAATTAAAGCAAAATATAAACTAATCTTCGATTTACTTAATTGAAACCGTGAATCATAAACGTTCGTTAACAAAAATTTCTGACAGGCGATTACTAATTAATAATTGTGTTTGAGCATTTAATTCGATTATTATTTAAATAAAATGACTGTGAAATTGTCTTAGAACCAGAAATTGTGTGAAATATTTTAATTTTATATCGGTTATTGATTAATAAAAAGTTAACCTCGAATTCCACGTTATGGTGAAAATTTTTAAATATGTGTAATAAGTTCGTTAAAAATATACGTAAAACTTAATCACTTCCTTGCTTAATTAAGGTTTCGGGCATCGGAATCGCCCGCCGCTCTTATTGATTTTTTAAATACTGGCGTTCAAAATGCAGCGTTTTTTCCGCTCGTCTGCAACTTCTCGCTCTCCACCCATCCTCTGAAAATGGAGCGACCGATAAAAAAGGTAACGAATTATAAAAAAGCGGAGGCGCACAATCGCGAGCGCGGACGTGTGGGCGGTGGGCGAAATGAAATGAAATAATGAAAAAAATGGGCAAAAAGCAGTACAAACATGCATTGTCCTCGCCACCACCCCCCTTAATGAGTGGGTGCGGGCGAAGCGGACACCCCATCGTACGCGCAACGTGTGTCTGAAGTGGCTGATTATCACCTGATTCCATCTGCGTCAATTGTTGGGCCGCTAAATAGGTCGCGTGCGGTGTTTACCATTTAAACAAGTGTAAGAGTCGCATCTACATTGTATGTCGCACCTCTGTTTGACCGTCGAAGTTTCCTTAACTTCGAAGCAAAATCTTTTGATTATTTTTTCCTGGAAATATCATTCGTTTAAAATAAAACATGTTTTCATTATTTAACAACATTTGTTAACAACTCCTTTTTCAATAAACTTTGTGATTATTGTTTTTAAAAGGTATTCATGTACCTAAATATTTATCAAAAAACTCAAAAGAATAGACCAACTTTGCCTTGTAGATCGATTACTGTAGAGAAATGATCATAAACGATCTATAATGAATTAATTTGATAGCTCCGAATTTTGAATAAATTTAAGAAAGAACAAAAACAGTATACACTCCAATGAAACGTAACTCGATAATGCTTGCCCAAAGGTTTCTTTTCGCCCAATTGGTCCCTCGTGAAAAAAAATCCCAATTTTCGAACATATTAACCATCAAAAACAGCGTCCAAAATTAATTTGTTTATGCGAAACAAAGGTGGGTGCTGGGCGCATGCACCCGCGTCACCCACTCCCCGAAAAAAAGAAAAAAAAATACGAAAAAAAGGGGGAGAACGGGGTTCCCACACCCCACCCGCGGCGCGATCGGCATCAGACTTCTTTTTTTAATCGCGTCGCATTCAGCATGGTCGTTTTTGGTAAGCACACACTGCGCATTGCCTATTTTCCAATTTAGATTGCTTTGTATTACCGGTTGAGCGATGTGCAATAGTTTTTGAGGCTCGTGACATGTGAGTGCAGGAAATTAAATTTCTGTGTAAAATAAAAACAAAGGGGAAACGGGGGCTTAGAGGCAATGTCCACAAGAACTAACAAGTTTGGAATATATTTAAAAGAAAAAAAAAAATGTAAGGCGTCTCTAATCCTCACCCTGTTCTAATTCCTATTAAGAATACTTGTCTTATTGAATCAATCCGACTTCCTATGTTATTTACTTGTGCTCACTCGTAAAACACACATTCAATACAAATCAGCTGTGTTTCTCACAATTTGTTCAACAGACCGCATTGTGTATCTCTTGCCTTTTCTTAAGTAACATAATCATTAATAATAGAGTTATAAAATCCAATAACATTAACTTAAAGAAAAGAATGGTGTACTTATCTTTCGTATTTATCTATTTAAGGATCAGGCTATAATAGCGCTGAACCGTGAGGAATGGAAGGAGGGTAAGGAGCCTCTGCCAAACCATTCGGGGAATACAGGCGTGATGGTATATTTTATTAATAAAAACACATTGAGGTCCCATGATCGGAGCTTCGTGTAAAATTTTATTATTTAATCCAATCTAGTCACCGTCTCATTCATAAAAATATCAAAGTCTAATAAACCTCTTAGAACTAAACTATTAATGACTAACTAACTATTTTGTGACGGGGAAAAGAAGACAAAACACATTATAGTAAAAGAACATTTAAAAAAGAAAGAAAAACAATTTAGGTACTTCCTGCAAAACAATAATTATGAGACTTACCAACATACAAAACGAAAAAAAGATTTTAAAGACTTTTATATATTTATGATAAAACTATAAGAACGCCAAATACTAGTCTATAACGGGAAAAGTCTAAAATCTTCAGAATCCTTGCAAAACTAAACCTCCTAATTGCCTTTCACATGATCTACTTCAACTTCGCCATATGATTTCTCAACTATCATTAACAGATCAATTATTACAGTAGATATTAAAATTAAATATAATTAACGAGTTGCCAGTCGGGGGACCGATAACTCAGTATCAAAATTCCTTGATAATTAGCCGGGCATAGCAATAAATATTGCCAAGACGATTATTAAGCGGCGAGTACTAATCACAAGAAGTTTATAGTGACACCCTGTAGACTAGAGACTTCGCGAAAATTATAGAGGATAAATAATTGTGGACGTAAAAATGTGTTATTGCGGTTACGAACTTACGATAGAGATTACGGTGTAATTCAAATGTTGCATTTGTTAGTGTTTAAGAAAACGATTATCTACACATAAAGTTGCTGTTTTTACTTTTTGAATAGGAACTTCTAATTTTATTTTATTCATCAACATATAAACGTCATCTTTTTACAGCATATAATTATGTAGTGGGGTGGGTCGGAATTATATCAAAACATTTAGATTTTATAATATTGGATCTCATAAACCTTACCAATTTCCACAAAATCTTAACAAATTATACACCTAAACCTTCCTCATGAAGCACTGATTATCTTGGTGAAAACCGCATGAAAATCCTTTTAGCAGTTTTTAAGTTTATTGTGAACTTGCACGCAGACAGACAAACGCGGCGGGGGACTGTTGTTTATAATATATAGTGTTTTTATTTTATAATATATAGTGATTATCCAAATTATCTCTAGTACCAACCTAGGGAAAACAGTGTAAGTCTATGCATCTAAGTTTCTTAGTTTATTTCGTTTATTAGTCTGGAGTGCTAAAATACAGGCCTAGGCTTAGTTTAGACTCCAGATCTCCCACAAATTGCAGATCAAACTTGTCATGTTTTCTTAATGTTCAAAATAAGTACCTACTACCTAGACCTACCAATTGTAAAACTTTTCTCAATTTTGTATCCCTAATATTGTAATTTGTGGAGATGAAATAAACGCATTTTTATTATTATTTATTATTGTCCTAAGTCCAAAGCTTTCCCAGTGTCACAATTCTCGCCTCAAGCAACGCCAGTTTTCTGCACCCTTCCATATAATTAAAATGCACACTTACTTTGTGTAATTAGAGAGTACAAAGAAATGGTTTGGTATAGATAATATCGTATAAAACAAAGTAGCATGAAGTTATTATGATATTATTTGAAAAGAAAGTGCCCTAAAGTGTGGTTTAATATTGTTAATAATTATAGTACCTTACTATGTGTAAGATTGGAGATATGACAGTTTGGATAAAGACATGATCTTAATTATAAAAAATATATGTACGCACGGCTACACATCAAGCTATACAAAACCAGTTTACGCTGGACTCTTATTGTATTGGAAGCCTATACAGTGCCAGATCAGCTTAAACTGGATTTGTATAGGTTGACCTGTAGCCGTTTGTACGTAGGTACTTGAAGTGGATTCATCATTAACAGTCAAGTAAACGCCACAGAGCCCGATATTTCTCATCCTACGTGAAGTAAAAATTATCCAATTGGGAAAATACTTCTTACAATATTAATATCTTTAAAAAAAGTTATGTGTAAAAGTATCTGAATGTATTTTGGATAACACTTGGATCATACATAAAAATACCATTTGAAATAATAGCAATACATAAAAAAAACATGTTTTTTACATGTATCATTGTTACCATCAAGTCATGTACACTCAAGTCCTCTCTCCTCTGCTCTCCTCTCAACTCTCTCATTCTAAGAGGAGACCCGTGCTTGCAAAGACGGTAAAGATTTTCATCATCATGAAAAAATCTCAAGTCTCATTTCCCTATGCTTTTCTAATTCCCAACAAAACACATACTTGTAAGTACTTAATACTGATGAGTGTACATCCCAAAGCGCTGCATACTTCTCTTTGTGTAGCTAGCTACTAGAAATCCTTTGGAACAGCGTCAGATTTGTCATACCTAGGTCTGCTTATGCGATGATGTAGGGATTATTCTATGGTCACGATGACGTCACCACTAAACATGGCAAATGGTCAAACAGATTGATGAAAGGTAACATTAGCTTCGTTGAAGCTGCTTGTCCCAAACAGTAGGTTGAGACTCAGTGCAAGGCAGAGGCTGTTCGAGGTCCCTACGGCTCGCACAAATTTAGGTAAATATGCGCCAGTAACCAGAGCTATAAAGATAATTAATAGTGTTGGGCGAAGAATTGATATTTTCAATTGTTCATTGCCGGAATTTGTAAGGGTGACTACTGAAATCACCAGCGCTGGCTTGCAATATAGTTGATAATATGTTATTTTTGTGTATTATTCTATTACTAATACTATATTAAATGTTAAAATTGTATTCCTAATACCGAGTCAATTTTTGTTTATATTCTTTATTATATTAAATTTTAAAATTATATTTCTAATAATAAGTTAATTTTGTATAAATTTAAATTAATATTTTGTTTTGATTATGGATTGTAAGTAGGTACCTAGTTATTGTTTGACATTTTTTTTTACATTTATGATTATAAAACTGTTTTGTGTGACAACATTATCGCATTGGGTGAAAACCTGTTAAGATGATGGTGATATTGAAAACAAATAAATAAATAAATTTGAGTCTACTGATTTCTACCTTCTTAAATAGACGTAATAGTTAAGCTATTGTTATAAATGTGATGTTGGGACCCTAATGTGATGATTGAATGAATTGTTAACCATTATCGCTCACTTCACCGTGGATTTCCTATCACGATATAAAAACGTTGTTACAAAATAGCTATATTGATATGGGAGTGGTTTTCATATGCAAGAGCCTAGTAGTATTAAATATATCGCACCTTTATTATAAAAACTAGTGCTTAGTATAGATTTTTTCAATAATTGTTAAATATAATAGTAAATGCTTCACATAATATGTAGTAGCTGTTTAAAGTATGTTCATAAATAAGTTTATATTCAATAATTTAATCGTGAAGACCTGTAATTGGCTTTCTGTTTCTTAGGTTTAAATGTAAAGTAACTTATTGTTAGCTGTTGGTTATCCAAATTTAATATAAATAAATAAAATCGTCACTATCCGTAAGTAATTGGCAAATTATCCAGGTGAGTTTTTAAGGATTTATGTGAAGCATTGGCTAATATAAGTATATAAAGTTGTAACTTTTGAGACTACCTCATTGGTCTAGTGGTCCTAAGCGCGACTGCTACGCTAGAGGTCCTGGCGAGGGAAGTGTTATTGGGTTTTTCTATGAAATTCTCAGTAGCAGCTCGGAGTCTGGATTTGTGTCCGGTTAATCTCAATAGGCTCGCCCCCCATTACATGGGACCTAAACATACCGGCGAAATGTGGGTGTACATTAGTACACCTCTGCCTAACCCTTCGGCGTGATGGTATGTTATGTTAACTTTTGAGGGTGATTTTTTAAGCGACTGAGTCTGGGCACACATGGGTTCACTAATATTTAATATATTTGCATATAACTATACCTGGAGCACAGAAGACCTGCAAGACAGAGATGCCGCTCTATGATTGATACAGCGCCATCTCTTTCATACAACCTAAAAAGGCCTTATGATTTTCTCTTTAAATTTTTATGTATTATCCTTCAATATCTGTGCACGAATTTCCTATCGCCTTGTATGAAGTCTTCTTAAAGGGCCGGATGAGCAAGTGTACATTTACGAAGGATATAAATGTGTATCATTAATCAACGTAATTAGATCATTGCCGGGATCGCGTTGCCTCCCGACCGTTCCCGACCATCCCCGAAGCGGGGAAACTATCTTATGGAGTTCTTTTTTTAATTAAATCAAGTTTGGGTATTTATCTTTTAATTATGAGGGTAATATGGTTGAAATTCAAATTAGTTTAATGAATTATTTGGATCGTGAACGTGTTATGTCTATGCTCTTTGTAGGTCAGGAAAGATTCGCGTTGGTCAATTAGGTACCTAGTCGCGAATGCAGCTAGTTATTATGAGATCCTGGGTACCATTTCCAGGTCGTGTAAAAGTGTTATTGGGCCTTTTTTTTTTAAAAAAACTCTCTCTTGTTTACCCCTCGTACTAAGCTAAATGCTTGTGTTACGAGTGGGTTCACGTCGGTAGTGCAATGGGTGGGGTTCGAACCGGCAACCACATGATCGCAAGTCCGACACCCTAACCCTTAGGCTACCGCCGCTTCAAATCCGCTTAAACCTATGCACTATGAAATGTTTAGCAGTAGCAGCTCAGAATTTGGACTTGTAACCTACTGATGACTTATAACCAAAAAAGTTTCTAAAATTTAAGTATAATGTCTACATAAAAATAAGTGAATGTATCAATAATAAGTAAAAGTTTTATACATACCTAATTGCAATTCAAACGGCATTAGAAATGCTTCTCTTTCCGCGTCTTATGTAATGTGGTAGTGTGAAATTGTTGGCTTAGGCACAGAACTAAAGTATCAAATTTATTTGGATTTTCTTTTACAAACGGCTACATATTAATAACATGGCCTTTTTTTAATAATGTGAAAAAAAGCTTTGATGGAACAGTTATCTGTCAACTATTTCAGAATGTTGAATGTTGTATGTTTAGTGATGTGAATAAGTCAATAACTACCGACTTATTCACATTACTAAACATCAAACACTTCCTCCAACAGTGTTTTACAGATAACCCTTTATGGATATAGGTTTCAATCGAATAATTTACTTAAAACGGTTTTTTCCGCGTTCCTTAGTAATTTTATCCGATCAAAACCGACCACATAATTGGAACACCTATGATTTATTATCAGTTAATTTTATGATAATAAGGCTATGAATAATCTGCGCGGGAGCCGTATTCTGATACCGTTTTAGTCGATCGTTAATCGAGTTTCGTTTATCGACGATGACATACATGACATTCGTGTTTATAAAATAAAGATCGCTCAATTGTTTGTCGATAAAATCCAATATATTGACTGAAAATATTAAAAACTTTGTTTATTTATGACACTAAGATAAATGGCTTATTTAACTAGATTGACTAAAAAAGAGCCAGTTAACTTATCGCATCTTCGGTGCAACAAAGTCACAAGAGCTCATTTTTAAATTTTACAGGAGAAGACAATTTTTTTTTCGCATTTATCTACTCATTTCAACCTACCTATTTATAGGTAGGTTTGAAATCTTAATAAAATTCATTGTTTATTTTGTTTGCGATAGTTTTCCGTAAAAATCTTATACTGAATTACCAAAAAAATCCTAATAAAAGACATAACAAAAAAAGTGTCCTGAATTGTGACTTTGTTGCACCAAAGGTGCGTTATGTCATAATTAAAATGTATAATATACTTAACATGAATTCGATAAACCTAAACCAATCATTATTATTATAGTATAAGTTATATGCAATTTCTAATGCATTTACCTGAGTACCTTAGGGCTAAGTGAAACGGCGATGTCAAGACATTAATAACTTTTCAAACACCGAAGTGAAAGTAATAATTATTATTATGTAAATTAGATCTTATTACTATGTGCGATCATGTACAATAGTGGACATAGGATCATGAAATATCATATATAATTATTTATTACTGGCACTTAATAGAAAATATGGCTTTAATATAGGTACTAAATGGCTTTGACTGACCTCATTGATCTAGTGGACCTATGTACGGATAGATAGATAATTATAGGATAGAGGTTTTGGGTTCAATTTCATTTTTTTATGGGATAACTCGGCCAACGATGCCACCTGATGGTAAGTAGTCATCGCCGCCCATGGACATCTGCAATACCAAGGAAGTTACAAATGCGTTTCCGAGCCAAGGAAAAGGGCGTGGAAGGAGAAAAAGAGATGGAAACGGACTGAGGGAGGAATTGGGGTTACAGCACTCCACACTCACCGTACTTAATGCAAGCGCGGGTGTATAAAAAGATATATGAACGTGGAAGAATCGAAAGAGGTATGCAAGAGTCGTAGCAAGTGGCGGTCTAAAGTTACTGCCTACCCCTATAGGAAAAAGGGCGTGAGTGTATTATATATGTAATATATGTAATTGATTTTTTAAGTTGATCATAACCATAAATCATTTTTTATAAGTACCTATTTAACTTGCATAATACTTTATTAATACCTAACCTTGTAAGTATTAAATTATAAATGGAAAACACGCTGATTATGACATTCAATACCACATCCGGGAATCGTATCTACTAACCGGATTGAGAGTAAATAATGACTTTATGTCTGATTATCTAACTAATCTGGGCCTAGACTTTGTCTCCTGTATCACTTTCTCTGTCTCTTTCGTACCATCAACCTATTTCGCGTGTAGTTCGGTATCTGATCTATTTTATGTATGTTCGTCGGTTCCTTTGTCATAATGTGAGAACAAAATAAATGTGTTTCTTTCTTTCTTCTACTGTCCCATTTAGCCGGGTCTCCTCTCAGAGTTAGGCTATAGTCCATTACGCTGGCCAAATGCTGAGTTGCCCATAACAACTCGTTGCACCGCTGCAACTCCGATTTTTCTTGGCATCAATGTGTATCTAATGCCATGGCAACACATGCGAACATTTTCGACGTTTTTAATTCGAGGGTAGAACGAACGAGACCTTGAGAGAGCAACGTCGAGCCTGTGTCTGTGTGGAGAGAGACCATGATTGTGGGCATGTGGAAAAACATACAACTAATGCCCGTATACTTGGCATTAGTTTTCCTTAAAAGGTCGTCTGCATCAGCTAAAGAAAGGTCGAAAGCAAAGGACCAAACAAAACTAGTAAATTGAGTCACATAATACTTAATTATGATTCATATCTATATAATATCTACAGTTATATTGTTTAGGATGCGATCCGGGTAGCGGAACGGAAGCAATAACTTATTGAACTCACAAAACAGCTCACACGGTGTTTATCTTAATTATATACTGATCATAGTTTTATATATTGCTCGCAGTGACATCGTAATTGGAGAGCTCGCATAGATATAAATTGTTATAATTTTACGAATATTTAGTTCATACATAGTTCCTCATTTAAACTATACGTTAATAGCAAACCGCGTATAACGTTGTGGCTTATCTGCCTTTTTAACCGACTTCAAAAAAGGAAAACTATGTCTCGATGAATTCTTTTTACTTTTTTTTTACTGACCCAATGCCGAGCACAGGTCTCCTCTCGAATTGAGAAGGGTTAGGCAATAATTCACCAGGCTAGCCTGCTAGCGTACTGCGGATTGGCAGACTTCACACTCGGATAAGAATATTACCCTGGCATGGCAGTTTCCTAACGATGTTTTCCTTTACCGTTTAATTAACTATTAATACGCACATGACTTCGAAAAGTCAGAGGTGCGTGACCTATTGACAACCGAGGGGTAACTTTGACGCGCTTAAGTTCAAATACTCGCTAAGGTGCTTTACAAAAAAAAATGAAAAGTAACAGTGGTCTCGCTAGCCAGTTAGGTAAACCTCACAAGGTCCTACCACCAAGCATGTCAAATAAAGATTTATTCATTAACATCGACACTAAAGAACAATCAAAACCTTGATATGAGTTTTTTTATGGGATAACTTTGACTAACGAGCAGGCGAGCTTTCTGATGGTAAGTAGTCATCGCCGCCCATGGACATCTGCAATACCAAAGGAGTTAAAAATGCGTTGCTTAGCCTATTTAAGAAAAAGGGAGGGAGAGGGGAAAAGGAGAAGGTAGGGGACTTGGGCCTCCGGCGCTCCACACTCACCGTACGAAAAGCAAACAGTATGCATATTGCTACTTGACGTCAATATTCTATGGAAGTACGAAACTACTACGCCATTTTAAAATAAGTAATCCACAATATTGAATAGTTTTAATCCTTTGCACAAAATATCGAGTGGTAGAACACGTCAGTACATAATACTACCTCGGGGCAGTGTGTATCGGGAGCGGATTGTAATAAGTCGCCATAATTTATGTTACACGCAATTAAAGTAAGATTGTTGCGCGGCTCGCCCGCCGTAGTGCGGGAGTCGGGTTTTATTTTTGATTGGCATTATTTAATTTAAACACTGATATCGGTGTTTGTTGGTGCATTGAGATTGAGGTATTTATTGGTTTGGTAACTCTTTTCTTATCGATTAAAATATGAAATGGTTGTCTATTTTATTGGTAGATACATTTTTTTTTCTAAAAGAAATCAACTACACATAAGAATTTGGGTTTAGAAACTAGGTTTTTCGTTCTTGCAAAATGCTCACTAAAATTATTGCGATGTCAACAAGAAATCTGGTGAATTTAATTTCCGGTTTGGGTATAATTTCCCCGCTATAGGTAATACTAATATTATAAAGAGGTAAATTTTTGAATTTGTGAGGTTGTAGGGGGTAATCTCCTGAACCGATGTTGAACATAAATTCCTTTACCAATAAAAAACCACGTTATTTGTAAGTGTCATAGGCTTTAATCGCCCAAGGAAGTGGGCACGGGTCAGCTTGTTAATACTATTTCTTTGTTAAAAATATGATATCTATCTCTTTTAGTTTGTTTTCTCTTCAACTATCAATAATATAATATTAATTATGTATTCAAAATTAACACTTTTAAGTTACCAAAATTCACAATACAAAGTTACATTTCCTGTTTTCCTAAGCTCCTCGCTCCCGGCCTACAATTGCGGTTCTGTTACTAGGTTTCCTGTCACTAAATGAGATTAAATGCACCACAGAATGTTTCTCAATAGCATAAGAACAGTTAATGAAGCCAGTTCGTTTTACGACCGCATTAAGGACTTAATACATTCGTACTGGTTAGCCCGCAATGCATCGGAATGGACACATCAAAATTTATTGTAGAACCGTTTTTGTCTTTCCCGTGCTCATCACGGCAGCTTGCTGTGATAAGGTTTTTTATAGATCTCTTTCTAGCTGCAATAGGATAAATTATTTAGGTATCGTTTTGGAGAAATGCTAAATAACAACGGGTTTTATATGTCACTTTGGAAATTATTGCCAATATAAAATTTCGACTTATTAATTTGGCCATAAAATTAATTTCATTTTTTGTAATTCTGTAGATACATATATACCATTTCGCTTTCTGATGGAACCTGGTAAATAAGATATACTTTTACCATTACCTATATTTATTTACCTGACGTACCTATACGCGGATTTTAGTTGGTGCACTCGGCTACAGGCCAAACTATACCTTTCCAGTTTAATCTGATCTCGCATTGTAAAGGCTTTCCATACGAATAAGAGTCCAGCTTAAACTGGATTTGTATGGCTCGAGGTGTAGTCGTCCGTACTAATCCGATAAATGTCGCCGTTAAAGAAAATTTAGTGTATTTTTTATGTGAATAAGCGATATATTAGCACGCACAATTCGATAAATTTCATTCAAGTGTGTATAGTCCTTAAACCATATCAATATGATTATAATACTTATATTTATTTATTCATATTATTTATTTGTACCAATTACTTCCTTAATTGTTATGTAAATGTATATTAATGTCGGTGGAGTTACATAAAGTAATGGAGTCGCTACAAATATGGTATAATGAGTAGGTAAGTTGTTTTATCTTGATAGGTTGTAAGATAATTGATACTGATTTCTACGATACCTAAGTATCACTACATATTTTAAAACAAAGTCCTCCGCCACGTCTGTCTGCCTGTTCGCGATAAATTCAAAAATGACTGCACTGATTTTCATGCTGTTTTCACCAATGGATAGCGTAGTTCTCGAGGAAGGTTTATACGTATAATACTTACATACCGAGAAACGACGCGGACGAAGACGTGGGCGGAAAGCTAGTTGGATATAAAATCACGCGCGAATTCCCTGAAAGCTTAAGCGTACTTACTGATGTTCTCCTGTGTGTGCGTGTGTACACACGGCTACAGGTCGTCATCAACCCATTACATTGTCCCACTGCTGGGCACGGGTCTCCTCTCAGTACGAGGGGGATAAGGCTATAGTCCGCCACGCTAGCCTACTGCGGGTTGGCAGACTTCACATGCCGTCAAGAAAATCTCTCAGGCATGCAGGTTTCCTCACGATGTTTTCCTTCACCGTTTAAGCGCGTGATAATTAATTATTACTTACTAATCTACAGGCTACAGGTCAAGCTAAACATATCCAGTTTAATCTGATCTCGCATTGTATAGGCTTTTCATACATTAAGAGGGCAGCATAAACTGGCTTTGCATACCTCGATGTGTAGCAGTGCGTACAAATTTAATATAATAATTCCTGTATTGAGGTATTTTTTTTCCTTTTCTACCGATTCAAGTTATCCTTAAGTGCATTTAAATTACTTAGCTATACCTATCCAAATAAAATTATCACCCAACACTTACTGCACGATATTAGCAATTTAATCTAATTATGCCAAAACTAGAATGTAATCTCATGGAACAACAATCAGGTTTCCTTTCCGTCTCGTTCACTCTTAGTCAACATTTGAAAGTGCGAAAGAGAAGACAAACATGTTGTTGGATGTGTGTTTGCGCAGGAAACTGCGGTGCGTGGCTTACATAAATTGTTTTAAGCGTAAAACACAGCTACTGTTCGCGCGACATGCGATCAGACGCGATTTCCACAGGTCTTTGTAGCTGCTCAATAAATTGATTTTCTTTGATATAAATTTAAGCGAATACTCAAACAGGATCCGAACCCTTTTTGAGATGCGAAAAATCGTTGAGACAGAATTGGAAACGGAGTCTATTAATTTATACTATAAAAAAAAACTCTTACGAGTCTATGCTAACATTTTCAGCGCAAACATTATCATTTTTAAACCTACAAAAGAGCTCGCTCAAGCAAACGAAATGGATAATACTGCCTCACGAAAGGAAATTCGATACAACTTTCAACAGTGTTCTTTCCAATTCCACACTCTCATAGTAACATAAGTAATCGCTACAAGATTAGCGTCGTGTCGCGCGTACACCGCGGCAACCGGTAGCTGCGAGGTGCGCCTACGCTGCGCGCCCGCGCCGCGCCGCGGCCGCCTCGATCGGCGATTCTAATCAATATGCTAAGTGGCGATACGAGATCGCGTGCGACCGCGAAATACTCGCTCTTTGTTTAATTAACTGCTCGATTAATGTTACATTACGCGGATATCTCATTGCTACAGTTATAAACTAGTCCCTTTTTCTGTATGGGTATCGTAAAAATGTAGATCAAGATTATTTATAAGATCTGTCGCTAGAACTTGTTTGTTGACTCTTTAAATTAATTTAGTTGGTATGTTGATTAATTTTTACTGTGATAAATTGCGATGCTGCGATGTCCAGCGATTTAAAAAAAGGTCTCCTTCTGCACTTTTTAATTACGCCAATTTACATAATTCAGAATTGCACAAAATCAAACAATTGGTTGATCAGACGACCAAAGACCATTTACGTGTAAAAAATAAATATAAATCACATTTAAAAGTAAAAACAGATGTTTATTTTACTTCATTAACCAACACTCAAGATTAATGCTTTAAGAAAATAAAATGGCTTCTCCAATCAAGGATCCTAAATTTCAGTTTATTCTTTTTACTGGCCCATATCAGAGCAAAACACTTATGGATGCAATTTTATTAATTAATTTCGAGATGCATTTATCTTCCTCGCATGATGCAAGCGTTTAATAAGGCTGAGGCACCATTATGGGGATTGCGTTTGAGGGAAGTTGGGGTGAATCGGACAACGGGCTGAGTGGACGATAATTCAACGCGCGGGAAATTAGGATCGCTCTGTTTTTTGCAACACCTCCGGGTTTGCGTCCGTATTTTTCCGTGTGAGATTTTAATTTTAATTTTGTTGTAACGTTGATTTATTTTGCATGTTGCTATAATTACGCACATTATACAATTTTATGTAAATATTCCTAAGTATTTGTAATTCGACCATATTCTTACCGTTTTTATTAGTTTGATGAGTTCCTTTCCATTGAAATCAATAGAAAAAAGACATGAAATAAATCAAACTCAAAGACGCCTAAAATTTTGTTCTCAATGCAATTAAAAACATCACACATAATCACAAATGAAATTTATTAAAATATTCGTTTATTGGGCAACTAATTTACACAAACAGATTGAGTTGTTAATATTAGATTGCTGTAACAATAATCACGCTCATCGATTTACACAATATTAGGATTTTAAAGCCGGTCCACACAGCCCCGGCCTCCCCTAATTTGAATAATAATCTCGCCATCAATCTGTTTGGTTTGCCTTGCTTCTTGATTATTAAAACAAGACCTCATTTAGATTATGCGTTCAATATTAAGTTAATTTTATATCTCGCTTATTCCTGTTAACATTATGAAAGGTGACCTCCACTTATTACTGAAAGGATAAGCTGATGATGACCAGAGTCTAGTGAAACTAAGATACTCGATCCCCAGATCGTGCAAAGTGTTATTGGGTTCTTCTATGAAATTCTCAGTAACAGCTCGGAGTCTGGATTTGTGCCCGGTTAATGGCAATAGGCTCGTCCCCTATTACATGGGAGCTAAACATACTAGCGAAATGTTGGTGTACATTAGTACATCTCTGCTTTACCCTTCGGGGAATACAGGCGTGACAGTAAGTTGCTTCCCCGGATTGCTTTTTATGACCTACGCAGGAGATAAAATGGTGATAACCGATGTATGTATCTTATATTCACACTTCAAAATTAATTTTATGTGAATGTTTGTTTTTATTGTAATATTGTGACTTCATAAGACAATGAGATATATAATTAATGGAATAATATTTACGTTGCACTTTGCAAACCTATCAAGTATGGAGCAAATAGAAAATGTTCAACTTACTTTTAAAAATAAATGTTTAAGTACAATTACCGTTCTCTTTCTTAAATGTAAATACTGGTGAGGATTTATTAATAACGCTAAAAACCAAAAAAAAAACGACCACCGAAATGTTATTATAAAGAGAATCCTTTACATTTAATAATTAATATTTTTTTATTACTTTACATTTAATAATTTAACAACAATTTTTGGAATAGCTAAACTTAGCCTAAATGAAAGTATTTCTAAAAAATACCGAATAATTGAACGTATTCTTGTAAACTCAATTTTATAAAATAAACGCCTAGGCACTAACTATCCTGCAAAGTTGTACAAAGTATATAAAAAAAACCTAAAAAGGGTTGAAAGATAAAGTCGGTTACAGCTGTAACAATAGGAGCAATCACAAAAAAAATTAACACATTTTTAAGTTAAAGAAACTTCGCAATTTTATATTTCAGATTTGAATTTTAGAACACTGTGTAATTATTTTAATATAAAAACTATTTTCCTTGGTAAAGGATTGTAAAATTCTTTATTTAAAATTCTTCAACCTTAAATAAGAACTCCTTACTTCAGACTTTTTTCAAATTATAGTAACATTGTGTGGAAACTCTATGGCTATTTTTTCTTAAATATTCAACTAGTCTCAAACAGTTGCGGAATAAGACTTATAAAAAATAATGTTAATAATGACTCTGTACACCCTTGACTGTCTTAGCTAACATGTGGCATAAAATACTCAATTAAAGTTACTAGAAGAAGCCATCTGCTGTTGTTACCGAAGCTATTGGCTCAGGGTGCGTCGGACAATTTTTTTTGTTCAGTCCTTATTGTCCCACTGTAGGGCAAAGGTCTCCCTACCATCTTTTCACTATTCTAGGTTTAAGGAGAGCTTTCTGCGTCCAATCCTTGTGAAGATAATTTAAATTACTGTAATTTTTGAAGATGTGTAGATTCTGCTAAGCCACTGTATAATCTAGGTGATTGGCTATAATGCTTTTCATCTTAATTAGCAGGTAGTCAGCAGTGTAACATTGAGTCAAAAGCATTGTATATTTCTAATCATCGATTCATAAGTTAGTCCAATAAGGCAGATGTTAACATAATTTCCATTTCATCCACAATTAACCCTAGTTCACACTTGCAAACCGTACCTCATTCGAGTATAATATCGAGTATATAAATACTGCTTTCTTCATTCCCGACGGTATTAACATACTTATTAATTGCTGCCTCCGGGGTACACTGGTAGCATTATAATATTTCTCCAATGGTTTACGAGTCCACGACTCCGCCCTATGCGTCGGAGTTGCAGACATTAATGCGTTGCCATCGTCGTCAGACAAATGAGTATGCTGATTAAACTCGTGTGCACTATTCTTTATTTTCCTTTTTCTTATTGCTTTTGTATCGGCTACTTATTTTAGTTTCAAGATGGTTGTTTCAATGTTTATGTGATGTGCTGTTTATTATCGGACAATTGTTTTTGTTTTATATGTTAGTTTCATTCGTCTGCTGGGGTAGTTAAGTTAATATCTTTTTATAATATATTGTATGTGATCCAATTTAGGTTGTTATAATAAAAATAAAGTATTATTATCCCTATTTAAATATTTCCCTAGGTCCTAAGTTTTAATATGTGGGAGCTTGTTATTAGCAATTTACGTAAAAATATTGTACTTTAGCTTTAAGTGTTTTTAGTCTGTAAGCTTTCTTAAAATAAATAAATAATAAGAGAATTTGTTTTCTACGGAATATCATATCACATTCATCGTTTTCTAGAAATATATAATATTTTATTTTTTGATGTTACAATAATGTTTTTAACTAATACGTTTTATCTTTTATTTCCAGGTAAAGTATCTGCCGCACACATCCCCAGTGAGTTTAACAACACACCACTCAAACATTTACGTAGACATTATGATAACACAAACAAACTATTTGACGAACGTAACCATACCCACACAGCCGCGTCTCCAATCAAGGCAAGTCGCATTTCGAAAGCAAATTATCAACCTAGAAGGGGGGGAGGTATAATTAAAATCCGTTGATTAATATGTAAATGTAATAAGATTACCCTCCCCTGAATAATTTAAATGGAAGCCCGGGAGATGAGTTATATACGGCGGACTCTCATTATACTGTAGTTGTATTGGCCACTATAATGTATGTTGTGTCCCGTTTGATAAATGCTGTCTGTAGGTCCTACGTTGCAAGTTTCGCTCGTGTGTCCCCAGCTTTGCTTCTGAGTGCATTGTTTCAGAGCGCACTAGGCTGGTAAATTAAGAAATGTCGAAGGGTTGCTTTCAAGTTGTCAGATTAAGACTAAAACATGTGGAATGGAAATGTGAGCTTATATTTGAAAATGTACTTTTCGTTTGATAAATTGCCCGTGTCTTTTAAAATAGTGAAAAACAGCTTACCTACTTACGGCTAAACGTTCAACAATATGAATGTGGAATAAGCGAATGAGATATGCAAGAGTCGTAGCAAGTGGCGGTCTATAGTTACTGCCTACCCCTGTGGAAAAAAGGCGTGAGTGTATGTATGTAAACTTTTAGCTTTGGGCGCGACATTCAAAATTTTCAGGATGTAAAGGAGATTTAGGTTAAAATTTTTATTTTTGGCCGAATCCTCTATTGTACACGAAAACCTTCTACAATAACGATTTTTAAGTAAAAAAAAATACACAAAATTGTGAAAAAGTTCTTGTTGATGTCACAATTTTGACTGCCATGTACACACGGCTACAGGTCAACGTATACAAATCCAGTTTAAGCTGATCTCGCATTGTATAGGCTTCCCATACACTGAAAAACCAGCGTAAACTGGTTTTGTATAGTTTGATGTGTAGCCGTGTGATGTGTTATAGCCGAACAATTTGCGAAAAACCAAGAACATTTTGAATTTTCCTCCCAAGGCTGAACGTTTGGCCTTAAACAATTCATGTTCCTTAGGTAGATGACTTTAAATTCGATCTTAACAATAACCAGCCCTATATATACTTATATACTTACCTACAACTTGCATGTACATACATAATCAGTTTACCACCGTCCCAGTACCGCCAAAACGGCCATGTTTCCGCCATCTTTATTAAGAACGCATGGCCACCCGCCTCCTGGCGTTGGTCAACGGCCAGCAAGGCGTTAAAGGCATCAGCTACACCACCCACCAGTAACGATAGACCTCCTCACCCCCTCGCAAAGTCAAATGTTACTAGTCGCGTCGGGGCGGCGAGATGGCGTAGACGGATCAAGTTATACTGGTTCTAGGTGCTTGGCTCACTTGTCTAATGGCTTTGATTAAACTGCCAGTTTATTTGACGGTACGATGCGTGCGTGCAAGTATGAATTTATGTTTAGACGACGTCCGAATATGAAATTATGATTGAAGATCGAGAATCGTTAAGAGGACCCGTGTATATCCGTGTATATATATGACCGTCTGAGATTTCTTCACCGATATAAAAATTAAACTACTTTTTAACGTAACTACTCTTTACGTATTACGCCCGGAAGTTAGGCAAAAGTAGAATAGAATAGAATATTCTTTATTGCACACCAAACAAACTTATGTCCAAAACAACTTTATAAATCAAAGAGGCACAAGGCTACACATCAACCTAACAAATCCAGTTTAGACTGACCTCTCATTGTAAAGATTTTCCGTACAATTCAAGGCCAGCCAATACTGGTTGTGTATAGCTTGTTGTGTGGCCGTGCGTACAATGGGCGGTCTTATCGCTGACAGTAAGTAAAAGTACAAGTAAAGACAAAAGTACCAATCACTACATAGTATAAAACAAAGTCGCTTTCTCTGTCCCTATGTCCTGCTATGTATGCTTAAATCTTTGAAACTACGCAACGGATTTTGATGCGGTTTTTTTTAATAGATAGAGTGATTCAAGAGGAAGGTATATATGTATAATACATACATATTTTAGTATAGAAAAGCCAATAAACCACGCGGGCGAAGCCGTGGGCGGAAATATTAACTAAAACAAAATCAAATCACACCGGCAAACTGTGGGTGTACCTACACTTCTGCCTAACTGTTCGGGGAATACAGGCGTCATAGCCTG
This sequence comes from Subacronicta megacephala, assembly GCA_958496365.1. Taxonomy (NCBI): domain Eukaryota; kingdom Metazoa; phylum Arthropoda; class Insecta; order Lepidoptera; family Noctuidae; genus Subacronicta; species Subacronicta megacephala. The sequence goes on from OY292527.1 coordinate 10,780,661, forward strand.
TACAGCCAGATAGCGTGATAGCCAGCTTTTAGGTAAATAACTGTCAATGATGTATACCACATCACCACTAATGCTAAAGAGTAAATATAATACAAAATCCAGCGTGTCTTGAAACTAGAAATTCTAAGAGAATTTCGTTATACCTACACCAACATGGAAAGGGCACGCGTGGTGGATTAGAGGCCGGTTCTTCGATTAAGAAGGGAACCCAGCTTTCAGCTGTAGGCATATTAAGTTTATGGAATGTCATATCTAATTGCTTTTTCATTTCGAAATTTTGGTACTAAACTGCAGTGATAGCCTAGTGATAAGCCTAATAGACTGCCAAATCAAAGATCTCGAATAAAAAGCACGCATACCATCACGCCTGTATTCCCCGAAGGGTTGGCAGAGGTGTACTAATATACACCCACACTTCGCCGGTATGTTTAGGTCCCATGTAATAGGGTGCTAGCTTATCGCCATTGCAATAACCGGGCACAAATCCAGACTCCGAGCTGCTACTGAGAATTTCATAGAAAACCCAATAACATTTTGCTCGACCTGGGGATCGAACCCATGACCTCTAGCGCAGCATTCGCGCTTAAGACCACTAGGCTAGGCAGACTTCGAAGTCATGTGCGTATGAATAAATAATTATCACGATTTAAAACGATGAAGGATTTTCTTGACGGCGTGTGAAATCTACTAACCCGCAGTAGGCTAGCGTGGTGGACTATAGTCTAATGCCCTCTCATTCTGATAGAAACCCTTACGCAGCAGTCCGACAAATGGATAATTAATGGAATGAGCACACAAATATTTGCGTCGAATGATAATCGAACCCATGATACAAGGCGAAACGGTAGTGGCGAGGCGACAACCTTAACCACTACACCAAACATGCAGGCAATTTTATATTTAATGAAAAAAGATTACTAGCAATGTGGGTCACACATTACTAGTATTCTTGTTAATCCCTCGTGCTAAGCTAAATGCTTGTATTACGAGTGGGCTCACGTCGGTAGTGCAATAGGTGGGTTTCGAACCGGAAAGCACATGATCGCAAGTCCGACGCCCTAGCCATTAGGCTACCGCCGCTTATTATAATATACATACATAAACGTATCGTTAAATTAACTGTAAGTGAACCTGAAAGTAGATATTTATAACGTTAAACAGCCAACCCTTAATTCATTAAAGATCTTCAAGAATTAATGTAAAGGCATCATTACAGTTCTAGCAGGGTTTATTAGTTGTTGGTAGCATAACAAATTATATCAATAATCTTCTCTATGGCCATCTAAATTTAATGGCTTTAGGCATTCAGGTACTGGCCGCTGAGACCGAAGATCTGCCTGCTATTGACTAGAGAGATACCAAAGAGTTTGGATATGTTAAAGAAAAAAAAACAATATGTAAAATGCAACCTATTCAGACTTTAGTTGAACTTTTACTTTTTTGTTGAATGACAATCAAAATCATTTTAGATTGACTTGCCTATTCGTTTCTAAAACTCCATCTTCAATGTTACGACTTCATTGGTTATTGTATAAAAAAAAAGATTTATTGGGTTGAGTCCGTTGAGTCTTTAAAATTTCGTCGTTTTGAAATTTCGAACATCACAATTAACGTGTTCGATATTTGAGTAAGTAATTCTTTTTTAAGGAACTTGTCGCAAATTATTTTTTGTCATTATCATATTAGCCAAAGGAGGAATTCCAAAAGGACCGCTTTATGTACTGTTCGAGTAGTTTATGTGTTTTACATAATTCATATTAGTGACAGAATCACAGAATAATCTTCGAAGACAAGATAAAAAGCAAAGCTATCATACGTAGCAGATATACATGAACAGTGAACGGACAAGCCTTGTTCCTGGCCTCTCAATAATTAGGATAGTGCATCTCCGTTTACCGAATGAGAATAAAGCCGACCCTTTGTGTTGGTGTGAGAGAAGACCCCCTGTTTGAATGTGTGCACGTTTATGCATGCATCTTGATTCTCTGTATTTATGTGTGCTCCGTTGTGGGGGCACGTCCTCCGCATGCCACTCTCCGATAGTAATGTCGTATATTTCGGTCGTGCGTACACTAGCCTGTCTTATTATGTTTTAGCTGGAAGCTGGACTGCCGGTTAAACAGCCATTATCTTGACTAAGAACCGTAATTACACGACCTGTTTAGACTAAATTTCGGACAAATATTTTCTCCTACCAAACCTTGTTACACGCAATGGACTTTTGTGTAAAAAAATTCAACAATAACATCGAGTAGAAATTTTCTAAATTCGTTTTCATTTTTGTCGGTCGAACATTTTGTAATCAGAAATCCTTTAGAGACTTCAATTTTTTATTGAAATTGGCGTCTCGTTAATTAAAACCAAATCGAATTAATTACAGAGCGAAAATTATTCCACCCCTTCCACCGACCTTAAAAATGTAGTTAAGACACAGACTAGGGTGAATGTACATGAACTCGGTATATGTATATTGTTGGAAACACCGCATGCCATAAACTAATATTCGCTCGGACACTACTTGGAGTTATTGGACAATGTAAATGAACGCTATCTCCTATAATGCCTGCCTTATTTCCCCCTGAGCCAGGCCAGTGCCCGGAGCGACCCACCCAGCGGGAGGTGCCCCCACCCCGACCGATGTCTCATCAGTAAGGATTGAACCCTTTAATGTATTCACCGTAACTTCGGGATGAGTCTTGTATTAGTGTTATAATGAGACGTGGCCCTAAGGAATTATGGCTATACTTGTGGATCTCTGGGGTCGGGATTAACCCCAACCTAGTTTCAATTTCTATATATGAGAGGTTTCGAAGGATGAGGTCGATAATATCATATCTCAACGTTTTAAATCTGATAGCCGCTGTTGTTAGATATAAGTACGGTCGCGTTATGTTGTATTCTGCTATGTTGTGTTTCTGATGTCATCACAACAAGACGTTAATATGTGAAAATTAAAAAAAACATGGTGATCCATTACCTACATTAACCCGTTGCCAACGTAACAAAATTACTTTTCCAACAGTCCAAATTATATTAAGAAACAAATCTTGAACCACTTTAAAGAGTGCTCTCTATTAAAAACTTCTTTGATTAGAGTCCATTAACTGAGTTAGAGTTCAAATTTTGGCTTTAATCATTCGCCAATAACCGAAACGGTTTCGTTAAAAATGTTATTTACTGAAGAGACTCCTTGAGTCGCCAACAGATCGATAATGCTGCCAATTAGCCGGTACCAATTTTCCAATAAAACTTCAAACTGTTTTCCATTCCATTATCTCTCACCACCCTTTATTGCTGGCGAAGTTAAGCCACGACTCCTCTTTCCACTCCGCTCCGAAATTATTACAATAATAATATTATTATATTAATAATTGTATTGATAAGGAGACTCTCGTAATAAGGGTAAACCGTCCCCTTTCTGCCAGCCATCCTCAATAGGAGAATTTATGTAACTAATGAAATAAGCGAAGTGGCGCACCCCGCGCCCCGCGACCCGCCCCAACCCGCTCCCATCCACCCTTCATTATCGGAAAGTTTGAAATATAATTTGAAATTATGCTCAATGTTATATTGAAGATAAGAGAAACACAAATTCCTTTAATTGGACTTGTTAAAGTGAGTCAAATTAAGTTAACACCGAGTTGATGGTATTACTTTTGAAGTTGGAAATTATGACGGACTGTCCGTAGGTTTCTGCGGAATTCATGGGGTGATTAGCGGTTGAAAGAACAGTTATCGGTTCCTCGACCCGCGTATTTTATTTAACGGCCCGACGTTTATGGGAACTTATTGCATTGTATTATTAACTTCTAACTACGTTAAGTAGAGCGGAGAAATGCCGGAGCCTTCTGCAATCAATACAATAGATTTTAGTGCAATCAATTATAATTAATGAACTACAATTATTATTAATTATTATTCGACGGTTTTTAGTTCTGCATTTGAAAAATCGAATGATTTCTCTTTCACATGTTCGACAATTTGCCATGTTAAATTTCAAATGTTTTAATTAAATATTAATCATATTTGTTTAGTGAAATCCTTGAGGGGTAGGTTAGGTCAACTATTGATTTTGGCGAGCGCCCCTACCTAGGGGCTCGCAACTTGAGACCATGACAATTAGGCGCCGGTCTCAATCTAATTATATTTCTGATTGGGATAGCGGTGACGCATTGCTTCATGTTGTGATTTACAAGATGTTCCTGTTAAACAGTGACGTTCCGAGAAGTAACACGATACAGACTGCCTTGAAGATTAATTATGTAATTATTCTTTTAGATTTATATTGTACGAATTAGGTCATATGATTTGTCTGGCTTTAATAGAATGATTTAGCTTCGGCATAAAAATTAAAACTAGCTTATCTAAGAAATTATTTGCTTTTCGTATCACCAGTTTTACCAGACTAACGTCCCATATTCAGTATAAATGTTCCGAAATATAACAACTTCAAACTTGCCGAATCATAGGAAATTTCAGAACTCGATTTGGAAAATGTTGCTTTTGCTTTTCTACAGAATAGGCTCTTTTCTGAAATTGAATTGCGTACTCCTTAATACTTACTAAGTATGGTAATATGTATGCGCAATAAAATTTTTTCGATTTTTAATACTCAAAAAGATTTCTTCTCAAGAACGGGCATTTTGAATAACATCTAAAATATTAAAATAAAGTTCAAAAAGTACCACATCGTATAACTAATAATTGTATCATAATTTAGATTTTGATATTTCATTATAATTCTACCAAATAATAAAACAACTATACCAAAACTCGTTTCCTAAATCAATTATAAACGTCGCATAACAAACTATATGATATAAGGACTTCCAGACATACCAATTAGATGCAGATCGAGATCTAATTATTCGGATTCGGCTCGAGCTGGCACAGCACTATTCTGATTGTCGACAAGCGATTTCGGAAATTACTAAGGCGTCGACGCCGCCCGCTCATTCCGACCGCCCTGTTCCTTGCGTTTCGGTTAGACGGTCAGTCAATGGTGCCGTCACCCTATAAATTTTAATGGAGTTGCAAGTCGCAATAATGTTTTATGGTTAATGTATCATGCTTATAATGATTTTGATGCATTGTTTGTGGTAATTATAATGGATACGTGGTTTAATGTAATATTGATACCTAAGACCACAACCATCTTATTCATAAAAAAATATAACTATTATGTATGTTTTATCTTGTTTTGACAAGTGACATGACGGGGAAAAGAAGTCAAAACACATTTAAGCTATAGGCAATTGTTTTTTTTATGAATAACACGGTAAGTATTCAATAGTTTTTGTCATTCATCATTCAATCAAACATATTTTTTGCAGTAAGCGTCTAAAATAATCATTCTACAAAATTTAATTTATATTTAAAGTTATTATCTATTGTCGATGTTACCACACGTCATTAAGATTTAACAAATAAGGTATCTACCCATGTAGATCGCAATTAAACGACGCTGACGTATCTAGGACGTATTCATATCGACCAAAAATCCCCGTCTGACATTAGCATAACAATTTAATTAATCAACCCACTCCACATACACGTATATTGAATGCACAAATGCTTATTATTAAATACGAGCTAAGTAGCAAATACATTTTCATAATAATAATCAAGTTTAGTTAGTATCAAGTGATTCTTGTGTAGAATTAATAAAGCATGTTAGTGATCTAAGATTATGCATGAGCAGATTAATGTTTTGCAGAACGAGGACGTTATGCATTATGTGTAGTGCTAGTATATAAGTAGATATTGCTTGTTTAATTGAAATATAGGGTATTCTTACAAATTACTTATACCTATCTAAAGTACTGGTTTCTAACTGGCTGTTGATAATTTTGACATTAGGACGGCCAACACCTCAGTCCACCCGTGACAATGAGTCCACCTCAGTCCACAAGTGATAAAATCCGTAAAAAGTGGTGTTATTTCAATACCTATCTAAAGTGTCAAATTTTTGTGAAAGATAAAATCTGTGTTCGTCTGCAGTGTAATTTTTATCCCAGTTTATTTTTCATAAAATATTTTGTTTTTTTAGTTATCCGTACACATTTTGTATTAAAATATTTGATCCTTCCTTGTTCTTAGCTGCGCGTACGTTCAGTACAAACCAAGTATCATCATCATCCTCCTAGCCTTTATCCCAATTATGTTGGGGTCAGCTTCCTGATGCGGCTGAATATCAGTATTTTACTACAAACAGTACTAACAAAGTATCGTGGGCCAATAATCGCGGCGTCCCACCCGTCGTTTCCTCGCGTCTCGTACGTCTCCCCGAAGACTGGCCCACCCCCACCCTAGCTGTACATCATCTCATTTGAATTTCTAACTAGGAAACCTCCATGCAATTATTGGATTAATGTAAATTACGCAGTCTACAGCTCTACGGTGCACTATCAGGGACAGGGTTTAATTAGAATCCGGTTAAGTCTAATAATTCTATAGTGTTTCGCAAAGTCGCTCTTAAGCTCACTGAAGAATGGTCGAATTTAGAAAAATGTATCGAGGAACGCAATTAGAATAATTATTTTCGCAAGTAGACGACATTTGGGTCTGTCACCCTACATTGTGGGGAAACTAGTCACTTTCAATGCGGAAATAATGTAAATTTATTTAAGTAATAAATAAGACTAACCATTGAATTTGATAACTGGACATCCTTAAAAGTCTTTCTTAATGTCGCTAATGTGTGCATAGACTTTCGTTCGTCTCTATTTTTCTTCAGCAGACAGGAGATGACATAAACTGCAAGATTTTATCTACAAATTAAAAAAATCCTAATTTCAATACCTCAGTAATCTAATGATCGTAAGCCCAACTGAAATTCTCATTAGCAGCTCGAAGATTTTATACGTAACTAGCTTTCCGCCCGCAGCTTCGCTCGCGTGGACAACACGATTTTGACTGTTATTTTTTTTCTATTTCCGGCGGGATATTGTAAATTATCTAAAATTAAGACCAAATAATTTGCTCCACTATATTATTTTATTGATATATAAAAATAACATGTAATTTTTTTATTAATTTATTCATGTCCTTTTAGCTAGAGCGATGGTTATTCTGGAGGCCTCGTAGGGCCGATTTCAATGAGGAGGTACAAATACCGGAAGACCACTTTGCTCTCAAGAATTAAAATTGCACTTCTTTGTATGCCACATTGGTTTTTCTGTCTGGTATCAAAATGACCAGACTGCTTTTAATATAGTAACAGGCAAGGTAGAATTTCCCATGTGAGAAGCCGTTCTTCCCTTAAATCTATGCCTGCTACCCTTAATGACTGAAACTTTATTTATAGCATTATAAAGCATCTTCCTAAAAACATAGGCATCAATTCACACATTCGAGGTATGAAAACTGAATCCCCCCGAGCACATCCAGTAATCACAGTGACCTTTTTAATATTTTTGTGCAATGCTGATACTCTCAGTCTAGTCCCGTTACGTAGCTCAAGCGCCAATCTATATCTTCGTTTGTATATTAGAAAAATCAGGATATACTCTAAGATCTGTCATAGTCACCTGTCACTACTGTATTCAGGAAAGATGATAAACATATTAACAATCTCCATTTACTATTTTAAGTAATAGCTCAGAAAACTCTCCAGCAGACGCATCTCTGTCGTATTTCTTTTTAATGATAATCATTATGTTGGGTCATAGGTATGACGATGTCAAGGAAGCCCTGACTTCGTCTGCTCGGGTTCCTCTAGGTACAACAGAATCTGACGGAATTCCCGTGCCAGCAGCACAGTAACTCCACCCATCACTCTATTGCTGCCTCTAACATGTTTAAGAAGGGTTCTATGGTGTGCCTCTCAATCTCAATTCCACTTTTGTGTGCCATAGAAAGCATTTTATATGTTTATCAAGTAACGTTTCTTGAATAAAATCACATTGAGTTTTCAAACATGACATAACATGTGTCAAAATAAAAAGTAAATTAAATCAAAAGCACTAAGGAGTATTGAAATCAAAATCGAAACAAATCATCCCGAAAATAACTTTCCCCCCTTTTTTAAGTCCGTTAGGGGATGAATTTCAATAAAATACGAAACACGACTTCCATCAATTCTGTTAAAGAACGTTTATGCAAATTTTGAAGCAGATTGGACCAAGGAATCACGTTGTCCCATACAAACTTTGCCCCCCTTTTTCACCCCCTTAGGGGTATAATTTCGGAAAATCCTTTCTTATCGGATGCCTACGTCATACAAAGAATACACCCTCCAAGTTTCAGGTCTCTACGATCAGCGGTTTAGGCTGTGCGTTGTTCCGTCAGTCAGTCAGTCAGTCATTCAGGACAAAGGATTTTATATGTATAGATAACCGAGCTATTGGTAGGCTCGTCTCCTATTATGTTGGACCTAAATATAACACCGAACTGTGTTTCTATTTTTCGGATCTGCACTGTACTGTTACCCTTCTGTGAATATAGGCGTGATTGTATAGTAAGTATTTACTTATTTAATTGTTTTACGTTAAGCAAACTGACTGTTGCATTGAACCCACTCAGTCTTTTCACACCATTTCTTATTCACATTACATTATTATAGTGGTGAAATCATTTTGTAACAGCATCCCAACACCCAAAGATAAAGGGTTCACCCAATTCCAAAACATACCCTCGCCATCATTCGACAACATAACCTCAAAACATTCCCGCCGTGACCTCGAAAATGCACGTAGGTGAAAGCCCTCGGGAGTTTCACGTAGGGGAACAAAAAAACCCCTAACCCCCGCGTAAGGAGCGAGGGGGGCGACCCGCCCGTGAATGAACGAAGGAGGATTGCGTCCTTGGAGCAAAAAAGTCACGTGACCCCGTTCAACAGGTGGCGCCGTGAGTGTGTCCTTCACCGGATTAGAAAAAAAAGTTGCGTTCTTTGGCGTGTTTTGTTTTTTTAAGATCGCGCGTTTTTATCTGTGATTTTGAATGTTGATTGGTTGGATTCAAATTGAGAATAGAATGACAAGTCTAGGCTAGTAATTTTTTTTTTAATTGACTGAGGCAGACGAGCAAGCTGCTCACCTGATGGTAAGTGAGAAACGCCGCCCATAGACCGTGTCCTCCTAGCATTATAGGCCGCTGCCTATTGAAAATTAAGGGAAAGGAGAAGAAAGGGAACTGAGGGAGGAATGAAAATCTTCATCTCAGTTCCTACCTACTAAGATAAATCTAACTCGATACGATTCTACGAATTCTCTCTTTGGAGATTTCTGCTTAGAGAAATTCGACATTACCTACAGACTCGGTAACTTAGTTGGTAAAGCGTCTGTTAGACTTAATCGGAGGGACGCAGGTTTAAAAGATTAAGATCTTTTATTAGGTTAAGTCACCAAATTAAAATTAGAATTTCCGAAAAATTAATGTCGCACAATATCATGTTATCGGTAAGTTAACGATCAAACTACAGCGATTTAATTCACAGAAAACGATGCATAAAATGTCCAAACAATTAGTATAGTGAACACTAAAAACAAAGGAGTAACAAAGCAAAGTTCTCTGCAGCCAAAAAGCGTATATCCAAAAAGTTTACTTCGAAACAAGTAGTAGGTTCCTTTATGAATGGCGGGTTCCCTCGGCCCCGCTTAACACAAATGTCACGGCGCCCCGACGAGCCGGAAAACTCTCTTTTCTTCCTGAATTACCGCACAAACGATACACATAAAAACACACCTTACATACTGAAATTTAAAGTAGAAATTCCTTTGCGAGTCCTGTGAAAATTTAAGGAATATTCTACATTACACAGTTGTTGGATTTTGAGACGTGTTTCGGTTGCACAAGGTTGGTTTTTCAGTAGTGCCATTGGCGTTGAAGGCATGAAATCTTGCGTCTCCCGCGGCAAATTGTTTCCTCGCTCAGCGTGTTTGTATTTTATTATACATTTTTATTTCTCGATAACATTTGCTTAACCGACTTTTCATTGCCTCGCCTAGGGTTGGCGCTTGCGTTTTGTGTCAATGTCGTTTATGGTTCCTAGTGAATGTTTCAGCTGTACTTTTGCTTGTTAAGTCTTGACACACAGTCTGCAATGAGCCAAAATGTAAGCTGTAAGTTATAACTTACAAAGCTTTTATTAATTCATTAATGAACGATCACCCTCTAGTTGGTTTTTCTATTGTGGTCTCTACTTATTGTTCCATAATAGATTAATTTAATTTAATATAATATACTGAAAAACCCTTCTCAGCTTTGTAAAGCTCATTACTTATCTATTTCTACATTATATAATTTTGTACACCGTACGTCCTATGCTCCTTATAAAAGATATTTTCTTCAAAAAAAATATCAACCCTTTTCTACCAGCCCTAATCAAGTGTAAAGTGTGCGTAACAGCCCTAAGAAAAGTTGAGGCGAGGTAGGAATGTCAAAAACGTCGGGGTGCGAACAAATATGTGCTTTGCCGACGGGCCGGCTGCTGGCATCGCGGCTTAAACGCAGTTTAACTGACGTTTACAAAGCCTCGGTTTTGTGTTAGGTTTTTGTTGAATATTTTTTATGGATTTAAGAGATATGAATGGAACTTTACTATATCAAGTTTGCCTCTCTTTGACCTTGCATTCGTAATGATTGGTTAGGTAATTTTATCGATTTGTATGCTTTATCTGACAATGACTGTTTTTATGATACAGCGTTTACAACTTCAGATATCAATACATTTTAAAAACAAAAATAGTTTTAATTATTGTCATTTTTATTTTAAAGGAAAGTAACTCCACATAATAAATCACATTATTATCACTGTCATCATCTACACTAACGCTAATCGCTAAACCATCGTTAACTAACCTTTACGTCACCGGCCCTCCTGGCGGGACCGCTCAACGGCATCCTTTGCATTTCCCTCCGCACTTTACCGGATTTTTTTCTGTTTTATTTACTTGGGCGCGAGCGTTAGACGCCTCGGGCGCCGCTTACTACACTCGCCTTTATCCGGACGTCGGCGTTGGGTTGTGGGCCGATGTTTGGGATGCTCCGAAGTTTTGGACAAATTATGTGATTTGTATAGCCCGACTGCAGGAGCGAAACTTTACGGATTCTTTTGTAACCTTTGTATAGTATTTTAGGGAGATTGTTTGCCTTTTTATATTTGACAGTGCTGATCTGTAGGATCTGTGATCTTTGATCTGTAGGACAGAAAATAGATATTTGTAACATTTTTGAATGCGAACTTTTTACTGTCTACGTCTGTTTTCGCAGCTTGAGGGTACATCTGTGATTAATTGATATTTCGGAAGTATTTTTTCTCATAAAGAGTGAATTTAAAATTTTGACACAAGTACTTATCATAGGCATCTTTTTCTTTAAGGTGCAAATTTATAAACCCAGATGGGTTTTACTGCCACAAGTAGATCTGGTCACTAGTAGATATAGATATTAATTACTGGAATCATACTCGGACTTGCAGTTCTTCCGCACCAATGAATGCAATAACGATGTTATTAGCAGTGACTACATTGCTATCTATTTAAGATAATAAATCATTGAAAATACATAGGAATTAATTTTTAGTCTTATACATAATTGAGTCTAATTATACTCAATTATACAGACTAAGAATCAATTTTGGTATTCAATTTATAAAAGAACTAGCAAGTTACCTGAGTCTTCGCCTTCATGGGATCCCAATTATGCTACGGGATAATTAATAGCCTATGCTAATCCGGAATAATGTAGCTTTCTAATAGTGAAACAATTATTGAAATCGGTTCGGTAGTTTCGGAGTTTCTCGATTACAAACAAACAAACAATTCCCTTTTATAATCATAATTAAAACAGTAAGTATAAAGTGGCGTTCCTATATTTTTTGTACAAAATGGACGTAATATGTAAGATATTGAATATCTTCTACAGTTTAGTTTTATTCGTAATTTATTAGATAAGGCTGACTTATTATGTAATACACTATAACCTCTTTACACTGTACCTATGCTCGACTTGGCAGGGGCACTGCCGTGCCTCCAGATTTATCAAAAGGATTGATATAGGTCCCAGCCTACAACACAAAAAACGCAATTAAAATTAGAACCTACACAAATAAATACCAAACTATTTTAATCAATCAACTCGTAATCTAAATTCTTACATTGCCAACCCTATTACAACCAACAAAAAAATAGAAGAAAAACAAATGCAAAACAACAGAAATCACAATAAAACAATATTCCAATCACAAGAGGCTGCAACGTAGGTTATCGGCCATTGTTATTAAGCCTTGCATGTCTCTAGTCCAGTTTCTCATCCAAAATCGATAGCTACCCCCTAGGGGTGCAACCCCCGTTGTTATATCTAGAGACGGCCGCTCCTAATTCGTACTCCATACGTACGTCGATCTTTCTCGTGTGTACTAGCAGGTGGAGTTTTGCTTCTTCGAACTATGATTCCCTGGTACTTGCACTCAAGCATGCATACAATTGCAATAATTATGGATTTTTAAAAATAATTAATTGTACTGAATGTTTTATAATTCATGTAATAAATTACACATACCATGCCTGTATTCCCCGAAGGGTTAGGCAGAGAGGTCCTGGGTTCGATTCCCACGTCGGGCAAAGTGTTATTGATTTTTCTATGATATTCTCAGTAGCAGCTCTGAGTTTAGAATAGTGCCCAGTTAGTGGCTGACTCGGCCCCTATTACTTAGCACCTTACGTAGGGCGAAATGTGGGTGTACATTAGTACACCTCTGCCGAACCCTTTGGATAATATGATGGTATGTTAAGCTCAAGTAAAAAGATACTGAGACAAATTATTCTTCTTTAACATTAGGTACATTAAAATTGGGTGATTGGAAATGAATGAATAATTAAATTAGGATTTTGGTCACCGAATGTAATGACAAGATTTGGAAAAGGGATAGTAACTATAATACATTATTAATTTACTAATCCCATTGTCCACACGTATAAGCATTGTATATAACTTCACTGACGCACGTAGTGGACTCATGAGGGCAAAACAAAAGATTTTGCATTGTGTCTACAATATGCCACTTGACGGGTTAAAATAACTATAAACATCTTCGATTAACTTGTCGAGTTATATAATGCTATTTTTTAGTACTTAGATCTTAAAGTTAGTAATCAAAATAATGTTCCTTTTCAGATTGTTATAATTATCCTTTTTGAATTCAATGTGTACTTATAACTTATCTTACGTCCACAACGTTACAAAAAAAAAACTTAAAAAAATAAAAATATTTGTCATAAAAATACGCCCCTCGTAACATTTTAGACAAGCTTTTAATAATGATATCTACTAAACATGATATCATGATAGTTAATTATTATAAAGGCATGTTCTTCACATTTTTATTATACTAAGCCGATTATTATAAGATACAAAATTACCGATTATTAATCAATCAAAACTAATTATACTGTCATAGCAAACTGCCCATAGTGATATAAAACTGCGGTGTGCCCAAAAAAATCTATAATCCGACAAAATTAAAAGTTAGGGATACGCCAACAAACGCTTGGCGAAAGGCCACCGTCATTATCTAGGAGCGTAGCATTCTGAACTACATCGACCTCAAAAACTTATTACAATCCGCCCTACCCAGCTCATTATCTCTGGCCCATAGTCTCAATCGATACTACCTAAGTACAAACACATACAAACTATTAACACACACAAGCACAAAGTAAATGAAAGTCTACGCGAACCCGTAACCGGCGCGTCAACTTAAAACTTAATTATAATTAATTAATTCCAATTGGACGTTATCTCTTTCTAACACACTATATCTTAAATACATCCATCTCTGTCTGTCGCAAAGGCGAGGGTAGACGCGGTATTGTGTTTTCGAAGACCTTTTATCACGAGGCATTTCACGAAGTAGAGTAGTCGTTAGTTCGATTCCAATACCATTTTATTAGTCCTCTGATTTTAATTGGCATCCCATTTTAATTATGTTTTTTTAAGTTTACTACTCATTGGCGGCTGATTTTCATTAATATTTCGATGGGATGATTGAGAGCATCCACTTAACAGGGGAGTGAATGAATTAGTAAGTGTACTCATTAAATCATGGTGTGATGTTTTAGACGTCTAAAAGATATCATTCATTCATATAACCCCTACAGGTCAACCTATACAAAACCAGTTTAAGCTGATTTCGCATTGTATACGCTTCCGATACAATAAGAGGTCAGCGTAAACTGGACTGTATAGCTTGATGTGTAGCCGTGCGTACAATAAAAATCTTCCAATGAAAATGTCATAATCTTCCAAATTCAATTTAAGATGCTCCCAAATCAAACTAGGAATCCGCATAAACGAAAAAACAGACTAAATTTTATGTTCATAGTAAATTCCTAACATTTCTTTCATGAGCATTTGAATAAAAGTTTATCTAATAAAATAGTAACTAGATGTAATATTGAACATTGTCTATTTTTATGCTCTAAATGTAGGTCAAACAACTTCTTGTAACGATGCAAAACAACGACATAGATCGCACAAAAGGGGGTAAAAGCATTAAATCAGAACAAAATGGCCGTAGCGCCCTGAATGGCGTATAATTTAATTGTAATCATCACTACATCGGCCTGTGACGAGTATCAACGAGATGCGACTAGAAGGGACCACCCTCAACCCCTTCACGACGACTTCAACCCCCCAAGAAGGGGTTTTAACACCCCCCTCATTACCATATTTCATTTACTCAACGAAATTATGCTAATTACTTATATTGCTTTGTGTAAAAAGGAAATTTATAAGGATTAAACTTACACCCCCTCCGCTCCCAACCGGTTGGATCCAGACATAACTAGTTTGGGCGAGTTCGACGGATGAATTATTTAGGAGATGATTCTTCGAATTAAAAAATCGGGCCGACCGAAGGGCTCCTGAATTCGCGTTCGCTTGATTATAATCGTACGCAATTAAAATTCAAATTGGAGAATTTTTAATGTTGTTATTGATGACCCTCTTCCGCGGATGGATTGAATGGTGCGTTGTTGAAAACTTTTTAAGAGAAGTTGAAAGGTCTGCTTATCGCAAGAAAATTGTTTGTTTATTTTTTGGATTTTTTTTTTATATTTTTTTCTGGTGAAGACCTAGGTATAATCTAAGTTCGTAAAAAAAATTGGATTGATAATTCTAATAGCCCTAAGCGCGTATTAAGTACTTTCATTAACACTGACATAATTATCTAGTACTTTGATACGATTCTGAAAATTGTTTCACTGATAAAAAGCTGCGCTACCCTGAGCCACTTGTGATATAGATACATAAATACAGGTGACTACCTCATTGGTCTAAAAGTCAGAAACGCGCAAGTTAGGCGTGAAGCCCTAGGTTCGATAAAAAAGATCGAGCAGTGATATTTCAAAAACTCATAGTTGCAGATTAGAGTTAGGATTTGTGTTGTTGTTACTCGCCATCTACGTGCGACCCTGGGAACCTAACCTAACTCCTTAGGGAAACATAAAAACGAGAACCTATGTTGTAAGAATCTTTTTTTTTCAGCAACGCTCATACCGATCTGCAGAGATCGAAGTAACATAATATTTTGCAATATTGGATTTGATTCCTGTATTTATCGAACGCTGTCAACACAAAAAGACACGCAAACATGTGCAGTGTATGTACAAATTGAATTATAGGAATGAAATAGTCCAGTAGCTTTGGGCTAGCAAGCGCCTCTGGCCAGTAGTTTCGCAACTTATCCCAGCTAAGGCGAGTCCTTATTTAAATGTAAATTAGGTTCATTTCACGAAATTAATGTCGTGAAGACCCCACCCCCGGTGCGCGGTGACCATCCTTCGAACACTTCTCGGTACAAGTCCCGTTGAAATTATTAAGTTTTATCATTGTGTCATGTTTAATGAGTGTTTATGATCACCATTTTAATATCTTCGTGGTACTCTGTATTTAATAAATTTTTACGTGCGTCGAAATTTGATTAAGGTGCTCTTGTATAGGACTTATTTATTTTTAATTGTAGCTGTACTGGATCGATTAATATTAACATGTTTTTTTATGGATTTTAAAACATTATTTATTGTGTTCAGTTCTTAAAAATACTTTTAACAAATTTTCCAAACTGAATAGGTACACAATAATGCAAATGATTACCTACATCGGTTCTTGATTTCTGACTTTATTAAAAAGCTCCTTAAATCAATACACATTTGGATTTGATTTGACACGATTGGTTTCACCGCTATGTTAAGATCCCATCCATCCCATTTTGGACACAAATCCAAATCCCCAGCTGCTACTGATAAATTCATAGAAAAACACAATAACTTTTTGATCAGCCTGGGCCTGGACCTCTAGCGGTATAAACTACGTATTTATTTGGTGTTTTCTGCGGAACCGTACAAAATAAATAAATTCTCACACTTCTATTATCCAAGTCCCGTGGCGTCATGGTCACCCCACTCTTAGGGAGTAATGGCTGCTCTATGATTATATGGACAGACGACTCATTACTCCTGTGTAAGTGTTGTTGCGAATTGCTAATGTCGTGCTTTCACAGTTTTACACACACAAATTAATCGTTACTTTAACTTCAATTACTGTTTTGGGGCGCTCATCTAATGACTACATTATGTATATAGCGAACTTCCCTTTACTGCCATTTGCTATTCTCTCTTACCATTATAATGAAGTTTGGTCTCAAGCGCGACTATTACGCTAGAGGTCCTGGTTTCGATTCCGAGTCGAGCAAAATGAGTTTTCTATTAAATTCTCTGTAGCAGCTTGATTTGCCCGGTTAATGGCAAAAGGCTCGCCCTCTATTAACATGGGACCGAAACATACCGGCGAAGCGTGGGTATATTAGTAGACCTCTGCCTAACCCTTCGGGCAATACAGGCTTGATGGTATGCATGCATTATAATAAAGTTGGTCTAGTGGTCAAAAGCGCGACTACTGTGCTAGAGGTCCTGAGTTCGATTCCGAGTCGAGCAAAGTGAGTTTTCTATGAAAATCTCTAGCAGCTTGTTGTGCCCGGTTAATGGCAATAGCCTCGCCCCTATTACATGGGACCTAAACATAACGGCGGCGGCGGTGCGTGGGTGTACAAAAAAAAACTAGATTAGAATTATAAATTTAAGTAACTCCTTTAGATATATCACGTTGCTTTATTGGCACAGTCGTGGAACAGCGACTGTTGAAGGAGTCGTTTCTCAGGCAGGAGGACTTGACATAGAGTTCCTCTGCGGGAGTGCGGGAAATGGCAACCAATATGACCTACATTATAAAACTCACATACCTAAGTACTTGATATTACTACTGTCGCGTCTTTGAAAGGGACCATGATTCGCTGAGTTTGTTTCGGCATTTGTTCTCTGAGGTCATCATGCCTTAAATCATTGACTTATAAAAATGACTTTATATCATTTTCCATGCTCAGATTATAAGCATGGCAAAAAGGTAAAAAAGGTAAGGAGGGGTCGTACGACATCGTTCTCGCTGTAAAGCAGGTCATGTCGGTTGAGACGCAAACTTGCATTTCAACAGATGTCACTGACGTCACCTCAAAGACGTAAATTCAAAATGTGAAGACAAATTGGCGGGTGGGACTCGCGGTGGCTTAGTGGTTATAGCATCTGGTGTAACTAACCAGAAAACGCAGGTTCAAATCCTGCCCGCAATCGAATTTAACCTTCCTGAAAATATTTAACTTTATTAAATATCTTACAAATATCTATTTACAGAAATAAATATCATAAATTTACACTTTCCACAATTCTACTAAATTATTAACTTATTTTATTAATATAGGTACACAAATAATTACTTCTTGATGCCTTCATCTAACTTAATGAAGGCTTTAACGCCTTAAACAATACTTATGAGCCGTTTCTAAATAACTTATCGATTTCAACAGGTTAAACGTAACTTAGAAATTACTTAATACAATATTACGAACGCACTTAACTCACTCACCCTAAAGCGGTCGTTTAACCAATGAGTTAAACGACCGCAAGCATAACTACTGAACGTGTGGTCCTAGGTTCGATTTACAGGTCGAGCAAATTGCAACGGGCTTTTCTATAAAATTTTCAGTCTAAGCTCAGAGTTTAAATTTTTGCCATGGTAATAACTTTATTTACTGGTTCATTCATTCATCTTTATAATTAATTCGATGAATTTTAAGTTTTTTTCTATACGGTTGAGATTTTATAGAGCTAAGTAATTAAAAATACTGCCAAGAATTTTTATAACACGATCGAAAAGAAAATGCAGATGTATTAATTTATACAACTAGTGCTGTGACTACTAACACAGAATAACTTATTTTAGCATACATAACAGTCACCGTTCGCCCCTTCTTAACTTCCTGTACTCAACAGCTCCTCGCACTTTTAGAGTTCGTCGTCTTAAATTAAAGGGTCAGCGAACGCAAAGCAAATGATCATCGTACGACGCAACCCTATCTGCGTACCAGCCTATCTACGAAAAAAACCACCTCAGTAGTTTAGTGGTACTTAGTGCGACTGCTATAGGTACTAGAGGTCCTGGGTAGCAACATTTTATTGGGATTTTCTATGGAAATCTCAGTATCAGCATGGAGTTTTGGTATGTACCCGGTTAATGTCAATAGCTCGGCTCCTATTGCCTAAACATACCGGCGAACTGTGAGTGTACAATTAGTGTTGGTATGTATATAAAAATCGCATGGAAAACATTTGAACTGTATCTACAAACAACATTAGCAGCTAAAATAAAACAAAACACGCACTAACGCATTAATCGTGATATTACGATCGCGATCAGTCCACGACGCGATATGAAAGGGTTGGCCTACCCCTACGGCACATTATTACACACACACACATAAACACAACACAAGGATAAAACAACGCAACTACTTAGCATTTTCAAATTAAATACACTAATCACTTGTATAAACGCAGGGTGTACGAATAGGCCGCTGGGATCGATACTTTGTATGTGTGCGTAGTGATTATAATGAAGGGTAGAGGGTGATATTAAGTGGCTCTATTCGTGTACCCCTCGCCGCTACTTGCTGTGTAGTCATGCTTTTGCCACTTCATACTTTGGTGTTGATAATTTTGTTGAATTTTTAACGCTGTTCTAGACTGTTCTGTTGGTATAATTTATCCAGTTTTATCTTATCGTTTTTTTTCAAACGTTGCACAACACTAGCGCTTCTCACAGGCTACCGGTGAGATACGAATATAATCCATTTAAAAAAACAGATGACTGATTGATTTGTGCCTGGTTAATGGCAATAGGCTCGCTCCCTATTACATGGGACCTAAACATACCGGCGAAGCGTGGTTGTACATTAGTACCTCTGCCTAACCCTTCAGGGAATATAGGCGTGATATTATGTATGTATGTATGACCAAGGAGTTACTGGTAACGCAAATGTATCTTAGTGGAAAAAGACGACAGAACCCACTTATGTGGTCGTACCTGAGATAATCTTAGATATATTTTCTACGCTTCTCCGCCTATGATTTTCTCAAACAAAAAGAAAACTCATGTCCATGTTTTTACTTTATAGGACAAGAAAAAAATACCGTATTTCAATATTTTGCTCTTAAAACCAACCGTAAATTTACACACATGTTCAACATAATCAACATCGATAATTTCGAGCCGCGGAGCCCACTCGAATTTCAAAAAAAGAGTCGTCCTCTTACCCACCGATCGATTAATTAGCGTTATTACATGTAGAACCATCCATCTGTCGTAATTAGCCGATCCCTTTCCCAGCGCAAAAATAATGACGCACCCCTAAAACACTTTCTTTTTTTTCATCATTTTTTAATCCAATTTGCCGAGGATTATGTACGTAATTATATTTTTCCAATTGCTCCGTTCGTTGGTGGAAATTCGTCCGCTTGATTGCGAAACGAAAAATCCGATGTTGATTAGGCTTTTTAAGCTTCGATTGTGTGGGTGTTAATGCGTGTGTGTGTCATACGTGGATACGGAATGTGACGTCACTATGTAATTCGCAAGCTGTAGGAAAAATTATGTCAAGTACAGTCGGCCAAGGAAGTGTTTTGAAAAAACCTCCAACATGAAAATCATCAATCAATAAGGTTCATTATGAAACTTCTATCACGGCAATTTAACCTAAGAATACTCGATATCACTGTGTGAAAATAAATTTAAATAGTAGTGTTATTTCAATGCCTAATATTCGCGTAAGTGTGAGAAACCAGTAAATCTCAATGTTTTATGACTTAGATTTAGATTTACTTACAAACAACTTCGACTGTACGTTTAGTGTAAGCGTTTAGTGCCACACACTGCAGGGCTTGAAAAGTAGTAGAGAACCTAAGTATGAGAGCTTTCTGTTTAAAAACGATTTAAAAAAATATTTTGCGACAGAAACCACTTTCGAGCCGACTGTACTTCCTCGACGAACGAACGCCAAGAATTAAGTTTGTAGGGAAATACAATCTACTCCGATTTCTGACGTTTTGTTACTGCAATTTCTTGTCCTTGTCTAAAAACACCGGCTATTAATATCGATACTGTCTTTCTACTTTTATTGGAGGCATAATGGCGGATTACTGATTTTACTCAGATTGTTAACTCTCAGACCTTACCTTTGAGAGTTTGCAGTTGAAGATTCAAAGCTCTTTAGCCAAAACAGTTTACAATTAATGTAGGTAAACTAAGCAGTGTCTGCTTTTACTGTCAGCCAATTATAAGGTAAACGCCCGATTCTATTAATTTCCTGTTAAATTTGCCTATAATAATTATTATGTAACACGGAAGTTTCAAAGTAAGTTTAAGGTTAATTTTTGACATAGTAGACTTGTGGTTTCCATACTTTTTATTGTGCGTCGGCTTCAGCTATACCTACAAGTACCATGCTAATCAATCGATCTGTAAAGTTAAGCTATGGTGTTGCGGTCGGTCTATAGCTCAGTGACCATAGGTTGACTATCTTATATCATATAAATATCAACATAATAAACTCCGTGCTTCTGAAAGTAGGATTCTAAGCCGTCATCCTGAACCTTACAAGTCCGATAATTATTCACCAAAATTTGGACTCCAAGGGTGTGATAGCTGTCGAATCGTGTAAATTACTGTTATTCAGACTTATTTGGTTAGAGTGAAAGATGACCTCAGTGTTAGATATCGGACCTAGGGACAAGTGAAATGGCAGGTAGCTAGTAGCACACTGATATATTTAACAAGTGACACAAGTTTACCCCTCCCCCCTATGCAACTACCCTCATATTTACAAAAGTATATAACACTCAGCATAATTGAATAGAAACTAGGATGATGATGAGAATCAAAAGCGGCCTTTTCAGCATAGAGATCTTTCAAAATAAAGTGCAAGCTAGTAAAATATACTTTTCGTGATCTGTGGCATACTACAGGGAAAATGCATACTAAACCGTACTTTACAGTAAAACCTCTGAATTACACGTGTGACAAAAATAGATAAATTATACAATAATTCTAAGAAATTGTGACCTACGCCGTCATCTCGGCGACAAGTGGTCATGTAACCGCAACATTTTAATTCAATTCGTAATTAATTACTGTTTAAAGCATTATGTGTAACTGCAGGGGTTCTATATTTAGTAAAATTACATAATATATACCTAAAACATAACATGACATCACGCTGCGTTAAGGCATAGGTGTAGTGATGTACAGTTGTACACAAACAATTCGCGTGAGGTCCTATGTAACAGGGAGTGAGCCTATTGCCAGTAACCGGGGACAAATCCAAACTCCGAGCTGCTACTGAGAATTGCATAGAAAAACCAAAAACCCTGTTAGCAAAGTTCCAATAACAAGTGTTGGTAACAATATTCCGTAGGTACCGAAGCATCTATTGAACTTCCGGACATAATAGTGATGCGCTCGTCAAATAAATAATAATAGAATTATTCCTTCAGATTAAATAACCATGATTAAAACAGTTATTTTAAAGAACTGAATCGCTTTATCTTACAGATACAATAATTCACTACGCTAATTCTAAGACATCTACAACTAGCGTTAACCAATACAAATTCTTAATAACTATACATTACTAGCGTATAACCTGACTTTATTAAGTCGTATTGATTATTTCAGTAGTTAGCACGGTAGCCGGGGCCATCTTAAATGGGTCGCGTTGGCGAGTTAATAGCAAGTTATTGTCATTAACGCCCCGGCAAGGAGCAATGGCTGGCACCTCCGAATAAATGATGGTTTCCACTGTTTCACGAAAATAACATAATGATAGAAGTAGATAATATGAAAAGTTCAATGAATTACGTACCTAAAGTTTTCCTGTATATAGTGCTGAGAGTCTTTTAGTAAAATATATAAAGTGATGTTTGTTTGCATGGATTTTTGGTCGGATGGGAGGGAGTGATAGGCATTCTTGTCTCAATATTTATTCAGATATATAATATTACCCTATATGAAAAGCTCTTAAACGTGACGTTCAGTCTTATGTTTGTAATTTTATTAATCAGTATATATTAGATATCATTCAATCGAAATCGGAAAACTCAGTAGAAAATATCCACAGGTTTCTGCCATAATTATGCCCAACCAAACTACTAAGTCACACTGCTAACCTTCCATTTTTTTTCTAAACGTCTCTATTATTGTATTTTATAAATATCATAACCATAATTAGCTATTTTCATCGTTCTTAGATTGTAATAGGTAGGCACACAGCTACTTTAAATGACGCTGCCCAATCGCCTACAAATAAAACGCCTGCAAAGAACCGTTATTAACAGTTCTAATATTAAATCTCATCCGTCACGTCACTATTCTCGGATTACATTGGAACCGTGACTTCGTAGGACTCGCTCTGACGTGGCGATCTCGCCCGCATACTTAGGACCATTAAGCATCCGACTAATGAGAGCCACTGCCCGACACACACACTTAATAAGGTGTGTATGTATTGTCTGATGCTGCGTTGGTCGTGTATGGTAAATAGTTCGCGAAAGTATCAGATTTTACGTATTAGTGCTGTACGGTTCGATATCAATTGGTTTTGAATATCTGCGATTTTTAAACGGTTCTTTTCGAAGGGATGGATCTGAAATTAGATGGTTCTTTTCGGCATAGTTATGTTATCTACAGATTATTTTCAAAGTATAAAAGTATCAACTAAACAATTCAGCAATGCCCGTACCAGCCTAATAAACTTTACATTATGTCTGTAATATCATCTTTGAATGCTTAATTTATTATTAATAATGATTCCCTCCTTCTTCGTCTAAATAATTCCGAAACTTTTTGACCTCTGAACATACTAAAGAACATTACAATAGCAGCAAGAACTCATCGATATAAGAATAAAACAATGTTTATTCGATAAATATCGCATGTTTTCGGCACTGTCAAATTCCGTTATGTGAATGACATTTAAATGACTTAGGTAATACATAAAATAACTATCATTTTCACCGTTGCGGTCGGGTAAATGACGAACTTAGGTCTTAGTTACATCAAAATTAGGTATATTATAACTGTTGTCAGACACACAGTTATAACAATGGAGGTGTAATCTTAAAAATTTAACATTCAACGCTTGCATGACCCTCACGCTTTGAACTATGTCCATTGCGTTGTGATTCCCTACACGGACGAACTTCTTGCATATAAGTGCAGCAATGGATTTAAACTATTACAATGGGTCGAAGCGAGAGGAAAATGTAATGTGAAGGCAGTCAATAATGTCATTGGTTAGTTATGATCGCGTTCTTATTTCAAATATCATTTATGACTAAGCCACCAACAACACTGATAAAACGTCGTTCCATTTTCGATTCTATCGTAACGTTTCTAAATTAAAAAAATGTTTTTTTTTATAGTAGCGTCAGGTGTTAAGTCCAAACTAGCCAGTATAATTGCTCATAAAACCTACAGACGATAAAAAAAAAACAAAACAACAATAACTTTACACACACATTCACGCACACATAGAAACGTCTCCTTGAAATACTGCGTTAGTGTGGTACCCTAATTGCTTTTGTCATTAATAGTCGCGAATACTTCTTACTTGTGTATCGTACAATTAGTTATAATGATGTATAATTAGCTGGTTGTTTATTTGTATGTGTGTGTGTGTGTAATAAATGCTTGCCGGGGAATGTTGCCTGCTTACGTTTGTGGGTTCGTCTGTAAGCTTTAATATAGTTAGGTAATGTTGCGTAATACGCGGAATTAAGGGTTTGTATGTTTAGATATTTGATAATTGTAAACTTTGTGTATATTCGGGAAATAAGGACCAAGAGAATAAGTGTTAATGGAATAACAGTAATTTTGGTGTCAAAGTACCTACTGTTTACACATTTTTACATACCGATTTTGGTACGGCCTCATTAGTCTAATGGTCTCGAGCGCGACTGTAACGCTAGAGCTTTTGGGTTCGATTCCCAGGTCGAGCAGAGTTATTGAGTTTTTCTGTGAAATTCTCAGTAGCAGCTCAGAGCTTGAAATAACGCTTGCTACCCGCTTAGTGGCAATAGGCTCGTCTCCTATTACATGGGACCTAAACTAAACATACCAAACCGTGGGTGTATACCTCTGCCTAATTTCTCAGGGTAGTTAAGGCGTTATTTATTTATTTATTTATTAAGGATCTCCAACGAAAGATATACTTACACGGAATGAACTTAAGGCTAAAATAAAACAATGGTTTGTAATAAGTGTACTCCCTCACTTATAGGAGACCACAGCTTGCACAAGGATATACACAACTCAATTAAAATATTAAAATTAAAATAATAATAGTAGATTTTTTTTTAAATTAAGGTGCTTAGACAATGGAAATTTATAAACAAAATTGAATGTACTAAAAGGATACAAAATGAGAAATACCAATCAAAAACTAGAAATTATTCGATCAAATCGTTCAAGTTCTTTTTGTATCTCGGCAGACGTTCGCAGATGTCTAAATGAGTAGTTTTGGCCAAAGAGTTATATTGTCTACAAAGTCTTGATACAGCGGCGTAATGACCAAGATTTGTTTTCGAAGCAGAGATATTAAACAAATTGTATGTTTTATGCCTGGGAATCCGAGTTGTTATTTTTATTTCTAACGAGTTTAAGATATGCGTTTGGTAACGAAATTAAATTTCCTCTAAAAAATTGCTGGTATCAGTTTCACAATGTTATTGTTACACGGGAAAACGAATAACCATAATTATTATGTTTACCAACTTGCATCTTAAACCCTATCACTCCATTACTAAAATAAACACAAGCAATACCGCGAAACAATTCCGATAATATACAAGTACTGGCAACAAAACAAACGAAGCACACGCTATAAATGCTTAAAGTCGAAAGGCCAGTGCACACCGCACGCGTCGCGAACAATACGCCCGATAAAATATGCAACGCCTCGGCGCGATCATAATCGAAACGTAATTAGCTGATAATGCATGCGACGCGATCGAACGCAAAACTTAGATGCATATTCTATAGCTTACAATGGAATGCTACGCCAATATTGGTTCGAGTTCCAGGTGTATGTACTGCCTGTCAAAAATACTAGTATAATATGACGTTTGATATTAAATTGATATTCATTTTGAAGTTTCTGCTTTTGATAACTCGGCAAATGAGTAGGCGAGCTACCTGATAGTAAGTACTCATCGCCTCCCATGGACATGTGCAAACCAAAGGAGTTGCAGTAGCATTTCCAAGCCTATTTAGTGGAAAGGGAAAGGAAAAAGGGAAATGGGGAAGGGACTAAGGGAGGAATTGGGCCTTCGGCACTCCAAACTCATCATACGAAACGCAACAGTATGCATACTGCTACTTCGCGTCGATATCCGGTGGAGGATAATAGTTCCCCGATCGTGCCGACCTATTCATGCTGGCATGTAGACACACCAGCGAGACACCTACCAGAAAAAAAAACATATAGAACATTTAGAACAAACCTATTCAAATTACGAATACCACCCTGCAAGCAGGTTTTACTCTTTAAGTCCCAATTAATTCATACGTGATCGGACGCGAAGACAATAAATAAAGGTACTCATCGACTTGTCAAATGTGTCAAACATAATTCAAGTATGCCATCACATTGTTTTAATAACAAGTCTGGTTCATATGATAAACTTGTTTTTTTTTTTAATTATAACCACACGATGAAAAAATGATTGTGGTAACATACCTAATTATTTTTACATACATTTTAATAGTGTTGAATACGATGTATTTAAAACTGGCATTATTGTAAAATGTCTTATTAGTCTAGTCTAACTAGTCCAACTGCATCATTAGTCTAGTGGTCCTAAGCGCGACTGCTATCTAGAGGTCATCCCCATTGATTCTCGAGCAGGGGTTGGGTTTTTCTAAAAAAATCTAAGTAGCAGCTCGGAGTTTGGGTTTGTGCCCGATTAATGGCAATCGGCTCTCTCCCCATTACATGGTACCTAAACATATCGGCGAACTGTGTACATTTGTGTAGTGTGTTTTCACGCGGATAGAAGTTATCTACATACATAACATACATACCATCACGCCTGTATTCCCCGAAGGGTTAGGCAGAGGTGTACTTAATGTACACCCACAGTTCGCCGGTATGTTTGGGTCCCATGTTTGGTCCACATCTCACCGGGCACAAATCCAGACTCCGAGCTGCTACTGAGAATTTCATAGAAACACTCAATAACACTTTGCTCGACGTGGGGATCGAACCCAAGACCTCTAGCGTAGCAGTTGCGATTGGGACCACTAGACCAACGAGGCCGTCAGAAGTTATCTAATTATGGAAAAATAGCCCCTAAAACAAATTACAACCATATTAAGTATGACAAATAGATTATGAGTAGAGTACCTATTACAGAATCAGGTGCACATTCAAACGATTATCATAACTTAACCCAGATTAGTATTCCAACACCTACCTCACGTTCGCAAGGAAAATATAATTATCAATAATTATCGGAATTATACAAGATATTGTAATGTATAATAAATTATAATCAACATTCTGAATTCGAAATCAATATGTAATTTATTTAATGTTCAACCTTGGTTCGACTATTAATTATATTTAACAATTCACGATTATGGTATTCAAATTGCGAATTATTAAGTTTTTTTTTTACAAGCGTTCTGCAATTATACCAATGTCTAATTATGGAAGTGTGCTAATTATTTATATAATTAGTATGTGGGAAGCTGGTTGCAATTAAACGTTTTTAAATCTCGACACGTAGATGTTTGTATGATGCAATTAACATTAATGATTGATTAAAATGATGTTTGATTCTTAATAGCTAATGCTATTATTGCCGCTTGGCATCCTTTTGGAAAATTTTGAGAGTGTAAGTCCATAAAATGGTGACGTTATAACTCTGGAAGATTATTAACAACTTAATCTTCTGTTTGACTTTGAGTGAAAGTTGTTTAACATGATAAGCTGCAAATAGTAGCACAAGTTGCTATAGTTTGTGCAACTTTTCTGGATTTTTATTTTTAAAACAAACTTAAAATAGAACTCCTTTTTACTGATTTTATCGCGTTGTATTTATATTATAATTCTCAACGTTTTAGATCGATTACAACATCCATGTTCACGCCAATAGATCCTGTAGGTCTACTTGAATTTATGGACCTACTTTCTAACTTATTTTTTATTTACGCCTTTTTTTGCAATAGTATTGACATATCTAATTTGTGATGACATCAATCAAATCTTAATTTATTGTGACATTTCATAAACAAATTATTCAAATATTGCAACTTCAAATTAAATAACCAATTTGATAAACACGACTCTTGATAATAATAAAAAATAATGATCTTTAATTATATTATAATTGGAAATTTTCGTGTTCTGAAGATCTTTGATTTCCTTAATTGATTACCATTTTTATAAAGTTTCACAATCACCACTACTTATGTTTTATTTTGCAATAACAACCATTACAAACCTTCACGACTGTATTCCCCGAAGGGTTAGGTAGAAGTGTACATCAACCACCCACGCACGCATTCACCGTTATGTTTGCGTCCCATGTAAATCGGGAATCAAACACAGGACCTCTAGCGTAGCAGTCGTGTTTGGGACCACTAGACTTAAAAGACGGTTCAGCAACAAGATGAATGATGTATGCGTGCCGTCATTTAACACAGGTATACTCAAAACAGGCTCTTTTTTTAAAAGGCCTACATTGTAAAACGCTCTAATATTATAACTATTGTCTGGACTTTAAAAGAGACCACGATTCTCTGAGTTTATCTCGGCATATCTTCTAAGAGGTCGTCAGATAGGAACAGACGGCGCCATCTAGTTAAAAAAAAGTAATTTATTGACACGTAAAAGTGCCTTTTTCAGAAATGTTAGTAATGTAAGTTATCATTTAAACTGTTTATTATTAATTCACAATTACACCATATCTAGTATTTTAGACGGCTCTATCGCATTCTATAACATTAGCCTGTTTGTGCGTATAATGTTTAACACGCATTTTAATTATGCTTATTAACAATTAAAGGCAATACACGAATCTAGGTCAAGTCGGTTAAAAGGAATAAATCAAGCACTCGGTATGATCTCATGAATTACCATGGAGATTTAACGTGTATCTTACTGCTTGGAGAATAAGATTTATTTTTGTGTGATAATGGGTCAACTTAGGCTGGAGAGACTTAAGGCCAGTTGTATCATTACGTTTTATATTTGAGATCATTAAATCGCTACATTGTGAGAATATGTGATTGATATAAGTAGGTGTTATTGATATCCTTATGGGGTTTTGCCTAGTTAACTGATATTAAGACAGATGGACGCTCATGAGATGTGAACTAAATTTAAATGAGGTTATGTCTGATCTATCTTTAAGCTATCACCCACACTTCGCCGGTATGTTTAGGTCTCATGCAATAGGGAGCGATCCTATTGCCATTTACTGTGCACAAATCCAGACTCAAACCTCCAAGAAACTTTGCTCGACCTGGGGATCGAACCCAGAACCTCTAGCGTAGCAGTCCCGCTTAGGACCACTAGACTAATGAGGCAGTCTTCACAAATGTAGTAGTTAATAATAATCCTCTTATGAACAAAGGAAAAGTGATTGAGTTTGTCCATCAAATTCTCAGTAAATGATGAATGAAGCGGCGGTAGCCTAATGGCTAGGGCGTCGGACTTGTGGTCATGTGGTTGCCGGTTCGAAACCCACGAGGCGTTAACAAGAAAACCTACTAGTAATGTGCTAGTGAGCTGAAAAAGGAGAAAAAACCTGTAATAGATCTTTTACAAAGTCAATTATTTTACTTTTTGACTATCTCATTAGTTTAGTGGTCCTAAGCACGACTGCCATGCTAGAGGTCCTGGGTTCCAACTACCGATATTCGAAGGGTAGACTGGTTTTCAGGCATTTTGGGCTTCTGAAAAGATTTTGGGCACGGAAAGGTCATGATGTGTCAAGAATGGTCACCCATCCACACACTGATCGCGGCAGGCGCAACTTAACCTTGCAATCCCTCTGTTATTGTAATTAGTCTTATACGCGTAATTATATAAATATTTACAGCAGGTAAAAACCCCAGCGTGAAGGTACACAATTAAATTAAATATATAATCGTGACTAATTATTAAATATAAAACAAAAAGACGTGTTTAATTATATTCACTTGAAATTAACGTCATTTGTAAACATCATAATCTATCTATATTACACTAGCTTTCTGCCCGCGGCTTCGCCCGCATGGAATATATGTGTCTTTTAATTTTACAGGATAATATACCTTTAGCCTGTGTTACTCAGGAATAATGTAGCTTTCTAATGCTGAAAGAATTTTCAAAATTGGTTCAGTAGATCCAGAGGTTACCCCCCACAACCTCACAAACTTTACCTTTTTATAATATTAGTAGAGATATGGATATAAAAATCAATAAAAATCGGTTGCATTCACGATTAGAATGCAACCTATGCAAAAATGTGCAGTATGCAGGTGCATATATGACTATTATTGCCATCCTTTTCGTTTCCCTACAATTTTTGCAAATTAGAGCAGGAAAAATATAGTTTTACGATTTTCTACACTTGGTGAGCAAACTACACTAGCCGGGTTTAATTATTTTATGACTTTTATACAAATATACCTCGACAGTATACCATGAGTGGGCGACCTGTAGGTGTACTAGAATACACCCACATTTCGCCGGTATGTTTAGGCCCCATGTATTAGAGGGCGAGCTTATTTCCGTCAAAGGCGTACAAATCCAAACTCGGAGCTGCTACTGAGAAAATAATAGTAACAATAACACGGGAATCAAACCCAGGATCTACAGCGTAGCAGTCGCGGTTAGAACCACTAGACTAATGAGGCAGTCCAGTTCTAAGCACAATGGTAATATCAACGTCAAAACGCTTACAATTACCTATTTAATTACATCACTAGCTAATAATAAGCAATGTAACCGGCCTCGATCAATAAATTTTCCATAATAAATCTATAACCGAAGGCCCGGACATGTGCAATTTATGCTATGTTAATACTAGAATACCGCTAACTAGATTGAATTATTTATTAAGAACGACCAAAGGACCGCGCTGTCGGTTTTCGAGGCAAAATTATTGATAACCCTGCCGATTCTGTGCACATAGCAACCTAACCCCCTAATTTCGAATGAGGAATTACTCTATTATATAAAAATCAATGCCACTTTTCGTTGTAATTTTTTAACTCACGAACGGGCTCACCTATCCAAACCAAATGTTTAGGCTTTGTTCGGACTATTTAGTAGATGGTTTATGCGAAGTTTGCACAAAATCAGTCAAGCGGTTCTTCATTTATCACATTTTTTGTAACAAATGAATCCAATAAATGGCGGATCATTTTGTTAATGGGGATATTGCTGTCAAATTGAAACGAACACGCGGGCAACGCCGTGGGCGAAAAGCTAGTACAGTATAATTAATAAGTGTGTAATATATAACTAATGCAGTGACAGCCTAGTGATATGACCATTGGACTGCCAAGTCAAAGGTCTTGAGTTCGAATCGAAGGCACGCACCTCTGACTTTTCGAAGTCATGTGCGTATTAACAATTAATTATCACGCGCTTAAACGGTGAAGGAAAACATCGTGAGGAAACCTGCATGCCTGAGAGATTTTCTTGACGGCGTGTGAAGTCTGCCAACCCTCAGTAGGCTAGCGTGGCGGACTATAGCCTAATCCCTCTTGTACTGAGTGGAGACCCGTGCCCAGTAGTGGGACAATGTTATGTAACTAATAAGTGTTACAAGATGGACAGACGACATGGTAAAGGTCGCTGGGAGTCGTTGGATGAAGGCGGCATATAACTGGTCGTTGTGGAAGTCTATGGGGGAGGCCTTCGTTCAACAGTGGACTACGTTTGACTGATATGATGATGGTGATGATGATGATGAACCTAAGTGTTTTGCAACTTGAAATCTAAGTCGAAGTATAGACGTCTTATAATGAAAGTCAACTCATTTTGATTATAATATTATCTACTTCGACTTCGATGATAAGTAACAAAATATTCTCCTTATTATCGATCCTCCTTACTATCGATCTAACATATTTTTTTTTCATAGTGTAAAAACTGCCTCATTAGTCTAATGGTCCTGAGCGCAACTGCTAAGCTCTTGGGTAGAGGTCTTGGGTACGATTCCCAGGGCGAGCAAAGTGTCATTGGGTTTTTCTATAAAACTGAGTACCAGGCAATTTGGAGTTTGGACCCGGTGCCCGGTGAATGGCAATTGGCTCGCCCTTACATTACATGGGACTTAAACATACCGGGGAATTGTTGGTGTATATTAAGTTCAACTCTGCCTTACCCTTCGGGGAATAGGCGTGATGGTATGTTGTGTAAAAATCCTCATAGAATGTCCGTTGCCTATGGCCGAAACTATGAAACTTGTGATTGATTACGTTAACCCCATCCATTTCTTCATAGCATAACATTCATGCAATGTTAGATAGATGAACTGGTGAGTTACCTATTGTTCCTAATTTATACATATTACAATTTTTTTTTTTCTCCAGAATGGAAAAAGTCAGTGTGGCACTAATAAATTAAATCGTTAAATTATATAATTAAAAAAAATACATAATAATAATGTGGAAATTTATTTTGAAAGTTATTAATTTAAAATATAAAATATTTTAAATGTAATAATGTAGATATTCAATATTGTAAAAATGATAAATTATTTAATCGGTCTAGTTCTCCCCTCTACTCATCAAGGTATAGATAATTTAATGTTAATAAGTAACAGATTACTAAGAACAGCTTTTTGAAAAGGACATTATTATAATTATATCAGACTTGACACATGGTATTAAGTACTTTAAAACAAGTATTGTGTTAGGAAATAATAGCGGCGACATGTTTTATTGTTAATACCACTTTGATTAATGTAACACTGTCAAAATTTTAAATATATTTTCCTGATTATCTGTGCTATACAGCTTTTGGTCAAAACATGATTACAAAAATGGAAAAACAAGTAGGTAATTAGTCTCCTTTGTAATATATTTAGTCAGAAACACTTTGGTATAAAATATATTTTATATAAATCGCACTTAACTTTTTCGGGTGCTACCAAAACATAAGTGTACATTATTATGTTTCTTATCTCATCTCTCATTTTCTTAAACATAACATAACATACCATCACACCTGTATTCACGGAAGGGTTAGGCAGAGGTGTTCTAATGAACACCCACATTTCGCCGGTATGTTTTGGTCCCATGTAATAGGGGGCGAGCCTATTAACATTAACCTTGCACCAATCCAGACTCCGAACTGCTACTGGGAATTTCATAAAAAAAAAAAAATCAATAACACATTGCTTGATCCGAGTAAAGAGCAAAGATCCCCAGGTTGACTGCTACGGTAGAGGTAGCGTAGACGCAGAATCAGGTTCGAATCCTGCCCGCCGTCGATTTAGTTTTTCAACTTAAATAATTGTATAAGTGGACATTTTGAATATTTTCTTGACCTATTAATTTTCTACTTCGCCACTAATTACACTGATACTCAATAAAAATAAAAGCTATTTAACTTAATTATACCCACCAACAATTGTGACGACAAAATTTAAACAAATAATATGACACACACGAAATATCACGCTGTGATTATACGACGCTATACCACAATCATAATTTCAGTAAAAAAAAGTAAATAAGTACCTGCCTAGTGCTTAACTAACCTACTTTTCATAACAATTCATAATTATAAAGCACACGATAAGTTTTAATAAACGTTTTGAAAAAAAAAACTTAATTGGTGAAATCGGCTAAAATAACATGTTAACAATCAATTTTAACTAACTATTATGTTGAAAACTAATCGGACGGTCATAAAGAACTCGATAAAATTACAAAAGAAATCTATAAAATGATTAAAATTTCTAATCGTGCCAATTAGGTGAATTTATGGTTTCACTTAATATAACAACCGAGGCGGTTTACGGGTTACAAGTTTATAGGAGCACTCGGGGAGTGCGTGAGGAAATACTTTTTTAATAAGGAGGTACTCATTTTAACAATGTAACGCTAAGTATTGAGATATTATTCCCGAGTAATCATGTAAAAAGAGCTGCATCGCTGCAAGATGCTGGCGCTCGATAAATGCTCAATGAACGGTTGAAAACAATAACAATTGAATCTAATAGCGTGTTAATTTCCACGTGAGAGGTTTTATATCTGATTTCTTATATATGTAGTGCCAATAGTATTACTGCACGTTTCAATTTTAATAGAACATAAAAAATACACATTAGTTTCCCTCGATATTTATTTTAAGGGCTAAGCAATAAATAAAATTTATTAATTATTTTTAGGATCATCGCCAATAAAGTTAGATCCAAATAAGACTAGAAATCCCTAATCAGGATGGATTAAGGTTATTCATCATCAACCCATTACATTGTCCCATTGCTGGGCACGGGTCTCCACTCATTACGAGAGGGATTAGGCTATAGTCCGCCACGCTAGCCTACTGCGGGTTGGCAGACTTCACACGCCGTCAAGAAAATCTCTCAGGCATGCAGGTTTCCTCACGATGTTTTCCTTCACCGTTTAAGTGCGATTTAATTAATTATTAATACGCACATGACTTCGAAAAGTCAGAGGTGCGTGCCTTGGATTCGAACTAGAGACCTTTGACTTGGCAGTCCAATGGACATATCACTAGGCTATCACTGCACGGATTAAGGTTATTAATTATTGTTTATGATTTAGGCTATAGCAGCGTTTAAAATAAATTCGACGTTAGATTCGTAATTCAAATTTAGAATTAAAGAGCGCGACGCGACGGCGCGCTCATAAGTGCCCCTACACACGTACCCACACAAAGCACCGCACACACCCCAATGCTCATAATTTGCTGACAAGAAAACAAAAAAGGAAAAAACTCGGCACCCGTTCTAATTAGGTCGTCGAGTGAGAACAGGGCGTTCGTCAGCACAATAATAATTAACACTGGCTGTAATGAAGCGTACCATAAAAACTAATTGGAGACCCTACGATCGTTGTGTCGCGATCGCGAGGGTGAGAGAAAACCAGTTCACTACGATTTTCGATAGGTTCGACTTTTGTTGGTACCGCTCTAATCATTCGTGCCATGGAAATTAAATCATAATCAAATCCAACGATACTTTATTATCTTTGTCATAGATACCTTACTAGCAATACAAGGTACTTTTAATCAACCCGAATCAAATCAATTAATATCAACGTGGTTGGCGACGAAGTGACTTTAATTAGAATCTTAATTTTGCATAAATTATCGTGTGCTAATGGTGAAATAGATCAATTATTCAAAATTGCATTAATAAAGTGTAGTCTATCTATCTATCTATATATATAAAAGGCAATGTCCCGACTGACATATCATCGCCCAGCCGAAACCACTAATGATAGAACTTTGAAATTTTGTGAGGATATTGCTTTTATACTCTAGGCGTCATTTAAGAAAGGATTTTTCGAAATTCGTCCCCTAAAGGGGTGAAATGGGGGTTTAAAGTTTGTATGAAACTCTGTCATTTCTAATTTGAATTTAATGAAATTTGGTATTAAGCCTCTAAATACAAAATAATAAAACACGTCGTTAACGATTTTTTAAATTTCATCCCTTAAATGGGTAAAAAGGGGTGTTAAAGTTTGTATGGATTTTTTTTTGTTTATTGTCAAAATTACTTGAAATTCAATATTTAAGCTCTTCAACATAATTAAGGAAATACGGGTTTTTGGATTTTTTTAATTTCGTCCCTTAAATGGGTAAAAATGGGTGTTAAAGTTTGTACGAAAAAATGAATTGTTTATTATCAAAATTACCTGAGATTAAATATTTAAACTCTTCATTTAATTAAAGAAACACTATTTAAGGACTTTTTGAATTTCATCCCTAAAAGGGTTAAAAAGGGGTGTTAAAATTTGTACGAAAATAAATTATTTATCATCAAAATTACTTGTACAGACCTATTTAAACTCTTCATTTTAATTAAAGAAACACGGATTTTAAAATAAATTGTTTATTATCGTGCTTGAACTTATGCATTTAAGCTGTACAATACAATTAAAGCAACAAAATTTCAATTTCAATTTCACCCACACCTAATTTTTATTATTACCTTTAGAACAGAAAACGTTATGCATTACGTTCAAAATAAATAAATACGAGAATCACAATATTCGAAAATCATATCAAAGTTGCACATATTATTATTTAGCCAAACATTTTGTGTCACGCACTTACTTTTGGCTAAAATACAAGGTAATCAGGCATTGCTTTAGTTGTAGCTGCATCTGGAATAGCACCTCTTTTGGTGGGAAGGTGGGAAAGCGGCTCACTCTGCCTTCAAAACCTCTGCTTCGTGTCGAAACTCCGTTTTGCAATAATAACTTAGCAGAGTAACATGGCTCAAATTCTCCGAAATCGCAGATTTATCGTGTGGGATGAGAAAACTAAGGCACACAAAGGTGGAATTGAAGCACACACTAGATTCTTAAAGATGTCAGAGGCAGCAATAGAGCGATTGGTGGAGTTCCTGTGTTGCAGGCGGGGGAATGCCATCAGATTCTGTTATACCTAGAGGAACCAGAGCAGATGAAATCAGAGCATCCTTAACATCGTCATACCTATAGCATACCCAACATAATGATTATCTGTAAAAAGAAATATGAGAGACGGTTCTTGAAAAATGTTCAGAGCTATTACTTAAAATAGAAAATGCGGATTATCCCGAATCCGAAAGGAAAATATATATACCATCTCTGCTGAATACAGTAGTGACAGGTGGCTATGATAGTTCTAATAGCTAGAATGTACCCTGATTTTTCTAATATAAAAACAAGTTTATAGATTGGCTGTGCAAACGTGCAATACTAACTCCATAAAAAATACATTGCAGCTGCTATTAATTACATACTTCTTAAGTCGTTGGAGGGCTCAGAAATTGAATACAGGTCTATCGATTCAGTGCTACAAGCGGATGAAGCAATTATTATCATGTTTCCTTATATATGTATCATGAGTTCCTTAACAGTGTTAACCTTCCTTGGGACACCTGTAATGCTGCTGCGTCTCATCAAACGATTTAAACTATGTAACGGGACTACACTGCGAGTAACCGCATTGCACAAAAATATTAAAGAGCCACTGTGATAACTGGATGTATTCGGGGGAATAATTGTTCCACTGATACCATCCGACTATGTTTTTGAGTACGATTTCTGCTTTGCAATGCCCATAAAAATAATTCAGGGTGAGTCATTAAGGGTGGCAGGCATAGATTTAGGAGAACATTGCTTCCTTCATAAGCAAATCTACGTTGCCTGTTAAAGAGTCCGTACTAATCGCAGTCTGGTCATTTTGACACCAGAGAGAAAAAGCACCAATGAGCAAAGTGGTTTACCACTATTTGTACCTCCTCGTGGAAATCGATCCTACGAGAACTCCAGAATATGGAGATAGATAGACCATCGCTCTAGCTATTAGAACACGAATGCTGCTCATTTAATAACAAATATAGGTACATGTTATGTTGGAAAAACCTAAACCGGCAAAATCGTGTTGTCCACGCGGGCGAAGCTGCGGGCGGAAAGCTAGTAAAGAATAAAAGAAAAGAAATACAATAATTACTAGCAATAACCATTCCATTTTTAAAAGCACCCTATATTCAAAAACATTAGCGCTTAGTCACAATGAAAAAAAAATAAACATCAAAATGTAATCGATCAAAGCTAATGCAGTAAACATTCAGCCAGCGAGTATTTTAAATCGAAAAGCTGACGCGAACTGCCGTCTATCAGCTAGTTGAAAAGGGAAATCAGTCAATAATGCACTAATTTCCCCTCCTTAATGGCGCAGTCCGGCCCTCTACTCAGACACTATTACGACACAGCAAGTTAGTGTTTAATGTAATAACTTGGTACACACAGGAACATTTTCATGTAAAGACTTTAAAGTTTAACGAGTTTCAAGGCTCGTTGCGGATTCTTATTTGATGGTACTTGTGTAATTATTTTAAGTGATAATTTGCCGTAAAATTGGTAGTTTAATTTTTTTGATGAGATTTTTGTGAAACACTGCAACTTAAAATTTCTTCACGCAAGCCTTTAAAACAACACTTAAGTTTAATGAATACTTTATCTCAACCTAAATTAGGAACGGTTTTGACATCATAATTATAGGAAATTAAACCACACTTCAAAAACATGAGTTAGAATCAATTATTCATCTAAAAATTTATTGATTTACTCACAAACTATGTCAATGAAAATACATAATTATAATTTTAATTAATTGCCTAAATATTCTCCATTCATATTAGGTGCTTCGTTATTCCATTTAGCAGTAGGTACATCACTAATTGGTTTCAAAACATTAGAGGTCTTCAAAGTCAAACCTAACAATTAAGTAATAGTAAAAGACAATTAAATGACCGACGTTTGTTGTAGTGATCAGTCAAATACACATGGCCATTTTCCATTCTGCTTTCTCGAGGACATGTCTTTATAAATATCATATTATCGAAGAAACTGTCAAAACATCTTACGCCATAATTACAGCTTTACGATAAATATTCAGTTTAATAACGGGAATAGGGTAGAAAGTCGAAAAGGAAAATTACTGCATGTCGCTGTTATGAATCAAGAATCATGCTTGTCTTACGCATAAGTAATCAATATTAGTTCAGGTGTTATGCAAACAAATTGAATAAAAGAAGGAGTGATAGATATACCCGTTGCATTACAATTCAAGAAAAAAATATGCAGTTACATGCAATTTCAACATTTGGATTTTTTGGTTCGTGGTTAAAGGTGTTAACATAAAAATGTTTTTGTAACAAATTCCATAACATTTTTATTTATTTAATCGTATCATGTGATTTTCGTTTTAATTATTGAAATTAGTAGTAGTAGACTGCCTCATTAGTCTAGTGGTCCTAAGAGCGACTGCTACGCTAGGGGTCCTGGGTTCGATCCCCGGGTCGAGCAAAGTGTTATTGGGTTTTTCTATGAAATTCCCAGTAGCAGCTCGGAGTCTGGATTTGTGCCCGGTTAATGGCAATAGGCTCGCCCCCTATTACATGGGACCTAAACATACCGGCGAAATGTGGGTGTACATTGTTACACCTCTGCCTAACCCTTCGGGGAATACAGGCGTGATGGTATGAAATTAGTAATGTGACTATAAAAATTATCCCAACTATAAAATTTAAAGTTATCACTTTGTGATCAGCGTATTAGGCGCCTCACACACTACCGGCTAATACGTACATAAGTGGAAAGCCCAATTATTTGCCCATTAGAAGTTTTACTCGAAAGAAATTGCCTATTTGGATTATTAAAAAGTAGGGTATGGTAACGATATTAGAGTTTTGTACCAGTTTTATTAAATGCAGCTTTAATAAGTATATAATTTCTATGTAAGTATTTAGCAGTGTTTCGTTGAAAATGATATAACTTCCGTCTTACTCAATTGTAAAGTGATTTATTAACATTTTTATTGTGGTTTTTAATAATGTCATAGCTTTCTTCTAGTCAACATCCAATCTATTCTAGTCAACTTATTGACTAGTACTTAGTACAGATACTTATTTTAGAAATTTCAGATTTATTTATCTTTCAAATCGTTGGCTTTACACACCTGACTTTTTTAACATACAAAGTCTCTTTATTTTTTATTATATTTAGCATTAAATAATGCGAATTTTTCACAAAGGTATGAATTTTCTAATTAAAGAAAAATTCGATCTCAGGCAGGGTTTGAACCTGCGTCTCTCTGGCTAGCTTAACGCAGGTTCAAACCCTGCCTGATATCAAATATTTCTTTCACTAGAAATTTTCTTTCATTAGAAAAATTCATATCTTTGGATACAAAGTCCATTTAAGATATCCCAAAACATGCCCTAAAATATTTCCAAAATTATGCGTCACCATAAAAATATATTTAAAAAGAAATGTAAGCGTCAATTAAAGCCTCGGTTTGCAATTAAAATAATGGCTGTCACACCTATGAGACAATTAGTTCGTAGGAAATAAATTCTATGTTTTGGTAGCAGCCCGCCGTATTTAATTAGGGCTAATCAAAAAAACTTAATATCCCATAATGGTACTTAATAGGTGCTTTAACGCGGTCTCCTGATACTCTGATAATTATAATGTATGCTTATTACACAAGGTATGTTGTGTCATGCGACGTAGTTTCTTTGCCTACTCTAATTTGTTGAAAATTTAAGCAAAAAGT
This sequence comes from Subacronicta megacephala, assembly GCA_958496365.1. Lineage (NCBI taxonomy): Eukaryota > Metazoa > Arthropoda > Insecta > Lepidoptera > Noctuidae > Subacronicta > Subacronicta megacephala. Next base: position 10,820,352 of record OY292527.1, read on the forward strand.
AAGTATTCATAATTACTTTTTTCGTTTTCGCTAATGAGCTAAACATCATTAAATCTTATGTAATATATAAAAATCTCGTGTCATAGTGTTTGTAGTCGCACTCCTTGGAAACGGCTCGACTGATTGTAATGGTTTTTTTTATATTTAGTAGATATGAGAATAGGTCTGTAGTTTAAAAGTACATATTACTGAACTTAGGCAGTCCAAATGATGTAATGCAACGTAATAAATCGTAAATTGGAGGATAAATATATCTCTATCGAAGTCGACAACATGTGTAAAAGAATGGGCTACAGTATCCCCCCCTCCCCTCAAAGCTAAGTCAAGTCGTATGTCAACTGAATGCGCTAAGACCTAAGTTTTCTATCATGAAAAGCACAAACAGGGCACGTAGCTTGCAATTCGAATACCCTTTCGCACTGTGGCACTCACATATACACGACAAAGCACATTTTAGAACAGTTTGATTGCACAGATCTTATGAGGGTAGTAACTTACCAGACAAATGTATTATCCTCACTGGATATCATCACTGGTAACACTGCAGTTAGTAAAAACAAATAAATGTTGCAAACTACATTTTTCACTTAAATTAACAAATTGTTGTAAATGTCCTGTCACACGGTCCCACTAGTTGAAGTAAAAGAATCGTTGCCAAATGCTGTCGTGTTTAAGTAGTGATCTATTTTCACCGCTCTGTTTTTGTTTTTGCAACTTTGTTTTGTTTTCCTTAAACATTTTAAAACAAATAGAGAGTGCAGTTATAGCCAAGTGACATGACAATTAGACTGCCAAGTCAAAGATCTCGAGTTCAAATCCAAGGCAACGCATCTTTGACTTTTTGAAATGATAAGCGTATTAATAATTAATAATAATCGTGAGGCCTAAATAGCGTAATCCCTCTCATTCTGAAAGAAGACCAGAGCCCAGCAGTGGGACATTGTAATGAGTTGGTTATGAAAGTTTCAAAATACTATTCAAAAGTGTGCTTATTTTTAATTAAGTATTTTTTAGCATTAAATATTGCGAAATGTTGACAAAGATATGAATACTCTAATTACCTAAGTTTTTTAAAGTATTGCATAGGTTTGCGTTTGATCACTACTTATCTCCTAGCGCGCATGGTGTTAACAATGCGTCGGTGGAGTATTTTCATATTCACTAATTTCTGCAAACTAGAAATTGATTACTTTATTTTGTCTGTGAAGAATATCACAGTGTTTTGTTTGCCGAAGCCGATACATGTATGTATCCATGTATATCATCATACATCAAAACAATTTTATCACTACACTGAACACATAGTTAAGTTATAATGTAAATGACATTACTTGCCAATTCATTCACACAATATACGCGGCTGGTGTAGGTATGTAGAATCCTAGGTTCGATTCGCAGGTCGAGCAAAGTGTTGAGTAGGTCATTCTATAAAATTCTCAATAGCAGCTGAAAGCTTGGGTATGTGCCCGAACAATGGCAATAAGCTCGTCCCCTATAACATGGATGTAGTAAAAACATAACCTCTACCTTACCTTTCGGGGAATACAGGCTGAATGGTATGTCATGATCAACATATCCAATTCTGTTAAGCGACATAGTTCTTAAAACTTGTATGAAACAAAATATGAGACAATTAACGTTTTCATAACACATTTTAGCATTTAATGATCACCAAGTATTTCTAAATTGAGTGTTCAAAATGACTTCTGAACAAAACAAAACTATAAATAAAACATAAAATTTTGTAAAAACACTAATTAGTATAAGTTCGCAATTGACGTAATGAGCAAAGAACAATCGATTAAAGTCGACTGAAAAGAGATGCACTTAATTATATCGGCGTCTCGCTCTTTCGCTGAACATCAAAGTTCATTGCACACCCTTTGAACTTAAAAAAGAGTTTAATTTGCTTACCAACGACTTGCTATATCGTATAACTAGACTGGCAATTACGGCTAATGATAATAGCCTTTATTACTTATGTCCATTAGGTTAGGTCGGAATTGTGAACATTACCGACTACTTGTGTTCGAAGTCAGTTAGTTAAGTTTCGTAGATTTTCTTTTTTTTAAGCGTTCGCAAATGATATGTTTAGGAGCTTCAAGGCATAATAAAAACGCCATTTTGTCAATACATTACAAGTGATAAGTAGAGTCATTAGCGAGATACAGCCTCATTAGTGTAGTGGTTCTAAGCGCGACTGCTACGTAGAGGTCCTGGGTACGATTCCCAGGTCGAGCAAAGTGTTATTGGGTAAATACCAGAGTGATAGGTTCAGAAATGTGACCTATAATTTATTTATTTTTTACTTTCGTTGGAACTGAAAAGGTATTAAGCGTCATTTATTAGGACGTTTAAGGTAAGAGGAAGTTTGTTTGTGTAAGTACTACATTTATTTTTATTCTTAACATTATAAATCATTTTGTTTGTTACCTTTTCTTGCTTGCAGACACCAATGAAACGTAGTCGTAGGTAGTCAATAATTTGTATAGGTACGTGTACATAATTTCGAAAATCAGAGGTACGTGCCTTGGATTCGAACCTGAGATCCAAAAGTAGTCAAGCACTACATGTGTGTATACTATATAAAAAATTTAATGAATGGTACATATTTTTTTATACTTACATAATTCTTATAACCCGTCAAGGGCCATATTGTAGACACAACACAAAATCTATTGTTTTGCCCTCATGAGACCGAAACGTGTGTCAGTGAATGAAAGTGAATATAGACCACCTTTTGAATTCAAGCAAACTCGCTGTATGAGACATTAAAGTCAATAACACCATACATACATATTGTAGCAAATTAGCTCGGGTGGCTGAGGGGGTCGAACATTCTACGCTATTTACCATACGTGGGCCTACTATTTTCACAGTTTTTTTCCTCTTGTTTTACGCCATTTTCCGTGGCCCCACCGGGCGACCGGCCCACGGGCCGAGGTCTTCTTTTTTTAAATCAGTAAATTGCATATTTGAAAAACTACTGCACAGTGGGTGGAATGTCGATTGCACAGGTGTACTTACCGAGTTTCGGCTTTTGATTGTTGGCTTTGATGTAAATGACGATTCGATAAATGTAACTAATTTGTTAATACTTCAGTTGGCAATTGATTCACTTAGAAAATATATAGGTACTACTGCATTGCATACCAAAATCAATCCAACCAAACCAAATTTACAAAATATTTTTTAAATGTAGATATTTTTTATTATCAATACTTACAAACGAAACGCATTAATTTTTTAACGCTCTATAATTTCTTTTGTTTTAATATTACAAAGGCATAATAATTATTAACGTACATTAATTGCATCGTCAATCAAAATTCTAAATAGAACATAACAATGGTTAATTGAAAATTTTAAATTTAGACGATTATGTCAGGACAATCGAGTGAGTTGAATCGAATGAGTTGAGTCGAGTCGAGTGCCCACGCGCCGCGCCGTGGGGGTTGATTCAATATCGGTGTCCCTATGACGTCAGTCAAGTGTTGTGAACCTGAGGGTTACCGAGTATTGTGTGAAAAAATAAACAATTGGTACGGATATTTACAATAATTTGATTTTTAAAGTCACAACCTAGGAACGTTTTAGGACGATTTTACCAAAGCTTTCAGAAGTTAATTTTGAATTATTTTGTATTTTATACTTGTTATATAAATTGAAATGAACTTCAGCATCATTAGCAAATTTTATTACTATTAGTTACATAGTCCCTAATTTCAAAAACAACTGTAATGCGCTTTTAAAAAAATATGGAAATTCTAATAAACCCCGCCCGAATAATAAAAAATAATTGAATCCATCAAATAAATTTCACATTACACACACAATTATACCGGATACGCTGATAGCTACAAATATATCAATCTAGATAACATCGACTAAACTAATCGACTGCGTTATTAACATCACTTAACGAAAACCTCCAAAAAGTATGCATGTACTTTTGTACTTACTAGGTAAAAATATTTCAATCGTTCATCACATCTGTAATCCTGTTACAGAGCGTTAAATGAAAGGTAATTGAAAGGAAATTACGCAATAAATGGAAGGTTATTATTGAATTTAATGTTAAATTAATCGTGGGCCCCCCTTCTAACCATCTGTCGTGTGTACCCCCCATCGAACAACCGTTTTATATTTTCGAGATGTACTCTCGATGTTACAATGAATTTGATTATTTTGTTATTGAGTGCTTTTATGTATTAATTGAACGGTTTCGAGTTTTCTGTACGATTTGAAAGGTTTATCTTCCATGGAACTTTAGTAGGAGTCGTCAAACTTTTGTTTCGAGTGGGAGATAAGGTACTTCCTAAATAGATAGAGAAAGCTTCGATAAGTCAGGACCTACAGTCTCTGTCTTATTAGGATAAAATTTACCTACTGAAACAAAATCCTTATAAAGTTTATATCACTAAATTTAATTTAATTAGACTTATCAAATCAAAACTCTCAAAAAGTAAATTACGAAGAGATTTAATGTCTTATTATTTCCATAAGTTAGCAAAACTAATTACAGAAACGTCTAAAATGTATTGCAATAAAGTGAGCATTCAAACAGTGTACAGTCGTCGAGTCGAGTGTTTGACACTGGACATCGTGTATGGGCAGTCCGCGACACCCGAGAACGTGTCTGCATAATACATCGCTGTACGCTGTTGCTGTACGTTGGACTTTAATTATATATCTGCTACAATTTCGCCTTTTTTCGAGTATTTTTCACATTTCATCCCCCCATGCACCCCTGTTCACCCACTGCCGAACGACCGCGGAAAAAACGCTTTACGCGTGTGTGTTACGTGACAGTGTATTGTTGCACTACAGACGACGCGCAACACACACGACAACACAAGAAAACACAGGCGCGCCTCAATTAACAAGACAATTAACATCTCCCAAGTAATGAATAGATAAATTGTCGTAATAAAAATACACTTTTAATGCAATTAAGCTTGTAGAACACGGGCAGGAGAGGCCGATAAGCCGCGCTCAACTTTTCCTGTAACAGGCTGTTATTTCACGATTTAAAATCGGTTCTCAACCCGTTAATGACGCGAGGTACAAGTGCAGATCGGCGGCTCCGTTCGGCCGCGGACCAATCTATTTAATAACCCCCGTCGGTGACACCCCACCCGGCGGCCATCGCCAATTTTCGTCCCCCTCGACCCCTCTGGCCCCCTAGCACCCGCCCTGAAAAAAATCCGGAGCGTTTTAAAATTAATGAGTAAAAATCTACACACACACCCGAGCGGACAATGCGACGCGTGTGTGCGCCAACGATAATGACCCGCGCTTTGCCGCCAAATGAGGACACCATACAATCACATGTTTCTTCCGCCGATCAAGGGTCGCGGCTCGCGTATCCACGGTAATACCCTAGAGGCGAATAGAAAACTGCGACAGACGGAATCCGTGATCGCCTAGCCTTTTCCATTAGGACCAACTATCCGAGAAAAAAATGGAGTACAAATTGAAATTTCGCCGGTTCGGGCGCTAATTCAGAGCGAAACGGCGCCGCGACGCGAAACGAACACAGTTAGATAACATTTGTAGAGGCGAGGGGGGACGGGTGTCACCCCTACGCAACGCCGTTTTTATTTTGGTCGGCCCTTGCCCCCTTACCCCCTTCGTTCGTCCAACTTCATCTGAATAATTACTGATTTTTTCCGTGTACCGCTGATTATTCCGAATGTTACTTGTTGATGATAATTTTTTTTTCAACTTTTTTCATTAGTCAGCGCCCGGTGGAGTTTTGATTGTGCTTTTAAGCTTTTTGTATTCAATTTGTTCTCAATGTTTATGTGTTCCAATATAGAATGTATGAAATAAAATTTATATTGTTTATTCTGTTTTAATTAAAAACGATTGCAATGAGCTTAGCTTTCCCCAAAAAGCTGGAATACAAATCGCATTTAAGTAAATTTGAAGGAATATTTTGCTATAACTACTTACATCAATACTCTATCACAATTAATTGAAACTCTACAAAATATCCAACTACCATTGAAAGAACTAATAATAACGGAATATCGACATCAGTTTTGACAACTTCGGGCGTGTTCTAAAAAAACAATAAAGTAGTTTCAATATTTGTTTTACTTATATTGGCATAATATTTTATTATAGCAATAGTATCCTCTTCCATTAAGTACGAGATCCCAAGCCAGCCCAGCACTTTTAAAAGTAACAAAAACACATACCTGGCCTATTTTTATTCAAACTTATCTAAGTAACTAAAGGAAAAATCATGTATTAAACATTATGTTAAATCAACCCGAATAAAACTGAAGAATTATATCATATACATTTTATCACAAATCTATACATGAACGATCAAAAGTCCCGATCGAGTTAACTGAAAGCGAATTTGCACGAGACACGTGCTGAAAGCTCTAAAGAAATACGTACAAAAACCTAATCGAAAACTTTAATTATCATGCTTATTCGACAAGTGACAAGTCGGACCGATGCCGATCGCTTTGGCAAGGATTTCGGAGGGACCACCCAACGCCCCGCGGGGCCGCATTTTTTCCACCCACCACCGAAGGGGTTGATTTTTTAAACTGATGACGCGCTTTCATTCCGCGCTGTGCAACTTGCCCGCGCGGCTGTATGTGTTACCGGCCGTTGATAAATAAATTTAAAAAAAGAAAAACGTGAACGCTTTGTCGATAGTGCGCGCCGTTTCTTTTTCGCATGCGTTATCTGTGCTCTATTTTTCCGTTCTAAATACAACTTTTATATAGTAAAGAAAAGTTTTTCGCGCGTTCAGATAAACGTGTGTGGGTGGAACATTTGAAACTTGGACCAATCAACAATCATATTCGTCGGTCGTTTGAAGTTTATCAAAGTTTTTCGAAAGTTTCGAAGTTTGCGTGCCGTCAGTTTTTTCAGAACATTCCGTGGAATTCGTTCAATTTTTTTTATGAAATTATGTTCATAGTTTTGTAGAGACAGTGACAGTGAATTTTTTAGGCCTGGAGAGAATGACATTATCCTTCGTGAGTAATTAAATATAGTAATATTTTAATCATTAAAATTATTTACTCTTATAATTAATTATTTTACAATAATTTTTACTAATTATTTTGTAATTATAAACGAATTATATTCATTTAGTGAGTTAGCTAACACTCCTCTTAATATGTATAGGTTTCCTTTATTCAACAAAAAAAAAAACAAATATATTTATAAACTTCCGAACTCATTCCAAAATAAAAATAAAAACTTAGAAAAACTTACATTTACTTACTCAAACACACGTTAAATATTAATTTAGTATTAACAACCTTTATCGTTTAATTTATTCATCTGGTTTTTTTTCCGTAAAACCATGTTGCAATTTTCTAAACATTTCACTTATGTAGTTAACTTTCTATCGTAGGAAGGATAATATTAGTTTCGTAAAATAATTTTTTTAACCCGCTTCTGTTAATATTTATGTTCCAAGTAACTGGCTCCACGACCAGGTATAATTATTACAAATTAAAGATTCAAGGCGTTTCCTTACAGTTACATTTTAATAGGAGTTAATAATTAAAAGTCAAGTAGACCGACCTTATTCCTTACTTATAATAATTGCAATATAAATAGTTTATGAGTATACAAGCTGCATAATGAGAAACGAATAAAAGATGGTTCCCGTAATTAAATTAAATATTAACAGCATTCACCACAAGACATGTATTGCAATGTAATAAAAATTTAATTATGTTCGGCTACTTTGGTTTTATTTTTGGTGATTTCATAAAAATTATATTTCTGAAGGCCTTGAGCGCGACATGCAATTTTTTCTTGGTTATTATAGTTTCCATATAAAAAATTGCAAATGTTACACGGAATAATTACCGCAATGATTAGGGAATCAGAACTTACAAAGAAATTATCTTTATTTACAACCTTACATTTTAAACATTTGTCCCGATTACACCGAAAATTAAATTTTAGTATCCGCATTTAGATCAGTATTTCGCAAATAACAGTACTGACTTAAAAGTATATTAAAACAATGTTACCGAACTGCTTCATAAGTCTAGATGGTCCTCAGCGCGACTGCTACGTTAGGGATTCTGAGTTCGATGCCTATGTTGGGACAGTTATTGGGATTCTCTTTGAAATTCTTAGCCGCAACTCGGAGTTTGGAATTATGCCCGACAAATGGTAATATGACAGAGATAATACATGCCCCCTATTACATGGGACCTAAACATACCGGTGACATGAGGGTGTACATTATCAGCAGCTATACACTTCTGTCAACCCTTCAGGGAATACAGGCGTGATGGTATGTTTATGTTACCCATTTACGGCTGCTTAAGGATCGCAAATTCGCATGTTCCGTGTATATGGCCATACTCTAATACTACCTACTAAAATCAAGACGAGAACGCCAAATAGGAGCAACTAGTATAACTTGACTGCCTCATTAGTCTAGTGGTCCTGAGCGTGACTGCTACGCTAGAGGTCCTGGGTTCGATCCCCAGGTCGAGCAAGTGTTATTGGGTTTTTCTATGAAATTCCCAGTAGCAGCTCGGAGTCTGGACTTGTGCCCGGTTAATGGCAATAGGCTCGCCCCCTATTACATGGGACCTAAACATACCGGCAAAATGTGGGTGTACTTCAGTACACCTCTGCCTAACCTTTCGGGGAATACAGGCGTGATGGTATGTTATGTTTTGTTAGTATCAAGGTACTCCGATATGGCTTTAAAACTCAAATAAAAGTAGCCAAAACTTCACCTTATAAAACAATTTTGAAAGCATCTTTAATCTGATCGTCTGTAAGACATAATTATCTGTCAAAGTCCAAAGGTAAATTCAATTTACTTAAAGTATAGTAAATTAGCGCCCGTGGAGATATTTTTCTTGCCTGTGCCACTGTCGCCGGAAGAAAATGGTCTCCCTGTGATAATCGGTCTTCTTCTTCCTGACCTTTTCCTAATTTATTTGGGGTCGGCGCAGAGTGTCCTTTTCTTCCATTCATCCCCGTTAGTCGTCATCTCATCATTTAATCCCTTTTCCATCCGACTTCACACAATCCATCCATCCATCTATCCCTCCACTGGTCTGACTGCCTCGTTGGTCTAGTGGTCCCAATCGTGACTGCTACGCTAGAGGTCTTGGGTTCGATCCCCAGGTCGAGCAAAGTGTTATTGAGTTTTTCTATGAAATTCTCAGTAGCAGCTCGGAGTCTGGATTTGTGCCCGGTGAATGGCAATAGGCTCGCCCCCTATTACATGGGACCCAAACATACCGGCGAACTGTGGGTGTACATTAAGTGCACCTCTGCCTAACCCTTCGGGGAATACAGGCGTGATGGTATGTTATGTTATGTTATCTATCCCTCCACATTCATATTCATAATTTATTCATATCTTTTAGTCACATGAGTTTAATCTTTCCTCATCACGACTCACGTGCCCATACCAAGATAATAACGCCCTCTTATCTTGGTAAGAGTGAATTGAGTGGATATCCTCCTGGATATCCATGAGGAAAAACAAATAAGGTACTATACATACCAGGCCACTCAGAAAGTTTTGCGACAAAAAGTTTTTATGTATGTATCACACTGGCCACTTGTAATTATTTTGAAAGCTTCGATTATTTAAAAGTAAAAATACCACTGTTCGATTTTCAAATTTCCCTCCGCATTTTTTTGAGAGCCAATTCAAATTTTCTTGTCTCATAAAAAAATGGATCTGCATCGAGAACATTTTCGGCAATGTTTTTTTATGATTTCGAATGTGGCTTAAAACCTGATGAGTCATTTGATCGACTTCGAATTGCTTTTATGGATGAAGGACCTTCAAAAGCAACCATCTACCGCTGGTATAGCGAGTTCAAACGCGATCGTTTAACTTTGGCGGATGAACAAAGGAGTGGTCGTCCTTCGACGGCTGTCACCGAAGAAGTTAGTTTTTTAGTTTCTCAAAACTTTTTGAGCGTCCCACGTACACATACTAAACAAAAGTCTTAAAGATCTAATGATTGTTTTTTTTTCCACAGGCGGAGTCGGACCGGGAGAGCGGCGCGAGCTCGCCGGAGGGGGGGGCGACGCGGGCACAGCTAGCCGAGCCGCGCACACCCTCGCCGCGCTCGCGCACCCCGCACCAGCAGCCACATCTGAATGGCTCCAGTGAGTTCGTACTACATTCATTTAATTATATTTTTAAGCATTTCCATGCAAAGATCATAAAGTTATTTTAGGGAAGCAAAACTACGACTTCGGGGAGGATTCGAACCTGCGTCTTTTGGTTAGATACACCAGACGCTATGACCGCTAAGCCACAGCAAGTCCCACCCGCCAGGTCGAAATTTTGCCTTCAAATTTTACTTACATTGTATTATTCTTAACTATCATTAAGGAGGAGAATAAAGCTCGAAAACAAGGCCTCTGACTATTATTTTCGCACATTACTAGTATTCTTGTTAACCCCTGGTACTAAGCTAAATGCTTATATTACCTACGAATGGGTTCACGTCAGTAGTGCTGGTGCAAGTGGTCGGTTTCGCACCGGCAACCACATGATCGAAAGTCTAACGCCCTAGCCATTAGGATACTGCCGAAATTTATCGGAATATTGGACTCATTAGACGTCATGTACGCATTTATAATGATCACGCGCTGAAACGGTGAAAGAAAACATCGTGAGGAAACTCGGAAGCCTGATGATTTTTTTTTGATAGCGTGTAGTCTACCAATCCACAGTAGACCGGCGTGGTGGACTATAGCGTATCCCTCTCGTTCTGAGAGGAGACCCGTGTCCAGCAGATAGTCTACTGGCATGTAACTGCCTCGTTAGTCTAGTGGTCCCAAGTTCCAAGTCCATGTTCAAACAAGTATTTATTGGGGTTTTCTATGAAAGTCTCAGTAGCAGCTCGTAGTTTGGATAAGTTCCCGGTTAATGGCAATAGGCTCACATCTTATTACGTTGAACCTAACCAGAGAGACGTGATAGGCTATCGAATAAACTCATCGTGTTTATTCGATAGAGATGACTGCCTCGTTAGTCTAGTGGTCCCAAGCGCGACTGCTACGCTAGAGGTCCTGGGTTCGATTCCCAGGTCGAGCAGTGTTATTGGGTTTTTCTATGAAATTCCCAGTAGCAGCTCGGAGTCTGGATTTGTGCCCGGTTAATGGCAATAGGCTCGCCCCCTATTACATGGGACCTAAACATACCGGCGAAATGTGGGTGTACATTAGTACACCTCTGCCTAACCCTTCGGGGAATACAGGCGTGATGGTATGTTATGTTAGATGACAAATATCATTTGCTCAAAGAATTTATAAAACCTACAGTAACACTGAATGCTCATGAAGTCTTTACAAATCAAATCGCTTCACTAGTAATTTGAACCTTAAAATCATGTACACCTATATATAAGTGTCATATTTCCTATAAATCAATGTACATTCCTTGTCCACAGTGGCGTCAATGTTCCAAAACCTGCAAAACCTCGCGAACATGCAACAGAACATGCCGCCGATGTCACAACAGTTGCAGCAACAGATGTCGCAACAAATGTCGCAACTCGCTGCCAATCTTCAAGGCCTCTCGTCTATGCCCTCCAACCCTGTCATCAATTCGCCATTGAACTTGAGCGTTAGTGCGCCAGGTAAGAAAAAAGTCTTTCATTAAATCTTGCTTTTTCTTTCTTAAAAAAAGTTTACTAGAAATGTGGGCGCACATTACTAGTTTTGTTGTTAACCCCTCGTGCTAAGCTAAATGCTTGTGAAACGAGTGGGTTCGCGTCGGTAGTGCAATGGGTGGGTTTCGAACCGGCAACAACATGATCACAAGTCCGACGCCCTAGACATTCGGCTACCACCCCTTTGTTTTTTTAGTTTATTGAACTACTTATTATTTATTTCGTTAGGATGTGATTTTTTTTCGTCAAAAATAATTCATGATATTTACAAAAAGAACAAACATTATATTCCGGGGAGAGCTGAAAAAATTGCTATCAGATCTAAAAAAGATAGTAGGCACGCGAATTACCCACTTTATTAATTAAAAAATAGCTAAAAACATGTTTATATTCCAAAGAGAGAGCAGGAAAAACGGCTATCAGATCCAAAGAAGGCAGTAGCCACGCAAATTACTTACTCACTTTTTCCTTCTAAATTATTATTAATCCTGAAGTCCTAGTAAAGATAATGGGACAAACTTTTTCAAATTTTTGTCATAGGCAGAGGTGTACTAATGTACACCCACATTTCGCCGGTATTTTTAGGACCCATGTCATAGGGGGCGCGTCTATTGCCATTCACCGAGCACAATTCCAAACTCCGAGCTACTACGGAGAATTTCATAGAAAAACCCAATAACACTTTGCTCGACATGGGAATCGAACCCAAGACCTCTAGAATAGCAATCTCGCTTAGGACCACTAGACTATTAAGGAGTTGCAGTATTTCAAATTTATCCGACGTTTTGTAGTGCTCAAAAATCGAATTCAAAGATGCCGTTACATACATACGAACATACAGGCGAAACTAATAGCAGCATGTTAAACAGTGCAGGCTGATGGGATAATCTAAAATAATTAATTACATATATACATTTAGTAAAAAGAAAATTTATTTATCCTATTCTTTATTATGATATAGGCGAGCCTATTGCCATTAACCGGGTACAATTCCGAGCCAATACTGAAAATTTCATAGAAAAACTCAATAACGTTTTGCTTGGCCCAGGACCTCTAGCGTAGCAGTCGCTAGACTAGAGAAACAAGTTAAGGCAGTTAAACAATTTTACAAGTTAAAGATCTTCTACACTTATTATATTATTCATAGCGTCTAAAGTGATGTACCTAGTTAGTGAGTTTTTGCCACTTTATGCAAAACACATTAGTTTATTTTCGCATCGTCATCATATCAAGATAAAACAAACATTTCTACCGCAACTAAATCCGTCGACAGGGTAATATTTACGTGACGCAAAAGCAGACCGCAATAAAGAAGATATTTTTTTCTATTTTAACTAAATAAAGCTATGCAATTGAAAACGTCGCCTCCACATCCGCAACTTAATTAGAATTTTTCAGGGTATTAGCATTTCAAAATGTCTGTTATTCTTCAACTAAGGGTACGACTCTAATTCGGGTGAATTAGACAGATTGGGATAATCAGAAATACACGGTTCGCGCATTAAAACTCTTAACTTTGGAATCACGTGGGCCATAATTAGGTGATTACCGAATCCAATCGATGTAATTAATTCAAGATAGCGGCTTCACTCGCCCGCCCATTAAAGCTATGCCGTAATGGACGAAAAAACCTATTTAAATAATGAGTATAATTACATATTTTTTTCACGAACGCACGGATATTACGACTGTTGCGGTATCATTAAGAGTTTTATTGTCTTAATAGAGCTAATTATACATTTTTTTCGGTTCTTAATTGATGCGCCGTAGGAAAGAACATTTATTACAAAATGTGAAATGTCATGCTTTAAATGAATACGTTATGTTAATGTTAAATTTAACGGGTTTGTAAGGCATGCAGATAATGTTTTAGATTTACTTCAAAGCCGTTTTGTTCGCATTGAATTAGTTTTGGTCGGTTGCGTATAGGTTTTGTGTAATTTCCTATCGTTACTTTATCTTCGGTGAGTGCATTCGGACGCGGCCGGTTATAATTACAATATAATTTTATTGTTTAATTACTTAAGTAGAAAGTCGCCGGTCGATTCATGCATTGCTCGATAGTTTCGTCATTCACCGCCTACCATGACCGATGTGTTAACGTAACAGCGATTTAGTCATCGATAATCACATGTTTTATTTACCAAGTCTAATTTTTATAATATAAGTTTATAAAAACAACATATTTTTATGAGTTTTACATGTTTATCGATTTAGTATGAATTGGCGTAGGTATTATGCTGGTTTTATAACATCGTATCAAATTATCAACGCGGGTTTTTTTCTGGGATTATGTAGTAAAAATATATACATTAATATTAATGTTACACGATTATAATGCGTGGCTAAAGCTTGTAAAATTATACGAACATTTGATAAATACATGTAGACAAAACTAAAATAATAAAAATCTTTTGCAAATCATTGCTTTGTCTTGTTTTTTACTGAGATCTTAATTTATATAAAACTAATTAAAACAGAAACTGAATCTAGTCATAATTATTACACTTCTGGCTATAAACATATAAACACTTTTTTTGGTACCATTATACTATCACGCCTGCATTCCACGAAGGAGTAGGCAGAGGTGTACAATATACGATTGCATACACCCATAGTTCGCCAGGATGATAAGATCCCATGTAATAGGGGGCGAGCCTATTGCGATTAGCCGGGCACAAATCCGGACTTCGAGCATCCGCTGAGAATTTCACTGAGAAACCCAATAACACATTGTTTGACCTGAGTATCGAATCCAGACTGCGCAGTTTACCACAGTCTTTGTAGATTATTATAAGAAAAACTCTTCTTTAAACCAATAACGTTACACAAAAAATATTTTAGTTCTATTGAAGTTTGCATTAACATTATATCGTCAAGCGCTTTAATGTAAACACAATTTAAAATCTATTGTTTTGCCCTCATGATGCAACTACGTACCTACGTCACTGAATTAATCTTACCACAGAATAACCTCTATTTCTACGTAGCCTTTTACAAGGAATTAACAGAAACTCTTTCTCCACAGGTATGGGTTCACCGAGCCCCGTGACTAATAACAACATGCTGCCGCCCGCGATGCCGTCCCCCATGCCGCAGCTGATCCTCGCCTCGGGCCAGCTGGTGCAAGGCATCCAGGGCGCCCAGCTGCTCATACCAACCTCACAAGGTAATTACAGTACGTTGTATCCATTGAAAATCATTATCCTCGGCTTCTGGTCTAACAAGATGCTGCTGAATATCAACGAAGCGACTGCTACCAACCCATTTTTTAGCAGCACCAATATTCAAAAGATAGACACCAGTCTTATTTACTTTTTGTAGTAAATTATCTAGTTAAAAATTCTAGGCTAAATTAAAACTATTTTTCAGCCTTTACAAGCTTCCCTGGTAGCCTATACTAGTGCGTAGTACAAGGAGAATAAATTGTAGCTATTTTCAGAGAAAAATCGTGTGTTATCTAGCATTTACTGTAATGAAAATTGCTCTTGAATCAGGAATCCGAATTATCAGCTTCCAAAAAATTGCATTGAAATGAGAAAATTCATTCGCTAGAGAAATACAGATCAATATTTATTTTAATCTACCAAGATAAACACATCTATTTTCGTATAGAGGATTGGAATATAAAACATTAATAGTTTTTTCTCTATACCCAGGCATTGCAACACAGACCATCCTTACGATACCGGTGAACCACGTGAACTCCAATGACCAGATGGTGAATCTAGCTCTAAACAACGGCCAAGTCGTGTCTACGTCACTCGCCAACCTCCAAGCAATGGCCCAACCGCACCAGCTACTAAACTCCAACCCCCAACAGTCGGCCAACATTCGGCCAAACATGCTGAACCCAACATTATCGAATGCGCTCCTAAATCCAGGGCTGCCAAACTTTTTGTCGAACGGCGCAGCTAACGCGCAGGAGTTGCTTCAAGCGTTGCAACAGCAACAGCCTCAAGGGAATCACAACCTTCTGCAGACGGTGCAACAGAACAATATGCCTCAGCAGATGCAAGGAAGGCGGTCGTCTTCACCTCGCCCAGAGAGGCATTATAAGGAGAGAGAAAACTTTGCCGATAGATTTGGTGGAGGCTCCAGAGAAAGGAACGAAAGGGAAAATGCTGGATCTGCTATGAACAGCATTAATAGGTGAGTTTTGTTATTGTAGTTACCATAGTTACCGTTTTCCTCACGAGTGTAATTTCAGGATAATTTATACGTTTGAATCTATTTGTAACTGGAAGAAAATTACTAACATCGATCGATACATCGTACGACAGTTCAGCGAATTACGAACAATTATCACAAGAATTGATTTTTAAAATCAATTACAAGATAATTGTCCAAGTCTAACATTGTTTGATGTGGATCACCAGAGTTGGCGTTCGTTTGTGTCGTTTAAAACCCACCCCTATGACGTAGGCAGTTAAGTTGATACGGAGTGCACATAACGTGTTCTAGCGTGGGTGCACGGACAAGTGTTAGTAGTAATTATGTGACAATGAATGTAATTACAGTGTGACGCCAGTGCGGATCTTGTGCGTGTGAGTAAATTACTAATCAACGTTTCGTTGTGTTCGGAGGGGAGGATTTTTCGTCCCTAATTAGTGATGAATTTTCATTATTTTGATGGTTAGTGTCACAAAATTGGCCGTAAAATTAGGAATGTGCGTTCATTGTACGTATAACTACACTTCGAGCTATACAAATCGAGTTTACGCAGGCCTCTTATTATGTGGACGATACATAAAATTTAGTCCGCTTCTATACAATGCGAGATCAGCTTAAACTGGTATTATATAGCTTGACCTGTAGCCGTCTGTACAGTCGCCAGCACATCAGGTTATACAAAACTGTCAAATTTCTCCAAATGATTTTAAACCTTTATCTATTAATAATTAAGTTAAAAAAACAACTGAGAAAATTTGACATTTTGTGGTTACTTGATATGCTGACCAGCATATCAAGTAACCACAAAAAACACACACCGTACATTGTACTGTGTTTTGATGTCCAAAAGTCGCTACTGATGCTTTGCTGCTTTAGTTCCTTCAACCAGTTAGTACGATATTCTAGGGCCGAATTACACCAACTCTAAATTAGTAGTTTCATCAACATCAATCTCATCACATCTCGTCTCGTCATCTATAGTGTTGTGATTCGAATAATCGTGCCAGATTTTGTATCGATAGTTAATCTTAGATTTACTCAACACAATACTTAATTCATAATTTTATTTTCCTTAATTGAGGTTATTCCCTGATGCAAATACTTTAATGCACTTTCCTTATACGTGGACCGTCAAAGGTAATGAAGTGATGAATTGCCATCAAAATAAACCAATTAAATAATAATGAACAACTAATTAAAGTAATTTACCTGCAGTTGGTAATAATAAGACACTCCTTAAGGTAAATAACTGTAAATATTTGTCATATGGTTTTAAGGGGAAGCATCACAATAAGCTAAAAAATGGGAAATACTTATGTGTGGTTTCCCCTAGTGACCTCACGATCATCGCGCTTAAATAATAATAAAAAAAATATCGTCATACTATCACGCCTGTATTCCATAAAGGGGAAGGCTGTAACTTAGGACCTAAATGACATAATGATAAATCCAAACTCCAAATTGCTACTAAGGATGCATCGAAAAACCCAATAACACTTTGATCGACCTGGGAACCGAAACCAATATTTTAGTCAAGTCATGTAAATTACTAACCTACTTCTAACTTACTTAGTACTTATCTAGTTCAAATCATCAGCGTACAAATAATATTATTTGCTTAAATACAAAAATAAATTGACGAAATGATTCTATATCCAAATCCGGCATTAATTTCGGCGTGCAAAGTTCCTAAAGATATACTTAAAATCAAACGAAGTACGTTAAATTCGGTTGGCAATTGTCTGTTCTTCGACCTTATACTTTCAATAATAAGAGCGTGAATTAGTCAACGGTCTAGATTGTCCATAATATACCCATCACTGGTTGATTTTATTCGGAGCAAATCAGCTAGATATTTATCTAAATAGCTCTAGGTCTTATTAGAGTTGCAAATTTATCAATTTAAATTGTAAGCCTCTTATTCCAAACGTTCATTAAATAAGCTACAAGACATCAGATGGGCTAGAACGAAACGAAATAATTTTGTCGTTGCTTATCTTATACCGAAACAATGACTGGACACGAGATAATTCGACGCCAAAATTATGTCACGGCTTGCATATTAGCTCCCCTAAAGTGAGTATAATCTCTAGTGCTGTGTCATTTTACTGACCTCAAAATTACCAGACATGACGTAGAGGTCGGTTGATATTTTTACGTAAAGATTATAAAAGGTAACTTACCTAATTCGTAGTAGGTAAGTAGATATATGAAAACAAAACAAAACCTCATACGTTTCTTGGAATATTATTATTTTAATTCCACTGTCATTTAAATTCGATTCGCATTTAATTAGCACTATGTTAATTAATTTGATGACTAATGCCCCAAGTGAGGCCATCACGCGAATATTATCGTTTTTAACACATAAAGCTGTAAAAACAGATGCTATCATGAGGGGGTAATGTCCTGTATTACGTGTAATTGTGCACCAAGTGCACAGCTAATGATATGCTTCGGGAAATACATTTGATATCAAACAATGGTGTATTAAAAGTTTTATTGAAACCAAGGAATAATTTTATAACAGTCGTATTTAATAATCGGTAGCAATTGTCTAACGGTTGAGGCTCTGGAGTACAAATGAATACCGTTGAATAATTATGGTCACTCTTGCCTAGCCTTGGATATTGCACAATAAACTTAAAAAAAACTGATGTGGGCCACAATTATATTTAATTTTCCTCCACTGGGATCTTGCTTTGTATTCATTAGACATGCATAAGACCTCCAATTGAATACGAAACATCTACTATTTATCAGTTAGTGTAAAAAAGCATTAATATAATGAATTGTACTAAAACTTAAAAAAAAAAATGCAAGAGAATATGTGAAGGTATGCAATGCCCAATTGCAGCTCTGCCGATTTTAGTCCATCGATATTTTTTATCGACCTTAGGCACATCTCTACAGATTCTTATTAGTGATCTGTTAATGCAAAATTAAAGAATCCTGAATACCTAATCAAAAATAAACAAAAAATATAATTATCTTCTTAATTAGCTCTTTCTTGACTTAATGCACAATACCTAAGGTACTTAAGTTATTTCTGTTTGGGTACTTAAGTGCACACAAGCATATTAAGGAAAACAGGTACTTACACCCACACAATGATCAACTTTAATTAGGTATTTAATGTTAATTACATACAGGATGTAATGTAAGTGATCGTTACAGATATAATTACATAAATAATGCTGTGTTCACGTATTTTATATACAATTTTCTGGTGTTGGTAGTGCGGAAATATAATAAAAAAAAAATTGTTCGCGGTACGTGCGCGACATTAGCCTGCTTTGCTTACATTTAATAGGCATGATGACAGTAAGCAAGAATTACTAAAATAATATGTTCATATACTGAAATATAATTAATATGTTTAGAAAAGAATATTTATTTTTATTTATAAGACGGGATTATTAATTTATTTGATAAAATAAAACTACAAAACACACTAGTCCGCCATGTTCAGTTGAACACCAATCAGATTCAATTACGTCACATCTATGTTGAACTGTCGCTGTCACGTAAATTTCGTACGAATTTCGACCATCTCCGCGCTTAAAATTGTTTATTATGTATTTCCTAATTGTATATTACTTAGCTTTTGTCCTACAACTTGTGTAAGAACTTATTAAGTAATGGAACAAGGGTTTACCAAGGCAAACAGCTCTAATTTGCCCAGAATTGATTTGTTAATGCTGGGACAGTTCCTGGTATTAAACAAAGAGTTCTGTTCAGCAGAATTTAGAAATGTTAAAACTACAATGTAAGTATTATTTATTATTATTTGTATTATACCTACTATAAATAAAAAAATAAAATCACTTAAAAAGCACAGCTTCGTATGTTTAGTTTTAATAATGTTTTGATTTTATAAAATATGCTTTCCTATCGATTTCTTTGTTTTAGATCCTCCAGGCCATCTTATGGGGACGACGCAATTAGCTACGTTCAGTTAAATTGCGATGGAAATCTATGTACTTATAGTTAAATCAAAAATCTGCCCAGAACACAAGGTCCACGCGAAGTTATATGCAGTGACGTTAATAGTTGACGAAGTAAAGGAAGAAGTTATATCGGTAAAATCCCATGACTGCGTTGCCTCACAAGGAGGCTGCAAACATGCCATTGCATTTCTCATGTGGGTCCATCGTAGGAGTGAAGAACCGATTATTCAAGTAGGTAATTTACGATCCATTCGGCGGGGCTCAGGCTCAGTCAGTGTCTCGCCTCGTAAGTTACTTGAATAATTGATTAAAAATTTTATGTAATAAAGAAAATCTATCGGGTAAAATCTCTCAAGCTATCTATGAACTTTATTTTAGTAAATAAAAAATGATGTCAAATCATTTTCGGTTTCATTATTTTAAGAATAAAACCGAAAATGGAAGATAAAATTACAAAAAAAGAGGTATCTTTGTGAATTTATTCTATCGAGCCAACTTTATCAAATCGTGTTTCCCTTTTATGTGTTCCCTAGAATATATACTCAACAATATAAATTTATTTTCTCAGATTTTAATTTTACTATTTACTACTTAAAAACATTTTTATGTGGGCTTTGCAGTACCACCCGGCCTTAATCTCCTATTGTATACGATGTCAAAACATAGAAGTGACGTCATAAGCAGACGCCATGACACCAGGGACCGTTTTCGCGCTAATTTAAAAACATTGAATTAAAATCGCATTTTTGTATCAAAAACCTTTTTTAATTGCAGAAAAAAAATATTTTTCGGAAATAGTATATACATAAGAATATTTTAGATCAGTTTTTGAAAATCAGTCATCATGCCTATTGTTAATTAGTATTAAATTTTGAATTATATCTGTCAGTACGAACGTTATTTAGGCACTTTTTGTGTTTATAAAAGATCCAAGCATTTTCTTAGACTTTGAAATGAATCTACTTTTTACGGATTTTAGCGCGTTGTATTGATATTATTTCATGATGTGTACAGTAAGGTCACAGCGCCCATGCAGGTCCCATGCCAAATTAGCTCTTAAACGTCTTAAATCGGGAAGCAAATTAATAATAGGTAGAGCAGTATAGTATCTACCTATGCCAAAACAGCTATTTTAAAAAACACAAAAGTAACGGAACACACGGCTACAGGTCAACCTATACAAAAGATATTAAATACCAGTTTAAGCTGAACTTGCATTGTACAGACTTCCTTTACACGACGAGGCCAGCGTAAACTGGTTTTGTATAGCGTGATATGTAGCCGTGCGTACGTAATTATTTATTTTTATATTAATATTGTATTTATATTGACCTTGAAATAATAGTTAAAAATTATATTCCTACTTAATTCATTTTCAAAAACCAATTAGACAATAACCACGAAATTACCCGAAAACAAATTACAACGACCGCTGTCGCATAATACGATTAGATTTATTACAAAAGAAACGGGAAAATCAACAGTTAATAAATGTCTTGATTAAAAACAATTAGAGCATTCTGGTCTGGCCCGGTCGTACACAAAGATACACATAAGTACACAGTTACAAACACACACACACGGTGTATACAGAAGTTAATGTATAATTGCTTTTGCATAGCTGCGCGACGAGACAAAATGCTTTGGGGTTTTTGTCGTTTAATGTTAGATTTTCTTGCGGTATGTTTACGATCAATTCGTTAAATGGTTACATTGGGATTTATACTGTGAAAATGTAAGAGATTTTTTCTAAAATCAGTATTAATATATATTGTATGAGACAAATTTATTTTGTCTTCAAATAACTCCCTCATATAAAGTCTAGTTGTACTAACGTTTCTTTATAACAATTACGAAATATCAATGCATTGACTCGATATGGGATTACGTTTTCATTAAGAATGAAATTTTCTACATAATATGCCAACAGTTCTTTTTTTAAATGTCTTTCTAAACTGATGTTCCTTCTCTCTCTCGGCTTGATACCATAAAACATTAAAAAAACACATGTTTATTTTTTAAAGGTCGTTATATTGTACGGTAGACTGCCTCATTAGTCTAGCGTTCCTAAAGGCGACTTCTGCGCTGGAGGTCCTGGGTTCGATCCCCAGGTCGAGCAAAGTGTTACCTACTGGGTTTTAGCCCAGTACCTAGCAGCTCGGAGTCTGGATTTATGTCCAATTAATGGCAATAGGCTCGCCCACTGTTACATAGGACCGGCAAAATGTGGGTGTACATTACTACACCTCTGCCTAACCCTTCGATACAGGCGTGATGGTATGTTATGTTATATTGTACGGTTTCTCCGCAACCCCGATCTCTAATCGTCACAGAAGTTCTAGGAACAAAATCAGCCAAACATTTCGAAAGTAAGCTTCAAGCGAACGAACGGAGACATTCCACTAATACACTATATAATTAGGTGCGGCATTAAGTATGCCGCCTATAATTACTGTAGCGCCTGTGACGTGCCTAATCCGGCAAGTAATGGTGATAAATAGATCTATACGAGGATATCACGCTGAATATATTAACGTCTTGCAGTTCATTGTATACTGTGACTATAAACAAACCTATCCTAGTTGCATTGGGATATTTTTGTAGACGTTGCATTGTTATACAATTTGAATGGTACGGTGGGCGTAATTGGAACTAAATTCGCCTTCAACGCCGCCATTTTGATTAAAATGTCAGTTGGAGTCAGTGTTCCCATGTTCAGTTTTATATATGAATGTTTATTATTCTTCTGAATTTCATCTCAAAAATTCTCTGGAATTTTCGGTCTTTTTGCAGTTAATTGTATATTTAATCCTTTCTAGTAAAATTGTTTTATGGCAATAGTAAACGCAACAGTGACGATACTGTCTCAGAGTAAGTTTGCTGTACTATTTTTACAGATTTCTTTGATTCAACATTATAACACTGACTGATATTATGTAAACTTCATTTATTACATTAAATTAAAAATGTTTTTTTAACAACAATCTAAATTACTTTGTCTAATAAATAGATCGAAAATAGTAAAAAAAACAACGTGTTAAAGAATGATTTTTTATAAGAGATCCAATTTAAAATTATTTGTTTTTTTATTTATCTATTTATTTATACGCTTAATTGTACACCAAAATTAATTACAAGGAACAACAAAGTTTTTTTAACTACATTGATGAGAAGAAGTTGTTTAAAACTCTCATTGGAATTAAACTAATTTAATTATTCAAATAATTTTAAAGTCACGCTGTATAATTAATCTCCGATTCACAGCAACATGCTGGCTTTAGTTCATGTAGTGCTGCTATTCGTCTAAAGCAATACGATCTCAATAATTAAAATTTATTTTTATTTATTTATTTAATTCTTTATGCACTAAGAGTACAGAGGCGGACTTAATGCCTTAGGCATTTTCTATAATGAGGTCCGTCAAAAGATTAGGTACGTAAAATATACTCCTGACCCGAATATAATACAAGAATTGTAAGAAGTGAATATTCCTAGATAATCGTAAAAACTAAGTGTAGTTCTGCCGCTTGCAGGGCAAGGTTAATAGTTATATTCATGCAAACGTAGAAAAACTATTTAATTAGAACAACATAACATAACATGTAGCGATCATGTCAAATTGTAAAACCTAACCCGTTCTTCACCGTGGAACTACATCGATTGCGATAAGTACAGTCGGGTCACTATTAATATTATTAATGCACTTTATTTTAATAATGCTCGTTCATAAAAGTATCATTTTAGTACGACGCATTATGTTAACCCGTAACACGCTACATTTCGACATCACTACAATAATTATTATTGTCGTTTCATATCTACGTCTATTATACGTTTATATGAAGCGTGTGTCTGTGTGTGTGTAGTCAAAGACATTAAGTTAATGCCACCTCATAATTACTGGTTGGGAGCATTAATTCTCGCATCCATAATTAAGTTTAATACCTCATTTCTGTTGGCCTACAATCTAGATAAATATTGTCTGTCGTTTGACGTCTATTAAAGTTACATTAAAATTGTAAATCATTGTATAGATAGTCGGGTTTGATATGGAGTTTTATAATGTATCTAGTTCTCAAGGCTGTACTATTTTACATTCATATTAAATATACCTATTTACCTATGCTATTAACGCATTTATCCTTATTAATAAATGAGTTTTGTATATGTAGCTTTGAGCTCGGATATCCACATATTTATACGAAAATTGCAGCCCCTCTGTGACTTTGAACATGTAATGAATAAACCAAACGTCCGCGAAAACTGTTTAAGTGACTGTGAAAACTGCATAAAAATCCGCATGCCACTCAAATAAACAGACGAAACCGGCCATAACATTATAGAAACATTTGCTAGATTTTATAATTGTGCATATATATATTCAGGTTTTTGTTCTAGAACTACACATTAAATAAATTTTCATATAAATAAACAGCAAATATTATATTATATTTCTATACTTACACTGTGCTTAATTTTATCAATTCGTTAAGCCTATGTCACTTATCTGTATTTACTCACAACAAAAAATACAAGGACTTTAATAATTACGATTGCTAATCTTTTAATGCCAATGGCTGCAAATTTCAAATAATAATTCACTTCTCAAGCAATAAATTATAATTATAATTATTCTTAGCGTTTACAGGGTTAATGTTATTGGTGAACAAATGTCACGTAACTCGTGAAATGTTACAATAAATAAGGATATTTTCAATTAACATTGATTAGACGCATTATTTTAAACAAAATGAAGTGTTTTCAAATTTACTAAGCAAAGTGGTAAGCCGTCTTAACTTGATATACTACGTCCTGATGATGACAGAGAAAACTCTGGAGTCACTGCAATTTATTTTTCTGTGAATTTATTAGGTTTAATCAAGGGTAATTTTTGTTGCCTGCATTATTTAAATGGTGATTCTTGGCGATGACTATACATAAGTACAATTGTACATGAATACTTTTTAGTTCAAAATGGTTTTATTTAGATGGGTACTTACGCAAGGCTACAGATCAAGCTATACAAATCCAGTTTAAGCTGGCCTCTTATTGTATAGGAAGCCTATACAATGTGAGATCAGCTTAAACTCTGGTTTTGTATAGGTTGACCTGTAGCCGTGCGTACGGACCAAAGTAGAATATGAAGGTGTAACGCAAAATCAGTTTGTTTATTTCATTTTATTTTTATTTTTTTATTTTTAGTTTTATTTTCTTTGGGAAACAAACAGATACAATATATTATTAAGTTATTACATAGCAGGTTACACACAATCCAAAACAGTTTCTGCATATTAGCAAAACAATTTGTGACGGACTTAATGTTAAGAACAAGACAAGGGAAGCAAATATATATGTAATTAATTAATTATGTTATTCAAACAATATAAATTATGGAATTATGATACCATTATATATGGTTCAACCAATTTGTTCCTCAATTATATTCACCCATTTTATGAGTATATTTGTGTATCAAAATTTCAAAACCAACGCTTTATAAGAAGAAGTTTAAAGTACCTGTGTATATGTATATTTTTGTCTGAATAATCAAGTGACAATTGACATTTCAATCAAAAAGAAGTACAATAAGAAAAAAATATGAAAATGTCATTTCAGGGTGAAAGTTTATCTAGTTACTTCATAATTAGTTAGTTCATAAAGAGTTATTTTAATGAGTATTGTACGCTTTTATATAATAATAGGAAGGATTAGTTATAAACGCCTTTATTCAATTAGCAATTGCAAACTAAAACCAAAATATTAATAAAATATTGTTCAATTGTTCGACTCTACTGATTCCTGTGCTCTTTTTTCATAGAATGGAGTGCAAACTTTTTATTCACATTTTTCTCTTTAAGTTAACACTACCGATTCAGAGCATTAAATATTTATGCAGTGAACTTATTTTTAAACGTTTAATGTATTTTGGGTTCGAATTAGTTTCTTTAACTTTGGAAGGAGATGTCTAAAGACTAACGGCGAAATGTACAACTGGCGACCTAAAAGTCATTTTATTTGTCACAATCGCACTTCAGGTAATGTAAGCAATTGCTATTATTTATAACTAGCTGACCTATTGAACTTCGTACCGCCTTTCATTTCATATTCTGAGTTTTTTTATAACTTGATCGTTATTTTTAATTTTTCTCTTATATAACTGCCTCATTATTCTTGTGGTCCTTAGCGCAACTGCTACGCTAGAGGTCCTGGGTTCGATCCCCAGGTCGAGCAAAGTGTTATTGGGTTTTTCTATGACATTCCCTGTAGCAGCACGGAGTCTGGATTTGTGCCCGGTTATTATTATTATTATTATTATATACTTTATTGTACACCAAAACAAAATACAAAAATACAGGATACAAATGAAATTTAAAACATACAATGGGTGGCCTTATCGCCGGTTAATGGCAATTATTACTATTACATGGGACCTAAAACATACCGGCGAAATGTGAGTGTGCATTAGAACACTTCTGCCTAACCCGTCGGGGAATACAGGCGTGATGGTATGTATGTTTATGTTTATGTGTCTTTTATACAAACCTTGTTCTGACAATAACGAACACAAAAAAAAATACAATTATAAGTGCAGTCGTTTGGAAGTTAAACGCGTACATACATTTAGTAGATTCATTTTTATTTTTAGAGATAGATAATAGGTAGGTAAGTACCTACTTTATTTTGGTAATTTTGGAATAACTTAGAAACACAATCGACTTAAAAATATTATAGTTTTTTATTATACAGGGTGTTTGGCAGAACGTTGAACATACTCAAATAGTGAATGGGCGGGGTCACTTGCTACTTATTCAGCCCTAATTATTTATTTAACCTTGGCCCCATGGTTTGTTTTATTTTATATACTTTTTGTATTTTTTAAACCACTTAAAAGTCTAATGTTTTTATTTATAATGGGTAAAACAGGCAACATTTTGTTTGTTTTTAATTATTAATGTTGCTAGATAGAATTAGATTAAACATAACGTTATGCAAATGTTACCTAGAAAATAAATTATGAGTCCTCAAACTTACAGAAAGATTTAAAAAAATACTTAAAGCTTAATTTCAACTTCCATTTGAAAACAATAGTGATTGAAGAGTTCCAATCCTAGCAAAATATCCCTAGTGTGATCCACCATTTGCGTATTTTTAACGTTCTGTCAAACACGTATGTACTCCAAACTGCGTCATGCCTACGTAGGTGTCTTTTTCGAAATTCGAAATACTTGTCTGTAGGTCCGTTCATGATGATTGGTTACATGCAGACACATTCGCCGCTTCTGTGCCATCAGGTTCGGCCCTTAATCTTTGACAAACGAAATGTCAAATTGTGACGTCAGGCTCGATTGACAGTTTAGCACGCACTCAAACGGAGTTTGAACGATTGTCAACACCTGACCAACTACCTATGCAATTGACGATTCCGATTCTTGCTTCATTCGGTAGGTGATTTTTTGTAATAAGGTCAGACGACGAAATAGTGATAGATGTTGTTTTTAAAAGACATGACGTAGAAAGTTAAATAACGGCAAAACATCCATAAAAGCCTCATTACGACATTAAAGCCGAAATATCATTTATAATAATACCCTACAAGGACCACTCCAACGCACACATGACAGTCCACTCATGCATGACGTCACGCGTCATCTGATCATAATTCCAAGTAAGCGGATATTTATACAATAATTATCTCCATAAACATGATCGAATCTTGCTAACTACGCAATTTAATTATATCTGACAATACATACTGACGAGACAGTTTCATTTTTTTTTTCACAGAGACGATTTAAGTTTATTAAAAAGCAATTATTGACCTTAATAAAGCATTTTGTATTTTTATAATCGTACCTTTAGGCGGACGTTATTTCACTCGGCCATATTCGTTTTAAAACAATTCCATTTTTGAATAATTATCGGGTTGGTTCCATTACTAAGCATAAAGAAACGGAAACTGCGTTTATATTTTTTATTATAATTATGACAAGTGTATTTCTAACAAAAATTTGGTAGAAAGAAGTAGTTACAAAATGAAATTATTTTGTCTATGATTGATAAGTAAATGCCAGTATTCATTGAAAATGCACATATTAGGTACTATTTTGTATAAAGCGTGAAACTACGCTGCTAACTCATTGGTATTAAACGAAAAATAATTAATTAAATGTCTCTCCCATAACTATAAATCGTTACTAATGTGAGTATTAATTGTTCCGATTGTACTTACCTGCTATGATTTTCTGTTTCATGTAAGTAATTTAACTTCAAAACCAACAGAATAATAATTATATTTGTAATAATTATATGTACAGAGTCGATGCATCAGTTATTAAAACCTACCCTTTAATTTAAGGTCACATGTGTATGACAAGAAAATGATTTCGTAATTAAATTTGCAATCGAACGATTATTATTTTTAAATAATTACCTTGAAAAGGCGTAGTTTTAACGTCGGGGTGCCTCTGATAAATTTGAAGGAACAATTAATGACATTTTTGTTTGTGTGCGTAACTTATTCACGTACAGTGTCCGTGTGTGAATGTGTGCGTTATTATCGTTGCACGACACACGCGTGTAGTATTTATTTATCGCAGTAAAGGGTGCTAGTTTAATTTGCATATTAATTGATTACTAAGAAAAGATAAATTAACTTATTCACTATAAGCTATGATTAAACGTCTCCAAATGGAACATGATGACATATTACGGGAGTTTAATAAGTAGGTCGGTATATTATATACTTAGGCAAGTAGATATACCTACCTTTATTACCGTCAGAATTTAAATGAACACCTGAATGAAAAAGGTCTAACGAAGATTGACTAAAGTAGGATCGTCTTAGTGATGTCATCGGTAAAAAAATATATCAGAAACCGCAGCTGAAATAACGGGGCACAGCAAGTTTAATTATAAAGCTAATATTATCACTTCACAAGCTTACATCGATATCATAAGAACCGCTAGAGATTTGGATTAAAAATCAAAACAAATAATAAAAAAAAAACTTAATTAGGTATGCATTTACTATGCTAGGATTAAAAAGTTATTTTAGTGAAGGAAAAATTCGAGCGCGTAGCGCGTGCAGGATTTGAACCTGCGTCTTCTGGTTAAATAAGAAAAACTTAAATAGATTTAAATAACATTCCCTACCAGCCTTTTCTTCCCATCTTAAGGTTACCGAGAAAAAAATTAAAATAGGAACAAAAAAAATATTACATGCAAACATTTTTCCTCATTAATAACAAACTTACCACGAGTTACACACAACTTGCGACAATCGTATTAAAACGAGTCACCGCAACACCGTATCAGCTTCACGTGCATAACAAAAGTGCATGTGTGTGAGTGAGGTGCAACGGATGAGGCCCTAATTAGCCAGCAATTACCGCTAATGCAGGCACACTTAATGAAGCGCGCACCTCATTTGTGCCCGCCGCACTCGTGTGGGACACTCACAAAGATTATTGTTACACGATGCACAGTTTTACACGGAAAAAAAATGAGAAAAACTCACTTTTTAATCCTAGTTTTGAGGGTTATATCTCTATGACGCTCGTCTCCTTTTTGTGTATGGTCTTTCCTGTGATTTAATTTACTTATTTCAGGTCTACTTTTCTTTAAGATAATAATATAGGTACGGACTTAGGTACTATAGGAATTCATATTTAATGAGTTATCAGATTTATTTTCGATAATTTAATAGGTATTAGTTAGTTAACGACTTATATCCAAAACGACTTTTTACAGATTTTATCTCGTTACACTGGTTTTATTTAATTCCCGACGTTTCGGACGTATTGGAATTTAAATAATATAAAAAAGTTGTTTTATTTCAATGTCTAATATTCGCGTGGGTTACTGTTAGAAACCAGTAGGTATGCTGAGGTATATCAATAGTTCTAAATCAATACAATGGACCGAATGAAAAGATTGTCTTGCTAATTTACTTTTTCTCGTCAATCCATTCACTGTTCCACTGCTGGACTCGGGTCAAAATGAGAGAGGTTATACCTACTATTTTCACTCTTTCTGCTTTTGACCTACAACATCCGCCGCATAAATTAAAAATATAAGTATAGTTTCATTCACACTCAGTTATTACTAAATGTTTACGGAACTTACTCGACTTGACATTAAAATTGTTAGTACATAAATACCTGCCATGATTCACTATCATGGCACTGTCACGAGGAAAGTCACTGGAACAAGATACGCTTACATTATTTCGTTCCTACTAAACCAATTATATAATATACTAGCTTTCCGCCCACGGCATCGCCCGCGTGGACGTTACTTTTCTTTTCCTTTTACTTCAATAAATAGCCTATGTCACCCAGGAATAATGTAGCTATCTATTGGTAAAATAATTGTTGAAATCACAGAGTCAAACACAAACTTTGCCTCTTTATAATATTAATTAAGTAGATATCTACTCTATCTATAACTATATAGTTATACACATTTTATAATGTGACTTATAGAAGGAAAATACCTTCCATTGTGTAAATACACATGTAACGACACTTTTTTATGTTCCATAATTTTATGTTTTTATTTATTTTATTTTCGTTGAAAAAAAACTTTAATTCATTGCATATAACACTTACTTACTATCAGTAAGATATATAAAACAAAATAACCACAACATTTTCCATTTTTAACAAAGATGTATGCTAACAACCCTATTCTCCCCTTTTCACATAGTACTCTACCTATAATTTGATACTGATACTCTCAATTAGCCATGTTATGACGTATGACATTGTGCTATAAGTAGATATAATTAAAACATGCAGAATAAGTGCCAAAGATGGTCGGGATTTTACGTAAATTAATTAATGTCAAGTATTGTGACCGAGAACCAAAACCCTTCACTTTGTATTCTGCGACCATAAGTTTCAATATATAAATACTTACATAATAACCATAGCTAAAACTATATCGTATAGGAGTGTATAAAGTACAATGCAGGAACTTCCTTCGTAAGTAGAAGCAAAAATAATACAACCGTCTTCACAGGTTGAACAAGACAAGATTTCTTTTAAATTTAAATGTATCTAAGATAAAAATACCAACATCTAATTGACTTTATCCGACATTTGTCTAAGATTACCTTATAACTTACGGTACGGTGCGGCCTCGCTACGCCGAATGCTAAAATCTCGAGAACATTTTGCGTGAAAGCATTTCGTCACGGCAAACGACTCGCGACCGGTTTTGTATCTGTTGCGATACATAAATTGTGTTTTAGTCAATGGATTTGTGGAATATTTTAACAATGAATTAAATTTTATCATTCGATTCTTGTAATGACGGTATACGCAGCTTGATTATGGTTATTTTATTTATCTATCGTGTTGTTTTGCAAAATTTCTTAAGATTAAATTATTTCCTTTAATTAGCCCAGTTGTACGAACAAATTATTGATTCCTTAGTCCTCTGTCCTTCAGACCACGGTTGCGGTGACGAATTTGGTGCTGAGTTACATATGAAACTGATTTATACCGTGAGGAAAACTTGTTAATTATATTAGTCTTAAAATTAATTCTCTAAGCCATCAGACGCTGATTCCAACCAATAATTATATTTACAGAGTGTTAACACAAACTTGAGTAGAGTATAACGATAACATCAAGCATCCAATACTTCAATCACCCCATTAACATGCATATACAAAATAATGACGTCATAATCCTAATGTTACACAGGCTCGCGGCATCGAATGGCGAGATAACAATCACTACGTCACACAACGCCAATGTCGGACCAGCCAGCAGCGCCGGTAGCGCCGGATCCGGGCCGATCCCGTCGCCTCATGCACCTGTCAAAATGTCACCGGGATCTGTCAAGTCGCCATCGCAAGATGACAGTGATCTGCTTGCTGATTCACCAAGTAAGTTTTTAATTTCTACATTCATTACTTATTATTTGAGCACACAACGTACTGTAAGAAAGTTCTACAGAGCATTCTGAATTTTCTTTTCATCTTTCCTATATACTACTCTCATGAGTTATTCAAAAATGCACCTTGTAATTATAACTTACTCGAAAGGTGCATTGTTTAACTAACTTACCATTGTAACTTTAGTAAAGCATTTTGACAAACTCTCATTCGCCATTTCAACACAACAAAAGCAGAACTAAGAGCAACTTAAACGCTATTTTCGACACAACTACTAACTCGATTCTACTTATCCATAAAAGTTGTACGTCCTAAGCATAGAGGAGCGATCCATTAGCTCAGCGAAGTCGAACAGTGTCCTAGGAGTTATTTTACCTAATACTATAAAGAGTTGTTGTAGAGACTGTCCGTGCAGTGTTTAGAAGTTCCGAGTTTCCGAGTGCGTTCGGTGACAGTCCAGTTAAGTTGATTAGCTGGAAGTAGCCGCGCGTTCATTCGACGTAGGCGAGCGGCCACTCCGCGATCTTATCACGACATTGTAAAGTTAATTTGGTTGCGTTTCAAAAAAAGGTTTGTTTAATTTGATTTTTAACTTGAACAAATCTAATTATATGTTCAACGGAGCGCTTAAACATGATTTTCTCAATGATTTTAGTCAGTTTTGTGATAAAATTTATACAGTATTG
Source organism: Subacronicta megacephala (assembly GCA_958496365.1). Classification (NCBI taxonomy): domain Eukaryota; kingdom Metazoa; phylum Arthropoda; class Insecta; order Lepidoptera; family Noctuidae; genus Subacronicta; species Subacronicta megacephala. The sequence goes on from OY292527.1 coordinate 10,852,723, forward strand.
AAAAAGGATTGAGTTTCTGTTCAATAAAACCTATTAGTATCTCAACTTAAACTCTTTAAGTACAAGATTATATTGCTTACATTTTATTTGTACAGCGCGTTATCACCTATAGATATTTAAAGCAATAATGTATTGAAATTAAGTGCATAACGAGCAGCAGTTTGTCAGGTTTACTAAGTTACACCAACAGAAGAAATAATTATCTTTCGGTATTTTAAACTTATATGGAAATATAAAATGAGTTGATAAAGAGACACTAGGTGGCCTATTTAAATACAACATGGCAAAACAAATTAATTGCAGGAAGTACCTAAATACGAATTAGTTGCTAACAATGAAGAATCTCTTTTACTCGCTGCAATGGGTACTAGTGGTGCGATTACTAACTACACTTCAGACGTTGCTATTTAAAGCCTATTTCCGGCGAGAATGGCATACACGCGTGCCTTCGAGCTGGATTTACGGAAAGCCTTGCCCTTTGAAGGGGTCCATTCGTTGGACACCGCAGCGTGTCAAGTTCTCCCCAAGAATCCCATGGCCGTGACTATAGGCCAAGGGAAGGCAAATGCAGTTTTTAGTCGGTACGAGTCCGATATTTTGAAGCGGGCGGCAGCCTAATGGCTAGGGCGTCGGTCTTGCGATCATGTGATTGCCAGTTCGAAATCCACCAATCGCACTACCGACGTGGACCCACCCGTTATACAAGCATTTAGCTTAGCACCAGGGGTTAACAAGAATACCAGTAATGTGCAACCCACATTGCTAGTAATTAAAAAAAAACCTTCCCGGGCGACAAACAATCTATAAGGATTTTCCTTAGGTACTATCAAATAAAGGTGGGTTAACAAACAGGGCTATCTGTCTCTCTCACAACCTAAAAATGTTCGCGGGTTTTGTGAGACTAAGTACATATAAACTTGTAGGAACAAAAGACATTTTTAAACCAATAACATCTAGAACAAACTCGCTGTGTACACACAAACTAATTGAAACTAATTCAGCTATCCGCCCAAGCAATGCCAATTTATTTAAGACGAAGTTATTTTTATTGGCCCATTTCATTCACTTTTAGAACGGAACTGTACGATTTTTATTTGCACCAAGCCTCGAGAATGTATGTTTGACCTATTCCAAGATAGATTTAAGCTAGACGATCTATTTCGAGCATTTGGCTCTACTTAGTAAAATTCGCGACCTCTTTTCGTCTTATCTTAGTTAGTTTCTCTGTTAACGTACAGACATGTCTGTATATTATAGATATTGAATGTAGGGACCTTTACTAGAGCAACAGAAGCCTAAACATTTTTTTTTTCAATTATTTTCTTTCTGTCTGTATGTTTGTACACGTGTCACGCAAAAACTACAGCACGAAATCGGATGAGGTTTTGCCAGTATTGCTGGAAGTCTAACTTAAAATCTGGTGCATGCTTATACGCCGCGCCGCCTAGAAACCAAGTCATAATTAAATCCTTTTGCTATGTGAATGAAACTGCAGACAACGACTAGTTATTCAATATAGTTTATTCAAAATAATGCTCATACCCATCTAAAATAAAATAAAAAATACTCATTCAAGCACTGATAATCATGAATAATCAAAAAATATACTCTTAATTAGGTACTGCATGTTTTGGTACAGCGATTAAAGTGATCACTGTGCCACTTGCCGTTGAGTATCGAGGGTTCCATATCTCCTCAAGGAAAATCTTTGTGAGATGGTCACTTCCTTTCTAGTCTGAGTGTACTTTGTGCCCATTATTTATGTTTCCCGTGATACAAGATATATGCCTGCTTACACCAGAAATATGCCAGGAAGAAAGGCCTATCTTAGTTTTTATTTATAAGTACAGTGTTGCAATGATGTTCTTATTTATAAGAACCAACATTACTCCAAGCAATAATTAAAATTTTGTTACTTATGTAAATTGTAACGCCTTAGTAAATGAACAGGTAGGAATGTGTTGCTGGGAAGTTCGTTGCGCCGCTTCGTCTTGCTAGCTATATAACACTAGGAGGCGTTGAAGCTAATATAAGCCTGAATATACCTAGTACCTACATAATATCTTGAATATATTATTTTTGACTTCTTTGTAAAGGTCCGCTAAGACAAGCTTTAGAGAAATTCAAACAAATTTATTGTAAAACTGCCTCATTAATCTAGTGCACATTCTTAAGCGCACTGAACGCTAGAGGTCCTGGATTCGATCCCTAGGTCGAGCAAAGTGTTATTCGGTTCTCCTTCAGGGAATAGGTACAGACGTGATGGTATGTATGTTTATTGTAAAATTTACCATCCATTGTGGAATGCAATAACATTGAGTACTTATACATTTTAGCTAAAGACCCTGCCTGAAGCAATATTTTTCGTTGGCTTGAATATAGATAATCATATCTACTTATTAGTAAATTAAATATGCCTTACACATTGTTTGTCAAGTGTTTTGCATATAAATTATTTTACCACCTTATAATTTAGTGATAAATTCTCCTAAAACATTATCAAATAAAAAATATTACAGTAAACGTCATTAATACCCACGTACTGCAAGTCGCGACCTACTCGGTTAATTGTTTCATAATGAGTCCATCGATTCCTTGCTATTTCTGAACGAAGCCGATCCATTGCTAATTACAAATATTGTTTGTTGCACTTCACGATAACTGAAACTAAATATGAATTTAAACTTCGAATATAATATATTGAATAATATCTTCAAGACGCTATTTCAGACACCGTCCTCTGTTAGGGCACTCACATAATTTTAATTTAAAACAAAATTGTCGTCACCTCAATGACAATTGAGACAATTCAATCAATTAATCAGTCAAAATGTTTTTATATCAAATAAGCTTTTACAAGCGTTTATGAAACGTTATTGACTCTAGTTGCACGGTTCCTAAAAGTTGATCCTATGGAGAATTCTAAGCTTATACCCCGCTAAAATCGTGGCTAAGGTTAAAGTGGGCTGATTAATAGATCTGCGAGGTTAGCTTAGCTTTCTTAACATATCTAGACCCTTCTGTATCTCGGAGAGTACAGACGTTGTGTGCGACAGTCATAAGCCCGAAAAGTCTGACAAAATCTCTATCTTTCGAATACCGGTATTGCTCAGAAATTGAATTGCAAAGGTCTGATAGTAGTCGCTACGTGTAAAATTCTGATAATCAGCCGCTTCTGGTTAGGCTGGAAGCTGAACCCAACATAATCTAATTGGGAAAAAGCCAGGAAGCTGATCCCGTCAAATTTGCCGCATCGATTCCAAGAGTTTCAACAATCGTAATTAGGCAGTAAATGGGTGAATCATATTATTTTGTTTTTAATTATTAGACCATTATTTAGATAGAACTAAGTTAGCAAAGAGTCGTACCGCATTATGACATAAGCTTCAAGGTATGACAGAACATTTAGTGGGCCAACATAAACCCGAACACGTGAAATTAGGCCCCAAAACTTTAAGCGTAAGTACCCATTTAAAACAATAGCCCCGCAAATCCATCTGTCATGTTTACACTGTAAGATTTTTGTAAAATATGTTTTAAATTTTAGAGTCCATTGTTGCAGTTTTGTAAAATACCAAGGAGGTTGAATTTTTCTTTGAATAAAATTTTATTTTCATTTTCATCTTCACTTTATTCCGAGTAAAAAAAAGTTATATTCTCGATGACTGGCGTGTGGAGCCTACTACACAGACTATTCTAGTGTGGCTTATTGGGCTACTGTCTTATCCCTCTCATTCTTAAAAGAGTCCTGTTCCCAGAGATCGTTTACTAAACAAATATTAAATTTTGACTCAATCAATTGCTCAATGAATTGTTTTCAAATCGTGTCGTCCCCGTCTCGTTAGAACTAAAAGCACCAGGAGGTTCGTGCTCCGGGCCCCAGTTCTATTGATTACTATTTAATTCGTTGTTAGTGTATACAATTACTAAATTACTCAGTTCCTCTCAACTATGGTTCTGTGCCGAACCATCTATATAAATCTATTAAGTACTTTTATGTAGTAAACACGCATTTTTCAAGCGACAGTAGGTACCATTTGTGCTTTTTTTGTAACAACTCAGAAAAAGATCGAGTAATATCGTATGTCTATTAATTAATATTAACCGTGTGTGTAGGGTAAAACCTAAGACAGACAGAACAAAACAACTCCTTTTGATATCACCACAAAATCCTGGCCGACCTCCTAAACATAAAAGGAACCACACCCAAATATACATCGACCTAAGAATTCATAATTACACATAATTCCTCGTAAATACACTATACTAATGACATTAAAATATACAATACAAAGAGCCTCGACCAAAATAAAGGAAGTTCACGGCATCAAAGAAACCGACTAACGACCGTACCAGCCGGCGTACCGAACTAAATTAATTAATTAACTAATTAAAATCCATTACAAATAATTAACGTCGTCGATAAAATTGAACGCAATCGATAACGTAAGCGAAAACAAAGAGTTGGACCGACTCGGATAGACTCGGCACCGATAAGTGAACTCTAAATTAATTGGCATTAGTAGAAATGTGGAAAAGGAGAGAAGGGTTTGTGTGTACATAACAAGGATTGATATTGAAATCTGCCTGAAAAAAAGGTGCCCAAAATTTACTTTAATTTACTAATTCAATCCCTATAATGTCATTTATTTATTTATTACATACTCGTACAGGCATGCATCCACTATAACATGTAAGTAGTTATTTGACACATCAATGACAGATAATATAATGTAATCCTGTCAAATTCTGCCAACGTACAATTAAAAATATCCAATTGTTGCGATACCTATATGATTAAGAATGCTAATTGCTCTAATCAGAGGTGCAAACTATCTGGTTATCTCCCATTGTATTCTAAATTTAAATAATTGTTAGTCTTGATGACTTAAATATGATATTATTGTTTTTCCAAGAAATAGTAAATTATACGCACGTCAACAGCCGCATTCAGTTGTCACTGTCAGTGTCACAGCGTTGTGTGACATTGGAACAGTGCTGCCAGGTTAAAGAGATATTTATAAAAAAAACTTTTATTTTATTGTGTTACTTTAGTTTATAGGTCTATAGGTATAGTCTTTTTTTGTCGTTATTTGAGGGAATACATATTTTTTTCTTTCTTTCTTTCAAAACTTTACATTTATCAGCATCACCACTGCTTTAACATCGATTTAAAGAAACAAACATGTCTTATAACTAAACTTTAACTCATCAACAGTGACACAAGTCAATATGTGCATAAAAACTATTTTCAACTAAAATGAATAGAACAAGCGATCGTGAGCTATTTTATTATTCATGTAAAAAAAAACAAACGAATCTATTATATTTTTCTATATTCATGCCTTCGGTGTATTACCTGTTGATTCAGATAGAAACGTGCCGTCATTCGCGTGATCTGTATGGCAGGTCACTTGGGAGCAAATGTTGCTCTGAAAATAATGAATATTGACTTCATCAGATACCTAATTGTTATATTATCTAATCGTTACATTAAATAAAATTATAGGTTCCGTTGTTATATGTTCTGAATATTAGAGATTTTGTTGTTATATCATCTATTACTTACCCTTTTGATATCGTTCGTTATTCATTTGCGATCAACGTTTAAACACTACTCATGTACGGATAATTGTGGTTTAAACTTTAAAGCAATTTATGAAATGTAAAAATTATTATTTAGGTCCGTACGACCTAAATAATAATAAAATATTGCCAAGTTATCAATAAACTAGTTATTAATAAGGAAACGTTAAGAATTACATTGTCACTTAATTTAATTAAGGCTTTCAATATCATTGCGTAACGTAGGTTTAAAAGAATGTCTTTTGTAAACACGACAGGAAGCTAATAATAACTTCCATTATATTTATAAGTGAAGGGTCCATATGTTAAAATTATACAGAATTTGGATTCCCCAATTCTGTATAATTTTTTTTATTCACTTAATTATTAGCCTACACATAATATCAGATCTTTTACAAAATGGCTTTTTAATAATAGGACAAGCAAATGAACAGTCCTCGATGAAGTTGAAGAAATCCTCAAACTTTTACCGAACAATTAAATTCTTCAAGAAACTTGTTCAAAAGTTCTTACAACCGTTACTTTAATAATACGCGTTAATTGTAATTGATAACGTATTCGATTCTACATAGTAATCGTAACATGAATCGAGACTATTCGGCGCCCGTAATTTCACCCATTACGTGAGCCCACAAATTTATAATGTGCGTGTCTCGATATGGTATTTATACGATTTTATTTCTTATGTCATTGACACAGAGAGTCCGTATTAGAATATTTTATGAATATAACACCTGTATGTATACATGATACACCTAATCACTCGAAATCTTTAATTAAGAATAATGTAGCGTTGAATGTGAAATGTTCGAAATAGCGGCCTGATTCGATTATTAGCTGTGACGAATTTTTCATTGTGATGCTATATTGGGTGATTATCTTCGCTAAATTTTAGCGCTTAAAACTAAGCTGATATCTTTTATGAATAACTAAATAACTTTTTTAAATTCCAGGATGTGCACTTTAATTCTTAAACTTTGTTAAACCTGATCTTCTATCGTAGTGTAGCTACTTAAATTATCAATTTTGGCAAAATCCTAATGGTTTTTTTAGCAAATATTATAGTACTCAGTTATTAATAAATTATAGTTGATGTCGCAATTTATACTAAACTTAGAATGTAATAAAGAGATTTTTTCGAAAAACCCAAAAAAATATTGAATTTCATACAAAATTGTCTATATAATTAACTTTTTTCAATCTCCAATGATATAATATATTGGCCATATACCAAGTCAAGTCAAAAATAATTTATTCACGATAGACTAAGATCTAGTTAGTTCTTTTTATACATCATTATTACTTATTAGACAGCCAAAACGACTGCCTTTAATTTCTTCCTACCACAGAATAAACCTCTTGAACATTACTGAATACTACAAACAATTTTTGTGTTCTTTCCAATTTGCATATAGTTGGCATGAGAGCTCCGCATTAACAATTTAAGCAAACGCAAATCTGATATTAACGGATCATTTTCGGTAGGAAACGATTACCTTACGGTACTTCGATAAGCAAAATTTGGTAAGCAATAAAATAAATAGGTAATGAATAAATCAAAACCTCGAATAATGTTGAACAATATTAGCTTGCTTGCCTATAGTTTTAATCTTTGTCGAATCTAGCTTTAAATTAAGGCCGAATTAATATAAATAGTATAGGCAGGTACGATACAGATCTGGGTGTAACAGCCAAATATTATTTATTAATGTTTCGTGAATAATTATTTATTATTCTTAACAATTAAAAGGACTGCCTCGTTAGTCTAGTGACACTAGTGGATCCCCAGGTTGAGCAAAATGTTATTGGGTTGTTCTATGAAATTCCCAGTAGCAGCTCGGAGTCTGGATTTGTGCCCGGTTAATGGCAATAGGCTCGCCCCCTATTACATGGGAACTAAACATACCGGCGAAATGTAGGTGTTCATTAGTACACCTCTGCCTAACCCTTCGGGGAATACAGGCGTGATGGTATGTTATGTTATTAATAGCTCATAATGAACGGCTGTTGTTGGTCTCTCAGAGGCTGTATTAACATCGACAAGTGGTCTTTGGTTAGGATGGTTACCCGAAGAATCAGAAGATAACTAAGAGTGACACTTACAGATATAGGGTGGTTGACACTTTAAAGGCTTGTTAGCCAAACGGTTACTCACGACCACGAGAGCTAGCTAACTTACTAGCTACAGTTTGTTCGAAATATCTAAGCATGTCTGAAGTTAGTCGTTCCGAACTATCGCGTTGATAAAATCGATCAAAATTAAATGTTTTTACACATAAATATCGAAATTAGTAAAGAAAATAAACACAAACGCGAAAAATGTATGACACTAATTGTCTTTATACCGACTATTTCTATTAAAACTTACAGTTCGAAAGCACTTGCGGACAAATTCATACAGGCTTAGATTTTTCGAACAAACTGTAAAAGGCTACCGACAACCACGAGTTAAGTAAGTAAGTAACAAGTGGTGATTGAAGCCCCGGAATAAAAACGTAAGAACTTACCAATAATGCTTTTCTCAACCGCATTCCTCCTGAATGTCTCTTAAACACTCCACTATTCATGTCAACACTAAAATCGAAGAACGTATCCACTAATAATAGTTCACATATAATGCACAAGCGAAACGCAAACACTAAGTACAGATTTATAATTTATCTTCTCCAATATCCACTGAATAATCTTCAAAACCTATTGTTAGGAAGAACAAATTATTAAATATTAAAGTCACAGAACACATACTAGTATTTACACTCACAATCATATCCAGACTGATTTCTCAAAATACGGAATAACAGAATGCGGGTAGTTGTTCGCTGTTCACGAGTACACGGGCTTACCGATTTAATATCGATATTATTTTTATCGATAGCCTACCGCGTATTGAGACAGAATGACAACTCGGTTGACGATTTGACAGATCTTTTTTTTTTTCAAATTGGACCATAGACTATAATGATAACGAATTTCCACACGTACCAAATTTTGTTTGACCTTAATAGTGCCGTCTGTAGTCCGGTCTGACTGATTGTGATTGGGTAAAATTTTTGAAAGTGTGACTTATTTTTAACATTTCATAAAACAGCTTATTTGGAATCAAATAATTTGAAAAACGCACCCACGACGCATCCAAATCATAGAGTTTGGCAACGTTTTTAAAGAATATTACAAATCTTCAGAAAGTTATTTACCTCTTCAAGGCCTAACAGGCGTGAAACTCGTAAGCATGGTTTGTGAACCATGATAATAACAGCTAATTACCGTGTCGTGTGACGGAGAATAAAGCACATTACTTATAGGCAAAGGCCACTGTCGCCACAAAACCAACAGTAATAACGACCCTACATAAAAGTCATCAGCCTATTACTCGAATAGAAAGTAACAAGTAAAACACTTAATCGCCATAACAAATTTGGTAAAAGAAAAAGCAGTAACATATACACGTAACTCAGGTCATACAGACGAACGCAGAGACACGCAAACTTTAATAGTTTCTAATTAATTTATTACATGTATTAAACAATTAAGCGTGCGGTATCTTGATGTATTGTTATCGAATTCAGGACGCCATAGTTACGGACGACTCTTTGCCCAATTGACTTATCTTTGTAAGCTAATTAATGGGTGCGCTCATCACGCGATGTGCTCTAATTGGACGTCGAAACCAGACGTCATTTCGTTATTACTTTTCCATTTTATAAAAAGGATACGGGAGATGGGTGATAAGCTGTCGATTGGCGATTGATATCAACGTGGTATTTCACGCAATCCTCAACTATAAGCCATACTTATAAGCTAGCTAATGCAAAAACGTCGCCCACGTAGAAACGTCCGATTAATTCGCTTATCTAGACATACCTACAGGCCAGGTACCCTACTCGTACTATTACAGAATGATCTGGTTGTTTGTTATTATGCATTATTGTATCTTTGCACCGTTTGCATACAATTAAGTACACATTAAATTTGGGCAATATATAAATGCAGCTCTGCTATATTAACATACTTAGGTATAAGTATATCTTTATACGGAAACAATCACAACATCGGATATGAATTAATATTACATTAACTAGCTCCCCTAAAAATCACCCCCATAAACTTATTACGTGCAGTAATAAGATTCGGGGAACAACACTATGTTCACGTACGTAACAAAACGAAATTAGGAATCGTCTGAGTTACGAACACCGGTAAATGGTGAAACGATTGCCAATTTACCAACCCTACCTTGTCTTAATTGACGCAGACTACTCCTTAAACTAACGGGGGTAGATAGCGAAAGTAATTTGTCATCGGTTAGCTAAGCATGGTGGGGGGGGGGCGCATTCGCGGGCCAACCTCCGCGGAGGTAGCACGTCTCCACACTAATGACATCCCGCATAATTAGGAACCGCCACCATCTACTAATTACATAAATTGCCCACTAAACTTGGCTATAATTTTGCTTCGCGTTTAAACGGGGTAACTGCTTGAGAGTTGGTACGGACTGGTTTAAATTATTACAATGTGATATACACACGGATTTAATATATGTATGTATGTTCAATCTAGTTTCGTTCGATATCGAACTGGTTACAAGTAAGTAGCTGCCACGTTTAGCATACTAGATTCTAAAGGGTACTATGCGGTAGTGACAATAGATAACTCTACCTGTAACATTTGAAGTAGTCTACGCTACAATATACCGGCACGGTAGAGGTTAGCGAGAATTCTCGCAATGATTACAGTCGATTGACTGTGATTCCCTTGCGGGGTTATACGGTAGACACTTAATAAGTACATCTCTGCAGTGGTTTTCCACAAAGGAAAACGTGCTGAAACATAATTCGGTATTTTCAGCGAACACTTTATTGTCATCTAGGTATAATATACACTACCAAGATATTCAAAATTTAATTTGACAAGCAAACAGCCCGATACAATAAGAACTATTTCGTGGGCGGAAGCTATCAATTATTAGATTCCCTCAAGTATACATATTTGGCGAGCCCAATAACAATCATGTACATATTTTATTATGTGTCTGTTATCTCATAGTTTTATTGCAAGGGTCAATCAGTCAAGTTCCTCATAAGTTTACCTAGTATATACATAAATCAGGTACTGACTTGTACTAGCTCTATCTCTGTCTATGAAGCTCCAGCTATCAATGGTAATTTCAGTCTAAGGTTCAAGTCGTATTTGCCATGGTCTCCACACTAGGCAATACAATCATTGGCCCGATTAGACCCTAAATGGGCCTAATCGATCGGGGGAAATCTATAGATCTAAATATTACTGTATTAATACCATCTTAGTTAAAACCGTTTGATTTTTATGTTTAAAATAAACGTTTATTATTTTCATAAATTTTGGAGCTATCAATGATAATGGTTTCTGTCACAAAACAAACTTTACTGAAGTATTGTCACATTTTCTTCGTTTATTAACAGAATATTTTTCCACAACAGATCAACCTACAATCAGCCAGTCATCCAGCAACGTGGTGGATGGCATTAACTTGGAAGATATCAAGGAGTTCGCGAAGGCCTTCAAGCTACGACGACTTGGTTTAGGCCTTACTCAGACCCAAGTTGGCCAAGCCTTGTCAGTCACAGAAGGGCCTGCATACAGTCAAAGCGCGATTTGCAGGTAAGGCCTAGTATAAGCACTTATATCTGTTTGTTGTAGGTTATTTCTTTAGATCGTATCTACTGTAAATATATTTTGGGGCTGGACTCAAAGTGGTGCACCCAAGAGACCGCAAAAAAATTGTCAATATAAGAAGTCCCGTTACATCTTCAACCTGCAATTAATATACTGTCAGTAACGGTCTCTTGGACAACGTATGCGCATACGCAACGTATTTTCCAGATTTACTCGAATTTTGAATGCAGAAATGAAATGACCTCTTTGCTTAGAATAAACAAAAAGACCAGCAACTGACGCCAAAAAAAAACTGGCATCTTTTCTTTTCTTTTTCACAAACAAATAAACGAGAGAAACTTTTGAATATCGAAGATTATACAAAGAATTAACGTTCGAAATAAACCGGTAACGAAAATTTTATATAATACACAACCACAGCTTATGAATTAATGTTGCCACTTAATTGTTGTTGTTAATACAGTATCTAATTTGTCAAAGGAGAAGAAAAAAAATATAAAAAACGATCTGATGATATCTTAGTTGTAACCGAGGGAGATAAAGTCGCACGCTTGTCAAAATAATGTGACCGTTTGCTGGCAACATCATGGGGCTGACAAAAAAAGGTTCAAGAATCGTTTTTATAAATGTCGTCACGCAGGCCGGCTCGGTTATCATTCCAACTTTTTAATATCGTTAATTGAAGTGATTTGTAAAACAGCATGACTCCTTTCATTGCTTACAATTCGTTTAATTAATTACCATTCGGGTGGCTTCCGTTCTGCTCACTGTGTCGTGGCTTACACCATTTTTTACTGGGCTAGGCGCGGGCGCGTGTTTCCTAATTATTTTTTTCTGTTATTACAAATTGATTGGTGGACCTACCATATATGTATCTTGTAACAGTAACGTACGATTCTTGAACTGTTTGTTATTTAACATAACTCATTCATGCAATCACGTTGCCTTTTCCAGCTTTTTGAGAAAATAATTTACATGAGGAACCAACTGTCTTAAATTTCACAGTTGATTATTTTAACACATAAGTGAACGCAATAACGGTTCAAACTCAACCCGAAATGTAGGATTTCAGAGTTTCTTAATTGATCTTCCTGTTTTACAATTACATCATACCACAAATTGTAAGATTTTATTTCTCAAATTGCCACAACTATCCACAATTATACAGGTATGACGGCCGTTTGCAGCTGGATATCTTATATTTTTTCTTACGTTAGCTATACTACGTAAATCGCCAAATTAATCACGCTTCAACACAACTTTACGCTCATAATGTTTAATTGAATCAAATCACTCGAAACAACGTTGCCCGTGAACAAATCGAATTTCGATGCAAAACGGAATGCGACCGGCACAAGCCGAAGGAAATTTCAATTCCAAGCCACCCCCTGACGACCTCCTTCGTATAATAAAATCATTAATCGTTACTTCTGTTCCAGTTAATTAATTATCTTGCCGTAATTACTTTTTTCGTGTAATTAAAAAGAGTAGAATTCCCCTGTCTTTGTTCTGTCGTGATTTCATTTCCCATTAATTTTTCTTTCGTCTCCCTCCAATTTGGTGTCGTGACGTCGCTACATGGTAGTTACCCCTTTCATTATACTGGACTTAATTAATTTGCATTTTAATTAAAACATATTATTATAGTATTCGAGGAAAAAATCCTCTTAGACTATTCCCCGTCCTATTTCACTGAGACTTTTGTTTCAATGATCACAATGAACAAAAATCAACATAACTCGATTAAATAATTTTCTTAGACTCAATTTGTTTAGTTTCCAAGATGTAATTTAACTGAAGAATCCTATAAAAATATTTCAAAATTGTATCGTCTTTTTTGTTGAAAAGACAATAACAAAATTACCATGTAAGAGCTTTTATTAACGTTGTGAATTTACAGCGCATAAAATTGTTTAAAACATGTCCGCTCATGTGATGTGTTTTGAAAACAATCAGGCGCATGGTCATTGCCACTTGGAACGATGTCAATAACAAAATATTGAATTAACCATTAACCCAGGTGCATTACAATTTCATATGAAGCACAATGCGTCAGGGCATCTCGTCGCACAAGCATAGCATTAAAGTTAAATAACCAATACATAACACGTCCTAAAATGGAAAAAAACTTGAACCATTTCGTTACAAAAACATGTTGATATTAATCGTCTTACTGCAATACCTAATACTGATCAATATAGCGTGTCATAATTATGATCATAATAAACCTTCTATTCACTTTCATCACAGCGTGCGACTTTGTTCCTTGTGTTTGTAGATTTGTTGAAATATAGTGATTTTGCTCCCGTTCACTTCGCCGGAGCACCTTCACCGTCACTGGATACGACATAATCTAACATATTATTTGTTACCGTCCCCAGTGCCCTGGCTTCGCAGATGCTAGCAGCTCAGCTGTCTTCACAACAACAAAACATGTATGTGTTTTGTTTTTTATCCCTACACACAATATCTCCAAATTTATCTTCATCGTTCCTGCGTCCATTTGCATGCTACTTTTACATTATTTAGAAACACTTCATAATGGTGCTACGATAATGGAGATAAATTCGAAGATACTTAACATACATTAAGTACACGCTTTGGCTCACTTATATCGGCCGAGTCCACACGCAGAATGTCTTTAAATCAAAATGTTTCAACGCTGTTTAATGTAATCTTATCTCGATCGGCGATCCGTGCATACCTTTTGAATGTATGCCGTATATAATTATTTGTAATTACCGGTTTTGACGTTCTTTCTTTTCCTTTTCACACGTGTACGGTATTTGCATTCGGGTAATTACAGCGATGGTGCCATACATCATACGGCCGACTTACATTTTGATGTTAAGACAAACGCGCTGCACTAATGTGCCGGCTACCAAACCATGTCGATTCGACACTATGAGTAATCGCTGTGAGAACTTTATCACTTTTATTATTTGTAACATCTCGATGAGTAATATCTAACTTTCCATCTAATATAGCATGATGTATTATTTTCATTACTCTTATTTTTATTAATATTCATTTTGCGCAATTCAAAGCCAGGGCATTGGCATACGTTACCTTTCGTTTCTAACTGAATTTGTTGTTTTATTGTTACCTTGTTCGGTATTAATCAAACTGATTACCTCGGCAGACTAAATTGCCTATTGTTTTTTTCTCTCTTTCTAAAATCGTTAACGCAATGTCAATGTCCTGTGTTTATGCCTCTGTTAATTTGGTTCGGGTAGAGAGTTAGTTCGCGTTCTCTAAAAGGTGCTTCGCGTTAGATTCTCATTTGACCGGTGCTCGCATAGCAAAGTCTAACAATACATTTATGTTCGATACAGATTTGAGAAATTGGATATTACACCAAAAAGTGCGCAGAAAATCAAACCGGTGCTCGAACGTTGGATGAAGGAAGCTGAAGAGAGGTAAATATTTGTTTGAGTGAGTTATGTTCGTGGTTATGTGCTACTCCGTGTTCGTGAAACATTTGGCCTATAATGCTTAGCAACGTTGTGAAAGACATTTCTCAAATCTGGACTAACTAATGCTTTTACGGGCTAGGCTTTATGTTTATTTGGATCCGCTGTACGACTAACATCTAACACGGCTACCCGAAGTTAGGAATAACTAATTTCTTCACGTCTATTCCCGAAATCAGTTGTTCCTAATTTAGGTGCTTATATTCGAAGGCGGGTTGAATACATTAGCTGTATCATGCATGTAATAGATTTAATGGTGCGGTTGTATAGTTTTGGCGTGTTTATTATTTACGTATTTCTCTGTTGTGTTTTTAGACGTTTCTTTTATGTTTATCCGATTAATATTAGGAATCATCATCAGTATTTACGCTTTTCGTTTAACGCGTATCGCGCACCTGATCACAATACATTGTTCTTAATTTCGTTTCGACTTTCTAAAGCACACTTCGAAATCATTAACATTATACTCGAACTCACCTAGATTTTGTAACGACTCTAAATCGCTTCGGAGTGAGAAAGGAAAATTTACCATCGTTAGTTTTCCAAGTTTTTCTCCTGTAAAGGCCTCCGGTAAAGAATATGTGAAGATTAGAGAATTGCTGATTATTAAGTTCAATTTTCTAAGACCGTTTACTTCCTTTATTTAAACTTAAGCAAAAACTGAAAAAGCGACTTATCAGACACGACCGGTCTGACAGCAAGAATGGAAATATGTTATAAAAAAGTTAATAATTCAGGCAACAAGTTAACGATTCATAAGAAGAATACAAAATTAATTATACGTGATCTCTTTGCACTTTACAAGTACCTAAGCATGATTGGGATAAAACAACAGACTCTCTGATGTTATCTAAAATAATATTATAAAGAGGAAACATTTGTGTTTTTGTATGTATGTTTGTAATGTTTTTACATAAAAAGTACTGGACCGATTTCTAAAATTCTTTCACCATTAGAAAGCTGCATCTTCACTGAGTGACATAGGAAACAATTATATTTTTTAAAATAAAAGGATCTGTTATAAAAATGCAATAATATAACCCGGTGTGAAAACGCAGGTGAAGCTGCGGTTGGAAAGCTATTAGATATAAAAGTTATTTATTATAAGCAAATAATTCTCGATGGTCACACGAGGTCGTATGTGCCCAGAATAAAATTGTAAAAACTGTGTAGCTTTAAAAATATCTAATGACTTGCAGGTAGACTAGAAGATATGCTCAGAGTTTTTGAAATATGAAATACAGAAATATATTGCAATTTTAAACTGTTACGTACTTACTCAAACCAAATATTGTTAAACAAGAACAACGATATAATAAAAAAATGTAAACACTTATCCAATCACCGGGCCCCGTATTTCCATAACATTTCAAACTAAGCCAGGTGTTACTTAAATCTTCAACAAAGCTGTAATGATGCTGTAAGATGCCCAACAGGATCTATCGATCGACATTTTGCATCATTAAAATGCATTATCTGGGTGCAACGCGACGATTTAACATTGCAAATGGGTGCATTGAATTTGCAATCGGTCCCTCTTGGTGGTAATTTTTAACGACCGCCTCTGTTGGTGATAGTCCTTGAATTAATTCTGTTGTAACATCGGGATCTCGTTAATTTATTATTAAGAAGTTTGTGCATATATAATGCATGTTTATTTTACACTTCGATACCCAATAAGCCGCGTACTGCTCCGGCCTATAAACGCCAACAGATAACGCAACCAATAGAGAACTCTATGTGGAAATCTATGAGGGAGGCATTTTTTAGCAGTGGACCTCTTCCGGCTGATATGATGATGATGTAAGAGCACTCATCAGCAAAATTTTACTACTCAAATAAAGTTAAATGCGGTAAACCTGAAAAAAAAAGAGTATCAGTTTTTAGTTTCGAAACAAAGCAGAAACTTGAACTAACTGGATCGCTCAGTATCATTGGGCAATAATCCGGCATGGGTATGAACTGAATAATAGACACTCATGTTTTAAATGATACAAGGACTTGATACGCATCCTCTGATTAATTATAAACCATGAAATTAACATTAGATATACCAATAAGTTTGTCCACCGAGAAAAGAATACATCACCGATGTCAAACACCGAGGTTCTAGGAAGTTGGCAGTATATGAACATAATATCCTTGACGAGGCCCAGCACTACATCAGATTTGATAAACCACAACTCCAAAAATTCCGAGTCCTATCTAGGTTAAATTGAAATTAAAACACCTAAATTTTAATAGAAGTGATGGCTGAGTTATACCACCTACTTGGAACCCTTTTAAACATACATACATACATACCATCACGCCTGTATTCCCCGAAGGGTTAGGCAGAGGTGTACTAAAGTACCTACACCCACATTTCGCCGGTATGTTTAGGTCCCATGTAATAGGGGGCGAGCCTATTGCCACTAACCGGGCACAAATCCAGACTCCGAGCTGCTACTAGGAATTTCATAGAAAAACCTAATAACACTTTGCTCGACCTGGGGATCGAACCCAGGACCTCTAGCGTAGCAGTCGCGCTTAGGATCACTAGACTAATGACCCTTTTAAAGATACCATTAAATCGAAATCCTAGCAGAATACTGCAAGACTGAAGGATACAGTAAGCTTATTTGGTTTAATCAGATCAGCTTATAATTAATAAAAATGTTAGGAAGCTGTTAGTAATTTTAATATTAACTCTCCAGGTTCCTCAGTATAGACACAATGCAAAATCTGTTGTTTCGGTCTCATGAGACCGGTACAGGTGTCACTGAATTAAGATACCCAACACCTATTGTCTGTTCGCTGTCACTGAATTAAGATACACAACAGTCAAAGAGACCATGTTTCTGAGTTTGTTTCGACGTTTCTTCTCAGAGTCGACAAATAGGAAACGTCGGCGCCATCTAGTTTAAAAAACTACTTGTAAAAGTGTCTTTAAAATATTATGTTATCATTTCATTTCCAGTCTACTCGTGACCATGGATGCTGTTCAGGATCAGAAACGTCGGGAATTAAATAATATCACATAATCTGATAAAATCCCTATTTATTTAAATAAATATACTTTCTAACTTGGCACATCTCTGCTCGGAAGCGGTTAGATCAAATTCACAAAATTGGCTTAGTGTGGGTTGACAGATCTCAGGAAATTAAAATAAAAAAGAAACATTCATTTATGTAAGACAATTCAAATGACATTGGCATTATGAAACCAGACCAAGGCTTATTATTACCGCTGCTTCGATATTAACATTTATATCAATACTAGCTGCATCCCGCGGTGCAGCCCGCGTTATTCTCGCTTTTTCCAATCCGGTGGGAATTCCCATAAATCTTAACGGACGGCTATACCTCTAAAATACCTTCCGCTCACACTGCTCACAGCCTGTGAGGGACATTTCGCTTTTATACATACATCATAAACCCATATTCGTCCACTGCTGGGCGTAGGCCTCTTTAAGTGAACGCCACACCACGCCGCCATACTTACATACCCAATCGTATACACATATTTATTTATATACTTATTTGTAATTGATCACCTAGATATAGGGAACGACTTTTTTTAGCATCTGCCTCTGTAAATAATTGTATCATAGAAAAGCATGCTGCTTGCAGGACACTGCTCATTGGGTTATCTTTGATCTACATCAGCTGTGTCCTGTGATGTACCCTCGAAGTGTTCCATAACGGGTATACATTCTCTAGATCCTAATTGTACAATCAAATATAGATACCATTAAAAACAAATCCTCGAACTTAGGATTATTATATTTGGTTGTGCTAAAATATAGTTCTGTAAAAAACTGCTCGCCTGATTTACCGCGCCGAAAATTTTAACTTTTTTCTTTCGATTATTTACAAAATGAAATTAATTTGCTTTAACGGTTTTTGATGTCCAAAGATTGTGTTGCTGATCGTTTTAAACTATGTTCTTAAACCATGTGTGAAAATTTTGTGTTTTTTCAACCACATGATCTTAGGATACCGCTGTGCCTCACAAAAATAACACTACTAACGCTTACTATTATCACCCTTCCTGAAACCGTGCCACAATGTGTTAATGCTCGCAATTCTAGGCTGTGAGAGACAGATGGCACTATTACACTTTTATATAGCCATCCTTATCTTATTCCCTAAAAATCGCGTTCACACGTTGTGGTCTCTTAGCACTTAGTGTATAAAACAGAGACATTTTATACAAAGGACCGTTCCGATTCTATCTTAGGTCAATGGTATTAAAGTGTAAAATTTTAATTATTACAGGTATGCGTCCGGCCAGAACCATCTGACAGATTTTATAGGCATGGAACCGAGCAAGAAACGAAAACGGCGAACTTCATTTACACCTCAGGCTTTGGAACTACTGAACGCGCATTTTGAAAGGAACACCCATCCCTCTGGTAGGTCTCGCTATTTAATTTTAATCATGAATTAGTAAGGTGACACAATATTGAAAAGTAAAAAGATAAAGAAAAATTCGACATCACAGGCAGTGGTCTCGGTAGCTTAGTTGGCAAAGCGTCTGGTGTACTTAACCAGAGAGACGCAGGTTCAAACCCTGCCTGAGATCGAATTTTTCTTTCACTAGAAATTTTCTTTAATTAGAAAATTCAGTTCTTTGTGAAAATTTCGCAATATTTAATGCTAAAAAATAATAAAAAATAAGCATAATACGGTAAGGCAACATCGTTCGACATTGAACTACCTTTAAAGGCAGTCGTGTTGGTTGAAAGACATAGTAATGTCTTCAATAGATGGTGCCGACGTCGCCTCAAGACGTAGAAGGTGGAAGAGAAATTCGACATCACAGGCAGTGGTCTCGGTAGCTTAGTTGGCAAAGCGTCTGGTGTACTTATCCAGAGAGACGCAGGTTCAAACCCTGCCTGAGATCGAATTTTTCTTTCACTAGAAATTTTCTTTAATTAGAAAATTCAGTTCTTTGTGAAAATTTCGCAATATTTAATGCTAAAAAATAATAAAAAATAAGCATAATACGGTAAGGCAACATCGTTCGACATTGAACTACCTGTAAAGGCAGTCGTGTTGGTTGAAAGACATAGTAATGTCTTCAATAGATGGTGCCGACGTCGCCTCAAGACGTAGAAGGTAGAAGATAAATTCGACATCACAGGCAGTGGTCTCGGTAGCTTAGTTGGCAAAGCGTCTGGTGTACTTAACCAGAGAGACGCAGGTTCAAACCCTGCCTGAGATCGAATTTTTCTTTCACTAGAAATTTTCTTTAATTAGAAAATTCAGTTCTTTGTGTAAAGAATAGTTTTCACAAAATATCCAAAATACCAAAATTGTGTAGGTAGAACCTTTCTTTTTGCTTACGGAGGAACCTTCTAAAGTCGAGTCGGATATGGGTTGAAAATGATCATTTTTTGCGATGAGGGCTAATAGAGATATTATTTGGATATAATTCTATTCTACTGTTTTATGCTCAAAAGCGAACCATTTATTTTTTTATGTAGACCTTTCCTTCTCCGAACGCTGGATGATGGCCGCACCTAATTTCATCCATCATTTTGTACCTTGGGCTTCTTCATACTACGATGACAAAAAGCGATCGAGATTATCTCGCCAATCTCTGAACCATAAGATACAAACTATAAATTTACGTCATAAATAATTAACTAGGCAACTTTTTACGTTTTCCGCGAAATACGATAATCATGTTGAGTACCTCATAATTAGCCCGTAATAATGTGACCTTGTTGTAATGTAATCTAATGTGTCACGCAACAACCTACCTTGAACCATAAAAACTTATCTCATTGTTATATTTTTTCAGGCACTGAAATCACTGGACTGGCACACCAGCTCGGCTACGAACGTGAAGTCATCAGAATATGGTTCTGCAACAAACGGCAAGCTCTCAAGAATACTGTCAGAATGATGTCCAAAGGCATGGTCTAAACACACCACAGAACAACAACCCTTACGTTCTACTGGATACAATCGTAAATATTGGATACCCTTCGAAATCCATCAGTATAGTTTGTAGTCCATCAAAGGAAGACTAATTGCATCGATTCCTTAATGATCGTATCCAGGAATCTTAAAAAAGATGAAGTTTAGTGATGAGGTGCGGACAACGTTATCGATATCGATGGTTTCGCTTTAAGATCTGCACGTAGATTGGTGATCTCGTCTCGATATTCAAATTAATTATAATTTGCATCGATAGTGTCTTATTTATGAAGGCGAATTTTCTTTTTCTTTTTTATGAATTAAAAGTCTGGCCTTAACCGCAAATCTTTATGCGATTCCAGCCAATATAAAACATGGAAAGTAGGTAAATAGTATTAAGCGTAACGTAAAATGTATTATAAAACAAATTTCGACTGAAATATTCGTCTCGATGTAGTTTACAATGATATGAATGGAATGTCGTAGCGATTAATGTAGGTGTTTACTAGTACAAAGTAATAAAATTGAATTGTCAAAATCACTTCACCTTGCATTTCAATGTGTCCATTCCCATTATTTGTATTTTAAATAAAATAAACTGCTTATAAATGGAAAATAACAGCCTATGTTAATGTAATAGAAACTTTTACTCGTTTCATACACATCGGCCTAGCGACTCACAATGTTGGCAACTTATGTTCATATAAGAATAAAATAGAGTAGCTTCCAGGTTTTCTTTTGTAAAAAGATTGCATTTTGTAAATAAGTACAATATGGTTAATTTTCTTTAATAACAATGTAATGTAGCTGATACATTAATTTATTAAAATACTCTTGAGTTATTTCGTTCTACTTAGCGAATGTTGCACTTTATAGTTATAAGATTAATATCGATATTATGAAAGTAGTTAAAATGTGTCGTCAATCTTAGTAACCTACTAAGATTTTTTTATTAATCTTGTAGGTTTTTGTTGATAGATAGGTATAAAACGATATGTATAGAATAATTAATTATAATTATCTAATATTGCCGTAAATTGTAAATATTGTTTTCGTAAATTTGATTTTAATGAAATGTATTATTAGTTTTATGTATTAAGTATAATTTCATAGCTTTTAAAAAAAGTTTTATTGTAATTAGGCAGTTTTCAAGTTGGATTTTGTGGCGCTATTAACGATTTTTGATTTACATCCAGCCGTTTTTTTAATAATTGGTATAATTAATATTCACATCTTCATAGAAATACATGTAACAGGGGGTCTTAAAATTAAAGTTAGATAATTTTAATGCGTATATTTCTCGCACGGTGACTGTTAAACTAATAAAATTGCCTCGCATTTGGAAATGTAGATTTTGAAGAGTATACTTATGATATATAGATTTTCCAAAAATACTAAAATTTGACGTTATATATAATTATGTTTTAAGAAATAAACACGTGCGAGAAATATGTTCAGATAAAATTTTAATTCTAATCTTGATACAACATACCTTTTTAGAGATTATTATAAAAAGAAACTAACTAGCACACAATATTTTTCAAATAATTTAGATCATCGACGAACAAAATTCACGTTTTTGCAATTGTGCATTGCATTATTATCACCACGTCTACGGAGACAGGTGCCTTATCGATATTTCGGAATACAAAATTCAAAACCGTGATATTTGATGATTTATTTTAAACTTTGATGGATGAATAGGTATACATTTAGATACGTATAAAAGTACACTTTGTTATTAGGTACATTTTTACTCCCAAGTGCATACCTCCTCTCGCGAAATATCACATACTATATGTAAATAATTTAGTTAGATAGTTTTCAAATAAAGACCTGCTGTTAACTGTATTACCAATAGTAATAAGGCTGTAATTGTAATATTGTATGTTAATGACCAATGAAAACCAACTTGTGATCATTAATATTTGTACTGTTACCTACTACTTAACAAGAGTCGTTAAAAAAATAATATTATAAAAATTGAACATATTTTTCGGCTGTTGAAAAATTGTAAATACAATATTAAGGATAATAAAACTATTTGGATTAATATTTAGGAACAAAGGGAAAAAATATTATCAAAATTTATATTTTCAAAAATATTACAAATGCAAAAAAGTGTATTTAAAAAAGGGATGTTTGGCCATAAACTAAAAAATCATATTCACGGAAAGGGTTTTTTATCGACTTAAACACACCACAACACTACATAAGCCACAAGCAGTAAGGTAAACAGTGACTAAAAAATTGTGCGATGCGATGTTGTATGTAATCTCTGTACTAATAAAAGGAGTCAGATTTCTCATTTATAAATCAAATAGGTAGATATATTGTTAAGAAAAACATTTCTTTACAAATCTCCTTACACTTTTCTAGAAGAGAAACGCCAATATTGTCGTATAACACAATTTGAATAGTATTAAATCTTATAAATTTATATCGCATGAAAAATCTGATTCCCATCAAACATTAGCGTAATAGAAAGAGCATAGAATGCTAAGTACAAATGATATTATTTAACGATAAAACTGCTAGTCCCGTTAATGATATAATTAAAAATATATTATTACATGGCAAAATCGCGTTGCACCCTGGTTTTCATGATCCACATGTATCTATAATAATAATAGTAATACAATTATAAAAATCTACACATAACTTCAGCTGTAACACATATTCAAACCAAACTGTAACAGTATGTAATAGTGTATTAATTTTTTCTTCCTATAATGGTACCGAACGAATGATTATGGCTGCTGGTTTATGAAGAGAAGCAGAATAAAGAAAGATAACTGTTTGATTGCTTGTTTTATTCATTTATATTCCTTTGTCTAACTTAATAAAGTAGTGGTAGGCCGAATGGCTTCGAAAACCACCCATTGGACTACCGACGTGGACCCACTCGTAACACAAGCATTTAGCTTAGCACGAGGGGCTTACAAGAATACTATCTAGTACGAGTAATGTGTGTATGACCCACATTGCTAGCCCGTCAAGCGCCATATTTTAGACATAATGCAAAATCTATTCTTTTGCCCTCATGAGACAACTACGTACGTCAGTGATACCAAAGGAGTTACTAATGCGTTGCTGAGCTTTTAGTTTAAGTTTTAAGTTTGGAGTTCGTAGGGACCCTACGGACTCCAAACTGCCTGAGCCGCAGTAACCAGGAAACTGGCTCTCACTTGGACACGCGGCTACCTGGTCAACCTATATAATCCAGTTTAAGCTGATCTCGCATTGTATAGCCTTCCCATACACTACGATGTCAACGTAAACTGGTTTTTTATACAGTACGTACGTAAGTACGTACAGTTTGTTCGAAATAACTGCGTTCCGAACTGCCGCACAGGTAAAATTGCTTATTTAAGTATTTTTATAGTTTTTTAAATATAAAAATCGAAATTAGTAAAGAAAATAATTATAAATACGAAACTTAAACGACCACAATTATTATCTTTACACGGACTCGGACTTTTAAAATTTACCACTGCTAAACAACTTCAGACGAGCACATTTACCCCGCGGTACGACTAACGACAAAATATATTATGTTGTTAACAGCTATCTATCTCACTCACTCTTTGAGAGTTATAAAGATGTTTGCAACATGTTTTGTAGTCAGTAGAAACATGGGGTCATATAAAACAAACTAACAGTCGAAACATACCAAGTAGTGCTTTACGACGGACTTCGACGTATGTAGTCACCAGCCAGTTGGTCAGATCCAAAGAGGTGCTATCACCGTGAAAGTCGTTATTGTTTCACCTTTTACGAAATGCCTTTCTAGCAGTTAAACTCAGTTAAAGTCAAAAGCAGCAGTTGTACTCTAACCCGTCCAAGTAAAATTTATTTATGAACATAAAAGTGCGCCATCTTTGGTATGCCCAACGTAACTGCGCACGAATTATGTGGCGTGTTATTCTTTTTTATCGTAAAAGATCCTCACGAATCGTGCGCCAGCTGGGGAGATGGCAGGGTATGTTGGACGTGTGTGACTCTCATAGGGTGGGTCCGACTAAAAACGCAATTGTCTTACTTTGATAGTAATGGCCATACTTACCTACTTTTACAAGTATTGCACCGATTATAATAATTTTATTATAATGAGTGGGTTCGCATTTCGAAAAGCCCGCCTTATAATTTATGGCGCTCTTTTTTACGTTTAGTTTAACCTAACTATGCTGGGTAATAATAACGAAAAATTGAAATCAATATAATGTTATAGTTTTAAATTATGTGTTATTTTGGACATTGACTTTTCCTGTCAAAATTATTTTTTAGATAAAGACCATCATAACAATAACGTTGTTCAAGGTATGTACGTAGGTACATGAAATAATTAAACGTGAGGCATAGTGATGTCAAGGGTAATACGAAAATATACCAAATAGGAAACTAGTTAAAATAAAGATAATTTATACTTTTTTTATTCGAAATGTGTAAGTATTTATGTTAGTCCAAAAATGACTATGTTAGTCCGAAAATTATTATAGACAATACTTTTCTATAGGAAAACTAATTTGTATTAAGTACCTAAAGGATGTGTCATGGGCGCTGTCCTAAATTAACAGTTAATATTTTCAACCTGTTTCTCATTGATGATTAGCAGTAACCTCGTTGACGCATATAAAATAAAATAAAACTGGATAATGACGACCCCCTTCTGCCGACAATATTTTTCTGACAGACAACTTCGGCATGATGCACATCACTATTAACTGATACCAAAACCAAACCAATATGGCGGAATTCCGAATTTCTTATCAGCGACAGCGACAGTGTTTTTACTGTATCTGACGAAAATAGTTATTTTATAAATAGAAATTAAAACAAGGACAAACTATATTAAGATTGAAGGACCTTTTAACAGTCAGCTGTATGCTTAGCTATATAAATTGGTCTTATAACAACCGGACACCGAAATACAAGATCGTACGTCTGGACAATAATAACAAACATGAATAAAATGTTTGCAAAGCGTTCGGGACGAGAAATTGCGTAGAATATTACGTCACGGTGGCCTCACGTGTCGGGAATACCGTTTGTGCAGTGGAGATTCATGTGGCGAAGGTTCATAATGATTCACGAGGTTAATTGAGGTTTTACTTGATAATACGTAATTGGCCCGCAAGAGTTACGCGATAGTGCAGTTTCGCCTTCGTCGGGCGTTGACTCGTCTCGCAGGAATCCGGTAGAAACGCGGGTGACTAATCGATGAGATGATCGAGAGTGTATCAAGACGGGCCTTTAGTAGTTCCAGTGGTACGTACAACGTGCGTGCTTCGGAGCTGGCTCGTGAACGCAAGCTCAATATCTTCAATGTCACTGTGCAGTTTTTGGATGATACCCAGCATTCCTTTCAAATCGAGGTAAGTTCTTGTTTATTTTTATTGTTATTGTTTATATCCTAGTTTTCTGCTGACATGAGCTATCAATGAGTACTTCATGAGATGCAAGGCTACTCTCTGACCAAACACTGCCCAAAGTCTTAGCTTTTCTTTCTATTATCTTATTTGATTCTTATACCAAATTAAATATGATTTGGATACTCACTGATGCAAGTGTATCTATATCATACAATCTAGTCTAGATTAAAATAAAGTTTGTAGTAAATCTGTGCATAGCTAATGTTTACATAATTCAGTGTTTTGTCAAAACAATATCACAGGAAATGTTTGACAAGATTGTTTTGATAATTATTGTCAACATAAAGAAATGATCATCATGAAACACATCCAAAGATCCTTTAGTAAATCACATTAGGAATCTATTGACCAAGAACATATTTTTGTAATGTGTCTGTATCTTTTTATTTGGTGGGGGTTGCCCTGCTATCAAATAATGATTAGATTCTATTATCATCCAACTATCTGTAACCTTGGAGGTAATCATTGGTATATATACTGCATATAAATAAACAGAGGACAACAAATCTTACTCACTGACTCTATGTATATAAGTAATTAAGAACCTATTTACCTGTTATTAATATTCTCTAAAAGGTAAGCTTATTCATTTTGAATAATCTATCTATAAAATAAATGATGGTTGGTTGTTCCGATAAGTATTCCTACACTATTACTTGGAATGTATTGAACCTTTAGTGCATTGTTCATGCTCATCGGGGAAGTTAATATGACAAAGGAAAAGATATAAAATAGGTGTTACAAGCGAACTATTACCCCCTTACCCTACCTATATATTATCCCACTGCTGGGCATGGGTCTCCTCTCAAAATGAGCGGGATTAGTCTGCCACTCTAGCCTATTGCAGCTGGGAAAACTACACACGCCATCGAGAAAATCTCAGGCGTGCAGGTTTCCTCACAATGTTTTCCTTCACCTTTTAAGCGCATGATAATTAAGTATTGATACACTCTACATCTAGTACTTAGTAATAAAAAAAAGAGGTACTTATAAAAATTATGCTCCTTTATGGGTGAATTTCATATGTTCCCTTTAGAAAGTGATATGTAACTGAAAATGCCATTAATTTTCTATAATTTCTTTCCAGAAAAAAGCAAAAGGGAGTGTGCTCTTAGAACAAGTATATCAACATCTGGAATTAGTTGAGAAGGACTATTTTGGATTACAGTTCACAGAGAATGGAACACAGCCCAGTGCAACCAACACAGAAATAACGGTATGTATTCATAATATATTTAAATGCCTCATTTGTCTCGTGGTTCTAAGTGTGCCTGCTCCCCTAGAGTTCTTGGGATCATTTCAGTGGCAATAGGATCAACCTCTATTACATACCAGCGAAATGAAGTATATAATTATTATACTTCTATCTAACGTTTTGGGGAATACAGCTGTGATGGTATGTTAATGTCTAACAATATTACCTGTTTTGGAATATTATAAATTGTTAGTACATATATTTATAAAATAAATATTAAATATGTTCTAAATATAAAAATACAATGTTTAGTGTGACCCGGACCATTGCCAGTAAACATTTCTTATAATACTGTCAGAGATTTGTTATATTATTTAATAAAGATTTCGTTTAAATTTAATGTTGATGCAAATTAGATGCCTTGTAAAATTAAATGATGATAATGATAAGGTGAACATACATTTCAATATTTATTTATTTATTAATAAAATTAATAAATAAGTATGTAATAATAAATGTGGTTGCTAATTAAAAAATAACTATTTTGTATTAATTCTACGTAACAGATGTTTGAAGTAAATTTTTAATGAACTAACATTAAACAAAATAAACTAAATATGTATGTACATTAATTCTTATCTTCTTAATGTACAAATGATTGGCATTATCTATAGTGTTGGTATAAAGCAGCTTCTTTTTCATAAATCCATTGACTTCTTCTCCAACTTAACTAGCAAAGACAATCAGACCAAAAATAAACATGTTTTTTTAAATTCATACCATAAAGCTTATACCTACCACTTTCATAACTATGCATGTAATTAAGAGCAGTTATTTTGTCATTAAAAACTGACGCCTCAATTTTATTTATTTTTTTAGTTAACATATGCCAGTATGCCTGTATTACCCGCAGGGTTAGGCAGAGGTTCATTAATTCAATATATTTATTCATAACAACAAATATTTTACTAAGGTAAAATATTATACAGGATAACTTACAAATAATTAGAAGGTATTACAAGTTTAGGTGCCTGTATTAGGATAAACCTGTGTCACAGGCAGAGGTGTACTAAACTGTTCCACAGTTTGCTGTTCGCTGCTAATAACATGGCACAAATTTCCATTCCGTATGGGGAATTGCAAAGAATAACCCAATAACTGGTTATTGGGTAGCGTAACACAGAATTACGCTATTCTAGAATAGCGTAACAGTCGCGCCTACGACCACTTACTAATGAGCCAGAGGAGACTAATAGAGAAGAATTAAATTTGTGATACATATTTATAAAAGTCTGTCTAGATGTACAGTCGCCAGCACATCAGCTTATACAAAACTGACACATTTCTCCAAATTATTTTAAACCTTAAATTGATAAAAATTTAGTTCAAAATAGACTCGAGAAAATTTGTCATTTTGTGGTAACGTGATGTGCCGGCGACCGTACTAAAAGAAAATATTAGTAGGACAACGATACAGCTGTCTGATAGTAATAAATTAGTAGCGATGAATCCTCAATTGCATAATTGCTTAAGGCAAGAACAGAGCCAATAGTTAAGTAGGTTAATTGTTGACATTATTATCAACCTATCATTTTGTTTATTTCGAGGGCAGACATAAATTGTTTACAATAAATTTTATTAGCGTCAATATTTGTGTACTTAAGAATAATATCGATGATAATCGATGGCACGTTTGGCGTCGTAGATAAGCAAACGTTTTCACCACATTGAATCGTAAAGAAATCTCTAGTTATCTGTTTGTATAAGTCACCGTAAAATTGTAAACATTGTTAGATCATAATCTATTTTACGAGATTTTAAACTGTCGATAGATTGTGAACCTCAATGTATTACTTACAATTTAACGCATTATTTTTCGGTAGATCATAATCGCGATTGACAACCAAAATAAAGGCGGCGCGGGGCGCATGACTTTCAACCAATCAGCGCGCGAGGTGCGTTCCGTCGCATACCGTTTCACAATTCGACGGTTTAATTTCGATAGATTATAATCTACCGAAAAATAGTGCATTAAATTGTAAAGCAGTAAGTTGAGTTCACAACCTATCGACAGTTTACAAACTAGCGAGATGGATTATAATCTAACGGTATTTACAATTTTACGATGACGTATACAAGGTGTCCCATAAATCAACGTCAAGCCGGAAATGGGCAATAGGACAAGGTGTGACAGTTATTAGAAAAATATGTAAAAACATTTTTTTTGAATGATTTTAATTTGTAAAGTTCAAGACCTAGATGTTTTTACATATTTTGCTGATAACTGTCATACCTTGCCCTATTGCCCATTTCCGGCTTGACGTTGAGTTATGGGACACCTTGTATAAAAAATCACTCTGTCTGGACAAGTGTCAGCCTGATACAGAAATAAATAAAATTTGCATCAAAGTTTTTTTTCGATAAGAGAGATAACCTCATAAGAGAGTTATATTTTTAAAGATATACTTACATTTTAGCGAAAGGATAATCAGTTTCCTTCCTTAATGAAGGTAATACTTTGCCAATAGATGGCGCCAACGTCTCTTTAAGACGTAGAATGTGCAAGAGAAATTCCAGATCCCAGGCAGTGGGCTCGTTACTTGAGTTGGCTAAAGTATCCGGTGTACTTTACCTGAACGACGCTGGCTCTAACCCTCCTTGAGATCGTATTTTATTTTGCTAAAATGCATATATTTCTAGAAAATACTAGTGTAGGGTCTCGTCATCATCATCAACCCATTTATTGTCCCACTGATAGCACGGGTCTATTCAGTATGAAAGGGATTAAGCTATAGTCCGCCAAGCTAGCCTAATGCAATGCCAATGTAGGGTAACTAAATCTAACGTATGTTCTAGAATGATTTTGTAAATAAAACAATATTAATAGTGATAACAACATAAAATTTGCTCAGCTACAGTGATCCCATTGTGGCTATTGTATTTCAATCGACAATGACAATTGAGTGTATGTAGGATTTCATTGTTTTAAAAGCATTGTTCTTAATAATTTTCGTCATATGCAGATCTAAAATTATTATTATTGTTCTATGGAATTCGATACAAATCATTCCAGGTAATTTCATAAATGTTATATTATTACACTAAATATCTTGTATCAAATTTAAGTTATAGAATGAGACTGAATTATTGAAAAGAACCTCTTTAGTAAAGTAATACGATCTTCTTGATACCTGTTTATAGTTACCTATACTGTTGGTAACGGGTCATCTCTCAGAATGAGAGGGGTAAGATTAGTCCACTACCACTCTAACACCGTGGGTTAGCAGACTTGACGCGTATTTTCTTTCCCTTTCAAATTTGGGCTTCTAGTCTACCCAGTTGCGACTGAATATCAGTATTTTACACGAAGCTACCACCAGACATCTGAAACCCAATTTCTCAGCAATACTGATATTCGATGGATAGACTTTGTCAAACTTTTGGGTTTCTAACAAGCGATTGCAAACTTGTAGGTTAATAGTCTATATGGACTATTCAATGAGTTATATCCGTAGATTAAATATCATAATGAATCACAATACTATCACTGCAATTCATGCTACAACTTTAGAGTATTGGTTTTTTTTTATTCGACACAGTCATACTGTGAGTCACTAGTCTCTAGTGTTCCAAGTATTTTATGATGTCTTACAGACATAACACCTGTTGCTGACTGTCGAGTCTTCGATGAACCACCTTGTATGGTATCTTTAACTTAAGCCTCGTCTTAAGGAAACTTATACGTTTAATCGCTCAATATGGGCACCTTTCGCAAATGATTTTGTCCCAACATGCAGTATTGGAAGAATTTTTCGAGTTTTTAATAATTATGTAAATAGTAGTGTCTCGCTGGCGTGTCTTCATGGCTAGAGGCCCAATCCCCCCCCCCCCTCCTAAGTCCCTTTCCTTCCCCTTTTCTCCTTTCCCTCCCTATTCCACATAGGCAGTGGCTTGGTTCATAGTCATTACTCAATATATTTATTGCACTCCACAGTTCGTTTATATTTTAGTTATTATCTATTATTATACAGTAATGTCGTATCAATCATAGACCCTGTCGGGCACGGCAATGTAGGAGAGAGCAGGAAGACATTGAAGGCAGATTGTGTTGTCTTCGCATTGTTTAGACAATGCTAAGAGGATACAGCCAATATATGGGCGGCGGTTGTCTTGTTACATACCATCATGATTCATGAGTTGCCAATTGCCAATTGCTCGTCTTAGGTAATAGGCTTGGCAGTGAGGCAGAGATAAACACGTTAGTAATATATTATTTCTTTAAATTTTGATATGTCCATAATTATTTAAAATTTATAAAATAAAGATCTGCTACCACTAAAATACCTCCTAATCAGTTATCATCATATCAATCATTGTTTGCGCTTGTATTTTTGTGTCTATGTTTATTCTTTTTGTAGATATGACACTTAAGGTGATGGTTAGGTTATAAATAACAAAAACATATTTATTTCTACTACTTACTAACGCTAACAATACAAAATATGGTTTTCATTATACTTATATATTTTGTTTATATCGGTTGGTTACGTGTATATCGATGTATTTAGTAGTAGTAGCCTATAAGGCTATGCGACCTGACCTATTCCACATTTTTCTAGCCCGCGCCTTTTGCATCCAGTCCTATCCAAACTGTTATTTACAAATAATGTGTCCGATTAATGGCAATAGGCTCGCTTCTGTTAAGTAAGGACATGGACCTAAACATACCGTTAAAATGTGAGTATACATAGTGCACCTCTGCCTAACGTTTCGGGTAATACCGGCGTGATGGTATTTAATGTTATAATCTATTCACAACTCTATGCTAAAAACTTCACTTAAAAATCAACCTTCAACGAAGTCGCTTCGAATCGCGATGATAATCTTATAAGACCTGACAGGTTTATCGTTCGTCGTGATCACAATGATCCCGTCAATTAAATTATTTTATTTTAATTGTATACAATGAGTCAACTCATTGGTTTTTTTGGCAGGAGACACCTTAATTGAATCTCTTTAGAAACAAAGTTCCACTGTTTCTTTTTAAAAAACTTTACTAGCAATGTGGGTCACACATAACTAGTAATCTTGTTAACCCCTCGTACTAAGCCAAATGCTTGCATTACGAGCGGGTTCACGTCGGTAGTGCAATGGGTGTGTTTCGAACCGGCAACCACATGATCGCAAGTCCGACGGCCTAGCCATTAGGCTACCGCCGCTTCAGATGACCCGTGTCCTCTTCGTTGGGCGATATAGCCTATTATGACACTCACAAATAACGTGGCTTTCTATTGGTAAAAGAATTTTCAAAATCGGTTCATAATCTGAACCGATTTTACCCTCTAACTCCAAAACTCACAATCTTTACCTCTTTATAATATTAGTATAGATGATAAACAAGGATACGGACTACTTTATGGTTGGCGGCAACCGCAGCCTATAGCCAGCAAAACCAGTGGTATCACTGGCACTGTCATCTTCAGCCATGAGTCCTAGTAATTTACTAAATTACCCTTCAAACTGAACCGCAATATACTAAGTATATTATTGCTAAGCAACATATGGCAATGCGGTAGTTCCACGTCAGACGAACTCAGCAACACATAATAAGCCTACAATGTTTCCGCTGCTACGACACAGGGTTCCTCTCGGTGAGAGGGAGTGAACCGTAATCCACCACGCGGGCCCAGTGCGAGTTGGTAGATGTCACATGACTTCTAATTCTTGGTTCAAGGACGTTTCCTCACGATGTTTTTCTTCACCGTTTTGGGAGCAGTGGTGACGAAATAATTTACATGAGGTAAAGCGCCTGTCTGGGTTCGAAAGCCACGGCCGTTACCACTGCACCACCACCGTTCTTATAACTCTCGCAGATGCCTACTACCACCTAAAAATTATAGGATGATTTAGGAGACATTTAAAAGAAAGTTATTCGACTTTTTCGACGGTCGTAACATAGGGTTACTCACGTGGTCACGCTACGTGCCTAAGTTGATTTAAAAAACACAGTTACTAATTTGGAAAGTGTTGAAACAAGAGAAGCAGTTTTTATACCGGAACACCGCGAGTGAGTTATTTTCATGCCGGAATTGCGGCTGGCTGAAACCGGTTCTTGTTCTTTATCTTTTATGGCGTACAGAAATACTTAAAGCGTTAATATCACTCAAAGAAATAATAACAAATACATTAAATTTAAGAATAATAATAAAAATAAATTTATTTCTCAAAAATAATTACATATCCAGACATTTAGGTAACATTATTATTGGTTTTACAAGTGTGTTTTACGGAGATAGTTTCCTGTAGCTTCCACACTAGGTCGAGCCTGTCTCGTGGAAGCTTGAGTCAGTTTTAGTTTCGGAGATTTTAAAATAAACTTAAACTTAAAAGATAGGCAGAGATCTAGCATGAAATTAAATAAGTACTAAACAGACAGTAAAATATTAAGAATAAAATAATACAACTCTTTTTGTTGTTGTTTTAGTAAAGCCAAGCCAACACCATACTTACCTACATAGGGTAAGTATGGTGTAGCGTATCTTGTGTGTGTGTGTGTGTGTGTGTGTGTATGTGTGTGTGTGTGAGTGTTGTGTGGGGTGATGTGTGTGATGTGGTGTTGTGGGGTGTGATGTGTGTTTATTAATATTATTAACATATTTACGTTTATACACATTTATGGTTCAAATCAGTTA
Source organism: Subacronicta megacephala (assembly GCA_958496365.1). Classification (NCBI taxonomy): domain Eukaryota; kingdom Metazoa; phylum Arthropoda; class Insecta; order Lepidoptera; family Noctuidae; genus Subacronicta; species Subacronicta megacephala. Next base: position 10,886,663 of record OY292527.1, read on the forward strand.
ATTAGGTATACGCCTAAGCCTAACAGGACAACATAGAACCACATAAAATAAGTAAATGGCCACAAGCTAGATATGCAGTATGTATTAACACTTGGCACTTAATAATATTTTTAGGATTATACTAATTGAAACTCTTTTCTCGCTTCCAACGAGTACCTAATGAACACGATGTTTTTTAAATCTGCAATTCATACTGCAATTCAATGTCTATAATAATATTCGCGTAAGTGTTTAGAGTTTTTGTCAGAAATCTGAAAGAAAGAAAGAAAAGAAAAGAAATCTGTTATGAATACTGTAATTCATACTGATTTCTGACTGTTAGACTTTGAAATAAAATTCATTTTAGTATTAATATTACTGAGCAGAGAATAAATTGTCACCGTATTATCTGTTATGTGAATAATATCATATTAAACGAAAATATCTGTAAAGAGTATTTTTATTTCAATCTGCATTTCATATTCGCAATCTCATTCTGTATGACGTAAGTAAGGTCAGCACCCAGCAAAAACGCGAGTAAACATCTGTCACCTGATTCTGTTCTTTTTTTACCAGCTCTGAGTGATCTTGGCAATAAACTAGCATAAATTATTTAACGAAAATAACTATCTCTTACCCAAATGCGCGTATTGAATATCCTGAGAATATTAAATATTTGCGCATTTACAGTGGGTTATAGCTGTTACCAGACCCACCCTAGATGGGATGGCGGGGTCTCGGTGGGTCAGGTAACAGCTATAACCCACTGCACATGTGTATCATGGAATAGCACACTGACCTCACTTATTGCTCCGAGTCTGTTCCATTTTGTTATCTTAATTATAATAAGGGCTGGAGCAGTGCATTGCACCAATGTTTATAATTATGATATTCTCTAGTTGATTATTGCTTGTGCGATTTAGCCACTAATTAAAACAAATAATGTTATCAGATTTATGATATTCTTTTCTTAATTATTATAAGATAGGTACTATCCGGGCAAATTACCCAGTATTTAAATAAATTAGTTGATCACAATTATTATATATATATTCTCTAGTTAATTATTGGTGCAAATGCGAATTACCCAGGATTCAAATAAAATAATAATAATTATGACATTCTCTGTTTAATTATTATGACTACTGGTGCGAATTAGCTAGTACTTGAATTAAATATGTAATGCAGATGTTTGTTTATTCTTGACTCAAACATCCAAGCTAAGTAGTTTGGTCTTTGTTTAAGGTTAAGAAAACACAGCCGAACCGGACTAGTAAATAATAAATATAATATGTGTCTTCTATCAGTCTTAGCTTACCATTCATTCGAGGTTTTAGTATACCATCATAGGCAGGTAGTATTTTTTCACTGTTAACATCTGAACTGTTATATTGAATCGCAATCTATATCCTATTCTTTTATTTCTTCCACAGCGCTGGCTCGACGGCTCCAAATCAGTGAAGAAACAAGTTGGTGTCAACGCGCAGTTTTGGCTAGCTGTCCGCTTTTACCCGCCCGAACCGTCCCGCCTATCTGAAGAGTATACGAAATACCTATTGTGCCTTCAACTGAGGAAGTTGCTGCTTGATGGTAGAATGAACGCGCCGAAAAATACAGCGCTGTTAATGGCTTCGTTCACCGTACAAGGTATGTTGTATCGATAATTTTGGCGTCGGTGTCGATAATATTGTCGATATTATTGACGTCGATATCGATAATAATGGCGTCGGTATCGATAATAACTGACACACCAGTACCTACTTCTGAATCTTATGGTTGGTTTTGAATAATAAATATGCCAGTAGATTTGTTTAGATACTAGAGATAGAAATTTAACAGAGGGCCTCATGGCTAAGTTGTAACTGCGCTGATCAATAGACCTGAAAGGTTAAGATGCGCCTGCCGCTGTCGGTCTATAGATGGGTTACCATTTTTAACACATTGAGGCCAACCTCCGTGCTGAGCGGAGCTAATTGTTATCATAGAAGATTTTGGTGTAAAGTAGAGGATTCGGACAAAATTGTCAATTTACATCAATATCTTATACGATAACGATTTTTAAGCAAACGTTTTAATATTCAATCGTGAATAAGTTACTGTTAATGTCGAAATTTCTACTGCACATGTTGCGAACCCTTTGCGAAACACAAAAAAAAAAGATTTTGTCGCCCAAGGCCTTAACGATCTTATAATTATTTTTTATATTATCTGTATCCAATTTACGTCAATTTTCGACCTCCATACATACTTATATTTAGGGACAACTCCAAATGCTGTTATATTATGTTAAATCAGTAAGCTATATAAGTACACAATATTATAGAGTTGTTAATTCATATTTTGGATTCAGTGCATGCACCTAACAGTAACAGTATCCTGTTAATTTTCCTTTAGTTATACTTAGGTAATTATTTTATAGAGGAACATATATCAACATAAGGAATAAATTTATGTACCTGCTGTCGTGTAAATACTCGTTTGATCTCCAACGCATATAAATCAACGTTACAAAAACGTAAAAAAAAAATATCGTTAGATTATAATGTATCTCGGGAGATTGTAAACTGTCGAAATATTGTGAACCGCAACAACCTGCTTACAATTTAACGTATTACGTTTCGGTAGATTATGATCTATCGAAGTGAAACCGTCAAATTGTGAAATGGTCAGTGATGGAACGCACAAGGTAAAAGGTATAAAACAAGGTTCAGTGGGCGCACGAACGCAAAGCGTGGTATACAAATCCATCGCATGCAGACACAGGCAACCCTACTTACATCATATCAGCCAAATGAAGTCCACTGCTGAACGAAGGCCTTCCCCATACACTTTCACAACGACCGGTTATATACTGCCTGCATCCAACGACTCCCAGCGACCTTTACCAGGTCGTTCGTCCATCTTGTTGGAGGTCGTCCCACACTGTGTTTTCCGGTTCGTGGTCTCCACTCAAGAACCTTTTTGCCCCAACGGCCATCAGTTCTACTGCCCTACTTACAGTTTGTTCGAAATCACTGTGCTTATCTGAAGTTGTCAGCAAATCGTTTAGCAATGGGAAATGTTAATAGATTAGATAGATTGGCTGCCTCATTAGTCTATTGGTGCTAAGCACGACTGCTACGCTAAAGGTTCTGGGTGCGATCCACAGTCGAGCAGAGTTATTGCGATTTTCTATGAAAATTTCAGTAGCAGCTCGAAGTCTGGATTTGTGCCCGGTTAATGCCAATAGGCTCGCCCCCTATTACATGAAACCTAAACATACTGGCGAAGTGTGGGTGTACACACGGCTACACATCAAGCTATGCAAATCCAGGTCAAACTGACCTCCCATTGTAAAGGTTTTCCGCATTATTCAAGGCCAGCCTATACTGGTTTTGTATAACTTGATGTGTAGCCGTGCGTACATTAGGATGATTATTATTACCTGTGAGAATACATGCATGATGGTATGTTATGTTTAATTTTAATAGAAAGCGTCGGTGTAAAGATAATTTGGGTCGTATATTTATGTCACGCAGTTGTGATTATTTTCTTAACTAATTTCGATATAAATATGTATAAAAAAAACTATAAAAATACAAAATTAAGCAATTTTACCTTTGCGGCAGTTCGGAATAGCTAACTTCAGACAGGTTATTTTGAACAAACTGTTCTCGTGATGCGCGCTGTTCACATTTACCCGAATAACTACGTCAAATCGCTTATATATATTTGTAATTAACAGCGTTATGGGAAATGTTCTATTAAATGTCCGAAATGAGATCTCACATACAGTTTCCTCATAGTTCTATTTGTATAACGTACCGCACCCGGGAACAGTGTGCCTTTACAAGTTTGAAGGCTTTTTCTACGCGCAGTTTTTATTTTTTTTAGTTTCAATTCGGTCATTGTTGTTCCAGTTTTCGTGGTTAAATAAGGGTTCTGAATGAATTTTGTTTTGTCGGTGTTCCTGTGGCGTTCGTTTGGTCACCAAAAAAAAGTTTTGCCTAAACGGATGTATCGATATTAATGGATGTTTGTGGATGCTCTTAGCCATGTGTTTAAGGGTAATCATCTCATTTTGTTCAGACTTGTACCGCTCATTACAAAGAACAGGTTGGTTTTCTTTACTTATACATAATGCCAGTACTTATTGTGTATCAAACAAAACGTTTATCTTTATGAAAACGCTAAAAAAATATTTTATAATTATTCGTATTATGACTGCCTCGTTGGTCTAGTAGGTCTCTAAAAGTCTTTTAGCGTAGCAGTCGCGCTTAGGACCACTAGACTAATGAGGTAGTCTAGGATATAGTATATACTTACCTAAAATAAGTTACATTCTTTGCATTTGTGTTTAATTTTAATGTAAGAATTCTATGTGTTCGAAGGAGGTATGATTCCATGTTTAAAAATAAAATGTACCTTACTTATGGCTGGTCTTAACGCGTAACAAGGTTAGCTATGAGCTAACTAACTATTTTTGCCGAGAAGCCATACCTCCTTGCAAAACCTTAAATAAAATAATAGGCAAGTTGGTGGATATAGTCAATACTATTCACGAAGACGCGTCAATCGATATAATTTGAACCTTATGCCATTAACATTAAGAATCACAGTACGCATCATCATGAAATAACTTTAGTATACGCTTACCCGTTTTATTCATAAAAATATAAAACGTCCAATACATTTCTTAGAGCTGTAAGTAATATGTTTTGTCTTCTTTTTCCTGTCACAAAATATCACTTGTCCAAACAAGACAAAACACATAGACCTAAGAGGCTTCTCAGTAGCAGCTCGGAGTCTGGATTTGTGCCCGGTTAATCCCAATAGGCTCGCCCCCTATTACATGGGACCTAAACATACCGGCGAAATGTGGGTGTACATTAGTACACCTCTGCCTAATCCTTCGGGGAATACAGGTGTGATGGTATGTTATGTTATAACAAATTTTTCTACATCCACAGCGGAACTAGGCGACTATAACGTATCCGAACATCCGCCTAATTATCTGTCGGACCTTCGCCTACTGGCCAAACAGAGCGCGGAGGACGAACGTCGTATCAGAGAGCTGCACAAGCTTCATAAAGGTCAGGCCCCCGCGGACGCTGAGGCGAACTTCTTGGAGCACGCCAAACGCTTGGATTGCTACGGAGTAGAGTCGCATCCCGCTAAGGTATAAAGCTATTCTTCATTGTAGCTAGTTCTTGTAAAGCTTACTTGCAATGTAAGTCGCAAATTAGGGACCATCCATAAAGTACGTTACACGTTATGCGGGGGGGGAGGGGGTCGACGAAGTGTGACACATTTTGTGACTAGGGGTGGGAGTGGTCCCTAAGTTTCGTGACTTCTCATTTCATAGTCTAATAGATACATCTAATAAAGCAAATTTCAATTGTTTGATTTGATGTTGATAGTATTAAAAATAATTTAAGTGGAAAAAAACTAATTTCGGAACTGTTGTTTTAATTTAATAATTGACTTCTAAATATGTGACGTCACACTAGGGAGGTCTTATAAATGGGACTATTTGTGACAAGGAGGGGAAAGGGGTCAAAAATTCATGACATTCGTGTGACGTGCTTTATAGATAGCCCCTTACTCGTATTCTTGTTAACCCATCGTACCCTCCTAAATGCTTGTATTCCGAGTAGGTTCACGTTGGTAGTGCAATGGGTGGGTTTGGAACCGGCAACCACATGATCGCAAGTCCGACGCCCTAGCCATTAGGCTACCGCTGCTTCTTGGATTTTCGTAGCTCGCTTACTGTAAATAAATCATTTATAACCGACTTCTGTTGTTTCTTATGTTCGACTGTCTTTTAATCTATTTTCACCGATTTCTCCGTCAATTGCGAACCGAAAAAATACTGATTTAGTCACCTTCGGTTGTGCTATCCGTCATGTTAAGCAGTGTTATTGGGTTTTTCTATGAAATTCTCAGTAGCAGCTCGAAGTATAGGTTTGGGACTTATTACATGAGACCTAAACATACGGGCGAACTATAGGTGTACAATAATGAACTGCTTAACCCTTCAGGAAAAACAGGCGTGATGGTAGGGTATGCGTCAGTTAGATTGCCTGATAGGCATACAATAAAACACTGAACAAATCTTTTTCAGATTATCGTTTTCTTATTATAATACATTTCAGTTAAGGCATATAGTTAACATTTTTGTTTAGAAGTATATTATTTCAATTAATTTAGAGCTCACTTGTTGTGTTAACAGAGTATATTTTACTTGTGACCTAATTTTACGGGAAGGAAAATTATTAATTACAAATAATGTTATTTGAGTTAGTAATAAGTAAGCAGATATACCTAGTGATATGTCCATTGCGCTACTAACTCATAAGCCTGTAATAGGTAATAGTTTAAGTTTTGTATTTTTTTTATGGTATTTTATAAATTCTTATCATAAATAGAGCCAACTAACAATATAAAAATTAGTAAAAAAAATTAGGAAGTTTAATAACTACACCTGACCCACCCTTGATGGGCCGGCGGGATCTAAGTGGGTCAGGTAACAGCTATAACCCACTGTACTATATCGGCTTGTGATGTCACAATCTGATATTTCTTAATAAATAAATCGACCGTAGAAGGCATAGTTTTGATCTAAATCATGAAAAAGGGAAAGACAATTATTGAATTTTGAGTTGGGTAAAGTATTCTCATTATACATATATTACTTATAAAATAAAAGCTAAGTATATAAGAAAAGCAGTAGGTCCCAGGGATACATATTAATGAAATATATTACATACATACATATTGTCATGCCTACCTTCAATGGGGGTAGGCATACAATTATACCATCACGCCTGTATTCCCCAAAGGGTTATGCAGAGGTGTACTTATGTACACCGACACTTCGCCGGTATGTTCTAGGTCCCATGTAATAGGGGGCGAGCATATTGCCATTAACCGGGCACAAATCCAGACTCCGAGCTGCTACTGAGAATTTCATAGAAAAACCCAATAACACTTTGCTCGGCCCGGGAATCGAACACAGGACTTCTAGCGTAGCAGTCGCGCTTAGGACCACTAGACCAATGAGGCAGTCTTCTTTCTTCGCTTCATCCACTTTCATTAACCTCCTAATGCATGATCGTCGGTTTAAGGTTAATACCTATATTATGTTAGCAATATAACTAATGTATTAAACATTCTTTCCTATAAAGAAATGAATTTTCTAATTAAAGAAAATTTCTAGTCAAAGAAAAAATCGATCTCAGGCAGGGTTTGAACCTGCGTCTCTCTGGTTAAGTACACCAGACGCTTTGCCTACTAAGCTACCGAGACCACTGCCTGTGATGTCGAATTTCTCTTCCACCTTCTACGTCTTGAGGCGACGTCAGCGAAGTTTCGTCAGTGAAAATTTCGCAATATTTAATGCTAAAAAATAATAAAAAATAAGCATTCTTTCCTATTTCAGGATTACAACGGCAAGGACATATTTATTGGCGTCACGTCAATAGGTATCGTCGTGTTTCAAAATAACATCAGAGTGAACACATTCTCTTGGAGTAAAATCGTCAAGATTTCATTCAAGAAGAAACAGTTCTTCATACAACTAAAGAAGGAACCTGTGAGTATAAATTACAGTACTAGGATGCTAGTTATACCATTATGACTGTATCCCCCGAAGGGTAACAAAGGAACACATGACTAGGGTTTGTAGACATAATGCAATATTAAAAACGGTTTATTCAGAAAAGGAAATATAGAAGAAAGACAATTTAATTATTTCCACCAATTGCTAAGTTTGTAAGCTATCAATTTATTTATTTATTTATTTATTTAATTAATTACAACGGTCTTAACCAATTAAAGTAACTAATGTATATAAACTGTAGGAAATTAACAAAAAAGGCTAACAACACTTTCATAAATTCCTCTCACAGTACTTCTGACATACCAATAAAATCTTCGACCATCCATCCGCAAACAAATCATCTGTTGGATTAGAATCCAAGAGATCATTAAGCGCGGCCATAGTGCGAGGAATTGGCGACTTAGCACGTGCAACAGTACGACATGGAGGCCTTTTACATTCGTCCCCTATACTGCATGTTGGTAAGATTTTTTTTCTCAAAAAGGGAAAAATGATAGAGGACCAAAGCAAAGGACCATTCATAAATGACGTTACAAGTTAGGGAGTGTGCAATTGAAGGATCGCTCCCGCCCCTTGTTGTGACAAGGGGCGGGAGCGATCCTTAAATTCGTGAAGTCATATAATTTAAATGGAAACTAACTAATTTCGGAACAGCCGTTTTAATTTAATAATGTAACGTCACAGTAAGGATGAGTGTCAAAAATGTGACCAGCTGTGACAAGGACGGGGAGGCCTGGATTGGCGGCCTGGACGGCGTTGGATAGCCTCCAACTAAAATGCCAAATGATTATTATCAAGTATTTTTTCTTACCCAGTCGGAATCCTACGATACGGTTCTCGGTTTCAACATGCGCTCCGGTCGTGCAGCTAAAGCTTTATGGCGGTGTAGTGTTGAACGACACGGCTTCTTCCGACTGCGGGCGCCTCGGAGACGAGCGCTGTTGGCCGCGTTAGGAGCTTTAGCTGGCCTAGCCGCCCCCACCGTACCTAGAACTGAAACTATGGCGCTAGAAGATGCTAGAAGATCCAGATCATCGAACAGGAGTTTTGTTAGGTAAGCATTTCGTCGCTGGTACTCCAATACTGCGTAACTGATTATAAGGTCTTAAATTTGATTTAAATAACATTGTAAATTGTTGAAAACTGGGCCTTACAGCAATGTGTTAGTTACACGGTATTGGAGTAAGCGACGATTTTATAACTTACTAATTATTACTGTTGTGTCAATTGCATCACAAATGATGTCGACAACATCATCAATACAGCATATCGCGCCGCAACCACTAAAGCCTAATTCCTCTCATTCTGAGAGATCTGTGCTCAGCAGTTGGACAATGTGATGTGTTGATGGTGATATACGACAATAGGGAATATGAACTGATTGTTTTTATGATAACTTATATCGTTTTATTTCTGTTAAATAATATTTAGCACCAACAATTTAAAATGTAGTATATAATTATTTATTTAAAAATTTCAAACGTTTTCAGGCGTTTTAAGCGCCATAATGGCGGGCTTGGCGCGTGACATCAAAGTCTGTGACCATTTAACAACAAAATGTTCGTTACGAACAGAACAAGCGCTTTTGACAGTGACATACACAAAGACTTTGACGTCACACTCGACTGACGCCATTGGTCAAATCGTCTGACCAATAACGCTCCGTTTCAACCGCTTTGAATTTCCCACATTCTTTTTGCACTTTTCAATAATTATTTTCACATCGAAAAAGAAATAAAATTAGGAAATATTGATAGAGACGTAATGAGGATTGAAAATAGTACCCAAAAATAATAATATTACCCTCATCTGTTTCAAGTGTATGTATGTATGTGTAGGTATGTTAAGATGGTTTGGTCATGTAGAGAGAATGGATGAACGGAGACTGACGAAACAAGTATATATGGTGAGTATGGATGGACGAGTTGGAAGGGGAAGACCTCGGCTAACGTACCGCAACCAAATTGTTTTGAATGAATGAATGTTCTTAAAAAGAGGCCAGGTTCCGAGCACCCTAATCCGATGGTCATGCATGAAGAGATTAATGAATGTAGATGAAGCGAAAGTAGTGTGCCAGGATCGTAGCAAGTGGAAATCTATAGTCTCTGCCTACCCCCATGTGAGACAGGCGTGACAATATGCATGTTTCAAGTGCATATTGCCTATTCTGATGCCTGTAGACTGAATGCTATGGTGATTTGTTTAAGGAGAAGCAGCTCTCGCACCCGTGAGCGGTCGGTGGGGTGTGCCTCGCCGGGGATGCGAGGGTCGCGGGTGGCGCACAGCTCGCCGCCGCCCCGCGCCGCCTGGACCTGCTCCGACCACGCCGACACCACTGCTCCTGCTCCTACAGAACCACCACCCACCGATATACAGTCAGTATTTATAGATCCCAACAAATATCTTGAGCTTAGCCAATTTAATGGAAATTTTTGATCCTATACAAGGTGGAAAGTACATCGTATCATAACATACATAACATAACATACCATCACGCCTGTATTCCCCGAAGGGTTAGGCAGAGGTGTACTAATGTACACCCACATTTCGCCGGTATGTTTGGGTCCCATGTAATAGGGGGCGAGCCTATTGCCATTAACCGGGCACAAATCCAGACTCCGAACTGCTACTGGGAATTTCATAGAAAACCCCAATAACACTTTGCTCGACCTGGGGATCGAACCCAGGACCTCAAGCGTAGCAGTCGCGCTTAGGACCACTAGACTAATGAGGCAGTCATCATCAGTACATCGTATCACAAGTGCTTTTTTTTTTATTTGCTGCTTATGGCTATAATATCACTGCGACCGCAGTCGGTCTATTGTGATCGCCACTTAACGATTCAGAGTTCACCGCTAAACCCTGCAGCTACTATAAATTGCAGGATTTTCTTAGGGGTGAGCTCCCTTATTTCATCTGGGGTCAGGACATGTTTCCCCAGATGTGCATTGCGCTTGTGTATTAGCGGTCCACATTCCCCCAGAAGGTGAAGTGGCGTTTCATCAGCCCCTCACAATATCTGCAGGTTCAGTAACGCACAGCCTTAGGTTTAACATGTGATTGTTTATACAGCAGTGTCCTGTTAAGGCTCTCTGCTCACTACTCTCTAGTCACAACTGCTTACCATGAATTCGAATGTGGTTATTAAAAAAAATACTTTATCCTACGTAAGTGCAATCAAAATGTATGGAACAGCTGTTTTTTTTGTAACCGCCGAAAAATTTCAAAGAGGCTTCCTTTATCCGAAGGGTCATGTACTGAGTTCATAGTAACCGGTTGTGCGTCGATGTCCCTTCCATCCTGTATACACGGTAATACACTAAAAACGACACAGGACTATATTGCTAACATCACAAACAACAACTTTTGTTCTATGACTTTTTACTAAACATAATATATTAACCAAAAATATACTTTAAAGATTTCTTTGTCCCCCACCGCCAGTTTGTTTTGCAAAGCAGTGCCTTGAGTTCGTGATATTGAGCGTTGAAAAACTTTTGTAATTAAATAATAATAATCTGATAAATTATCAAAAGTAACGTTGTTGTTTTTGATGATATTAATAATAGTCCTCAGTTTTTTACCAATAACCCTGTATATATTTTTTTTACAACAGAGAAGGAGATTTTCTAGAGCGCGTTCTCCGAATCCCACTATCGTATGTTGATGAGTCGGAATCTGCGTCGGACGGCGACGAATCGAACGAATGTAACGGTGGAGTGCGGATACGTTTGGAGCCGGGAGCTGATGGACTGTTCGGGTTCAACGTCCGCGGCGGCGGGGACCTGCCGGTGTTAGTGTCCAGGGTTGCCAGCCGAACTCGCCAGCGGCTGCAAGAAGGAGACCAGGTAAATATGTTACCGTACCATCAATTGGTGTAACCATTTTCAACAAGTTAGTAGCATATGTTATGTGTCTCTTTTAATTAAAACGATTTATATATATATATATATATATATATATATATATATATATATAAAGGTATTTAAGCGGCGGTAGCCAAATGGCAAGGGCGTCGGACTTGCGATCATGTGGATGCCGGTTCGAAACCCACCAATTGCACTACCGACGTGAACCCACTCGTAATACAAGCATTTAGCTCAATACGAGGGGTTAACAAGAATACTAGTAATGTGCGACCCACATTGCTAGTAAGCTTTTTAAAAAAGAGAAAAAAGAGATAGGCAGGTATAGGCAAGCTTAAGTTGACGATGTGTAGGTTCATTTTCCTTAACGATTCAGAAAAAAATGCGCTTAAAGATTTCCCTTCAAAAATTCAACAGAATCTACAGACTAAACATATTATATAAAAATTATAATGTATTTAATTTCAGGTAATATCAATAAACGGCACCGACGTGGACGAGCTTACCCATGACCAAGTAGTGAAACTCATCAGGAATACAAGAGGAGTTCTTACTTTGGTCGTAAAGCCGAATGGTGAGTGTTTTAACGTCACATACAAGGGTAGTTAACTAGGTTTTAATGTTTTTTTATTTCCGACAAATTGGCCTTTAGTCCAAGTGTCCTACTTTGTTATTATATTCGAAAATAAAACCTTTTTGTTTCTTTCTTTCTTCTTCTTGAGTTATTAAGATAATAGTCTTGGTGATAAATATAATGAAATAAAATTCAAAATAGTGGAACTCGCGATAAAATAGCCAATTTATTCGAAATTTTTATACTTAGGTATACCTACACGTACATAAGACTTTGTGCTGAAAATTCTGAGAATACTGCCTTATTAATGACTAGCTTTCTGCCCACGGCTTCGCCCGCGTGGTTTCTTGGCTTTTCTGCATTTAATTTTTTCCCGTTGTTGCAACATTTTTCATTTATGCTCCGCTCCTTCTTAGCGTGATGATATATACCCTATAGCCTTCCTCGATAAATGGGCTATCTAACACTGAAAGAATTTTTCAAATCGGACCCGTAGTTCCTGAGATTAGCGCGTTCAAGTAAATAAACAAACTCTTCAGCTTTATCATATTAGTATAGATTTTAAGCGTGGCTGCTATGCTAGAAGTCCTGGGCCTGTTCTGAATAATTTGCAAAATTCTTTTCTGAATTATTTGCTTTTTTGTGGGAATCGATTCCCACGTCCACCAATGCGTTATTGGGTTTGTCTATGAAATTCTCGCAGCTTGGATTCTAATTTCTATTGGGACCTAAACATGGGTGTACAGCAGTACACTCCTAACCTTTTGATGAATCAAGATGTTATGTTTATGTCAATTTGCAGCTGTCTACGCGCCAGAAGAGCCAGGTCTGCAAGAGCCGACAGCGATCTTCGTGCCTCTATTGTCCGAAGGTCAGCCTCGGCCTGAAGGCGACGCTCTAGAACAGTCGATGCTGTTGCTAGGCGACGGGCTGGCCAGCGGCGCGGCGCTCACACAGTACGACACACTCCTGCGCCGGTTACCAGACGAGCCAACCAACGTGGCCAAACTGCCGCAAAACTTGAACAAAAACAGATACAGGGATATTGCGCCTTGTAAGTATATGTAATTGTAGCGTGCGCGGGTGGAAGTTGGCTAGACAGAGCTTATGACAGAGAAGGATGGCATTCCTTGGGGGAGGCTTTTATCCAAACGGGGTCCATGCATCAAATAATTTAGGTAGTTGATAATTAAAGTAAATAATAATTGAAAATAACTGCAAAATATAATTTATAATTTAACAATCAAATTCATCCATGTTCATAATGTAGTTGAATATTATAGGCTACGAATAAATAATACTCAGGAAGCGTAACTCGGAACAAATTCCGCTCAAAAAGTGGACCTACTCCAAACCAAATGACGATTCAAAATTCAAATCACTTGCGATGTTTCAAATAGACATGCTTGGTAATTGGTTTAAATTCAGAGAGAAAACAGGGATTGGTTCGCGCGCGTGCTGTAATGTCTGTTATGACATCTGAGTCAAAATGGCGTGGACGATATTATGCAATAAGTAGACCGGACCAAGTCAATAATAAAACAATATTATAATTATATTAAATATTTTATACTATTGTGATTTTTTTAAATTATACTATATTAATACAGGGTGGAAGGGACACCGACGCACAACCGCTTACCATGAATTCAGTACATGATTCTGGACCCCCCCGCGTAAATATTTTTCGTCGGTTACTAAAAAGGCTAAGCCTTTTATTGGGTACTTTTTCGTTTTGTTGTATGGTGCTAAAACGAACAAAGCCGATAGTTTGCCAACAAGAATTGCGACTTCATCTATTGTTGGAGCGTTGAAATAGTGTAAGTGTATTCTATTGGGTCGTTTGTTTGCTCTGATCATAACCTTTGCAATAGGTCACCAGGTTCCTTTAACCCGTCAAGTGTAAAACGTACACCCGTGTGTACACTATTAAAATGTGCCCCGCGCGCAGGACGTACACCGGGTGTACGTTATTTATTCCCGTCTAATTGGTCAAGCATTTCTTACGTTTCGCTTTGCTAACACGCAATTGGACAACACAATTCGTTCATTCAATTAATATTCAACCTTATTTCTTCACTTATAACGGAAATCGGAACTGAATGCTACCAAAAAAAAATAATTCAAAATAATTTGTCATCGAGCGCGCCATATTTTTGCGTCGATTCGCGCGCAGTCGATTTATTGTGTGGTAAGTGGCTTACTAAAAATGTCTTCACGACGACATTTGAGTGTATTCCTATAAGATATTGACATAGAATTACTGAGAAATAACTGTAGAATATGTGTTAAGTCATTGTTTTATGAAAAAGTGTCATAAAATTTGAGAAAAACATTACGAACTTTTGATGAGTGTTTATTTTCCCGCAACAGTCCAACGTATTTCGTAATATTTTAATAACAACTTTCTTATTTATGTGTTCAAATGTATATAAATAGCTAGATTATTTATTTGCAAACATATTTTGGTTCACAGTTAAATACATTACTGCATATTTACAAGATTATTATAGTTAGTGTGTTAGTTAGTGGAGTATATAGGCGCCCGCCATATTCAAACTAAAATTGTAAGGTTTGCATAAAATTCTTATAACACGCGTGATAGTTTGTTTTTTATGTCTTATTGGAAACTTGCTTATAAGTTACTATTAGTTAGAGGATGATACATAAAATAATATATGTTATTATATTTCCCTATTATGACCATCAGTAGTCAGTGGTCAGTCTGACCACAGGTACATACCAACATTTTTGTTTGATTATCCACGGCTGGCATAACAAAAGTATCGAAGTATCTAAATAATAATAGATATTATGTATGTGTATAGGTACACATTAGTATTGCAGAAACCAATATCAAGTAAAACTAGTACTTACGGGCGACCAATCAGCTACCTACTTTGAAAAGTAGGTAATAATATTATCATAATCTCATTTTTTTAAGTCGTGTAAAATACCTAGTTAATTTCAAGATAAATTGTGTTTCTGATACTATTTACATAGCCAGAAACTGAACTTATAAAAAATCTAATTTATTTAATTATCTATGAACCATTATTTTACATCGTTATATGATCGATTTAACTAGTTATATTTTATAATAAATTAAAGATGTTCATGTTGTATCATGTTTACGAAATTCATACTTGAATAAAAAAAAACAATTTGAAACATTTTACGCAAAGATTTTACTGCAAGCTGTACATTTTTAGCTGCCTAGAGCGACTGGCTAGCGACCGCGCAGCACGCATGCGCGCGGCGGCCGCGCGCATGCGTGCTGCTGGTCGCCCGCCGCGCGCCGGGAAGATGCCGTTAGTGATAGATAAAAAGTTATGTCGCGCGGGAAACGTAACGTAAATATTAGTTTTATGGTATGTTTATGGTGATAAAAGGTGAATTAGTTGTTGTATTGAGCATGGTAATATGTCTGAGATAGTGTGTAAGTGTTTTTTTTATGTGAAAGTGTTAGAGAATATGATATTTTGTGACCAAGTGGAATGAGTGGCGCGGGAAAAAGTCGTATCCAGCGGATTTACAACCAATTTGTGAGGTATTGTGACTTTTTGGTTATAATCTGTATATTGTAGTGGTTAGGAAATATTATAAGCAACGTAAATATGTATAACTTATGACACAAAAATTATCATATATGCACACAATGTTAATTTTTGCGACGACCTTGCAAATGTTTTTTTATTTGCAAAAAAATGGCTGCGTTCCTGGCAATTGCATATAGGGAGGGGGATACGCGGGACGGGTTAAGGTTTCTGTTGACCTGGTACTTCAGTTGTATGTGGATATTTGTACAAACTGGTACTGCAGTTTTGTGTAACATGGTATATCCCTTTAATGATTTGTAAAAATATGTTTCATCAAAATGTATGGAGCATACTCTGCTAGTTTTCACAGGCATCCAGTCATACTCTCGTCTTTCTAAATTGAACTGCAGCTATCCACTTATTTTGCCGAATGGGATCGGCAGGGAAACTAAAAAAAAAAACAAAATACATTACTCTTATAAAAATATCTAAATTTTATCGATTTACTTTTCATCTAGAAAAAAATATTTCTAAATTAGGTAAAATTGACTGACTTCATTTTGCATAATATTGACCATCTCATTTTGATACCGTATTTGAACAACTTTGAATATAATTATAATTAAGCTACTACTTACAAGTGAAAAGTGATCCTTGGACATTTTAATCTTGTATGTCTCCTGCACCACTTCACAACACATGATGGCATGATGATTCACAATGATATTAAGCTAAAACGTTTGACATATGCTCGCTTGCTAGGAAAATGTCCGACTGATGGCGCGCTGGACACAATTTTGAAGCCCCGCCTACTTGGACACAACTTTTGTTGGGTCATTTTCTTAACGCAGTTACACTTCCTGAGTATTATTTATTCGTAGATTATAGGTTAATAAGTTACCAATTCTTTTTTCTTACATACATACATACATATTGTCACGCCTGTCTCCCATGGGGGTAGGCAGAGACTATAGATTTCCACTTGCTACGATCCTGGCACACTACTTTCGCTTCATCTACATTCATTCTTTTTTCTTGTACCGTTTAAATATGAATGAATGCTACGCTAGGGGTCCTCGGTTCGACCCCTAGGTCGAGCAGTGTTATTGGGCTTTTCTATGAAATTCCCAGTAGCTCGGTGTCTGGATTTGTGGGGACCGAAACATACCGGCCTACCCTTCGGCAAAAAAATACAGGCGTGATGTAAGGTTTGTGCCATCTTACGAGAAATTCAGTTATGCTGACTATTAACTTCTTATAATGATAATATATGAATAATGAATATTTAATTCTTTACAGATGATTCAACGCGAGTGATATTGAAGAATGGACCAACAGGCGACTACGTTAACGCGTCGTATATCAACATGGAGATAACAAACTCCGATACTGTGCTTACTTATATTGCAACACAAGGTTAGTTAAAAAATCTTTAACCCTACAATGCGTGGAGTACGGTTAGGCCATCCAATCCCGCGAATTATTATCGGAATGTTCAGGATAGGTTATTTGCCCAAGCAAATAACAGTAGTGACCAGTAGGTGAAAAAAATAATAATTGACTACTTATAAAATTCTAAATACATATAAAATACAATCGAAACTGGTTTGTATTGATATTGATACACCTTTTGCGGGAAATGTTACCAGAGAAAACATAAAAAAATATGACTTTTTTTTTATTAACTTACTAGCAATGTGGGTCGCACATTACTAGTATTCTTGTTAACCCTTCGTACTAAGCGAAAATGGGTTCACGTCGGTAGTGCAATGGGTGGGTTTCGAACCGGCAACCACATGATAGCAAGTTCAACGCTCTAGCCATTAGGCTATCGCCGCTTCGATTGGTCTGCCACAGCAGAGCAGCTCGGAGTCTGGATTTGTGCCCGTTTAATGGCAATAGACTCGCCCCCTATTACATGGCACCTAAACATACCGGCGAAGCGTGGTATTAGTACACCTGTGCCTAATCCTTAGGGGAATACAGGCGTGATGGTATGTTAGTTATTCTACGCTAATAACAATTTCTCTCTTCAGGTCCTCTATCATCAACCGTGGGTGACTTCTGGCAGATGGTGTGGGAGTCTGAAAGCAGTCTGATAGTGATGCTGACAGTGCTGATGGAGCGAGGGCGGGCCAAGTGTCACCAATACTGGCCCAAAGTTGGCAACACGCCGCTGAAAGCCACCAGTAGTCTGACTATACTGACAACGAGTGAACAGAACCATGGCCATTATGTGAGGAGAGAAATGACTATAAAGGTACCTATAATATAAAAACTTATTTGTTCTTTAATTTGAACAGTCACCAGCACTTCATCTGGTTATACAAAACTGTCAAAATTCTCTAAATTATTTTAAACCTTAAATTGTTGTTGATTAAGTTCAAAATCGACTGACAAAATTTGACATTTTGTGGTAACCTGATGTTCTAGCGACCGAACAGGAAAAAATATGTCAATTGAATCAGATAAGTTCATGATTTTACTCTTTATAATCATAATAATTATGCCCCACGGGTTCACATACTGTTTCTAATTTTGTCCATCTGCGACTTCTAAGAATTGTAGCGTTTTATCCATGAACATCGAAATAAGTAAGGAAAATAATCACGAATGCGAAATATTGAAAACCAATTTTAGTGTCGTTACACTGAGTGTTTGTATTTAATATCACTGCAAAACCATTTGTGGACAGGTTCAGACAAACAAATTCTATAATGACACTCGGATTTTGGGAAAGAGACAAAGCATCTCAATCCCCCCCAAAATCTTTAAAACCTCATATATTGGAACTTTGTAAGTCGATTTAATATTTTTTTCATTATCTTTAATGAATCAAACGCCAGTTCATTACTTATTTATTATAAGAGATATATTTGTTTCGTTAGGAGAACACAGGTGCTTGTCGCAATGTGACACAGCTGCAGTACACGGCGTGGCCTGACCACGGTGTGCCTGAAGATGCGTCTGCCTTCATCGGCTTCACACAACTCTGCTCCGACCTGAGGAAGCGGAGAGCTTGTGAGTTAGCGACCATTTTACATAAATAATAAAATTTTTAGTAACAATAATCGAGAAACAACTAAAAAGTATGATTCTTTTTCAAAAGCAGTGGCATTTATATGTTATGCCCGAAATCTCTTGAAAGACAGCTGAGAGTATCCTAGAGTGTTTTGCCGTGGCGATTTTTTTTTTTGCCCAAAATACCTCTGCATTAATCCATTCCTAGCGAAAGCCTAGTGCAGTGGCGTAGCGTGCCTTGCCCTGTATCAAAATTAGTTGGTGGCGGGCAAATGAAGGGTAAAGATTGGGGGCATTTTTTATAACCTCCCTTTTCTGTTTACTTTTTGTTTTCATAGCTCCACTTGGATAATCTCTTGGTTTGACGTTATACATACACAATATCTGATGTATGAGATTTAAGTGACATGGTGGATAACATTTAACAAATTTTTGCTTACACACGCTAGGGGGCGCGGGGGCCCCGTATCATTGATACGGCTGATACGGCGGTAGCTACGCCCCTGGCCTAGTGATATGACCATTGGACTGCCAAGTCGTAGGTCTCGAGGACGAATCCGAGGCACGCACCTCTGAGTTTTCGTAACCATATGCATATTAATAATAATTATCACTCGCTAAAAACGGTGAGAGAAAACATCATGAGGTGCATCTCTGAAAGATTTTGACGACATGTGAAGTCTACCGAACCGCAGAAGGGTAGCGTGGTGGATTATAAGCCAATCCCTTTCAGTTTAACAGGAGATCCGTGCCCAGCAGTGGGACAGTTAATCGGTTAATGATACCGTTTATTTAAGGCTAGGAAGATGATGAGTCTCATAAATACGAATGATAGCTTGCCGAGTGTGCGCTTCGAGTAACAGTCGATATATTGTTCACAGTGATACCTACATTAGTGGACCCCGATGAAGCCGAAGAGGAACGCGAACTGGACCCGCCAATAATCGTGCACTGTTCAGCCGGTGTGGGCCGCACTGGCGCGCTAGTGTTGTGCGAAGTAGCACTGGCGCTAGTGGCTCGCCGCCAGCCGCTCTACCCGCTCGACCTTGTACGGACCATGCGCGCGCAGCGACCCATGTGTATACAGAACGCTGTGAGTATATCCATTAGTTCTGACTAGCTAGCTCTGGCGCTAGTGGCTTGCCGCCAGCCGCTCTACCCGCTCGACCTTGTACGGACCATGCGCGCGCAGCGACCCATGTGTATACAGAACGCTGTGAGTATATCCATTAGTTCTGACTAGCTAGCTCTGGCGCTAGTGGCTTGCCGCCAGCCGCTCTACCCGCTCGACCTTGTACGGACCATGCGCGCGCAGCGACCCATGTGTATACAGAACGCTGTGAGTATATCCATTAGTTCTGACTAGCTAGCTCTGGCGCTAGTGGCTTGCCGCCAGCCGCTCTACCAGCTCGACCTTGTACGGACCATGCGCGCGCAGCGACCCATGTGTATACAGAACGCTGTGAGTATATCCATTAGTTCTGACTAGCTAGCTCTGGCGCTAGTGGCTTGCCGCCAGCCGCTCTACCCGCTCGACCTTGTACGGACCATGCGCGCGCAGCGACCCATGTGTATACAGAACGCTGTGAGTATATCAGTTAGTTCTGACTAGCTAGCACTGGCGCTAGTGGCTCGCCGCCAGCCGCTCTACCCGCTCGACCTTGTCCGGACCATGCGCGCGCAGCGACCCATGTGTATACAGAACGCTGTGAGTATATGCATTAGTTCTGACTAGCTAGCACTGGCGCTAGTTGCTCGCCGCCAGCCGCTCTACCCGCTCGACCTTGTGCGGACCATGCGCGTGCATGTTTTAATGACGTCACGTCAAATTTGACAGTTTGCACTTTAGACGAACCTTATTGAGTCGCTATAGGAGTGATTTTTGAATACAAATGTATCGCTTGAAGTGTTATCATGGACAAAAATTTTAAAGTTTAAAGTCTTAGAAATACTGGTGTGACCGGCGCCCGAGTGTACTCGTAGTACTGTAAATAGATCTCTAAAATCATACCTTATCTTCCAGAGCCAGTATAAGTTCGTATGCGAGAGCATACAGACGGCGTACGCGCAAGGATTATCGATGACGTCGTCGGAGAACGGATCGAACTGATATCAGTACTCACTCCCTTGCCAATTATTGTACAGTCGCATGTAAGACGCGAGACTGATCGTATTAAGATTGTTTGTTCATTGTATACTCCGAACCTGGTACAAAAAAAATATTTAGAAAGGCGTGAAATTACTTAATACAAGTAAACAAAAAATGGATGTAAATTTGTATTGCACGAAAATAAAAACGATATACTTAAATATAACTCTAAGAATATCACAGGTTGTCAATAGAGGCTATTTTACAACGTGGAGTCTTGTTAGATACTCGTTTTCGATCCGCCGTTTTTGTAAAATATTAATACTTTTAATATGGTTAAAAATATCTATTAGGTGTAAACCCTCTTAGAGACTATTGTTCTATCGGAATAAATCATTAATATTGAAGTAAATAAGCGCTATAGAAGCCGGATCAACAATTTATGGCTCCACATTACGCTCGAATTAAGAATGTAAAGAGTGGAAGGGCGGAAGGTGCCTTTGCCTTACTTTGGGCAAAATGATAAAGTTTTAATGATATAGAATATTAAACCTGCTGATAGTATTACCTCCTTTTTGGGAGAAACTCTTTTTAAGAAATAAATTACGGAAAAAACTTCGAAAATTCTCTTATGACCGGTTCGGAGTATACCAGGAATATTGTATGAAATAACAGTGTGTTCATGGTTTCAAGTAGTATAACAACTTTTTACATGATATATTGAATGCTGTATAGTCAGAATTAAGTTTTAAACAGTTGAGAGATACAAGTGTAAAACCTCTGTAATATTAACTAACGATGAAATGGATAGTTGTTTGGCCGAATACCCGATAGTACTAATTAAGTATATGGTAGACCGGATACTGAATATCCGTTTCATATCTAGTGTTAAGGTGAATCGTTTCGCCTAGGGCACCAAATTTTTTAGTTTTTCGTAAACTGTACACACGGCTACATATCAACCTATAAAATTCAAGTTTAAGCTGATCTCGCATTGTATAGGCTTTTCTTATAATAAGAGGTCTGCGTAAACTGGATTTGTACTCGATGACGAGTTTACAACACATTCTAGGTTTAGGATTACTAAAACTTTTTCTTAAAAATCGTTATCGTGGCAGATAGGAATATGACACGCATGATAAATTATGTTACAATTCCTATGGCCATGAACCTAGAATGCGTTATAGACGTACACACGGCTACACATCAAGCTATACAAAACCAGTTTAGACTGACCTCCCACTGTAAAGGTTTTCCGCACAATTCAAGGTCAGTTTATACTGGTTTTGTATAGCTCAATGTGTGGCCGTGCGTACAATTTGCGAAAAATTTTAAAAAAAAATCGCCCAAGCATAAATTTTCATTGATTTTCACTTGTATCTTTTAACAACTCAGTGATAAATAATAATTTTCTATGAACTTTATTCTCTTGTATTTATTTTTAGAGTAACTCGACCAGTGGTTTTTATAATTGTTGATTTATAAATTTTATGAAACGTTTTTTTTTCCACGATGTTATTCGATTATCGATTAACAACTCGAATAATTATTATCGATACCACATATCACTGTTAAATTAAGATAACTTTATTTTACTGTTTATTATTTATTGTTAGGTTTAATTTTCTAATGCTTGCTGTGATTTCTCACTACCCATTAATATATGAATTTAAATAATCAATATAATATAGTCTTGCCTTTCCAACGAATTTATTAATTTATTTTATAAGTTGTATATTTTACGTGTTTGTATAGTTTGGCGGCTGGCCTTGTATATCGGCTCGATGCGATGGACCGATAATAATATACTGATGTGGTTTTAATAACCATGCATTTTGGTCCTGAAATCTCAATCAAAAAATTTTCTGTAATCATTTGACGACAGCAAACACTTTCCTGTCCTTTCTCCAAATTTATTTGGGGTTGGCGCAGCATGACCTTTTCTTCCATTCATCCCTGTTAGCCATCATCTCATCATTCAATCCCTTTTCCATCATATAGACACTTTTCTTTGTCTACCCCTCCATCCCTCCACATTCAAACAATTTCGGCGAAGGCAAACATTGTGAGGGAACCCATATGCTTGAGAGGTTTTCTCAGCGGTGTATTCTGACAACCCTTACTAGATCAGAGACGTAGACTATAAGCCTAAACTCCCTCATTTCGAGAGGAGATTTATGGTTGACAGAAGGAAATATTCAAACGGTTATATTGAAATTGTGGTTTCTGATAAAATACCCAAACAGCTTATCATTCTAGATTCTCAGTCACTCAATTCTCTCATTTAATCTTGATATGGATAAGATTTGATTTCCCGACCCCTTGTAAATTGTGAAAGTCAAGATGATAAGTGTTGAGATTCGATCAATTCCTCGCATTATTTCGGAGATCTTATCTCCATTATATCGTAATCTGGATTTCGATACAAATCCAGTATGGACTGGTCTTGCATTTTAAAGGCTTTTTGTAGAAGGAGAGATCAGTTTATATTGGAAACACATAGCTTAATATTTATCTATGTCTACTCTTTGGTAACTACAGAAGTTTATTTTTTGACGTCCCAAGCAACTAGTTGAGACAGAATCAGTCCCATCGGTACTAAAAGGCAGTCGCCAAAAAGGAACTAATATGTTTTTCTCTGTATTTTCTGTGCCATTTGTAATATAATCATAAGGAAAAATGTAAATTTTAATTTAATATATTTCTCAAAATAACGACACATAATATACGTAATTTCATGTTACTTTTGTCTCTAGCCAAAACCAAGTATTTTGTAATTTCAATTTCGATACAAGTTATTAGGTATGGGGACCCAAAAATTTGGTAATGTTGTATTTGTACTATTAATATTAGTAATATATTAAGTGTAACGTCGATAATTAATACGTAATTAATTAAAAAATATATGGTATTTTTGCACAACATTGAAAAATTAGCATTGTTTTTAATGTAAGTCGTAGAATCTTAATGATGATATTATGTAGTGACCAAAAGATATGAGATGAAAATAAACATTAATAAAGTAATGTTTGACTTTCATATAATCGCATCAAAACCTGTACACCCAAACTACATATTAAACGCAATCACTCGAAATTAACCCAAATTCTAATTAAAAAATATTTCCCTTTTTAAAGACCAATTGAATTTATCACAGTGGGGTCTTTCCTAGGTCTTCCCCATAGATCTTATCTTGAGTGAATCGGATTCTTCTAGGCACGCCCACTCTATCGTAGATCGTAGTGGGCGACCTGGCGTTCAAGCGTACAGTTTGTTCGAAATAAATAAGCCGATCGGAAGTTAGCCGTTCCGAACTACAGCGGTGATAAAATCGTTCAATAAAGTGTTTTAATACGTAGATATCGAAATTAGTAAACAAAATCATTAGAAATGTGAAACATATACGACTCTAATTATCTTTACACCGACTCTTTCTATTAAAATTTACCACTTCTAAACCACTTGCAGATAACTTCCGATCGGCTTACTTATTTCGAACAAACTGTAGGCCCCTCAAGAATAAAAAAAATGATCTAAAATAGAAAATAAGTTGGTATTTAACTTCTACCTAAGTTGTATTTAATGTTGGATAGGCTATCTTTCCGTATCATAAATACAACTTTGTTATATTCATTATTTTTATCAAAGTTACAGTCTCGGCACAAATTGTAAAACTACACTCAATTCGCTGCAAAATATTTCCGTACTTTTGTCTCTTGCCACAAGGTTTAATATTTCTTAGAGAGACTTATTACTGTTCAATTTACCCGAACATATCAAGTATCTATAATTATTATGGTTCTGTATAATACACTGTTTAATTTACGATTGTAAATAGTCGTTACTGGTCACACATTTAGACGGCAAGTCTAGACGTAACTACCAGTTTATTACCACGTAAATATGCTTTAATCTGTTGCTATTCAAAACATCTTCCGTGTGAAAATTAATGATTATAAATGAAAGATAAAACAGACATTACAAAGCAGAGCAGATACTAAAGTTCAATGTGGTTTATGAAAGCCGTTATTCTTATTCTAAGAATCACAATTTTTTCGCATTAAAACGAGCTAAGTTTAGTCATCTTCATTGATGCTAAAATCGGACCATAAGCTTATTTTAGTCACACTTTATATATGTATATCTCTTTCTCACAAGTATTGTTAGAATCTGAAATTAATCAATGCTATTGCCATTTATGGCAATATTAAATTATTTTTCAACCATAGAGTAGCTCGTGGCTTCACCCGCATAGGATCCCAGTTATCAGGTTAAGTTAAGGTAAGCATGTAGCTTTCTAATGGTGATATAATTTTCAATAGCGGTTCAGTAGTTGCAGAGTTAACCGACTAAAACAAACACATTTTTCCTCTTTCTCTATTAGTAGTATTAGTATTCGTAACTTTACTTTGAAAATGGGCAAACTGACTTATTATTTGGCAGGAACAAAATTGATTTTCTCATTTTTTTCATACTATATTCCCGCAAGGGTCAGGACCACTAGACTAATGAGGCAGGAAGGCTCATGTTTTTTTAATAATAAAAAGTAATCAAAATTATGTCATCCGTATGAATCTCCATATCATTTCAACATCATCATCTGATGATGTTTTAAAAACGACCTCTGAATGTGTGACCTTTGACTGTTTTCACTGATATTATCTATATCAGTAGATTTGATATATTTTTCATAAAACCCCATTCTATATTCCTAAAAAATGTATTAAAGCTGAGATTACGAGAAGTATAGTGTAAAAATAATGTTTGGTGTGTTCTTATATGTATTATTTTTCTTTACATCGCTTTGCGGCGCATGCACCGCAGCAGTCTATTTGGTTATACAAAGCTTATTGCTCCATGTAAGTATACTTTTAATTTTTTTTCACCATTGCATTTTTATTCTTTTAACACAAATAGCATTTCATTCTACACAGCTCTACATTCTAACGCATTGTATTTCTGTGTTTTTTATGTATATTTAATTTAAGGATATTTTATTTGCAATAATATTGTAATTGAAAAAAAAATCGAAACAGCAACATCAACTTTTGACAAATTCTTAGCATTATGTTTTATTATCGTAGATGTTAGGACGACGAAAAATACTAAGAATTACATTTTCGATTCATAAAACTGATCTAATACCTGTCTGCGTTGTCATGGGTTATCTGGACACTAGTGACATTCATTGTCTGATCAAATAATGATTCAGTAACGGTTCAGCCATACTAAAATAATGTTACCAACCTCAATAAAATTATCTGTCAGCTTCAATGTCATCATTGTGACGTCATCGATCGCGTACGTCACACCATTTTTATTATTGTTTGGTAGTGTCTACAGTTTATCTGTGATCGCAGTGGGTCTATTACGATCGCCACTTGTTGATTTAAAGTTCACCGCTCAACCCTGCGGCTACTATAGACTAGAATTTTCTTAGCTCCCTTATTTCATTTGGAGTTACACCATAAATAACAGATGAACCGTTCGCCAAGTATCGTTAGTGTGTTGAGTTGAGACTAGATGTTATAAAATAATATGAATAATTATTATTCTTATATAGTGAATCGATCGGTTCGGTATTATTAAAAGTTCCATCATCATTTAAAAATATACCACACTATATTTTTTACTGCTGTTTTTTTTTCATTAAATCACGCGTAAATAAGTTTTATTTGAATACAAATGTTTTATGCTTTTAATTTATTGCAGTGTGTATAGGCTTTACGTACTAATAACCAGACATTCAATATTTAACATCAAAATATGTTTTGTTAAAATGTTTTTATAGTTAATTTTATTTTTAAGAAATACTTAATCGTGTAGGTACCTAATTCACCTGTGACTCATCTTTACCTAGTGTCATATCTGTTTGAACTGAATTAAACAAATATAATAATGACGACAAATCAATCGTAAATTGAATGAAATTTAAACCTGTAGGTACCAGTTAATTATTTGGAATTAAATTTCATGTGAATGTCAGTGCCCATCGTTTTTTTTTAATAAAAAGATAAAGTAGGTAATGCTATCTTTTTCAGGCGAGAAACTTGCCGTTTGTGCAGGTGTGAGATGAATTATGATGTAATAGTTCGGTCAAAATATCTGTGCCTGTCTGAAGTGGTCCGCTAGTTGTTTTGGAGTGATAAGTACCTAAATATAAATGAAACAACCCTGTGTAAAGAAAGCTAGGTTCGGAAATGTTTCGCATTCCTGAATATTCGTTCTTATTTCGATATTTCCGCCTAAAAACACAAATTAAAGGCGCCCAAGATAAAACAATCTGGCTTCATATTAAAACGGGGTGTAAAGAAAACTAAGTGCAGTGATAGCCTAGTGATATGACCATTGGACTGCCAAGTCAAAGGTCTCGAGTTCGTCCAAGGCACGCACCTCTGACTTTTCGAAGTCATGTGCGTATTAATAATTAATTACCTGCATGCGAGATTTTCTTGACAGCGTGTGTAGTCTGCCAACCCGCAGTAGGCTAGCGTGGCGGACTATAGCCTACTCCTTCTCGTACTGAGAGGAGATAGTAGAGAGTACATTGTAACACTTTTGGGCACGGGGCCCAGCAGTGAGACAATGTAGTGGGTTGATGATGATGAAAGAAAACTAGGGTATTAAATGTTCAGATTATTGTGAGTATTATCGTTCCCATTACGATATTTTTGCACAAAAACATAAATTTTAATTTATTCTACTGGCGCGGTCTTTCGGAACAGCTCACTTCAGACACGCACAGATATTTTGACCACACTCTAGGTAACGATTATTTTTTGTGTGCATGACTGATGTAGATATAAGTGTTTTAATGTTCAATTATTTTTTAGAACTAGTACTAAATGTAATATTGTACTCTAATGTAAAGTTTTCTATCTTGTGATGTATGAAGTGCTGTGCGTTTTATGTCAAATAAAAGTTTATTGATCGAATATTTAAGGTTTTGTTAATTTAGTAATGCAGTAGCGGGCTCCAGTGACCAGAACAACAGTTTTTGGTCTGTAATATAGGTACCTACTTGAAATATTAAGAGGAGAATCACGCGCCAACGAAAAATTAAGCTTCGGTAGCCTAATGGCTAGGGCTTAGCACTAGCGGTTATGTGGTTGCCGGTTCGAAACTCACCCATTACACTATCAACGTGAACCCACTCGTAATATAAGCAGTGAGCTTAGTACGAGGGGTTAACAAGAATTTATACTAGTAATGTGCGACCCACATAGCTAGTTTTTTAACCTTTTGCACGCCAGAGTATAAACGTATCGTCGTACCCCTGACGCCAGCCCACTTTTTCTGTCAAATTCCACAAAGTAGTGAAAACACTAAAGTAATGATTAAATTGTTTATTTCATAATATGGTTCGACGTATATTTGTCATATATTTGTGACGTTGGCGTTCAGGGTAAGATTTCGTTTGTCACATATATGTGACAATGGCGTTCAAAAGGTTAAGCGCCTCTATCGGTCACGATACGAACGCGAGCGCCAGAAGTGAAACAAGAATCAACAGTACATTCACACGTGTATTTCTTGTTCTGAAATTTGAAGATTAGGAACTCTTTTAATAGAGTTATTGCGTAGATATAGTTTTTGTAAAAGGATATTCATTATAGTATCTGTGCAGTGATAGCCTAGTGATATGACCATTGGACTGCCAAGTCAAAGGTCTCGAGTTCGAATCCAGGGCACGCACCTCTGTCTTTTCGAAGTCATGTGCGTATTAATAATTAATTATCACGCGCTTAAACGGTGAAGGAAAACATCGTGAGGAAACCTGCATGCCTGAGAGATTTTCTTGACGGCATGTGAAGTCTGCCAACCCGCAGTAGGCTAGCGTGGTGGACTATAGCCTAATCCCTCTCGTTCTGAGAGGAGTGCCCAGCAGTGGGAAAATGTAATGGGTTGATGATTATAGTATCTGGGGACCCCATAAGTCAAGATGGTTCTATTGATACATTATCTTGAAATACAAGCGTAAAGTCGGCCATTTTTAATTGAAAATTGCCAATCTTTGAGCTCGTGTAACTCAATATCTTTATTTCACTCCATAATCTTGTTAGATGTTACATTATCACAAAAGGCATATTATGGGCCCTGCAGGGCACGGCAAGAAGAAGAGGGGAGGTTGCTATCATTATTATTTTGTCTCTGTCAACCCCAATGGGAGACAGATTAACCCAACTTTTTAACGTTTTACGTTTTACGTAATGTACGTAAAACCACCTATTTTTATGATAGGATTGTTACTCCATAATTTCAATGACTTTCATTGGTTAAAATTCAAGATAGGACCAAACTACTTTTGTATGGAGCGCGGAGCGGAGACTATCCTGACAACTCGCTCCCGTGGCCCAGCAAAAAGTGAACACGGAACACTCGTGTATTGCGCAGCCCATGAGGATATTAACACGCTAATAAAAACGGTCTTTGACATTCAAATTGAATTTCCCATAGCCTAAAACCAACCACATTATCTCCATAAATTATTTATGTGACGGCAGTCACCGTTAACTATACAGAAGTGGATGTTTATCTAAATTGTTTCATGATAGGACAATATAATATATTTTGTTACTGATGCGATAAATAGATATCGAGCTATTTCATAATATCTTTACGATAGGTATGTACTACGCTGGACAAGCAGGTCCTGCCGGGTCTACGGAGGAATGTCACAACGCTCCCGTATTTCCGGCACTAAAGTGACGCGAAACGCCGAGGTTGGTTTTAGTCGGTAGATCGCTCTTTTCAGAGCGGAGTCCGACACACCCCATCGCTCTCCCCAGGGCGGTGGATAGTGCATAAACCATTTCCAACCCCGACAAAAAAAAAATGTTAGACAAGCAAGTAAAGGGGTTCCTATGGCCGGCCGGCCACTGCCGATGTCTGCGGACGAATGCTAAAGCGCTCCGTAATCCCGGCACTAAAGTGGTAATTTATTTGAATTTGTATATTTGTCTGTGTATTTGTTCACGTATTACACAAAAAATACTGCACGAAATGGGATGAGGTTTTCACAGTTGTATTGCTGAAGGTTTAAGGTTCATGCGTCTGGGTTGGGCGCGAACTTCTGCTTTTTCTTAGTTTTTCGCAAATTATTCGGAAAAAACACATTCCAGGTACATGGCAGTTGAAATAGCAACAATAACTTATTCATGATTGAGTATAAAAATCTCTGCTTGAAATCGCTATCGTAGGAGATTTAGGTGTAAATTGTAATTTTTGGCCGAATCCACTATCTTACTGGACGGTTTATACGCCACCTAGAAGCCAAGTTATAGTAATTCTATTATTTTACAATGTCAGTGATACCGCAGAAAAAGACTAGTTTTATTATAAAAGCATTTTGGACACGCTTTCAATGGCAAATAATATCTTGACTTAATTACTACTCTTTGGCAATTATATCGTAGCTTTAATAATGGTGTTGTCAGAATCCTATTCACCATGATGAAGTATTCTACAATACAGGAGATTGATTTTAATTACAAAATTGTCAGTCAACCGCTCCACGCAGTTCAATGATAGCTTTGAACTGTTCTGTTCTTGAATCTACTCACGAATGTCATTGGATTCTTGAGGGGCTCGTGGCTAACGATTAAGAGGTTAAGCGGCGATTTGCTTTCAGCAGGGTCCTTATTATAGCAACAGAAGCCAAAACAACATTTTTTATAGTTTTTGTCTGTCTATGTTTGTACACGCATAACGCAAAAACGATTACACGAAATTTGATGAAGTTTTCACAGTTGTATTGCTGGTGGTCCAATTTAAAATTGGTACATTTTACATGATAGACTCCCTAGAAGCTGAGCTATAGTGAGTCAATCATTTTAGGATGTGATTGGCACTGTTCATAATTTATATGCACAACATAACACATACTATCACGCCTGTATTCCCCGAAGGGTTAGGCAGAGGTGTAATGTACACCCACGTTTCGCCGGTATGTTAAGGTCCCATGTAATAGGGGGCGAGCCTATTGCCAACAACCGGGCACAAATCCAGACTCCGAACTGTTACAGAGAATTTTATAGAAAATCTGAATAACACTGCTCAACGTAGCAGTCGCGCTTGGGACCACTAGACTAACGAGGCAGTCAATTTATATGCTTTGAAGTTAAAGATCGAAAATCGAGAAAGTAGGCGATAATAAAGCGAGTTGCGCTCGTAGTACCTACTTATTCTTCCGAGGTCGTCGGAGAGCGACGCACCGGCAGTGTAACCGCGACTCCCGGTAGGGCGGCCC